>OX637493.1:12723239-14059859 GCA_951800055.1 Cenopis cana | reverse complement strand
CATTAGCAGCACCGGCTTTGGTGCCACCCTCCCAATTAGCCTCCCTATTTCTTGTAAGTAAGCCTCGAAGGCCGCAAGAGGCCGGTTGGGGGAGAAATATGTACCGACAATCACCATATTCTCCCACCCGGCCGCTACATAACCGAGTCCCCTGTCCAACGGCACCAGGGGAGGGAAGTCACCTGTTGCCGGAACGACTAGGGCCACACTTTCGTCTTGCGCCCCAACCCAATTGGGCTGAGGGGGAACACACCACGGTTCTGCGACCGCCACCACGCTGACGCCCCACTCCGCCATTACCTGCATAAGCAAGTCCTGTGCGCGGGCGGTGTGGTTCGCGTTGGTTTGTAGTATTTCGTGTTGGCGTGGTGGCATTAAAGGTCCATTTGTTCCCTCTCAGCCTGTTCGGCGATTTGTCTGTCATGCCCCTGGGTCCTAACGGGGTCTTGTCTACCTCTCGTGCTCGGGGGTTTGCATGATAACCCCCCCATTATGTGTCCAGCTGGGCGTTTGCCGTGATGGCATACCGCGCAGAAAGGTGCCTCATCGCAGGACGACGCCCTATGCCCCGGCTTGCTGCATCTAAAACACAGCTGTCCCCTTTCCACCTCAAACGGGCATGTGGCCCTGGTGTGCCCCGCTCCCATGCACTTGTAACAACGGAACGGTGTTGGATCCAGGGCCTGGACAGTTGCGCTCGCCCAGCCCACTTTGAGTTTGCCGTCCTGGCACACCTTCTTGGCGGCCACCACAGGGCATCTGACTAGGGTTGAACCCGATCCGTTGTATGCGGCCCGGATGGAGCCCACTCTCACATCGTCTACTTTGCAGCCTCCCTGGGCCGCCACCGCTGCTGCCACTGCCTCCGGGGTGACCGATTCTATGAGGCCCGACACCCTCATGCCAGCCTGTTTAACAGGTCGATACACCCGGGCATCTTCGCCAATGAGCCCCTCTATCTTTTCCTTCAGGCGATCAGCCGCCCTGCCGTCATCCGCGTTTGGGACCTCAATTATACGGGCCCCATCGGCCGTCTTTCGTACCCGGACGTGGTCCAAACCAATTTCCGATAGACCAAACGAATTGGTTACCCTTGTTAGAATGGAGGCGTATGTGGCCTCCGATTCTGGCTTGAGGGCCACCACTACAGCAGCCGTTGACGGGACCGCCAACCCTCTATTTTTCGTTTTAGGTTTTGTTTGCCTCACCTGTGCCGTCTTGTTTGCCCTATTTTGGGCCTTTCTTCCGACCACCTGGGTCCAGGTCCCACCCTCCTCGGCGTCCTCCCTAGGCTGGGATGGAGGTTGCGGCGATGGGGGTGGCGGGGGGGCCACATTTGGGCGCTGCAGAGGCGCGCGCCGTGGAGCCGGAGGGGCCGGGTTGGGGCCGGGCGTCTGGGGGGCCAAATTCCCCTGGGTGCCCTTTTTCTTCTTTTTTGGCTGCTTCTTTTTTGAAGCAGCCGTCTGTGTGTGACCCGCCGGTGTAGCAGCCTTCTCAGTGGCCGCTGGTGGGTTGACGGACTGAATGGGCTGACTTGCCGCCCCAGCCGCTCTCCTGTCCGCCGCCAAGGGGGGACGCATTGTCGGCTCCGGGGGGAGACGCTGCGTAATAGCCTCCAAGCGGGCATTCATCATCTCCCCCGTACTGATGATGATATCCCGCTTGAGGTCCTCCCTCATCTCCTCCAGGGCGCTCTTCAGGAGAGCCGGCAGCTGCTCAGCCGATGAGTCCGCTGGAGCCACAGGCTTCCTTTGAGAGAAAGCGGTCCTAAGCGCCTTCGTTTCTGACTCCAGGTGCGCCAGCTGCTCCCTCATGCGCTTATTGTCAGCTCTGAGCGCGCGTAATTCCTCCCCTTCCTCCCGACTTTGTAGGTCATCCATGACCTCCGCAATGTCCCTGAGGGCAGAGTTGATTTTACCCACTACTCTCCCACTCAGATTACCCGATTTGCGGACCTCCACCCGCACCGTTTCCGCAGCTGCCCGAATCTTTTCCCAGTGGGCTGCTTCTTCAGTCGTCTTTGATTTTTCTAATTTCTCCTGAGCTGACTGGAGGCGGGCACTTCGTCTGCCTCCATTGACCGCCGCATCCAAATTAACGATAAACTCCTCGTCAACGTCCCCCCTTAGGCAGCCCTTCGACTTTGTCAGGCCCTGGTAAAAGCCTGGCGGGGCCTTCTTGAAAAATGCCGCTTTTTTGGGGCACACATCCTCAGCCTCTTCCACATCCTCCATGGCGCGACCTCTTTTGCCCTGTCTTCGGCTAGGCGCCATTTCCACGTCTGTCGCCTTCTGGACCTCCTCGACTTCAAAAGAATCCTCTACCTCGGAGTCGGATGAATCCGACAGGATCGTGTCTTTATCTGTTGGACTAAGGCTCCCCTTGTCCCCCCTGTTCGCTGCAATGTCCCTCTCCGTTCCCTCCCTATTGGTGTCCATTTCGTCGATCCTCTCTAACGAAACCCTCGGTTCCCTTAGTAACCCCAGCGCCCGCTGCGCTGTCCCCTCCATGTTTTGGCCCTGAGAAGGGCCGTTTGAGCTTTGGCCCTGAGAAGGGCCGTTTGAGTTTTGGCCCTGAGAAGGGCCGTTTGGGGTTTGAGTTAAAATATCCATATCCTAATCCCACGAGTAGGGGAGAAAAGTAAGACCATCACGACAGAGATCCCCGTTATCGTGATGGCTTTGCCGCAGCGTGTGGCTCTAGGTGGCTGGTAAGCACTCCAGCCGCTCTGAAAAGAGCATCCCTACGCGGCGTCACCTCGCGTAGGGAATTGTGGTTTTTTTATTGGGGTTTACTCCCCTTGGCCCGGCCAATTAAGGCAAGGCCCCCGGTCCGCGCGCCGACTGGCTGGCATCTCTCGTATCCCCATAACGCCAGCGATGGGGGTCGCTGAGAGAATGCTGCGGATAACGGTGTGCGGGAGACCTGGCGTAGGCCCCCCTGGTAGTTCGGTTAGGAACCACCCCCTCCCCCCCCCCCCTTCCCCCCCGGTGTCGGGTTATTGGTAGCTCCGGTAAGCGATCCCCAGGATCACTTACCGTAGCCTCCAGGGCGCACCAGCCAGGACGCTTCCCTTCCCTGCGGATCCGCGAGGATCCAGAGGGATTGGAAGAGCCCAGACATTCGTGGAGGTTACCCGACCTAGCGCCCCAACCTAACCTAACCTAACCTAACCTAACCTAACCTAACCTAACCTAACCTAACCTAACCTAACCTAACCTAACCTAACCTAACCTAACCTAACCTAACCTAACCTAACCTAACCTAACCTAACCTAACCTAACCTAACCTAACCTAACCTAACCTAACCTAACCTAACCTAACCTAACCTAACCTAACCTAACCTAACCTAACCTAACCTAACCTAACCTAACCTAACCTAACCTAACCTAACCTAACCTAACCTAACCTAACCTAACCTAACCTAACCTAACCTAACCTAACCTAACCTAACCTAACCTAACCTAACCTAACCTAACCTAACCTAACCTAACCTAACCTAACCTAACCTAACCTAACCTAACCTAACCTAACCTAACCTAACCTAACCTAACCTAACCTAACCTAACCTAACCTAACCTAACCTAACCTAACCTAACCTAACCTAACCTAACCTAACCTAACCTAACCTAACCTAACCTAACCTAACCTAACCTAACCTAACCTAACCTAACCTAACCTAACCTAACCTAACCTAACCTAACCTAACCTAACCTAACCTAACCTAACCTAACCTAACCTAACCTAACCTAACCTAACCTAACCTAACCTAACCTAACCTAACCTAACCTAACCTAACCTAACCTAACCTAACCTAACCTAACCTAACCTAACCTAACCTAACCTAACCTAACCTAACCTAACCTAACCTAACCTAACCTAACCTAACCTAACCTAACCTAACCTAACCTAACCTAACCTAACCTAACCTAACCTAACCTAACCTAACCTAACCTAACCTAACCTAACCTAACCTAACCTAACCTAACCTAACCTAACCTAACCTAACCTAACCTAACCTAACCTAACCTAACCTAACCTAACCTAACCTAACCTAACCTAACCTAACCTAACCTAACCTAACCTAACCTAACCTAACCTAACCTAACCTAACCTAACCTAACCTAACCTAACCTAACCTAACCTAACCTAACCTAACCTAACCTAACCTAACCTAACCTAACCTAACCTAACCTAACCTAACCTAACCTAACCTAACCTAACCTAACCTAACCTAACCTAACCTAACCTAACCTAACCTAACCTAACCTAACCTAACCTAACCTAACCTAACCTAACCTAACCTAACCTAACCTAACCTAACCTAACCTAACCTAACCTAACCTAACCTAACCTAACCTAACCTAACCTAACCTAACCTAACCTAACCTAACCTAACCTAACCTAACCTAACCTAACCTAACCTAACCTAACCTAACCTAACCTAACCTAACCTAACCTAACCTAACCTAACCTAACCTAACCTAACCTAACCTAACCTAACCTAACCTAACCTAACCTAACCTAACCTAACCTAACCTAACCTAACCTAACCTAACCTAACCTAACCTAACCTAACCTAACCTAACCTAACCTAACCTAACCTAACCTAACCTAACCTAACCTAACCTAACCTAACCTAACCTAACCTAACCTAACCTAACCTAACCTAACCTAACCTAACCTAACCTAACCTAACCTAACCTAACCTAACCTAACCTAACCTAACCTAACCTAACCTAACCTAACCTAACCTAACCTAACCTAACCTAACCTAACCTAACCTAACCTAACCTAACCTAACCTAACCTAACCTAACCTAACCTAACCTAACCTAACCTAACCTAACCTAACCTAACCTAACCTAACCTAACCTAACCTAACCTAACCTAACCTAACCTAACCTAACCTAACCTAACCTAACCTAACCTAACCTAACCTAACCTAACCTAACCTAACCTAACCTAACCTAACCTAACCTAACCTAACCTAACCTAACCTAACCTAACCTAACCTAACCTAACCTAACCTAACCTAACCTAACCTAACCTAACCTAACCTAACCTAACCTTTTTTTTTTTTTTTTTTTTTTTTTTGACGGTGTGAAAATGCATTACGCATACCCCCGGCCCGGGGAGGGACTTACGGGGGTTATGTGGGACTCTCTCCCCCCGCAACTCCCTCTGCTAGCCAGAGGGAGGGGAGGAGCATACCCACTAAAAACACACCGGCGTCACCCGCACTGCCGTTAAGGGGGCGCCATGGGGTCGCGAGCATTTCAACCGCGACGCCCCCCGGCGGTCCCGGCTTACTCGAGCCAGGACACCCGCGCCAAGGAGGGGAAGGTCAGCGACGCGTGACCCTCCCCCCAGACGTGTAGGGCCGTGCTGTGTGGGTCCCCAACCCACCAGCCCTACTGGGGGAGGACGCGGCCAGCGGCTGCGAACCGTGCGCGCCCTCGACCCCTCCGTCTGCGCCGGAGCGGGAGCGCATCTTCCCTTTCTTCGCGCTCCCTCTCCGCGGCCTCCTTCTGCGAGATGATTGTTTCGCAGAAGGAGGCCACCGCTTCCCAGCATCTCTCGCTGCGCAGCATGGCCGCCACGATGCTGTGCAGCGAGAGATCCACCGTCTGTATTTCAGTCGCAAGTGTGCGACGCTCCACGGCCCAGCGAACACAGTGCTCCAGTGTGTGCTGGGCCGTGTCATCCCCTTCACCGCATTCGTGGCACATTGGGCTCCCCTCCCTACCTATCTTGTGCAGGTAATGACCAAAGCATCCATGCCCGGTCATTACCTGCGTCAGTCTGAAAGTCACTTTGCCGTGACGCCTCTCTAGCCAATCGTCGAACGACCCGAGGAGTGCCCCTATGGTGCGGATTCCATAGGGGGAGTCCTCGAGGTCGCTCTTCCACCTCTCCCGGAGTCTGCGCTCCGTTTGTTTCCTGGCCGCCCTTACTTCTTCGGGAGCGGGAAACTCCCCCGAAGCCCTCCATCGTACCCGCTCCCGATGCGCCTCTGCGAGCATCTCTGCATCCATTTCCCACGGGGGAGTGCCCGCTAGGGCACACGCCGCCGCCCACGCCACCGTGACGTAGGCCCTGCAGATACGGATGGCCACCACCCTTTGTGGCCTCCTTAGCAGGGCTTTATTCGCCGTGCCTAGTTTATCCGCCCAGATTGGGGCCCCGTAAAGGGCCATACTGCGGGCTACCCCGGCATACAGGCGCCGGCACGCCACGGAAGGCCCCCCCACGTTGGGCAGCAGTCTGCCGAGGGCCGAAGCAGCCGCCACGATTCGGGGGGCGAGTTGGCGGAAATGCTCCCCGAAGTTCCACCTCCGGTCCAGGATGAGACCCAGATACTTAATGTGGGGCCTCATCTGGACCCTCTCCCCACTGACCCTTAAGGAGGCTCCTGCGGGCGGCCGCCACCCCCTTCCCCCGAACAATATCGCCTCCGTTTTGGGGAGGGACACCTTTAAACCCAGCATCTGGATGCGGGTGATTACGAGTTCCGCAGCCACCTCTGCCCTCCTTAGAGTAGCCTCCAGCCCGGACCCCCGGACGGCAACCATCGTGTCGTCCGCATAGCACATGATCGCCATCCGGGGAAGGAGGACACCTCGGATGGCCCAATCGTACCCCAGGTTCCATAAAAGGGGGCCAAGTACGGACCCCTGGGGCACTCCGCAGGCCATGAGCCTCTCCCTCTTACGCCCCTCTCTGTCCTCGTAGAGCACTACCCGCTGTGTGAGGTAGTGCTCCACGATGCGCCTCAGGTACGGGGGCACGCAATGGTACCTGAGGGCCTCCCCAATCACCGAATATGGGAGGGAGCCGAACGCATTCGCGATGTCTAATGACACCGCGATCACTCCCTCCCCCCTCCCTGCCGCCTCCTCCGAAAATCCTCTTAGGGCCCCCAACGCGTCCATACAGGACCGCCCAATTCGGAAGCCGAACTGGCGGTCGCTTACGTTGGGGCCAGCGTCGTCTAGGTGTTGGACGATACGGGAGGCGAGGATACGTTCTAGTATTTTCCCCGTCTCGTCCAACAACACTATAGGTCTCCACCCGGTTGGGGAGTCTGCCGGGCGACTCTCTTTCCGGAGGAGGCACAGTTTCCCTTCCTTCCAGCACTGTGGGAACCGCCCTGCCTCCAGACACTCGTCATATAGGTCCTTTAGGCGGCTCCCAAGTTCCCCCAACGCGAGCGGCAGGATTCGGCCGTGTACGCCGTCTGGGCCTGGGGCCTTTTTGCATGCCCTCAGACGGTGCACTGCCCACGTGATTTCCGCCTCCGTAATGGGAGTTACCTCCACCGGCCCTTCCTCCCGCGGCTCCGACATCACCGGTGGAGCAAACTCGGGGGCAGGCGGGAACAGCCCCTCCACCACCCGTGTCAAGAGCTCCGGATGGAGGGAATCCATGGTGGGGCCATTGCGCATTTTATTGCGCACAACCTTGTAGGGCCGCCCCCATGGATCCCTGTCCAATGTGGCCAGGAACGCCTCATGTGCTGTGTCCTTGGCTCTTGCGATTGCCAGACACAGGGCCTCTTTCGCCTCTTTCAATGCCCCGTGTAAGAGCTCCTCCTCTTCTGGGGTGTGCCTTCGCCGCCGGCATCGGGTGTAACTCCTACGGGCGCTATTGCATATGAGTCGGAGAGCCGCCACCTCCTCCGACCACCAGTAAATTTGGCGTTTGGCCCTCGGCTTCCCGGCTCTGCGCATACTGGCATCGCAAATCGTCTTGAGCGAATTCCTAAAGTGGAGCGCCTTCTCATCTACCCCCCAATGTTGGTCCGCAGTCTGCCCCCATCTTGCCTCAATCATGGCCGCCTCCTTCGCGGCGTCCCTGTCAAGGGTGCCCAGGCTCCATTTCGGGAAGCCATCCCTCTGCCTTTGCCCTCTGTCCGGGTTGGCTGGTTGGATCCGCCCAGCCTCGGAGACCCTCAATCTAATATATAGGTGATCAGAGAGGGTCTCCACGTCCCCCAGGACACGCCAGTCATTTATTCGCGCGGCGACGGCAGGAGTTGCAAACGATACGTCCACGATGGACCCCCCCTGCCGGCGCACGCAGGTCTCGGCCGTGCCCCGGTTTAGAACTTCCAGCCCCAAACCAGTCACCCAGTCCCAAAGGACCTCTCCCCTAGGATCTGTCCTTGGGCAGCCCCACGCTTCACACTTGGCGTTGAGGTCCCCCAACAACAGTACTGGTGCCGGCGCTGCACCAACCACCACCCTTTGCAGCTCCTCTAAAAACCGTTCGAAGGCAAACAGCGGACGGTTGGGAGAGAAATAAGCTCCAATGAGCACTATTCCCCCCCAATCGACAGCCACAAACCCCCGCCCACTTCTTAATTTAGTTAGAGGCGGGTGATTGCCTACTGGTGGGACAACCACCGCCACCAAACCGTCCATATCTCCAGCCCAGTTGGGCTGAGGGGGGACGAAGTACGGCTCCGCCACAACTGCAACACCAATGTCCCATTCCGCCATGTGCTGGATTAAAAGATCTTGAGCACGGGCACAGTGATTGGCGTTGCATTGTAGAACCTCCAAATGCGCAGTGGGTCTTACTGGCATTGGAGGTCCATACTTTGCCCCTCACTCGCATTCCCGGAGGTCCTTCTGGAGGGCTCCCTTCCTTTGACATTTGGGGGGGCACAGGATGGTCCCCCCATGATGTGTCCCGCTGCCAATTTTGCCTGATGGCACACCGCGCACCACGGAGTGGCATTGCACTCATTTGCGGTGTGCCCCGACTTACTGCACCTGAAGCAGGAGCCGCTCCTATCCACCGGGGACGGACACATCGCCCTAGTGTGGCCTGTCCCCATGCACTTGTAGCAACGCATAGGTAACGGCTCCAATGCCTCCACCTGTGCCGCCGTCCAGCCCAACATCATGCGACCCGCCGCCACTATAATCTGGGCCACAGTAACTGGGCACCTCACAATTACGGCCCCAGTCCCGTTGCCCCCCCATCTAATTTTGCCCACTTCAATTTGGGCTTCAGAACATTTGCCCTTAGCGGCCACCTCACTTCGGATGCGGTCCGAGGTCACCGACTCATCGAATCCGTGTATACGGAGCTCCGCCTTTTTCACTGGTCTGGTGACCTCGGCCACTTCCCCAATGAGGCTGCGCAGTCTTTCCGCCAATTCATCGGCCAATGGTCCGCTCTGGGCCCCGGGGACCTCGATAATGCGCGCTCCTGTCGCCGTTTTGCGCACTTTAACTTGTGCGATGCCCAGCTCCGCCAGCTTGATGGTGGTCGCCTTACCCATAATTGTTAAGTAGTCAGTGTCAGCCTCTGGCTTCAGGGTGACTACTACCGCCGCCGATGTGGGTGCAACCAATTTGGGAGGCGCGGGCTTTTTTACAGGCTCGGGCTTCGCCACCTTCTCAGTTGGTGTTTGGGACGGCTTCTTTGATTTGCCTCCTTTCACGACCTCCGTCCACTCGTTGACACGAGGTTGCGGTCTCGGCGCCGGCGTCGGGTCAGGTGTCGACACGGCCGTCTCGGAGATTCCGTCTACCTGTGGTGTGAGCACTGCAGCCGATTTGGCAGCGGGCGTTTTCTTCGTTTGTGAGCCCTTCTTCTCTTTCTGCGCTACCTGGCTGAACGAAGGTTTTGCAGTTTCGCCTTCTTTAGCCTTAGCAGCCCTATTGTCTGCAGCCAGTGGGGGCCTCAGGATAGGTTCCGGAGGGAGCCTGCTCTCAATGTTGCCTATTCGGGCATCCATCATTGCCCCTAACGAGACGAACATGTCCCTCTTGAGCTCTCCTAGGCGAGAGTCTAGGAGGATACCCAGATCTTGCAGAACGTTGGCTGCACCGTCTGCACCCCCCGTGGATTGCGGGGTTGACTTTCTCTCCGAGAAGGCAGTGCGCAGAGCCTTTACTTCGTCCTGGCACTGCTTCAGTTGTTCGCCCATTCGTTTGTTGTCCGCTCGTAGTGAGCGGACCACTTCTGTCTCCTCGAGACCTTCGCCGACCTCCATCAATTCGCGGCATAAGGCGTTCATCCGTCCCCGAATGTCACCCTTAATGTTCGTGCAGCGCGCAATTTCGGCTAGCAAGGTCTGGGCGCTGTCCTTTACTTTCTCCGCAGGAGCAGGTTGGCATAAAACCGGCTCAATTTCGTTGGTCGAAGCAGTCGTTCTTTTGCCGTCTCCCCTCTTCCTTGGTGCCGCCTTTTTGGGAGCAATCTCCTCTGGCTCCTTTAGAAACTCCGGTATTGGGGACTCTAGGAGTTTTTCCCTAGCTTGGCTAAGGCCAGCATAGGCTCCCTTAGGACGCCCCCTCGTCGCGGCCGAGATCTTTCGATCTGGGGCAAGCTCTTCTCCTTCGCTCCCCTCCTGGGAGCCGTCTTCCCTTCTCCTCTTTAACGACGCATCCTGAGCATCCATCCCCTCTACAGTCTTTGTCCTCTCTGCGTTCTCCTCAACCGATGAAAGCAGATCCCTATCGGCATCGACACTGTCCCAAAATTTAGCCCTCATTTCCTTTCCCCTAGTAATGGGCCCCCCAATGGGCCCCCCCGTGTCCGAGTCGGAGTCCGAGTCCAACAGGTAACTCTCCCCCACGTTTTCACCCTCCCCGACCGAGGATCCAGCGCAGCTGTCAAACGACTCCGCGGGTTCCGTCCCCTCTGTCCCCTCTGGAAGGCCCGATTTGTCGCTCTTCCCACTTTCCTCCCGCCCCTCCCGAGGTTGCGCACCTTTTTTTTTGTTCATTTTATGGGTGGGTGGGGACCCATAAAACCATAAAATACACAAAAAACCACTTTCTTGAAAATTTTTTGGTCAAGTGCGAGACGGCCTTAATTTACAAACTTAACTTCCGCGATTTTTGCAGCCTCTCCTGGAGGAGCTAGAAAGGCGCAAAAAATTTCAGGGGGTACCTTACGGGGTCCCCTACCTAGCGCTGCTATGCAGCAACCCTTACCTGCAAGGGTTCAGGCGGTACAACCCCAAAAACACGAAAACCAACTTAAGTCGAAAGTTGGCAGCCCCTAAATTAACCTACAGGCAATCTACAAATAATTTTGTAACTCCCGGACGGAGCGTCCTAAAATTACAAACTAAACGCCTAATGATAGTCCTAACCTAGCTTAATCTAACTATGCTAACACGAAAAAGATATATACAACACAGAATTAATTATGAATTTTTGAAAATCTAAAACTAAAAACACAAAACCGCAATGCAAGTTGAAATGAAACTTTAAAGCGCGATATCTTTGGAACTAAGTGTCCAAAAAATACGCGGTAAAAATCCTCCGATACAGGAAAATAAGACAGATTTTACAATGCAAACAGAAACTAAAAAAGACTAACAAAACAGAAGATATGAATTTTTTAATGGCAAAAATGAAAAGTTGAAAAAATTACAAGTTGAAAAATTTAAAAAAGTATAGAAAGACTCAACGCAGATCAATGAAACTTGGCTCAAAAATCGCCCGCAATTAACTTCGTATAACCTCCAAATTTCACCTCAGTGGCCCTTTCCGTTAACCTCAACCTAACCTAACCTAACCTAACCTAACCTAACCTAACCTAACCTAACCTAACCTAACCTAACCTAACCTAACCTAACCTAACCTAACCTAACCTAACCTAACCTAACCTAACCTAACCTAACCTAACCTAACCTAACCTAACCTAACCTAACCTAACCTAACCTAACCTAACCTAACCTAACCTAACCTAACCTAACCTAACCTAACCTAACCTAACCTAACCTAACCTAACCTAACCTAACCTAACCTAACCTAACCTAACCTAACCTAACCTAACCTAACCTAACCTAACCTAACCTAACCTAACCTAACCTAACCTAACCTAACCTAACCTAACCTAACCTAACCTAACCTAACCTAACCTAACCTAACCTAACCTAACCTAACCTAACCTAACCTAACCTAACCTAACCTAACCTAACCTAACCTAACCTAACCTAACCTAACCTAACCTAACCTAACCTAACCTAACCTAACCTAACCTAACCTAACCTAACCTAACCTAACCTAACCTAACCTAACCTAACCTAACCTAACCTAACCTAACCTAACCTAACCTAACCTAACCTAACCTAACCTAACCTAACCTAACCTAACCTAACCTAACCTAACCTAACCTAACCTAACCTAACCTAACCTAACCTAACCTAACCTAACCTAACCTAACCTAACCTAACCTAACCTAACCTAACCTAACCTAACCTAACCTAACCTAACCTAACCTAACCTAACCTAACCTAACCTAACCTAACCTAACCTAACCTAACCTAACCTAACCTAACCTAACCTAACCTAACCTAACCTAACCTAACCTAACCTAACCTAACCTAACCTAACCTAACCTAACCTAACCTAACCTAACCTAACCTAACCTAACCTAACCTAACCTAACCTAACCTAACCTAACCTAACCTAACCTAACCTAACCTAACCTAACCTAACCTAACCTAACCTAACCTAACCTAACCTAACCTAACCTAACCTAACCTAACCTAACCTAACCTAACCTAACCTAACCTAACCTAACCTAACCTAACCTAACCTAACCTAACCTAACCTAACCTAACCTAACCTAACCTAACCTAACCTAACCTAACCTAACCTAACCTAACCTAACCTAACCTAACCTAACCTAACCTAACCTAACCTAACCTAACCTAACCTAACCTAACCTAACCTAACCTAACCTAACCTAACCTAACCTAACCTAACCTAACCTAACCTAACCTAACCTAACCTAACCTAACCTAACCTAACCTAACCTAACCTAACCTAACCTAACCTAACCTAACCTAACCTAACCTAACCTAACCTAACCTAACCTAACCTAACCTAACCTAACCTAACCTAACCTAACCTAACCTAACCTAACCTAACCTAACCTAACCTAACCTAACCTAACCTAACCTAACCTAACCTAACCTAACCTAACCTAACCTAACCTAACCTAACCTAACCTAACCTAACCTAACCTAACCTAACCTAACCTAACCTAACCTAACCTAACCTAACCTAACCTAACCTAACCTAACCTAACCTAACCTAACCTAACCTAACCTAACCTAACCTAACCTAACCTAACCTAACCTAACCTAACCTAACCTAACCTAACCTAACCTAACCTAACCTAACCTAACCTAACCTAACCTAACCTAACCTAACCTAACCTAACCTAACCTAACCTAACCTAACCTAACCTAACCTAACCTAACCTAACCTAACCTAACCTAACCTAACCTAACCTAACCTAACCTAACCTAACCTAACCTAACCTAACCTAACCTAACCTAACCTAACCTAACCTAACCTAACCTAACCTAACCTAACCTAACCTAACCTAACCTTTTTTTTTTTTTTTTTGACCCAGAGAAATGCATGAAACTGCATACCAATACGTAACCTAAGGCTCCGGGGGAGAACCAGAAATTACGCATTGGTTATGTGGGGCTCTCCAGTCCAGAAGGGACTAGCCTACCCACTAAAACTCTGGGATGCTGCCCTCTCGTGCCTTAGTGGTGATGCCGTGGGATCGTACATTCTACCACGACATCACCGGCACCTTCGCCCTCGGGCGAACCCTCACCGAAAAAGCACACTGCAGCATGGACAGCGTGCTTTCCCTCACTGGCGTCCCTGATACACCCCCGGGGAGGCCCAGGACCGGCACCAGACACACGGTGTTCCGGTCCCACCCTCAAGGCACCGGGAGGGCAAATACCCCTACCCCGGTGCACCACCGCTACGGAAGGACATACGCCCCTACCCCGTAGCACCCCTCAAGAGGCCGCGGGAGGACAAATGCCCCTACCCCGCAACCACGCCGCATCC
Source organism: Cenopis cana (assembly GCA_951800055.1). NCBI lineage: Eukaryota > Metazoa > Arthropoda > Insecta > Lepidoptera > Tortricidae > Cenopis > Cenopis cana. The sequence continues at coordinate 14,046,001 of OX637493.1, read as the reverse complement.
GATCCGGTTCTAGGCCCTCTGCCAACCGGAATCGGAGCAGCCACCTCGCAACGGCACAGGTCCCTAGTTACCCTGTCCGCAGTGCCCCCCAAACAGGCTACGGGAGGACAAACGCCCCTACCCCGCCTGTCCCTCGCCGCCGCACCTGGGGAGCCTTGCGACTCCCTGATGCGGAACCCCCCATCCCCCCCGTGTCAGGTTATCGGTAGCATCAGCAGGCGATCACTTAGGGTTCACTAAATGATCACCTGCCGTTGCCTCCAGGGCGCACCGGCCTGGGCTCTTCCCTTTCCCGCGGATCAACCGGATCAAGGGGAATTGGTAGAGCCCAGACACTCGAGGAGGTTACCTGACATAGCGCCCCAACCTAACCTAACCTAACCTAACCTAACCTAACCTAACCTAACCTAACCTAACCTAACCTAACCTAACCTAACCTAACCTAACCTAACCTAACCTAACCTAACCTAACCTAACCTAACCTAACCTAACCTAACCTAACCTAACCTAACCTAACCTAACCTAACCTAACCTAACCTAACCTAACCTAACCTAACCTAACCTAACCTAACCTAACCTAACCTAACCTAACCTAACCTAACCTAACCTAACCTAACCTAACCTAACCTAACCTAACCTAACCTAACCTAACCTAACCTAACCTAACCTAACCTAACCTAACCTAACCTAACCTAACCTAACCTAACCTAACCTAACCTAACCTAACCTAACCTAACCTAACCTAACCTAACCTAACCTAACCTAACCTAACCTAACCTAACCTAACCTAACCTAACCTAACCTAACCTAACCTAACCTAACCTAACCTAACCTAACCTAACCTAACCTAACCTAACCTAACCTAACCTAACCTAACCTAACCTAACCTAACCTAACCTAACCTAACCTAACCTAACCTAACCTAACCTAACCTAACCTAACCTAACCTAACCTAACCTAACCTAACCTAACCTAACCTAACCTAACCTAACCTAACCTAACCTAACCTAACCTAACCTAACCTAACCTAACCTAACCTAACCTAACCTAACCTAACCTAACCTAACCTAACCTAACCTAACCTTTTTTTTTTTTTTTTTTTTTTTTTTTTTTTTTTTTTTTTTGACGGTGTGAAAATGCATTACGCATACCCCCGGCCCGGGGAGGGACTTACGGGGGTTATGTGGGACTCTCTCCCCCCGCAACTCCCTCTGCTAGCCAGAGGGAGGAGAGGAGCATACCCACTAAAAACACACCGGCGTCACCCGCACTGCCGTTAAGGGGGCGCCATGGGGTCGCGAGCATTTCAACCGCGACGCCCCCCGGCGGTCCCGGCTTACTCGAGCCAGGACACCCGCGCCAAGGAGGGGAAGGTCAGCGACGCGTGACCCTCCCCCCAGACGTGTAGGGCCGTGCTGTGTGGGTCCCCAACCCACCAGCCCTACTGGGGGAGGACGCGGCCAGCGGCTGCGAACCGTGCGCGCCCTCGACCCCTCCGTCTGCGCCGGAGCGGGAGCGCATCTTCCCTTTCTTCGCGCTCCCTCTCCGCGGCCTCCTTCTGCGAGATGATTGTTTCGCAGAAGGAGGCCACCGCTTCCCAGCATCTCTCGCTGCGCAGCATGGCCGCCACGATGCTGTGCAGCGAGAGATCCACCGTCTGTATTTCAGTCGCAAGTGTGCGACGCTCCACGGCCCAGCGAACACAGTGCTCCAGTGTGTGCTGGGCCGTGTCATCCCCTTCACCGCATTCGTGGCACATTGGGCTCCCCTCCCTACCTATCTTGTGCAGGTAATGACCAAAGCATCCATGCCCGGTCATTACCTGCGTCAGTCTGAAAGTCACTTTGCCGTGACGCCTCTCTAGCCAATCGTCGAACGACCCGAGGAGTGCCCCTATGGTGCGGATTCCATAGGGGGAGTCCTCGAGGTCGCTCTTCCACCTCTCCCGGAGTCTGCGCTCCGTTTGTTTCCTGGCCGCCCTTACTTCTTCGGGAGCGGGAAACTCCCCCGAAGCCCTCCATCGTACCCGCTCCCGATGCGCCTCTGCGAGCATCTCTGCATCCATTTCCCACGGGGGAGTGCCCGCTAGGGCACACGCCGCCGCCCACGCCACCGTGACGTAGGCCCTGCAGATACGGATGGCCACCACCCTTTGTGGCCTCCTTAGCAGGGCTTTATTCGCCGTGCCTAGTTTATCCGCCCAGATTGGGGCCCCGTAAAGGGCCATACTGCGGGCTACCCCGGCATACAGGCGCCGGCACGCCACGGAAGGCCCCCCCACGTTGGGCAGCAGTCTGCCGAGGGCCGAAGCAGCCGCCACGATTCGGGGGGCGAGTTGGCGGAAATGCTCCCCGAAGTTCCACCTCCGGTCCAGGATGAGACCCAGATACTTAATGTGGGGCCTCATCTGGACCCTCTCCCCACTGACCCTTAAGGAGGCTCCTGCGGGCGGCCGCCACCCCCTTCCCCCGAACAATATCGCCTCCGTTTTGGGGAGGGACACCTTTAAACCCAGCATCTGGATGCGGGTGATTACGAGTTCCGCAGCCACCTCTGCCCTCCTTAGAGTAGCCTCCAGCCCGGACCCCCGGACGGCAACCATCGTGTCGTCCGCATAGCACATGATCGCCATCCGGGGAAGGAGGACACCTCGGATGGCCCAATCGTACCCCAGGTTCCATAAAAGGGGGCCAAGTACGGACCCCTGGGGCACTCCGCAGGCCATGAGCCTCTCCCTCTTACGCCCCTCTCTGTCCTCGTAGAGCACTACCCGCTGTGTGAGGTAGTGCTCCACGATGCGCCTCAGGTACGGGGGCACGCAATGGTACCTGAGGGCCTCCCCAATCACCGAATATGGGAGGGAGCCGAACGCATTCGCGATGTCTAATGACACCGCGATCACTCCCTCCCCCCTCCCTGCCGCCTCCTCCGAAAATCCTCTTAGGGCCCCCAACGCGTCCATACAGGACCGCCCAATTCGGAAGCCGAACTGGCGGTCGCTTACGTTGGGGCCAGCGTCGTCTAGGTGTTGGACGATACGGGAGGCGAGGATACGTTCTAGTATTTTCCCCGTCTCGTCCAACAACACTATAGGTCTCCACCCGGTTGGGGAGTCTGCCGGGCGACTCTCTTTCCGGAGGAGGCACAGTTTCCCTTCCTTCCAGCACTGTGGGAACCGCCCTGCCTCCAGACACTCGTCATATAGGTCCTTTAGGCGGCTCCCAAGTTCCCCCAACGCGAGCGGCAGGATTCGGCCGTGTACGCCGTCTGGGCCTGGGGCCTTTTTGCATGCCCTCAGACGGTGCACTGCCCACGTGATTTCCGCCTCCGTAATGGGAGTTACCTCCACCGGCCCTTCCTCCCGCGGCTCCGACATCACCGGTGGAGCAAACTCGGGGGCGGGCGGGAACAGCCCCTCCACCACCCGTGTCAAGAGCTCCGGATGGAGGGAATCCATGGTGGGGCCATTGCGCATTTTATTGCGCACAACCTTGTAGGGCCGCCCCCATGGATCCCTGTCCAATGTGGCCAGGAACGCCTCATGTGCTGTGTCCTTGGCTCTTGCGATTGCCAGACACAGGGCCTCTTTCGCCTCTTTCAATGCCCCGTGTAAGAGCTCCTCCTCTTCTGGGGTGTGCCTTCGCCGCCGGCATCGGGTGTAACTCCTACGGGCGCTATTGCATATGAGTCGGAGAGCCGCCACCTCCTCCGACCACCAGTAAATTTGGCGTTTGGCCCTCGGCTTCCCGGCTCTGCGCATACTGGCATCGCAAATCGTCTTGAGCGAATTCCTAAAGTGGAGCGCCTTCTCATCTACCCCCCAATGTTGGTCCGCAGTCTGCCCCCATCTTGCCTCAATCATGGCCGCCTCCTTCGCGGCGTCCCTGTCAAGGGTGCCCAGGCTCCATTTCGGGAAGCCATCCCTCTGCCTTTGCCCTCTGTCCGGGTTGGCTGGTTGGATCCGCCCAGCCTCGGAGACCCTCAATCTAATATATAAGTGATCAGAGAGGGTCTCCACGTCCCCCAGGACACGCCAGTCATTTATTCGCGCGGCGACGGCAGGAGTTGCAAACGATACGTCCACGATGGACCCCCCCTGCCGGCGCACGCAGGTCTCGGCCGTGCCCCGGTTTAGAACTTCCAGCCCCAAACCAGTCACCCAGTCCCAAAGGACCTCTCCCCTAGGATCTGTCCTTGGGCAGCCCCACGCTTCACACTTGGCGTTGAGGTCCCCCAACAACAGTACTGGTGCCGGCGCTGCACCAACCACCACCCTTTGCAGCTCCTCTAAAAACCGTTCGAAGGCAAACAGCGGACGGTTGGGAGAGAAATAAGCTCCAATGAGCACTATTCCCCCCCAATCGACAGCCACAAACCCCCGCCCACTTCTTAATTTAGTTAGAGGCGGGTGATTGCCTACTGGTGGGACAACCACCGCCACCAAACCGTCCATATCTCCAGCCCAGTTGGGCTGAGGGGGGACGAAGTACGGCTCCGCCACAACTGCAACACCAATGTCCCATTCCGCCATGTGCTGGATTAAAAGATCTTGAGCACGGGCACAGTGATTGGCGTTGCATTGTAGAACCTCCAAATGCGCAGTGGGTCTTACTGGCATTGGAGGTCCATACTTTGCCCCTCACTCGCATTCCCGGAGGTCCTTCTGGAGGGCTCCCTTCCTTTGACATTTGGGGGGGCACAGGATGGTCCCCCCATGATGTGTCCCGCTGCCAATTTTGCCTGATGGCACACCGCGCACCACGGAGTGGCATTGCACTCATTTGCGGTGTGCCCCGACTTACTGCACCTGAAGCAGGAGCCGCTCCTATCCACCGGGGACGGACACATCGCCCTAGTGTGGCCTGTCCCCATGCACTTGTAGCAACGCATAGGTAACGGCTCCAATGCCTCCACCTGTGCCGCCGTCCAGCCCAACATCATGCGACCCGCCGCCACTATAATCTGGGCCACAGTAACTGGGCACCTCACAATTACGGCCCCAGTCCCGTTGCCCCCCCATCTAATTTTGCCCACTTCAATTTGGGCTTCAGAACATTTGCCCTTAGCGGCCACCTCACTTCGGATGCGGTCCGAGGTCACCGACTCATCGAATCCGTGTATACGGAGCTCCGCCTTTTTCACTGGTCTGGTGACCTCGGCCACTTCCCCAATGAGGCTGCGCAGTCTTTCCGCCAATTCATCGGCCAATGGTCCGCTCTGGGCCCCGGGGACCTCGATAATGCGCGCTCCTGTCGCCGTTTTGCGCACTTTAACTTGTGCGATGCCCAGCTCCGCCAGCTTGATGGTGGTCGCCTTACCCATAATTGTTAAGTAGTCAGTGTCAGCCTCTGGCTTCAGGGTGACTACTACCGCCGCCGATGTGGGTGCAACCAATTTGGGAGGCGCGGGCTTTTTTACAGGCTCGGGCTTCGCCACCTTCTCAGTTGGTGTTTGGGACGGCTTCTTTGATTTGCCTCCTTTCACGACCTCCGTCCACTCGTTGACACGAGGTTGCGGTCTCGGCGCCGGCGTCGGGTCAGGTGTCGACACGGCCGTCTCGGAGATTCCGTCTACCTGTGGTGTGAGCACTGCAGCCGATTTGGCAGCGGGCGTTTTCTTCGTTTGTGAGCCCTTCTTCTCTTTCTGCGCTACCTGGCTGAACGAAGGTTTTGCAGTTTCGCCTTCTTTAGCCTTAGCAGCCCTATTGTCTGCAGCCAGTGGGGGCCTCAGGATAGGTTCCGGAGGGAGCCTGCTCTCAATGTTGCCTATTCGGGCATCCATCATTGCCCCTAACGAGACGAACATGTCCCTCTTGAGCTCTCCTAGGCGAGAGTCTAGGAGGATACCCAGATCTTGCAGAACGTTGGCTGCACCGTCTGCACCCCCCGTGGATTGCGGGGTTGACTTTCTCTCCGAGAAGGCAGTGCGCAGAGCCTTTACTTCGTCCTGGCACTGCTTCAGTTGTTCGCCCATTCGTTTGTTGTCCGCTCGTAGTGAGCGGACCACTTCTGTCTCCTCGAGACCTTCGCCGACCTCCATCAATTCGCGGCATAAGGCGTTCATCCGTCCCCGAATGTCACCCTTAATGTTCGTGCAGCGCGCAATTTCGGCTAGCAAGGTCTGGGCGCTGTCCTTTACTTTCTCCGCAGGAGCAGGTTGGCATAAAACCGGCTCAATTTCGTTGGTCGAAGCAGTCGTTCTTTTGCCGTCTCCCCTCTTCCTTGGTGCCGCCTTTTTGGGAGCAATCTCCTCTGGCTCCTTTAGAAACTCCGGTATTGGGGACTCTAGGAGTTTTTCCCTAGCTTGGCTAAGGCCAGCATAGGCTCCCTTAGGACGCCCCCTCGTCGCGGCCGAGATCTTTCGATCTGGGGCAAGCTCTTCTCCTTCGCTCCCCTCCTGGGAGCCGTCTTCCCTTCTCCTCTTTAACGACGCATCCTGAGCATCCATCCCCTCTACAGTCTTTGTCCTCTCTGCGTTCTCCTCAACCGATGAAAGCAGATCCCTATCGGCATCGACACTGTCCCAAAATTTAGCCCTCATTTCCTTTCCCCTAGTAATGGGCCCCCCAATGGGCCCCCCCGTGTCCGAGTCGGAGTCCGAGTCCAACAGGTAACTCTCCCCCACGTTTTCACCCTCCCCGACCGAGGATCCAGCGCAGCTGTCAAACGACTCCGCGGGTTCCGTCCCCTCTGTCCCCTCTGGAAGGCCCGATTTGTCGCTCTTCCCACTTTCCTCCCGCCCCTCCCGAGGTTGCGCACCTTTTTTTTTGTTCATTTTATGGGTGGGTGGGGACCCATAAAACCATAAAATACACAAAAAACCACTTTCTTGAAAATTTTTTGGTCAAGTGCGAGACGGCCTTAATTTACAAACTTAACTTCCGCGATTTTTGCAGCCTCTCCTGGAGGAGCTAGAAAGGCGCAAAAAATTTCAGGGGGTACCTTACGGGGTCCCCTACCTAGCGCTGCTATGCAGCAACCCTTACCTGCAAGGGTTCAGGCGGTACAACCCCAAAAACACGAAAACCAACTTAAGTCGAAAGTTGGCAGCCCCTAAATTAACCTACAGGCAATCTACAAATTATTTTGTAACTCCCGGACGGAGCGTCCTAAAATTACAAACTAAACGCCTAATGATAGTCCTAACCTAGCTTAATCTAACTATGCTAACACGAAAAAGATATATACAACACAGAATTAATTATGATTTTTTGAAAATCTAAAACTAAAAACACAAAACCGCAATGCAAGTTGAAATGAAACTTTAAAGCGCGATATCTTTGGAACTAAGTGTCCAAAAAATACGCGGTAAAAATCCTCCGATACAGGAAAATAAGACAGATTTTACTATGCAGACAGAAACTAAAACAGACTAACAAAACAGAAGATATGAATTTTTTAATGGCAAAAATGAAAAGTTGAAAAAATTACAAGTTGAAAAATTTAAAAAAGTATAGAAAGACTCAACGCAGATCAATGAAACTTGGCTCAAAAATCGCCCGCAATTAACTTCGTATAACCTCCAAATTTCACCTCAGTGGCCCTTTCCGTTAACCTCAACCTAACCTAACCTAACCTAACCTAACCTAACCTAACCTAACCTAACCTAACCTAACCTAACCTAACCTAACCTAACCTAACCTAACCTAACCTAACCTAACCTAACCTAACCTAACCTAACCTAACCTAACCTAACCTAACCTAACCTAACCTAACCTAACCTAACCTAACCTAACCTAACCTAACCTAACCTAACCTAACCTAACCTAACCTAACCTAACCTAACCTAACCTAACCTAACCTAACCTAACCTAACCTAACCTAACCTAACCTAACCTAACCTAACCTAACCTAACCTAACCTAACCTAACCTAACCTAACCTAACCTAACCTAACCTAACCTAACCTAACCTAACCTTTTTTTTTTTTTTTTTTTTTGACCCTGGGAAAATGTGTTTATCCCCTCCGAGCAAGCCCAGAGGGGCACATACCCCCCGGTCGGGGAGACCATGGTGGGGGGTTATGTGGGGATCTCTCCTCCCGTAACCCCCTCCGCTATTCGGAGGGAGGGGAGGAGCCTACCCACTAAAAACCCAGGGGCGTCATCCGCTCTGCCGTTATAGGGGGACGCAATGGGGTCGCGAGCATTCGACCACGACGTCCCCCCGGCTGCCCCGGCCCTTATACCGGGGGCACCCTCGCGCCAAAGGAGGGAGGAATCGGCGACGCTTCGATCCCTCCCCCAGGCGTGTAGGGCCTTACGTGGTGGGTCCCCAGCCCACCGGCCCTACTGGGGGATTTGGCGGTTAACGAATTGTAAGCGCCTCCTCCCCACCCGCCTACGCCGGAGCAGGGGCGCGTCAGCTCTCTCTTCGCGCTCCCGCTCCGCTATCTCTTTTCGAGACATGACCGCCTCACAAAAGGCGGTCGCTGCGTCCCACGACCTCTCGCTGCCCAGCATGCGAGATATTACGCTGTGCAGCGAGAGGTCATCCGTCCTGATTGCTGCCTCCAGCTCCTGCCTCTCCACGGCCCAGGCTGCGCATTCAGCAAGAGTGTGCTGGGCCGTGTCGTCGTCCGCCCCACAATGGTGGCAGGCGGGGGTCTCCTCTCGTCCGATTCTGTGCAGGTAGTGACCAAAGCACCCGTGCCCGGTCACCACCTGCGTGAGTCTATAGGTGAGGCTGCCACCCCGCCTGTCCAACCAACCCTCAAAATTAGGGAGGAGTGCCCCTATGGTTCTAGTGCCATAGGGGGACTCCTCCAGCTGTCCTTTCCAGCGGTCGCGCTCCCTCTCTACAGCTCTTCTTCTTCTTGCCGACACCTCTTGCGGAGCCAGGCGCTCCTCACCCGCCCTGGCCGCCACCCTCTCCCTGTGCCTCTCTGCCAGCAGCCCGGCATCCAGCTCCCACGGCAGGCTGCCAGCGAGAGCGCAAGCCGCCTGGAACGCCACCGTGCGGAAACTCCTTGCTATGCGTTGCGCAATCACCCTCTGAGGTCTTCGTAGGAGGGCCCTCGTTCTCTCCGTTAATCTACTCGCCCATATCGGCGCCCCATATAGCGCCATGCTTCTGATGACATTGGCGTAGAGGCGCCGACATGGGGCCCTGGGTCCTCCCACGTTCGGGAGAAGGCGGCTCAACGCGGATGCCGCGCCGACGAGCCGGGGAGCAAGCTGTCGGAAATGCTCCCCAAAGTCCCACTTCCGGTCCAGGATCAGGCCCAGGTATTTAATATGGGCTTTCACCTGTACCGCTTCTCCTCCCACCGGTATAGACTCGTCAGCGCGCAATCGCCACCCTCTTCCTCCGAACACCACCGCATCCGATTTGGCCACGGCCACTCTGAGACCCAGGAGGCTGATTCGGCCCACTGTGAGCTCCGTGGCCACTGCCGCCCTTCTTAATGTTTCCCTCAGTTCTTTTCCCCGCACGGCCACCATCGTGTCATCTGCATAGCAGATGGTGATCATGCGGGGAAGTTGCGCACCTCTTATCGCCCAGTCATACCCGATGTTCCAGAGCAGGGGTCCCAACACCGACCCCTGCGGAACACCGGCCTCCATCCTCCTGACCAGGCGACCATTACTGCCGTCGTAGAGCACCACCCTGCCCGTCAGGTAGTGCCCCACGACAGTCCTCAAATAAGGGGGCACCCCATGATAGCGGAGTGCCTCCTTAATTACCTCATAAGGGAGGGAGCCAAAAGCGTTAGCAATGTCCAGTGACACCGCTATGGCCCCCTCCCCTCTTCCCGCAGCTAGGTCACTGAACTCCTTTAGAGTGCCCACCGCGTCAATTGTAGACCGCCCCTCCCGGAACCCAAACTGTCTGTCACTGATGTCCGGGCCTGTGTCCTCCAGGTGCTTGATGATGCGACGGGCAATGATCCTCTCTAACATTTTGCCCGTCTCATCCAGAAGGACAATGGGGCGGTATCCTGAAGGAGAGTCAGCTGGACGACCCAAAACCTAACCTAACCTAACCTAACCTAACCTAACCTAACCTAACCTAACCTAACCTAACCTAACCTAACCTAACCTAACCTAACCTAACCTAACCTAACCTAACCTAACCTAACCTAACCTAACCTAACCTAACCTAACCTAACCTAACCTAACCTAACCTAACCTAACCTAACCTAACCTAACCTAACCTAACCTAACCTAACCTAACCTAACCTAACCTAACCTAACCTAACCTAACCTAACCTAACCTAACCTTTTTTTTTTTTTTTTTTTTTTTTTTTTTTTTTTTTTTTTTTTTTTTTTTTTTTGACCCAGAGAAATGCATGAAACTGCATACCAATACGTAACCTAAGGCTCCGGGGGAGAACCAGAAATTACGCATTGGTTATGTGGGGCTCTCCAGTCCAGAAGGGACTAGCCTACCCACTAAAACTCTGGGATGCTGCCCTCTCGTGCCTTAGTGGTGATGCCGTGGGATCGTACATTCTACCACGACATCACCGGCACCTTCGCCCTCGGGCGAACCCTCACCGAAAAAGCACACTGCAGCATGGACAGCGTGCTTTCCCTCACTGGCGTCCCTAATACACCCCCGGGGAGGCCCGGGACCGGCACCAGACACACGGTGTTCCGGTCCCACCCTCAAGGCACCGGGAGGGCAAATACCCCTACCCCGGTGCAACACCGCTACGGGAGGACATACGCCCCTACCCCGTAGCACCCCTCAAGAGGCCGCGGGAGGACAAATGCCCCTACCCCGCAACCACGCCGCATCCGATCCGGTTCTAGGCCCTCTGCCAACCGGAATCGGAGCAGCCACCTCGCAACGGCACAGGTCCCTAGTTACCCTGTCCGCAGTGCCCCCCAAACAGGCTACGGGAGGACAAACGCCCCTACCCCGCCTGTCCCTCGCCGCCGCACCTGGGGAGCCTTGCGACTCCCTGATGCGGAACCCCCCATCCCCCCCGTGTCAGGTTATCGGTAGCATCAGCAGGCGATCACTTAGGGTTCACTAAATGATCACCTGCCGTTGCCTCCAGGGCGCACCGGCCTGGGCTCTTCCCTTTCCCGCGGATCAACCGGATCAAGGGGAATTGGTAGAGCCCAGACACTCGAGGAGGTTACCTGACATAGCGCCCCAACCTAACCTAACCTAACCTAACCTAACCTAACCTAACCTAACCTAACCTAACCTAACCTAACCTAACCTAACCTAACCTAACCTAACCTAACCTAACCTAACCTAACCTAACCTAACCTAACCTAACCTAACCTAACCTAACCTAACCTAACCTAACCTAACCTAACCTAACCTAACCTAACCTAACCTAACCTAACCTAACCTAACCTAACCTAACCTAACCTAACCTAACCTAACCTAACCTAACCTAACCTAACCTAACCTAACCTAACCTAACCTAACCTAACCTAACCTAACCTAACCTAACCTTTTTTTTTTTTTTTTTGACCCAGAGAAATGCATTAAACTGCATACCACTACGTAACCTAAGGCTCCGGGGGGAAGCCAGAAATTACGTATTGGTTATGTGGGGCTCTCCAGTCCAGAAGGGACTAGCCTACCCACTAAAACTCTGGGATGCTGCCCTCGTGTGCCTTAGTGGTGATGGCATGGGATCGCGAGCATTCAACCACAACATCACCGGCACCTTCGCCCTCGGGCGAACCCTCTCCGAAAAAGCACACTGCAGCATGGACAGTGTGCTTTCCCTCACCGGCGTCCCTACACCCCCGGGGAGGCCTGGGACCGACACCAGACACACGGTGTTCCGGTCCCACCCTCAAGGCACCGGGAGGGCAAATACCCCTACCCCGGTGCAACACCGCTACGGGAGGACATACGCCCCTACCCCGTAGCACCCCTCAAGAGGCCGCGGGAGGACAAATGCCCCTACCCCGCAACCACGCCGCATCCGATCCGGTTCTAGGCCCTCTGCCAACCGGAATCGGAGCAGCCACCTCGCAACGGCACAGGTCCCTAGTTACCCTGTCCGCAGTGCCCCCCAAACAGGCTACGGGAGGACAAACGCCCCTACCCCGCCTGTCCCTCGCCGCCGCACCTGGGGAGCCTTGCGACTCCCTGATGCGGAACCCCCCATCCCCCCCGTGTCAGGTTATCGGTAGCATCAGCAGGCGATCACTTAGGGTTCACTAAATGATCACCTGCCGTTGCCTCCAGGGCGCACCGGCCTGGGCTCTTCCCTTTCCCGCGGATCAACCGGATCAAGGGGAATTGGTAGAGCCCAGACACTCGAGGAGGTTACCTGACATAGCGCCCCAACCTAACCTAACCTAACCTAACCTAACCTAACCTAACCTTTTTTTTTTTTTTTTTTTTTTTGTACGTGGGGAAATGCCTTTATGCATTCCGCCTGGCTGGGGAGGCCAGGACGGATATGTCGGACTCCCGGGAACCGCCCGGACTACCGACTAAAACCCCACGGTGTTCGTCTCTCTGCGTATCGGCGGGGTCACGGGAACTGGTACGCGTCCGCAACCCCGTCAGCAGTTGCCCCGTTTGGGCCCATCGCGGGAGGACTATAGTCCCCCGGACAGCATGTATGGGCGTGTCCGAACACGTAACACGCCCTCCGACTCGAGGACCTCCTTCCTATGGGTGACAGACGCCCCCGTGACTGTCACCCGGAGATCCTCGTTATGGCGGCAAGCGCCGATTGTGCGCGGCACGCCTTCGCCCTATTCTGCGGCGGCGCATTGGGTCAGCTTCGGCACTGACCTCTCGCTCGCGCTCCGCAGCCTCCTTCTCGGCCATGACCTTTTCGCAGAAGTCCAGCATCGTTTTCCAGCTGGCTTCGCTGGACAGCATGGCCCTCACTACAGCTGGTAGTGTTAGGTCCGGCCCTAATCGGGCGACCACCTCCTGCCTTTCCACGCCCCATGCAGGGCACTCTGCCAACGTATGTTGAGCGGAGTCTACGTCGGCTCCGCACTCGTGGCATTCCGGGGTCGGCTCTCGCTGTGCGATTTTGTGCAGGTAACTGCCGAAGCAACCATGCCCCGACAGTACCTGTGTCAGCCTGAATGTTAAGACCCCGGAGCGCCTTTCCAACCAGCCTTGGAGGACTGGTTGTATCGCCTCTATGGTGCGGAGGCCGGCGCTTGGCCGCTCCAGCCGCTGCCCCCATCTCTCCACCGCTTCTTGCAGTAGCTCTGTCCGTCGCTTCCTGATTTCCTGCGGTGCCAGCAGCTCCCCTCGATTTCGCGTCTCCCCGCGCCACTGATACAAGGTCGCGAGGGCCCTTGCGTCCAGGTCCCAGGGTAAGGAACCGGCCAACACACACGCAGCTTCCGCGCTTACGGTGTGGTATGCCCTGATTGCCCTCTGAGCCATTGCTCTCTGCGGTCGGCGCAGCTGGGCAATGTTATGGTTGTAGAGGGCGTCTACCCAGACTGGTGCACCATAGAGCGCCATCGAGCGCACTACTCCCGCATATAAGCGGCGACACGAGCTCTCGGGCCCTCCCATGTTCGGTAGTATGCGCCCAAAGGCCGACGCCGCACGCAGCAACTTGGGCGCCAGGCGCTCAAAATGTGCTTTGAAATTCCACTTGCTGTCAAGCACGACGCCAAGATATAGCAGTGTCGGCTTGACAGCAATTGGGACTCCTCCCACCACGATGTGTGCGTCGGCTGGGGGTGCTCGCCGTGGGCCATAGAAGCATATGGCCTCGGACTTTGTTAGAGCCACCTCCAGGCCCAACCGTCGAATCCTAGCGACGCAATGGGCAACTGCCGCTGTCGCCAGCACGGCTGCGTCTCGGTAGCTGGGTCCCTGGGCCGTCACGAGCGTGTCATCAGCGTAGCAGATGACGTTGACTTCACGCAAGTTTTCCCCCCGTAGGACCCAGTTATAGCCTATGTTCCACAGAAGTGGTCCTAGAACCGACCCCTGCGGAACTTCCTTTCCTGCCCCATTCCTGCTGCTGAGGCCAAACAACAAACCTCTCGCTGAGGTAGGCCCCTATAATGCGGAACAGGTGGGAGGGTACCCGGTGGTATCGTAACGCCTCTAGTATTGTGTTCCAGGGCAGTGTGTTAAAGGCGTTGGCAATGTCTAATGACACCGCCAAGACGACCTTTCCCTGGGATACGGCTTCGCTCGCCATTGTTTTAACCCGCTGGATTGCGTCGACCGTCGAACGGCCTCTGCGAAAGCCAAACTGGCAGTCGTCTAAGTCCGGCCCTTCATTCTCCATGTGCCTGATGAGGCGAGCAGCGATTATCCGCTCAAAGAGCTTGCCCACCTCATCGAGCAGGACTATTGGTCGGTAGCCAGACGCAGAGTCCGACGGTCGCCCCTCCTTTCGCAGTAGCACCAGCTTCCCGCATTTCCACTCCCTTGGGAAGCAGCCCTGCTCCAGGCAAGCGGTCAGGAGACGCAGTAGCCTCGGCTCTAATGCATCCATAGCCAAAACCCACGCACGGCCCGGGATGCCATCAGGCCCTGGGGCCGTGTACCTGGCACGGAGCCGGTTGACGGCCACAGCTAACTCGGCAGGACGAATTGGCGGGACGGTCTCCTCCTCGGTTGGCCTCACCGCTGGCGGCGCCATAGTAGGCGGCTGGTGAGGTCCCCTTTCGGGGAAAAGCGTCGCGACCACGCGAGCCACAAATTCCGGCTTCAGTGTTTGTGTCAGCGGGGGCGCCCAAGGGCGCATCTTGTTCCGGATGAGTTTATATGGCCTTCCCCACGGGTCGGCATTGAGGGTCTCCAGAAATTCGGCACGACTCGCCTCAATTGCCTGCCCTATGGCCACCGAGAGCGCCAGTTTGGAGGCCTTGTAAGCCTCATACAGGCGGCGCTCCTCGTCCTCATCTCTCAGTCTACGCCTCCTTAGTCGCGTGTACTGGCGCCGCATAGTTATGCAGGTACTGCGCATCTGCGCGAGCTCGGCGGTCCACCAATACACACTACGCCTTGGTGGCAGAGACTTGGCTCGGGGCATCGCCGCGTCGCAAATTTGCGTCATGGCGTCCCGAAGCCGGGACGCTTCGGTCTCTACCACCACCGCTCCCTCCAGGTCCGGCAACCAAGCCTGCACAATAGCCGCTTCCTTCAAAAGTTCTCGGTCGAGTTTGGTAAGGGCCCATCTTGGACCACTCTCGGCCGGGCCATTGCGACAGGAAATGTTCGTCGCCAGTGCTGGTGCTGGTGGGACAACCTCAAACTGAATGTATCTATGGTCCGAAAGCGTCTCCACCCCCACCATGACCTCCCATCCTTGGACACGGCGCGCTAGAGAGGCACTCGCAAACGTAATATCCACGATAGAGCCACCCTGCCGCCGCACGCATGTCTCTGCCGTTCCCTGGTTGATTACCACCAGGCCAGCCGCGACCGCCCACTCCAGCAGGGTCGCACCACGCGCATCCGTCGCCGGAGAGCCCCAAGCCGTGGATTTGGCATTAAAGTCTCCGGCAACGATCACCGGGCGTGGTAGGAACTGACCGACTCGAGCCCCTATTTCATCTAGGAACCGCTCAAACTCAGCCCGGCAACGGTTAGGAGAGAAGTAGACTGCTACAAACCATATTTCACCGCAGAGTGCAGCCACGTAGCCCCGCCCTTTTATAGCACCGGTCATCGGCAGACCGCCGGTCACCGTCCGCATGACTAGTGCCACAGACCTGTCCACATCCCCAACCCAGTCATCCCGGGGAGGGATTGAGTACGGTTCTGCCACCACAGCAACGCTAATCATCCACTGCGCCAGGGATTGGAACAAGAGGTCCTGGGCCCTGGCGCAGTGGTTGAGATTCGTCTGCAGTACTCTTACAGCCATCCTAATCCGTTGCCATTGGATCCTCCTCGTGCTCTGGGCCCTTAGGCTGGGTCGCCTGAGACGAGGCCTTGAGGCCTGCTCCGATCTTTTTTCTCGACACTTTTGGACCTGGGGAATGACACGCCTTTGAGCCCAGCCCATGGTCCGCCTTTTTACCCGCATCCGCACACACAACACAGTGTGGTGTGGCGAGGCAGCCAGCAGCTCTGTGACCTGCTTTGCCACATCGGTAGCATACGTCGCTTCGGTCAGCGTCGGAAGTGCACTGTGCACGTACGTGACCCTTCTCGAGGCACTTGAAACAGCGCATGGGACGCTGATCGAGTAGCTTCACCGCGGCACGGACCCACCCCACCCGGAGTTTCCCGCCGTCGGCTTCTACCACTTTTTTGGCTGCTGCTACCGGGCAGCGGAGCCAAATTGAGCCGAGGCCAGACGCATCCTCGCGGATTTCTCCGGCCTTTACTTGGCTCTCGTCACAGCCTCCCGCCCTGGAAACAGCAGCAACAACCTCACCGGGCAACACGGAGTCATCCAAGTGCATGATGCGCAGCTCGGCGCACTTCATCGGCCTGGATACTCGTACGATATCCTGCCCAAGCTTCTCGACTAGCACCTTGGCTAGGGAATCAGCCTTCTCCCCGCTTGCTGTTCCCGGCACCTCCAGGACTCTGGCGCCAGTGGCCGCTCGCTTAAACCTAATGGTTTGAATGTTGAGGCTCTCAAGGTTGATACTCTCCTTGGCCTTGGCGAGCACCTTCGCGTAGGTCACGCCCTTTTCCTCCGCGTCGGGCTGCAGCGTCAGCACAATTGCTGCCGAACGAGGGGGGCGGAGTTTCCTCGTTTTGGGCTTCGCTTGCTTGGGCTGCCTTGGCGCTTGCTTGCTTGTTTGCACCACTTTATTATTTTTCCCCACTACCTTCCACTCGTTGGCTTCAGGGGCTTGCGACGGTGGCCGGGGAGCTGGTGTCGCGGGGGGTTGAGCCGCAGCAGTGATCCCCGTTTTCTTCCCCTTCCCCTTCCCTTTCGCTTTATTGCCTTTGACCGACTCCTCCGTCATATTTGGGGGCCCCCGTTTTGCAGCTGTAGCGGGGGCCGGCTCGGGAGCGGGAGAGGCGACCTGCTCAGCCCGTCGCTTTCGGTCGGCAGCTAGCGGGGGCCGCATTGGTTGGGCCGGCAGCAGCCTACCCTCTATTTCCAGGGCTCCCAGCCTCGCGTCCAACATTAGCCCCACCTGCGCTGTAATGGACCGAACTACCTCGTCCATGTTGGACGAGCCAGGAGTTCCTCCGCAGGAACTACTAATAGGTTGCCGTGTCTCCTTAGGTGGAGACGTGACCAGTACCGGCGACCGCCTAGGCTGGTCGCGTACTTCCGCTCTCAGTTGTGCCATTTCGGAACGAAGATCCGCCAGCTCAGCACGCAGGCGGTCATTTTGCGCCTGCAATCTCCGCGTCTCGTCTGAGGAATTACGCTGTATGAGTTCCTCGAACACTTCCTTGATTGAAATGGCGGCGTCTTTAAGGTTCCTTACAAAGGTGCCTTTGAGGTTGCCTGATTTGGTGGCAACCTTGGCTATGGCCTCCAAACTGCTCTCCGCCCGCTGGATAAGCGATGGCACCGAGAGCTCGTCTTCGGCGCTGACGTCCTTTACCAATTTTAGGTGGCTTGTCAGATTGCGGGTCGAAATCGACCTCTGTAGTCCAGCAACCTCCTTCTCCGCGCGTGAGCGAAGTTCCTCACTCTTGAGCCGGTTCAATTCCTCTTTGGCCTTAGCAAGGCCAGAATAGTGTCCCGTGGAGGAGTGCCGACCGCGTCCTCGCTTTGAGGAGGACTTGTTGTTCCGCTCGGGGCTTCCTTCAGGGTCTGAACCCGATTCACTTAGGAAGCGCTTCCTCCAGAATCGTCCCATATTCTCGTCGGCAGAGCGACACCGGGGAACTTCTGTTGAGGCATAGCTCATGGCTGAGTCCGAGTCGGCTGATCCGGCTTTGTTGTCGTTGTCCAAGCCTGACTCGGAGTGCACCGTTATCAAGCTGCCGGTGTCAGACTCCGCATCTACCTCTTTTTCCTTCTCCTTTTCCTTATCTTTGCCATCTTCTGGCGCCTTGGGAGTCTTGGGTGTCACTGGCTTGTTCCGAGACCTAGGCCTCAGCACCATGCGCTCCACCAAGACAGACGGCGTGTTTGCACGCGCTTTCTCCTCCAAAGTTAGACCTTGAGAAGGGCCATCTAAGTTTTCACCTTTAGAATCCGGCGCCGGTGGCAGCGGTGGTGGCGTCGGTGCGCCGCCCCTGAGCCTTAATACTTTCCCTTCGTCTGCACAATCGGTATCCAGTATACATAAGCCATGGTCGTTATAACATAGGCCAGCAGCTCGCTGACCTAAGAAGCAGTTTTTGCCCCCTCCGTATACGATGGGGCAGCCATCCGCCGAGGCAGATGGACGGGATTGGGGACCCGCCCGGAGATTTTGAAAACTGCTTGCTGACATTTTTGATTACCCGATGTCTCCACATCGTCGTCTCTTTTTTCGGGGGTGAGCTCCCCCGCACACTTGGCACTGGACTCCCTCCAGCCACGCATCCCATCGGCACGATCCGCTCACCTTAGGATTGGGGTAATTTATTATAGTGGTTTTCTTCCACGCAGCACTACTCTCAGTGAGCAGCGCCTCCGGCCCGCTCAATGCGGGTTACGGGTTGCCCGACAGGGAGCCGAAACTCACCCAGCAGCCAAAGACTGCCAGACCCGCCGCGCCACGAGCCTTGATGGCCCGCCATCCTCCATCCATCCTCTACCAAGAGCCCACTCCTCACGGTTGGACCTCGCGCCCAACGCTCATCTCCTCCGCCCTCTGCTGATCAGAGGGCCGTGGAGAGAGCTTGCCGCTCTCATTGTGCCCCTCCCCCCTCGCCTTTCCGGTATGGGTAGCCCTGTCCGGTATAGCCTCGGGGATCATAGGAGCACGAGAGCCCCCCACCTCGGCCACTATGGGCCATTCCCCTTCTCCCCCCCGATGTCGGGTTATTGGTAGCTCCAGTAAGCGATCCCCAGGATCACTTACCGTAGCCTCCAGGGCGCACCAGCCTGGACGCTTCCCTTCCCTGCGGATCCGCGAGGATCCAGAGGGATTGGAAGGGCCCAGACATACGTGAAGGTTACCCGACCTAGCGCCCCAACCTTTTTTTTTTTTTTTTTTTTTTTTTTTTATTTTTTTTTTTAAGGAGGGGAAAATGCTTTACGCATACCACCTGGGTGCGGGGACGGACCCAGGTGGTTATGTGGGACTCCCGTTTGGGCTAATGAGACCCACGGTATACCCACTAAAAACCCCTCCGTTGCCGCCTCGTTGCTGTTGGACGGGGTCCCGGGGGTCGCCCCTGGCATTCTTCCGCAACCCCGTCAGCCACCGTACGCCATCCGTACTCCTTCTCTGGGGAGAATTTGGCTTTCCCGGTACTCATCTTGCGGCGCGCTGCACATTTTACATGCAGCGCACCAGCCACTCAGGGACCAGAGTGCAGGTGACCGACGTCCCCGGGTCTGTCACCCACAGGGACCCTTAGGGAGGTATACGGCGGTTGTGTGCCAGCCGACGACGTCCCACTCGTTTCCGGCGCATCAGTTGGGAAGCCGGGTTCTCCTCCCTTTCCCGCTCCGCGACTTCTTTCTTGGCCATCACCGCCTCACAGAAGGCGTGGACGGCTTTCCACGATCTGTCACCGCCAACCATAGCTTGAACGATGGCTGGCAGCGACAGGTCCTGGCCCACCACTGCGCTCAGCTCTCGGCGCTCTTCGCTCCAGGCCGGGCACACCTCTACAGTGTGCTGGGCCGTATCTTCATGGCCTCCACATTCGTGGCACTCCGGTGTGGGCTCTCTTCCAGCAATTTTGTGCAGGTACGACCCGAAGCACCCGTGCCCCGAGAGCACCTGCACAAGCCGAAACGTGAGCACGCCGTGCTTGCGGTCCAGCCATTGTTGTACCACTGGACGAATCGCCATGATAGTGCGAACGCCTGCACTCGGTTGCGCCAGCCTGTCTGACCAAGTCATGACCGCGTCTCGTTGGAGCTCCTCCCGCTTTGCTTTTATTTCCCGGGGTGCTGGCCAGAAGTCCCGGGCCCGAGCCTCCTCGCGCCATGTAAACACGGCTGCTAGGACTTTTGCCTCCAGGTCCCACGGAAGGGTTCCTGCCAGGACGCACGCCGCCTCCCCGGAGATGGTTCGATAGCCCCGTATCGACCTTATCGCCATTACCCGTTGCGATTGCCGCAGCTGGGTAATATTCCGGCTATTAAGATTTTCGGCCCACACGGGGGCTCCGTACAGGGCCATCGAACGCACCACGCCTGTGTATAGCTTGCGGCAGGACATTTTGGGTCCTCCCAGGTTTGGGAGCAGCCTGCCGAGGGCTGACGCGGCGCCCAGCAGTTTGGGAGCCAGTCGCTGGAAGTGTGCCTGGAACGACCATCGGCTATCCAGGACCATGCCCAGATACCGCATTGTCGGCTGGATAGCTATCCTGGTTCCGCCAACCACGATGTGCGCACCAGCAGGAGGCGCTCTGCGGGGGCCGTGAAAGCAGATCGCCTCCGACTTGCCCAATGCCACTTCCAGACCGAGTCGCCTAATCCGTCCGACGACTTGCGCAACCCCCACCGTTGCCAGTATTGCCGCGTCCCGGAAGTTTGCACCCTGCGCCGTCACAAGTGTATCATCAGCATAACATGTGACCTCCACACCGCGCAGGTTTGCTTCCCGCAGCACCCAGTCATATCCGACGTTCCACAGGAGTGGCCCAAGCACCGACCCCTGTGGAACACCGCACACCATCTCTCTTCGCTGCCAGGCTGTTGAGCCAGGGAAGACTACGTACCTGTCTGCGAGATAAGCTTCCACAATTCTGCTCAGGTGGAGGGGCACTCCGTGGAACCGGAGGGCCTCTTTAATGGAGCCCCAGGGGAGGCTGTTGAAGGCGTTTGCGATGTCCAATGACACTGCCAGTACTACCTCCCCTCGAGACACCGCCTCCTCAGCCAGTTTTTTGACCCGTAGGACCGCATGGATGGTAGAGCGACCGCTGCGGAATCCGTACTGGCAGTCAGCCAGGTCGGGCCCCTCCCCGCTCAAATGCCGGATAAGGCGGCCTGCGATGATCCGCTCAAAGAGCTTGCCGACCTCATCCAGCAGCACTATGGGCCTGTAGGCCGATGGTGCGTCTGTCGGGTGCCCCTCCTTTTTAAGCAGAACCAGCCGCCCAGTTTTCCACATACTGGGAAAGCGGCCCTGCTCCAAGCAGGCAGCGTACAGCTGCCGAAGCCGCGGGCCTATTGCCTCCATGGCTAACACCCACGCCCGACCTGGGATGCCATCTGGGCCTGGAGCTTTATTTTTGGCACGAAGTTTTAATACTGCGGCCCCCATCTCGCCCTCTGTGACTGCAGGTGCTTCAGCTTCCCGTGCGTCTAGCCTCTCAGCTGCTCGTGGTTGCGCCAATCGTGGCGGATTGTGCTGCTCCCTATGTGGAAACAGAGCTCTGACCACCGCATCCAGTAGCTGGGGTTGGAGACTCTGCGTCAGTGGGGGGGCCCATGGGCGAAGTTTCTTCCTCACAAGCCGGTACGGCTTCCCCCACGGGTCATTATTCAGAGTCTCCAGGAATTCCTCCCTGGCTTCTTCGATAGCTTTCGCGATGGCAACATTAAGGGCTGTTTTTGCCGCTTTGTATTGTGAGTACAGCTCTGTTTCCACCACTTCGTCCCTTCGCCGCCTCCGACGGTGCCGCGTGTATCGGCGTCTTGCGGCTGCGCAGTTTTCGCGCAACTGTGCCAGCTCCCCTGACCACCAGTAGACGCAGCGCTTAGGCGGCCAGGCCTTGCTTCTCGGCATCGCAGCATCACACACCTGCGTCATGTGTTCCCGGAACCAAAGCGCCTCGGTCTCAACGTCCACCGCCCCTTCCGGCGCCGAAGTCCACGCCTGCACCATAGCCGCCAATTCCAGCATTTCCCGGTCGAGCTTCTTCAGCACCCACCGTGGGCCGTCGTCGATCGGTACACTCCGGTTTGAACTGGGGGGAAGAGGGCTGACTTGAAACCGTATGTATCGGTGGTCCGATAGCGTCTCCACTTCCTCCATCACCTGCCAGCTCTGGACATGGCGCGCCAGGGTGGCACCCGCGAACGTGACATCCACGATGGAGCCGCCCTGTTGCCGCACGCACGTGTGTACCGTTCCCGTGTTCACGATCGACAGGTTGGTACCGATGGCCCACTCGTAGAGCTCTTGCCCTCGGGCATCCGTCGTCGGGCACCCCCACGCAGTGGCTTTTGCGTTAAAATCCCCAGCCACAATGACGGGGGTGGGGTGCAGCCTACCGACCATCGCTCCTACCTCTACGAGGAACTGCTCGAACTCGGCCAGACTTTTGTTCGGGGAGAAGTAGGCTCCTACAATCGCTAGGCTTCCACAAATTGCTGCAACACAGCCGTGACCCCTGGCGACGTTCTCAAACGGGCTAGAGCCAGCAACTCCGCGCGTTACGAGGGCTACAACGCCATCCAGGTCCCCAATCCAGTCGTCCCGCAAAGGGACCGAGTACGGCTCCGCTACCACGGCTATGTTAATCTGCCACTGTGCCATAGACTGGTAAAATAAGTCCTGAGCCCTGGCACAGTGGTTGAGGTTCGCCTGGAGGAATTGAACGGTCGCCATTATTAAAGGATCATTTCGTTTTCCCCCTCCACGGCATCAGTCACCTCCACGGGCGCTGGTTGGACTCGCTGCGTGGGGGGCTGGGAGCCGTCGGCAGCTGTTACATTCTTCCTTTTCCTATTCGACCGGTTGGTGCACCCTTTGCTGCCCATCCTGTGGCCTGACGGCTTACCCTCTGTTGCACATCCAACGCAGTGTGGCGCGGCTGTGCAATCGGCCGCTTTGTGGCCGGCCTCCCCACACTGGAAGCATAGTGCCGAGCGGTCCACGTCCGACTTGCATTGGGCCCCTACGTGCCCTAGGCAGAGACAGCGGTAGCATCGCACGGGTCTCTGCTCCAGCAGTTTGACCTGTGCAGAGACCCACCCGACCAGTAAGCGGCCGTCATTAACAACCTTTTTCGCGGCCACGATGGGGCAGCGCATCCATAGGGTGCCAAGGCCTGCGGGACCTCTGCGTACGTCCCCAGCCTTGATTTGCTCCGCAGCACACCCTCCAGCCTTTGCTGTAGCGGCAACAACTTCGTCGGCTGTAACTGATTCGTCCAAACCCATTACGCGTAATTCTGCGTATTTCGTGGGTCTGGACACGCGAATATCTTCCTCCGTCATCTGCTGTTTGAGAGCCGCAGCGAGCTTGTCCGCTTTGTCGCCGCTACTCGCTCCAGGTATTTCCAAGATGCAGGCGCCAGTGACGGCCCGCCGGACACGGAGCCCACCCTGGATGTCCAGATCCTCCAGTCGGATCCTACTACGGGCCTCCGAGATTACCTTCTTTAGGGTTACGCCCCTCTCTTCTGCACCCGGCTGCAAGGACAGCACCACCGCTGCTGACCTGGGTGGTCTCAGTTTCTTTGACGGATTTTTCGCAGGAGGCTGCGACGGCGCCCCACGTGTCTTGGCCTTTCTTGAGCCTTTTTTTGCCACTACATTCCAGCCTTCATTCATAGACGACGGTGCGGCTGGCAGGGCTGACAGTGGACGGGGCTCCTGGGGTTGAGTCACGGTGCGTGACACGTTCCCAGCCTTCTTTGCCTTCTTTGTAGCCTTTTTGGGGACCTCTGAAGTGGGCTTTTTTGTCGCGTCGATTATCCTCGGCGCGGTAGACTTGCCTCTGCTGGGGCCAGTTCCAGCTTGCAGCTGCGATAGTGTGGCAGATATTGATGCTTCCTTCTCTTCGCTAGCGGCCGGCGGCGGTCGCATTGGTTTTGCTGGAAGCAACCGACCTTCCGCTTCTAGCCCCTCCAGTCTTGCACAAATAATGGCATCTACCTGGAGGGCCACCGCACGCGTGAAATTGTCATCCGTCGCTGGCGTACGCCACGATGATCCTGTTTTCCCGCGTGGTCGGTCGGCGGATGGCAGTCCACTCGCCGCTTGCTGGGCGTGACCAGGAAGCAGATCTTCGGCTGGAGGACTCCAGTGATGGGTGGCCCTTCTTATTTCGCCCTTCAGTTGGGCCAGCTCCTCGCGAAGGTTTGCCATCTCGGCCTGTAGTCGCCTATTCGCCACCTCCAGCTTGCGCGTCTCCTCGCACACTGTGCGTGCGCCCAGGGTTTCCACGGCTTCGGAAATTTTACCAGCAGCCTGCTTGAGTGTACGCACGAGAGTGCCCTTAAGGTTTTTCGATTTAGAGGCGACCTCCCGAATTATTGCCACTTGGTCCGCCACAGATTTTGTCAAGGTCGCAGCAGTTTGGTCATATGGCGACTCGTTAGTGGATGCCGCTAACCCAGCATTGTCATCTTTAGCCCTTGTGCCCCCCGACACTGGAGGTGAGTTACCGCTCTTCGACGACTGGCTGTATTCGTCCTCATCTTCCAGGCGAGGCCTCTTATTTCGGGATGCCTGCCAGAACTTTCCGCTCAGGTCACACGGACGCGCACCGAGGGATTGTGAGCCCCTCTCCGCCACCTTGTGCAAGCCCGCGACTGCCGGCCCATCCGGGTCCTCCGCGTCCGACCGGGGCACTGGAAAGTCGGCTCCCGAGTCCCGCGCTCCTACTGGTTCTCCAAACTTGAAGGGAGTCGGACGAGGACGTACCCGCCCCTTGCCCGTGCCTCCGGTTTCCCTTGACTTCTGCGGAGCTTTGGCCTCGTCGTCGGCGGAGGACGCTCCGCCAGGCAAGACGGGTCCCGCTGTGCCCCTGGTCTCATCTGCATCTTGCGACTGGTCCCCGCTAGGCAGGCTCCCCTCGCCACAGCGGGTCAGGATCACCCGGGGGACTCTCCTAATGCAAGCCTCTGGCCCGCTCTCCGGGACCGGCGCCGACGCGCGCCTCTCTTTTGCGGCTTCCCGCCCCGTGCTCGTGGCCCCGAGTTGGGCCGAGCTATCAGCGTGCTCCTTGCCATGCCCTCTCGGCACAATCTGAAAGGCAGCCGCGTTTGGGTTGATATGTGGGCTACCGCCCTCCCACTGCACCGGCGAGCGTGCAAGGCTCATGCGGGGCCAGAAAGCCCCGTCCCTTTCCGTGGGGCTGCAGATGCCCCCCTCCGCCGCCTTCCCGGCGGCAACTCCTCCTGCCTCCTCGTTTATTAACGTTTTGTTTTTATTTACCATGTAATGATCCCACGAGTTGGGTCGATATAATGCTACACCCCCGGGTGACGCCCATTCCGGAGGTGTGGCTACATACTGTACAGGTCGCCCGGTATGTACAGGTTTTTACGACTTCGCTGTCGGGTTTTATTGGGTTATTCCTTCCCGCGGGCCGGCCAATTAAGGCAAGCCCACCGGTCCGCGCGCCGACTGGCTGGCATCCCTCGTACCCCATAACGCCCGCGATGGGGGTCGTTGAGAGATGCTGCGGATAACGGTATAAGGGAGACCTGGCGTAGGCCCCCCCCCTGGTGGATCGGTTAAGACCCACCCTCCTTCGCAAAGACGGCCGCATCCCTTGCCACCTCAGATGAGCTGAGGCATGCTGGGAGCGGCCAACCACACAACCCGGCACTGAGGCCCTCGCAGGAGTGATCTCGACTGCATTGCCACGACTATGACTGGTAGTTAGCAGAGGGAAGACAGCAAGCGCGCAACTGAGCGGCTATCGCCCCCTCCCAGGGTGCACCACGAGGAGGTCTACCAGCCCACACACCCCAGCGCCCCAACCTAACCTAACCTAACCTAACCTAACCTAACCTAACCTAACCTTTTTTTTTTTTTTTTTTTTTTTTTTTTTTTTTTTTTTTTTTTTTTTAAGGAGGGGAAAATGCTTTACGCATACCACCTGGGTGCGGGGACGGACCCAGGTGGTTATGTGGGACTCCCGTTTGGGCTAATGAGACCCACGGTATACCCACTAAAAACCCCTCCGTTGCCGCCTCGTTGCTGTTGGACGGGGTCCCGGGGGTCGCCCCTGGCATTCTTCCGCAACCCCGTCAGCCACCGTACGCCATCCGTACTCCTTCTCTGGGGAGAATTTGGCTTTCCCGGTACTCATCTTGCGGCGCGCTGCACATTTTACATGCAGCGCACCAGCCACTCAGGGACCAGAGTGCAGGTGACCGACGTCCCCGGGTCTGTCACCCACAGGAACCCTTAGGGAGGTATACGGCGGTTGTGTGCCAGCCGACGACGTCCCACTCGTTTCCGGCGCATCAGTTGGGAAGCCGGGTTCTCCTCCCTTTCCCGCTCCGCGACTTCTTTCTTGGCCATCACCGCCTCACAGAAGGCGTGGACGGCTTTCCACGATCTGTCACCGCCAACCATAGCTTGAACGATGGCTGGCAGCGACAGGTCCTGGCCCACCACTGCGCTCAGCTCTCGGCGCTCTTCGCTCCAGGCCGGGCACACCTCTACAGTGTGCTGGGCCGTATCTTCATGGCCTCCACATTCGTGGCACTCCGGTGTGGGCTCTCTTCCAGCAATTTTGTGCAGGTACGACCCGAAGCACCCGTGCCCCGAGAGCACCTGCACAAGCCGAAACGTGAGCACGCCGTGCTTGCGGTCCAGCCATTGTTGTACCACTGGACGAATCGCCATGATAGTGCGAACGCCTGCACTCGGTTGCGCCAGCCTGTCTGACCAAGTCATGACCGCGTCTCGTTGGAGCTCCTCCCGCTTTGCTTTTATTTCCCGGGGTGCTGGCCAGAAGTCCCGGGCCCGAGCCTCCTCGCGCCATGTAAACACGGCTGCTAGGACTTTTGCCTCCAGGTCCCACGGAAGGGTTCCTGCCAGGACGCACGCCGCCTCCCCGGAGATGGTTCGATAGCCCCGTATCGACCTTATCGCCATTACCCGTTGCGATTGCCGCAGCTGGGTAATATTCCGGCTATTAAGATTTTCGGCCCACACGGGGGCTCCGTACAGGGCCATCGAACGCACCACGCCTGTGTATAGCTTGCGGCAGGACATTTTGGGTCCTCCCAGGTTTGGGAGCAGCCTGCCGAGGGCTGACGCGGCGCCCAGCAGTTTGGGAGCCAGTCGCTGGAAGTGTGCCTGGAACGACCATCGGCTATCCAGGACCATGCCCAGATACCGCATTGTCGGCTGGATAGCTATCCTGGTTCCGCCAACCACGATGTGCGCACCAGCAGGAGGCGCTCTGCGGGGGCCGTGAAAGCAGATCGCCTCCGACTTGCCCAATGCCACTTCCAGACCGAGTCGCCTAATCCGTCCGACGACTTGCGCAACCCCCACCGTTGCCAGTATTGCCGCGTCCCGGAAGTTTGCACCCTGCGCCGTCACAAGTGTATCATCAGCATAACATGTGACCTCCACACCGCGCAGGTTTGCTTCCCGCAGCACCCAGTCATATCCGACGTTCCACAGGAGTGGCCCAAGCACCGACCCCTGTGGAACACCGCACACCATCTCTCTTCGCTGCCAGGCTGTTGAGCCAGGGAAGACTACGTACCTGTCTGCGAGATAAGCTTCCACAATTCTGCTCAGGTGGAGGGGCA
Organism: Cenopis cana; assembly: GCA_951800055.1. Lineage (NCBI taxonomy): Eukaryota > Metazoa > Arthropoda > Insecta > Lepidoptera > Tortricidae > Cenopis > Cenopis cana. Next base: position 14,018,592 of record OX637493.1, on the reverse strand, counting down.
CTCCGTGGAACCGGAGGGCCTCTTTAATGGAGCCCCAGGGGAGGCTGTTGAAGGCGTTTGCGATGTCCAATGACACTGCCAGTACTACCTCCCCTCGAGACACCGCCTCCTCAGCCAGTTTTTTGACCCGTAGGACCGCATGGATGGTAGAGCGACCGCTGCGGAATCCGTACTGGCAGTCAGCCAGGTCGGGCCCCTCCCCGCTCAAATGCCGGATAAGGCGGCCTGCGATGATCCGCTCAAAGAGCTTGCCGACCTCATCCAGCAGCACTATGGGCCTGTAGGCCGATGGTGCGTCTGTCGGGTGCCCCTCCTTTTTAAGCAGAACCAGCCGCCCAGTTTTCCACAGACTGGGAAAGCGGCCCTGCTCCAAGCAGGCAGCGTACAGCTGCCGAAGCCGCGGGCCTATTGCCTCCATGGCTAACACCCACGCCCGACCTGGGATGCCATCTGGGCCTGGAGCTTTATTTTTGGCACGAAGTTTTAATACTGCGGCCCCCATCTCGCCCTCTGTGACTGCAGGTGCTTCAGCTTCCCGTGCGTCTAGCCTCTCAGCTGCTCGTGGTTGCGCCAATCGTGGCGGATTGTGCTGCTCCCTATGTGGAAACAGAGCTCTGACCACCGCATCCAGTAGCTGGGGTTGGAGACTCTGCGTCAGTGGGGGGGCCCATGGGCGAAGTTTCTTCCTCACAAGCCGGTACGGCTTCCCCCACGGGTCATTATTCAGAGTCTCCAGGAATTCCTCCCTGGCTTCTTCGATAGCTTTCGCGATGGCAACATTAAGGGCTGTTTTTGCCGCTTTGTATTGTGAGTACAGCTCTGTTTCCACCACTTCGTCCCTTCGCCGCCTCCGACGGTGCCGCGTGTATCGGCGTCTTGCGGCTGCGCAGTTTTCGCGCAACTGTGCCAGCTCCCCTGACCACCAGTAGACGCAGCGCTTAGGCGGCCAGGCCTTGCTTCTCGGCATCGCAGCATCACACACCTGCGTCATGTGTTCCCGGAACCAAAGCGCCTCGGTCTCAACGTCCACCGCCCCTTCCGGCGCCGAAGTCCACGCCTGCACCATAGCCGCCAATTCCAGCATTTCCCGGTCGAGCTTCTTCAGCACCCACCGTGGGCCGTCGTCGATCGGTACACTCCGGTTTGAACTGGGGGGAAGAGGGCTGACTTGAAACCGTATGTATCGGTGGTCCGATAGCGTCTCCACTTCCTCCATCACCTGCCAGCTCTGGACATGGCGCGCCAGGGTGGCACCCGCGAACGTGACATCCACGATGGAGCCGCCCTGTTGCCGCACGCACGTGTGTACCGTTCCCGTGTTCACGATCGACAGGTTGGTACCGATGGCCCACTCGTAGAGCTCTTGCCCTCGGGCATCCGTCGTCGGGCACCCCCACGCAGTGGCTTTTGCGTTAAAATCCCCAGCCACAATGACGGGGGTGGGGTGCAGCCTACCGACCATCGCTCCTACCTCTACGAGGAACTGCTCGAACTCGGCCAGACTTTTGTTCGGGGAGAAGTAGGCTCCTACAATCGCTAGGCTTCCACAAATTGCTGCAACACAGCCGTGACCCCTGGCGACGTTCTCAAACGGGCTAGAGCCAGCAACTCCGCGCGTTACGAGGGCTACAACGCCATCCAGGTCCCCAATCCAGTCGTCCCGCAAAGGGACCGAGTACGGCTCCGCTACCACGGCTATGTTAATCTGCCACTGTGCCATAGACTGGTAAAATAAGTCCTGAGCCCTGGCACAGTGGTTGAGGTTCGCCTGGAGGAATTGAACGGTCGCCATTATTAAAGGATCATTTCGTTTTCCCCCTCCACGGCATCAGTCACCTCCACGGGCGCTGGTTGGACTCGCTGCGTGGGGGGCTGGGAGCCGTCGGCAGCTGTTACATTCTTCCTTTTCCTATTCGACCGGTTGGTGCACCCTTTGCTGCCCATCCTGTGGCCTGACGGCTTACCCTCTGTTGCACATCCAACGCAGTGTGGCGCGGCTGTGCAATCGGCCGCTTTGTGGCCGGCCTCCCCACACTGGAAGCATAGTGCCGAGCGGTCCACGTCCGACTTGCATTGGGCCCCTACGTGCCCTAGGCAGAGACAGCGGTAGCATCGCACGGGTCTCTGCTCCAGCAGTTTGACCTGTGCAGAGACCCACCCGACCAGTAAGCGGCCGTCATTAACAACCTTTTTCGCGGCCACGATGGGGCAGCGCATCCATAGGGTGCCAAGGCCTGCGGGACCTCTGCGTACGTCCCCAGCCTTGATTTGCTCCGCAGCACACCCTCCAGCCTTTGCTGTAGCGGCAACAACTTCGTCGGCTGTAACTGATTCGTCCAAACCCATTACGCGTAATTCTGCGTATTTCGTGGGTCTGGACACGCGAATATCTTCCTCCGTCATCTGCTGTTTGAGAGCCGCAGCGAGCTTGTCCGCTTTGTCGCCGCTACTCGCTCCAGGTATTTCCAAGATGCAGGCGCCAGTGACGGCCCGCCGGACACGGAGCCCACCCTGGATGTCCAGATCCTCCAGTCGGATCCTACTACGGGCCTCCGAGATTACCTTCTTTAGGGTTACGCCCCTCTCTTCTGCACCCGGCTGCAAGGACAGCACCACCGCTGCTGACCTGGGTGGTCTCAGTTTCTTTGACGGATTTTTCGCAGGAGGCTGCGACGGCGCCCCACGTGTCTTGGCCTTTCTTGAGCCTTTTTTTGCCACTACATTCCAGCCTTCATTCATAGACGACGGTGCGGCTGGCAGGGCTGACAGTGGACGGGGCTCCTGGGGTTGAGTCACGGTGCGTGACACGTTCCCAGCCTTCTTTGCCTTCTTTGTAGCCTTTTTGGGGACCTCTGAAGTGGGCTTTTTTGTCGCGTCGATTATCCTCGGCGCGGTAGACTTGCCTCTGCTGGGGCCAGTTCCAGCTTGCAGCTGCGATAGTGTGGCAGATATTGATGCTTCCTTCTCTTCGCTAGCGGCCGGCGGCGGTCGCATTGGTTTTGCTGGAAGCAACCGACCTTCCGCTTCTAGCCCCTCCAGTCTTGCACAAATAATGGCATCTACCTGGAGGGCCACCGCACGCGTGAAATTGTCATCCGTCGCTGGCGTACGCCACGATGATCCTGTTTTCCCGCGTGGTCGGTCGGCGGATGGCAGTCCACTCGCCGCTTGCTGGGCGTGACCAGGAAGCAGATCTTCGGCTGGAGGACTCCAGTGATGGGTGGCCCTTCTTATTTCGCCCTTCAGTTGGGCCAGCTCCTCGCGAAGGTTTGCCATCTCGGCCTGTAGTCGCCTATTCGCCACCTCCAGCTTGCGCGTCTCCTCGCACACTGTGCGTGCGCCCAGGGTTTCCACGGCTTCGGAAATTTTACCAGCAGCCTGCTTGAGTGTACGCACGAGAGTGCCCTTAAGGTTTTTCGATTTAGAGGCGACCTCCCGAATTATTGCCACTTGGTCCGCCACAGATTTTGTCAAGGTCGCAGCAGTTTGGTCATATGGCGACTCGTTAGTGGATGCCGCTAACCCAGCATTGTCATCTTTAGCCCTTGTGCCCCCCGACACTGGAGGTGAGTTACCGCTCTTCGACGACTGGCTGTATTCGTCCTCATCTTCCAGGCGAGGCCTCTTATTTCGGGATGCCTGCCAGAACTTTCCGCTCAGGTCACACGGACGCGCACCGAGGGATTGTGAGCCCCTCTCCGCCACCTTGTGCAAGCCCGCGACTGCCGGCCCATCCGGGTCCTCCGCGTCCGACCGGGGCACTGGAAAGTCGGCTCCCGAGTCCCGCGCTCCTACTGGTTCTCCAAACTTGAAGGGAGTCGGACGAGGACGTACCCGCCCCTTGCCCGTGCCTCTGGTTTCCCTTGACTTCTGCGGAGCTTTGGCCTCGTCGTCGGCGGAGGACGCTCCGCCAGGCAAGACGGGTCCCGCTGTGCCCCTGGTCTCATCTGCATCTTGCGACTGGTCCCCGCTAGGCAGGCTCCCCTCGCCACAGCGGGTCAGGATCACCCGGGGGACTCTCCTAATGCAAGCCTCTGGCCCGCTCTCCGGGACCGGCGCCGACGCGCGCCTCTCTTTTGCGGCTTCCCGCCCCGTGCTCGTGGCCCCGAGTTGGGCCGAGCTATCAGCGTGCTCCTTGCCATGCCCTCTCGGCACAATCTGAAAGGCAGCCGCGTTTGGGTTGATATGTGGGCTACCGCCCTCCCACTGCACCGGCGAGCGTGCAAGGCTCATGCGGGGCCAGAAAGCCCCGTCCCTTTCCGTGGGGCTGCAGATGCCCCCCTCCGCCGCCTTCCCGGCGGCAACTCCTCCTGCCTCCTCGTTTATTAACGTTTTGTTTTTATTTACCATGTAATGATCCCACGAGTTGGGTCGATATAATGCTACACCCCCGGGTGACGCCCATTCCGGAGGTGTGGCTACATACTGTACAGGTCGCCCGGTATGTACAGGTTTTTACGACCTCGCTGTCGGGTTTTATTGGGTTATTCCTTCCCGCGGGCCGGCCAATTAAGGCAAGCCCACCGGTCCGCGCGCCGACTGGCTGGCATCCCTCGTACCCCATAACGCCCGCGATGGGGGTCGTTGAGAGATGCTGCGGATAACGGTATAAGGGAGACCTGGCGTAGGCCCCCCCCCTGGTGGATCGGTTAAGACCCACCCTCCTTCGCAAAGACGGCCGCATCCCTTGCCACCTCAGATGAGCTGAGGCATGCTGGGAGCGGCCAACCACACAACCCGGCACTGAGGCCCTCGCAGGAGTGATCTCGACTGCATTGCCACGACTATGACTGGTAGTTAGCAGAGGGAAGACAGCAAGCGCGCAACTGAGCGGCTATCGCCCCCTCCCAGGGTGCACCACGAGGAGGTCTACCAGCCCACACACCCCAACCTAACCTAACCTAACCTAACCTAACCTAACCTAACCTAACCTAACCTAACCTTTTTTTTTTTTTTTTTTTTTTTTTTTTTTTTTTTTTTTTTTTTTTTTTTTTTTTTTTTTTTTTTTTTTTTACCCAGGGAAAATCTTCATAGATTCCACCGCACTTTGGGGGTGGCGCGATGGATATGCCGGATTCTTACCGGCTAAAAACCCTGGGGAGTTCTTCGCACTGCTTTCGGCGGAGTCGCGGGAACGCTCGCACATCCGCAACTCCGTCAGCAGTTGTCCAGCTCCCTGGACCCAGCTGTGGGGGAATTTGATCAAGTGTTCCCCCACCACCATCGTTTGTGACGTACGCTTTGGATTCGCGCACTCCTACCCTGGGACCTCGATCCAGTGGGCAACAGTTGTCCCCGTGCCTGTCACCCGGAGGTCCTTTCTAGGGAGGCAGCCGGCGGTCATGCGCCAGCCTTCTACGCCCGGGGCGTCTGCGGCGCCGTTGGTCGGACGCGTTTGAGTCCTCCCTGGCCCGTTCCGCCGTCTCCTTCTGCCGCATTACCTCCTCGCAATAGGAGGCAACCACCTGCCATGATCTCTCGCTGTCGACCATGGATTGAATCACGGCCGGCAGCGAGATGTCGGGTCCCACTGCCAGTGCGAGACGAGCCCTCTCCTCGGCAAAGGCGGGACACACTTCCAACGTGTGTTGCGCTGTGTCCTCCGCCCCTCCGCACTGGTGACAGACTGGTGTCGGTTCCCTCCTTGCAATCTTCCACAGATACCTCCCGAAACAGCCGTGTCCCGTGAGTATCTGTGCGAGATGGAAGGAAACCGCACCCCACTTCCTATCAAGCCATCCCTGCAGGACAGGCCGCACTGCCGTTATGGTCCAGTGGCCAGCACTGGGTTGCTCCAGGGCTTCCGTCCACTTCCGGAGAAGGGTTTGGTGGGCGGCTTCTCTCCATCGCCTTATCTCCTCTGGGCCTGGTTGTTCTCCTCCGTGGCGGGACTCGGCTACCCGGCGGTACACTTCCGCCAGCACCTCGGCGTCCAGCTCCCAGGGTGGGGTGCCCGCCAGAACGCAGGCCGCCTCAAACGAGGTGGTGCGATACGCCCTCGATACCCTGACCGCCATAACCCTTTGCGGTTGCCGCAGGTGGGCCTTGTTCTCGTAGGCGGACAGGGCGTCCACCCAGATGGGTGCCCCGTACAGGGCCATCGACCGCACCACGCCCGTGTACAGTCGGCGGCAGCTTGCTTTCGGCCCGCCCACGTTCGGGAGAAGCCGGCTTAGGGCGGAGGCTGCCCCCACGAGCTTTGGGGCCAATCTTCGAAAGTGCTCCTTGAAGTTCCATCGGCTGTCAAGAACGAGTCCAAGGTACTTCATCGTCTTCTCGACGCCAACAGTAACTCCGCCGACCACAATCTGTGCACCGGGTGGAGGCGCCCTCCGAGGTCCGTGGAAACACAGGGCTTCTGACTTGTGCAGGGCGACCTGTAGTCCCAGTTTCCGGATGTTATCCACTACGTGGGCTACGCCCGCCGTTGCCAGGAGGGAGGCGTCTCTGAAAGTGTCGCCACGGGCCGTTACGAGGGTATCGTCGGCGTAGCACGTCAGTTGGACCCCCCGCAAGTTGGCGCAGCGCAGCACCCAGTCGTAGCCGATGTTCCACAGGAGCGGTCCTAGGACTGATCCCTGTGGAACACCACACGACATGTTCTTTACTACCCACCGATCTTTGGTGGGGTATCGGATAGTCCTTTCCGATAGATACGCGGCCACTACCCTGCACAGATACTCCGGCACGCCGTGGTATCTGAGCGCCTCTTTGATAGTCTCCCAGGGGAGGGTGTTGAACGCATTTGCGATGTCAAGAGACACCGCCAGCACCACCTCTCCCCGGGACACCGCGTCATCCGCCAGGGCCCTCACCCGCGCTATGGCATCGATGGTGGACCTGCCCCGACGGAAACCAAACTGGCACGCGCTCAGGTCTGGCCCTGGCCCCTCCAGATGCCGGACGAGTCGGTTTGCCACAATGCGCTCGAAGAGTTTTGCCACCTCGTCCAACAGTACTATGGGCCGGTAGGCCGATGGTGAGTCAGCCGGTCTACCTTTCTTTTGGAGTAGGACCAATTTTCCTGACTTCCAGGCGCGGGGTATCTGCCCCTGTCGAAGGCAGGCGCTGAACAGAGCCCTCACTCTTGGCTCCAACGGGCCGAGTGCCAGCACCCACGCACGTCCGGGAATGCCGTCGGGACCCGGGGCGGTGTTTTTTTGGCGAAGCCGCAGTACCGCTGCTCCTAACTCTCCCTCTGTGACCTCGGGGGGAGCGGCCTCCTCGTGCGCCCTAGTTGTTGGTTCCATACGCGGGGGGGTATGGTCGCCCCTCTCTGGGAACAGAGTGTCGACGACCCGGCTCAGGAGGTCCGGTTGGAGACTTTCCGTGAGCGGGGGAGCCCAAGGGCGTAGCTTGCACCTCACCGTCTTGTACGGCCTCCCCCAGGGATCGTTGTTCAAAGTCTCCAGCATTTCCTGGTCCGCTAAGTCCCTTGCTTGGCCGATGGCGATGGACAGGGTTTTGCTGGCCTCCCTGTATTCTGCGTACAGCCTATCCTCCTGGGCCCGGTCGCGCCTCCTCCGCCTCCGGCTCCTGGTGTACTGGCGTCTCGCAGTCACACAAGAATTGCGCAACTGCGTGAGCTCTGCAGTCCACCAGTACAGGTGTCGCTTCGGGGAGGCCGCTTTGGCCCGCGGCATTGCGGCATCGCAGACCTCCGCCATGGCATCGCCGAGTTTCGTCGCCTCCCGCTCTACTTCCACCGGGTCTTGGGGCTCCTCCATCCAGGCTTGGACTAGGGCCGCCTCGTAGAGAACGTCCCGATCCAGGCGTTTCAGAGCCCATCGGGGGGCGTCATCTCTCCGGGAGTGGCTTGGACTGTCCCGGGTTGTCGAGTGGGGGGGGACTTCAAATCGGACATATCTGTGGTCCGACAGGGTCTCCACGCTCTCCATCACTTCCCATCCCTGGATCCTGCGCCCCAGCGTGGCATTTGCAAAAGTGACGTCAACAATGGAGCCGCCATTTTGCCGTACGCACGTGTCGACAGTCCCTCGGTTGAGCACCACCAGCCCAGTCGCAACTGCCCACTCCTCCAACAGTTGCCCTTTCGGGGTTGTCGCGGGGGATCCCCACGCCGTGGACTTGGCGTTGAGATCCCCGGCGACGAGTGCTAGTTCCGGGCGTCTTCTACCGACAAGTGCTCCAACTTCATCAAGGAATGTCTCAAACTCGGCCAGGGTCTTGTTTGGCGAGAAATACACTCCGACGACCATTATGCCACCGATGCATGCCGAAACATACCCGCTGCCTCTAACGACATTTGCGAGTGGCGCGGAGCCAACCGATGTCTGCGTTGCTATGGCAATCACGCCATCACGGTCGCCCACCCAGTTGTCCCTTGCCGGAACCGAGTAGGGCTCGGCCACCACCACTATGTGTATCATCCACTCCGCCATGCTCTGGAACAGAAGGTCCTGAGCCCTGGCGCAGTGGTTGAGGTTCGCCTGGAGCACCTTGAGAGCCATACTAGTCCGTGTTCATGCCCGGATCCTCCATTGCCTCGTCCACATTTGAGGTGGATGGGCGGACAGGCTGCGAGGGGGCCCGGGGGCCATCGTCAGTCCTTATCTTCGGTTTCTTGGCACGGGGAGGGTTGCAGTTTTTGCTTCCTGTCCTATGACCGGCGGCTTTGCCCGCCACTGCACAGAGGGTACAATGCGGATTGGCCGAACACTCTTTTGCTTTGTGGCCTGGTTGGCCACATCGGTAGCACAGATCCGACCGGTCTACCTCGGAAGGACACTTTGCCCTCACATGGCCTGTCTCTAGACAGCGGTAGCAGCGTTGAGGACGGACCTCAAGCAACTTCACCTGTGCTGAGACCCAGCCCACAAGCAATCGTCCGCTTTCCGCTACCTTTTTGGCCGCTGCGATGGGACACCGGAGCCACACCGACCCTAAGCTTCTGGCGTCGGGTTTTATGTCGCCAACCTTGACATCCTGGGCCGAACAGTTTCCGACCCTCGCAATCGCCGCTGCGATGTCTTCCGCTGTAACCGAGTCGTCCAACCCAGATAAGCGCATTTCTGCGCATTTGGTGGGACGCGACACTCTGACTTCTTCTGGGTTGAATAACTCTTGCAGCTTATCAGCCAGCTTGTCTGCTTTGGATGCGCTGTTCGCTCCTGGTATTTCCAGTAATCGTGCGCCAGTAGCCGCCACTTTAAACCTGATTGACTGGATTTCCAATTCAGACAGGTTTACTTTAGATTTTGCCTCGGCTATGATGTCCTTGTAGGTGACTCCCTTCGCAGCTGTCTCAGGTTGGATAGACAGCGCTACGGCCATGGAACGTGGGGGTCGTAGCTTGCGAACCGTAGGCCTTTTGGGCTGCGGCGGCGTTTTTGTTTCCGCAGCCTTTTTAGCCTTTTTACGCCCACCGACCACTTTAGTCCAGGCTTGGTTCCTTGACGCGGGCGCTGGCGATAGTGGCAGGGGGACTGGTGTCACGGGGGGAGCAGTGTCGACTCCAGCGTGGGTCACCGTCTTTTTCCCCTTTCCCTTTCCTTTTTTCCCCTTTCGGGGCTGCTCCGTGAGATTCTGGGGCCCTCTTGTTGCAGCTGAGGTGGGAGCCGGCTCGGCTGCGGAAGAGGCCACATGCTCGTTCTGTCGCTCTCGGTCGGCAGCCTGCGGGGGCCACATTGGTTGGGCCGGCAGCAGTCTCCCCTCCCTTTCTAGGGCGCCCAGCCTCTCGTCCAGCATCAGCCCCACCTGCGCTGAGATGGACCGCGCTACCTCGTCCATGTTTAGCGAGCCAGAAGTGGCTCCGCAGGACCTGCTTTTGGGCTGGATTAGCTCCCCAGGTTGAGACGCGATCGGTGCTGGCGACCGCCTAGCCTGGTCCCGAAACTCCGCTCTTAACTGTGCCATTTCGGAGCGGAGATCCGCCAGCTCAGCACGCAGGCGGTCATTTTGCGCCTGCAACCTCCGCGTCTCGTCTGAGGAAGTACGATCTATGAGCTCCTCAAAAACTTCCTTAATTGACATAGTGGCGTCTTTGAGGTCCCTCACGAAGGTGCCTTTCAGGTTGCCTGACCTAGAGGCAACCTTGGCTATGGCCTCCAAGCTGTTCTCCGCCCGCTGAACAAGCGACAGCAGCGAGAGCTCATCCTCCGCACCGGCGTCCTTTACCAGTTTCAGGCGGCTTGCCAGGCTGCGAGCCGAAGCTGAAGAGGACCGTCCACGCCCTCGCCCTGAGGAGGACTTGTTGTTCCGCTCGGGGGTTTCTTCGGGAGCTGACTCTGATGCGCTTCCCTTTCCCATACTCCCGTCAGCGGACTTGTCCTCGCGTCCCTGGAGGCGAGGCCTCTTTCGAGGTGCCCAAGGTGGCTGGGAGCCTCTCTCCACCTCTTCAAGCCACGGCGGATTCTCCGCGTCCGACCGGGGCATAGGAGAGTCTGCGGATGACTCCCGCGCCCCCGCTGGGTCTTCGAGCCTGAAGGGAGTCAGGCAAGGGCGCGCCCGGCGCCTGCCCCTGGTTGCGGTGTTTCTGCGCGCCCCGTTGGTGGGGGATAGCCGTTGCCCTTCCTCATCAACAGCAATGCCAGCGGGTGTGTCGGATCGCACAGTATACATGGTTTCATCCGTATCTGGCGCCGACTCTCCAGGAGCCCCGCTTGGCCCTCCCTCTTTCAGCCGGGTCAGCAGCACCCTGGGAATCCTTTGGAAGCGGGCCTCTCGCCCCCCCTCCAACGGTGTCGCCGGTGCGCGCTCGTCATTTGGAGCATCCACCATGGCTCCCTCTCCTTCCTTGTGGGCTTCTCCACCACCCTCGGTCGCTCCACGCCGCACGAAACGACCGTGGCGGTCGCGCACCGGAGCGCCACCCGCCTCCCTTGCCGGGATCTGAATTGAGGTGGAGTTTAGATCAATGCCTGGGCCTGGGTAGTCCACGCATTGATTCCCGCTATCCCCTTGCGGTGACCGTGCCAGAGATAGGCGGGGACGAAAAATCGCATTCTCGTCGTCGCCTGCGCCCGGCTTGTCTCCTCCGCCGCGCATTCTTAAAACTAATCCCAATCTTTGAGCACCATTATCCTGTGAACATTTGCCGTGGTCGTCGTGTTTTCCCGTCCTTGAGCGGTGTGCCCCCCCAGAATACGGTGGGCGGCGTGTCACCACAGAGCGGGCGCTTGCTCGTTCTGTGGTGACACGGAGGATTGAAACCCCCTGGGGTAGTTTTATTTTTGGGCCACTCATATTTAGCTATTTTTTTTTAAAGGAGGTATGCCCCTCCTCTGACGCTTGTGACTGGGCTCCCCCCAGCCATTCATCCCTTCGGCACGCCTGTCACACCTTGGGATTAGGGATTTTTTATAGTGGTTATCTCCACGTGACCCTCCGCTCAGTGAGGAGGGTCCCCGGTCCGCTCAGTGCGGGTTACGGGTTGCCCGACGGGGGGCCTGACACGAGGCCATTCCCGCCGCGCCACGAGCCCGCTAGGTGCGTCCGCACCGCCACCGCTGCCCAATTGGCTGCCAAGCAGGCTGCCGGGCTACAAACGCCGCATCCCTTGCCACCTCAGATTAGCTGAGGCATGCTGGGAGCGGCCAACCACAAAACTCGGCACTAAAGCCCGCGCAGGAGTGAACTCAACTGCAATTCCGTCCCAGGGGACCTGGCGTCTCACGCTGTGCCCTCTGCTAGGTTCAGAGGGACACGCGGAGCAGCCCGCCGTGTGCTGTGCTTAGTCTGGCCCCTCCCCTCAGGCCTGTCCGGTTTGGGTGGCCCTATCCGGCATAGCCCTGAGGATCCTGGGGGCACGCAAGCCCCTTCACCGCGGCAAGGTGACAGCACTCGAAGCCTAACCTAACCTAACCTAACCTAACCTAACCTAACCTAACCTAACCAGGGATTCGCAAACAATTAGACGCGGTACAGCGAGGCTTTGCACAAAAAATAGTTAAGGCATACAGAACCGTCTCCTTACACTCGGCAATACTCTTGGCAGGGTTGCTTCCACTGGACATAAGAATCCGAGAAGCAGCCTCACTTTACTGTGTAAAGAAAGGTTATACCCAGCAACAAGAAATATGCCGAGATACGGAGAAGCCGGTTCCCTTTACTGACATGCCTCACCCAGTGCAGCAGGTAGAGCAAAAATTCGAATGCCTGGAAGACCGTGCACAATTCGAAGAGTTTAGCAGCGAAGGCCCAAAGATATATACAGACGGTAGTAAAATACAAGGAAAGGTCGGAGCAGCAGTTTCAATGTGGCAAAATGATTTAGAGATCAAAACAAAGAAACTGAAACTCGACAATTGCTGCACGGTCTACCAAGCGGAACTGTTGGCACTACGAGAGGCCACAAAACAAGCCCTTCACATAACAGAGCAGACCTGCAGCATATACTGTGATTCGAGATCAGCACTCGAAACAGTGGTAAACAACGTTTCACTCCATCCCCTAGCAGTAAACATAAGAGCCAATTTAGTTAAACTAAAAGAAAGAGGCAAAATAGCTAAGCTATTTTGGATAAAAGCCCACGCGGGGATGGAGGGTAACGAAAGAGCAGATGCATTAGCGAAGGACGCCGCGTTGAAATTAAAAACGAAACCAGACTATGATAGGTGCCCGGTTTCATTCGCCAAGCGACAGATCCGCCTGAAGTCGCTAGGCGAATGGAACCAGCGATACAAACAAGGGGAGACGGCGTCAACCACTAAACGATTTTTCCCAGATGCCATAAGGGCATACAGTATAATAAAAAAGATAAATATGGACCACATGTGTGTACAAGTGTTAACAGGTCATGGAGGATTCTCTGAATATTTGTATAGATTTAAATGTAAAGAAAACCCAGCATGTGTATGTGACCCAAATAAAGCGGAAAGCGCCCTCCACATTATTACCGAATGTCCATTTTTTGGCAAGAAGCGTTTTGAAACTGAAGTTGAGCTAGGAATAAAAATAGAACTAGATAGTATAAAGGATATTTTAGAAAATTCAAGTGTGAGAAACAAATTCTTGGAATATTGTAAAAAACTAGCTATCATAGTAGGGAAAAGAAATAAGTAACCAAAAGGAGCACAACTGTCTATAATAAGTATACACATGGTGTGCCCAAAATAGATTGAAGTAACCTTTGTAAATATCTGATAAAATGTAAAACATTGTAGAAAATAAAAATCTTGTATTTTAGAATAAGTTGGAACATTGTAACCTGGCAATGAGAAAGACCCGTCCTGTGTGTAATGTTTTTTTATACCAAATAAAGTATCCTGTGTGTGTATTATTAATGAACCTAAAATAAAGAACAACAAGTAAATAAGTAAAAAATAAAAAGTGTAGAGTAGCAAAATAGCATAGGTGGGAATCCCACCCACATGAGAAAGAAAGGTGAAGAATAATAGAAAGACAATGTATGAAGCATGAAAGTGCGAGAGGAACAAACGTGAGAACTGGAACGAAAGAGAAACCGTAGACATAGGCTCCGATACTGTTGGAGGTAGAATAGCAAAAAAAAAAAAAAAAAAAAAAAAAAAAAAAAAAAAAAAAAAAAAAAAAAAAAAAAAAAAAAAAAAAAAAAAAAAACCTAACCTAACCTAACCTAACCTAACCTAACCTAACCTAACCTTTTTTTTTTTTTTTTTTTTTTTTTTTTTTGTTGACCCAGGGGAAATCCTTTATGGATCCCACTCGACCCGGGAGAAGCCGAGTGGGTATGTCCGACTCCCACGGACTAAAACCCCTGGGGTGTTCCACCCTTCGCCTTACGACAGAGGCCCGGGAACGCTACCGTACTCTTCCGGAGCTCTGTCAGCGCTGCCCATACGGCCCTCCAAAACTTGCGGCTAATCCACCCCTCCGCTGTCAGCACCCCAGAACACCATGGGGGCCTACCAGCCCTGGGCCTTATCTAGGCAGGTGATGGAAACTCCCGACCATCACCTGCAAGCCCTCGTCAGGGTGGCTGCAAGCGGCCTGCGTAGGCCCTCCTCCGCCTCCCTGGCCTTCTACGGCGCTGAGGAACCGAATTGACATCGTACCTAACCTAACCTTTTTTTTTTTTTTTTTTTTTTTTTGTTGACCCAGGGGAAATCCTTTATGGATCCCACTCGACCCGGGAGAAGCCGAGCGGGTATGTCCGACTCCCACGGACTAAAACCCCTGGGGTGTTCCACCCTTCGCCTTACGACAGAGGCCCGGGAACGCAACCGTACTCTTCCGGAGCTCTGCCAGCGCTGCCCATACGGCCCTCCAAAAAATTGCAGCTAATCCACCCCTCCGCTGTCAGCACCCCAGAACACCATGGGGGCCTACCAGCCCTGGGCCTTATCTAGGCAGGTGACGGAACTCCCGACCATCACCTGCAGGCCCTCGTCAGGGTGGCTGCAAGCGGCCTGCGTAGGCCCTCCGCCGCCTCCCTGGCCTTCTACGGCGCTGAGGAGCCGAATTGATATCGTCCTCACGCTCTCGCTCCGCTGCCTCCTTCTGCAGTAGGACCGCCTTACTGAAAGCAGCCACCGCCACCCATGCCTCCTCCCCACCCACCATCTGCCTAGCCAAAGCCGACAGCGAGAGATCCACTCCAACCACCGCGGACAAAGCAGCGCGAGGACCTGCCCACGCGGGGCACTCCTCCAGCGTGTGCTTCGCCGTGTCCACGGCTCCCACACCACAATGGTGACACTCCGTCGATGGCTCCCTACCGACCACCTCACACAGATACCTGCCAAAACAACCGTGCCCCGTCAAGAGCTGTGTGAGATGGTAAGAAGGAGCACCATGCTGCCGCTCCACCCACTCCTTAAGAACCGGACGCAAGGCAGCCACCAAACCATGACTAGCATCCGGGTTCTCCAGGCGCACCGACCACTTTTGTAGGAGGACAACACGTGCCTCTTCCCGCCACTGGCGCACCTCCCGCGGTGCCGGCCAATTCCCGCCTCTCCTAGCCTCTAACAGGCGCCAATAGACCTCCGACTGCAGCTCAGCCTCCAGGTCCCACGGTGGACTACCAGCAATTAAGCACGCCGCAGTGCACGACACCGTGCGATACGCCCTAGCCACCCTGAGCGCTATAACTCGCTGCGGACGACGCAAAAGAGCTATACACTGAGCGCTCAGGGTCTCCGCCCAAATAGGCGCCCCATAAAGCGCCATTGAGCGCAGCACGGTGACATACAAACGCCGGCACGCACCACCTGGCCCCCGCAAGTTGGGAAGGATCCGCCCGAGAGCTCCAGCCGCAGCCACCACCTTCGGAGACAAACGACGGAAATGCTCCTCAAACCTCCACCGACTGTCGAGGACGAGCCCAAGATACTTCATCGCCGACCCCACCGCGACAGAAGTACCTCCAACAGCCAGCATCGCCCCCGCCTAACCTAACCTAACCTAACCTAACCTAACCTAACCTAACCTAACTTTTTTTTTTTTCCTAACCTAACTTTTTTTTTTTTTTTTTTTTTTT
Source organism: Cenopis cana (assembly GCA_951800055.1). Lineage (NCBI taxonomy): Eukaryota > Metazoa > Arthropoda > Insecta > Lepidoptera > Tortricidae > Cenopis > Cenopis cana. The sequence goes on along the minus strand of OX637493.1, from coordinate 14,003,171 downwards.
TTTTTTTTTTTTTTTTTTTTTTGCGTGGGGAAATGCTTTTGCGCATTCCGCCTGGCTGGGGAGGCCAGGACGGATATGTCGGACTCCCGGGAACCGCCCGGACTACCGACTAAAACCCCACGGTGTTCGTCCCGCTGCATATCGGCGGGGTCACGGGAACTGGTACGCGTTCGCAACCCCGTCAGCAGCTGCCCCGTTTGGGCCCAACTCGGGAGGACTGTTAACCTAACCTAACCTAACTTTTTTTTTTTTTTCTTTTTTTGCGTGGGGAAATGCTTTTGCGCATTCCGCCTGGCTGGGGAGGCCAGGACGGATATGTCGGACTCCCGGGAACCGCCCGGACTACCGACTAAAACCCCACGGTGTTCGTCCCGCTGCATATCGGCGGGGTCACGGGAACTGGTACGCGTCCGCAACCCCGTCAGCAGCTGCCCCGTTTGGGCCCAACTCGGGAGGACTGTTAACCTAACCTAACCTAACTTTTTTTTTTTTTTTTTTTTTTTTTTTTTTTTTTTTTTTTTTTTTTTTTTTTTTTTTTTTTTTTTTTACGTGGGGAAATGCCTTTATGCATTCCGCCTGGCTGGGGAGGCCAGGACGGATATGTCGGACTCCCGGGAACCGCCCGGACTACCGACTAAAACCCCACGGCGTTCCAGCTCGTCACCATGTTGCCGGGTTACAGGTACGTACTGCGCACTCTTCCGCGACCCGGCGGTGACTAGCCTGTTAGAGGCCCCGGCCTGTTGGGCAGGTGGGCGAGGTGTTCAGCCCATCCTGCTTCGTCACGTGAGTGGCGCGCGGGAACAAACGCCACGCCATCTCGGGCCAGTTAGTTTGCGGCCGGCAGACCTCCCCAAGTCTACCGACCCTGGCCACAGTTAAGGGGGTAGGAAGCGATCATAAACTCGCCGCCTCCGCCCGATTCGCCGTTGACGACCGGGATCGTCGGAAGTTGCCTCCCTCTGTCTCTCGGCCGCCTCTTTCTGCTGCATTACGGTCTCGCAGAAGGCGAGAACCGCTTGCCATGCCCTGTCACTGCCCACCATATTGTGGACTACGGTGGGCAATGAGAGGTCATGGCCTATTGCCGTGCATAATGTTCGGCGCTCCGCCTCCCAGGCCGAACACTCTTCCAGCGTGTGCTGGGCCGTCTCCTCCGGGCAGCTGTCACAGTGGTGGCACTCGGCAGTCGGCTCTCGGCCAATGCGATGCAGGTACCTCCCGAAGCAGCCATGCTTCGAGAGGACCTGAGTAAGATGGAAAGTCATCGCGCCATGACACCGCTCCAGCCACTGCTCCAAAACCGGACGAACTGCCCGGACAGTCTTAAGGCCTGCACTTGGTTCAGCTAGCCTTTCTTTCCACACTGCCACCATTTCGGTGCGAGCGGATTGTTTTTGGGCATCCACCTCTCTGGGTGCTGGAGAGTCGCCTCGTCCGTGCGCCTCCTTACGCCAGCGATAAACTGACGCAAGGGCCCTCGCGTCCAGGTCCCAAGGAAGCGACCCAGCCAGCACGCATGCCGCCTCGTTGGAGATGGTGCGATATCCCCGTATGAGCCTGGTGGCCATAAACCGCTGTGGTCTGCGTAACAGGACACCCTCCTGGCTCCGTAGGGAGTCCGCCCATACGGGAGCTCCATAGAGGGCCATAGATCTCACGACCCCCATGTATAATTGCCTGCACGACGCCTTAGGCCCCCCCGTATTCGGAAGTATCCGCCCTAGCGCGCCGGCGGCTTTCATCAGCTTTGGCATGAGGCCCGTAAAGTGGGGGCGGAAGCTCCACCTGCTATTCAGTGTAAGGCCCAGGTACCTCATGTTCGCCTCGATCCTGATTCTGGTCCCGCCCACCACAATGTGCGCATCAGGCGGTGGCGCATTTCGGGGCCCATGAAAGCATATCGCTTCCGATTTCTGAAGCGCAACTGTTAACCCCAACAACCGGATGCGCCCAACCACGTGCGCAACGCCTGCCGTAGCCAGAATACCGGCATAGCGATGCGTTTTCCCGCGGGCTGTCACTAACGTGTCGTCGGCGTAACACGTTAAGTTTACACCCGGGAGATTGGCTCCACGTAGGACCCAATCGTATCCAATGTTCCACAGGAGTGGCCCTAAGACAGACCCCTGTGGAACACCGCAAGACATTGGGTGCCTACCCCACTCGTTCCGGCCCGGATAAATCACATGTCTCTCCGAGAGGTATGCTTCGACCATGCGCCTCAAGTACGAAGGTACTTGGTGGTAGCGCAGCGCCTCCATCACGCATTCCCAAGGGAGGGTATTGAAGGCATTGGCGATGTCGAGAGACACAGCCAACACAACTTCATTCTCAGACACCGCCTTATCCGCTAAGTCCTTGACGCGGAGGATAGCGTCAACGGTGGAGCGGCCGCTGCGAAAGCCGTACTGGCACTCTGACACGTCCGGGCCGACACGAGTGAGGTGCTTGATGAGACGGTTGGCGATGATACGCTCGAAGAGCTTACCCACCTCATCAAGCAAAACGATAGGGCGATACGCAGCTGGCGAATCATTCGGGCGCCCTTCCTTCTTAAGAAGCACAAGCTTTCCAGTCTTCCACGGCTGGGGGAAAACGGCTTCCTCAAAGCAGGCCGTGTAAAGCCTGAGCAGCCTCGTCTCCAGCACGTTTGCGGCCACGACCCAGGCACGACCGGGGATTCCATCGGGTCCAGGGGCTGTATTTTTTGCCTTCAGCCTAAGGACCGCAGCTCCAAGTTCCCCGTTCGAAACACCGGGAACTTCCTCCTCTTCGTCCACAAGTGCTGTTGGCGGCGCCATTGCAGGTGGAGAAAAGCCTTCACTATTCGGAAATAATGTCGTGACTACGTCCCGCAGCAGGTTTGGCTCGAGGCTTCTTGTCAACGGCGGCGCCCAGGGGCGGAGTTTGCTACGGACCATTTTATATGGTCGGCCCCATGGATCCCTGTTAAGTGTCTCCAGCATCTCCTGCTGGGAACCCTCCTTTGCCTGGCTGATAGCTACCTGGAGATCTTTCGTGCGCTGAATGTACGTCGCGTAGAGTTCTGCCTCCTGTGTAGGATCCCTGCGTCTGCGCCTGCGGTGGTGGCTGTATATGCGTCTTGCCGCAACGCATGATTGCCGGAGCTGATCGAGTTTCTTTCTTTTTCTTTCCATGTTTTACCATTCACAAGTATTGCGGTGTCGTCAGCGTAACAAACCAGCTCAGTATTCGGAATTAAGATGTCGAATATGTCGTTTATGTACAGTATAAAAAGCGTGGGTCCCAGAATACTGCCCTGGGGGACGCCAAAAAGCACGGGAAGCGGGTCGCTGCTGTTCTGACCTATTTTGACCTTCTGGTAGCGGTCGGTGAGATAGCTCGTAAACCAATTGAGAGCAACGCCTCTCACTCCCATACATTCTAATTTCTTTAATAATACAGCCCCCGAGATGGTATCAAACGCCTTGGCGAGATCTAAAAATATGCCTATGCATTTGTCGCCACCGTCGAGATTGTTGTAAATTAAATTTGCGAGAAGAACAGCCGCATCCTCCGTGGATTTTCCTGACCTTAAACCAAATTGGCGGCTGGAAATGAGATGATTTTTCTCTATGTAATTAATTAGTCTCTTGTTTACAAGCTTTTCTAATATTTTTGCGAACACACTTAAAAGGGAAATCGGCCTGTAGCTACTGGGGGAGCTTTTGGAACCATTTTTATAAATCGGAATTACTGAAGCTGCTTTTCAGCAGTGAGGAAAGCAACCAGTTTCCAGACTGTTGTTTTTTATTCTCTAAAAATTCGTGTGACGTTGCCTAGCAAGTTAAAGAAACTACCTAGTAATTAGTATATCTTCGAATGAAGCGACTCACATAATAGTGATCAAACTTCACTTCTAGAAGTTCGTTTGATCATCTATTATTTATGTGCAAAAGAATTTTCGGGTACCTGTTCTAGTTATTCTGTTAAACCTGGAAATGTTTTCCTTACTTTTATATTATTTTGCTTATAGTTTGAATTGTACAAATGTAGTGAAATTGAATGTAGGTATAGGTTATGGCATATTTATTTATTCAGCTTTCATTTGATACCATACACGTGTATGTATGCAACACAGGTTGGGTGTGATTGCCACTTTTCCAAACGCGGTGGCGGCAATTTTCATGACGTCATTACTCGGGAGACCAACCTTGGAAAGATTGTCTCCCGGCAGTTCCGGAGTCCAGGAGATATGCCTAAATAACATACTAAAAGTTGGCACTGGTTTCCGAAAGTGAAGTATTTGTTCGACGGAAACCCGTAACAACACGCACTATAGGCAAAACTAAAAAAAAACAGTATTTTTGAAACATCATGTCTTAAAAACTATAAGACGTATGGAGCTGTAGATAGGCTTAAATTGTTGCAAATTTATGTATGTATGTAAATACTTTATTGTACACAAGACAAGAGAAAGAAACAATACAGACAAAATAGATTATACATGTACAAAGGCGAACTTATCCCTGTAAGGGATCTCTTCCAGTTAACCTTTGAGCAATTGAGTGGAGAATAGGAACCAAACGATAGACAAACCAACACGTGTACAAATATATATTTATACTACACATAAATAAACAAATAAATAAATATATATATATATATATATATATATATATATATATATATACTATATATATATATATATAAATATAAATATACTTACCCAAAATTAAATACATAAATATACCTATAAATATTGTATCCATATAATTCACAAGTTATTGTACAAATTTAATGTACTTATTATTATTATTATTATTTATTTATTCAGAAATAAAAACAATTACAGTTTATTACAAAATAAATGCGCCAAACTGTAGTGACCAGTTTGTTGGCGCATCGCGCTCAGTTTAGGTACATAACATTACTAGGTAATTGTTGTTTACAAATGTGAGTTATCTTAATTTATGACTAATAGTAGTAGTCGTAGTTTATGACTTTAAAAGTTCTATAGACAAGTAATGTCAAAAAGCCATAGTTTTTGAATTAAACTACAATAACTGAAAATAGTCCGAAGTTTTTAATTTTTTTACGTATTACGAAGGTAGCACAACTTTTTAGGGTTCCGTACCAAAAAGGTAAAAAAGGAACCCTATTGGTTTCACTTTGTCTGTCTGTCTGTCTGTCTGTCACATCGCTAAATATCTCAGGAACTACTTATCCTATCGATTTGAAATTTGGAATAGTTATAAACAAGGGTAACCCAGATACATAGAAGATGGTTTTTTAAATTATTTTATTTTATTTTCTGTGAATAATGACAGATAAAAGGGGGTTCAAAATTTTAAAGTCTGGCAACTATGTCAAGTGGGGTATCATATGAAAGGGCTTGACTTGTACATACTGAAACAATTTTTAGTTTTTTTTTTGGTTGGGGAAATTTCGATTTACGAGGGAAAATGTAAAAAAAAATACCATTCCCCCCCTTATCTCCGAAGTTTACGAAGAAAAAAAATTTGAAATTATTACACAACATTAATTAATAATTGTTCTTGCATTACGATTGAACAGCTACACTCGGTAAAATACCTCGGTATAGACATTGATGAGAACCTAAGATGGGACCTGCATTGCCAGCACATTGCGACTAAGATCAGACAAACGGCTTATGTGTTTCTGGAGCTACGTAATATTGTTGATAGGAGTACACTTGAATCGGTGTACTATGCACTGACACAGTCAATCTTATTATATGGAATTATAGCATGGGGTGCCTGCAGTTCACAGCTAATTAATAAATTAGAGGTTGCTCAAAAATTAGTCTTAAAAATAATTAAAAGGAAACCAAGGCGGTTTTCTACGGAAGAGATTTACAAGATGACTCAAATATTAACCCCACGACAACTATACATCTGGCAACTATTAGTATACTTTGGGAGACACATTAATCAAATGGAACTAAGAATAAATTCTGACAACCTAAGAAAGACACGTGGTAAATATAAAATACCGCTTAGGAACACTGCAACAGCGCGGAAGCATTTCTCATACATTGCCCCTCGCCTATACGATAAGTTGCCCAGTGAATTGCAAGAGTTGTTGGAAGTGGTAGGAAAAACAAACAAAACAAATGTAGCGCGAGATCAAAACCCCCTAAAAATAAACACCCAAATTAAAAAAAATCTTTTGAGCTTCTCCTTCCCGGAATTTAAAACGTTCTGTGCGAGTACTTGCTAACTCTCACATTTACTTGATATGATTCTTGATAATAGTTGGAACACGAAAGACGATTTCTTGATATAATCTTGATTTATTTAACTTGATAGGTGTGCACACTTATGAATAGCGAACGTAAAGTGAGGTGAAATGACTTATTTGCTAATTACGAAATATTATACAAAGCAAATGCTGATGGTGCAATGACGCACGCGGGCACGCGCCATGTACTTGTACATCTTCCGGGGCGCAGATGAGAAGAGATGAAGATGACACATACAATCATGATAAAAAATACATTTACATTAAATTTTATTAAAAGTAGCTAATTTAAATTTAGGAGACGTTGATTTGTCTTCTCGCGTAACACTGGCGGCTACGCTAAGCTGGCTCGTTCCAGCGGCTGCTGCGGAGCGCGGCGGTGCGCGGGGCGCGGGCGGCGCGGGGCCGGCCGCGGGCTCGGGGGCGGCGGCTGGGGGGGGCGTCGGCGGCACTCTCCACTGAACTCTCCGTATGATGATGCATAATGCGACGATTCCAATCCCTCCGAGTATGACATATATCATTGCGTAGTGATGTATATCGTGAAATGTTATACGGTCGGATGTTATTTGGACTTCCTTCAATTCCTTGATCTTCTCTCCGAGCTTTTCCGTATCTCTTTGTAAGTCTTCTGATTCGTTTTTCTCCGGTGTGTTTGGGATGCTGATGTTGATAACGTGATTTATCGGTGCCAGAACCGGGTTGTATAGGTTCGGTTTCATCTTGATTTCTGACCAGTGGGGTTTATGCGGAAAGACAGAGAAATTATCGGTCTTTATAACGCAGCCATGACCTACGTTAATAAGGCCGGCGTTTGTCAGCTGGTGAGCGGTTACTTGATCCGCACACAATGTTCGAACGTGACACCGCTCGCAACAGAAATATATGTAAGTATTTAATGCATTACTTTCGAGCCAGTCATTTTTACAGGCTGTAATGACAGTTTTGCATTCCATCTTGTCGGTCTCGCAAAAACTGTTGTCGCCCTTAAATTGGTAAATTGGTTTCTTGATGTAGCAAAAGTAGGCGTCCGATAAAATAGAACATGTTTGAACATCATATTCCGATATTGGAATATACGTATCTTTTTTCATGTTAATCGATACGTAGTCCGATACAGGTACTACCGTAATAATCTTGCTTCCAGTCCTTTTAGGTATCGGGATGATCTTCAACAGTTCAAAAACATCTCTACTGATGAGAGGTACCCGTATCTCAAAAATCAGGACATCTTCCATCATCCTTGTCTTCACTTTCAGCAGGTCGTATATCTTGCGTAGATCAGTGTGTAAGTTGTCAATGGGCAGGGAAACGTCTCTTGGCAGGGTGCTTGCTATCGTACTCAACTCATTAGTAAGCTGTTCCGGAGTCAGTAAATGGAAGTTGAAACGGCCATGATAAATGTCTGTGATGGTGTCCAATAACATGTTTTGAAGTCCTTTTAAGTTGTGGAGCATATTACTTGCTATTATTGCCCCTGTGTTGAACTCATTAATAATGTTGTTAGTTTGAACATTTTCTTGTAGATTCTTGAATGCTTTTTCCAAGTTATTCATATGTTGATGTATCATTTTATGCTGTTGAGTCATAGTTTGTTCCGTACGTTTTAACAAATTATACTCCGCTTCAACTATAGATGTTTGATTTTTCCAAAGTGAAGCCATGTGTTTAGCATTGTCTTGTAGAAGCGTAATATCCTTCTGATATTGTTCGGCGAATCTTTCATCCAGTACGCCGAAGAGACTATTAGCGATGTAACCGACACCGTCGATAAGGCCGCGTCGGGATCGCTGTGACGGGAGTCGCGTGCTCGAATGCTGACTGAGTAACATCTGGTTGTAGTACTCGAGTTCGGAGAATCCGTGACGTAGCTGTAGTGATATTATGTCGCAATGAACTTGACTCTTTATAACTTCGCATGTATCTTTTAGAAATTGAGTATACTTGTGAAATGCATTTGTCGCTTCCCAGTACGGCTCCATATTGTAGTAGACAATAAGTTTCCATTCGTCTCGAATCAGCATCATGTCGGCTAATTTGTCGAAATATAGACCTTGTGTCTCACGAAATGGAATTATATTGACGTTGCATTGACCGCTTGATATGTATGACTAAAATAATAATAGTGCGGCAAACATTGATGTTAGTGTGAACTGCGCCTTGTTTACGCTTGATCTTTGCGGTTTTCTTGATAAATTGTCTTGATTTATGACTTGCTGTTGCGGAGGGTTGCTTTGGTCCGTCTTGGGTAGCTCATCTTCGGTATATTCTGACAGGATGGATAACTTTACAACTGGACGCTTCAAGGTCCCGTTCTTCGTTTTCAACGTTACGACGCGCACATATCCGTCTTGTCCCGGGTGCAGCTCTATAACTCTGCCCATGGTCCATTTGCCGGGCGGCAAGTTATCGTCATGAATGAGCACAACGTCATTGATGCTGATGTTAGGTTGAGGCCTTTTCCATTTGCTTCTAGTATTTAACTGTGATAAGTATTCTGTGCGCCATCTTTTCCACAAATCCTGAAGTATTTTTTGAGTGAGCTGCCATCTTGTTCGTAAATCCTTTTCAGTCTCAATTAATGTTAAGGTCGGCCCGGTGATTAAAAAGTGCGAAGGACATAAATAATTGATGTCATCGGCGTCTTCAGATATTGCGCACAGTGGCCTTGAGTTGAGGCAACCTTCAATTTGGGTTAAGAGGATGTTAAATTCTTCATAGGTGAGTTTTTGCTCGCCAATTACTCTTTTAAGGTGGAATTTAAATGCCTTGACTGCACTCTCCCACAAACCTCCTGCTGATGGCCAGGCCGGACAATTGAAGTGCCAGGTAATTTCCATGTCTGCTACTTGCTGCATAAACTCTTGATTAATGACGTTCTGGATCTCTTGATATTGCTCCTGGAGTACGTTGCTGGCTCCTACTAGATTTCGGCCGTTGTCACTGTAAATGTGTAATGGAGCTCCTCTACGTGCAGCCATCCGCCGTAGTGCTGCTATGAACGAAGACGTGGTGAGGTCTGACACCAGTTCTAAATGTACTGCTTTCGTCGCCATGCAGACAAACACACAAACGTATCCTTTGGTGGTCTTGATACCACGACCCTTGTTGGCCTTGAGGAACACGTGTCCGGTGAAATCGATTCCGGTGTGGGCGAAGGGACGAGATGGATTTGTTCTTGCTACAGGTAAGTCTCCCATGATTTGATGCTGCATGCTGGCTTTTTGTTTCTTACATGTGACGCATCGACGAATGAATTGCTTCGTCGCACTATTTCCCCCTATGATCCAGTATTTATATCTAATAAAGTTGAGAGTTGTTCGGGCTCCGCCATGAAGAACCATTTTATGTGCGTAATCTATGATAAGTGTAGTCAAGCGATGTTTGTGTGGTAAAATAATCGGGTGCTTCATGTCATACGTAATATATGCTTGACTTAATCTCCCCTTGACGCGAAGAATCTCTTCTTTATCCATGAATGGGCACAAATCTGATATGCTGCTTTTAAAGGAGATTATTCCGCTTTTCTTTAGTTCTTCATATTCATGTTGGAACTCCGTCATTTGGACCCGCTTGATGATCATAGCCTTAGTTTGTCTCAGTTCTGGCAGGGTAAGATATTTTTCAGTTTTTCTGTCTTGTCTTCTTGTTATAAATCTCCTCACCCATGCAAGGACGTGAACAAGTTTAGAAAATGAACTATATTTGTTCATTAGCTGGTCAATGATATTGCTTTCAGTTTCATTGCTAACGACGAGGTTAACTTGCTTGCTTCTTGTTTCCTCGTCTGTAGCGTAAGTCTTGGGCTTGCTTTGCTCTTCAGCGTTGAATGTTGATAGCGAAGTGGGCCCGTGCCACCACAATTGATGTTGTTTTAATTGCGAAGCAGTGAGGCCCCTACTGGCAGAGTCAGCAGGGTTCTCGGCTGATTTAATGTAACGCCAGCATTCTGGTGGAATTACTTCGGTGATCTGTCGCACCCTGTTGGCGACAAAGGTCTTCCAGCGGCTAGGGTTCCCTTGTAGCCACCCTAGCACCGCCGTAGAGTCCACCCAACCATAGACCTTGATATTATGGTTGGATAAGCATTGCTTCACCTTGACCATCAATTTTGCTCCCAAGTGAGCTCCCGACAGTTCCAATTTTGGCAGTGAAATTGTTTTGGAGTTCGGTACCAGTCTTGATTTACCGGTTACCAATATAATTCTTGACTGTCCTTCAACGTTTATTTTGCAATAAATAACGCAAGCATAAGCACGAGGTGTCGCGTCGCTGTATGCGTGTAACTCGATATCGCTTATAGCGCTCGTGCCGATCCATCGTGGAATTGTAAGCGTGTTTATGTTGTTTATTAAATCTTGTTTGAAAGTTTTCCATTCAGCGTTGACGTCATGGGGGATCTTGTCATCCCATTGAAGGTCCGTATTTTTCCAAATGCTCTGGAAAAGTAGCTTTAGCTTGGTGGAAATTGGTGTAAGCCAACCCAAAGGGTCAAATAGCTTGGAGATTTCTGATAACAGTTGGCGTTTCGTGGTGTCCTTGGTGACGTCACAATCGATTTCCATTTTTGACTTGAAGTGAAATACATCTTGAGCAGGATCCCAGTGTAGTCCTAATGTTTTTCTTGATTCGGTTTCTTTGAAGCTGTAGGTATTTTCAGAGGACGCAATTTGTTTATCAATCTTGCTTAATTCCTGATGGTTTGACATCCATTTTCTTAAGAAAAAGCCTCCAGACTGTAGCAGCTCTTGTAAATCTTGCTGTAATTCCTTGGCTGAAGCGACCGAATGGGATCCATGAAGCAGGTCGTCCATGTAGAAGCATTCTTCGAGAGCACGGGCAGCTTCTGGGTATTTAGATCTTTCGTCGTGGGCTAGCTGCTTCAGGGTCATCATTGCGAGGAAGGGCGAGGCCTTCTGGCCGTATGAAATTGTTGTCAGTTGGTATTCTTGTATAAACTGCTTGTATTGTTGCGCAATATAATTATTTTTGTTAAATTTCTTTTCCAATTGCCGAAATTGCATGATAGCCTTGCATTTTGAGTTGCCCAATCTCTTTAGACCGTTATTCTTTAGCGGGATGCGTACTTGATATCTCCCGTCTGCCAACCTTGTTGTTGTTTCTTTATAAAACTGGATGCATTCATTTTCTTCGCTAGTATTGATTGTATTTTCTGGTATATCTTCGACTTCCCAAAATTTCTGAATATCTTCAATATTATTCAATACTAAGTTGCATTGGAAACTTGAATGTATTTTTCCGCTCAAAATCCACCCTAGACGCGATTGTTGTGCGACTAGGGGTAAGTTATCGTGCTTGTGTATTCCTTCCATTATAATATTTGCGTAAACTTCCGCGCCCAGTAATAAGTCCACGGAGTTACTGACGTAATATTTCGGGTCTGCCAGCGGTATATTATCTAAAAGTTCCCAACTTGATTTGGAAAATGTGGTATTGGGCAAGTTTCTTGTTAAACTCTTCATGATGAACGCGTCGGTGTTAAATGAATATTGTTCGTCAGATGACAAACAATTTAACTTCAGCATCCCCTTGCAGATGTTGTCATTAGTGCCGACTCCTGTGATCACGCCCTTACATTTGTGTCGTGGCAACCCTAATTGTTGGGCGGCATTTTCCGAAATCAAACAAATCTCTGAACCTTGGTCTACAAGGGCTCTCATCCTGTGGGGTACTCCATCCTTGCCTAAGATCTTGATCATGGCTGTGGCGAGAAGTATGTTTGGTTGTTCTTGGGAATTACGTTCTTGTGCCACGTGTGACCCATTTCCTTGTTGACGAGTTTGATTTCCGGACGTTGCATTTTGATTGCAAAATACGTCGTGCAATAATGTATTATGATACCCATTGCATTCTTGACATCTTTTCGCTGAATGGCAAGTCTTGCCGTTATGATTATATAGACAATTGCTACATAGATTAAGTTTCGCAATTGTTTTCCGTTTAAGTCCCGGTACCATTTCTTTGAATTCTGTACAAAAGTATATGCCATGATCTTACTGGCATACCGGGCACTGCTTTCTGTATTCGTTCGGAACTGATGCTTTACTCGATGTAGCCTTGTTGCTTGTAAAGTATTGTTTATTAAAACGGCTTGGTTTATGTTGATTGTTTGATGTAGACGGCGTATTTAAATTGGTTCGGTTAACGGCGGCTTCTTGCTTGCGCCGTGAAGACTCCATAGCCGTAAATTTGCTTTCTAAAAATGACAGGAACTCCTTTAAGGACGGCAATTCTCTGGGCTGTTTCAGTGACGCTATATATTCATTGTGGGTTTCGGAATCCAATTTTTGCGTCAATAAATGAACTAATATCGGGTCCCAAGTGTCAATGTTGACACTTAAGTTCTTGATACCGTTTAGGCTTTCAATAGTTACATCATGTAGCCGCTTGATATGGCTTGATGTTGCTTGTTGCATCACAGGAAGGGTTATGACGTTGTTGATGTGGGTGGTGAATATTAGCTTCTTGTTATTGTATCGATGGTTTAATATTTCCCAGCAGGTGACGTAATTATCTGAACTAATTGGGAGATGTTGTATGAGTCGCTCTGGTTCTCCTTTTATCTTGCTCTTTAAAAACTGCATTTTTTGTGCGTTTGATAGGCATGGATTTCTATGGATAGCTTCTGTAAATAGGTCTTTAAATGAAACCCATTGTTGATAGTGTCCGTGAAATACAGGGATGTCTAGTCGTGGGGTAGACTGCTCCCGATGTGACGTTGACCATAACTTGCTATTGATCTCTTTCTTTACAGAAGCGTACTCGTTTTCGTACTTTGTGAATATGTCTTCGTAATGCTCGTCTATCGCACCAGCTTCGCTGTCTATTTCCCAGTGCAACGAGTCGATGGCGGCCCAGCGGGAGCCTAGAGACTTTAAGAGGTCCTCAAGCTCCCACTTTTCTGCAACACCGTCTAGCTTGATATTTGACAGAGTTCGAGCTAATGCCTTGAAGTTACTATGTTGCTTGCGTAACATTTCATCCAATCTGCTGTGATTTCCTTGTGAGATGAATGAGGTGCTTGGGGCTCGCAGAGTCTGTTCATCCCGTGGTACCTGTGCTACCGAACTACCAGCAGGCTCATGATTGCCTGGCCTTGGAGATGGTCGTAGTTTTGGCGTAGGTTGATCGTTGGTGGTGGGTTGAGTGTAACTTTGAATTAAATCTCTTGTTTCTTTATACACGCTATATGTTTCATCGTGAAGATTGTTGTAGAAGTAGGCATGTCCAGGGTTTTCAAACTCACGTAGCTTTTCGTCGTTTTTGTCGAACTCCTCCCAATACAAATCCAGAGTCTCCAACTTCCTCTTGATGTAGTCTGCAGTCTTGCGATCTTGCCCGTCTTTCTTGAAGTTGATCTTCACTTGCTTTATTGCGTTTTGCAGTTGAATCTGACTTTGATATAGTTCCTCCATATTACAAGTTCTTGTTAACTCGTAGGTATAGGGAAAAATTATAAAATACTTGCTAAATACGGCTTGATAAACGGTGATAGACTTGCTTGATGATCACCTTTCTTGCTGTGTCGTGTTCTCTTGATATTCTTGTTTTTCGTGACTTGATCGTTCGCGGTAGGTATTTGTCAGCCTTGATGCTTTATTCTTGATTTGGAGCCCTGATGCTCTGTAGGCCCTGTTGCCTAACTTTCACTTGATAGTCACTTGCTTGGTTCCAGGTAAACAGTGCTCCTGCACTCTTTATATGATATTTGTGCCTTCTCAATTCACTGGTGGAACCCGCTTGTGGGAAGCCAGCAAACCGATTCACTATCGCAATAAAAGTACAAAAACACCAAATACCTGTTTAGGTTCGAAGGACCATTAATGTGCGAGTACTTGCTAACTCTCACATTTACTTGATATGATTCTTGATAATAGTTGGAACACGAAAGACGATTTCTTGATATAATCTTGATTTATTTAACTTGATAGGTGTGCACACTTATGAATAGCGAACGTAAAGTGAGGTGAAATGACTTATTTGCTAATTACGAAATATTATACAAAGCAAATGCTGATGGTGCAATGACGCACGCGGGCACGCGCCATGTACTTGTACACGTTCTATTACAACATATTTCCATAGTCCGATCAAATGCTAACCTAACCATTTTTTTTTACATAAAACAATCTCCTATAACCCCCCTCTATAGTACTTAAACTTATACAATATTTACTTACTTAAATAAATATAATATGTACTACATATTTAATTTACCTGAATATGTATATCTAGATTAGTATATATATTATATATATATATATATATATATATATATATATATATATATATATATATATATATCTAGTATATTTAACTACAAATCAACTAATTGTTAGAATATAAGTATAGCATATTAATTTTAACTCAAAATTGGTCATATTTAGGTACACAACCATAACGAACCCGATCGCTCTCTCAAACTAAGGTCTCTGTAATTATGTAACTAGCCCTGACACAGGCCTCGGTCTTCTTAGGCTGTTACTGCACACTAGTCTTTAGATGCTTGTCTGGATCAATGTAGCAATAAGATTAATAGTGTTAATTAAGTTGTATATTAAACTTGTGTGTAATAAATAAATAAATATGCATGTATATTTTACAGGAAAAATATAGCCATAGCCGTATCTAGTTTTTTTTTTTTAATCATCAAAAAACTCTTCTATAATTGATCGTCCTTGTCTATACTAAGTTTGTAATTTAATCACCTTTGTATATATTTTTGTTTTATATTTTTACAAAATTACGTTGAAAATACCTTCTTTCATATAAAAAAACAATTATTGAAATCGGTTGATGTGATAAAGAATTATCCTTAAAAAACCAACATACGTACTAAGTTATTCAGTCGCGCAAATTAGTAACACAATGCGCCGATAGATAGTGCTGTCATGTTTTTTTAAGATTGTTCCTGTATTAATGGGGTCGGGACGGGTACACAACTACATATACAAGAACTGTGTACGGAACCCTCGGTGCGCGAGTCGGACTCGCACTTGACCGGGTTTTTTTTGCTTGCTATTAAATGTGGTGTAGAATGTAGTAATGGTATCTCCTATATAGGAATAATGTACAGGGTCGATATTTACAGAAAAGGGATATGTACAAACTATATACAAATATACAATAGATAGGAGACACAGAAAGAGACGACAATAGAGAGATCTCTCAGGGACCGAAGTCCAATGAGAGTTGGTTGGAAGTTCTAAATATGCAACTGACTTAAGAAACTTCGATAGCGCGTTGCAGAGCATGTCAGATTTTGACGGTTGCCTAGCGACGCCACAGTGGTTTCACACTACCCAAAGGGGTCCAAGTAAATACCAAAAATGCAGCTTTACATCGCGCTTTGCGATTTTTATGTACAATTTCACTGCCCTACTGCGTGAATCGGTCCGATCCGATCGTGAGCGCGCTTTGAACGCTGTGAGCGTGATTCGGAACATGCCTAATGACATCACCACACGTCATTAACGTCAACAAAACAAAAGTTTGTTTCCCGATGGTGGTTGTTTCGTTTTGCCGGCTGAGAGACTCGACAATAATACTATAAGAATAGTTAATTGGCCGGAATGAGCGCGGAGCTCGTGGTGGTGAGGCGCGCGCGCGCGAGCGACGCGCCGGCGCGGGCGCGGCTGCTGCGCGACGCGCTCGCGGCCGACACCGCCGAAGCATTCGTGTATTTCTTCTTCCACGAGGTACGCGCTGCGCTTGCGTAGAAATTCTACATGACTATGAATGAGGGTTTAACGGCATCATGGTCTACCGTTTATCATGGTTCATTCATCATGGTTTATGAAGTGTGACAAATGGTCAGCTAAAACATTTATTTATTAGTTTAGGTGTATTAGCTGCCTGTCTAAATAATAATTAATACTCGTCAACAATACAAAATGCATATGCTAAGACCAAGCAACGAAACAAAGCATACAACATTCCTGCATTTGGTTAGGATATGATGTGACACTAAGGTATGTCTATTATATCACAAATCTTACAAAACATTTTTATTATTGGATTGTTGCTACCTATAGTGAACCATAATAAAGTCCACCATAATTACCCGACGCACTAAGATCAGAGTGTTCAACTCCAACGTCAAGTCAGTCCTACTGTACGGGTGTGAGACATGGTTCGTAAGAAATGACCTCACCAACCGCTTGCAGGTGATTGTCAACAAATGCTTGCGGCGCATTCTTGGAATATTCTGGCCACAAACTATGTCAAACGCGAGACTGTGGCAGATAACGAACCAGAAGCCGATAAGCCAAGAAATCCTGGAACGGAAATGGCGATGGATTGGGCACGCGCTTCGACGATCGGATGACCACTTGTCCAAGCAGGGCCTACGCTGGCAATCTACTGGCAGAAGACGGTCGGGGCGTCCTCGAACCACATGGACGCGCTCAGTTGAAAAAGAGGCTGGTTCAAGTGGCCTTGGCTGGGAAGAGCTGGAAGAAGCTGCGCAAGACTGTGACAAGTGGAGAACTCTTCTACGAGCCCTATGTCCCTATTGAGGGATAACAGGAACTCATCATCATCATCATCATAGTGAACAGTAGTTTTTGTTAAGGTGGGACGCTTTCCATACAAAACTTGTATATACAAAAATAATTTGAAAAAATTGATATATTTAATAAATATGTTTTGTATGGAAAGCGTCCCACCTTAACTTAAATATTTTAGAGTCATTCTTCTGTTGACAGCTATTCATTCTAGCATCAGTCATTCTAGCCTTTTATTCTTTGGGTCTTGCTCTTCCACTCTCCATCCAATGATCACTTGATTGTCCTTCGGCAAAGACTTCTAGCCTTTTCCATTACTGTCTATTTTTCGCTACTCTATTCCAAGTTTTCCCGGTGACTCGGCTTATGTTGTGCCATCCAGGGATCGGATACCGGTATTTGCTCCATACAAAATACCGGTATTTATATCGTTCTTTTTCGTTCTTTGGTTTATAATTTAATTTTTAATGGGACAATCTAATAATACGAAGTTGTTAAGCAAATACATGATTCAGTCCTACGTAAAGACCATACAATAATTCAAAATATTGGACTTTTTCTGGGATTTGTGAAAATACCGGTTTCGATCCCTGGTGCCATCTGCCCAATTTCTTTTAAGTTCCCTTATTGCTGACCCATTTCCTCAGATTTCTAGTGTTACTAACTCGTTTCTGTGGATAGTGTAGGTTGGAACTGCAACCCTTTTAAAAACTAGTGGCTCTGTGAGCTGTAGACCTCGTGAGTGTTTTTTTTTTATTTCCAAAACTATGTTAGATATCGAACCTGTAGAGCAGGGGTCGGCAACCTTTTAGCACCCACGGGCCACATAGTAGCTAAAAAAATCTTCGCGGGCCGCAGATGATAAATATGATCACTGTCTGTTGATATCAACTCGAAACAAATTGGTACGCCGTACGCGACAGTAACGTAGTAAAAATTCGCACCCCTTTTTACGTGAAAAACGAGAAAGACGAAAAAACCGACTTTTCACAGATAAACCAGCTAGTTTCCTTACCAAACCCAGATAATTCGCATTTCAACCGCATCGTAATTTCGCGATTCATTCGATCAATGCAAGCATATAGAATAGCAGATATAGAAACTTTAAGGGGGGGACGGGTCATAAAGTCATAACACACCTAGATGAAAACGCGAGCGCGAAATTTTTCGAACACTGATGCAAATGCGGCAAATACTTCATACGCATCAAGTCATAACACATCTAGATGAAAATGCGAGCGTAGCGAGCGCGAAATTTTTCGAACATTATGATGCAGGTGCGGAAAATACTTCATACGCATACGCATCAAGTTATGTAGATGAAAACGCGAGCGCGAAATTTTTCGAACACTGATTCAAATGCGGCAAATACTTCATACGCATCAAGTCATAACAAATCTCGTTGAAAACGCGAGCGTAGCGAGCGCAAAATTTTGTGAATATTATTATGCTGGTCTGGAAAATACTTCATACGCATCAAGTCATGTAGACGCAAACGCGAACGCAGCGAGCGCGAAATTTTTTGAACATTAAGATGCAGGTGTGGAACATACTTCATACTGTCTAACGCAAACGCGGCGAGCGCGAAATTTTTGAAAAAAAATTTAGATAGATTTAACTGTAAAATATACTTACAAACACATATCTCGTCCTGACCAACTGTGAAAATATTCGTGGTTGGCGATACAGACGCTTTCACAATGTTAAGAATTTCAAATTTTACCTTAGTTACAAACAATAAAGCCAGGGAGGCTCGCGGGCCGCACGGAAGGGGCTCGCGGGCCGCCTGTTGCCGACCGCTGCTGTAGAGGAGGACAAACCATAGAAATTTTTTTAGATTACTCGACAAAAATATTCGATGTAATCAAAGAACGTGCTCACAATACTTCACGAGAATCTGTTGTGAAATGCGACTCTTAGAGGTGACCAAATCGAAATTCGGCCGCAGAAACACAAAATAATTGATAAAAAAATTGTTTTTTTAAATTTTGAAAAAGTGACTCGATAAAAAAATTCTATAGAATTACCGCACCTGCTCACAAAATTTCACGAAAATCGGTTGATAAATGCGACCTGTAGAGGAGAACAAACCAATGAATAAAATAAAAAATAAAAAACAAATACAAAAAATTACTTGCCTAAAAAATTCTATGTAATCATAAAACCTGCTCACAAAACTTCACGAGAATCGGTTGAGAAATGCGACGTGTAGAGGAAAAAACGGCCGCAGAAAAATACGAAATTATTGATCCAAAGTTGGTTTTTACGAATTTCAAAAAAGTGAATCGACAAAAAAATTCTATATAGTTACCAAACCTGCTCGCAAAATTTCACGAAAATCGGTTGATAAATGCGACCTGTAGAGGAGATCAGCCAACGACTTAAAAAAATTTTTTTTTTAATTTACAAAAATTTACTCTAGAAATAAATTATATGTAGCCATGGAACCTGCTCACAAAATTTCACGAGAATCGGTTGAGAAATGCGACCCGTAGAGGAAAAAACGGCCGCAGAAAAACACGAAATCATTGATACAATGTTTGTTTTTTTGAATTTCCAAAAAGTGACTCGACAAAAAAAATCTATATAGTTACCGAACCTGCTCACAAAATTTCACGAAAATCGGTTGATAAATGCGACCTGTAGAGGAGGACATACAAAAATCCGGCCGGACATACGAAAGCATTTTCGTCGAAGCTAAAACAGAGACCTCGTTTTACTCGGTCAATAAAATGTTAATTCTTCAAAAAATAGATTTAATGTGTGTCATGTTTGTATTTAAGACCGTTTGTTTGTAAATAAATAAAACAATACTGGAATAGAGTCATGTCATTCATCTCTCCCCCTTAATCCCACGGCCTTGCTCACTCGCTCGCTGACACACTGTGCAGGCGACGCTGCAGGCGGTGGTGCTGGTGGGCGCGGGGCTGTTCATCTTCTGTGGCGTCGGGCTGGCGGCGTTGGGCGCGTTGCCCGCGGTGGCGGCCGCGCTCGTGTGGCTCGCGGCGCGCCTCGCACACGACCAGGCGGCACAGGTTAGTGTTCATCTTCTGTGGCGTCGGGCTGGCGGCGTTGGGCGCGTTGCCCGCGGTGGCGGCCGCGCTCGTGTGGCTCGCGGCGCGCCTCGCACACGACCAGGCGGCACAGGTTAGTGTTCATCTTCTGTGGCGTCGGGCTGGCGGCGTTGGGCGCGTTGCCCGCGGTGGCGGCCGCGCTCGTGTGGCTCGCGGCGCGCCTCGCACACGACCAGGCGGCACAGGTTAGTGTTCATCTTCTGTGGCGTCGGGCTGGCGGCGTTGGGCGCGTTGCCCGCGGCGGCGGCCGCGCTCGTGTGGCTCGCGGCGCGCCTCGCACACGACCAGGCGGCACAGGTTAGTGTTCATCTTCTGTGGCGTCGGGCTGGCGGCGTTGGGCGCGTTGCCCGCGGTGGCGGCCGCGCTCGTGTGGCTCGCGGCGCGCCTCGCACACGACCAGGCGGCACAGGTTAGTGTTCATCTTCTGTGGCGTCGGGCTGGCGGCGTTGGGCGCGTTGCCCGCGGTGGCGGCCGCGCTCGTGTGGCTCGCGGCGCGCCTCGCACACGACCAGGCGGCACAGGTTAGTGTTCATCTTCTGTGGCGTCGGGCTGGCGGCGTTGGGCGCGTTGCCCGCGGCGGCGGCCGCGCTCGTGTGGCTCGCGGCGCGCCTCGCACACGACCAGGCGGCACAGGTTAGTGTTCATCTTCTGTGGCGTCGGGCTGGCGGCGTTGGGCGCGTTGCCCGCGGTGGCGGCCGCGCTCGTGTGGCTCGCGGCGCGCCTCGCACACGACCAGGCGGCACAGGTTAGTGTTCATCTTCTGTGGCGTCGGGCTGGCGGCGTTGGGCGCGTTGCCCGCGGTGGCGGCCGCGCTCGTGTGGCTCGCGGCGCGCCTCGCACACGACCAGGCGGCACAGGTTAGTGTTCATCTTCTGTGGCGTCGGGCTGGCGGCGTTGGGCGCGTTGCCCGCGGCGGCGGCCGCGCTCGTGTGGCTCGCGGCGCGCCTCGCACACGACCAGGCGGCACAGGTTAGTGTTCATCTTCTGTGGCGTCGGGCTGGCGGCGTTGGGCGCGTTGCCCGCGGTGGCGGCCGCGCTCGTGTGGCTCGCGGCGCGCCTCGCACACGACCAGGCGGCACAGGTTAGTGTTCATCTTCTGTGGCGTCGGGCTGGCGGCGTTGGGCGCGTTGCCCGCGGTGGCGGCCGCGCTCGTGTGGCTCGCGGCGCGCCTCGCACACGACCAGGCGGCACAGGTTAGTGTTCATCTTCTGTGGCGTCGGGCTGGCGGCGTTGGGTGCGTTGCCCGCGGCGGCGGCCGCGCTCGTGTGGCTCGCGGCGCGCCTCGCACACGACCAGGCGGCACAGGTTAGTGTTCATCTTCTGTGGCGTCAGGCTGGCGGCGTTGGGCGCGTTGCCCGCGGCGGCGGCCGCGCTCGTGTGACTCGCGGCGCGCCTCGCACACGACCAGGCGGCACAGGTTAGTGTTCATCTTCTGTGGCGTCGGGCTGGCGGCGTTGGGCGCGTTGCCCGCGGTGGCGGCCGCGCTCGTGTGGCTCGCGGCGCGCCTCGCACACGACCAGGCGGCACAGGTTAGTGTTCATCTTCTGTGGCGTCGGGCTGGCGGCGTTGGGCGCGTTGCCCGCGGCGGCGGCCGCGCTCGTGTGGCTCGCGGCGCGCCTCGCACACGACCAGGCGGCACAATATTTTATTTTTTTATATTTTAACTAACCTTAAACTATTTATACAATTCACTGCTCAATATGTAATGAGGAATGTTCGCTTTCCCGGTATTTTTTGAGAAAAGCAATAATTGAAGTTAACTTTACACTCCTGGAGCAGGTTATGGCGGCGCGGCTGCGCACGGAGCGGTGCGGCTGGGTGGCGGAGCGGCGCGGGCCGCCGCGGCCGCCGGGGGCTCCGGCGCCGGCGCGGCTCGCGCTGGAGCACGACGAGGACGCGCCGCCTGCCACGGGCGCCGCGCTCGTCGGCACCGTGTCGCTCGCCGCCTGCCGCGACTCCGCGGGCGGCTGGCTCCAGGTAAGACTGCGGCGCCGTCGCGGCTCGCGCTGGAGCACGACGAGGACGCGCCGCCTGCCACGGGCGCCGCGCTCGTCGGCACCGTGTCGCTCGCCGCCTGCCGCGACTCCGCGGGCGGCTGGCTCCAGGTAAGACTGAGACCCTTTTCTCATTCACTCTGGTCCTAAGCGATTTGTATGTCATACGGCTATCGTCGCTTGTGAGTCGCCGCCATACATATTCGCGTCGTCGACGCGGCTCATCGTGTGTGAAACGAAGCGAATATAGGTAATTATATCGCGGTGACTCACAAGCGACGCGTAACTCATACGCTATCTTTTTGCGTGTGCCAAGAATTTAGAAGAAGTCTAGAGAGTGAATCGATCTAAAATATCTGGGCACACAAAAAAGTCGTTTTGGTGAATTTTCATGACCAGTAAATGTGATACACAGGGTGCTCGGCCCCCGGTCGGACAAACTAAAACAGCGAAGAGATGAGGCCGTATGCTACTCACCACGTAAACTTGGCCAGGAGTGAAAACAAATTACCTCCTTTGGGTTTACGGAAAATAGAATTCTCACCAAATGTCAATTTTAACACATCACAGCACCACTCAAGATGAGACCAACGAAACAATTCGATGGCGATATCCGCATTTTGTATTCGGCATTTTATTATAATTAAAGAAAAAAATATGTTCCTAAACCATGGGGCCCGGGCCAGATTTATAGGGCTAAGCGGCAGTGCCGGATTAACCCTTAAACAAATTAAGCAATTGCCTAGGGCACCACGTCTAGGGGGGCACCAGAAACACCACGAAAAAAGGGTCATTTATCTATTCAGCGAGAAAAATTTCGCGCTCGCTACGCTCGCGTTTTCGTATAGATATGTTATAACTTGATGCGTATGAAGTCTTTTCCGCACCTGCATCATAATTTTCGAAAAATTTCGCGCTCGCTTCGCTCGCGTTATCATCTAGATATGTTATGACTTGATGCGTATGAAGTATTTTCTGCACCTGCATCATAATATTTGAAAAATTTCGCGCTCGCTGTGCTCGCGTTTTTGCGGATGGGGGGCCCCACAGGCGTGGATTGCCTAGGGCATCAAATAGTCTTAATCCGGCACTGCTAAGCGGGAGCATCCGGCCCCATCTCTTCGCGTTTTCGTTTGTCCAGCCGTGTGCCAAACACCAGTGGCGGAGCGTCCATACAACTCGATTCCCACCGGCTTGCCTTATTTTCAGCCAGTCCAGTTCTTTTACTACGGCTCATGAAGAATAAGATAGGCAAATTATTTCCGGCTTCCCTTAGAATATTTTTGACGCGCCGCCACTGCCAAACACCCTGCATTATCGGGGTACGGTACTGTATAAAGAGTTATGTTATGAACGTTTCGATGGGGGTGGTCGCAGGGTCTGGCGGTGGCGCCGGGCTGGCGGCGGCGCGGGCTGGGGCTCGCGCTGGAGGGAGCGGCGCGGCGCGGCGCGGGCACGCTGCGGTACGGCTCGCTGCACGCCGTCACGAGCGCGCTGCAGCCCGCCGCGCGCGCCTTGTTGCACACGGCGGGGTCCGTTGTCTTCTAGTCTTCATTTTATTGTTCAAACTCGACTCTTCGTCATCAACATAAACGCTTGATAGCCTGAATGCTGAAAAGGTTAAAACCGTTTGTTGCAGGTGGCAGTGCGCGGGCGCGTACGCGCGGCCGCTGTTGGGCGCGGCGCTCACGCTCCCGCTCGCGCGGCTCGAGCGCGACCTCGTCGAATGCTGACGAGTCGCCGCCCGCCCTGAGGGCCTTCTCCGGCTCGAGCGCGACCTCGTCGAGTGCTGACGAGTCGCCGCCCGCCCTGAGGGCCTTCTCCGGCTCGAGCGCGACCTCGTCGAGTGCTGACGAGTCGCCGCCCGCCCTGAGGGCCTCCTCCGGCTCGAGCGCGACCTCGTCGAGTACTGACGAGTCGCCGCCCGCCCTGAGGGCCGTCTCCGGCTCGAGCGCGACCTCGTCGAGTGCTGACGAGTCGCCGCCCGCCCTGAGGGCCTCCCCCGGCTCGAGCGCGACCTCGTCGAGTGCTGACAAGTCGCCGCCCGCCCTGAGGGCCTCCCCCGGCTCGAGCGCGACCTCGTCGAGTGCTGACGAGTCGCCGCCCGCCCTGAGGGCCGTCTCCGGCTCGAGCGCGACCTCGTCGAGTGCTGACGAGTCGCCGCCCGCCCTGAGGGCCTTCTCCGGCTCGAGCGCGACCTCGTCGAGTGCTGACGAGTCGCCGCCCGCCCTGAGGGCCGTCTCCGGCTCGAGCGCGACCTCGTCGAGTGCTGACGAGTCGCCGCCCGCCCTGAGGGCCTTCTCCGGCTCGAGCGCGACCTCGTCGAGTGCTGACAAGTCGCCGCCCGCCCTGAGGGCCTCCCCCGGCTCGAGCGCGACCTCGTCGAGTGCTGACGAGTCGCCGCCCGCCCTGAGGGCCTTCTCCGGCTCGAGCGCGACCTCGTCGAGTGCTGACGAGTCGCCGCCCGCCCTGAGGGCCTCCTCCGGCTCGAGCGCGACCTCGTCGAGTACTGACGAGTCGCCGCCCGCCCTGAGGGCCGTCTCCGGCTCGAGCGCGACCTCGTCGAGTGCTGACGAGTCGCCGCCCGCCCTGAGGGCCTCCCCCGGCTCGAGCGCGACCTCGTCGAGTGCTGACGAGTCGCCGCCCGCCCTGAGGGCCTTCTCCGGCTCGAGCGCGACCTCGTCGAGTGCTGACGAGTCGCCGCCCGCCCTGAGGGCCGTCTCCGGCTCGAGCGCGACCTCGTCGAGTGCTGACGAGTCGCCGCCCGCCCTGAGGGCCTTCTCCGGCTCGAGCGCGACCTCGTCGAGTGCTGACGAGTCGCCGCCCGCCCTGAGGGCCGTCTCCGGCTCGAGCGCGACCTCGTCGAGTGCTGACGAGTCGCCGCCCGCCCTGAGGGCCGTCTCCGGCTCGAGCGCGACCTCGTCGAGTGCTGACGAGTCGCCGCCCGCCCTGAGGGCCTTCTCCGGCTCGAGCGCGACCTCGTCGAGTGCTGACGAGTCGCCGCCCGCCCTGAGGGCCGTCTCCGGCTCGAGCGCGACCTCGTCGAGTGCTGACGAGTCGCCGCCCGCCCTGAGGGCCTTCTCCGGCTCGAGCGCGACCTCGTCGAGTGCTGACGAGTCGCCGCCCGCCCTGAGGGCCTTCTCCGGCTCGAGCGCGACCTCGTCGAGTGCTGACGAGTCGCCGCCCGCCCTGAGGGCCTCCCCCGGCTCGAGCGCGACCTCGTCGAGTGCTGACAAGTCGCCGCCCGCCCTGAGGGCCTTCTCCGGCTCGAGCGCGACCTCGTCGAGTGCTGACGAGTCGCCGCCCGCCCTGAGGGCCTTCTCCGGCTCGAGCGCGACCTCGTCGAGTGCTGACGAGTCGCCGCCCGCCCTGAGGGCCTCCCCCGGCTCGAGCGCGACCTCGTCGAGTGCTGACGAGTCGCCGCCCGCCCTGAGGGCCGTCTCCGGCTCGAGCGCGACCTCGTCGAGTGCTGACGAGTCGCCGCCCGCCCTGAGGGCCTTCTCCGGCTCGAGCGCGACCTCGTCGAGTGCTGACGAGTCGCCGCCCGCCCTGAGGGCCGTCTCCGGCTCGAGCGCGACCTCGTCGAGTGCTGACGAGTCGCCGCCCGCCCTGAGGGCCTTCTCCAGCTCGAGCGCGACCTCGTCGAGTGCTGACGAGTCGCCGCCCGCCCTGAGGGCCTCCCCCGGCTCGAGCGCGACCTCGTCGAGTGCTGACGAGTCGCCGCCCGCCCTGAGGGCCTTCTCCGGCTCGAGCGCGACCTCGTCGAGTGCTGACAAGTCGCCGCCCGCCCTGAGGGCCTCCCCCGGCTCGAGCGCGACCTCGTCGAGTGCTGACGAGTCGCCGCCCGCCCTGAGGGCCTTCTCCGGCTCGAGCGCGACCTCGTCGAGTGCTGACGAGTCGCCGCCCGCCCTGAGGGCCTCCTCCGGCTCGAGCGCGACCTCGTCGAGTACTGACGAGTCGCCGCCCGCCCTGAGGGCCGTCTCCGGCTCGAGCGCGACCTCGTCGAGTGCTGACGAGTCGCCGCCCGCCCTGAGGGCCTCCCCCGGCTCGAGCGCGACCTCGTCGAGTGCTGACAAGTCGCCGCCCGCCCTGAGGGCCTCCCCCGGCTCGAGCGCGACCTCGTCGAGTGCTGACGAGTCGCCGCCCGCCCTGAGGGCCTTCTCCGGCTCGAGCGCGACCTCGTCGAGTGCTGACGAGTCGCCGCCCGCCCTGAGGGCCGTCTCCGGCTCGAGCGCGACCTCGTCGAGTGCTGACGAGTCGCCGCCCGCCCTGAGGGCCGTCTCCGGCTCGAGCGCGACCTCGTCGAGTGCTGACGAGTCGCCGCCCGCCCTGAGGGCCTTCTCCGGCTCGAGCGCGACCTCGTCGAGTGCTGACGAGTCGCCGCCCGCCCTGAGGGCCGTCTCCGGCTCGAGCGCGACCTCGTCGAGTGCTGACGAGTCGCCGCCCGCCCTGAGGGCCTTCTCCGGCTCGAGCGCGACCTCGTCGAGTGCTGACGAGTCGCCGCCCGCCCTGAGGGCCTCCCCCGGCTCGAGCGCGACCTCGTCGAGTGCTGACGAGTCGCCGCCCGCCCTGAGGGCCTTCTCCGGCTCGAGCGCGACCTCGTCGAGTGCTGACAAGTCGCCGCCCGCCCTGAGGGCCTCCCCCGGCTCGAGCGCGACCTCGTCGAGTGCTGACGAGTCGCCGCCCGCCCTGAGGGCCGTCTCCGGCTCGAGCGCGACCTCGTCGAGTGCTGACGAGTCGCCGCCCGCCCTGAGGGCCTTCTCCGGCTCGAGCGCGACCTCGTCGAGTGCTGACAAGTCGCCGCCCGCCCTGAGGGGCCTCCTCCGGCTCGAGCGCGACCTCGACGAGTCGCCGCCCGCCCTAAGTGGCTCCTATGGCTCGAGCGCGACCTCCGAAATTCCAAATCCGAACTTCGTATCGTGCAATCCCTTTCACTCATACAGTGAGTGAGAGAGAGTGAAAGGAACGGCACGTACAATGCAAAGTTCGGATATCGAACTTCTCGGGGTACAGGCCCTAAAATTTTAGGCCATACATAAGTTAAGCATAGATTACACCGAACTACATCGAGTGCACTAACTGGTGGAGGGGAGTTAAACTATCTCGCTCTAATGAGTGAAATGCTATAACTCCCCTCCACCAGTTAAGTGCACTAGATGTAGTTCGGTGTAATCGATGCTTTAATGATTTGTGAGGACGAGGATCACAGTAGCGACTTGGGAAGACTGCGAGTGCTCTCGGCCCATGTAAGCTCATAAGGCCCGCACACATGGCCTATTATATAATGTAGAAAAAGGCTTTTCGGCTTTAGTCCTCTCGGCTGAGACAGCCGACTGGTGGCTACTTTATTGCCTCGTTTATAATCGAGCGTGGTATAAAGTATAGAGCTTCGTGAATGCGCAAACTCGGGAAAACATAAGCAATACGCGACGCGGGATGGGATGGATAGCCTGTTACAGACTGGCGTGGGCTGGTTGTACGCGCGAGCATCGGGAGAGAGAGGCGGCGGGGCAGTGTCCGCCTGGACACTGGTGGCATCCGCGGTGCCGGCTAGTTGTATGCTACCTACGAAAATACTAGCAATGATTCAGACACACTCTCAGCCTTGATGCGGTGGAAGCGCGGCTTTGCGCAGCCGCAATCCACGCGCCCTTCGCCACCGCGCCTGCCTACGTGAACTGGCGCGCGGCCTAAGTAGGTACCTCTATTTTCTTTATCAGAAAGAGGTAATAAAATAAACTAATAAAAGTACTCTTCTTCCATAGTGATGATTGACGTATACGACGTTTGGTTAGGCACGAAAATGGTGACGCAGGCCGCGTCAGTGTTACGCCACCTGTCAAGCAGCGAGCGGTTGGCCATCCCCGCAGACAAGTGTGTAATAAATAGGCTTAACTAAGTCTGAATATCTCAACATTCCATCCACAGTAAGGACTTTTTTTTATTTTATTTACATATAAAAATTCTTATTTTAGGTTACACAGAAAAGTGTCGTTAAACCCTAACCGGGTTTGTATCGACACAGCAATCGTGGACAATTTTAATACTATAACATAAAATTAAAATGAGCTAAAAGTTGTGTATGACACACTGATACATTGATACAAACGAACAAAAAGAAAGAAAAGGAAGATTATTTTCTATTAGGTACATCGAAGTTACATTAGGAGGTAGTACTAAAATATTCTGGCTACGTTAATGCAATCACATATTTAAAGCGTACAATTAGCAACACATCAACTCAACTCTTTACGGACTCCAGTTTACCGGTCAGTCAAGTGAGTCGTCGTTAGGCGTTGTGATAATCACTGGCTGGTAGCATGATTGTGAGATGCGCGGAATCAAAAAGGAAAAACATATACTAAATAGGTACAATTATTACGCAATCAATGAAGAACTGATCTGACAAATAAAAAGTTATATTTTATACTTGTAACATTTATATTTTTTCGTAATCTAATATATGTATTCAGCGCGATTCGTTTTATTTATAGCCTTGCTTGACCCATGTTTATCAATGAGAGTGCTCCCACCTATTATTCTGTCATGGAACTCGATGAATGGAATAATTGCTGTCTCCTGGTAAGTCCCAAATTCGTTTTATATGTGACTAGTCTGCAGATCTATGCAGCGGCTGGTATTGATGAGTTTCCGTCTCTAGTTAATAAAATTAATAGCGATTTGGAATGTATTCGGTGTTGGGCGTCTAACTACGGTCTTAAAGTAAATGCTAAAAAATCGCAAGCGATTGCCATTGGTAGCCCTTACTTTGTAAGCAAGCTCTCGGATATGGTGTACCCTGACGTCATTTTTGATGGGATTAGTATCCCTCTCACCTCCACTGTCCGGAATCTGGGTATCACTATGGACCAGACGCTCTCCTGGGCTCCCCACGTCGCCGAAGTTGGTCGAAAAATGTTTGCCTCCCTCCACTCCCTAAGGCGACTTCAAAATTTCCTTCCCTTGCAAACTAAGGTGACCCTCGCTCAATCCCTCTTAATTCCCCTTTTGGACTATGGTGACATTGCTTTTCTAGATGTCAATGAGGAACTGCTGGGTAGGCTTGAGAGATTACAAAATGTCTGTATAAGGTACATATTTGGCCTGCGTAAATACGACCACATCTCTGATTTCCGCTCACAGCTCGGCTGGCTACCGATCCGTCGGCGCAGAGATGTGCACATCCTGTCGCTACTTTTTAACGCTCTCTTCAGACTTCCCCCCCCTTACCTGACTGAAAGATTTACGTTTATGGCTGATGGCAGCGGTCACCGCTTGAGGTCGAGTGCTAACCTCACACTGGCTATACCCTCTAATAAGACGCGCACCTATTCGAGGTCTTTCACGGTGCGAGCCGTCAAGTTGTGGAACGGTATACCGTCGCTTAGGCAGTCCCAGTCTGTGGCATCATTCAAGGATAAGTTGAAAAAGTTGTGGCTCTCCAATGACACGTGATTTAATTGGATACATTTTATATATATTATTTGTATATATATGGATATATATATGTATATATATTATTATGTATTAAATATATATGATTATTATATGTATGTAAATGAGGCTATAGCATAGCACCTATAGCACCTCATTTAACTTATCTATGACCTGTTTATAATATTCGTTCCGAGAGCTGTCAGGTTTGAATTGACAAGATGTGTAAAAACGTAATGTCTTAAGAAATACATGAATGAATATAAATATTATAATAAATAGCGGAATACGCGGAATATTAGCATTATATGTTGTTTCTCTTTTCAGGTAAGTGTTTTTAGTTATATTTGAAATGTTATTTCATGTATTCATAACATGGAATCAACATAATATTAAAAACAGTATAAACAACTAAAACTAGACCTAGAAATAAAACTAAATTAAAATTTAATATCTATATCTAAATAAACTAACTAAACTAAAACATATGTAAAAAATTGGGCCCCCGTGGCATGGTACCGAAGATGCTGGCAGCATTTCCTCGCTGTATTGCAATACTAATGCGTTGAGCGAGGAAGCTGCCAGCTCTTCGGTCACCAGTTGATTGAATTAATCTTTTACTTAATTCCTTAAACAGGAAGTGAGCACTGGGACCCCACGGGCCAAGGGTCTCGACGCCAAAGGGCATAAAAATGTATTCTGGGCCGAGACCCCTGTATTTGTTGTTCTTCAAATTTTCGGCCGCCTTAGCCGCCGCGCCACACCGAACGCTGGTACCGTTGAGGTGGGAAGGAGCAAGAGTATCCACGCATGTTGCGTCCCACACAAGAACCTTTCCCAACCTCCACGGCACCAAAGACATCCCGTCCGGTCTCTTGCCATCGTCTCTTGCTATGCCAGTTGGCTCGAGTAGAACTGGCACGTTGACTGAAGCAAGAGACCGGCGGATGATATCATTCAGTGCAGCGTGGCGAGAAAAGCGGCCTGCGCTTTTTTGACAAGAAAGCCCGTGGTGTCCCAGTTCGTCGACTTCACTGCCGCAGGGGCACCTGTGTGGAGTGCAGACTTTGATGCCTAACCTGAGGGAGGTAGCCAGGCGGATGGTGTCAGGTTCCAAGAAGGTTCCGGTGTTTGGCGAAGGATACGCATGTAGCCATTCACCGGATTCCTTAGCACCCGACGCCAGCAGCCTAGCCCGCTCTGATCCAGTGCTATTGCTTAATAATGAATTAAAAGTAATTTGGCAAAGTTGGTCGTCCCAGCTCCTTTGACAATTTGGGTGGTCCGGCGCATCGTTTCCCGGGCAAGCAATTGACCAGGCATTTTTGGCCTCCTCCAAGCCAGCTAACTCAAAGTTTGACGGGAGACCCCGTAAAATTTTTCCTATGAGATTAGCTGAACTGTGATAACATTGTGATTACCTAATAAAGATGTCCTCTTTTCAGAGCAACTCAAGTTTGTTTATATTTCGTTGTTCCGACATTAAATAAGTAATGTGCTTATAAACACATTATAAAACAACATATCTACGGCTAATTCTTTGCAAAAGATGGAGAAACTAAGGTTTGAATTCGTAGTTAAATCGAGTGAGGATCCGAAAACAAATATAATTTGTATAACTACAATTACGGATGCCGAAAAACGTGTTTTTTCAATCCCGGAAAAATTTCAACCGGTAAGATTACATGATACGATTATAACAACGCAAGCTTTTCAAAAAGTAAGAAATACTTTACAAAGAAGACACGACAAGAGACAAGTGTGGATTTCGGTGACACCAGAAATAAGTGAGATTTATGTGGATGAAGATGGAAATATGCAATTCCAGGGATACTTGTTGGAGGAGGTTACACCAGAAGCTCGGGAACAGACTCCGGCGGCTGGGATATCGGGAGAGACATTGACAAAAATTTTGGAAAATATTGCTGAAATGAAGAAGGACGCGACTAAACCTCAGAATATACGAAGTCTAACTGAGAAATTTGTAATAGAAAAGTTCGGCAGGAAAACGTCAAATGTGTGTCAGTGGATGGCCGCTTTTGAAACTGAGTGTACCCGACTAGGAATAGACGAAGATTCAAAAAGGATTGAAGCTCTCAGGTTATTTTTAGAAGACTCGTGTCTCGACTGGTACAGTTCAATGCTTATAAAATATACAGTCGACTCCGAATGGTCGATGTGGACAAAATTATTTTGTGAAACTTACGCAGACAAAGGGTGGTCGCCAGTCAGGTATGCTATGTCTTTCAGATATATACAGGGCTCGTTGCTAGAGTACGCGGTAAAAAAAGAACGTCTTTTATTAGAAATTAATAAAAACATGGACAAACCGACACTCATTGATCTTATAGCTACTGGGTTGCCAAATTTTGTGGCTGACAGAATTGACAGGAAAGACTTGAAACAAACCGAAGATTTATTTAATAATCTCAGGGGTTTAGAACATTTGACACAAAAAAATACTCCAGAAAAGAAAATAGTTGTTTTTGAAAATAAAAGTAAAGAAAATAACTTAAAATACCGACCATGCAGAATTTGTGAAAAAGAAAACAAAACCAACCGGTACCATCCTGAATCGTTGTGTTGGTTCAGGAACAAAAATAGCGACGGTTTAAAACGAGATCAAATACGAACTGTTAATAATTCGCAGTTGGAGACAGAATTAAATCAAATAGATCCAAAAAACTAGATATCCCGCCATTAATCAAAATTAAGTTATTGATAAATGACACCTTAGAGGTTCTTGGCGTTTATGATTCAGGGTCTAACGTGTCATTAATAAATTCAAAATTGTTGTCAATAAATGATAATGCGATCAAGAATAATATTAGGTCTGCAAGTCTAAAAACGATTAATGGCGTAAAAAAGTCAATAGGTATAGTGACTTTAAAGATAAAAATCTTAAACACGGAAAAGACTATCAATGTTTTTGTGATAGATGAGGAAAACTTTGACTACGACTTTTTGGTCGGATTAGATTGTATAGAACAATTTCGTCTCATTCAAAACGAAAAATTGGAAATTTCACAAAATAATGATCATTTAAAAAAAGAGTGTAATGAAAAGGTAGTATATGCCAATACAGAAATAATTCCTGACTTTTCAGGTAATATGATAGAAGAAGAAAAATATAATAACAATAAGGACGTGACTAGCTCAAAAGAAATAGACAGTGAAGAAAAAAATAAATACAAAATAAATTTTAATGAGCATATAGAGGTTGACAAATTTAATATTTTCATAAATCATCTCAACCATTGGCAGCAGTCTGAAATAGATGAATTAATTAGTAAATATTCGTCACTTTTTGCTAAAGATAAATATGATATAGGTACTGTAAAAGAATATGAGGCACACGTAGATCTATTAGTAGATAAATATTGTTGCAAAAGACCATACAGGTGCACTATTGAGGATAAAAAAGAAATAGAACAGCAAATATCAAAACTGTTAGAAAAAAAGTTAATTGAAGAATCTTATAGTCCTTTCGCTGCGCCAGTAACATTAGCATACAAAAAAGAAGATGGAAGAAAATCGAGATTGTGTATAGATTTTCGGGACCTTAACAAGATTGTCGTTCCTGAATCACAACCATTTCCACTAATTGAGGACTTAATGATCAAAACTAGGAACTGTAAATTCTTTTCGACGTTGGATATAAACTCAGCTTTCTGGGCAATTCCTATGAAAGTAGAAGATAGAAGAAAAACTGCCTTTGTTACTCAAGAAGGACACTTTCAATGGACGTGCTTGCCGTTTGGTTTAAAGACTTCACCGGCCATTTTTCAACGGGTATTAAGCAGCATTATACGAAAACACGGCTTGTCTACTTTTACCGTCAATTACATAGACGATATCTTAGTGTTTTCTGAAACATTCGCAGATCACATTAAACACTTGTCGTTACTATTGGACGCAATTTCAAAAGAAGGTTTCAGACTGAAATTTGCAAAATGTAACTTTGCTCAGGATTCCGTAAAATATTTAGGCCACATTATCAAAAATAATACCATTACTCCGTTGAAAGATAACTTAACAGCTATAAAAGACTTTCCTACACCAAAAACACAAAAAAATGTCCGTCAGTTTTTAGGAAAAATAAACTTTTATGGAAAATATGTACCAAATATATCTATTACATTAGATCCTCTACACAATCTACTGAGGAAGGGACAGACATTTATTTGGTCAAAAGAATGTCAGGAATCTTTTGAGACAATAAAAAGACTATTATGTATGAAACCTATTTTAGCAATCTACGATCCGGAACTGCCAATACATATTTATACCGATGCATCAATACAAGGGATTGGCGCAGTTTTGAAACAACCACAATCTAATGGAGAGGAGAAACCTTGTGCATATTTTTCAAGGAAATTGAACGATACCCAGAAGAAGAAAAAAGCTATCTATCTAGAATGTCTTGCGATAAAGGAAGCAGTGAAATACTGGCAATACTGGCTTATTGGGAAAACGTTTACGGTTTTCACTGATCATAAGCCATTGGAGAAATTGAACATTAAGTCTAGAACGGATGAAGAATTGGGAGATCTAACTTATTACTTGTCTCTGTATGACTTTGAAGTTATATATTCTCCAGGAAAGTACAATTTAGAAGCTGATTGTTTGAGCAGGAACCCGGTATTAGAACCAAGTGAAAATCAAGATGAAAGTTTAAAAATTGTAAATTTTATCCAATTAAAAGACATAATCAATGATCAAAGAGAAAATGACCATATAATACATAATAAAAATAAACTAACACTGAAAAATAATATATACTATAAAAATATAGGGAAAAAAGAAAAGATTGTCTTATCCGAGAAATTTTCAAAAAAAATCATAGAAGAAATACATTATTACTACTGCCATATAGGCATTCAACAACTAGAAAGGAAAGTTAAACCATTTTATACATCTCAAAATTTGAGTAAAATTATCAGAAAGGTTTGTGACAACTGTGAAATTTGTATAAAAAATAAATCTAGAGGCAAATTCAAATATGGATTGATGTCACACTTGGGCCCTGCTTCTTATCCTTTTGAGATAATATCAATAGATACGATTGGTGGATTTGGCGGATCTCGTTCTACAAAGACATATTTACATTTGCTAGTGGATCATTTTACGAGATATGCCTTTATTTTGACTTCCAAGACCCAAAGTTCAAATGATTTTATAAAGCTTGTTCAAAAAGTGATACAGGGAAATAAAGTTGGCATGATTCTATCCGATCAGTATCCAGGTATAAATTCACGGGAGTTCAAAGCCTTCTTGGATAAAGAAAATATTTCTATCATCTTCACGGCAGTTAATGCTCCATTTTCGAATGGTTTAAACGAAAGGTTGAACCAAACATTAGTTAATAAAATACGGTGCAAAATAAACGAGAAAAACGGTAAATTAGCTTGGACAACCATTGCGCACGAATGTGTCCAAAAATACAATGAAACGGAACATACTGTAACAGGATTTTCCCCTAAATATTTACTGGAAGGGAAACATATCGATATTTTACCGGACGAATTAAAACAAGTACGGTCACATAATAATTTATTACAAGATAGACAGATAGCGTTTGAAAATAGTATAAAATCCCACAATTATAATAAAATGCAATTTGACAAAAATAGGAAAAAGTGTGAGTTGAAAGTGGGAGATTTGGTTTATGTTGAAAACGGAAATAGGTTAAATAGGAAAAAACTTGATGAAATAAAAATTGGCCCTTATGAAGTTATAGAAAAATTGTCTAACTCGATTTACAGAATAAACACAGGACACAAGAAACCTGAATCAAATCTTTTCCATGTTACAAAATTAGTTCCAGTCCCAATCTCATAAGAAATATAGGAATAAATAAAATAAATATTCTTATTGTGGGGGAGGGAGATGTAAATGAGGCTATAGCATAGCACCTATAGCACCTCATTTAACTTATCTATGACCTGTTTATAATATTCGTTCCGAGAGCTGTCAGGTTTGAATTGACAAGATGTGTAAAAACGTAATGTCTTAAGAAATACATGAATGAATATAAATATTATAATAAATAGCGGAATACGCGGAATATTAGCATTATATGTTGTTTCTCTTTTCAGGTAAGTGTTTTTAGTTATATTTGAAATGTTATTTCATGTATTCATAACATTGTGATTACCTAATAAAGATGTCCTCTTTTCAGAGCAACTCAAGTTTGTTTATATTTCGTTGTTCCGACATTAAATAAGTAATGTGCTTATAAACACATTATATGTATTGTATTATTTGGTAGTTTGTAGATATATATATGTCGAAGAGGTCGAGCTGTGTGTGTCGAGCAAGAGACTCTACAACGGCATCAGAAGGATCAGGAGTTGAATTCATATTAAGTGGGCGGAACAGTGGGTACACTCACGCACACGAGTCTTACACGGGCACGGTAATCATAATTAATTAAAGTCACAAATCAATGTCAATAAATCACAATCACACGAGGTGGAAATCAAATCACAAAGTATTTCAGACTAATAATTATTAACGGAGAACACGACAACAATGTTGAAACGGTAACGAATCCGTGGGTCACAAGTGGTACTTCACACGGCGCGGTCACGGTCGGGAATACGTCCCGTCTCAATCATAGAACCCAACAGAATGCCCGCTCGGCATCCAAACCAAAGCTTCAGAACAAAGAACAGATATCATATTTCATTCCCAGACCCACGGCTACGTTCGGCAATGCGATCTTATAAAAACAACTCACACATTGCCCCGTCTCAAAGCACAAAGACTTCCTCTGTGTCAAAATACAATTACGTTTAAATGCTGTTAATATAAACATTGAACTAGGAAGGAATGCGTGTCCCCTGCGCGGGCCTCATTAGCTATCATGAGCTTTTAACCCACCCGCGCCGACACGGCGATCCTGACTGTCACACGTCCTCGTGTGCCAAACAATATCACAGAGCCTTTAATGAGACCTGTGAATGAGACATATTTCATACAGTACCTACCAATCGCTCGGCTATCCTGCCCCCAAGGCACAGCCATGACAAAATAGTTTCCAAAAGCATGATTTATCATCAAGTCACCAACAGTCATAAAACATTTCTCAGGACACAGATCAGGTACAGCCCAAAACTAATTCCATAATATCACATAGGTAACTCAAATCCATATAGGCACAACAATTTGGCTCAACCATCATCACACATGAGATGGTAATACAACAAATGGTCTCACATAGACCACACCCCAATGCAAGGTCCCACAGACCATATTGCATCCAACGCACAGTCATATCTCAATGACCAACACAAGGTCCCACAGACCACAAATGCAACCAAAACAAGGTCCCACAGACCACACGCAACCGTAATCCTCCTGCATGCCACCGAACCGCGCAGTCTCCGTACCAGCTAAACTGGGTTTGGAATGTGACCTACGGCTAGTGAACAAGTCAGTAGACCACGTTGCAAGAGCCAAATGGATGCAACAAACAAACAATACAAAATCTCTGTAAAATCTGTACCATACGTGTATCAATAACACATCGCCGACAGGGCTGATCCTGACTGTTCCCCATAAACGTTAAACCATAGCTTTTTAAACTCAGTGGGAATACAGTAATTTAGCATCGATACCCACATACTTGTAATATAGTTTACAAAAAAAAAATGCGGTCACCTTCAAACAAATGTGATTCACTGACCGATAACTTCGGGATAAACTTAATTTAATTTCCACTCGTATGATTTATTATAATCGGTACAAAAAAAATGGCTTTTCAGTGACTTAAACTTTTAACGTCTCACCGTTAAACATAGAATTCACCACCCGATCCCCGATGCCAACCATATCAGTTTCATCAGTAACTCTAATGGCTAACTCCATTTTATCCTTTTGACATCTTGTCATGTTATGTTCTGTCATTATTTTAATTCCAACAAAGAACCAATTCTTTAGTTACAGAAAAGACGTTACCATAAAAAAAATCCTGACATCTTGTGTCAGTATGTAACCGGGTTATTTTTTTTTGTTATGTAACAAATCTAACAATTCTATTTTGCTTATAAAAACTATTTATCAATCAATCAATCAATAATAATTTATTTCGGAAATGTCCATATCGTATACGATATGACCCATTCGTTTACCGTTTCTATAAAAATATCAAAATCAATTAATAACAAGAAAATTTGATAGGTTTTTAAATTGTATGTATCACAAATACTTAAGGCTTTAATATGACTATGAATAGTCAGCCTACATTGCAAAAATTAAGAAAGTGTTTTACTCCATCAACAACCGTGAATTTTCTTGCTCATTAAAATAGTAACGAGATTTTAAAACGAAGATACCCGTTTTGCCATAACATTCAACAAGAGGGACTTGACATTCGTTTTGCACAAAATCTTCTACTGTAGTACTCGATTTCCCGAAACATCAGTTTTTAATAATCAACTTTTCAAATTATGCCATAGTCGCATCATGACTACCATGATCTTATCATGACCACCATAAACTAATCATGACCACAATCTCTCGTCATGACCACCATGATATAATTTTATCATAATCACCATGGAGTCACTATCTTCATCACAAAGTTATGTCATGACCGTCGTAATCGTCATAATCACCATCAACATCATCATTATCAAGATTATAAAAATCATCATCAACAATGCGCAATACCGACACCAGGCACAGGCCCTTCCAGCCCAGCGCTGGCCAGGACAGGGATCGGAACCGGTTTCCAAATACCGGTATTATTTTGTTCCTAAACCGGTTTGATTTCGTTCTTACATAATACCGGTTTATCAAAATACCTGTTAGTGAAAGAACGAATTATTTCGGTTACCAGTATTCTAGGAGAACGGAATTTTAACGTTCCGTGGAACTTTATTAAACCGGTTTAAAATGTCACGACTGTCACTTTCTCGCTTTTGAAGGCTTTGTCGTCAGGTAATACCATCACCCGCGGGCCCCGCGGCGCGTGTGCGCTTATAATATTTAGATTAGAAGCTAATTTATATGATGCCGCCGGAACGGAAGACAGCCACTGGAACTTCCTAACGGAAAGTGCTACGGTAGTCGAGATGGGGCTCGTTTGTTGTGTTGTCTTGAGTACTTACCACTGGACCTGATGTCGAGGGTCTGATGATGCAGCCGGAAGAGAGTCACTGGAACTGCCTAACGGAAAGTGATAAAGTAGTCGAGTTTGGGCTTGTTTGTTTTGTTGTCTCAAGTACTTACCACTGGACCTGATTTCGAGGGTCTGGTGATGCAGCCGGAAGAGAGTCACTGGAACTGCCTAACGGAAAGTGATAAAGTAGTCGAGTTTGGGCTTGTTTGTTTTGTTGTCTTGAGTACTTACCACTGGACCTGATGTCGAGGGTCTGATGATGCAGCCGGAAGCGAGTCACTGGAACTGCCTAACGGAAAGTGATAAAGTAGTCGAGTTTGGGCTTGTTTGTTTTATTGTCTTGAGTACTTACCACTGGACCGATGTCGAGGGTCTGATGATGCAGCCGGAAGAGAGCCAATGGAACTGCCAAACGGAAAGTGATAAAGTAATCGAGTTTGGGCTTGTTTGTTTCGTTGTCTTGAGTACTTACCACTGGACCTGATGTCGAGAGTCTGATGATGCAGCCGGAAGAGAGCCACTGGAACTGCCTAACGGAAAGTGATAAAGTAGTCGAGTTTGGGCTTGTTTGTTTTGTTGTTTTGAGTACTTACCAATGGACCTGATGTCGAGGGTCTGATGATGCAGCCAGAAGAGAGCCACTGCAACTGCCTAACGGAAAGTAATAAAGTAGTCGAGTTTGGGCTTGTTTGTTTTGTTCTCTTGAGTACTTACCACTGGATCGGTGTCGAGGGTCTGATGATGCAGCCGGAAGAGAGGCACTGGAACTGCCTAACGGAAAGTAATAAAGTAGTCGAGTTTGAGCTTGTTTGTTTTGTTGTCTTGAGTACTTACCACTGGATCGGTGTCGAGGGTCTGATGATGCAGCCGGAAAAGAGCCACTGGAACTGCCTAACGGAAAGTGATAAAGGAGTGGAATTTGGGCCTGTTTGTTTTGTTGTCTTGAGTACTTACCACTGGACCTGATGTCGAGGGTCTGGTGATGCAGCCGGAAAAGAGCCACTGGAACTGCCTAACGGAAAGTAATAAAGTAGTCGAGTTTGGGCTTGTTTGTTTTGTTGTCTTGAGTACTTACCAATGGACCGATGTTGAGGGTCTGATGATGCAACCGGAAGAGAGGCACTGGAACTGCCTAACGGAAAGTGATAAAGGGGTCGAGTTTGGGCTTGTTTGTTTTGTTGTCTTGAGTACTTACCACTAGACCTGATTTCGAGGGTCTTCTGATGCAGCCGGAAGACAGCCACTCGAACTGCCAAACGGAATGTGATAAAGTAGTCGAGTTTGGGCTTGTTTGATTTGTTATCTTGAGTACTTACCACTGGACCTGATGTTGAGGGTCTGATGATGCAGCCGGAAGTGAGCCACTAGAACTGCCTAACGGAAAGTGATAAAGTAGTCGAGTATGGGCTTGTTTGTTTTGTTGTCTTGAGTACTTAGCACTAGACCTGTTGTCGAGGGTCTGATGATGCAGCCGGAAGAGAGCCACCGGAACTGCCAAACGGAAAGTGCTACGGTAGTCGAGTTTAGGCTTGTTTGTTTTGTTATCTTGAGCACTTACCACTGGACCTGATGTTCAGGGTCTGATGATGCAGCCGGAAGAGAGCCACTGGAACTGCCTAACGGTAAGGGATAAAGTAGTCCGTTCCGTCCGTTTGGCAGTTCCGGTGGCTCTCTTCCGGCTGCATCATCAGACGCTCGACATCAGGTCTAGTGCTAAGTACTCAAGACAACAAAACAAACAAGCCCAAACTCGACTACTTTATCACTTTCCGTTAGGCAGTTCCAGTGCCTTTCTTCCGGCTGCATCATCAGACCCTCGACATCAGATCTAGTGGTAAGTACCCAATACCACAAAACAAACAAGCCCAAACTTGAATACTTTGTCACTTTCCGTTAGGCAGTTCCAGTGCCTCTCTTCCGGCTGCATCATCAGACCCTCGACATCAGGTCCAGTGGTAAGTACTCAAGACAACAAAACAAACAAGCCCAAACTCGACTACTTTATCACTTTCCTTTAGACAGTTCCAGTGCCTCTTTTCCCGCTGCATCATCAGACCCTCGACATCAGGTCCAGTGGTAAGTACTCAAGACAACAAAACAAACAAGCCCAAACTCGACTACTTTATCACTTTCCGTTAGACAGTTCGAGTGCCTCTCTTCCGGCTGCATCATCAGACCCTCGATATCAGGTCTAGTGGTAAGTACTCAAGACAACAAAACAAACAAGCCCAAACTCGACTATCGTAGCACTTACCGTCAGGCAGTTCCAGTGCCTCTCTTCCGACTGCATCATCAGACCCTCGACATCAGGTCCAGTGCTAAGTACTCAAGACAATAAAACAAATAAGCCCAAACTCGACTACTTTATCACTTTCCGTTAGACAGTTCCAGTGCCTCTCTTCCGACTGCATCATCAGACCCTCGACATCAGGTCCAGTGGTTAGTACTCAAGACAACAAAACAAACAAGCCCAAACTCGACTACCGTAGCACTGTCCTTTAGGCAGTTCCAGTGGCTCTCTTCCAGCAGCATCATCAGACCCTCGACATTAGGTCCAGTGGTATGTACCCAAGAGAACAAAACAAACAAGCCCAAACTCGATTACTTTATCACTTTCCGTTAGGCAGTTCCAGTGCCTCTCTTCCGGCTGCATCATCAGTCCCTCGACATCAGGTCCATTGGTAAGTACTCAAAACAACAAAACAAACAAGCCCAAACTCGACTACTTTATCACTCTCCGTTAGGCAGTTCCAGTGCCTCTCTTCCGGCTGCATCATCAGACCCTCGACATCAGGTCCAGGGGTAAGTACTCAAGACAACAAAACAAACAAGCCCAAACTCGACTACTTTATCACTTTCCGTTAGGCAGTTCCAGTGGCTCTCTTCTGGCTGCATCATCAGACCCTCGACATCGGGTCCATTGGTAAGTACTCAAGACAACAAAACAAACAAGCCCAAACTTGACAACTTTATCACTTTCCGTTAGGCAGTTCCAGTGCCTCTCTTCCGGCTGCATCATCAGACCCTCGACATCAGGTCCAGTGGTAAGTACTCAAGACAACAAAACAAACAAGCCCTAACTCGACTACTTTGTCACTTTCCGTTAGGCAGTTCCAGTGGCTCTCTTCTGGCTGCATCATCAGACCCTCGACATCAGGGCCATTAGTAAATACTCAAGACAACAAAACAAACAAGCCCAAACTCGACTACTTTATTACTTTCCGTTAGGCAGTTGCAGTGGCTCTCTTCTGGCTGCATCATCAGACGCTCGACATCAGGTCTAGTGCTAAGTACTCAAGACAACAAAACAAACAAGCCCAAACTCGACTACTTTATCACTTTCCGTTAGGCAGTTCCAGTGGCTCTCTTCCGGCTGCATCATCAGACCCTCGACATCAGGTCCAGTGGTAAGTACTCAAGACAACGAAACAAACAAGCCCAAACTCGATTACTTTATCACTTTCCGTTTGGCAGTTCCATTGGCTCTCTTCCGGCTGCATCATCAGACCCTCGACATCGGTCCAGTGGTAAGTACTCAAGACAACAAAACAAACAAGCCCAAACTAGACTACTTTATCACTTTCCGTTAGGCAGTTCCAGTGCCTCTCTTCCGGCTGCATCATCAGACCCTCGACATCAGGTCCAGTGGTAAGTACTCAAGACAACAAAACAAACAAGCCCTAACTCGACTACTTTGTCACTTTCCGTTAGGCAGTTCCAGTGGCTCTCTTCTGGCTGCATCATCAGACCCTCGACATCAGGGCCATTAGTAAATACTCAAGACAACAAAACAAACAAGCCCAAACTCGACTACTTTATTACTTTCCGTTAGGCAGTTGCAGTGGCTCTCTTCTGGCTGCATCATCAGACGCTCGACATCAGGTCTAGTGCTAAGTACTCAAGACAACAAAACAAACAAGCCCAAACTAGACTACTTTATCACTTTCCGTTAGGCAGTTCCAGTGGCTCTCTTCCGGCTGCATCATCAGACCCTCGACATCAGGTCCAGTGGTAAGTACTCAAGACAACGAAACAAACAAGCCCAAACTCGATTACTTTATCACTTTCCGTTTGGCAGTTCCATTGGCTCTCTTCCGGCTGCATCATCAGACCCTCGACATCGGTCCAGTGGTAAGTACTCAAGACAACAAAACAAACAAGCCCAAACTAGACTACTTTATCACTTTCCGTTAGGCAGTTCCAGTGGCTCTCTTCTGGCTGCATCATCAGACCCTCGACATCAGGTCCATTGGTAAGTACTCAAAACAACAAAACAAACAAGCCCAAACTCGACTACTTTATCACTTTCCGTTAGGCAGTTCCAGTGCCTCTCTTCCGGCTGCATCATCAGACCCTCGACATCAGGTCCAGTGCTAAGTACTCAAGACAACAAAACAAACAAGCCCAAACTCGACTACTTTATCACTTTCCGTTAGGCAGTTCCAGTCGCTCTCTTCTGGCTGCATCATCAGACCCTCGACATCAGGTCCATTGGTAAGTACTCAAGACAACAAAACAAACAAGCCCAAACTTGACAACTTTATCACTTTCCGTTAGGCAGTTCCAGTGCCTCTCTTCCCGCTGCATCATCAGACCCTCGACATCAGGTCCAGTGATAAGTACTCAAGACAACAAAACAAACAAGCCCTAACTCGACTACTTTGTCACTTTCCGTTAGACAGTTCCAGTGCCTCTCTTCCGGCTGCATCATCAGACCCTCGATATCAGGTCTAGTGGTAAGTACTCAAGACAACGAAACAAACAAGCCCAAACTCGACTATCGTAGCACTTTCCGTTAGGCAGTTCCAGTACCTCTCTTCCGACTGCATCATCAGACCCTCGACATCAGGTCCATTGGTAAGTACTCAAGACAACAAAACAAACAAGCCCAAACTCGACTACTTTATCACTTTCCGTTAGGCAGTTCCAGTGCTTCTCTTCCGGCTGCATGATCAGACCCTCGACATCAGGTGTAGTGGTAAAATTTAATATCAAATTATAAATTAGCTTTTAAATAAATTGTAAGCGCACTCCCGCTGCGGATAATAGTAACCCTTGGCGGCCTCTGTCAAAAATTCGAGTTAAGACTGGTTGTCTCCGTCGTAAACCGGTTAATTTCGTTCCACGGAAACGAAATTGGGCCCAGAACAGTTCCTTCACTAACCGGTTTTGAGTGCCGAAAACCAGAAACAAGAACGAAACCACAAACGCTATTCATTTCGGTTTGGGGTCAATGGCCGAAACCGGTTTGAAAATAATACCGGTATCCGATCCCTGGGCCAGGAACCACACGTAGCATCAGACTTTCTCCTAGACGCAACCTGCATGCGTCGAAGACACGTAGTTTATTTTTTTAATTGCATTGTGCAAAAATTGTTTTATAGTCACAAATATTCGTAGGTATCACCATCACCACACATCAGACTACGATGCATTGGTACACGTGACGTGATAGAAACTTTGAATCTGTCAGCCACAGTACAAAATTGCTATTTAGTTCGCTTTGTATAAACAAAACAAAATCTCAAAAGGCTCGCATACAATAAGCAGCTCATTCATCAAAACACTTTTTTTATTATCTAGTAATGAGCTCATCTCTTACCAGGAACCAGTCTACAACTACAATGTAGAACTGTTGAAAAATTAAGATCATACGCAATGATCACCACTCTTAAATCTGCATCTAAAATCCTTAAGTCAATAAGTTAACGTTGGCTTACCGACTTTTCATAAGTTGAAACACAACTGAAAAACATGGGTAGTTAAAACCCTTGGCTGGGTCAAGCCAGTATAATGCCATAAATATTGCATTATCAGAAACAAATAACATGCAACAGAGATTCTGAACTCATATCATCTTCTCTTCAGATTTCAGAGATTATCTGGCAAATACTGTTCACATAGGCATCATCCATGCCCTACAAAGTAACAAAAGGCTAAAAAAGTTTGGCCTCCAAGGTAAATTGCTCAAAAGTTTCTTTAAAATCAGATATCATTCAGAATCAAAACAATAATTGGAACGACTGACCGGATGTGTAAAGCTGAAACAACACAGGCTTCCCGCTTCAGCCGTCGTCTCGCTGCTGTATCGCAGTTCACTATTCCCTCGCACTGGACGACTGTGACGAAGATTTTCGATGAGCACCACATTGAGGAGCAATGTATCCGGCCAACCACGTTCGAAGTAAATCGTATCGTTATCCACATTCATTGGATGTATGACCAATCTGTCCATATGTACAGCACTAAGCAAATAATGACAATCATATACGCCAGAGTTCTCTTCAGACATAACTGGCGTAAAGGTCGAAAGAAAATAATCGCCCATCGATTTCCACCTGCTTCTCGTGACGCTGTGGCGGTGCCACCCTTATATGTATATACCAATAAATACATAACATTTACTTATATACATAAATATAACATACTTAATTATATATA
Source organism: Cenopis cana (assembly GCA_951800055.1). NCBI lineage: Eukaryota > Metazoa > Arthropoda > Insecta > Lepidoptera > Tortricidae > Cenopis > Cenopis cana. The sequence goes on along the minus strand of OX637493.1, from coordinate 13,958,347 downwards.
TAACAGTATTATATAACTAACTTCTCATATACTAAATAAACATAATAATACATAAGTTTTATACTACGTTCATAATAAGTACATACATAAACACATATATACACACATACATAAGCATAAAGAAATACTTATTACAAGTAAACAAATAAATATATATTATAAAAAGCTAACTACAAAATCGACACATACCTACTTACCATCGCCGGCCCGGCCGGCCGTGTCGACATCAGTGGCTGCGCGCTCCAAACGGTACTTCGTGACGTATCGTCAGCCGACATGCGCCCGCGGCTGCTTGCCGCGACGCGGCCCCCACCAGTCCGATTCTCAACTCGACGCCGGACGCACGCCGCTTTGCGCTGTGACTCATTCGCTTTCGCTACGCTTTTCTTGTGCTTTCTTTCACTGTGTGCCTACCTAAACGCTTGTATGTGCTTTTTGGAACTATTACACGCTTAAGGAAAAAGCTGGTGTTTGTGTTTTCGTCCCTGCAACCCTTCTCAGCCCTGCACGTAAGTAGTAGTGATATAACACATAGATAGTGCATAACTACCACTACACTGGTGACCCCGACGGTTGAACCTGAGACGCAACCTTACTGAAAAGTGCAAATGGGTGACGAGAAGGAGGAAACGGGCAACCAAGATGCAAAAACACCATCGCAATCAACAGTAGTGCGGCCCACTATGGAACTTTCCGCCGCGCAATTGTCCAATGGTGCCGACACGTTTCGTGTCGGAGTTCGGATGCCACCGTTTTGGCCACAGGAACCAGCCGTTTGGTTTGCACAGGTTGAGGGCCAATTTCAATTGTCGAACATCACGGCCGACGCGACGAAATTTTACTATGTACTGTCACAGCTCGATCATCAGTACGCTGCGGAAGTGAAAGACATTATTGTCAATCCACCTGCGACCAACAAGTACGAGAAGCTAAAGGCCGAGCTTATCTCCAGGTTATCAGCATCCCGTGAAAAGGAACTGAAGAGACTACTTGTACACGAGGAATTAGGAGATAGCAAGCCATCCCAGTTCTTGCGGCATCTTCAGCATCTCGCAGGACCAGAGGTACATGATGATTTTCTAAGAACTATATGGATAAATCGCTTGCCGATGAATATCCAGGCAGCTATAGCATCGCAGCCCACGCCGCAGACACTCGAAGCCCTGGCGGCCACCGCGGATCGCGTTTGGGACCTTGCGCCTTTCACGCCTCAGGTGGCAAGCACATCCGCCGCCGCCGCCGCCGCGCCACAGACCGCTGCGATCGATTACATGGCAAACCAGATTGCAGAACTGACGAGACAGATGCATGAAATGCGAGCAGAACTGAATTCCAGATCGCGATCGCGACCTAGGACTGGAAACAACGGACCTCAAAGGTACAGTCGTAGCTGTAGTCGTGGTACAAGTCAAGGTCGATCCCAGTCTAGCTACCGCCGATGGCCAGTGTGTTGGTACCACTCTAAATTTCGTTCGGAAGCGACGAAATGCGTGAAGCCCTGCGATTTCGGGTCGGGAAACGGTCAGAGCAATCAGTAATGGCGGCCGACGATTGCTCCAGTTCCGGTCGCCTGTTCGTTACAGATCGTCGTTCAAAAATGCAGTTTCTCGTGGATACAGGTAGCGACCTCTGCGTTTTTCCGCGCTCAGCTCTGCGTGAACACCGACCTAAGACCAAATACCAACTCTTCGCCGCGAACGGTAGTATCATCAGCACCTACGGTCATGCTCAGCTACATCTGGATCTCGGTCTTCGTCGCGAGTTCAGCTGGCAATTCGTAGTAGCTGACGTAACGAAAGCTATCATAGGCGTCGACTTCCTATCCTTCTATAATTTAGTCGTCGATTGCCGACACAAACGCCTGCTGGATAACATAACATCTCTGTCTACAACGGCGGTATCATCTGTCGCTATGAACAGTATATCGTCCATCAAGACATCTTTTGGCGAGTCGAGATACAACGACATCATACGAGACTTCCCGGAGATCACACGCCCACCAGGAGTGCATCGCGAAATAAAGCACGGAACAGTCCACTATATCAAGACGACTGATGGCCCACCGGTCCACTGTAGACCAAGAAGGTTAGCGCCGGATAAACTAAAAATCGCCAAGCAGGAGTTCGACTCCATGCTGAAGTGTGGAACAGCTAGGCCGTCACTGAGCCCATGGTCTTCGCCACTTCATCTAGCACCCAAAAAGGATAATGGCTGGAGACCATGTGGCGACTACAGGCAATTAAACGCACGAACGGTTCCTGACCGCTACCCAATTCGTCACATTCACGACTTTGCTCACCAGCTCGCCGGATGCAAGATCTTCTCCACAATCGACCTGGTAAAAGCATACAACCAAATACCTGTTAACGACGAAGATATAGCGAAAACGGCCATAGCGACTCCGTTTGGCCTGTATGAGTTTCCATTTATGACATTTGGGATGAGGAACGCGGGTCAAACGTTCCAACGCTTTGTAGACGAAGTCACAAGAGAGATGGACTTCATATATGCCTATCTGGATGACTTTCTCATCTTCTCTCCCGACGAAGAAACGCACGAAGATCACTTGCGGCAGCTATTCACGAGGCTGAAGGAGTATGGGATGGTAATCAATCCATCTAAGTGCATCTTTGGTGTTCCGGAAGTCAAGTTCCTTGGGTACCACATCTCGGCAGACGGCACGAAACCCCTGGAAACGAAAGTTGAAGCCATTCAATCATTCCCTACGCCGAAAACTGTCAAAGAACTCAGGAGGTTTCTAGGGATGATAAACTTTTATCGCCGATTTATCCCTCAGGCCGCTCAACTCCAGGCTCCACTGCACAAGTTGCTAACTGGCTCCGTAAAAGGATCGCACCCAGTCGACCTGAAAGACGAAGAAGAAAAAGCTTTCCTCGACTGCAAAACTAGCCTTTGCCACGCAGCACTCCTAGCCCACCCGGACTGCAATGCTCCTCTCGCATTGGTCACAGACGCGTCCGATACAGCTGTGGGAGCCGTGCTCCAACAAAGAACAGAAGACGCCTGGCAACCACTCGCATTCTACTCCAAAAAGCTTAGTACAGCGCAGCAGAAATACTCACCTTATGATCGAGAACTGTTAGCGATCTACAAAGCCATCAAATATTTTGAGTACATGTTGGAAGCGCGAGTATTTACAGTTTTCACCGACCACAAACCCTTGTGCTACGCATTTTCGACCAAGAAGACAAACTGTTCACCGAGGCAATTCCGACACCTTGATTATGTATCCCAATATACGACCGACATTAGACACATCTCTGGAAAAAACAACGTCGTGGCGGATACGTTATCAAGAATCGAAGAACTTGAAAAGCCAGTCGATTTGTCACTACTCGCTGAGGCACAAGACTTTGATCAGGAGCTCAAGCAGATCTTAAACGGTGAAAAAGATTACAACATCACTTTAAAGAGACTCACCATACCAGGATCATCCACCGCATTATACTGTGACGACAGCACCTCAACTCTGCGACCATACGTGACACCTGAGTACAGACGGCAGATTTTCAATAGCCTTCACTCACTTAGCCACCCGGGGATAAAGGCATCCACCAGACTCGTTGCGGAACGTTTCGTGTGGCCGAGCATAAACAAGGATTGTCGTGAGTGGGCTCGATCCTGCGTAGCCTGTCAAAGGTCAAAGATAACGAGGCATGTACAAGCACCTTTGGGTACTTACCAGTTACCTAAGGCTCGGTTTACCCACGTGCATATTGACATAATTGGACCCATGCCTCCCTCACAAGGTTACAGATATTGCCTCACAGCTATAGACCGCTTTACGCGCTGGCCTGAGGCGATACCAATGATGGACATAACAGCTGAAACAGTGGCAAAATCACTCCTCACTACTTGGATTTCCAGATTTGGGTGCCCTACCGACATCGTTACAGATCGAGGAGCCCAATTCGAATCTGCTCTCTTCAAGCATCTGGCTCAGATATCCGGCTTCAAACATCAACGTACCACTGCGTACCACCCGGCCTGCAATGGGCTTATAGAACGAATTCACAGGCAGCTGAAGGCGGCAATTATCTGTCATGCACAGGAGAGCTGGACAGAAGCCCTACCATTAGTCCTGCTAGGAGTAAGGAGCGCCTACAAAGAAGAGTTGAAAACTTCATCCGCGGAATTGGTTTACGGTGAACCCCTCAGACTGCCTGGAGAATTTTTCCAACCTAGCACTGAAACAACATCCGATCTTACCAACTTCACCGCACGCCTGAAAAATATAACACAGAAACTTCAACCTGTACCTACCTCAAGGCATGGTCAGAAGAAGACGTTTGTATTCAAGGACTTGGCAACTTCCACCCACGTCTTCCTTCGAGAAGACGCTGTGCGTGGTGCACTGAAGCCAGCATACACCGGACCACACGCGGTGATCGAAAGAGGAGACAAGTACTTCAAGATACGGGTGAAAGGAAAGACTACCACCGTAACTATCGATCGCTTGAAGCCGGCATACTTACTCACTGAGACGACGCCAGGAGCTGCATCGAAGCAGGCATACTCTGAAAAAGAGAAGGAGAGAGAACCTGTAAAAGAGAAGAAGAGAGAACCTGAAAATGAGAAGAGAGTACCTGAAAAAGAGAAAATAAAAGGATTAGAGAAAGAAACGGTAACAAGGCATACCAGATCAGGCCGAAGAGTTACCTTCCCAGATTATTATCGCCCGTGAGACGGTCTCTGGGGGGGACTGATGTGGCGGTGCCACCCTTATATGTATATACCAATAAATACATAACATTTACTTATATACATAAATATAACATACTTAATTATATATATAACAGTATTATATAACTAACTTCTCATATACTAAATAAACATAATAATACATAAGTTTTATACTACGTTCATAATAAGTACATACATAAACACATATATACACACATACATAAGCATAAAGAAATACTTATTACAAGTAAACAAATAAATATATATTATAAAAAGCTAACTACAAAATCGACACATACCTACTTACCATCGCCGGCCCGGCCGGCCGTGTCGACATCAGTGGCTGCGCGCTCCAAACGGTACTTCGTGACGTATCGTCAGCCGACATGCGCCCGCGGCTGCTTGCCGCGACGCGGCCCCCACCAGTCCGATTCTCAACTCGACGCCGGACGCACGCCGCTTTGCGCTGTGACTCATTCGCTTTCGCTACGCTTTTCTTGTGCTTTCTTTCACTGTGTGCCTACCTAAACGCTTGTATGTGCTTTTTGGAACTATTACACGCTTAAGGAAAAAGCTGGTGTTTGTGTTTTCGTCCCTGCAACCCTTCTCAGCCCTGCACGTAAGTAGTAGTGATATAACACATAGATAGTGCATAACTACCACTACAACGCGAATCCCACTTCTGATGTCGAAGAGGTCGAGCTGTGTGTGTCGAGCAAGAGACTCTACAACGGCATCAGAAGGATCAGGAGTTGAATTCATATTAAGTGGGCGGAACAGTGGGTACACTCACGCACACGAGTCTTACACGGGCACGGTAATCATAATTAATTAAAGTCACAAATCAATGTCAATAAATCACAATCACACGAGGTGGAAATCAAATCACAAAGTATTTCAGACTAATAATTATTAACGGAGAACACGACAACAATGTTGAAACGGTAACGAATCTGTGGGTCACAAGTGGTACTTCACACGGCGCGGTCACGGTCGGGAATACGTCCCGTCTCAATCATAGAACCCAACAGAATGCCCGCTCGGCATCCAAACCAAAGCTTCAGAACAAAGAACAGATATCATATTTCATTCCCAGACCCACGGCTACGTTCGGCAATGCGATCTTATAAAAACAACTCACACATTGCCCCGTCTCAAAGCACAAAGACTTCCTCTGTGTCAAAATACAATTACGTTTAAATGCTGTTAATATAAACATTGAACTAGGAAGGAATGCGTGTCCCCTGCGCGGGCCTCATTAGCTATCATGAGCTTTTAACCCACCCGCGCCGACATATATATATATAGACTGTACACGTGTTTGTCTATCTTCTGGTTCCTGTCTCCACTCAATTGCTCAAAGGTTAACTGGAAGAGATCCCTTTTAGGGATAAGTTCGCCTTTGTACCAAAATGTCCTTATTTGTTTTTATTTTTTGTGTTTTTTTTTTGTGTACAATAAAGTTATTACATACATTACATACATACATACTAGTTTTTGCCCGCGCCGCGCCTTCCTCCGCGCCGCGTGGAACTCGTTCATCGCGATAGATATTAATTGCATTTTTAGGGTTCCGTAGTAAACAAGGAACCCTTATAGTTTCGCCATGTCCGTCCGTCCGTCCGTCCGACCCCCGTTTTTCTCAGTAACCGTTAGTGCTAGAAAGCTGTAATTTGGCATGAGTATACATATCAATGACGCCGACAAAACGGTAGAATAAAATCTTAAAAAAAAAATTTTTTTTAGGGTACCTCCCCTACATGTAAAGTGGTGGTTCAATTTTTTTTTCTGCCAAACCCCATCGTGTGGGGTGTCGTTGGATAGCTCTTTTAAAAATATTATAAGGTTTCTGAAAGCATTTTTTGATTAAAGAATTGGTTAGCGTGATATTAAGCTTTGAAGTGATAATTTTTGCTATGGTCAAGTGTCCCCCCCCCCTGCCAGCTAAACGGTGGCTACTAGGCATGTGAAAAAAATCATGGTAGTAGTATATACGATGAATTTAAAAGGAAAACTATCACAGCTAAGTAGACATTACTAGTTAACGAGTAATAGTCGAACTTCAGAAATGTACTTTGCAAAAGCAAACTTTCGTACAGTTTCCATTGATACCTTAGATAATGTTGTTAATTCTTTCAAAAACATAGTAAATATAAGTTTTCGAACTTTTTAGTCCATATAATGTAACGGGTGGACGACTACGGAACCCTACCTTGCGCGTGGCCCGACACGCACTTGGCCGGTTTTTTACATCAGTCAGGCAGGTGCTTACATATAGTTATGGATCTTCTATACAAACTTCCACTCCCTGAAGGGATATCAGTGATAAAAAGTATCCTATGTCCTTTCCCGGGACTCAAACTAGGTATCAACATGCCAAATTTCATTTAAAACGGTTCAGCCGTTTAAGCGTGAAGAGGTAACAGACAGGCAGACACACTTTCGCATTTATTTATCAGTATGGATTTGGAATCTATGTAAACTTTGTTAGAGAAAGGTTAGAGAGTTACTCGGGGACTTACGATACGAGCAATTAATACTAAGTTACTCCGTAACTTCGAGGCTAATATAGCTGCGTCTCTACGCTTGATTCAATACTAAGTACGATTGACAGGCGCGTATCACGTTAGAACGCTACACATAGGCAAACATATAATTTTTGATTGCTTCAAGATACGAAAAGGAAAAAAATCTTGAGTAAATAAATAATTTCATTAAAATAGTGTAGGAATTGTTTTATTCGGAACACGTAAAATGTTTCAGTACTTTTTAACAGCGATTCCTGCATTGCATTTGCAAGCGTGGCATGGCGTTCATAGGCGTCAGTTACACGGTCAATATTATCACGCGATACAGGCTTCTCTCTCACTTTCATGTAAGTTATGTTTAAAAACTTTAAACCATTAAAGTAAATAATAAGCTATATAGCAACATTCAGAATAGAAAGCGAAGGCTGTATGGCTGTTTTCTATTGTACATACTTCGCAAATTTAAAGAAGTGAAAGTGCATGTCTGCTATTGGGTGTATGCGTCAATGATCGTTCCCCGACCAATCCGGAACGCGACCTTGTTGTAGCGAGAACGCACCGACCGACAAGTGAGCTGTCACTGCTGTCAGTCTAAACTTGGAACCGGAAGTATGCGCGAGAGTTGCGAAAAGTTCTTACAAATAATGACCTTTGTGTAGAAAGTTAAGAACTATAAAAAACTAGTGTTAAGGTATAACGTTAAGTGTAATAATGTATTTAACATGGCTAACATTACTAGTGCTAGCTACAGGTAAGTAGTGAATCGAGTAGCAAGTTTAGAACTTTCTCTCTGTTGTGTTGCAATTGTGATGTGTTGGTGGTTGCATTGCAGAGGGCTGGTCCCAGGACGAGGAGGACGGGCCCTACCGCGGCAGGCTGCTCGGTAAACTCAACTCCTACCACCACCAGGTACTTTTCGTTCATAGTTTATTATTTTTATTATTTTATTTATAATTGTGTTTACATGACATTACAGAAATCCAATGCGTCGTTTATAACTTTGCAGCTTCTTCCAAGTGACGACTAAGTTGGGAATTAATTTGAATCATTAACTAATCGAAACTAGTTTTTAAATTATTATTTTGTTGATAACTTAACCGTCCAGGTTTAGCTATTTATAATTTACGCATGAACTGGTTGTGTAACAAATCTCAAATTTTTTTTTGCTGCGAATTGAACAACATGGATTTGGATTTATGAGTAAAAACTGCTAAGAAATCATAGAAAATACACAATGCAAAAATAGAGACTATGAACCAATAACAACTAAAAATGCTTGCTGAGAAGAAGAAGTTGGCTCCAATTGTAGGAAAACAAATCACAATCTGGTGCATATGCAATTACTTTGTTAAGTAGCGCTGGTTCTCTGACAATTTTATTGGTGAATGCTCGTGTCGTGAGCCGCCGTGCGAGCTTTTTGCTCTGCCAGGAGACATTGGCTGCGACTGGCAAGGTATTTGTCAAAACCTGACAAGCATAGGTCACAAGTTGAGCTGGACCTCACATCACAAGATAAGTTGAGGTGGATATTGAGCTGGACCTCCAGCCAGACGCGAGGCCGTCGCGACCCCTCATGATTAAGGGACGAAACATGTCGAGCGATATTCGACGTTAAAGACGTGAGTGACCCATTTATTATATTTCAATATGTCTGAGACTCGTGGGAGTTTTCTATTTAAAATGGACCTCCAGGATAGTTGAAACCTAAAATCCACAATTATACATCCAAATCTAACAACATAATGTTCATGTGTCTGGGTCCAGGTGACAGGCGAGGTGTATGCGGTGGATGAGTGGACGCTGCTGCTCGTCAACTTCAACTACGATGGCACGGGCGACGACACCTTCTTCTGGGCCGGCGACTCCGCGCGCCCCGGCCCGCAGGGCTTCATCGTGCCCGATGAGCATGGCAAGTATGTGCATTCCTTCAATGTTATAATGAATGTCTAATACTGATATTAGAGATAGCTTATATATTTATATTGAAGTAAAATTATTCTCTATTACCAAAAGGTTTTCTGTAGATATCCCTATGTAAAAACAAATAAACCACCTAACATACATGAATCATATTTTGATATTTCTTCATCAGTAAGATAAACTCTTTAGAGGAGGCCTTTATCAGAAGACAAGTTGAGGAGTAAATTGGAACTTATTGTTATTTCAAATAATATCAACAATAAAGGCCTTTTATTTTTATTTATTTAAGATAAACTTTTGGCATAACTTTGGCATAATTTCTAGTATAGGTACATGCCTACCTTATTTAGGAACCACAAATAATTTGACTATTAGGTTAGATTATTATTTTGTCTCTGTATATACATGCATGTGTCCCTGGTTCAGGACGAACATCCTGGAGCGGTACTACAACGCGGAGGTGCGCATCTCGCTGCCGGAGGGCAAGCGCGTGTCGCGGCTCAAGTGGTTCGCGGTGTACGACATCGCGTCGCAGAACGCGTTCGGCGACGTGTACGTGCCCGACGAGTTCGAGGCGCCCGCGCCGCGCGCCGCCGGCGCGCTCGCCGGCTCCGGCATCACCTCCTCGCCGCTGCAGCTGCTGGACGCTAACACCATCCTGTGAGTCAGCGGTCGGTGACAGGTGGCCCGCGAGGCGAGCTCGCCAGCTCCGGCATCACCTCCTCGCCGCTGCAGCTGCTGGACGCTAACACCATCCTGTGAGTCAGCGGTCGGTGACAGGTGGCCCGCGAGGCGAGCTCGCCAGCTCCGGCATCACCTCCTCGCCGCTGCAGCTGCTTGCTGCTTCAGCCTCTTCTTCTTCTTCGTGTAACTAGGACGCGATAGGACAGTAATAAAAGTAATGCTGGTAGATAAAGTCCAATACACCACCTTTATTTGATCGTAACGCGTCTTGATTGTAGGATCCCGGAGCTGCACTACGACGGGTCGGGCGGCGAGGTGTACTTCTGGGCGGGCGCGGGCCCGCAGCCCAGCGCGCGCGGCTTCAAGATCCCCGACGAGTACGGATAGTGAGTAGTTGAGTACGCAACGCTACATACATTATCGTCTTGTTTATCCCTTTAACCGCTAGGTATAATCGGTATAATATCACGGCGTCGGTCTTTGACACAGTCACCAGTCCTGACCTCCTGCCGCTATCGATACCCATACATTTGGTAACCGGACTTGCAAATTTGGCTACGGAAGTTAGGTCGTACGGTGTATAGTTATCGACGTGTTTTGTATAGCCTGGAGCCTCTGCGCGCGTACCGCGGGGGCGCGGTGCGGCTGGCGCTGCCGGGCGCGCACACCCTGTTCACGGTGAGCTGGCTGGCGCTGTGGGACGTCTCCACCCGCCGCGCGCTCGCCTCCGTGCTGCTGCCGGAGCGGGCCAACGTGCCGCCCGCGCTCACCAAGCTGCACCCGCACAAGTCAGTACACTACCCGGTCACCCTCCCTCGTGTCCACTGTTCACGGTGAGCTGGCTGGCGCTGTGGGACGTCTCCACCCGCCGCGCGCTCGCCTCCGTGCTGCTGCCGGAGCGGGCCAACGTGCCGCCCGCGCTCACCAAGCTGCACCCGCACAAGTCAGTACACTACCCGGTCACCCTCCCTCGTGTCCACTGTTCACGGTGAGCTGGCTGGCGCTGTGGGACGTCTCCACCCGCCGCGCGCTCGCCTCCGTGCTGCTGCCGGAGCGGGCCAACGTGCCGCCCGCGCTCACCAAGCTGCACCCGCACAAGTCAGTACACTACCCGGTCACCCTCCCTCGTGTCCACTGTTCACGGTGAGCTGGCTGGCGCTGTGGGACGTCTCCACCCGCCGCGCGCTCGCCTCCGTGCTGCTGCCGGAGCGGGCCAACGTGCCGCCCGCGCTCACCAAGCTGCACCCGCACAAGTCAGTACACTACCCGGTCACCCTCCCTCGTGTCCACTGTTCACGGTGAGCTGGCTGGCGCTGTGGGACGTCTCCACCCGCCGCGCGCTCGCCTCCGTGCTGCTGCCGGAGCGGGCCAACGTGCCGCCCGCGCTCACCAAGCTGCACCCGCACAAGTCAGTACACTACCCGGTCACCCTCCCTCGTGTCCACTGTTCACGGTGAGCTGGCTGGCGCTGTGGGACGTCTCCACCCGCCGCGCGCTCGCCTCCGTGCTGCTGCCGGAGCGGGCCAACGTGCCGCCCGCGCTCACCAAGCTGCACCCGCACAAGTCAGTACACTACCCGGTCACCCTCCCTCGTGTCCACTGTTCACGGTGAGCTGGCTGGCGCTGTGGGACGTAACGGACGTAATAGGGATGTTGACTCAGAATTTATTATTACTCCATACGAAAGAATACATATAACTATGCCAAAAAGTGAAAATCCTATTCAAATATCTCAAAAAATAACGAAACTACAACCGTTAGAATGTTTTTAGTAAGAGAGAGAAAACGCTACAGGTCAGTGACGTCACTGACCTCGAGCGCCATAGTAAATGACGATCGTTCAATACAACGGGGCGTTTTGCGGAAAAGGGACAGAAAATGCCCCCTCCTAAAACTTTGAAGACTTATAATTATGTAATTATTTATTCTTTTGGATTACTTTTTTCACTATTTGATAGAGAATTTGATCCTTTTTCGAGAAAATTCGGATTCATTGATTTTCTTATTTGGTGTCAACATCCCTATTATGTACAGTTGCATACACTACTTTCTCTACATCCATATTAGTAGAAGAGCCGGTGACACTGAACCTAGTATGATAAGATTCCCAGATGGCATATATATAATTAGGTGCGTCATTAGTCGGGGAACACAAAACGGCGATGCTGCAATGCGAAAAATCTGGCGAAGCCATTGAAAATTAAAATTGAAAAATGATGAAAAATCCGGTTTCTAGTATGATAAGATTCCCAAGTTTCGTTTGTTCCTCGAAATATGGGAGGGGTAGGACTATACGATAGTGCAGTGCTGCAAGCCCTCCTGACTGGCCTTGTCAGTGGCAGCAGTATGATAAGCGACCACTTTTCTGAGGTATCTAGTATGATCGGATTCCTGAAAAAAACAGGGCTCATCTGAAAGATCAGTACTTTCTGTGTAAGAAAAACCACTGCTGCATTTTCCAAACAGTGGAGAAGGTGGTTGCTGCAGCGATTAAAGGAGCCGACAACACTGAACCTATTTCGATAGATTCCCAGATGATATATATATAATTAGTCACGGCATTAATGGGGGTACACGAAATGGCGATGCTGCAAAGCAAATGAGCAGGCAAACCTATTAAAATTCTAATTTAAAAAATAAACGGTTTCTAGTATGATAAGATTCCCAAGTTTCGTTTGTTCCTCGAAATAGGGGAGGGGTAGGACTATACGATAGTGCAGTGCTGCAAGCCCTCCTGACTGGCCTTGTCAGTGGCAGCAGTATGATAAGCGACCACTTTTCTGAGGTATCTAGTACGATCGGATTCCTGAAAAAAACAGGGCTCATCTGAAAGATCAGCTCTTTATGTGTAAGAAAAACCACTGCTGCATTTTCCAAACAGTGGAGAAGGTGGTTGCTGCAGCGATTGAAGGAGCCGACAACACTGAACCTATTTCGATAGATTCCCAGATAAAATATATATATAATTAGTCGCGGCATTAATGGGGGACACGAAATGGCCATGCTGCAATGCAAAAAAGCAGACAAACTATTAAAAATAAATTTTGAAAACATAAAAAAACTGGTTTCTAGGATGATAAGATTCTCAAGTTTCGTTTGTTCCTCGAAACAGGGGAGGGGTAGGACTATACGATAGTGCAGTGCTGCAAGCCCTCCTGAATGGCCTTGTCAGTTTCAGTTTCGAGGAACAAACGAAACTTGAGAATCTTATCATACTAGAAACCGGTTTTTTTATGTTTTCAAAATTTATTTTTAATAGTTTGTCTGCTTTTTTGCATTGCAGCATCGCCATTTCGTGTCCCCCACTAATGCCGCGACTAATTATATATATATCATCTGGGAATATATCGAAATAGGTTCAGTGTTGTCGGCTCCTTTAACCGCTGCAGCAACCACCTTCTCCACTGTTTGGAAAATGCAGCAGTGGTTTTTCTTACACAGAAAGTGCTGATCTTTCAGATGAGCCCTGTTTTTTTCAGGAATCCGATCATACTAGATACCTCAGAAAAGTGGTCGCTTATCATACTGCTGCCACTGACAAGGCCAGTCAGGAGGGCTTGCATCACTGCACTATCGTATAGTCCTACCCCTCCCCTATTTCGAGGAACAAACGAAACTTGGGAATCTTATCATACTAGAAACCCTTTATTTTTTATTTTTTTAAATTTGATTTTTAATAGGTTTGCGTGCTCATTTGCTTTGCAGCATCGCCATTTCGTGTACCCCCATTAATGCCGCGACTAATTATATATATATCATCTGGGAATCTATCGAAATAGGTTCAGTGTCGTCGGCTCCTTTAATCGCTGCAGCAACCACCTTCTCCACTGTTTGGAAAATGCAGCAGTGGTTTTTCTTACACAGAAAGTGCTGATCTTTCAGATGAGCCCTGTTTTTTTCAGGAATCCGATCATACTAGATACCTCAGAAAAGTGGTCGCTTATCATACTGCTGCCACTGACAAGGCCAGTCAGGAGGGCTTGCAGCACTGCACTTATGCACTATCGTATAGTCCTACCCCTCCCCTGTTTCGAGGAACAAACGAAACTTGGGAATCTTATCATACTAGAAACCGGATTTTTCATCATTTTTCAATTTTAATTTTCAATGGCTTCGCCAGGTTTTTCGCATTGCAGCATCGCCGTTTCGTGTTCCCCGACTAATGACGCACCTAATTATATATATGCCATCTGGGAATCTTATCATACTAGGTTCAGTGTCACCGGCTCTTAAACTATATATTAAATTAGTGGTAGCGGTACAGGCCCAATTTCAATGAAAAACCGCAAATCGATGTACAGTTTAGCCGTTTGGCACACGCATACTAGAACTCAAAACAAAATTTTTGCCCCGCAGTTCCTAAAAAAATTTCCCTTAGGGGGGGAGTGCCGAGACATTCTTTTTTATTGTATGGAAAAAAAAAATATTTTTTTCAGAAATCTATCGTGTGTGGTATCATATGAAAGGACTTTTTGAGACGATTCTAAAAATATACCACATCATTACATTTCAGCTATTTTTTTTTAATAAAACAAAAATAATTTTCGAAACATACCAAGTTTGAGGTCCTCCAGACACGATATGGCTGATTTTTATTTTGTTCAATATACCACAAATGATACGTTATATCCTCATATCTAACCTCAAAAAAGCAATTTTGAAATGATTTTCATTAAGTATTTTTTTTAATTTTGCAATATTACTAAGTGACACGGTTCTACTTCAATACCTATTTTACGTGAGTTATGGAACTTTAGTGCAGATACGGTACATATTTATCATAAAATGTCAAAACAAAAATTTTGAGCCGCAGTTCCTAAAAAAATTTTTTTTCCATACAAAAAAAAGAATGTCTCGGCATTTCCCCCCTAAGGGAAATTTTTTTAGGAACTGCGGGTCAAAAAATTTGTTTTGACCTCTAGTATGCGTGTGCCAAACGGCTAAACTGTACATCGATTTGCGGTTTTTTTAATCGTACGGCTTACACGTCTCGCCGGCGTGCGCCATGTTTGCCTCGACAGGCCGGCCCGCGCCCCGCCGCCATTCGTCGGATTTGGGCGCCAATTCGTTTAAGTTTGTTGTCGTCCTATTTTGGTGGTGTTGTTGAGTGTTGTGTGCGCAGGTCTTCGCTGCCGTCGTGCCGGCAGCTGCACCGCGACCTGCAGGTGGCGTGGGAGGTGTTCGGCAACACGCTCACCATACAGCTCGCCGGGAAGGTGAGTACAGCTACGCTACTCTAGTTGAGGGTGCAGGGAGAGGGACGACTAGCAACTTGACCCTGATAACAGATGTGCAAGTTGCGGAATACTTTCCAAAAAGTTGGACTTAAGAATTTCATAGGAATGTAAGAAATTTCCATTTTACATTTCGGAAAGTTTCAAACTCCATACAAAAATGTGAGAAATTTCTAAAACTTTCCCATGTGGAAAAATTCGCTATTTTGGAAAGTTTCCGACGACGCATCAATAACCCTGATTGCTTTATACTACAGTCATATAGAAAAATAAAAAAAAACAAACAATACAATGCTTAAATTAGGTGATTTCCTGTCACGCACGACTGACATAACCGAAGTCCCTTAATGTAATGTTCTGTACCTCTAGTATACGTTTTTTCGATACAAAACACAAAAGAATACGTTTGCGTTTAATGTATAAATTTATATAAGAAAAAATAGTTACCACGTAAGGCCACCAGAGGCGCTGCTCGCGTTGCCTCACAAAATGAGACTAAACGCAAACGCGTTCGTTTGTGGTTTGTTTCGAAAAAACGTATACTAGAGCTAGTGACGTTGTGTTGTGTTGTAGATCGGGGACAACGAGTACATGGCGTTCGGCATCTCCGGGTCGGCGAACAGGACGCAGATGGAGGGCGCGGACGTGGCGGTGGCGCGCTTCGACGCGGCGCAGCAGCGCGGGCTCGCCACCGACTACAACATCACTGCGCTGGCGCCGGTCAGTCCAGCCCAGCCCAGCCCAGCCCAGCCCCGCCCCGCCCAGCCCCTCCCCTCCCCGCCCAGCCGACCACACATAATACCTACCTCACCTCACCTCACCTCACCTAACTCACACTTGTTCTCGTGTTATTTTACTTCTTCTTCAATTTTCATGTTATTCTATTCCTTCTCGATCAGTCCAATATAGCGGACGATTGGTTGATATTATTTTAGCTGCGTGTTTGTGTGCAGTGTGTACAAGTGCTGGGGCAGTGGCGCGGCGTGTGTCGCGACGAGCAGCTGGGCGCGCTCGACTCCAACCAGGTGTTCACGGCCTCGCGGGTGGACGGCGTCACTCTCGTCACCTACCGCCGCACTCTGGAGCCCGGTGAGTAGGGACCTGTGTGTTTCCGTCACAGAGTGAACAACGCTCGACCACCAGGTGTTCACGGCCTCGCGGGTGGACGGCGTCACTCTCGTCACCTACCGCCGCACTCTGGAGCCCGGTGAGTAGGGACCTGTGTGTTTCCGTCACAGAGTGAACAACGCTCGACCACCAGGTGTTCACGGCCTCGCGGGTGGACGGCGTCACCCTCGTCACCTACCGCCGCACTCTGGAGCCCGGTGAGTAGGGACCTGTGTGTTTCCGTCACAGAGTGAACAACGCTCGACCACCAGGTGTTCACGGCCTCGCGGGTGGACGGCGTCACCCTCGTCACCTACCGCCGCACTCTGGAGCCCGGTGAGTAGGGACCTGTGTGTTTCCGTCACAGAGTGAACAACGCTCGACCACCAGGTGTTCACGGCCTCGCGGGTGGACGGCGTCACCCTCGTCACCTACCGCCGCACTCTGGAGCCCGGTGAGTAGGGACCTGTGTGTTTCCGTCACAGAGTGAACAACGCTCGACCACCAGGTGTTCACGGCCTCGCGGGTGGACGGCGTCACCCTCGTCACCTACCGCCGCACTCTGGAGCCCGGTGAGTAGGGACCTGTGTGTTTCCGTCACAGAGTGAACAACGCTCGACCACCAGGTGTTCACGGCCTCGCGGGTGGACGGCGTCACCCTCGTCACCTACCGCCGCACTCTGGAGCCCGGTGAGTAGGGACCTGTGTGTTTCCGTCACAGAGTGAACAACGCTCGACCACCAGGTGTTCACGGCCTCGCGGGTGGACGGCGTCACCCTCGTCACCTACCGCCGCACTCTGGAGCCCGGTGAGTAGGGACCTGTGTGTTTCCGTCACAGAGTGAACAACGCTCGACCACCAGGTGTTCACGGCCTCGCGGGTGGACGGCGTCACCCTCGTCACCTACCGCCGCACTCTGGAGCCCGGTGAGTAGGGACCTGTGTGTTTCCGTCACAGAGTGAACAACGCTCGACCACCAGGTGTTCACGGCCTCGCGGGTGGACGGCGTCACCCTCGTCACCTACCGCCGCACTCTGGAGCCCGGTGAGTAGGGACCTGTGTGTTTCCGTCACAGAGTGAACAACGCTCGACCACCAGGTGTTCACGGCCTCGCGGGTGGACGGCGTCACCCTCGTCACCTACCGCCGCACTCTGGAGCCCGGTGAGTAGGGACCTGTGTGTTTCCGTCACAGAGTGAACAACGCTCGACCACCAGGTGTTCACGGCCTCGCGGGTGGACGGCGTCACCCTCGTCACCTACCGCCGCACGCTGCAGCCGTGAGTCGGGCCTAAACTACGTCGAGAGATTCTCCTATCCGTTACAGAGTGAACAACTGAGAAATCATAGATTTTTGCATAGCGTACAATAATGACGCGGGCATGTTGGACTAGATTAATCGGATGTTTTTGCCAACACCGAGGCCCTCCCGATGTGTTTTTTCCCTATAAAAGTAAAGTAGGAACTACGATGGGTGATTGGATGGGTATTGCAGGGGAGCCGATCGACCGCGAGTGGCCGACGGACCGGCCGGTGCACGTGGCGTGGGCGGTGGGTGCGCTGGACGCCGCGCAGGAGCCGTCCTTCCACCGGCTGTGGCCGCGCGCCGACGTTGCGCTGCACATCTCGCAGCAGCCGCCCACGGATGATTGCGTCGAGTTCAGCGTGTAAGTACTAGCAAAAACTTGACTTGCGTGCAATTTTCAGTGCATTTTCATTACATTGCAGAAGTTGATCGTATTAATCTTATCTGAAAACCCTAACCCCGCAATGCAAATAAACTTGCATGCAAGATCTTGCCAACGTAAATTGGCCTTAACAGGTTGCGCCAACCGGCGGGGGACGGTGTGGAAGCTCCCTTCCAACGTCTGTGGCTATTCAACAACCGAACCCGCTGCTGAACCGTGATACGGTTGTGTAGTCCGGTCCAGCCAGCCGGACTATGGAACATTTCTTTTTTCCCGTAGGGATGGTATCGAGATCAGCAGAGAGAGTAAAAAAGTTTTGTTCATATACATAATCGTTTTACTTCACGAGTAGAAAGTTTATCTAAATGACTTTTTTTTCGCTTCCTGTATGTTTTCTCCGAACTCTGTAAAAGCCAATTTTCATTAATTTGAAATCGCGGGAAGGTCTTCTAAGCTGCTAATGCTAACGTATAATAAATGTTATTTGGTGGTATTGTTTTGTTAGCGGGTCGTCGTCTGCGCCTGCGCCGTGGGAGACGGCCGAGCTGTTCGACCCGGCGCTGCGCGTGTTCGAGTTCCGGCTCGGGCCGGCGGGGGGTGCGCGGGGCGTGGCCGGCCGGGAGGGGGGAGGGGGAGCCCCGCTCGCCTGGTACGTGAACGGGCAGCTGGCGCCCGACCTGCAGATCCGCCGCGGCCTGCACTACACCTTCAAGGTGAGCGTTCTGTACCGCTCCCGGCGCACGGGGCGGGGCGGGGCGGGAGTCGGGGGAGGGGGAGCCCCGCTCGCCTGGTACGTGAACGGGCAGCTGGCGCCCGACCTGCAGATCCGCCGCGGCCTGCACTACACCTTCAAGGTGAGCGTTCTGTACCGCTCCCGGCGCACGGGGCGGAGCGGGGCGGGGCGGGGCGGGAGTCGGGGGAGGGGGAGCCCCGCTCGCCTGGTACGTGAACGGGCAGCTGGCGCCCGACCTGCAGATCCGCCGCGGCCTGCACTACACCTTCAAGGTGAGCGTTCTGTACCGTGCACTGTGTTGTGTATACTTAGTTCGTGAAATGCTGTCAAAATTTAAGAAGACACTGAAGGTCTGGTTAGTTTTGTAAACGTTTTTATGACAAATTAGTAGTTTATGCAACTGGTACATAATGAGGGGCATTAAAACACGAGTGTGTTTTATGAAACGAGCCGAAGGCGAGTTTCATAATAAGGTCACACGAGTGTTTTAATGCCTAATTATGTACAGTTGCATACATTACTTTATCTACACACATATTATAATTACTCTAAGATGGGTTCAGAAACCGTAGTAAATAAATACAATAATTGTGTTAATACAACCTTTTTTGCACGGTTGCGGAAATATCGAAATCAGAACTGGCAACCGATACCTGAATGTTATTTTAAAAAGTAAAGAGTCCTTATTCTGATGTGATCATGTCGTTCTAGCTCAAATTTCGTGCGATATATACTAAAAAAACATCGAGCTGACATTTCGCATCGACTGAATTTGAATTTTCAGTGATACTAGAATTGGGACATGTCAACTTTGACATTTAAATTTTGACAGTTTTGTTTGACGTAATATTTTAACATCATATATGAGATTAAAATAAAATATTTTATTACTGCTGTAGCCTTAGCCACAGATAAGAAAATTGCCATAAATTCATTGAATGTTGAAATGAGAGTCATTTTCTACGGTTTCCGAACGCATATTAGAGGATTTATGATATGTGTGTAGATAAAAATATTTCTTGTGACATTAATTTAATCTGTATTTTAATTGTATTATTAATATATTGTACGTCCGAAATGGGCAGACTGTTGAGACTTTTATTATTATATAGATTGTGATATCTAACTTCAAATATTTGAGACATATGAATTGAAGTTTGTAGTGATGAGGCTAAAACATCTCGTTTGTCAAATCAAGCGATTATTATCGAATGGTTCATTGCATCGATTTTACAGCCGATTTTTGAAATGTTTTTATCAAGCCTATATAAATATATTCCATATCACAATTGTATCATTCTACACAAAGAAAGAATTAATTAATTAATTATACTTTCTCTCGTTCAGAAATCGATAACTATTTTATTCCAACATGGCAAAGGTACGTTCACGGTTTGTAGTACAATTTGACTATTTTTCGTGTTGTACGTACTTCATAGTTTAATTGTATGATATTTGGTTTTGATCATAAATGTATCGTTTATAATCGATTTCTATCAATTTACGGAAATGTCATATGAATCAAAACGACAGGCTTGCTCACAACCCTGGTTTAAAAAAAATAAAAGACATAACACGTAAATGTTTGGGTGGTGGATTATTATCGTAAAATCCTCAAAAAATATGATCTGAAAAAATGTAACGTGGGTTAAATTATGTTTGAGAAAAGTTAAAAAAAAAAAAAAAAAATAAAAATAAAAAATTAAAATGTAAATTAAAAAAATAAATTAAATGAAAAAAAAATCAAATGAAATTAAAATCAAATTTATAATGTAATTCTTATCATGAAATAAATGAATCTAATCTAATCTAATCTAGTAAAATAATGTTTTTATTTACTTGAGAAGCACTATTATTATTACGTGATTTTATTTATAATTTCGATGAGTCATGGTTGTTTACGTTCAATAGTAGTTTTCAGTGTCAAATATATATAAGAAATCACAACGTTGTAATCATTATGACATGTTATGTACACACAGTTAAAAAACACACACACACAGGTAAAAAATTATAATAAAAAAATTAAATAAAAATGAACGCGAGCAAGAATCTACCTTAGGCCGCCTTTACACCTGTAAGTTACTTTCGTAATATTTATGTAATATCCAATATTTAGTTACGACCAAAAAAATAATTATATACGGGAGTGCCCAAAGTGCCCAAACCGACGAATAAAACGTCGTTTGTATGGAGAATGAAATCAGAAATCAGAAATGTTTATTTGCTTAGATACAGTTAAATAGTTGTTTCTTAAAATTATGTGGTACAGTGTATCTAGCCTGCAAGCAGGAGTGCAAATCATTATTGAAAAAAGTGTAGGTACATGTCAAATTTGTCAATATGAATTATTAAATTATAAAAAATGAAATTAATATGTCAATCATTAATAATGAGGAATAATATAATAATAATTTAACAAACAATTTAGCGACAGATAATAAATTAATATACATTTTAGGGACGAAACATACATCGGAAATTACATATCTAACTTTAATTAAGTGTGTCCTAACTCTAAGTAAGCTTTTACGCTGTAAAAACAGCGGTCCAGGAGCCAGTTTGTGAGGTTACGTTTAAAGCTTGAGCCACACAGAGAGCGGGCGGGCGGTAGCGGCGCGGACGCGGGCGGCAGCGGCGCGGACGCGGGCGGCAGCGGCGCGGGAGCTCCTTTGGGCTGCCGCCACCGCCAAAAGCAGCTCCCGCGCCGCTGCCGCCCGCGCCCGCGCCGCTACCGCCCGCCCGCTCTCTGTGTGGCTTAAGCTTAAATACGTTACCCTCGAGCATTTTTAATGTTTCTGGAAGTCGGTTGTAAATGACAACACACATATATTAAATACATTCTTCCTATAATAGTAGATTATACACCAAGGGGATAAAACACTGTTTTAAGTCACGGGTGCGATATTGAATCCCGAACGTAACGAAGGACTGCAAATTTTACTCCCGAGCGGAGCGAGGGAGTAATGACTTAATTCCTGAGTGTAGTGAGGGATTTAAGCGCTCCCAAGACAAAAACAGCTTTATCCCCGAGGAGTATACTCTACTTTTCTCACCTCTTGCGAGGCAATAAAAAAACCAAGGCTACTAAAAACAGAATTAAATCAGTCAATCGCAGCAAATTTTAGTATCTATTTTAATATAATTTGTTTTACGTATAATTAAGCTTCTTGTAACTCACGCGGATCTTGTTTTTGGTATTTAATACCTAGTACATCGACGACTGCTTGCATTCATTTGTGGTGAGCACAAGTATTTTGTTCTTGAATCTTAGATGTTTTCTATGTATTTTAAGTATATATTTATCTGTATAGGTATATGTATATCGTCGACTAGTACCCATAGTACAAGCTTTGCTTAGTTTGGGACTAGGTAGATTTGTGTAAGATTGTCCACAAATATGTAAGTATGTATTTATTTAACGCCTGAAACTGCTGCGAAGGGAGGAAGGCCAGCCCTAGAGCACAGATACGTCCGAGGCACAGATATTAAATAGTGATTTTATTTAAAAATGTAATAAAATATGAGAATAATGTATAAGAAAACTCCAAAATGTAATTCTACAAATTTAATATTCAGTACTAAAACCACGCGCTGGACTCGATACAGGCGGCGGCCGACGACGCAGTCTTTTGTTTCGAACACGACGTTCCAAACAAAACACGGAGCTGGTGTGCCGCGTCCTCGCCGATTAGTGGACTTCACGATATTAGACTTTAATGACAGAACTATAAGAACTATGAAAAGTGAAATCACATTATTACCCGGCGGGTTATAATGAGATTCAGTACGATATTACTACCCGGCTTAAGCCAAGGGTTATAATGATTTGCTTTCGGTAAGGTTTGCTTGATATATAATTGGGCGTTGACGAGCAGGTGGTGTGAAAATCATTTTACGACCTCGAGGCTGGTATAACTGGTTCATAATGTTTGCTCTTGTCTGTCTGGGGATGACTTCTCCTCGCGTTTTAATGTGTGACTGATGAGCTTTCACGAAAGTACATATTTCTCTAATATATAAACAGGGTAAGGGAAGGATTTGTAATTTTTTAAAGAGTGGAACGCAACTATCGTCCCTCCGTGCTTTGCTGACGACTCTGACACATTTATTCTGGATTTTAAAAACCCTGTCCACATCCACTGAGTTACCCCAAAGTATTAGTCCGTAGTTAAGGACAGACGAGGCATAAAATGGCTCGCCCTCCCCCTCGCCTGTAATGATGAGATATACTTAATGACTGTCGACTATCAGGTGTTCGGCGGCAACAACCCGCACTCTGCGCACGAGTACCACCCGCTGATCGTGTCGCTGGACCCGCGCGGCGGGCTCGAGCAGCTGCCCGAGCGAGCGCAGCGCTCCGTGCGGGTCCTCGCCGGCGTGCACTACACGCGCCGCGGCCGACTGTCCCCCACCGCAGGTAAGTACGTCACTCTACACGCGCCGCGGCCGCGGCCGACTCGACTGTCAGGTGTTCGGCGGCAACAACCCGCACTCTGCGCACGAGTACCACCCGCTGATCGTGTCGCTGGACCCGCGCGGCGGGCTCGAGCAGCTGCCCGAGCGAGCGCAGCGCTCCGTGCGGGTCCTCGCCGGCGTGCACTACACGCGCCGCGGCCGACTGTCCCCCACCGCAGGTAAGTACGACACTCTACACGCGCCGCGGCCGCGGCCGACTCGACTGTCAGGTGTTCGGCGGCAACAACCCGCACTCTGCGCACGAGTACCACCCGCTGATCGTGTCGCTGGACCCGCGCGGCGGGCTCGAGCAGCTGCCCGAGCGAGCGCAGCGCTCCGTGCGGGTCCTCGCCGGCGTGCACTACACGCGCCGCGGCCGACTGTCCCCCACCGCAGGTAAGTACGACACTCTACACGCGTCGCGGCCGACTGTCCCCCACCGCGGGTACGTCACTCTACACGCGCCGCGGCCGACTGTCCTCCACCGCAGGTCACCTAACGTCATAGTATGACATCATCTAACGTCAAAGTATAACGTTACCTAATGGCGGAGGTTGACGTCGTCGAACGTCAAAGTGTGTCATTATCTAACGTCGTAACATGGCATCCAACGTCGGGGGATGACGACATACGACGTTGTAATGTGACGTTATCTAATGTCATAATATGACGTCGACATACGTAGGATATGACGAAAATGACGTTTAATTTGTGACATCGTCACGTGAATCATGACGTTAAAACTGAGCATAAATGTTTGAGTGTTTGTTGATTGTCGCACTACACGCCGCTACACTAACTGGTGTCGTGTGTTGCAGCGGGCCCCCTCTGTCTGGCGCGGCACGCGGAGGGCGCGGACCCGCGGCGCGCGGCGGACTTCGCCACGTTCCGCGCCTTCAACCGCAGCCTGCAGTGGGACTGCACCCCCGGCGCCGGCGCCGAGCTCGCCGTCGCGCCCAACGACACCTGGCCCGACCTCGTCTACTACAACTCCTTCACGCACAAGGGTACCTAGCTTACGTTGTCTTCCTATCATTTATGGCCATTCTTTGTATCCAAAAGTTTCTAACCTAATTTATAAGTATACCCGGTGCTCGATACCGGGGGTTGATTTTTGAGTGTCGAACACTCGACTTTTCACTCGAGATAATCTCTCAAAAAACTGTAATGTTTTGACGGATTTTGAATGAAAAGTCGAGCGTTCGACCCTCAAATATCGGCCCCCGGGTCCAATATTTTATACTGTTTTAGTATTATAGGAAAACATCGTGTCGGGCGTTTACCTTATTTTTGCAGGGTCTCGACGTGTTTCTTGGTCCTCTACTTAACGCGATACCATCTACTTATGAACTCGTAAAAGCTCCTTTGAGCTCCTTCTCATCGGACCCCCATTGCACACTTCGGCAAGGAACCGAACCGTCAACACCGAGTCAACACGAGCGTCAATCGTTGAACACGAATGATACGCTTTTGAACAGACAAGCATTTTAGCAAATATTGTACAGTCAGCGTCATATTGTATGAAGCGGCCAAAGAAGCCAAATAATTCGGTACACCATTTTCTACGGTGCTACAATATTTTTGGTCCCCGGCTGGTTCATACTATATGACGCTGGATGTACCGAGGGGCTGGACCGAAAGAACCTAACAGTATCGAGTCGACTCGGGCCGGTGTCGCTAACCGCGTCGTTTCCTTGCAGGCATGGGCGGGCGCATCTTCGTGGTGGACCGGCCGAAACGTAACCTCAACAAGAAGACCGCCGGCGCTTCGGTCGCAGGCGGCAGTCTGCTGCTGCTGCTGGCCACCACCGCCGTCGCCGTCGTCGCCGCCCGACCCTAGCCGACCCTAGCCTAGCCGACCCTAGCCTAGCCTAGCCTAGCCGGTCCGCACCCGCCGCCGCCCGACCCTAGCTTAGCCGGTCCGCATCCGTCGCCAAATACAACCCTCAATCACTATCATTACATTTCAGTACGATTATGAGAGGTGCTCATCAGAATTCAGTCTCCTGAAAGTGACAGTTCCTAATAGAACATTTGTGATGGATGGAAGATATCTGTCCGGTTAGCACGATATAAGCGAGAAGGGAACACTAAAATAAGAAGGAATGGAATACTAAAAGCTCCCGTGCCGCCTTTTCTAATGTCGCATGCTCCGCCTGGCCGCGAAACCCAAGGTCTATAACTTACTAAAAATTGTAATTTCAGGAGCAGGGCCGCTTCTCCTCACCTCGGCAGCGTCAGACATTCCGTCGCAGCTTCGTGACCCTTGTCCGACACATAGTCTAAGAATCTCGCTAGCTCCCTCCACTAGTTATTAAGGCCCGGGGTACTGTGAATGACCTTGACCACTTAACGACTGCCGATAGCCGACCCAAGCGACATCTGTTCAACAATGATCGCGTTAGCTCGATTCGCTTGTAAACGGGCTGCCTTGATAATCGACCTGTTCCGCTGTTGCGTCAGTAGATGGCGCTCGGATTGCCTGGTGAACTACGCAGAGTAGTGTTTGTATCAGATGAAACAATATGAAGACTGAAGAAACATTCATATTTGGCTCGTTGTTTTTTTGTTGTATAGTTGACGAAATATAAGCTGCCCCGATTCCTCGAACAACTTGTATGGCGAATCGGTGCAGCTTATATTTCGTCAACCATACCTACTACGTACTACGTAGTAGCAGTGGCGTGCACAGAGTTTTTAGACAGGGTAGGCAGATTAAAAAAAGCCACGAATATTTATTATTCGCAGGTAGTACCACCTATTAGTTAGTGTCAAATTTACGATTCATATTCCTTCACTAATGCACTAATTCCAAATCAACGGTAGTGAGATCAAATTGAGAAAGGGTAGTGTACCTACTATCCGTTCTCAATGGAGAATGTCAATAGGTCTGCAAAATCACTAGTACGTACGGAAGCGCGCGAACGGAGTGAGCGCGTGTATAGCGAGTGTTGCACTATAACGTCACGAAGGCGGGTCGTCGCGCGTCACTTTCAAATTCAATATCTTGGAAACTAAAGGACGTATCGAAATAATTCCTTCACATATTTTTTTTATTTTCAACAAAGAATACAGAAAAATGGAATTCTAAATAAGTTAGGTACCATTAGGTACTTTACGAATATCGTTAGTTATTGAATAAAGTTTTCCTGTGATGATGATTATAAAAAAAAGGTACTTACTGGCTTTACTTCGCCAAATAAAGTTTCCAGAAGAACACACGTATTAGGTACGGTGAAGCAATTTGATTTCTAGGCCACTTGGTACCTTGTCACAGTGATATTAATATGATAGCTCTAGCAGCTATAATATTGATTCTAACTGCGACAAGGTACGAAGTGCCCCAGAAATCAAATTGGTTGACTGTATATCCCTATTTATGATCTAGTAAACAGAATTTGATATTTATTATTGCGATAATAAAAAAGCCAATAAATGCTTTTATTGGAATATAACTTTTCTTTAGTTTTTGGAATATAACTTTTACAATAATTAAGGGATATGCAAAACCGTACAATTATTAAGAGTGTACAATCGAGGTCATAAATATGTTTTCACACCACCTGGTGGACAATGCCCAGTTATATATCAATGCAAACCTTACCGAAAGCAAATCATGCTTACCGAAAGCAAACCATGATAACCCTAGTTTGCTGGGTTGTAATATTACTTATATACTGAATCTCATTACAACCCTCGGGTAATAATGTGATATCACTTTTCATAGTTGCTATTGTTATTCCCTTCAAGTCTAATTTCGTGAAGTCCGCACGGCGGCGAGCAGACGGCATACCGGCGCCGTGTTTTGTTTTGTTTGGAACGCCGCGTTCGAAATAAAACACGGTACCGGTGCGCTGATAAGTTGTTTTTTTTTAAATGAGTTTATAACTAGTATTTACAAAAACGAACTGTTTTAAATACGTATACACTATTATTCTGTTTTTACTTACTTACGGTTCAGGTTCAATGGATAAATTGTCATTTGGTGGACCATCATCAGATTCAGATTCATTTATTTCATTAATGTAATTTACAATATAAGTTTGCATCGATGTCAAAAATATAAGAATTCACATAATGTTCGTCAAGTTAGATATAAATAAATAAAGAGAATAATGAGATAATGAAATGAAAATATTCTCCTAATAAGGATCTTCTTAACATAATTGAATACGCGCGCGACGACTGCTTTAGCTTAGTTGGTAGTGACCCTGCCTACGAAGCCGGTAGCCCTAGTATAAGTTTTTTCGAAACATTAACTAATTCGAACGCGTTTGCGTTTTGTCTCAAAATGTATGAAAACGCTCTCACCGAGTTTGAAATACGCGCGTTCATCGGTTAGCAACAAATGTTAAAATACTCGCTGTTTTAGTTTCCACTAGTGACCAACTGACCACCAGAGGCGCTGTTCACGTTTTCATACCACTTTCATACATTTTGAGACAAAATGCAAACGCGTTCGAATTAGTACCTAAGTTCATTTATTACCAAATTATGAGATAGACTGTGAATAAATCACCAAAATAACGTCATCATACAATCCGACAGATACCCTACCTGATATAATTATAAAATAACAAATTAAAATAAAACTAAAACTAACCTAAAAATAACCTAAATATACCTAATAAAAACCGTAATCTAAAAAACCGCCAGTGGGTAACGTTCCCAAAGTGCTGGGCGAATTAGTTAATGTTTCGAAAAAACTTATACTAGAGCTACAGGGCATTTATTTTTGTGATGAGCACGAATATTTGTTCTTGGGTCTTGGATGTTTTCTATGTATTTAAGTATCTATTTATCTATATAAGTATGTATATCGTCGCTTAGTACCCATAGTACAAGCTTTGCTTAGTTTGGGACTAGGTTGATTTGTGTAAGATTGTCCACAAATATTGATATCGATATTGAATACAAAAATTATAGTATAGGTACAAATTGAATTAAGGGCAACGATGGCAATACAAATAAATAGCGAAGTCAAATCAAATATCATTTTACAAACGTAAACAAATGTCAGGATCCTCATGATCATTTGCAAAATGAATCGGAGTAGTATTGAAACAACAAGTGTTATACGGCCTCTTAAAACTCCAACTATAATAGATAAGTATAAATAAAACTGTCTTACAGGTTGTATGTCTCTATGAGTCCGCACTACTCTGTGCAACGGGAATCGGCTCAAGCTCGGTGCAAACTTCCAAACTAGATAAGTAAACAAATATCTGACAACAGCGCTGTGCCTCGAGCGAAGCGAAGTCGCAACGTCGCATTCACTTTCATATTTGTGGGTAGAAAAATTTGACGAGTGTTCACGGCTCACATATGTAGGTAATATGTGAGATTTGAAAAGTAACTTTTTGCTTTTTAAAAAAATACTACACATTTTTATATACATTTTACTTGCTTTTTCATAAAAATATTCACTGTCATGATCAAGACTGGCAGTAATTTACTTCAGCGCTAGAATAAGCGCCTACCATTTTATACGAAGCAAAGTTTTCAAGTTTGAAATTCATATTACAATACTTAGACGATTATTAACTACAACAGAAAATAGGTTAAATCCTCAAAAATAACTGAGCTTAATTTGGAAACTTAGAATTCTGTCGTAACCGAATAATGCTTGCACACATTTTGTTTTTAATGTTTCTTAAGCGTGGTTTTTTGTCGTAATTACAATGTATGTGAACAAACTAACTACAACAGCAAATACTCAAGGGTATGCGTGTCCTAAATATGTACTTTGCAGGTCATTACGTTCAATATATTCTTCAAATATTCTGCACAAAAACACCTCGATTTCAATACGTTGCCCACCTCTTCACCTTAAGTATTGCTTATGTCACAAAATCACAGTCATCACAATCCACTATAAGACTTTTTTTTATGCCATTCGAATCAGTTTTTAGAGCCTATCAAATGTTTGTATGGGACCAATATTACCATTAGAGCAACACAAAAGACGAAAATGAGAAGTACAGTGCTGTTTATATTTATTTATAGATACTCATAGCTGCAGAGCACTGAAAATGCTCAATTTTTATTGCGCCAGGCGTGCCAGCAACAGCAGAAGCTAATAATATGATAACTTATAATATGAGTCGAACTAGCTAGTAGCTACCTGTATTTTTTTTTTACTAAACCAGCTAATCAGATTAAGCTTATCGCAGCCAAGGATGTGACACGTCCGACACATAGAGCTTAATTACACACATTTTGGTATAATATGCGCTCCAGGCCCGTTCATTAAAAGTTCTGAACATTTTTTATAATTACAAATACATACGTGAAGAAATTAAATGTATAATAATTTAGAGCATCAACTTACACATGTATACTTACCTACTTTTTGTACGACTCAAATCGTGTTCATTTTGTATTTGCGATAGATCTCGTTTTTATTATACTTTTATATTTATGTTTATACAAGTTATATTTACAACGAATTTTGATAGAGATTAAACAAATCTTAGAATTAGTAAATGTAGTTTTATTGAGTGGCCATCAACGAGCTACCTATAGTAGTTTTATCTCACGAGCGCGGGTTGGCCATTGTTGTAGTTGTGACACATACGAACACATAGACAACGTGAACTCATAGCTCCTACGCTGACGCACACATAGAAAATGTGCATGTATTGCTGAACACAACCATGGCTCACCCGTGCTCGTGATAAAAGTTCTATATCTACGTGGCTACGCTAGCGTGTCCTCGCGGGTTGGTCGGGCTCCCGACGCCTGACGCACCACACGACACTACACGTGCAGTGCACGCGCACGCGCACGCTCGGAACCCCTCTGAACGTCGGCCTGCGGTCGTCCAATCAAACTTATCGTTTTAGCACAAATTATTTATTTCAAATTACACCTTACCTAATTAAATTACAATATTATAAGTATTTATTACATGTTTCGACCAGGGGGCCGATTTTTGAGTGTCGAACGCTCGAATTGACACTCGAGATCTGTCAAAAAACTATGATGTTTTGACAGATGTCGAGTGAAAAGTCGAGCGTTCGACACTCAAAAATCGGCCCCCTGGTGCGCCGAATTAAAGTTGAAACACTTCCACATATAAAACGCAGTAGTGTGGCAAAACTCATCTCCACTTTGCATTCCAAATGGCAGAACGACATGTGTACACATAGGGCGGCCCAACTTGGGCCATCGAGCATGCGAGCTCTTCAACAACAGGGCCTGAACCTGAACATCGATCGGTAACTGACCGAGTGAGCGCAGCGATCGAAGGTCTTTAGTTTTAGCGTGGACAAAACATTTTTCGTATGTCCGGAATTCCGGATGGCCATCAGGGTGCTGTGACATCCTCCTCCACCCTATCCTCCTAGCCGCGATTAGAATACAATTGGAGGTGTCAGTTTTTCCATATACTCACGCCAGAGTTTAATTGAAATGACAGGTTTTCTGATTTTAAACTAATGCCGGTCATTGTAATACAAGTCGTACATTTCTCCGCCAATTCTCGTGATATTTAGTGAATAGGTTCGATAACTATATGGATTTTTTTGGAGCCTTTTCGTGAATATTTTTCAAAATGACGGAGCCATGAGGGTGAAGACGTAAAGATGGTCGCGAGATCGACAGCTTCCAGAGCCAATGGTAACGTATAACAAACAAACTAGTGGACATCCGAAAATCCCCCGCTGGACATTCAAAAGCATTTTTGAGATTGAATCAATTACCTTGTATTGATCACCAGCCTCTCTAGTTACATGTGTCATTATTGAAAACGACGCGTCACAACACAACTCACTTGTGCCAACTTTTCAGCACGAACTTGGCACACTTGCTCTTGAAGTCCATGTCACAAATATTGATGATGTCACTCGTCCAATGGTATTTACAAATTAACGGCATTAGCCGCACGCATATAGTCGTAACTAGTTTTCCTAGCTGGTGGTGGTCCCCACTAGCTACGGTGCTGGTTGAGCAGCCCCCACAGCTTGAGGTTGCCGGCGTGTGGTTGTGCACATTAGCTACGGTCCTGGCTGGGCAGCCCCCACAGCTTGAGGTTGCCGGCGTGTGGTGGTCCCCACTAGCTACGGTCCTGGTTGAGCAGCCCCCACAGCTTGAGGTTGCCGGCGTGTGGTGGTCCCCACTAGCTACGGTCCTGGTTGGGCAGCCCCCACAGCTTGAGGTTGCCGGCGTGTGGTGGTCCCCACTAGCTACGGTCCTGGTTGGGCAGCCCCCACAGCTTGAGGTTGCCGGCGTGTGGTGGTCCCCACTAGCTACGGTCCTGGTTGGGCAGCCCCCACAGCTTGAGGTTGCCGGCGTGTGGTGGTCCCCACTAGCTACGGTCCTGGTTGGGCAGCCCCCACAGCTTGAGGTTGCCGGCGTGTGGTGGTCCCCACTAGCTACGGTCCTGGTTGGGCAGCCCCCACAGCTTGAGGTTGCCGGCGTGTGGTGGTCCCCACTAGCTACGGTCCTGGTTGGGCAGCCCCCACAGCTTGAGGTTGCCGGCGTGTGGTGGTCCCCACTAGTTACGGTCCTGGTTGGGCAGCCCCCACAGCTTGAGGTTGCCGGCGTGTGGTGGTCCCCACTAGCTACGGTCCTGGTTGGGCAGCCCCCACAGCTTGAGGTTGCCGGCGTGTGGTGGTCCCCACTAGCTACGGTCCTGGTTGGGCAGCCCCCACAGCTTGAGGTTGCCGGCGTCGCGCTTGCGCTCGGGCGGCTCCTTGTCCTCGCAGGCGAAGGCGGCCAGGTACCGCGCCGGGTGCCACGCCACCGTGAACGTGGCCGCCGACACCGGGATCTCCGCAACCTTCTCGCCTGCAACACGACAACAACACTCTTATATCTACCGAAATCGATGTCGAGCATTAAATAAAGGCGAACGTGAGATCTGGGTGCCGATTTTTGAGTGTCGAACGCTTTATTTTTCACACAGATCATGACATATCTCGAATGAAAAATCGAGCGTTCGATATTCAAAAATTGTGCAGGGCAGTGCGAAGGTAAATTCGATCATTGCACTAGTGAGGCGAAATATTTTCTCAGCCCGTATTTAAACGTAGTGTTCTTACGATCTACTTGTAAAATGTCTGATTCCTGGCCAGCACGTGAGATAGGTCGCTTTACTGTGGAGGAGCATACGCTACCTGTCTCGGTGTCGCCGATGTCGATGACGTGGTCCTCGGAGGCGGAGGCGAGCAGACGCCCGTCGAAGCTGAACGAGAGCGTGCGCACCGGCCACTCCAGCCTGCAACACACGGCAACACCGACTTCAACGCGAGCTAGCATAACTTACTTATTAACAGTTCCTGATCACACTATTTTAGTTAGGTATTCCAAGAAGCAGGATTCAGAAAGCAGGCCACGCCAAATGCATAGCCAGCGCATGAAGGTTCATGTTAGTACGTAAATGACCTGGAGAAGACCCGGAGTGCAGCGAGCTCGTGCGCGTCCCACAGCGAGACGAGCGCGTCGGCCGAGCCGGTGGCGAAGTAGCGGCCCGTGGGGTCGTGCTCGATGCAGATGCAGGTGCCCGGGTGTGCCTTCAGCACCGTCTGCAGCGCCAGCCCCGGATACGACAGCACGTGCACGCAGCCCAGACCGTTCGTCAGGTAGAACAGGTCGGAGCTCTTGTTCCACGAGATCTCGTTCACTTCGAAGTGGAATTGCTCCTCCACTACCTACAAAATGTTACATTACTCGTTGAAAACTCTCTAACGAGGATCTGACTCAGTAATCAATATCACAAAAACTCGCTTCGACAAAAATGCTTGCATATGTCCAGATTTTCACCTATTCTCCTCTATAGGTCGCATTTCTCAACCGATCTCTTGAAATTTTGTGAGCAGGGTCGGTAAATAAATAGATTTTTTTGTTGTCTGTTTTAGGAAAGTTTCAAATAAAAAGCACTTGGGATCTGCAGCTGCTAACAAAGCCACTTAGTTTAAGTTCAGTTGCAGTAATACTACTATAGCTGCGGTCCTTACGTAAGGTGCTCCAAATAGAGAGAGAGCTCCAAAGAGAACTGCCTCCCTGATGCGGCGCGTTCGTGAGAGTCCCAACAGTCTCCTGAAGATATTGGTGGAGTATCCGGCCAGTACAATATGGAGGCACTGGGACTCCATACACATGGACTCCAGAGGGGGTCATGTGTATAATATTTTTTAATTTAAATTAAATTAGTAGTACCGTCTCCATCTCCACCGACTCTTGTGCTCAGATGGCTACCATCTGACTTGAGCTTGAGTTGAGGTGATGGTAGAGTAGAGGCTGCAACAATGTGGACGGCGAGATGGGATGGGGGTCTCACCACTTTGTAGGTGCGGGTGTCGATGAAGGAGACAAGGTCCTCCTTGTTGCCGACGGCGATGGCGGCCCCGTTAGGCGCCCACGCGATGTTGATGTTCTCGCCCTTCGTCGGGATCACCGCCGCGCACTTGCGCGACCTGCACCACACAACAACACTTTACTTAGCCCAATGGTAAATATGCACCTTAGCCTATTGACACATGATTCTTCCTTCAGCAGTGTCACCAACACCAACATGTCCCCAAAATTGATTTGAGGATTCAGCAAGTGATAAATAAAAGTAGGTTCCACACTTACAGCAAAAGGGATAGGAACACGACATACCTACCTACAGAGCAAACCAGTAGTTGGAAGTACAGGGTCTTCCATTCAGTGATATTTGCAATTGAATAAATGAATGATTTCACTCCCACACAAGCTCCCTGTCCGGGATTCCCCCAATGTGGGGTTATGACTCTTTTTTCCGGAGGATATGCTTCCACTGTTGGGTCACATCTCCATACTCTACTACATGAATAGCAGTAGTGCGACAGACCTGGTGTCCCAGATGCGCACCGACTTGTCTCCGCTGGCGGTGCTCAGCAGGTCTGCATGGGAGGCGTGCCAGCACAGCTGGTCCACCGACCCCGTGTGCCCGCGGAACACAAACTCCTGAGCCTATAAAACCATCACAAACAATGCATGAATGCACATTGTGTAATAAATGTGTTTTTAGGCATTCAAGAATGTAAACAATCAATTGCATAATAAATAATAGCTATATTTATTAACCAAGACATGTGGTTTGATCTATTTACATTGTTTTAAATACTTTACAATAGTATTCCTACTATAGCTTTGTTCAATTGACAGAATGTACTTTATTTTTAAAGAGGAGACCTTGAAGTTGGAACCATCGGAGGTAGATATTGGTACTGATTCATTTAACATTATTCCCAAATGAAACTAAATAAATTCAACGCCATAATAGCACACTAGAGACTTAACAGAGGTAACAACAATAACATCACCTTGACAGTGTAAATAAACATAACCTCCAAACACTCACGAGTCGGTTCCGCTCCAGGTTGAAGATGGCGACGCTCTTGTCGAAGGAGCCGGAGGCGAGCTTGCGGCCGTCGCACGACCAGCCCACCGAGTGCACCTTCGACGTGTGCGCGACGTACTCGCGCACCGCGTTGTGCGATTGGAAGTACGCGCGCAGATCTGCCAACTCCTTTATAGGAGTCTGCTTTGGTTCCTTCATAGTTATGCTATCATTAACACTAAAATTAAGCTATAAATCAACAATAGGGTATTTAACTTTATAATAACAACACCTGAGAACAAAATATCAACCAACACAAGCCCGTCCGTAGGCCGGAGGCCGGTTGTTGTCACAAACTATATATATTATAGAATAGAGATACTAAGTCTTGTCTTATCTTATTTATGCAATATACCGTAGAAAGAGGATCTATAGAAGGAGGGTTAGCGAATCACACACAGGGACGGAGATAATGTGACAGTTTCTTCTGGGGTTACCACAAAAAGAATAATCTCCCCATTTTTACTGACAAGTAGGTTTTTAACTATTGAGAATCTTCAAAATAAACTCTTAGTAAATTGTAGTGGTGTAAGTCTAGCATATATTAGTATTAGTGCTTATGTGTGTATCTAGTATATAAGGCTATGTTACTCCCAATAAAGCCAGTTCATCTACGACATTGGTTGTTCTCACTTGACTCCAACTCTCGTCCCTACATGGCGACCTCTGCCTATAGCGGCGATGAGCGCGCGTGCGGGTGTCAATTTACGGGACTGTTAATTGTGCGGAATATATTATTTTATTAAAGGAATAAATGTGCGGACGGACTAATCATGGAACAATGTGTATCATAAAAAACGCGTGTTAATTAATATGTATAATAGTGGGCTATATTTTTATACGCAACATGTAAGTGACACCGCCGAGTGCCGCCGCTGGCCTATCGTGTGCAACCCTATATGGACTACATCTAAGTAAATGAACTTTGCACCTTGCTCAGTAAACTAAATATAGAAATGAACACTATCCTTATTAATTTACTCGAATTCGTGAATGGTGATAAAATGGGGAACCAAGGTTCTACTGCGACGGCCAGACCACCTGTTTCGAGTCAGGATATTCTAACTCAAGTGGGGTACGAGAATGTCATTGAGCAGAGTCACAACAACGTCATCGAACATGTTGGTCAAACTAACTGGTACCTGTTCCTACTCCTGGTTGTTGTGTTTGTGGTGATCGGCGTTCTTCTTCTCTGGTACATCAATAAGGCTATTAACAAGAAGATCGAGAGGCGAGCTCAGGCCATTGCCTTGAGTATGAAGAGAGTCGGGCCGACCGAAGTCGTCTAAAGGATTATCGCGTGAGTGTTGTGATGTGTGGTGCGTAATAGTGCGTTAAAACACTTTAAAAAGTATGAAATACGTAAAATAAATAGAAAATACAGTTTTAGAATTATGTTATGTAATAATTAGCAATTATTAATTATAAGCAAATATGTTTAACTAAATGGCGGAAAACCTTTCTGTATTATGTAATGAGCTTAAAACTATACGTACTTATTTGTGTAAACTAGGCCCTAAGCGTAGACAAGGTGAAATCCTCACCGAAAAATTAAATGAAGCAGAATTAGTGGTTGAGAAATATAACGAGTTAAATGATCAAGTATCGGAACTCGTCAAGAAAGGTTTAATGCCAAGTGAGGAGGTCACTTTATTCAGTAAATTGGAAACGGCTTTTAACGCGCTCTATAACGAAATATTAATTTATTGTCAGGAAAGTTCGGAAGGAAGTGACGCAATGGGGGAGTCTTTCGACTTAAAAACCGCCCTTACTTTATTGCCGGTGATGTCTGATGATGAAATTCTTACAAAGCAACTGATCGACGGCATAGAATATTATAACTCGGTTTTAAAAAGCGACGATCAAAAGAAACTTATTCAGTTTGTTTTGAAAAGCAGGCTATCGCAATCGGCCAAGTTAAAACTTCACAGTGATTTTGCGACTACATTAGAATTAATACAGGATATGAAAAAAAGTTTACTACCACAAAGGGCTGCGACTGCCATTCAAAGCAAGCTGCATAGCATTAGGCAAAATAACCGCAGTGTAAAAGATTTTGGGTCAGAGATTGCTGAACTGTTTGTGGATCTGACTATTTCACAGGCCGAGGGCAATGATGCGAGTTTTAAGGTGCTCAAGCCCTTAAACGAAAAATTGGCTATAAAAAGGTTTGCGGACGGTCTGCGGAACCGCAGGTTAAGTACTATTATTGCAGCGCGGAATTTCGAAACACTTAAAGATGCTGTTCAGGCAGCCCAAGAAGAGGATGACGTCATGGCCGGATCGACTTCAGGAGAAATACTAGGTATGTCATTTCAATTTAATACACCTAGACGGCTTTATAATAGACCGTATCATACACCGAGGACATTTCAGAACACTAGGGGATTCTATAATTCTTATAGGAGCCGTGGCCGCGGTGCACGTCACACCTACGGACACCGTAGCGGCGTAGCGGCGTATCGTGGCAACCATCGAGGCAATTTCAGAGGCACGCGTGGGCGTCCTCTAGGTAATTATAATACAGCTTCAGCCAACAGAGGTAATCAACAGTGGAACCGCCCTAATATAAAATTGATGACTCAAACTGACGCCGAAAACGCAGATACCGCGAAAGAGTTTTTTCGTGACTAACATGTCCATATTAGCATGCGACAGTTCATTGGCCGCTAGATTTCAAGTTAAGGACTACGACTATTTATGGCTCCTAGATACAGGCGCATCAATTTCAGCGTTGAAATATAAACATGTTGCCGCGCTAAATATTCCATTCCATAAACAAAAGTGCACTGTAAATGGAATTGGAGGTAGTATTGAGGCAATAGGCTACACCCATTTACAGTTGGTAGCTAACGGTGAATCATTTCATCACAAGATATATATTTTCAATTCGTTACCATGTTTAGCCAACGGAATTATAGGCAACGACTTTTTAAGCAAGCATGGCGCAGTTTTAGATTACAACTCAAATACTTTACGGCTAACTGGAAATAGTGGAAAGGAAATTAGTTTACCTTTATTTAACACAAAACATAACGACTTTTCAATAATTATCCCGCCCAGGTCCGAATCTATTCATTACATTAACACAGATATGACTGATGAATGTATAGTATGTACGAAAGAGCTTTGCAGTGGAGTTTTCTTAGCCAATACCATTGTTAGACCAGTCAACGGAGTCATACCTATTAAGATTTTAAATACAACGGAGGAGCAAATAGACATAAAGAATATAAAACCACAGTTGGAAAGTCTTCATAATTACGACTTATGTACATTTACACCCACGTTAGGAAACGCGGATAGAGTTAAAAAAATATTCTCACTATTACAATTAAATCACTTAAATAAGGAAGAGAAAACGTCTATAGGAAACATGTGTGCCAAATTCTCCGACGTTTTCCACCTGCCTGCCGACAAATTGACCACAACACATATATACAAACAAAAAATACACTTAAAGCCAAATACATCGCCAGTATTTAAAAAACCCTATAGAATACCGCATTCCCAAAAACAGGAATTAAATAATCAAATAAATAAATTACTAAACGACGGCATTATTGAACCTACTCAGAGCGAATGGTCCAGCCCAGTGTTACTGGTGCCTAAAAAAAGCAAGGAAGGAGAGAAAAAAAAATGGAGATTAGTAATAGATTACCGACAACTTAACAACCATATTCAGGATGATAAATTCCCGTTACCAAATATCACAGAGATTTTAGATTCCCTATCAGGTTCCATTTATTTTTCTCACCTTGACTTATTCTCTGGCTACTACCAAGTACCATTAGACGAAGAAAGTAGAAAGTACACAGCTTTTTGTTCTGGTACACAAGGTTTAAAAATAAGTCCCGGGTCGTTTTCCCGAATGATAACTGTAGCAATGTCAGGCCTTAATTATGAAAAATGTTTTGTCTACTTGGACGACCTAATCGTGTTTGGTAGAAATTTAGCGGATCATAATAAAAATTTAATGGATGTGTTTTATAGGTTACGGAAAGTTAACCTTAAGTTGAATCCAGAGAAGTGCGACTTTCTAAAAAAAAGAAATTCTATATCTCGGACACGTAGTATCAGAAAAGGGCATACTACCTGATCCAGATAAATTAAAAGTTTTAAAAGAATACCCCGTGCCAAAAAATGTAGAAGAAGTGAAAAGGTTTGTAGCCTTCGCGAATTACTATAGAAAATTTATATGTAATTTTGCCGAAAAAGCACATCCATTGAACAAACTGTGTAGGAAAAATGTAGAATTTATTTGGGATGAACAATGTCAAAAATCGTTTGAAAATTTAAAAGAATCTCTTATGACGCCCCCCGTATTAGCATACCCGGATTTATCCGACGAGAACCGCTTTATTGTTCAAACAGATGCGAGTGGATACTCTATTGGCGCGATATTGGCAAATAGTGATGGGAAACCCACAGCGTATACGAGTAGAGGCCTCAACAAGGCCGAGTTGAATTATCCCACTATACAAAAAGAACTTCTCGCTATCGTGTGGGCCATTAAGTATTTTCGGCCATACTTATTCGGTAGAACATTTACGATACAAACTGACCACAGGCCCCTCATTTATTTATTCAACTTAAGAGATCCATCAAGTAGACTACTAAAATTTAGACTAGAATTAGAAGAGTATGACTTCATCGTCGAGTATGTGAGAGGAAAGGACAACGCGGCTGCAGACGCATTGTCTCGCATAAGAATTACGTCAGAGGAACTGAAAGAGATGAATAGACGTGTTATTAATGTAATGACTAGATCAATGTATAGGCGACTCGAAAAACAAAATTCTAGCAGTTCGTCGAGTGATCCCAGTTCTAACAACGTTTGGCCTGATCAACCAAGGGTGGTAGAACTGAGTAAAAGACCCTCGAACTCGGTAGAATTATTGTTTAGTACTAGTCAAGAGCTCAGAAAACAAGGTATAAGACAAGACGAAGTTAAATACAAAAGTAAAACATTATGTTATGTGGCTAGTAAAACGGCAATATATATAAACTCGAACGCTCAATCACTAATATCGCGAGCCGAATTTGTGAGAGAACTAGAGACGTTATGTAAGACATGTCATATAGATAAAGTATGTATACTAAAAACTAATGATAACTATGTGTTTGTAGATAAACTAGCCAAAGAAATAAGTATTACGAAGGATTGGACCGGTCCGTCATTGTGTATCTTAAAAGATGTAATAAGAATAACTGACAAAGATGACAAGCGAGTAATTCTTAACGACTTTCACTTGCTACCTACGAGTGGCCACGCAGGTACAAGAAGAATGATAAATAATATTAAAAAATATTATTTTTGGTCGGGTATAGAACGCGACGTGAAAAATTATGTAGAACGTTGTACTACATGTAAAAAACAAAAATACACGTGTCATACGAAGGAACCAATGGTCATAACGACTACTGCTAACTCGGCATTCGATAAGATATATTTAGATTTAGTTGGGCCCTTAGATAAGGATAGTTATAATTATTCATATATCTTAACTCTGCAGTGTGAGTTATCAAAATATGTAGAGGCGTATCCACTGATGTCAAAAACGGCAGCAGAAGTAGCTAAGGCGTACGTAAATAATTTTATTTTAAGGTATGGTATACCCTTAGAAATAGCTACAGATCGAGGCACGGAGTTCATCTCTAATGTCATGACAGAGGTTTGTAAGTTACTAAAAATTAACAAAATACAGTCTACGGCCTATCACCATGAAAGCATTGGCGCTTTAGAAAACTCCCACAAACACTTAGCAACATTTTTAAGAATTCAAACAGATTGCCACCCCGAAACTTGGAGTGATTGGCTACCCTATTGGTCATTTTCATATAATACTTCTGTCCATTCCGAAACTAAGTTCACCCCATACGAACTAGTGTTTGGCAAAAAGTGCACTTTGCCGAGCAATTTATTAACTAAAGTTGAACCTCTCTACAACCATGACAGTTACCCGTGCGAGTTGCGGTACAGATTGCAACTCTCACAAAAAGAAGCTCAAGATAATTTAATTAGAAGTAAAGCAATACGTAAGTCAAAATATGATAAGAAAATAAATCCTGTAACGTATAAGAAAAATGACTTAATATTACTTAGAAATGAAAATAGACTTAAGATGGACCCGTTGTACTCGGGACCGTATGTAGTTGTAAGAGACCTAGCACCAAATGTAGAAATATTAAAAGATGGAAAAACAGATGTAGTTCACAAAAACCGAACTAAATTATACAAGTCTGTATAAAAAAAAAATACAAACTATTAACTGTGTATTTTTTTTTTCGCTGAATGGGAGGTGTAGTGGTGTAAGTCTAGCATATATTAGTATTAGTGCTTATGTGTGTATCTAGTATATAAGGCTATGTTACTCCCAATAAAGCCAGTTCATCTACGACATTGGTTGTTCTCACTTGACTCCAACTCTCGTCCCTACATCCCGTCATTAGCGGACAAACACAAAACATCCGATGTCCTCCCAATTACGATATAAAAATGTTTACTAATTTAATACCTACATTATAGTTAACAAAATCACGATTAGATTAAAACGTCTTAGTTATTCAGCCATTATAATAATGAAATTCATAATAATAATAGTATTAAATAAATGTGCAAATAAATGTTTCTTCTTCTTCTTCTTCTATTCTAATCACATCACAATTAAATTTTTAATCAGTTATTTTTAACGTTCGAGCCGATCTAGTTTACCCAATATTATGGGTAACATATTTCCTTACACGCTGGCCACTGGTTTATCGATGACACTTTGGTGGCATAGGCCGGTGGCAGACAATCGCTGCCTTATACGCGATGAGGGACAGGAGATATGTCATTGTTTCTCGCTCCCACGTGTGTTATTGTCTATGCTTACATCTCCTTCACACAGCTTTGTATGTGTGTATCACCAGCTCCATCTATACTTACTTCATGCAATATACTTATGAATAATAAGTCATCTTTTCTTTGATATTTAAAGCACAAACTACTAAGGAGATAGTATAGGATCGTAGAAAGAGGATCCTATAGAAGAAGGGTTAGGGTTATATATTATTATACTCTTTGGGGTTACGGTTAGTTAGCGAAATGCGAATCGAATATTGCGAATGTCCATGTCCAACAGGGACGGAGATAATTTGACAGTTGTTTCTGGGGATACCACAAAAAGAATAATCTCCCCATTTTTACTGACATAAGTAGGTTTTTATTGAGAATCTTCGAAATAAATTCCTAATAAATATTAGCGGGCAACAAATTGATCTTGTGGCATATTAAGTTACACATTTATCCTCTAAGAGTTACACTTATGATTACTTAGTGTCAGTTGCACCAACGTACGAACACAGACCGGTCATCGTCAAATATGGCGCCGGCAGGTGTCATCCCATAGAAACTTGTCAAACTTTCCATACAATCAGATTTGACGAACACCGCTTACGATTACAGACGGTTTGGTGCAACCCACCCTTATTCAGCCATTGTAAAAATGATATTTACCCACATTAGTGCAAAATCTCATTAAAAACCTTATTGACATCGATCATTATTCAGTATTCTAATAACGACAAAAATGTTAATCTGTTATTTTTAACATTTGAGTCGGTTTGGTTTACCCAACATTATGGGTAACATATTTTCTTATACGCTGGCCACTGGTTCATCGATGACACTTTGGTGGCACGGGCCGGTGGCAGACAAATGTTGCCTTATACGCGATGAGGGACAGAAGATTTGACGTTGTATCTCGTTTCCGCGTGTGTTATCGTCTATGCTTACATCTCCTTCACACACACCTTTGTATGCGTGTATCACCAGCTCCACCATACTTACTTCATGATAGCACAAAATAAAGAATATTTACTTTGTGATGATAGTAAGCGACGCGACACTCAGTGTTGCCAGAGCACTTCCGTCAAAAAGTACGGTCGGGTGTCCAAATAAAGCAGTGCCATTTGTACCATTAATCCATTAATGGCACTTCCCAATGGTACACATGGTACAGGTGGTCCGGCGGGTGCTTATGGGATAAGTTGTACCGTTTGTACAATCAATTGTACTTGTGGGATAAATCAGTGCCATTTGTACCATCAATGGTACTTCCCAATGGTACAGGCCCCTATACCACAAAACTTTACAAGTCTACAATTTGACAAAATTGTACAGTTTTCCATAGAAAAAGTTCACAAATTTGGCGAATGGTACTTACGCTTGTAAAGTATTGTGGTACAGGCCCCAGGTGGTCCGGCGGGTGATAAGTGACTGAAAAGCTAAGGGCCACGCCCACCCTATCGATAGGGCAGTGTGATAGGCTTTTTAGCCGTAGTGCGTACAGTCGAATTCATAATTGTCCTTTTATCTTTTATCACTTCAAAGCTTTTCGTCAACCGATTCTTGAATGAAAATTGTTGTTAGAAACCTTATATTTTTGAAAGAGCTATCCAACGACACCACAAACGATGGGGTTTGGAAGAAAAAAAAACCCGGCCAAGTGCGAGTCGGACTCGCGCACGAAGGGTTTCCGTCCCATTATTTTTATTCTATCATTTTGTCAGCGTCATTGATATATTAGTCACATCACTCTCGCACTTGGCCGGGTTTTTTTTCTTCCAAATCCCATCGTTTGGTGGTGTCGTTGGATAG
The DNA here is from genome assembly GCA_951800055.1 of Cenopis cana. Lineage (NCBI taxonomy): Eukaryota > Metazoa > Arthropoda > Insecta > Lepidoptera > Tortricidae > Cenopis > Cenopis cana. The sequence goes on along the minus strand of OX637493.1, from coordinate 13,915,281 downwards.
CTCTTTTAAAAATATGTATCCTCATGCCAAATTACAACTTTCTAATACAATCGGTTACTAAAAAAACGCGGGGGACAGATGGACGGACGGACATAAAGGGTTCCTTGTTTACTAGCAAAAATGAAACAATTAAGATGTAAGTAGAGAACGTTTATTGTGTGTTTACGTAGACTCCATGTAGCGGCGCCTCCAGATCTTGATCTGGCTGAGCAGGAACAGCAGGGGAGAGAGCCACACCACCATCATGAACGCGCTGTGCCCTAGACACTCCTGCGCAAAAACAAAACTTGACTAAGCATAGGGTGTTCAGAGGCCGAATTCATTTGTAGTGTAATCAGAAGCTTCCTTCCTATCCCCTCCCTCACTTCCTAGTTAGGACGCCTGAATTCAGGACAGTGAAATACCCGCTAGGATGGTCAGACTCACTCCAAGCGTCAACGGGTTCCTGGGCGGCGTGCAGAGAAAATGCGTGCACTGGTTCCAGCTCCGCGCCGGCACGAGCGCGCGGCCCGGCGCGCGCGCCGGCGCCCGCAGCAGCGACAGGCTGCTCCGCAACATGCCGCTCGTCGCAGTCGCTTCACGTCACGGGTACGGGTGGAGTGCAGGACAAGAGGCAGCTCCGAACTTCTCGGTTGACAATAACGAATCCGCAAGGAAAATTATATATATACTCTTTGACAACGACGGTCTATATCACTGTGGTTGACGTTGGACTGACGAATGTCATTGATGCTTAAATTCGGATTTCAAATTCATATTTTTTTGTACGGCAAATATCATTGACATATTTGGTTTTCGGAAGGCCGGCCGTTGAGTTTAGATATCGATACTCATACTATACTGTAAATAAATTGCAACAATCAAGAAAGTAAAGCCGGCGCTAGATATAGCTTTAAGTTTGATTATGATTACTATGTGTGGCAACGCACTTTGACAATGTGTTCAAAGTTTGAACAAAGATTTGCACTTTGCTTATCGGGTATCGATTTCTGGACACAGCACATCAGAAGCGTTCAAATGTTTACAAAGCATGTCTGGCCGGTTGCGTAAATAGGTATGTGTTTTGTAAAGTCTTCAAAGATGTGTGCAAATCTTTGAAGCTAGTCTGACGCCCGGGTAAGGCGTTCCTACTGTTGAACCTTGCAAAGATGTGCAGTTAGTAAATTGTAATGTATCAGAATATCTGAGAAGAGGTTTAGGTACAGTACAATAAAACAAGTCAAAATAATAAATACGATTATTTACTGACTAGTCAACTAAACATTACGTTATAGTATAGTACCTAGTACCTATCTAAAAACAAAATCATAACAACGTCCATCACTTTGGCAATAGAACACAGCTACTTATTACGTAATACGTATCGATGGTCGTCAAGCGAGGTCAGGAAACAGATATAGTTAATATTTACCTGAGATAATAAACACGGGCTGAGATAATATACACCTTCCTAAATTATGTCCGATTTGTAGGATTGCAGACTAGATCGTATTACACACATTCGTATTCACATGAAACGTTTGGCAATAAAAATTAAGCAATTTATCACAAAAAACGACAAAGACACGGCAATACTTTGAATGAAGGGTGGGTACCTACTCGTACGGCCGTCTCATTTCAATTATGTCGTTGCTTGCATTTTTGTCGTTGTCGTGCTACATCGCTACGTCCGTGATGGGCTTCATCGCCAGGAGTTCAGAGCCGCCTTCTCCCGTATCCGGCCGGACCGGCGCCTCGGCCACGCTCCCGGCTCGGCGGCCGGTATAATGTTTTCCTTCGATACGCCTTCGTTCTCGGACTCTTCGTCCCGCGGCAGACTGGCGTCGTCCGAGAGATCGTCCGAGTCGCTCGCGTCATCCGAGGTGTCCGAGATGAAGGAACCGCGTCTGATAGTGGAGAGTTTAGTTTTGGGGACGGGGTCCCGGGAGCGGGCTGGCTTGGCGCCGGGCCGGCCGTGGCCGTGGCGGTGGCGGTGGCGGTGGGCGCGCCGCCACAGCAGCGACAGCAGCGCGCGCTCCACGTCGCTCACGCGGCGGTACAGCGCGCCCGGCGCCACGCCCAGCGTCGCCGCCATCTCGCGCATCACGAACCGGAAACTCCGCGGGAACGACTCGTCGATCTCCTCTTGCACCGCTCTATTGGTCCACGTCCTGCACTGCTCGTAGTGCTTGAACCAGTAGTTAAACTTGGAGATGCTCTCCGGATCTTCCACTAAATGATCGATGTTTCGTTTCATCCTCCTCCATTCCATTTTCTTCTGATATCTTTCGGAGCACTGTCGCTTCTTTTCTTCTTGGAGAGCGTCGTCGGCCGGTTGTTTGTCGAGGAAGCTCGCGTCGTCGCCGGCCCCGGGGCCGGGGCCGGGGGCCGCGGGGCCGTCCTGCAGCTTGAGGAACAGCTGCGAGGCGTCGTGCGTTTTCTCGTCAAACTTGGCGTCTCCTTTGTAAACGGGATCATAAGCGGGTTCGTCGACCGAATCCTCGTCGCTCGTGATATTGTTTTCGATCACTTCAACGTCCCGCGCCTCGTCCGGCTCTCCGTCCCGCGAATCATCCGGGGGTCCGTCCCCGGCGTCCGGCGGTCCGGCCCCGGGTCCCCCGGGCTCCGGCCGGCTCTCGGCGGCGTCGACGAACCTCCGCACTTCCTCCGCCACCTGTTGCATCGCGTCCCGGGCCAGCGAGCTCTGGTAGGCCGACACGACGTCGCCGACGGCGAGCCCGCCCTCGAAGCGCGCGCGCTTCCCGACACAAGCTTCCGGGCGATCGTTGTTCTCGCGTTTGGAGCCGCTTTTTTCATTGCGAGGACGAAGGACAGTTCTAAATCGGATAGGAATTTTGGATTCAGTTCCGATGTATTTTTTGTAAGCCGCTATCATGATCTGTTTGATGGTCTCCGCTCGGTCGAAGGTGCGCGCGTCGTACTGCGGGCCGCTCTCCTCGTCGCTTTCCAACACCCCCCCGCCCCGGTCCGCGCCCGCGCTCTCTAACTCATCGCACAAGTCGTCGAAAACGTTCACATCCTTCGTTTCGTCGTCGAAATATTCCGAAGGTTCGGGAGCCTCCACCTTCTCCTCCTTAATCTTAACGCCGAAGAAGTCATCATCAAATATGTCGCCCCCCTCGGGTTCCTCCTCGAACGTCTCCAGCTTCCTCTCGTCCTCCGGGTCCCCGCGGGCCCGGCCCGGGTCGCGCCCGGGGTCCCCGCCCGGGTCCACCTCGTCGACCACGTGCGCCGCGGTCGGCCGTTTCGTTTTAGCCCAATTTTTGTTCTCGCAGGCCTTCACGTACACTACAGTCGGATCGGCGTCGGCGCCTCGCAGGCGGACGCCTATCTCCCGACGATAGATCTTGCCGGCGTCGGCGACGCCCTCGAGCGGGCCGACCCCCGGTAGCGCGAGGCGGCGGGTGGCGTACTCCAGGTCGTACCTGGTGAAGTCCTCGTCGAGCGCCCCCGGGGCGAGCTCCCGCGCGAGCGCGAGCGCGGGCGTCGGCGCCGCCGCCGCGCGCCGCAGCTCCGCCAGCGGCCGCACCGGCGGTCGGCGCCGGCCGGGAATCCTCCCTAAGATGTCCATGGTCACCTCGTCGCTCAGGACGGGCTCGCCGCCCTTCCCGTCGTCGGCGGCGCCCGGGCCGCGGCCGCGGGCGGGCGGGCCCTCCTCGAAGTGCTCCATCAGGGCCTCGTCCGGGGCGCGCATGTTCCGCTGCCGGGCCAGCGGCGCGAACTGCCGGCTCAGCACCAGCGCGCGCCGGCGCAGGTGCGCGGCCCACTCGCGGAACGAGAACAGCCGGTCCGTCGGCTCCGGGTCGGTCGTGGACGCGCGCGGGCGGCGCTGCTCGCGGTTGATCCGGTCGACGGCGGCGGACAGGCGCACCTCCGCGTCGTCGTCGAGGCCGAAGCACATCTTGAGCGCGACGAGGATGTAGGCGAGCGTCAGAGTGTCGTAGCCGGGGTGGCGCGGCGCCCGCTCGCTGCGCCGGCGCGGCTCCCAGGGCACGGGCAGCAGGCGCACGAGCGCGCGCACGAGCGGGGCGAGGCCGGCGGGCAGGCGCAGCTCCCGCAGCTGCGCCGCCACCAGCGCCTCCACGTCGGGCGTGCGCGGCGGGCCCAGCTTCAGCACGGTGCCGAGGCGCCCCATCACCTGAGGGAATACGGCTCGTTTTACCCTCGAGTCTCTCTCCAGAATGACTTCCAGATAGGTAGTATCGAAACGCCTCAATGTCAGAGTTCCCAATTTATTAATAAATGAATTATATAACTAGGTATTACGACTGGTTGTGTTACCGTAAAACTGTAAAAACGGTTAGTTTATAATCTAACTAGCGAAATTGTAAACTGTCGAAAGATTGAGAACCGATTTTTTTTTCAACGAAATTTCCGCTCTCCGCCCCAAAATAACGAACGACCCTAAGTTGCAAGTTTCACGTTGAAAGATATGAACCGTAACATATACCTGCAGAGGTTACTGACCTGTGGCAACTCGCTGCACACTTGGAGCGTGCCGCGCAGGCGCGCCGCCACGCCGCGCGCGCGCGCCCCGAACAGCACGTCCGGCGGCACGAAGCTCCCCGCGCCGGACACCGGCAGGAGCCGCCACGCCACCAGCCGCGACACCGCGGACACCTGCAGAGGTTACTGACCTGTGGCAGCTCGCTGCACACTTGGAGCGTGCCGCGCAGGCGCGCCGCCACGCCGCGCGCGCGCGCCCCGAACAGCACGTCCGGCGGCACGAAGCTCCCCGCGCCGGACACCGGCAGGAGCCGCCACGCCACCAGCCGCGACACCGCGGACACCTGCAGAGGTTACTGACCTGTGGCAGCTCGCTGCACACTTGGAGCGTGCCGCGCAGGCGCGCCGCCACGCCGCGCGCGCGCGCCCCGCGCAGCACGTCCGGCGGCACGAAGCTCCCCGCGCCGGACACCGGCAGGAGCCGCCACGCCACCAGCCGCGACACCGCGGACACCTGCAGAGGTTACTGACCTGTGGCAGCTCGCTGCACACTTGGAGCGTGCCGCGCAGGCGCGCCGCCACGCCGCGCGCGCGCGCCCCGCGCAGCACGTCCGGCGGCACGAAGCTCCCCGCGCCGGACACCGGCAGGAGCCGCCACGCCACCAGCCGCGACACCGCGGACACCTGCTGTTTAGGCCGATAAGGATGAGTTTCGTTTGATGGGATTTTGAAATTAAATAAACGTGTGCTCTGTATGCTTCTTTATTCTTAACTAAACTTTTTAAATCGACGTGGACTGTATATGCACTATATCTAGGTATGCATTCGCGTGCATAGCAACGATGCGTAAATATCTATACTAATTTGGACATTCCGCCCACCAAGAACATAGTTCTTAAATTACACGGCAAAATATAGAACTAAATGATGAAACATATATGTTAAACAAAACATAATATCTAGATCCTTAACTAAGCACAAAGTAAGTCTTGTAAAACATCACTTATTTTTAGTAATTACACAAAGTTTACTAACTGGACGCTTGAACATTCCTGATTTACATTTTACAGTAACAACTCTTGTAATATTATCAGGTCCAGTATGTTTTTCTACAATTTTGCCTAAAATCCATTTAGCAGGAGGAATATTGTCCTCTTTTAGAACAACAACATCATTAATCTCAGGTTCAGCAGTACTATTATTAGAATTCCATTTATATCTCTGATTAAGATTAACTAAATATTCTTTGTACCACCGTTTCCAAAAATCTGTTACAATTTTTTGCGTTAAGCGCCATCTATCTAAACCACTAACATTAGTGTCACATTCATCTGCTATATTTAATAGCGGCTCACCTACCAGGAAATGGCCTGGTGTCAAGGGGAGAGGGTCGACTGCACTGTCGCTAAGTAATGTTAAAGGTCGTGAATTCAAACACGCTTCCACTTGCGCAAGAACTGTCGCCATCTCCTCATAAGTAAGTGTACTGTTTCCTACCACCTTACGTAAATGTCCTTTCGTACTACGGACTCCAGCCTCCCAAAGACCGCCAAAATTGGGAGCGTGGGGTGGGATGAAGTGCCATGTTGTACGCTCTAGTATCAGCATGGCTGCGATTTCATCCGGTAGTGATGATTTAGCACGATTAAACATATCTCTCATTTCTCTGTCTGCACCAACAAAATTGGTGCCATTGTCACTGAACAGATCTTGACAGTGACCTCTCCTTGCCGTAAAACGCCTGAAAGCTGCAATAAATCCTTTGGCAGTTAAATCTGTAACGGCTTCTAGGTGTATTGCCCGGGTGACCATACACACGAACAGACAGATATACCCTTTATAAGATTTTGCTCCTCTGCCAGGTGAAAATCTTATATTTACAGGACCGCAGTAATCAACTCCTGCAGATTTGAATGGCTTACTGGGTTTAAGCCGAGCTTCAGGAAGAAGTCCCATTAGAGGAACAGACTTCTTTTTCGAATATCTCAGGCACGTCACACATTCTCTATAGATTTTCTTAGTACGATCCTTAGCTTGCAATATCCAGTATCTTGTTCTCAAAAGGTTCAACATTAATTGAGGACCGCCATGCATGGTACGATGATGAGCATCAATAATTAAAAGCTTGGTAAAATGATGTTTACCAGGCATAATCACTGGATGTCTCGTATCATAGCTCGCGTCCGATTGTACTATTCGTCCACTCACTCTTAATGTCCCTTTTTCATCCAAAAAAGGACACAGAGTACGAAGATTACTCTTTTTTGCTACAAGTCCTCGATTCTTTAACTGTTTTATCTCAGTAGCAAACTCAGTCTCTTGAATTAAGTTAATGCATGAAATTAAAGTCTTATTCATTTCTTCTGAAGTAATAAAATTTGGCAATTTTACTCTTTCGTTTTTTGGTACTTTAAAATTTAACACTCTTCTACAGTACGAAATTACTCTCAACAATCTCGATAATGACGAAAATCTTGACCAAATTGAGGGTTCTTCCTCAATGTTAGATGAAACAGTTAAAGATGCGAGTCTTTCCTCCTCATGTGTGTCTTCCACGATTATGTGGCTCATCTCTAAATCGGTCTCTGCCAGCCACTGAGGGCCATGCCACCACAGTGGATGCTGTAGTAGATGCTGTGCTTGTAATCCGCGAGACGCACAATCCGCAGGATTAGCGTCTGTAGCTACATGGCTCCATTGCTCAAAATCTAAAATATTTAATATGATGGACACTCGGTTACTCACAAACGTAGTCCAACGAGCCGAGCCTGCTCTAAGCCAAGCGAGTACGATGGTGGAGTCGGTCCAGCCATGTAACTTATCTTTAGGCACCTCCATCACTTGTGCCACTTCAAAAATAAGTTTAGCTCCTAAGGCTGCGGCGCATAACTCTAGCCTTGGAATTGATAATTCCTTTTCTGTAGGGGCAACCTTAGTTTTGGCCGTCACCAAGTGTACGTTCACATTGTTCAGCTCGTCTGTCACTCGAACGTAGACTGCAGCAGCCATCGCTGCTCTCGATGCATCTGAAAAGACATGAAGCTCGATGCTCGACCTTGGGGTAGCATTTAACCATCTCGGTATCTCTAGGATCCTCAGATCCACTAACTCCTCTCTAAAGGTCAGCCACTCCAGTAATAGTTCCTCTGTCAAAGGCTCGTCCCACTTAAGACCAGATTTCCACAATTTCTGGATAAACATTTTCGCCACTATTACAACGGGAGCAATCCACCCCAGTGGATCATATAATCTCGCAACATCAGACAAGACTTGTCTCTTTGTGATTGGGCCTTTAGGTTCAGTCAGGTTTAGCGTATACTCAAATTTATCAGTCTCTCTGTTCCAACACACACCAAGAACCTTAATTGACTTGTTGAATTTTAAATGCTCTGATTGAACATCTGATTCATTGTTTCCTGTAATTTTCATGAGTACAGTTTTAGAATTACAGTTCCATTTTTGAAGTTCAAAGCCACCAGACACCAGACCTCATCAACTCGTTCATCTCTTCAAATATCTTTAGTGCCTCATCGTCAGTGTTAGCTCCAGTTATTAAGTCATCCATATAGAAATCTTGTATGGTGATTCTTGCAGCTGTAGGGTAATTTGCTTTCTCCAATTCTGCAAGCCTTTGCAACGATTTAACCGCCAAATACGGAGCACAAGCGGTACCAAACGTTAGTCTCAATAGCTTGTAGTGTTGTATGGGCTCCGAACCATCTGACGTAAACCGCCACACGATTCTCTGAAAATCGGTATCTTCATCAGCCACACAAACCATTCGATACATTTTAATGATGTCTGCCACAAGACACACCTTGTGTCTTCTCCACCTCATCAAAATGTGTCTCAAATCTTGTTGTAATTTTGGACCAACAAGAAGGTCGTCATTCAAGGACACGTTGTTGTCTCCTCTGCAAGACGCATCAAAGACAATTCTCACTTTTGTAGTTTGTTTATCCTCTCTCACTACAGCGTGATAAGGAAGATACACTGCCTTAGGATTCTCTAACTCATCTGCCGTTACTGGCCTCATGTGGTTCAAACTCAAGTACTCTGCCATAACCTTGTTATATTCTTCTCTCAGTTTTGGTTCTCTCAGTAACTTTCTCTCTAATATCCCGAATCTCTTGAGAGCTACCTCTTTAGAATTACCATATTGACACTCAGGATCCTCTGTTGCAAAAGGCAGTCTAACTACTAACCTTCCATGCTCATCTCTCACAGTCGTTGCATCAAAAAACTTCTCACAATACTTCTCACTCTCAGTCATCTCCTTCTGAATCAAGTTAGGCTCATTTTCCATCTCCCAAAACATTTTTAACAAATCATCCTCCTGAACATTCACATGCATGCTAGTTAACTTAGTCTTTACCTCATTCTCACATTCTCTCGCAGCTCGTCCGGACAAAATCCATCCAAAAATAGTATTCTGTGCCATTAAACTTCCCTCTGACTGTTTGATCATCCCCTCCAGCAGTATTTCGCCATACACATCAGCACCTAAAAGGATATCAATTTTACCTGGTGTCGTATACATCGGATCAGCTAAAGGTAAGTTTCCAATATCTGACCACTCGGGGACGCTCAGTTGGGTAGCTGGAAGCAAAGACGTTAACGAATGTAACACATAAGCACATACATCTACAGAACTCGCAGGATTATGGCGTGATTCCACGCGCAGTGAAACTGTGTGTTTGATTCTCATACGACCGTCTCCTAACCCTGACACAAACCCACTTACTGGTTTGCGTGTAAGTCCTAGTAATTGTACAGTCGCCTCAGTAATAAATGAAGCCATACTACCTTGATCAAGTAAAGCTCTAATAGTTTGTTTACAACCAGTGGAATTAAATACCTTAACTCTAGCCGTCGCGAGAAGTACACTGTTAGGTTGCAGCGCACCTCTTGAAAACGCAGCTGTAATATGTGTGTCACCTCGTGATGTACTCGGTCTCTCGGGTGGGGGTGCACTCGGTGACGACGCCATAAACTCACTCATAGGTCTCGCATCCTGGTTGGTCTCCTTCATTTCTCGCTCAAAATGTAGTAGGGTGTGGTGTCTCTTCCCGCATTTTCTACAACTCGATGATTGCCTACACTTTACTGCCGAATGAGTAGGCATTAAGCAGTTAAAACACAGTCTAGCATTCTGCACAAAGTCCTGCCGCTCCTTGGGTGTCATGTACCCAAACTGCTTGCAATGGTAAATGTGATGATTCTCATGGCACATAGTACACTCGACTTCACTTGTTTTGGTTTGTGTTTTATTCTCGAGCGCCGTATGAAAAGTCTTAGCTTTCACGACAGGCTTAGCAGGTTGTGATGAGCGGGATGTATTGGTATCAATCATCTCTAATGACCTGAATCTGTGCTCTAAATACTCTCGTAATTGTTCCCAGGTAGGTAAATCATCGCCTAGCATATTTAAACTCTGCTCCCACTGTTTCATAGATTCTGTGTCCAATTTTGATACCACCAAAAACACGATAATTGTATCCCAAGTGCTCGTGCTAATGCCCATATTTTGTAAAGACTTCAAACATGTTGACGTGGTGTCCAATAAATGCCTCACTGCACTAGCAGACTCGTTTTGTATTTTCTTAGTCGAAAACAAGGTCCTCATAACAGCATTACAGTTATACCGCTTGTTATCGTAACGCCGAACTAATTGTTTCCAAGCATCCTCGTAATTTGCCTCAGTAGTCGAAAAAATGCTAAGTAAACTCAACGCTTCTCCTGACAAACTGCTTTTTAAATAATGCAATTTTTGAACTCCCGTAATATTTTTGTTCTTATGGATTAACGAAGTAAACATATCGTAAAACATTTGCCAGTCTTCATATTTTCCACCGAACGTAGGTAAATTAATCCGTGGTAACTGTACGTCGCAGGTACCATCGTTGGTAACAACCGTCGCTGCCGCAGGTGACAACGATTGCCTAGTTGATTGAAGAAATGGCTCCAAACTTTCTCGTAACACGGTTTTGTATTGAACATAACATTCCTCAAACTCTTCGTATCTCCCGAGAGTGAAATATGTCTCCGTTCTATCTTGCGATGCCTTGGAAATAATGTCCTTGTGCCCTTTTTCAAAGTCTCTAAACTGTCTCTCAAGAACTTCAAGTCTCGTCTCTAAATACGGCCGTTTAATCCTTTCTTTAGGCGATTTTCTAAAGTTCTTCTCAGAATTCTTCAGGTTGTTCAATAACTCCTCTTGATAGTTAATTAGGTCGTCTAATGACGACATGATGACTCACTCGATAATCACAAGTCCCAACAAACAGTACGCGTAAGAAGATAACTTAACACTCAGACGAAATGTCTTAAAAACTCCTTTAATATTGCTCAGTCCGATATAATAACTCACTCACAAATTATATCGTAATAAAAGTTAATGAAAAAGTCTCATAAATCACTTATAAACACTGAATGTTTTGTAATATTCGAACTCAAAGTTATAACGCGTAATTATAATTGCACTAAAACTTGCAGTAAACACCTCGCTCGACTCATCCTTATCTATTTTCCCGTTAGCCGCTATTGTTCTCGCCGGCCGGCGGCTAGTCTCCAGGTGCGAATTAATCCGGCTCGTTATGGACCATATGTTTAGGCCGATAAGGATGAGTTTCGTTTGATGGGATTTTGAAATTAAATAAACGTGTGCTCTGTATGCTTCTTTATTCTTAACTAAACTTTTTAAATCGACGTGGACTGTATATGCACTATATCTAGGTATGCATTCGCGTGCATAGCAACGATGCGTAAATATCTATACTAATTTGGACACCTGCAGAGGTTACTGACCTGTGGCAGCTCGCTGCACACTTAGAGCGTGCCGCGCAGGCGCGCCGCCACGCCGCGCGCGCGCGCCCCGCGCAGCACGTCCGGCGGCACGAAGCTCCCCGCGCCGGACACCGGCAGGAGCCGCCACGCCACCAGCCGCGACACCGCGGACACCTGCAGAGGTTACTGACCTGTGGCAGCTCGCTGCACACTTGGAGCGTGCCGCGCAGGCGCGCCGCCACGCCGCGCGCGCGCGCCCCGCGCAGCACGTCCGGCGGCACGAAGCTCCCCGCGCCGGACACCGGCAGGAGCCGCCACGCCACCAGCCGCGACACCGCGGACACCTGCAGAGGTTACTGACCTGTGGCAACTCGCTGCACACTTGGAGCGTGCCGCGCAGGCGCGCCGCCACGCCGCGCGCGCGCGCCCCGCGCAGCACGTCCGGCGGCACGAAGCTCCCCGCGCCGGACACCGGCAGGAGCCGCCACGCCACCAGCCGCGACACCGCGGACACCTGCAGAGGTTACTGACCTGTGGCAGCTCGCTGCACACTTGGAGCGTGCCGCGCAGGCGCGCCGCCACGCCGCGCGCGCGCGCCCCGCGCAGCACGTCCGGCGGCACGAAGCTCCCCGCGCCGGACACCGGCAGGAGCCGCCACGCCACCAGCCGCGACACCGCGGACACCTGCAGAGGTTACTGACCTGTGGCAGCTCGCTGCACACTTGGAGCGTGCCGCGCAGGCGCGCCGCCACGCCGCGCGCGCGCGCCCCGCGCAGCACGTCCGGCGGCACGAAGCTCCCCGCGCCGGACACCGGCAGGAGCCGCCACGCCACCAGCCGCGACACCGCGGACACCTGCAGAGGTTACTGACCTGTGGCAGCTCGCTGCACACTTGGAGCGTGCCGCGCAGGCGCGCCGCCACGCCGCGCGCGCGCGCCCTGCGCAGCACGTCCGGCGGCACGAAGCTCCCCGCGCCGGACACCGGCAGGAGCCGCCACGCCACCAGCCGCGACACCGCGGACACCTGCAGAGGTTACTGACCTGTGGCAGCTCGCTGCACACTTGGAGCGTGCCGCGCAGGCGCGCCGCCACGCCGCGCGCGCGCGCCCCGCGCAGCACGTCCGGCGGCACGAAGCTCCCCGCGCCGGACACCGGCAGGAGCCGCCACGCCACCAGCCGCGACACCGCGGACACCTGCAGAGGGCTGCAATTCCCCGCATTCAAATTGTTAACAGGTAACACTGACTTGTTTTTCATCACATGCTGTAAAATTGTGGAATAAGTTACCGTTGTCCTTAAGACAGTCCCAGTCTGTAGCATCGCTCAAGACGAAGTTGAAAGAATTTTGGCTATCCAATAACTTGTGAATTATATGGATACAATATTTATGGGTATATTTATGTATTTAATTTTGGGTAGGTATATTTATATATATATAGTATATATATATATATATATATATTTAGTTGTTTATTTATGTGTAGTATAAATATATATTTGTACACGTGTTGGTTTGTCTATCGTTTGGTTCCTATTCTCCACTCAATTGCTCAAAGGTTAACTGGAAGAGATCCCTTACAGGGATAAGTTCGCCTTTGTACATGTATAATCTATTTTGTCTGTATTGTTTCTTTCTCTTGTCTTGTGTACAATAAAGTATTTACATACACATATGGTTGAATATGTCAGATAATTGAAAAGGTCTCTCTCTCTGATTCCGTTCGTGGATGATTTACTAAAACGATAAACTCATGAAACCATTAACTCGAAATATAGACATAGACACACAGTGCCAAACAGAAATGGCGGAAAATGTGGCCTAATTTGACAATGACAGTTATATTCCAATAGTTTTGTAAAAAAAAGACTTACAGCTGTTAATATTAAGTGTTAATTTGTCAAATTTGTAAAAACAGTATTTGTGTACTGCCCGAATCGTGGGGACCGTACTTTTACGGGGGCTATTTTTTTGGCTGATTTACAAATCTAGTCCTATCTATAATGTTGAATGAAAATGTTCTATGAATGAAACCATCTAATCTTAGAATAAACATTGATATAGATAGAATGAGTGTAACCTGCGGGGTGCGCCAAAGTTCATATAAAATTGCAAATTCGATTATTAAATCTCCGAAAATGTATTTCATACAATTATATTTCATACTGATCGCTATTCATAATTATTTTTGATTCATAACTATCAGAACTCCGAATTATCCATATTCATAACATAATGTCACTAAACATATTTGCCACTTTTTACGCCATTTTAAACATATTTTAAGTATTTTAACATAACGATTTTTAGCAAAATATAGTTTAGTACTTTAGTAATTAGTATCATAAACCTCTATTCTCGACTTCTACATATTCTACTCTAAGGCAGGTCGGTATAGGTAGTGCCACGACGCGCGAAGCGAGGAGGATTGGTTAGGAAGAACTGCGACCCTACAGCGCGCGAGCTGAGCGAGCAGAGCGAGCGTGCCGCGGTAGCGGCCGGCGAAGCGCCAGAACAGATTTTTTTTCATAAAATTATTAAGGCAACACTACAAAATAAGCTCATGAGTAAAAAATACAAATACAAAACCGCAGTATGAAAACAAATATAATCTGAATGATAACATTATGAGTAAAAATTTATTATGAATAACGATGGTAGTAATAAAAATTATTCTCAAACTAGATTAGGAAAAACAAATTTATGAAGAGTGATAATTTTATGATCACAAAGCGACATTATTAGAAAAAAATCGATCAAAAAAATTGTATATGAGCCAATATGGACCCCACCTGCGGTCGTGGTTGAGAGCGAGCGCCAGTATGCCGACGATCACCAGCTGGCTGACGCGGTCGAGCCGCGCCGCCCCCCTCTCCCCGCCCCCGCCGCCTTCCCTCTCCCCGCCCCCGCCCCCCGCGCCTTCCCCCTCCGAGCCCGAGCTCGAAGACGCGGCCTCCAGCTGGCTCAGCATTTTGAAGCGGCTAGGAGTACAATAAAAATTAGATTTAATAAGCAATGTTGTTGCAGTCACATGGTCACCTCTTGGATGGGCGACCGCTTTTAGTGGTCACTAAAGCTCAAGTTTCCTAACATAGCGGCGCCGTCATATAGCGGGCGTAATACAGCAGTGAAATGACGTCACTACACTAGAATGTTGTCTTTGTAAAATGTAAACAAAAAGGGCGCGGTCTTCTAGAAGGCGGTGATAATACGGTAATATGTCCGTTATAATATGGCTGCTATTTGAAGCCACCAATATCCTAGGAAAGCTTAACTCAGCGCTCCTGTGCAAACTGATGCAGTTCGAATGCTTGTTCGCCATCATCCCAGTATCACAAAAAAGCCCACCTTATGTCATCTTTCTTCTGATACATCCTGATGTAGCGGCTCCAGATCCAGAGCACCTTGAGGCGCAGGCTGGGCGCCGCCCCCAGCTCCACCAGCTGCTCCGTCAGCCCCGCCAGCATGAAGTTGTATGTGTGCCACTTGTACCACTCCGGGCTCACTGTGCCACAACACACACTGTTACACTCTATTCAGCCTTACGTCTCATGTAGGGGTCACAAAACCGCTAGTATTTTTGAAAACCGGTTTTTCGGTTTTTGTACATTACAAAACCGGGTTTTCCGGTTTTTCGGTGATTTTTCGGTTTTACATATAAAAAGTGAAAAAAACTGCATTTTATGAATTTAAACTTTAATATTCAGTCATAAGTATCAGAAGTGAATGTCATGAACGACACTACACAGCTCATTCGGTCAGAAGTGTCTCAAGTGTCAGAACGGAACGGAACGAGTGAGTGAAGTGAATGATATTTTCTAGGATTACAGATTAGGCAAGCAACACTCCGACCATGGTAGTTATGTATGTTGACTCCCGGGCCTCCCGGCCAGTTACAGTGAATGCATAACCGCTGACATTGCGGTAAGGATGTTATGCCCAGAGCGCCCGCGCACAGGTGGCGAGTACCGGGAATCAAGCCCACCGCTGTGTATGAGATAGTTCTTACATAGAATAAGTTAGTTACAGTTTAAGCTTCAAGCTGTTCACTCATCTTATATTTTAATCATTAAAGTTAAGTCCAAGTAACCTGAGTTTTACCTTGAAACGTCCTCATGAGCTCCCAACTTTAACTGGCGCAGCCTTGAAGGATATTCGTGAAAATAGTGCGTATAGTCGCGTCGCGTGATAAAGGACACTACTATTGGTTCTCACGCGTAACTCGAATATCTTCGAACCAAATAAATAAGTTAAATTGTGGACATTAATTGAATTACAACGTGAGGTACGTGATAAAAGGTGTCATCAGCGGCGGAAGTCATGGCAATCGGCGGTTTGTGAGTAGACCTTTTTGCATTCCTTGCTTATTCCTGATTTTTCCTGAAAGCTGGTGAAAACTCGTGTTACTAGTAGGTTTAGTAGTAGTTGTTAATAGTAGATTTTCGGATAAACTTCACTGGAAACTCTAGCAAATAGTGTTTAAGTTATCGTGCTCTGCTCTCCATCGATAGAGTGGCGTAAATTATAAGAAACTGATATAGGAATAAGTGCTAAAAGTGTTTTGTGCTAATTCTTCGAAAAAAAAAAAAAAAAAAAAAAAAAAAAAATAAATTTGTGTTTTTTTTTTTGAGCCAGTAAATAGAAATTCGTGATTTCACATTGATCATAAATTTTATTAAAATAAAATGGCTCAAGTACAATTACAAGTAATTCCCAAAGAGATGATTGATATCATCCCTAGATTTGAGGGTGACAATAAACAATTAGATTTATTCATCCGTAAAGCTGAATATGTAATTCAGAGATTTAGAGGTGTAGATGAAAATGTTATTCAAGATGAATATGTATTTCATGCTGTAACGAGCAGACTTATTGGTAGGGCTGCGACCCTCCTGAGTGAACGAGGAGATTTGGTGTCATGGGATCAATTAAAAAGTGTATTACGCCAACATTTCGGTGATCCTCGTTCAGAGCAATGTATTGCTATTGAATTAGAAAATTTAAAAATTAAACAAGGAGAATCTTACACCGATTTTTGCAATAGAATTCAGCACGTAAGAAGTACTTTATTTGCTAAGGTCAATGAAACTGACGACGAACAATTACGAAATGCTAAGACGACAATATATAATAATACCGCATTAAACTCGTTTTTGTATAACCTTCCCGAGCACATGCTTAGGATAGTGCGTCTGAAGGGTTGCTCCACTTTGGAGAGTGCGTTAAGTGTGGTAACTGAGGAAGTGAATTTTCAACTCCAGTACAATTCTAAAAACGGCACGCGTCCAGTGCAACAGCAGCAAAACTCACAGCCACGTCTGACCTTCCAACAACCACCACAAAATCGTTATTTTAGCGTTCCTCAACAAAACAATTTTAGATTTGGCATTCCTCAAAATTCGACACCGAGACCAAATGGTTTCCAACCCAATTCAACGCCGAATCGGGGTTTCAGATTTGGTATCCCAAATCAGCCACAGCTAGGTTTTAGGCCTACTTCTAATCAAGTATTTGGGTATGGTGCACCCCAACAATATAATGGATTTAGATTTGGCACTCCTGCTCAACAAGGCTACAGGCCTTTGCCCAATCACGGTTTCAACCAACAAACAGCATCTCCAGGCTTTCGGTTTGGTGGTCCACGGGTTCAGCCAAACCTAAGAGCCCTTGACAATTCTGACGTCACCATGCGCACAGTTAGACAGAACAACTTGGTCGTGCCATGCGAAAATGATAACCTGTTTTACAGTGACACCCCGCAGTATTTAGACAACGAATATTACTATGAACAAGAGCCTGTTGAACCGACTCAAATCGAAGAAATACCTGAAGAAAACGCGAATGATGAACAAAACGTAATCGAAACTGAAAAAACAGTTAACGGCCTCGAAAAACCCAAAGCCTTAGTGATCAAATTAAATTGCGACAAAATTTCGGAATTACCGTGTATAGAGTTACCGGAAATCGGTGCACGCTTTATGGTCGACACGGGAAGCACCCGATCTTTCATAAATACTACACTGGCCAATCGCTATTTTTCGGAATTTAAATACACAGAGCCCTTTGAGGTGATCAGCACCCACGCAAGAAGCATGCATAACGAAATTATATATATACCACTTCTAGAAACCTTTAAAAGTACGGAATATCACAAATTTTATGTATATGATGTCGCCCAAGGTTATGACGGACTGATTGGTTCTGACTTACTCCAACAATTAGACGCTACAGTGAACATGAAAGATCTTATGTTACACACACGGAATACAAGCATACCAATTATATACAAACCTCCTTGCGAAAGAATGCCATCTGTACTAGAGAATGACGACATTGTTGACCAAAGTTCAATGAGTGTAAACATCGATCCAAACGAATGGAATAAACCTGATACGGAAACAGCACATTCACATACGTCAAGTACCTTAGCGGCTTTAGAAAATGATGACATTGTTGACCAAAGTTCAATGAGTGTAAACATCGACCCAAACGAATGGAATAATCCCGTTACGGAAGCAGAACATTCATTTACGTCAAGCACTTTAACGGCTTTAGAGAAACATAGTAAACCCAGTACAGATGCTGTGCACTCCGCAAAGTTTGTAGACACCATTAGCATACCAATTCTTCACAATGCCATCGACACAAAACCTAATCAGAGACTGACATATGATTGGAACAGAAATCAAAAAACGCAATACCTCTTGAAACAAAAAGATAGAGTTAGAAAAAAACGGGGCGGCGAAGCCGAATTTGATGTTACAAAAGGAGATACAGTATTCGTAAAAGGAGTCAATGTAAGACGTAGAAATGTACCTCGCTACCAAAAAGCAAAAGTTAAGGGCGAAGTCGCTAGAAACATTGTACCCATAGAAATTCGCGGCAGAAAAACTAAAACTCCAATTAAGGATATCAAACGTCTTCCGCAGGGTTGCCACCCACGTACTGATCCAGGGGGCACAGGGCCAGGTCCTCCTTCAACAAATGGAAAATGACAGAGGTATTCTTCCGATCAGATACGACAAATGGGCTATAGTTAAGGTTTTAGATTTAAATTTGCTTTGTGAAGACTATAACAATACAAAAAAAAAAAAAAAAAAAATTTTGTCCAAATACTCCCATCGCGTAGAGTTAAACGTGGAATTCTAAACCCCCTTGGCTCTTTAGTTAAGGCTATAACTGGTAATCTAGATCACCAAGACGCCCTTAGGTATGATAGATTGATAAACGAATTAAAGTCGAGCCAGGATGCAACTAACAAAAGGTTCACCTTGGTTAGAAAAATGGCGGATTCATTCATAAATGCCACCAATTCCTCTCGATCTAACTTCATTCAGCTGGACAAGGAAATATGGGAATTAAGAAAAATGTTTAACCAAACTGCAAGTAATCAGACCGTCAACAAAATCATTCTTACATTTAATTTGTTTTTGCATAATTTTATGACGCTGTATGTCCGCCTGGATGAAATAGAAACAGCCATAACATTTAGTAAGTTAAGAACCCTACACCAAACCATTGTGGATAGCGATGAATTGTTAACTATGCTAAGAACTATTGAATCAAAGAACATTTTAGTGTACCCTGTTAACTTAGAGAACTTATTAAAACTTGAACAATGTATAGAATTAAAAGCTTACACTAAAGGAAGTACAATAACATTTTTGCTAGACATTCCAGTTATTCGAAAGGAAACTTATTCCTACTATAAAATCTTACCCTTACCAACCGTAAATATCCATAACCAAATAACCGTTATCATACCTGTACATCCTTATATCCTCGTAAAAGGGTCGAAAACCGAGCCGGTTGCTACACCGTGTATGGAGATTGAAGAAGGCTATTTCCTCTGCCAAGAAAATGAAATACTCCCGTTAACCCCTGACCGCTGCGTAGCAGATTTGATGAAATTTAACACAAATACCAGCTCTTGCCATCCTGTGGTTGCTAACATACAAGGGCTAAAAATAGAAACCCTGCAACTAAATCAATGGCTAATTTTTACAAAAGAGCCCCTCACACTGAAGAGGTTCTGCGAAACAGGAGTCACTCAGCACATGATCCGAGGCACTTACATACTTACCTTGGAAGACAATTGTGAAGTAAGGATCACAGACATCTTTTTGAGCCAACATTTAATAAAAGGGAAGGATGTACCAGTAACAAAATTACCAATTATAAACCTACCAGAGATCGATATGCCGACACCGCTACCAGAGAGGAAGCCTCTGAATTTGAACGGAGTTAACCTGGCGGATTTGCAGTTCATACAATATGCGTTACAGAAAAGTGATAGTGAAATAGTGGAAAGTAGTAATGAAAGCATAGTGAAAGTGAAAGGTATCAGTGTCTGGACATTGGGGCTATATATAATCCTAGTTTTAGGCACATGTATAACCATTTTTGCTAAATATAAGAAACTTTTATGTTTTCAAAATCATCAGTCGCAAAATCGTCCGACTGAGGATTTTGAACTTGCGGAGGGAAGAGTTATGTATGTTGACTCCCGGGCCTCCCGGCCAGTTACAGTGAATGCATAACCGCTGACATTGCGGTAAGGATGTTATGCCCAGAGCGCCCGCGCACAGGTGGCGAGTACCGGGAATCAAGCCCACCGCTGTGTATGAGATAGTTCTTACATAGAATAAGTTAGTTACAGTTTAAGCTTCAAGCTGTTCACTCATCTTATATTTTAATCATTAAAGTTAAGTCCAAGTAACCTGAGTTTTACCTTGAAACGTCCTCATGAGCTCCCAACTTTAACTTGGTTGCCATTTTGATGTGATTGTGTTGCAATTGTTAAAAAATATCTCGTTCAGTATGTTTATTTTAAACCCGCACACACTTTGTTTTACATAATCTTTTGTCATGTTAATTAACTTACAGATTTTGTTCTTTATTTTTATTTGCCGTGTATTCATTTGGTGTATGTTACATGCCGTGGTTTCACTGAAATGATTCCAAGTTTCCAACGGAAGACCAGAGATGTTGTATTGAAAAACAAAGTATACGTAGGGTAGGGCAATTAGCTAATTTTTATTAATTCAATTATCATCATCATCATCATAATCAGCCGAACGACGTCCACTGCTGGACATAGGCCTCCCCCAGAGAGCGCCACAAAGACCGGTCACGGGCCGCCCGCATCCAGCGGATCCCCGCGACCTTAACCAGATCATCAGCCCACCTCGTGGGGGGCCTTCCAACACTGCGTCGTCCGGTACGTGGTCGCCATTCGAGAACTCGCTGGCCCCACCGGCCATCGGTCCTCCGGGCAATGTGGCCTGCCCACTGCCACTTAAGTTTGGCAATTCTTCGGGCTATGTCAGTTACTTTGGTTCTTCTGTGGATTTCATCATTTCTAAGCATAGCCCTCTCCATTGCTCTTTGAGTGACTTTGAGCCTCCTTATGAGGCCCATAGTGAGCGACCACGTTTCAGAGCCGTAGGTCATCACTGGCTACACACACTGGTCGAAGACTTTCGTCTTGAGACACTGCGGGATATTGGACGAAAAGATATTGCGTAGTCTCCCAAACGCCGCCCAGCCAAGGCGGATTCGACGATTGATCTACTTCTCGAAGTTGGACCTGCCCAACTGGACCGTTTGTCCCAGGTACACATATTCGTCAACAACTTCGAGCGTTGTGTCTCTGATCTTAACTGGAGTTTGTACTACATGGGCGTTAAACATGATTTTCGTTTTGTCCATGTTCATCTTAAGACCAACTTCTTCAGAGGCCCTACTCAGATCATCGAGCATAGTACTTAAGTTCTCCATCGTCTCCGCCATAACCACTATATCGTCGGCAAACCGAAGGTGAGTGATATACTCGCCATTTATGTTGATGCCAAGCCCCCTCCAGTCCAGAACCTTGAACACATCTTCCAGTGCAGCAGTGAATAGCTTCGGAGAGATGACATGTCCTTGTCTAACTCCACGCTGCAATGGTATCGGTTTAGAGTTCTGGTCCTGGAGACGGACTGATATAGTGTGTCTATTTGGCATCGTTGGAGAGCTTGTAGCACAGCCCAGGTCTCGATCGATTCAAAGGCTTTCTCGTAGTCCACATACGCTAAGCAGAGGGGTAGATTGTACTCCTCCGTCTTCTGTATAATCTGACGAAGCGAGTGTATGTGGTCTACAGTGCTGAAACCTTTCCTGGAGCCGGCTTGTTCGGCGGATAATATAATTCAATTATATTTTCTATATTTACTGATAAACTAAAAAGTAGAAATTACAAATAGAAGAAGAAGTTATAAGTAGTAATAAACTGATAATCAAAGTAATACTTACAACTATCAAGTATTTAAGTGTAAAACCGAAAAACTCGAAAAACCGGTTTTTTCAAATTTGAAAGCCGGTTTTCTCAATCGACGAAAAACCCGGTTTTTCCGGTTTTTTCGGTTTCGGTGAAACCGGTTTTGTGACCCCTAGTCTCATGTACACTTTTCTCTAGGAAGGAATAAGGAATACACCACTTTGTGAGCTTTTTTAAGTATACAACAACAGTTTAAGTGATGATTATAGTGTAATCCTAGCGGTGATGTGATAACATATGATCAATGTCTTCAAGAAGAGTTTGTTTACATGATAGATATACGATACAATGATATAAAACAATGCAATAATGTCAATGAGTTCTCAAAGAGGCTAAAATTTTATTTACTGGATAGACCCTATTACTCTTTGAAGGAATATTTTGAGAAGATGTATGATTAATGTTAATGTATTAATAATGTCAATGTTTATTAAATTTAATTTTAATGACCATTTTGATTATGTCAGATTGTTTACCTATTATAAGAATGAGAATCAAAATTAATTTTGTTATAAATATTGAAATTTATTGTAAACCTAGGCAAATATTATATTAAAATTTATTTTAAGTTTTGCATGCCTTATTGTGGCGGAACATACATGCATGTAATTTTATTACTACTGACATGTCAATTGTACCAACTTTGTGTATGTTTTAGCAAAATAAAATGATTTGATTTGATTTGATAGAACATGTAAGGATGAATAAACTGTACACAATTCCACAAATACAGATATTTATGTTACACCTGGCCATAAAGTGGCAATTATCGCATGCTCCGCGCGCGGAATATCCCACTTCCTGGCCAGGGGGTGACATAAAATTTTGTACTTACCAGGGGCGGTAATAAAGAAAGCCTCAGATCGCATATTTATCGCCCTTGCCTTCGGCTCGGGCGTCAAATACCTGCGATCTGGGACATTCTTTGTTTTACCGCCCTTGTTAAGTAATGTACTATTAAAGTACAAATATTTCTCAACAATCTAAACAGCACATTAATGCAAATACATTAAAATATATATATATATTTATATATATATATATATATCTCTTCTCTGACCCGGAGAAAGCTTTTGTGTAGCCGCAGCAGCAGTTAATTTGCATGTACTACATAAAAAATACACAAGGATGAAGTGTTATTTTAATCTGTTTGTAGCTAGCTAGCTGGAGTAAGCTACTTACTTTCGACGCCTTCCTTCCTCCTGACGGCGTACTTGGTGCGGCGGCCGGCCACGAAGCGGTCGTCCACCACCTGCAGCTCCACGAGAGTCTCGCGCACGGTCGTGTCCTGTGTGCCGCACTCCACGCAATAGTAGTACCCGTCCACCAGCTTCGACTCCGTGCCGCCGCACACTTCGCACACCTCGTCTTTACCCATGGCTGCAGTAACGAACCAGCTACATTATAAATATAACTAATTATTTACACAATTCACTGCAGCTGCAACAAACAACACGTGCAGTGCAATGCTCAAGTTCGAATGTCAATGTCAAAGAGAAATGTCAAAACATCAAAACCAAGTTCAAAACAAAACGCAGTTTTAAACGTGAGCTGTCCATAGAAACACTTTTTTTATTTAAGTTTTGCACCGATTAGCCAGATTGTTTTCCTAATTTCTGAACGAAAATTTGTATTGCATTGTTGGCAGTACTGAATTTCAATTGACGTATACATAGTT
This sequence comes from Cenopis cana, assembly GCA_951800055.1. Taxonomy (NCBI): domain Eukaryota; kingdom Metazoa; phylum Arthropoda; class Insecta; order Lepidoptera; family Tortricidae; genus Cenopis; species Cenopis cana. The sequence goes on along the minus strand of OX637493.1, from coordinate 13,892,052 downwards.
GCCATCGTCAATTAGCTACTAAAATAGCAGTTTAATATATAGGTATAATCATTTATTTACAACAAGTTACAAGACATTGCAATAAAAAACTAAAAGCTACCTATAAATAAAAAACCAGCCAAGTGCGAGTCGGACTCGCGCACGAAGGGTTCTGTCCCATTATCTTAAAAAACTGCAAAAAAAACACGTTTGTTATATGGGACCCTCAAATATTTATTTTATTTTGTTTTTAGTATTTGTTGTTATAGCGGCAACAAAAATACGCATACCACGGTTTTTGAGATACAGCCTGGTGACAGACGGACGGACAGACAGACAGACAGACAGACAGACGGACAGCGGAGCCTTAGTAATAGGGTCCCGGAACCCTAAAAATATCTTCCAAATCAGTTTAATGACTAAATAATAAACTAACTTTTATTATTACCATCCCATATTTTATTAGTGGCCTCGGTAAGAGGACTTATACGGCATTTCGTGAACAAAAGATTTCCTGTATCAGGGTAGGTCCTTTAGGACCCAGAGATGGATTTTCGAAGTAGAGCCCTCGAAATTTTTTATGTCAAATTTTTGAGGGGGGGGTGAGTCCAGGTTAATCTTGTTATCTGCGCCAGTTAAGCTACTGGGTCAAGTTGGGTGTCAATTTCGAGTAAATCAAGGATGCTAAATTCATTTCTGGAATTATTCTTGTACCATTCCATACAAAATTTTCGATAAATAACCAAAAATAGGTAATTTTTCATTCGTACTGAAAACAGAAAAATGGCCATAACTTTAAAAAACACCTACACATTTTGAAAAAAAAATAGGTCTTCAGAAAACCCTGTTAATATCATATTTAAAAATATATATTTCAGAAATATACCTACTGTGGAAGTATTAAAAAAATTAAAAATTAAAAGATAGAACAAAAAATCAAATTAATTAAAAAACATAGTTTGTGATCTTGGAATCGTAGTGGTGGGTTTATTAACTCAATAAAAACATATTTCATGCCAATTCACGTCTTAAAATATTAAAATAACAATGAAATATATCAATTTCGCCCTAAAATTTCACGTAAAAATTTATCAAATTTTAGAGAGCCGCCCTGCTTCGTACGAGTTAACGATTTACAAAAAGTCTTAGCTTACGTTATTAAGGACTAATGTAGGTTTCTATTACAGAAAGAATTTTTAAAATCGTTTGATTACTTCTAAAGATAGGCCCCTACAAACGATAGTACAAATTCGAACTCCATGAATTATATGGATAACGGCTAAATTAAAAAAAAATGCCAACTAACATTAACGGATCCTGTCCAAAATAATATTGGATCACCCTAAAAGTACTGCCTTATTAATAATAATAATAATAAATTATATTGGTTCACCTTGTAAGTAATAATTAGCATTCATATACCGCGGAGATACCTTTGTAAATTGAAGAGTGTCCATTTTCTCATGGATCCCATTATCAGATCTTGAACAAATTTAAAAGAAAACATCATAGAGGCAGCCCCTTCCAAACCAAAAAAAAAACCGCGAAATCGGTCTTAAACTAGCAAAGATATTTGTGAACATATCTAAAAAATATTTACAGTCGAACACAGGACCTCATCTTTTTTGAAGTTAGTTATGATTTTTTAAACCCAGGACCAGTATAAACTGATAAAGATGTTGTACTCTCCTTCTTCGGCCTCCTCGACGTCATCTTTGCTGAAACCCCTGGTCCACACTGGACACACATTTAAAACCATCAGTAATCGCATTTGCGACTACCCACAGGTCCTGAAGCAGCGTGCATGGCATTCATTCTCGCTTTCAAGGACAGTGGCCTCTGCAGCTGTTCTTGCAGCTAAGTTCTCGTGCCGCATTCCAGATTCTGTGTTGGGTTGTCCATACGGGCTGCCACTGTTCCTCCTTTTATCCACTCGTCTGTTAGGGAGGGTATATATTGTGTGTCATTTAAAGTTTGTCATCACAAGTGACCTGCTTGATAGGCTGCCCTAAGCGCATGCATACTGAAACTAAAATCCATAAAATATTACAGTGTAATTTTTATCCCAGTCATCGTTTTAAAACCTGAAAATAACTTAGAGGAACTATCATTGTTATTAGTTAGACACGTCGGTATATTCAGGGAAGATTCTCTATTAGTTATTTTTACTCTTAAAAGTGGAAAACATTTCAATTCGGTGACTGTACCCAGTAGCTAGTAACGTATTTCGGTACTTACCGATCCGCCCGCGCAGCCGTCTTGCGACCCATGATATTTTTTTCTGTCATAATTTTGTAGGCAGAGCTGTATTGATATTTATATATTTAGAATCTGCATAAAACGAGCTTTCTTATGGTATTTATTTCATTATTTAAATCAAATTTTTACATCCAATATCAGAGCGCTGAATCAAAAAGTAAAAATTAAAAATGTATAAATTTGCGATTTTAGTCAGAAAATTGTTCCAAAATAGTAAAATGTACGATCAGAAATGATGTCGGTGTATTCCTTTTATACGAAAACGATACCAAACTTGCCTTACTAGATATAAGAAAGGAGTCAGCTTAGTTTGAAATGTACAGGTCGGCTGCTATGTTTGGACCCCCCCCATTTCTCACCACGTGAAAAATCCGGGGGGCTCTACTTCGTAAATGCATCTTTAGACTATAGGTATCAATCCTGCCAAAGGAAATCTTTTGTTCATTAAACGCCGTATTTTCCCTTTTCTTGTTCCGTACAGATGCCACTATATGTATGTATGACGCCGGAACGACTAATTACTATCGTACTGCTAAGTAGAATATTATCAAGTTGTCAAAACAAAATATAAATCAGCCATTTGATGTAATTAGCTTTAATGTTTTTTACAAATGAAAATATGTATTACGTATCAATTTTATTATATTGTCCATTAGAATCTACGACTTGCTGCCAACGCGTAGCCAAAGTACGGATGCCACGCTCGTAGAACTCCTTAGGGTTTTTACCGAAGAAATTAGCAACTTTAAGATTCTCTTCATCATCAATTTCTTTTAGTGACACCAACCTCAGTTAGTGAAGATATTTCGAGAGAACTTAGTCCGAGTTTCTTTCAAAGATTTTTTTCCAAATTCCTTAACTTTTCAACAATGTTTTCCATTTCGCAGATTCCTTGAATATCTTTAAGATTATCTGTAAACATAAGAAACCATCGGTGACGTGAAGAACTTCACGGTAGATGTCGCTACGAGCCTCCTTAATAAGGTTTAATTAGAAGTGTTATGATTGAGAAATTCACCATCACAGGGGATCACCACGGTAGCTCAGTTCAAATCCTAGCTATGGTGTTTAATTTTTCAATTTTTACTTTGATTTAAAATTGGTATCATCATCATTATCGTCAATATTTATCAAGTAATCAGCCGAAAAGGATTAAGATTACAAAGTCATACCAACTTAAAAAATCCGACATCGCATCTAAACATTGTTGTTTCTCTTGGGAAACAACTTCTATTTCCTCTTGTTTTTGCTTGAACTTACTGATCATAGTATGTAACAGCTTTTACACATTACTTTTTATTGTTTTACCCATATTACGGCAATTATAAATGAAAAATTATGATTTCACAAAATACTGACAACTCTTACCAAAGACTTTGACGACGTGCCTTTGAAACTTTTGAAAGATTAGTAATGTTGACATATTAAAACTTTATAAAAAAGTCCAGGTCACGCTTTCGTTTGCCAGACTCTATTCAAATCGATGTGCGAAGGAAAATCCAACCATGCACACTCATGCCGACATGGTAGAAAATAGTAGCTTATTGGTCAGCACCCTGGTAACACCGCATTTACAATTTCTACCTCACAGTAATTTTATAGCGTTTCGCGTAGTCCGTCGTCAATAATTCGTTAATATTCGGGTGTGTTCACCGATTACGTTGAAATAACTGAAAAAACGCGACTGTTTCTAGGAAAACTCCGTGGTGACTTGTGCCCATTCGCCCACAGTGGTCAGTCAGCGGTGTCACCACACCCTCGTGAGCGCGTCGAGTTGTGCCTTGTGATCCGTGCAGTGTTATGTGGTCGGGCTAGCGGGGGCTCCGACGCAGGCTCGTGCGGTGTGCGGTGCGCGCGGATTGATGGGCTGGGGCGCCGGGCGCGGGGCGGCGGTGCGGCCGCTGCGGCGACACCTCTCCGCGAACGAATCTTCAACTCGCCACACTGGAACTAATGGAATTAGAGAACATCGTCGCCAACACAGTCTATTTGAAGGCCAGAGAAGGTACGCCGTAGGTCGCTTAGCGTTAAGATTGCCGCGCGCGGAATTATTCATGATCCCACTACGTGCGGGAGTCTACGGAATGTATTCAAATGTAGTCAGTGTGGTCTGGATGTCGTCAAGTGGTAAATAGCCTCAGTTGTCGCTCAACTCGTCCCCTGCTTACCTCGGCTGACACTGCACTGTTCAAGGATTATTTGACTGGTGTAGGATAATGATATCAGGATAGTAACTTCTTGTGAAGTTTTGCTAACTAGACTAGATGACTTACTCAGCTACCAACAGTGCTGGCTGCATTTGGCAGGTATTTTCTCCAAATCCCTTTGCTCTACAGAAGTGGACAGAAATGCTATGTAAAACACTATGTAGAATTAGATTGATCAGTGTATTCAGTGCTATATAGTTGTTCTCTGACAAACTTGATATTTATTTATTTATTTATTTTATTTTATTTGAATAAGGCACAGTTACAAACTACAAACTTAAGCATACGTTTAAACATATATGCATATGCTGCATGTGTAAGCGTCAATTACTACTGTGGAGAACCCCATACCAGTGTGCATGTATCTAGCTCGGATGCTGGTTAAAGTGGGGTCCACTCATGTATGTGATCTCAAGAATGAATTGATTAAGTTTTAGTTTCACAACTACAATTGAGGTACAATCATTGTATGGTTCAGATGCCAAATATGATTAAAAATCATAAAAAAATACCAAAGTATGCACAGGGCCAGCCACATAATCTAATGAATAAAACACTCACAAATGTATGTACCATTTAAAAACTAATTCATGTTTAAATTTTTTTTATAATTACCAATATATTCCTGCTTTGCTAACAAATCACAAAAAAGTTGTTATTGTGATAATACTTAGTAATCAATCATCAGATAGTGTTGTACATAGCTGTCTGACAGAAGGCTTGTGTTAACTGTTAGCCCCACAAGCCCCACAACACAACATATGCAAATAGTATATTTGTTAACATCCTACTGTCTATCAAACCACACCAGCTGTAGTGTAGTGACCTAAATAAGGCCATGCCTCAAGTATACAATAGTAGTGTTCCTGTTTACGGCAAGAGGCACTTACTACCTTTTAGCTTGTGCGATGCGCAGTATCAGCTTACGGCCCATTCAGTAGTGGTTAACAGCAAGCCACAGATACGTAACATGTTATGTACTTACTTATCATACAATTTGTATTGAATCACCAACCTGTTGATTGACGGAGATTTATTAGAAAGTGGTTGATGAATTTAGTTATTTGAGGATTAGTATCACACTCAACTATACAGCCTGATATTTTAATTTGATGAATCAATCAGTTTTGTTACTGGTCATATCATCAAATCTGTTTGGTAGTTATTGCAAGTATCATCACAAACTTTCGAAATAATAATTGTTTTTTTTCTAATAATTAGAATGATGTGAAGCCGGGTGTACATTATGTGGCTGAGTCAAACCCAGCAAGTAATGTAACCCCAAATTAAATGAAGGACACGGCACAATACTCATCCCAGGATTATATGGATAACTGGGGATTATATTATTTTTGTGTGTATAGAGTTATTAGATTTAGCTAAAGAATTGTCTCCAATGTGTGTTTTATGCCAATGTTCGTAATTCCCTCAATACTGCAAACGGTTCGCATAAATCTGGCAATATCAACTCAATAGAGCAACATTTACATAAATACTCCATAAAGTTGGATTGTACACGGATAGTGCGCGGGGGGGGGGGAGCCACGCGGGGCGCGCTGCCAACTGCACTCGTGTTCACGAACCGTTGCGCAGCACTGTAAGCCGCCAGTATACTTTGACCCCTAATGTTGCGGTACCTAGAGGTAATCAGCGGTTAGTTAGACTCGCGCCAGCCAAGCCACCGGATACTCTCTACCGCGCTGTCACTGTCGGCGTTACCAGGACATCCTCACACCTTGGCACGTAAACGATAAGATAAGGCTGTAGAGGATTACATGTGAATGCTCCGGTTCTACGATATGGATATGAGAGTTAACTGTTTTCGGAAATGCGTATGTAGCTCCCGTCGAATCGGGAGTGTATAGGCTTTCGTGACAAGCTTTCCATTAGGCAGGCCATGTGTGCTTTGACAAGTATCATTTTCACCACTCTTTTCTAATCCAATACATATCATTTGTCTGAGTCCTTATTTTTCTTAGGCCACTTTTTTTTTGATGCCTAAGCCAGTTAAGGAATAATGTGTTTATTGCATAAAATTTTACAAGAGAAAAAGCCATGCTCAAGATGCAAGCTGCAAGTTTAAGCTCACGCGGCATGCTCAGTTTAAAGCCCTAAGTCAAACCAAAAATTAGGTTTTAGGCTTAAAATTTGGCAATGTGCTCAGAAGAAAACACGAACCTAGAATGTGTCTTTGTGAATCGGCGCCGTACAGTACAGTACACCAATTGTTTGGCGGTGCCCGACTGCGAAATCGACAATAAAACGATCAGTGCATCTTCCTACAATCTATACATCGCGTGTATAATGTGTATTGGGGACACATCGAACTAGGATTCGCGATAGAGACCTGTATATGGTTATGGAACACTTCGGTATAATAAACAGTGACATGACACATTGACGGTTTTTTTCTCTCTCGATGAAACTGACATGGGATGGGGGTGCGAGTTCGTTTTCAAATGATCTTTATTTCACAATAACAATTTAAATACAAGGTAATTAACTGTACAATACATCAGTTACTTACAAATAATCCGTTATATATATACTTTATCAGATTGAAGCACCTATAAAAGTTTACGACATCGGTTTTATTGTAATACTATTTTAACATTATTATTTGAATTTACTTGCATGATAAAATAACATATAATAACAATTGCGAATTTATTAGTAGTAAATTCACTTTTAGCATTATTATTTTTTTAATGATATTAATTTAACTAGTCATAGAACTAGTATCAACAATAATATTTGAGGGTTGACGAACAACATAAAACTATTCACTTACTATTATACTTATAGCCATTATTACTTGAGCCGTCCCGGTCACACATTCCGCGCCGGCGCAGCGGCGGGGGCGCCTAACGAGGGTCTTATTATACTGGACGGTCTGTCTTGTGCGATAACATTGTCGCGGCTGCAGTCGTCAGGCGGGAACAGAATGTAGTGATGGGGTAAACGATAAGTACCATATCTATCGATGTAAGGTATATCATCGGCGAGCGACTGGCCGATACATGAAATTAAACTATTGGAATGATTTCTATGCTTACGGTTAGTGAAAAAACTTAAAGATATTTTAATTATGTACGTACGAATTAAGGGCAGTCCCACAGTCTGATGTAATTTTACTAGGTTAGTCCGAAATGGTGTATTAAATGCAATTTTAACCGCCTTATTTTGGATGGTTTGCAATATTTTGTAGTTACTAATACAGGTGCTATTCCACGCTGGACATGCATATGATAACAAGGGGGTGCGAGTAACCATGGAACAGTGAGCACGCATTCAATTTATTCATCTTTCATGCATATATGACTTTGTTTCCTTTGCTGAGACGTGATTGTTTTCGACTGTGTGTATGTTTGTATTACAATAAGTATTGCTTAAAAACGTCGCCTCCCGCGGTTCAAGTACCCCGTTATCTCAAACGAGTCATTCGGTTACGTTACAGTTATCGATAGCTAATGACTAGGGTTCGGAGGATGTCTGCTGAACTAAACGGCACTTATTCCTTCGTTTACATACGTAAGCAATGACTATTGGTTTTTTTTTATATACCAGGTGGCAATAACCAAGCATACGCCCTGCCTCATCAGGCAAGGTCTCTGCTCACCGCCATGAGCGTCTCCAGAAGAACCCCAATATAATTTCCGACATATTATTGGTTTCAGGATTCGTATTGTTGATTTTTACTCGACTGCAAGGCAGGGTTATTTTTATTTATATTCGGGACATCAACAGAGTACATACATATTAACAGTTCATCTTATGAAAGTTAACATTTCTTTGGGCTTACATGCACCCCTATTATAGTATAGGTGAACACATCATTTGCATCGGTGTTGCCGCTCTTAAAGACGGCGACAAAAGCAGATTCCTCGACCCATCATTTGCAAGACAGCGCAACATTGGGGGCTCAGGCAACCTCATGGATCGACCTTTAGCGAGCTGGTTCGGCTACTCCCACATGAACAAGTATGGGGCCACATCACTCTAGAGTCGAACTGTCCGCGCGGAACCCGCTACCGGGACCGGGCGGGGGCTGGACTTACATTAATAAGGCACTCAAGATAATGCGCGACAGCGGCCGGTCACATGTCTGTCGCTGAGATGCCTTCGTATCGACACTTAATCTGTTAAACTCGAAGAAGACAACCGCTTTGGTGACAGCAGTCATGATCTAAGAAAACAGATCTGCCACTCCGGATCGTGACACAACTGTCGACGCCACACTCACACACGGCCGCATACCATCGATTGGCTCGATAGCGGCATTAGCGGCTCGTGTCACCCACTGACACTACTAACCGATGTACCGGAATTTTTGGCCACATACATGCTTTTGATCCTGAATAGGAATGGGATCGATTGGCATCAAAAAAAGTTTGTCAAAAAATGAACCCTTATGTTTTTTCCATTATTAGTAATTGCCAATTTTCATTAACTTGAAATCTAGGGAAGGTATATACCAGTTCAGCGTAGCAGCACGGGATATGGCGCGCCACCGTCGGTATTTGGGTTCGATGCTATCGGAACAAGGCTCTCTTAATCGTATTCCAATTGGTTTCGTGCGCTCGTTGTGACCCGTTAGCTTAGCCTGCATGGTAACATTGCAATGTGGCTGACATCGTAAGGAAAATACACTGCAGCTTCCCCTACCAACAGCACACAGAGACGAACTTGAAAAACGAGAAACTAATTAACATTGACAGTTCAAACGCGGGGCGGTGCCGCTGTCAATTCAAACAGCCGCTTTTAGCTGAATACAAAACGAACGACGTACTAAATGAGTTTTAGTACCTACCAACCATCGGCGACACAGTTCGCTCTCCATTGTGAATCATTTTTGAATGAGAGATAAGTTGTGCTTCCAGTTGCACGTAATTGTGTTGCTGTTTTTACAAATTTATAGCCTCCCATGCGTGTTGAAGGGACACATGTTAGTCTATTGCAAGAATGTGCGTATCGTGCTCATCATGCGTAGAAACCGTGCTGTTGTAGATATTTTGAGAGATACCTAGAGAGAAAACTTGAGCAAGATGTGGCAAACTGGGCATGCGGGCAGCGAGTCGAGTAGGGGTGTCAATAGCGTGTGATCGGATCGTCCCGGACCGGAGTCTCGTTCGGACGGAGATAAACCGGCTCGGGACGGGATGCGGCCAATATAGCGGTTGTCAAGCCCGCCCCTGTCGTGTCGCGATCGCCACGACAACAAACAAACCGTTACACCAGCTCTTTAATTATGATAAAACAACATAACTTAGCCGTGTTTGGGTTTATTGGAATTGCCATTCTGGCAATGTATCACTAAAAAGTGTGAAATAAGTGACTTCAAAAAAGGAGGAGATCCTCAATTCTACGGTACGTTTTTTTGTTGTATGTTTGTTACTAGATTATTCCGCATATATTTGCATGATTAATTGTCCCATATAAATTTTATTCATAAAAAAACAAACAGTTACAATTACAACGGTTTAGAACCCGGCTTGTGTAGCTGACGGACGATATTTCGCGCTATTGACCGCTGACGTCACAATTTTTTATTATCAAATTGTATGAGCTGAAAATTGGCATACTTAAGAAAGTACGGAGACAATGCAATGTTATAGTCCCCCCTCCGGTCCGCCTCTTCAATGGAAACGAACCTCAACCAGTAATTGTTTTAGAAATAAAAACTTGTACGATAAATATCACTTACGTCAGTCAGTCGTCATAATCTGAAAAGACTAAATTCGTTATCTTATCAATCACGATGATTTTTATTATTTATCAGAGAACGGCAAAGGTCAAGTGTACCACGATGTTCATGATACTGTAATATTCCCAGATGCTCGCAAACAAGAAACTATTGCAATATGCCTTCGCTATATTTGTCTAGTTCAGGGATGGTCCATGTTGGACCCATTTCGTTGCGTTGCGTTCGCTCGAGCACGACGAACACATACATATAAGTCGCAATAAGATACTTGTAATTTTTTAAGATCTATTTTAATTCTATTAAGAATCTTGTAAATTAAATATTGCAGCAATCAAAACTAGACAGTTTGCTTTCACCGAAAAATTAACTAATATGAAATGATATTCTGCACATAAGGTCGAAATACTCATTACGATGCGGGATTTGAACCCACGACCGCTGCTTGACAAGTTGACAGCGGTATGCTTGAATCACTAGGCTGGCGTAGCTTTAATCAAATGAATCCATTAAACCAAGCAGAGAGATTAATAGCGCAGGGTTTGATTGACGTCTCCGCTCCACTCGGCGTCGGTGGAAACGCGGCCTTACAGGCCACCGTCTGCCCTGCATTATCCAAATTCTGGTAAATTGCACCAAAGTTTTCGATGACATTTGTATAATAATACTAAGGTTTAATCGCTTCTGTTACAAGCGGTAGCGGATCCCAGGCATCCCTCAGGATGCAACTGTACTGGGATAACGCTAGGAGGATGATGAATCACTTCTATTACAAAAGCTTTAGCCTAACTTTTAACGGTAACTGCTCTTCAAATGTTAGTCTTAAAACTGTTTAAATTAGGTACCTATAATACAACAAGTAAAATGATTGTATGTAGATAAAGCGCAATAGGTACACCTAGGTTACGAACCAGCTAAGTTATTTTTAATTTGCCACTCCAAATTAGGAAGTTATTCGGCCAACTTTTAAAATATGTGCGACATTTTGATCGTTATTCGTTATTCCCCACTCGAAAACGGCTTCCCGGCTCTAAAACGTGTAGGTAAATAGATCGTGTAAAAGCTTCTCGACTTAATTCATTATCTAATGTAATAAAGCAGCGTTTGAGGACTCGATTACAGCAGGCTCGCCATTCGCAAAGCCCGCCGAAACAGCGGCGCTGCAGACGCGGCAGGCCAGCATAGGTAGCTCCTCCAGACATCTAGTCGGTCAGGGGCTGCAGGGCAAGTAAGGATGGGAGGGAGGCGACGAGACGGAATGCTTAGTAAACGGACGGTGCGTTGTAAAGGGCGCTGGTAATTAGCGAGAGATAAACAAACAAACTTGTAACAGCCGAACCGACGCTGCGTCGCTATTTTTAACCGAATCTCAGTTTTGTGGTTTTTCTCAGGCCCGGGTCTCGTGCTGGGGGAGCCACACGTTCGAAGACGAAGGTTAATAATTTTTACATTACTTAAGCTCGTCTTTAGCGAGCGGTAACCTCCTTTAACAACCGTCTTTTAAATAGAAATGTTTTTGTTTCTTCCTCATGCACATAAAGGTCAAACTGGCAGATAAAGATACATTGAATTTTATAGCCATTTTAATTAAAAGAGGTTAAGAATGTTAGGGCGCGGGGTCGGCGGCCGGCGCCCGCGCCTCGCGACGCGACGGACGAGATGTAAACAAGGCGCGGTAATGACGTGGTGGAGTGGCTAGCGGTAGCGGTGGCGGGTCAGACAGGAGGCTGGCGCCTAGCTGCTCACGTATCAGTGTCCTAATGTCCTTAGGCTCATTCTATTTGAAGAACATATACGGGTGTGATTATCAATGATGATTATCAAGATAATTATCATTGATAATTATCCTTTCGAACCCTAGGGACGGATACACTGAGTATACGTCATTAACAGAGCGTTACCCTGTAATAAATTAATCTTATATTAGGCATATAAACTCAAGGCAATTAAATAATTTTTGATTTACACTTTAATTTAAGAATGATCTATTTATTTAAAAGCACGCCATAGATGAATACAAACGAGTAGTAGCGACAAGGGCGGAAGCAGGCGATAATTCTAACTGATCGTGTGCTAATACGCGGCGGATGCAGCGCCCGCGCACTGATTTACTGTCCCTGCGACGAGCGGGCTCTCCTGTCCACTGCGGCTTCTGCGCGTGCGCGGGCGGCGGGCAGACTCGACGACCCACAACACACAACACAACACAGCCACATGCCGTGCTTTCGAAGGAAGCAAACAGTGTTGTTACCCGTGCCTTAAAATCCAAGTTGTGGTTACCAATTGGTAAATTTACCATACTCGTATACTGCCTATGCCTATCTAAGTATAAATATTTATAACTACATCTGCGTCTAAGAAGACATCTTCGCTCTCGAGAATAATGAATATTTTAAGTTAACGATAGTTGGTATCAATCTCCATCAGGTATATAGAGTGCACGTTCAGATACTTCAGATGTGGAAGCGGTCGTGCTGCGCCTGTTCCGCTGGCGACCCCTCCCCAGCCCCACCCTCGCTACACTGAGCGAAAAAAATACTAAGTATTAGTAATATAAGTTTTAGTGAATCCCAGGACAAGGAGATTATATACTAACGGTTACAAACCAGGTCTTGAATAATAGTCATCATTGGCCTGTGACATCTATAAAAGATGATTTAAGCAGCGTCCATTAAATTGCGGCACTTGCGTACATGGCTAGTAAGGCCAATACGAGAGCGGCAGGCACGTCCGCATATATGGCAGGGAAATATCGTGCTCGACGCTGTAGGAGGTGCAGCAGCGCGCTGGTGTCTCAGCTCTCGTTTATGGGACAAGAGATCGAACCATGCGCTATCATGTAGCACTACGCCTTCACCCAGTGCCTTCCTCCAAATCTCACGGTCTGCAGCATACTTCTCCCAGTTTGTCGGGTTGACCTTGAAGGACAGCATGTCACGTTTTGCGCAGTCCTTAAAACGTAACAAGGGGCGGGCGTCCCACTGGTCGCTTAGCGCAAGCTATTTCACTAAGGAGAGTTTTACGTGGCAAAGGAGAGGGCTCCATCCTTTGCACGTGTCCTAGCCAGCGCAGACGCCTCTGCTTTAAGACTGCTGCAATACTGGGTAAACGTGCGATGCTAAGCACCCTCTCATTTGTAACTCGATCCTTCCACGTGATGTTCAAAATACGCCGAAGACAGCACATATGAAAGTTGTTTAATTTCCGCTCCTGTTTGTCGAGCGACGATGTCCGAGTTTCGGCTCCGTACAAGAGTATGGACAAGATGCATGTCTGATACACGATCATCTTCGTATTAACGGTCAGGTCAGGTGTTTATTATTCCATACTCTTGTACTAAGCCTCCCGAACATCGTGGATGCCTTGCCAATAATGCCAATAGTAGTTATTTACTAGTACCAAAAAAATTGTCCTTGTTATTATAAACTCATTTGTATTATATTAAAAACTGGTTTTAACCGTTACTTAGTATAGGTATAATCTCCTTGTCTTGGGATTCACTAAAACTTACTACAATTAGTATTTTTTTCGCTCAGTGTAGCCGCTCACATATTTGCCTAATTGAGATGGAGTTAACTACAGCGCGGGCATTCTGCTGAAACAAGTTGCATGGTGTTGTTCCGAACAACGCAGTTTACATTGCTGGCTCGACGGTAGGACACACTGGACACATTACCTAGTTATGTATGTTGACTCCCGGGCCTCCCGGCCAGTTACAGTGAATGCATAACCGCTGACATTGCGGTAAGGATGTTATGCCCAGAGCGCCCGCGCACAGGTGGCGAGTACCGGGAATCAAGCCCACCGCTGTGTATGAGATAGTTCTTACATAGAATAAGTTAGTTACAGTTTAAGCTTCAAGCTGTTCACTCATCTTATATTTTAATCATTAAAGTTAAGTCCAAGTAACCTGAGTTTTACCTTGAAACGTCCTCATGAGCTCCCAACTTTAACTGGCGCAGCCTTGAAGGATATTCGTGAAAATAGTGCGTATAGTCGCGTCGCGTGATAAAGGACACTACTATTGGTTCTCACGCGTAACTCGAATATCTTCGAACCAAATAAATAAGTTAAATTGTGGACATTAATTGAATTACAACGTGAGGTACGTGATAAAAGGTGTCATCAGCGGCGGAAGTCATGGCAATCGGCGGTTTGTGAGTAGACCTTTTTGCATTCCTTGCTTATTCCTGATTTTTCCTGAAAGCTGGTGAAAACTCGTGTTACTAGTAGGTTTAGTAGTAGTTGTTAATAGTAGATTTTCGGAGAAACTTCACTGGAAACTCTAGCAAATAGTGTTTAAGTTATCGTGCTCTGCTCTCCATCGATAGAGTGGCGTAAATTATAAGAAACTGATATAGGAATAAGTGCTAAAAGTGTTTTGTGCTAATTTTTCGAAAAAAAAAAAAAAAAAAATATAATAAATAAATTTGTGTTTTTTTTTGAGCCAGTAAATAGAAATTCGTGATTTCACATTGATCATAAATTTTATTAAAATAAAATGGCTCAAGTACAATTACAAGTAATTCCCAAAGAGATGATTGATATCATCCCTAGATTTGAGGGTGACAATAAACAATTAGCTTTATTCATCCGTAAAGCTGAATATGTAATTCAGAGATTTAGAGGTGTAGATGAAAATGTTATTCAAGATGAATATGTATTTCATGCTGTAACGAGCAGACTTATTGGTAGGGCTGCGACCCTCCTGAGTGAACGAGGAGATTTGGTGTCATGGGATCAATTAAAAAGTGTATTACGCCAACATTTCGGTGATCCTCGTTCAGAGCAATGTATTGCTATTGAATTAGAAAATTTAAAAATTAAACAAGGAGAATCTTACACCGATTTTTGCAATAGAATTCAGCACGTAAGAAGTACTTTATTTGCTAAGGTCAATGAAACTGACGACGAACAATTACGAAATGCTAAGACGACAATATATAATAATACCGCATTAAACTCGTTTTTGTATAACCTTCCCGAGCACATGCTTAGGATAGTGCGTCTGAAGGGTTGCTCCACTTTGGAGAGTGCGTTAAGTGTGGTAACTGAGGAAGTGAATTTTCAACTCCAGTACAATTCTAAAAACGGCACGCGTCCAGTGCAACAGCAGCAAAACTCACAGCCACGTCTGACCTTCCAACAACCACCACAAAATCGTTATTTTAGCGTTCCTCAACAAAACAATTTTAGATTTGGCATTCCTCAAAATTCGACACCGAGACCAAATGGTTTCCAACCCAATTCAACGCCGAATCGGGGTTTCAGATTTGGTATCCCAAATCAGCCACAGCTAGGTTTTAGGCCTACTTCTAATCAAGTATTTGGGTATGGTGCACCCCAACAATATAATGGATTTAGATTTGGCACTCCTGCTCAACAAGGCTACAGGCCTTTGCCCAATCACGGTTTCAACCAACAAACAGCATCTCCAGGCTTTCGGTTTGGTGGTCCACGGGTTCAGCCAAACCTAAGAGCCCTTGACAATTCTGACGTCACCATGCGCACAGTTAGACAGAACAACTTGGTCGTGCCATGCGAAAATGATAACCTGTTTTACAGTGACACCCCGCAGTATTTAGACAACGAATATTACTATGAACAAGAGCCTGTTGAACCGACTCAAATCGAAGAAATACCTGAAGAAAACGTGAATGATGAACAAAACGTAATCGAAACTGAAAATTTTCAGTTAACGGCCTCGAAAACCCCAAAGCGTTAGTGATCGAATTAAATTGCGACAAAATTTCGAAATTACCGTGTATAGAGTTACCGGAAATCGGTGCACGCTTTATGATCGACACGGGAAGCACCCGATCTTTCATAAATACTACACTGGCCAATCGCTATTTTTCGGAATTTAAATACACAGAGCCCTTTGAGGTGATCAGCACCCACGCAAGAAGTATGCATAACGAAATTATATATATACCACTTCTAGAAACATTTAAAAGTACGGAATATCACAAATTTTATGTATATGATGTCGCCCAAGGTTATGACGGACTCATCGGATCTGACTTACTCAAACAATTAGACGCAACAGTGAACATGAAAGATCTTATGTTACACACACGGAATACAAGCATACCAATTATATACAACCCCCCCTGCGAAATCAACTTAGAGCCAAGAACAGAGACACGAGTCAAGATTCCAACGGATCTCCGCGACGGAACAGCCATTGTATGCTTTCAAGAGTTCAAGGACGCTGTAAGAATGCCATCTGCATTAGTCAAATGTGAAAACTATTTTGCAACTACAGTTATACAGAACGCGACCGAACATAATGTGACAATCAAATTTAAAAAAGCCGTACACGTTGAAAAGATTGAATTCAATGAAGATGATGTCTTAGTTAATTTTACTTCTCGAGCAAATTGCGATGTGGACGATCTGCTAAAACAAAATTTGTCGAAGTTACGATTAGATCACACCAATGCCGAAGAACGAGCATGCATACAAAAACTTTGCCACGAATACCGCGACATTTTCTACTGCGAAGAATTGCCACTTACCTTTACTAATAACGTAAAGCATAAAATCAGGACTAAGAACGAAGATCCAATTTACATCCGGCCATTCCGTCACCCACCTTCGCAAAATGAAGAAATTCAGCGACAAGTCAATAAGCTCCTTAAGAACAACGTGGTGCAGGAATCTTATTCCCCGTGGAGCGCTCCGGTCCACCTGGTACCAAAAAAACAAGATGCAAGCGGCGAAAAGAAATATAGAATGGTAATTGATTATCGACGCCTAAATGATATAACCATCGACGACAAATATCCGCTTCCTAATATAACTGACCTCTTTGATAAAATAGGAAGAGCCAACTATTTCAGCACTCTAGATCTGGCGAGCGGTTACCACCAAGTAGAGGTTGACGAACAAGACAGACCTAAAACTGCATTCACGACACAATCAGGACACTATGAATTCACCCGCCTACCATTCGGGTTGAAAACAGCACCCGCTACATTTCAGCGTACTATGGACAATGTTCTCAGAGGCTTACAAGGCTCACATTGCCTCGTATATTTGGATGACATAATTATATTCTCAACAAGTCTACAAGAACACATAGAAAAATTACGCAAGGTCTTTAACAGGTTAAGAGAAACAAATTTAAAGGTCACATTAGACAAAAGTGAATTCTTAAGAAAAGAGGTACTCTACCTGGGTCACCAAGTCACAAAAGACGGCCTCAAACCCAATGATGACAAGATAAAGGCCGTTCTCAACTTTCCCCTTCCTCGAACACCGACAGAAATTAAAAGCTTTTTGGGCTTTGTAGGATACTACCGCAAATTCATAAAAGATTTCTCCAAAATAACCCAACCACTTACCGCTTGTCTGAAGAAGAAAAACAAAGGAAAGAAAATTCTAATAACGGACGAATATAAGACGGCGTTTGAAAAATGTAAAGAATTATTAGTGAATGCACCGTTGCTTCAATTCCCTGACTTTTCTAAACCATTCGTTCTCACCACGGATGCGTCAAATGTAGCAATTGGCGCCGTCCTTTCCCAAGGCCCTATTGGCAGCGACAAACCTATCGCCTATGCGAGTCGTACTCTGAACGATGCTGAAGCGCGCTACAGCACGATTGAAAAGGAACTGCTAGCGATAGTTTGGGCTACCAAGTATTTCCGGCCTTACCTTTATGGCAAAAAGTTTACTATATATACAGACCACAGACCTCTCGCATGGTTAAAATCTATCAAAGAACCTAACAGTAAGTTAACGAGATGGAAGTTGAGACTGGAGGAGTTTGATTACGAAATTATGTACAAAAGCGGGAAACAAAACACGAACGCGGATGCCTTATCCCGTGTTGTAATTAATGTATTAGAAAATGATGACACTGATGACCAAAATTCAATGCGTGTAAACATCGATCCAAACGAATGGAATAAACCTGATACGGAAACAGCACATTCACATACGTCAAGTACCTTAGCGGCTTTAGAAAATGATGACATTGTTGACCAAAGTTCAATGAGTGTAAACATCGACCCAAACGAATGGAATAATCCCGTTACGGAAGCAGAACATTCATTTACGTCAAGCACTTTAACGGCTTTAGAGAAACATAGTAAACCCAGTACAGATGCTGTGCACTCCGCAAAGTTTGTAGACACCATTAGCATACCAATTCTTCACAATGCCATCGACACAAAACCTAATCAGAGACTGACATATGATTGGAACAGAAATCAAAAAACGCAATACCTCTTGAAACAAAAAGATAGAGTTAGAAAAAAACGGGGCGGCGAAGCCGAATTTGATGTTACAAAAGGAGATACAGTATTCGTAAAAGGAGTCAATGTAAGACGTAGAAATGTACCTCGCTACCAAAAAGCAAAAGTTAAGGGCGAAGTCGCTAGAAACATTGTACCCATAGAAATTCGCGGCAGAAAAACTAAAACTCCAATTAAGGATATCAAACGTCTTCCGCAGGGTTGCCACCCACGTACTGATCCAGGGGGCACAGGGCCAGGTCCTCCTTCAACAAATGGAAAATGACAGAGGTATTCTTCCGATCAGATACGACAAATGGGCTATAGTTAAGGTTTTAGATTTAAATTTGCTTTGTGAAGACTATAACAATACAAAAAAAAAAAAAAAAAAAATTTTGTCCAAATACTCCCATCGCGTAGAGTTAAACGTGGAATTCTAAACCCCCTTGGCTCTTTAGTTAAGGCTATAACTGGTAATCTAGATCACCAAGACGCCCTTAGGTATGATAGATTGATAAACGAATTAAAGTCGAGCCAGGATGCAACTAACAAAAGGTTCACCTTGGTTAGAAAAATGGCGGATTCATTCATAAATGCCACCAATTCCTCTCGATCTAACTTCATTCAGCTGGACAAGGAAATATGGGAATTAAGAAAAATGTTTAACCAAACTGCAAGTAATCAGACCGTCAACAAAATCATTCTTACATTTAATTTGTTTTTGCATAATTTTATGACGCTGTATGTCCGCCTGGATGAAATAGAAACAGCCATAACATTTAGTAAGTTAAGAACCCTACACCAAACCATTGTGGATAGCGATGAATTGTTAACTATGCTAAGAACTATTGAATCAAAGAACATTTTAGTGTACCCTGTTAACTTAGAGAACTTATTAAAACTTGAACAATGTATAGAATTAAAAGCTTACACTAAAGGAAGTACAATAACATTTTTGCTAGACATTCCAGTTATTCGAAAGGAAACTTATTCCTACTATAAAATCTTACCCTTACCAACCGTAAATATCCATAACCAAATAACCGTTATCATACCTGTACATCCTTATATCCTCGTAAAAGGGTCGAAAACCGAGCCGGTTGCTACACCGTGTATGGAGATTGAAGAAGGCTATTTCCTCTGCCAAGAAAATGAAATACTCCCGTTAACCCCTGACCGCTGCGTAGCAGATTTGATGAAATTTAACACAAATACCAGCTCTTGCCATCCTGTGGTTGCTAACATACAAGGGCTAAAAATAGAAACCCTGCAACTAAATCAATGGCTAATTTTTACAAAAGAGCCCCTCACACTGAAGAGGTTCTGCGAAACAGGAGTCACTCAGCACGTGATCCGAGGCACTTACATACTTACCTTGGAAGACAATTGTGAAGTAAGGATCACAGACATCTTTTTGAGCCAACATTTAATAAAAGGGAAGGATGTACCAGTAACAAAATTACCAATTATAAACCTACCAGAGATCGATATGCCGACACCGCTACCAGAGAGGAAGCCTCTGAATTTGAACGGAGTTAACCTGGCGGATTTGCAGTTCATACAATATGCGTTACAGAAAAGTGATAGTGAAATAGTGGAAAGTAGTAATGAAAGCATAGTGAAAGTGAAAGGTATCAGTGTCTGGACATTGGGGCTATATATAATCCTAGTTTTAGGCACATGTATAACCATTTTTGCTAAATATAAGAAACTTTTATGTTTTCAAAATCATCAGTCGCAAAATCGTCCGACTGAGGATTTTGAACTTGCGGAGGGAAGAGTTATGTATGTTGACTCCCGGGCCTCCCGGCCAGTTACAGTGAATGCATAACCGCTGACATTGCGGTAAGGATGTTATGCCCAGAGCGCCCGCGCACAGGTGGCGAGTACCGGGAATCAAGCCCACCGCTGTGTATGAGATAGTTCTTACATAGAATAAGTTAGTTACAGTTTAAGCTTCAAGCTGTTCACTCATCTTATATTTTAATCATTAAAGTTAAGTCCAAGTAACCTGAGTTTTACCTTGAAACGTCCTCATGAGCTCCCAACTTTAACTACCTTTTTAAAAATCAGATGTTTACTTTTGAAGGTTGTCCTTCAAAGTTACATTACAACCCTTTGCAAGTATTCCCTCTTACAAGTATTAGCTGTTCAATTAGTAAACACAACCGAAGAATTACGAAAGGGTTGCCAAAATGTGTATGCTCTCAGCCTCACATACATAGTTTAACATAGTTTGATGGTTACGGAATCGTTCGAAACGCTAACTTGCTTGCGCTCGACTGGTTTTTGTTATGAAAACACACGTTTTGTGTGCCTACTTCCTATTACTCTTACCAAACCAAACGTTTTTTCTTCAAGAGACTTCAAGAGAGAGCACAAGTTTTTTCTCTACGGCCCTCGCTTGTATGTTTGTGTATCCTTAGCCTATAGCGTATAGCGCCTTCGACTGTGTATGTACTAGCTTTTACTTTTCTCTTTTCAGGCTTATCTTCTGTTGACTATTGCTTGGTAGTTGTTGTTTTTGATGTACACTCGCGGACAAAGAATACGGGTCGGTAAAAAACCGTCATATTTCCTAAAATACTGCGAGGTTGTAAGTACTCATGTAATTATCTTTATTTAATTTTACATCTATACTGCAAAAGTAACAGCCAAAAAAGTAACGTTTCCAGGTTTAAATCGAACTCTTAAAAATCCATGAAAAAAAACAACGTTTAACGGAGCGAGCTATCGCGAAAATCGTCATTTTTGGACCTTGATATTTTTATGATAGGATCCCGGTAATTCCTAATACAGTTGGGCAATACGAAGAAAAGTATATTATGTAAATAAAACGAGTGTAGAATATTTCACAAAACCTATTGATTGAGGCTATTTAAACTAGGGTGACCGAAATTTTTGACCGCCAGTGTATGTAAGCAGATCTCCTTGAGCAGTCACTGTAGGTGTAGCCAAATACGAATTTCAATCCCGCATAATATTTCCGTTAATAATGAACGAAGCGATTCTTAATTCCGCCCACCGCCCACGGTTCCTCATCCCTCCTATTAACGAAACCAATTCAATTCGACAACGAAATCAATTCAATGACGATTGTAGATCCTACCTCGTTACAATAAGGTATAGTAACCAGGGGACATCCAGGGAATGGTCCAGCATTTTGTTACTACTTCTTCTTGTGTGATCCGAAAAGGTACATTAATTATGAATTTGTTTGAACAAATAGTTTTCATCGAAGGATTAAGTCTGCAAACAGACTTCCGAACAACTACCTACGAGCCGATGATTTTAATCAAATAAGGACCCAATAAACCCGTAATGCAGTAGAAAGAATAGAATAGAGTTCCCTAATCCGATTGTGGCCGTTCGACTGAGAAATATATACAGCCAGTCCGTCTGCGTCACTCTTTGGCCGTGTTCGGTGCGAGCGACGGGAACAGGGTGAGATATATATATTTCGTGTGGGTTGTAAAGGCCCCATTACGTCGCTTTTATCGGTTCGTTTCGGGGTGATTTAATATCGTTTGACGGAAATGAGTCGAGAGCGGTGCCGTCACATGGAAACCGTCCTACGCTGGGATGGAGACATGTTGCCGAGGTGACGGCTTTTTAACCACATTTTTATTTGGAAAATTATGACCTTTTTAGGTACAAGTTCATAATACTCTTGGATTTTTTCGGCAGGAGGAAATATTTGTCATAAATACGAGTTCACCTATAACTAATATTTTTTATAGCGGTGCCTATACTAAATTAAGGCGATTAAGGAAAAATTCCAAAAAAAAGGTTTTAAAGAGGTTAGGGCTGAAAGTAACGTTAAGTGTGTTTACGCAGCCTTTATTTAAGCCTAAATATAATTACCGGGGTCGCTGCTAAAAGAACCAATGTCATCACTTTACGGAATTAGCATGCTTATCCACAGACCGCGATAGCAGTACGTGACCTCTAGCTTGCGAACGTGCGCCCACCACCCTCCCACACGAATCTGGTCCTTATTTCCAGCCTGTAAGACCCGAAATGCGCTCAAGTTCATTTCATCAAGTTGTGAAACTGGTAAGCTTTATTATCCCTAGAAAATGAGGGGATTAGTTCGGGAGGCGAGGCGGGCGGTGCGATACCGGGGCCACGGCTTAGGCAAGTGGCGAAAATTAATGAAGTTAGTGCCGCGCGGCAGAGGCAGACAGGAGCACTACACTACACCGCTCAACGCGACCTGGTGCTGCGGCCAGTGTTTTCAGTGGTGGTTCAATAACTTAGTCTTCGTTAGAACCTAGAACTACAACATCTGGTAGTGTTCTATCTTGGACCTTAAGTTAAATTGAATTTAAATTGAGGGGTTGTGATGTGACCGCCGCGATTCCATTCCCTCGTATGGCGATATGAAGTATTAAGACGATAGATTTTTTTTACTAATTGAAATGTCCACTTAAACTCGTCAGTAGATACAGCAGTTAGTTGTTTTTAGTAGGTAGTAATTGTATGTGCTGCCTCACCTCGATCGCATTGTATGTTCTGCATCACCTCGATCGCTTCGCGATCTCGGCGATGCAGAACATACAATGCGATCGAGGCGAGGCAGCACATACAATTACCTACTAACGCATGTAATCTGGCTGATCTGTTCCAATGATTTTAGATATTAATCCTCCATACTCTTTAAAGTACTCCGTTTCGATTGCGATGCGGACGAATTGAATAACGGGTTTGTGGAAAGCTGACCATACCGCAGGCATTCTTTAAGGCCCAACGGAGCATCAGAACCAATAGGCTCTCTATCTACTCTCAGAGGCTCTTAAACAGCTCAAAAACAACAGGACACCGGTGAAGACGGAATTACGGCGAGGCAGAACATACAATTACCTACTAACGCATGTAATCTGGCTGATCTGTTCCAATGATTTTAGATATTAATCCTCCATACTCTTTAAAGTACTCCGTTTCGATTGCGATGCGGACGAATTGAATAACGGGTTTGTGGAAAGCTGTCCATACCGCAGGCATTCTTTAAGGCCCAACGGAGCATCAGAACCAATAGGCTCTTCACAAACCAGTTCGCCAGATTACTCCGCGATCTCGGCGATGCAGAACATACAATGCGATCGAGGCGAGGCAGAACATACAATTACCTACTAACGCATGTAATCTGGCTGATCTGTTCCAATGATTTTAGATATTAATCCTCCATACTCTTTAAAGTACTCCGTTTCGATTGCGATGCGGACGAATTGAATAACGGGTTTGTGGATTCTTTAAGGCCCAACGGAGCATCAGAACCAATAGGCTCTCTATCTACTCTCAGAGGCTCTTTGAGGAAAGGAGTAGGATGGTTCTACAATCTTCAGTCGACACGACATTATATCGGCAGCTCAATGGGCGGCAAATATCTGACCCGTGATCTGCGCCAATTCAATACGAAACGTACTGAAGAGGCCATCGAGCGAAACAAGGGCTCAAAAGTATTTGCAAGAGATCTGTCTATCTGGCAGAGCCAGCTCGTTAAGTTAAAAACCGAGGATGGTAGAATTATCTCATCCAGACCTGAGCTTCTGAGTGAGATAGAGCGCTTTTATAGACAGCTATACACATCAACTAGCAGACCCGAAGTTGGTCTAGTGAAAGATCCGAGAGCTAGACTAACCCAGCACTATACCGATGTTATCCGGACATCAGCCGGTACGAGATTAGAATGGCTCTTAAACAGCTCAAAAACAACAGGACACCGGTGAAGACGGAATTACAGCCGAACTCCTGAAGGTGTGTGGAAAACCGGTTCTTACGGCCCTTCCGAAGTTGTTCAACTCCGTCTCACGTGCAGGCTAGATGACTTTCAGCTTCCCGAACAAGCCGGTTTCCGAAGAGGCTTTAGTACCATAGACCGCATCCACACGCTCCGTTAGGTTATACAGAAGACTGAAGAGTATATCCTGCCCCTCTGTTAAGAGTTGTGGACTATGAGAAAGCTTTCGATTCGATCGAAACCTGGGCGGTATTACAATCTCTACAGAGGCGCCAAGTAGACTACAGCTATATCGAAGTGCTGAAGTGTTTGTACGAGAACGCCACTATGTCAGTCCGACTCCAGGACCAGAACTCCAAGCCTATTCCGTTGCAGCGGGAGTTAGGCAGGGAGATGTTATTTCTCCTAAACTGTTCGCCACTGCGCTGGAGAATGTTTTCAAGAATCTGGACTGGAGAAGGCTATTGTCAGTAAATAAATAAAAAACTTGCTCCTGGAATTCTTTGCATAACTTCCTTCAAACAGAGATACTTTGGCTGGAAGGCCGACTTTGAGTACAAATAAATGTGCTTGAACTTTAAACCATTTTCAGGTAACAATAAATTCAGCATAACATTAGTTTTACCACAGTTAGAAGGACCGCGTATTATGCAGCGAATTGTCTTAGGTAACAGGGCGCTATGCATTTATAGTTTTCACTTGGTATTCACCTCTAATGTTTCAGTTTGCTTAACAAACTTCATGATAAAATGTGAGGTAAATAAAAAAAAAATACAATTCTTTATATACATGACACAATGATGTCAATGAGGGTGTCAGATTTCGTGGTGTTTGCTTTCACGTTTACAGACAAAATAGACTTCATTTTAATTAATATTCAGATGCTGCCATTTCTGCAGTGGTCATCCAAGAAACTTCTCGCGATTCAAGTAAGCTTCTGTGCAAAGCAAATGTTTTGTATAAAATAATACATATGCATTCATATTTTTTAATGTACCAATTACATATTGTTATGCTGCTGAATACATATTTTATTATCTTATTACAGAACATGTCGAAACTCGAAAACTTCGAACGCCAATAATTCAGCGATGGCCTTGATGTCACCAGTCATCTCGACATGAATGATTTATTTTATAATACTCAAGACCTATACAGTGCTAAGCATCAGGAAAATAAAGCGGCGGATGAGAAGAAATGTGAAGCTTTAAAAAAATAAACCAAAAAAGAAAATACTCAAAAAGTCACAGGCGGAAATTTCAAACAATGTATCGTATGTATCTCAACGAGGAAATGAAAACGGACATCGCGTGATTAAAATAACTATTTGCGAACTTCGTCCTGGATTTAAGTGCAAAAGTGTTGATGATAGTTTTTGCCTAAGTGCACAGTATGTGGCTGAGGACAAATATGACGAAATTTCAGATTGTGCCGAAACCATAGTCAAGAAAATTGCGAAAAAATAAGCGATACTGATACTTACAAGTTGTAAAATGGTTTTAATGTAAATAATTTATCAATAAATACTTGTTGATCTAAATTAAAATAGACTTGTTATTACTTACGTTAGGTACGCTTTCAAATCTGTAGCCTCACAAAGCCTTGTACCTATTCGTAATTAACAGATAATTAAAACAGCGGGGAACAAAAGGATGATGAAGTAAAATGGTTGAAAATTCATGATAACATTTATTTAAAAAACAAGACTATTACTATACATTCATATCACCATCATCAACCTATATTCGTCCCGCTGCTGGGTGCAGGCCTCCTCTCATAGATGAGAGGGATTGGGCAGTAGTCCCTCCACATTGGCCATACAACTTTGAATTTTTTTCAGGGATGTATGCAGGTTTACTCGCGATGTTTTCCTTCAGCGAAAAGCTAGCGGTAAATATCAAATGATATTCCGCACATAAGTTTCGAAAAAACTCATTGGTACTAGCGGGGGGTTCGAACTCACGACAGCCGCTTGACAGCCGCATGCTTGAACCATTGGGCTACCGTAGCTTCATTCATATGTAGATTCATAATTATCCGATAGGTACAGTAAACACATTTTTATTTTATATGAAACCTTATGACATATTAACTCTTACAATATATTACTATAACGACCCCGCAATAAACTTCTAACTGTGTCGTATATTAATTGCCTTTTATCATCATTTTTACTTAACACCAGTTTATCCTAAAATAAGGCTAAATGCCAGTGTACTTTTAGGTTCAGGTAATATAGTTTTTTTTTTTTACTCTAGCGCTATTATGAGACTACAGTTTTTGTTCTGTATCAAAGTATATAAAACATTCTTCACATAAATGGATTTTAGATGTATGTTTAGTAAGTTGTCTGTGAACAAGCTTTTCCATATATTTTTTTTTATTAAACAGAAATGAGATTTTAACAAGAAGTACAGCACTATTTGAATGAAAAACAAAAACATGTAAAAACGGTTATACCTTTAATGTTCGGTTTATTTACAAAATTCAAAATGATGAATGCAAATATATACTAAAGGGAATTATATACTAAATGCCGAATATATTGGTTAGGCAAAAAATATAATTCTTAATAATATGTTACTGAGAACCTGATGGGTGCATAATCGGCTTAATTTGACGAAATCTTGTTTCCCAGCCTGTGTTAATATCGAGACCGCAGCCCGCATTGGTGTATTGACGTCAGCGGCCGCCTTCGATGTGGTAAGAGCATTTTTCCATAGCTCTTCCGCTGGTAACGGCTTCGCTTCATGGCTATTATAGACCCGGAGTTCGACGAAGTATTCTCCTGTCTTGGTAGGATCCCTCTGTGTCATAAATCCCAACGCGCCGCGCTG
The DNA here is from genome assembly GCA_951800055.1 of Cenopis cana. Taxonomy (NCBI): domain Eukaryota; kingdom Metazoa; phylum Arthropoda; class Insecta; order Lepidoptera; family Tortricidae; genus Cenopis; species Cenopis cana. Next base: position 13,865,086 of record OX637493.1, on the reverse strand, counting down.
AGTCAAAAAACTTCTCAACGTCGCTGCTCGAACAGGCTTCTGGAACTTGTCCTAGCGCGCCTCGTCCTGTAAGACAAAAAAAACAAATTAATCCGTTTATAATCAAAACGAAAATATTGCGTGCATAAAAAAAGACATAAGATTGTAAACAAATTTGAAAAACCAAATAGATCTATGTCCTTTAGATAACTTGGATACAGAAAATATGTTTAAATTATCTTTTATCTTTTTCTAAAAAACACAGTGTGCGAAGAATGAAATTGAGAAATGCTAACAACTTAATACTTCGCACTCCACGCGCTAGTTATGGGAAAAAATGCTTATTGTACGAAGGTGCAAGTATATATAATAAATTACCAACTAGTGTAAAAGACGCTAAGTCCAATGCAACATTCAAAAGACTCCTTAAGCATCATATCTTTAATAGCTAACAGCTAGATGTACCATACCTATACGTATAGTCTAAACTCTAAATCAGAAAAAAAACGCTTAAACATATAAATATATAATATATTAAAATAGCCCCAAACTCCTCAAATAGTTACTGAATTTAGTCTACTATTGAACTAATCTCTAATATTATTCAAAATGTTTGATACTTTATGTGAAATTTTATTCGCACCTACTAAGTGTCATAGTGCCTTTACTGTAATCGCAAGCTGTGTCTATGCAACTTTGTTGTTATCGCCGTAGTAGCAGAGTGCGCGAGCGGTTCTTTGATTACATGTGGCTTGGCGCGCCTTGTATGTTTACCCACATAGATTTTAAGTCAATTTATTTTTATGCACTCTTATTAAAATACTTACAAAAATGTTAAAGCGAAAAGCATGTACTCTCCAACTAGTAGGTCCCTCCAATATTGTCGAGAAAACCCTAACTGTACTCATCGCTAACATAAGAATGTTGGCTATATTACGTAAAAATATATACAGTGTGGAAAGTTAACTCAGGCTGTGGAGGGAAACTAATTTAAATCCTTGAGCTAGCCCATTTTACTTAAAGGAGACATTACTTTATTTTTTTAAAGAAACAAAACTGCATTCAAAGATTTTTCTAAAACTCGCTTGCCTCGCCCGGGACTCGAACCAACTAAAATTAAAAAAACAAACACCCTATTTTATTATAAAATTTCTCTAACAAACATTTGGTCTTAAAAATAAAAACAATCGTTAAATCTAACATTAACTTTATTTTACTATCAATTTGTTACACTTAAATTATTTAACTGATAAATTGTTCGAAATGAGCCCCGCGGTTCCGTCTACACAAATTAGTCGCCGTTGAAATTCATTTCTTGTAGCCTTCATCAAAGTGTTGTGGTGTATGCCCCTAATAACATTTTCTACTGCGACCCTTAGCTCGGATCATGTAAGAAGGAAATGTGCATAGAGGTATTACCACCGTTTAACGATTTTCTTATCGAAGATTTCAACAAGATACTTAGCGATAAATTAGTTAGCGTGTACTTCATACGAAGTCTTTGAATGTTAGAGAGATAACAGAATTGTTACGTGTCTTTTACTTGTTAAAGTGAACAGTAACCAAATGTTTGTTAGAGAAATTTTATCCTGAGTATTAATACTATCGATTAGTATAATAAAACAGAGTGTGTTTTTTATTTTATTTTAGATGGTTCGAGTCCGAGCCGAGGCAAGCGAGTTTTAGAAAATCTGTGAATGCAGTTTTGTTTCTTTTTCAAAATAAAGGAATGTCTCCTTTAAGTAAAATGAGCTATCTCAAGGATTTAAGGTAGTTTCCCTCCAGGGCCCGAGTTAACTTTCCGCACTGTATACAAGGTGTTCTAAGACTATGGGACTATAAATGTCGTAGATAGGATATTTTTGCTGAAAGAAGACATTATTTTAATTTAAAAATAATTTAACTGCATTTATAGAATTTTAAATAATTATGTACATGATTGAACAGAGAATCAAACCCGCCACACGAGAAAAAAAAATACCCTGTAGCTTTATCATACCGATCGAAAGGCTTCAAAACAAACAAAAGACTAGGCGTATAGATATAGGCAGTTAAACTCATTCAAAGGTATTGTTGGTAATAAATGGTTAACACAACGGTCTTATGATCAGAGTTCCTGATAACAGATATAAGAGAACTGTTAGATACATGTGTTTATGACAAAGAAACTTCAAAAGGAAAAGAGTGTCTGTCTAGCAGAGTTGTTACAATACATACCAACATTTAGTACGAAGAGACAATTATTCTTTTTAATCCTCTAGCAGCCTGAAAAAGAAAAAATATATATAAATAAAAATGATTAACCAAATACAGGGAAAATTGTTAGAAATGATAAACGTAAGAATAAATAAAATATTTACCGATCCAACTCTGCGACTAAGTCCGGATCCTAAGACAAAAAAAACCCGAGTATAAGTGATTATGAAATCAATAGATAGTTCAGGCATTACTGAAATTAGAACTGTTTAATTAGGGCTAGGTTATTGAGGAATACAAGGGGACTAAAACGTAAGAAAGACTTTATATACATACGTCTATGATAATAAAATCCTCATCTTCAGGGGCCTGGATTAGAGCTTGAACCGGCTGAAAAAGGAAAGTAACAAGTGAAAGTCTTAATTGCACTTACATCAAAAGGATTTTTTGCTAAATAACATAGTGTCGGAATTAAATGGAAAGACTGAATTCTAATAACCCTTTTTTTCTCGTGTAGCGGGGGTTCGATTCCCGGTTCAACCAAGTAATTATTTAAAAAATATAAGAACGCGGTTTTAATTGTTTTTAAATGAAAATAATATCTTCTTTTAGTAAAATATTCCATCTACAATATTCAGGTACTTTTCCTTGATGTCCTATAGTATTGGGACGCCGTGTATATTTTTAAGAGGCTCTATATTAATGACAGTAGCCAACAATGACACCAATCATCCAATATCTGGACACAACTAACTTCCTAAATAAATAAATTAGAAATCTAAGTAGGTCACATAAGCGCATACCTCAGATTCCAACACCTGTTCAGGGCGTTTACGCTTCACTGGTGAAGATTGAGCGCATGGGATGACGTTGTCTTCTGACTCCGTACAGCAATCCAGATCTGATAGCTCTTTAACTTGAGATGCTGCCTGCGCTTTTGGTTTTTTTCGGGGCGCGTTTCTTCGCAGGATTTTTCTCTGTTACTTTTTTCGGCGTCGAAGAAAGTAACAGACAACGTCCAGCCAACACTGTTGATGTCAACAGCGTTGGCTGGGTGGGGCAGGAGGACTCGGCAATCGTCCTCGAAGAATCCGCCAGCTCGTCCTCCCAAAACGGATTTAGAGACCAACCAGGCCTGTAATAAAAAAGAACAATATTGTATTTTAAATGCCCCAATCGGAAAACAATAAACTGTCTTAATAACATGAGAAGTACTAAACACACACTTACATGTTTTTCCTGTTGTAGTTAGTTGCTTTGCTGTATATACACCAAACACCAACTCACTTTTACTAGATTGCAGCGAACACCGAACCGGGCTGTTATTTTTTTATTTAAGTAAAACATGTGCTTTAAACTATAGGTACTGTTCGAGTCCTGGAAGTTTTGAGGCTGATGGTGCGCTAATGTCCCGGCTGTCCTATTTATTATACGATATTCTAAAGTTACGGTTACAATGGCTAATAAGAGAATCATGGCAGACTATGCAATACAAATACACATAACACAGCTGAACAAATTTAGTCCTTATGTAGATCATCTTTAAACACTTCGAATGTTCTGAACATTGATTCCGTTATAAACATGCCCTAGTACTCTATAAAAGAAATGCGTCAGTTGCATAAATGCCTCACAACATGAAAATCGATACGCAAAACTTAAAAGGAAGCAGCATGTACTCTCCACCAACTCGATCAAGTTAATTAAACACCTAACACTCAATAAAACCTAACACATTTCAGATGGCTATTTAATTTGGTCGGGGTTAAAACATATTTGTAATGAATGCTCACAGTTCATTGTATGATGGAAAGTTGTGTAATTTAAAGTATATATCCAGTACTACTTGAACTAAGGACAATTTTAGGTAAAAAGAAAATAGTTTTTAACATTAATTTAAGTCAATCGAAATTACTCCAGTAGAGATTATATTTAAAGCTTAGTATTAACTAGTAAAGATTCGTTATTTCGTTCATTATTTAAGTAATCCGTCATCGAATGGTATAGGGGCATAATTATACTCTGTTTCAAAACTTTAGTTAACAAACTCTAGCTCCGCTATATAATAGTCTATATAGTTTTTAGAAAGGTTTTCTAAAAACTAAATATATTTTTTCACGCTATCTAGCGACTGCGAGATGAAGCTTTATAACGAATCGCTTAACTTGTCATACATCACTAGTCTAATTACCTTGCACTATTAATACGTAACAATAGATGGCGTCATGTTTACTTGCAAAATAAACTTTATTTTATACATACTTCATTGAAACAATATGTAAGATTACTATATTTCCTAATGGCCAATCAAACCAGCACATTAAAAATGAATATTTACTAAACAAACCATTCGACATATTGACATTCGTTTCTAAATATTTCGATAGATGGCTGTACTAATGTTATTACAACCGTTTCAGATGTAAATTATTGAATTTAATACAATAATATACTTTTACAACTTACAAGTAAACAAAATATTGGGAATAGAATAAACTATGATCCAAATAATTAAATAAAAAATCTTTATTTATGCATTGGTTTAACAATTTAAAGTTATAATTCTACAGCACGCTATAGACATTTTTTTCATAGAACAGTATATATGTCGGACCTTCGTTAAAGATGTCGGCGAGCTGTGAGTATCTCAGCGGACCACTTGTCAACGATTGCATTGAACGGACTTGGCCAATCCGTAAATGTAGTTGAATGGCAAACCTTGTCAACGATTACATGGCAGACCTGGCCAATCTGTAAATGTAGTTGAATGGCAAACCAATACAAAATCGAAAATTGAAATAATGAAATTGAAATATTGAAATTGAAAACTGAAATTGGAAACAGTGAAATTATTTTATATTGAGTACGGGTCTGGCCAACCTGGAAAAATATGTACTACATAACATTAGCGCACACGGGTGCCGGGGATGTGGTAAAATTATATATAAAATATAACCCTGGCGCCCGTGGAGGCCTTTTGCTGTTTTTTTTTATCGTTTCATTAAAGATCTCTATCTATCACGTCGAATGAAAGATTTCTATCAGGCCGAGTATTTATTTGTAGCAACTACGAAAGTGAAGTAGGAACCCCTCGATAATTAACTGATTATTCCAATGCTTCTCGAGACAGATCGTGTGTTCCTATGCAAATAGATCAACAATATTTTGTCGAGTATCATCTTGTCCGTTACCTATCAATTAGGTATGTTGTCATAACAAATAAGTAATTGTATGTTCTGCCTCGCCGTAATTCCGTCTTCACCGGTGTCCTGTTGTTTTTGAGCTGTTTAAGAGCCTCTGAGAGTAGATAGAGAGCCTATTGGTTCTGATGCTCCGTTGGGCCTTAAAGAATGCCTGCGGTATGGTCAGCTTTCCACAAACCCGTTATTCAATTCGTCCGCATCGCAATCGAAACGGAGTACTTTAAAGAGTATGGAGGATTAATATCTAAAATCATTGGAACAGATCAGCCAGATTACATGCGTTAGTAGGTAATTGTATGTTCTGCCTCGCCGTAATTCCGTCTTCACCGGTGTCCTGTTGTTTTTGAGCTGTTTAAGAGCCTCTGAGAGTAGATAGAGAGCCTATTGGTTCTGATGCTCCGTTGGGCCTTAAAGAATGCCTGCGGTATGGTCAGCTTTCCACAAACCCGTTATTCAATTCGTCCGCATCGCAATCGAAACGGAGTACTTTAAAGAGTATGGAGGATTAATATCTAAAATCATTGGAACAGATCAGCCAGATTACATGCGTTAGTAGGTAATTGTATGTGCTGCCTCGCCTCGATCGCATTGTATGTTCTGCATCGCCGAGATCGCGAAGCGATCGAGGTGATGCAGAACATACAATGCGATTTAGGTGAGGCAGCACATACAATTACTACCTACTGTTTTTATCATAATTAGCAATCTGTTCATAAGAAGAAGGCTTCTAAGAGGCGATCTTTCTACAGTACTAGCCGGCGGCGCACTGTGGAGTGTGGGTCACGCTCACGCGCCGTAGTAAGGCGGTCGAAAATTGCATTCCAAGAGAGTTCCACACCGTTGTATTACCGGGCGCCGGGCGGTGATCTCAGCAGATATAGACGGATTCGTAAAAGTTTACGTACTGCGGTTTTTCCATTATTGCATGTACCACACCAGCACTACCTCCGCTTCGACGTGTCCACAATCAGCCCCTTCTTCACTTCAACTTCTGCCGAGACTCATCTTGGATTCTTTTCTTCGTCAAAGCCACGCGTTTCTTAGTATCTTCTGATTTCCAGTTTAGCAAATATTCTTGATAAGGTTCTCCAAATTGCCGGTATCTACATTTTCTGGATCCGGCAACATGCCCTTTAACTGTTTTAATACTCGACTCGATGTCATTTGTCTGGTCTCAAACTATGTCCACAGTTCAAATATATAAAACCGTTTGAAAAGGATCAGATGTACATCTCACCTGAAAAAAATATAAAAAGAGTAAATTATTTCCGAAATATTTTCGTAGCACCTGCTACGAGTTATCCTATGCGAGCGTAGACAATTACGATTGACAGAATCAATCGAGGATCAAGCACTAAGAAGTAACTTTTGCTTATGTAGTCAGTAGTGTCATTATCATTAGGTACACTACACTGAATGATATAACTTATATTGATTTAAACTTACACGATTTTCACACATTATTATTGGGAAACGGGACTTAATCGTGTACGTGATATTACTTTACTTAGGCTGGGTTGCACCAAACCGTCTGTAATCGTTAAGCGGTGTTCGTCAAATCTGATTGTATGGAAAGTTTGACAAGTTTCTATGGGATGACAGCTGCCGGCGCCATATTTGACGACGACCGGTCTGTGTTCGTACGTTGGTGCAACTGGCACTTAGTCTGTATTAGTCTATGGTCTATTTATGAATGAAACCAGAGTTTACCGCGGACGTGCACGTCCAGGTCCACGATAAAGTATAAAAGCAACCAACCATTATGTATATCAATTTATGATAAAGCGCTAATGTTAGCAAGTTGTTCAGTTCAGTTCAGTTTCTTTATTGGTAAATACAATTTACAAGTCATTAAATTCTAAGTACTATAACTAGTTAAGCATATTGTTTAAATGAATTACATATTTATTTTATCTTTTGGTCACATTATTTCATTACATAAGTTGTGACGATTTACATAGTTTTTCAAAAATGATTCGTCTCGTCTGATGTCAGATTACCTGATAATTTTTCAATATTACAGCTGAACTGCTCGTACTTTGGAAGGCACGTTAAGCCGTTGATCCCGGTTGCTGTCTATGGCAGCAGTCGTTAAGCCAAGTTGGAGTTGGAGGCCTTCGGGCGGTTTGAGAACTTCTTAACAGTCAAGTTGCCCACTCACTTGACAAAGCCTAACCCCAATAAGGTCTAGTTTCCCCTCGGGGTTGGAAGGTCAGATGGCAGTCGCTTCCGTAAAAACTAGTGCCTACGCCAAATCTTGGGATTAGGTAGCGGACCCCAGGCATCCTTCAGGATGCAGCTGTACTGGGATAACGCTTGGACGATGATGATGATGATGACAGCCTAACTGCTCCAAGCAGGCGCGGAGACACCTTCTGCTGTCGTTGTTGGATCTCGAGTCAAGCTGGCGTCTCTGTCTCCTTCAATGATTTTTGTACATGTATAACATGTATTGTCGACGTCGGACATATATTTACATTAATTGTACCTTATTCTATTGCGATAGGACAAAAATGTCCATTATACTTATCTTTGATTTAGTGTGTAAGAGTGTGGTAAATAGATAATATGTTAGTGAGTGTTGAGTCTTGTTTAACACGCTTTTTGTTTGTCGACAGGTGGTTCCGATAGCAACAAGGGCAAGAGCAAGAAGTGGCGAAAGATCCTCCAGTTCCCGCACATATCACAATGCTTAGATATAAAAACAAAAATAGGTGAGTTAGTCTTGCATTACTTGCATTTGGTATCTCATCTCTCGTCACATGGAAGTGCTGGTAATATTTTGCTACTGAAACACTCGGAAGTGTTTGCTGGGTTATTTTTTACCTAAAGGCAAATTTTCTAGGAAACCATGAATTTTCCGAGATTAAAAAAAATCCTAAACGATATATCTGAGGAACACAAACGTGGAGCAGAGTTTTCCTATATAACGTGACGTTATACACAGCCTGTCGTCGACTTTTGACTAACGCCTAGTCATTAGGTATTTCACGATTAACTCCTACTCATAATTTTAGGTAGACACTTGACAGTGTTGAGACCTCATCAAAAAGGGAAGGAGGCTGAGTGACCAATAGGATGTTATTATTGGTGGTTTTGTTTGACGCAACTCTTTAAATATTTGTTTATCCTATAAGTCCTGTGGACATTGTCAACAATCAACGCCTTCTTCTAATACTGCAGCTGTGACTGCAGCTGACTGATATTTCCCCGCGCCACAGATGTTCGTCTCCTTCAGTTCAGTAGGTTTAGGTACAATATAAGAGAAACGCGAAGAAAAGTCGAGAAGAGTAGAGGCGGAAGAAGAGACCTCTGACCCTCATAATCGATAATCGTGTCGAATGCTTTATCTTGTCTTTACCAAATTATATGGTCTGTGTTGTCATGTTGTGCCCGCTATTTTTGCATTAATTCATGTCATTTGTGAATGTGGGTAAAATATTGAGCATCAGTTGAAAGTTGCGAAACGCGCGCTTAAATGGCGACTATAAAATAACAGTTAGATAATCAACGGGTTTACTCGAGGTTAAACGTGCTCCCCTAATTAATGTGCGAGGATATCGGCCAACGTCGATTTTATACCGGTCATTTATTTTAATTTTAGATAGGAAAAAACACATTTTGATAATTAACGAAGTAATTACCTAGTCTTGGTGAAATTATTTTAAATATTATGTAACCTATGTAGTATAATGTATGATTTTAAGAGGTTTTAATGGAGGTTTTAGATTTTTTGAGGCAGAGATGCGCGCGCGCGCGATGTTTAAGTTTTTTATGCAATATGGCGACTGGACGTGACGGCTGGCCATGTCCAAGTGCAGCACAGTGCAAAGAACGCCCTGTAGGTCCTAGGCCTAGTACGTGTTGCGCTCGAGAGTAATGTCGGCGTATCTCGAGCTATCCATCACTTTCAATCTGCAGAAAAAGACGCGTAGCTCGAGGTAAGTCGTTGCTATAAGTGTTTTATGCTGTTGGTTTTCCATGTATTTAATAAAAATAAAATAAAATAAATAATACTAATTTTTAATAAACATAAATAAATAATATAACAGACACGAGTAGCAAATATTAACTACAAACCAGTGCACTAAAGGGGCCCAAAACAACATGTCTTATGAAAATGGCTTCTGCTTCAACACACTGAAGACTGGCCCCCTAATAGACTCATTATGTGAGATACATTTTACTCCGCACATAAAAAATACCACCACGCTAAAGTGTCGCTTCAAAATCAGCATAAAAACTCGTTTTTTTTTATCTCGAACAAAGACTTTTCCCATACATTATCGTAAAATAAGCGCATTTTCCGAGCAGTCGGCGACATCAACGTGGGCACTAAAAGCTGCGCCGTAATTGAATCGACGTTGGGTTTTAATTTTCCTTATCGGCAGCCCTGCGTTTACTGCCGTGCCGGTGCCAGCAGCGTATAAATATTGGGATACGGCCCTACCGTACCGACGCTCCCTTTGACCCTAGCACTTTTTTTTTTTAATTATCTGTTTTCTTTAAACTTAAGTATCTATCTATGACGAAGCTGGGCATAAAGAAATTCTCAGGACTACAGAAAATACTAATGGCAAGCCTTTAAACCCTTGTGCTGGACTGGGTAAAGGCCGCTCGTAGCCGGCAGGAAATTGCTTTCATGCTGCATGGCTCGCCGCACACCGGCCGGGGGTTTATCATACGCTTTTCAACCTCGTATTTTGAAAATGGATGCAAGGTTCTCCACTGAAAAGGGTAATGACTTATGCCGTACTTGAGTTCTGAGCTTCTGAGGAATGATATATATGTATTTATTTTAATTAATTGATGATACTACTATTTATTCTGTGTTCCTGTTTCGCCGCCAAGAGAGGCAATAGTTAGTATTCTCGACTCATGACCACGAAGGTCGCTGCATTTCAATGCTGCACGCCCTATTCAGAATTAAAGACGTCATCGAGTCTTGTCTGCATCCTAATTACCAGAACGTACGCATATCATTTACATAACGTGCGATAAATCGTGCCCGCTCTCGCGCCCGCGCCCGCTTGTCGCGACTGCGACACAAGAGACTCGTGTCCTGTTTTAAAGATCGCTTAGATGACGCAAACATGTGATGCTGATGTCGCAATCGCAAAGACGTCATGCACAGAGGAAGCGATAACCAGTACCTTGTCTTGAAGTGCCTGTGAGGGGCCATTTCTAGTAGTCCGAGCTACAAGCGTAAAGCCGTATTTGAACTGTTGACTACCGTCGTTTTACTCATAGACCGTGGGCTAGTAACAGATTTCAATGATCAATTTCCTCTCGCACGAAAACTTGTACAGTGGTTAAGAAATTTGTATTATGAAGGAAGGATACACTGGTACAAAATGTTTTGCAAAAAAAACTCCTTTGCTTCGGTCTGGCCGCATAATTTAATTATAATTAGACCCCTGAAGGGTCACCATTTGGTACAAATGACCGGAAATCTTGTCTCACTATTTCCCGGTCTAATAAAACTAACATCGGATCTGTACACACTTGGGTGTCGTGTCGTTCGCTTGAGTTACGTTAGTTAGTTAGTTATACTCGATTAACTTTTACTAGCGATTTCGTAAGGACAAGGACCATGTGTCGACTGTGATATTGGGAGAGAGCAAAATCGAGCCTTATTGCTAAAATCCTTAAGCAGGATTTACTCGTATATTACACGTCATGTTACCTACGTTAAATGGGCTTATGATAAACGCGTTACACCGTTGAAAAGAAATGTCTTCATTGAACCAAATGTGTGCCCTAACTGTGTACTTAAGAGATTTAACTTGAGTTGTGTCGCAGTAAGTACCTAATCGTACAAAAGGCGAATTGATTTAAGATTCAAAAACCAATAGCAGTTTAATATAATATCAGCCGGCACAAAAGATCTGAAGATACCTCCCTTAGTGCGCCGGGACCGGGGTGGTGTGGTGAGGTGTGGTGTGGTGTGGTGTGATGGTGGTTCACGCTCGGCATTCTCGCGCGTTCTTGCCCCTCCCCGCCCGGGACTAGGTATGCGGATGGCGGGTTCAAGGTCAAGGGTCGCCACTAAAGGTGAGGGTTAATGAGATATTTAGGAACGGCTATACACATACTCTCATCTCACTGCTTATATTCTGACACATATTAACGAAACTACAAAGATGGCTATGATGATATTTTTGAGCATTTGATCCGTTCAGGTGGTAATGCAAATGCAGGTTATTGGAAAGTGCGGCAGATGCACCTTAAGATAAGGTGTGTATCTGGGTCATTGACATATTTAGGTGCGCGTCTTTTTGGTGGACATGTCAAAAGTTAAGGGCTACAAAGCTTAAATTTTCGATTGATCTGATAACCCGCATACCGCATAATCTGTAATTCCGTGTCTATAAATCGATGTAAAAAAAAACGTAAATTACATGCACACAAGCCGTTAACTATTGACCACCGAATGGACAACTTTTGTTTTTCCGACTGACAATGACCCATCTACACTGATGTTATGCAGTATGCGCAAGTAGAGTGGTTGCCGCGCACTTGTTTTATTGGGCCCGGTGTACAAAGCCACAATCAGGTTCAAACAAAAGGGTGGTTGGTGATCTTAAAACACAATTATACATTTCTTCATCAATGTTTAATTTTTTTTTGATTGGATATGTAAAAAAATTATCAAAAAAAGCCGGACGAACATTCTCTCTGCCATGACGATAAAATGTAATTCTCATCAAAATGACCTGAAAGATTTATCAGCTTCAGTAGCAACATAAACAGCGCTTCCAAAATGAATGTTGATAGTGCGCCTCGCGGACGTCCACGGCCAAAGATAACGCCGACTCATCCAATATTCAGAGCCTCGTCCGAACTCACTTCCTGCTCCAAACCCTTGTTGAGAAAAGCATTGAATTGTGTAGAAAATATGGTCGCTTTTGCTTCATTAATACGAGTGAGATACGAGGTTGAACGAAAGCGGTGTACTGTGCCAGGCTGCCAGCCTCTTCCGTGCTAACACTGCTAACTCTCTTCGTCTTGTTGAAATGTCAACTTAAACTTGTACAAATCTTGGTTGCTTTTTCTTCGACAAGGTCCGATGGGATACGAGGTTGGTCGAGTCGGCGATGCCAATTTAAAATCAGCTTTCCTTTCATTTGACTGAAACAATAAAACCAAATTAAGGTCTAATTCGGGCGCTTTATCTGGCGGTAATGAAATTGCAGCGGCCGGTGATAGGTCACCTCATTAGGCCATGCCGGGGTTACTGACTGCGTAAATACTAATTATGGATCAAGTTGAGTACATTATTTATATGTAGGTATTTGAATATGTCCAGCCAGGGGATTTGCGGAGGTTAGATAACGCTATATGTAAATTTAGCTTAAGGGGCCCATATACGAAACGATTCATCGTTACGATCCGTCGGTTCAGTCAGACTGATCGAAACGACAGATCGGTAGTAGTAGTAGGGTTTGACTTGTAAAAGTGCCATTGCGGCCTACTTACAGAATAAAGTTCATTTTATTCATTTTTTATTCATTTTTACCAACGAACCTAGGCAGAGTGATGGCAGGTGGACCAAAAAAGTGTCAGACTGGTGGCCAATTCATGGCAAAAGGAGCGTCGGCCGTCCACCAGCTATAGATGGGTCGATGATATAAGGAAGATCGCGGGACACTCTTGGATAAGACTGGCTCAAGACCGGGACGAGTGGCGTACTCGAAGAGAGGCCTATGCTCAGCAGTGGGCGATTACAGGCTGAAAATGATGATGATGAATGATGAACGAACCTAACATACATTACAGATCTGTCGTTTCGATCAGTCTGAACCGATGAATCGTTTCGTATATGGGGCCCTTTAGAAGTGACTGGACACGGCGACAAATCCGAAGCAGTCCAACGTCCAAATTGGTGAAGTATCCCCACCTGAAGCTTCGGTCTGATCTGTCGCTTTAGTAAGTTAACTCCTTAGTGAGAAATTAACAGTAAGGCTGATGACACCAGTAATCGACGGGCACCAGTTATAGACAGTTTTTTTACCACACAGACCATAGACAGTTCATATAGGTAACTAATCTTGCGTAAATTTTTGGACACCCATTAGTAGGTTCCCCGACTGCAAACAAAATAGATTTCCTTATAAGTTCTTTATTTTGAAACTTTTCTCTTTTTAATGCCATCATGTTTTAAATTCAATAATTGTTGAAAGTACACGACCTTCATAAAGTGTCGATTACTGGTACCAGTACCCTAGTGCAAGGATGCTCCGTGTGTTCCAAAGCCGACCACAAGTTAGTTGTAGCAATACAAATGTATATCGATCGGAGCTCCTCATCAGGCCTGCAATGGCTGCAATTTGCGGCACAGTTAATATGAAATGCTGAGCCAGGGGAGATGTTAGGTGTTTGATTAGTGATTACACACGCCACGCCTCAAGGATGTTCACGTCCTCCCTCTGGCTGGGCTCGCCGACAACTCCTTCCGACCAGCATACTCTGAGCCCCTGTTACACACAGTTGTTACTTGTTCTCGGAGTCAAGATATACTAGAAGAATCGAGTGAGCTTGTTTCTCACAAGTCGGTTTGTGAATGGGCTACAGTACACTACACGTGCGCTCATCACGGTACCAAGTCACACGTTGGCGTCTTGGCCCGACTGCAGGCCCAATACGTTGGCCCAATGTGTACAGCGCGCTTAACATAAGCAGAATGAAAAAAAAAACATATATTTGAAGGGGCGGCTTTTCCCCTCCTAATTAAAATCGATGACAGTATAAATGACTCGTATTAATAATAATGTATGTTAAACAAATTTTAATAAATGACAATGAATTTGTAAAATTGCATGCCAAGATTGGTAGAACATAAGCACATTATTGTACACTAAAATCTGTTTTTTTACTATGTTCTGGCAATAAACGCTTTGAATCTTGAATCTTGAATCTAGGGATGAAACTTTGGTAGCCTCTAACATAGACCAATAAGCTTTCTATATTCTTTGCCTCTAACTAACAAAACACTTATTTTGGTTCCTACTATCACTGTACAAAGCGGTTTGCTTTCATCAAAAAGTGCAGCGTTTTGGCTAAAAATGAGCATGACCACTGATATCTGAGTGATAAGGAATGATGTTATTTCTTCCTGTTTCATGTGACCCGCCCGACCCGATGTAACGCGCCGTATCCCTGTTTAATGACATTATCAGCGCGCGGCGCGGAGGCGCCAGCTCATTAATATTTTTCATTAAACCCGCCGAGCGACACGCATGAGTTGTAATTATAACTATAACACTTATAACGGGTCCACACGGCACCGGCACGGCACGGCAGGCCCCCTTGTTCACCGAGCGGCTACACGCGCCGTACCGAGCGAGTAGTCACTCACTATCTACTTAAAGTACTTAAGAGGCCTTACAAGTTTAAAATATTTTTGATTTCCAATTTTGACAAAAGTATTGATAATACCAATAAAGTGATTATAGGATATTATGATTTTATTAAAGTTTTAGATAGTAACATTGCCCTTTTTTGGTTTTATTGTGTGTAGTAGAATTTAAGCGGGTAAAGCTTAAGCCACACAGAGAGCGGGCGGGCGGTGGCGGCGCGGGCGCGGGCGGCGGCGGCGCGGGTGCGGGCGGCGGCGGCGCGGGCGCGGGCGGCGGCGGCGCGGGAGCTGCTTTTGGCGGCCGCGCCGCCGCCGCCCGCGCCCGCGCCGCCGCCGCCCGCGCCCGCGCCGCCGCCGCCCGCGCCCGCGCCGCCGCCGCCCGCGCCCGCGCCGCCGCCGCCCGCGCCCGCGCCGCCGCCGCCCGCGCCCGCGCCGCCGCCGCCCGCGCCCGCGCTGCCACCGCCCGCCCGCTCTCTGTGTGGCTTGAGCTTAAAAGCAGTTTTTAGCTCGAAAATGTTCGATTTGGAGTGATGTTCGAAACAAAATATCTCAATGAAAAATGCAAGAATTACATTTAAAATTTATGTCTTTAGGTCGCAATAGTCCTGTTCTAGATAGTAACATTGATAAAATGTCAAGAAACTTGTCAATTTAACAGAAAATGGGCTAAATAGATGAGCATTTTTTACCTTATAAGGACCCTTAAGCAGCTTATGATGCACATTAGAACACTTTGTAAAATTGGAATTCGATATGACCTTGCCATGACGCAACGGGCTGTTTAATTAACAGCTCTATTAAGTATATCACGTTTAAACTTCGCAAAATATGTCACACCCACTAACCACCGTGCAGCGCTTGAATGTGCCGTGCGGACCCGGACCCGCGTGTAATATACCTACGATAAATCATGCACATCCGAACCGTTACCAGCCCGCAGGCAGGGCCCTTACTCTACCACGGAATTAAGTAACAATTCAATTCAATTTCATTTATTCAGAGACCAACTTGGATCAATCATTGTTAGTATCACTTACAATCAATACAAATAAGTTATGTTAAGTAACGAGATGGTCAGAATTGTCTGAAAATATACCTACTCGGTTGTTGCTGTGTGCTCGGGTGTAGCTTTTCATTCGTCTGTTTGCCCTGTGTTCGCAAAATTTTGTACGTGGGTGACTGCTACGTCCTTTCTGTGACTAGTGTGACTCCGGGCCCGGCGTGGGCGGGAAACGGGCCAACCACGTTCGATCGATTTATGAATCCCGCTGGGATAAGACCCGCGATCGGTTACACTCTGACTCTAACCTAACTAATTAATTAACCTCCACTTAATTAAGGCTATTACATTACGTAGCAGATTTTTCCCACTCTTATCTGCTCCATTGACGTTGTATAGGTACGTAATTGTGTTTTATTAATAACACGGTTGTTAGGTCGCCTGCTGTTGCTGACCGCGGAAATAGCAGGATATTTATGTACAATTGTACATCAGGAAATAACTGAACACTTTTAAGCAAAATCCCCTGAGGGAAAATACATTGGAGCAATTTTAAAATCTTTATAAAAGAATAATTGCGGCCTCTGTTTCACCAACTTGTCACCGGACCAGGATAATGACAACATTGACAACACTGGTTTTACTTTTGGCAAATGGTCTAGGTGGCTACATCCACCAATAATATTTAACCATCATAACATACATTTGATTGCTGGATTTTGACATCCCCTATACTATATAGGCTTCTCGGCAGCTGGATTATGCCAATACAATAATACATTCTGCAAAATCTTCTACCAATAATATTTAACCATCATAACATACATTTGATTGCTGGATTTTGACATCCCCTATACTATATAGGCTTCTCGGCAGCTGGATTATGCCAATGCAATAATACATTCTGCAAAATCTTCTTTGCAATTATTTCATTAATAAGAAAATATATACAAGAATACTACAGTAAGTTAATAATATTAAAGGTAACTTAAATTTAAAACGGGCCCTTGTGGCATTGTCCCGAGGATGCTGGCGGCATTTCCTCGCTGTATCGCAATGCTGATACGTTGATGCGAGGAAGTCGCCAGCTCTTCGGTCATCAGTTATCTTTGCATTAATCAAATTGTGTGTTCTTCTGTGTCTCAGTGTAACAGATATGCGCGAGTCCAATTGCTGCCATGCCACTTTGGCAAACTTCCATATGATTACTCCCCGGGCATTGTGTTTGCCCGCCGTTTAACTTGGCGAAGTTATCTCGCATCGCACGGAGCCGGGTTCAAGCGGAGCGGAGGCCACATCTCGTAATACTCGCGGGACTCAATTACGCACAACTTATTGGATTTCACTCATTAATTGAATAGAACGTTATACTTGGCTCAGATACATTCATTTGCAGATTACGCTGAATGGTAAATTATGAGTAGCAACAGTAAGTTGTAATACCTACTTGCTTGCGTATTTTTGCATGAATTTAGTACAAATTATGAAGATTTTTGACCTGCATTCCACCTTTCCGCGACAGCTTGTCATGTCGAAGACGTCATTGCTCGAACAAATGGACACAACCTATTATGTAGCAAACTCGTAAATTAGTATTGTAAGTTTTTTTGTTCGACGGTACGGTTGTGACTTTGAGATGAACTGCTTACAGACGTTGATTTCTGGACGTTTTGATATCCGAGATAGTATACCAGTTCCCTCGTAACTTTTCTTTGTCATTCCGTATATCCGAGACTATCTCGAAGTTGCGATCAGATAGCTGAATCGTTGCAGATTATCTGCAGGATGTGAATTGGAAATACAACGTAACCTTCCACCGGAGACACAGAATCTGGGGAGATAATCTTATCACACGCGATCGTATAATGTAATCGTCATTTGATTGATGAGTAGAGGTGAAGTTCGACTGTTCATTGCGACTATGATTATGCTTGTTACAGAACTGGCGTACATTTTCACCTCAGGAATCTAAGAGCAGCATTAGGTATATACCCCCTCTGTCACGTCTCCGCCTTCAGAAATCAAAAGTTTCCTTTTCTATCATAATATCGTGGATGGAATACCGATCTTGCGCGAACAGCTGCCAATATTGCAAAGCTTAGCTCAGCGAGACCGAAACAAATGGAACAAGTAATGAACTGCATTAGCAGTATTGTTGCCAAAACAATGTTGTTGATATTGCGGCTGCGGCGCCCTCTACACTGGTCAGCGATGCCGACACCAACTTATACATGCACCGGAAACAAAGTGCTATGTTTCTGTTCTGGTGATGAATTAGGTCATCGGAGCTTCTGAGCACCCGCTGGGTCGACGAAAGATCTACTTTTCCATGAGCTGTAACTATCGGAACTAATCTTAGTTCTTTTACCATCGGTAGTCGGCATTGGTTAGAGTTGCGATATCTAGACGGTTATTACGATCACGTGAGTCGTAAGTCGTGAGTCGTAACGTAATGTGTTGTTTGCCATATTAAAATGATATTAAAATAAAATGTAATAAATGACAAAAGCGCTCTTTTCTGGGAATGCTTTAAGGAAATGTCTCCGCAATTCATCTCTTCCGTAGTCCGGACGAATGCTGCAGACGGAACAAAGCTCGCGACCTTTTCTTGTGCTCTTTATTATCTTGAAAAGATTATTTTCCTCGTGGAGACTCGGAGGAAACAATACTAAATATAAAACGTTGCAACGAATAGGGAGGAAACTCAATTTGTTGATAAAAAGTTCAGATTAACAGTCGGTGCGATTAAAGAATGCTACAGAAAAGAAGGCAGTCTTCTCTGATTGATCTATGATTTATGAGCTGTGACATTTTTTTTGAGCAACTGCAACCAAAACGATAAAAATATGAAATGAAATAATAAACCTTCGTAAAATTAATGAACCTACTAAAGTAATTGCTGTTCCCTAAAAGATGATGACTGCTATTTTTGGCCCCTTCCCCTACCCCCTAGCACATTCTCAGTTCTCTTGGTTTGTGTGTACGAAACTCGGACAACTGCTTTACCACCGCCGTAGATGGGGAACTTGATCCTTCGCCCACTTCCATCGATTCTGCTTTAAATTTTTTTGTTTGTTTATGAAGCCTTCTACCAGGCGGCTTTCACTCCGTCAGTTCGCCGCGCCGCTAATACAGGTACATCCCCGGGCCGCTGCAAGTACATTCAGTGGCGAATTGCTACCGGACGGTCTCGTCGTCTCGTCATTCGCTTGGTGTGGTCAATATTTGTTATTTACCTATTATAATTTGGGTTTGTACGTTGGCGATTTGTTAACAGTGCAACTTCTGTACGTAGTACTATTACTTATTCTGTGCTTCTGCTATAAATTCGAAGTACCTAGCCCGTGTCCCGTACCGAAGCTGCAGCCGCGTGGGATCTAGTCTAGGTAATGCCCATTCCCTCTAATCCACAAGAGACGGCCCGCGCCCAGCATATGTATACCTCCTACATGTTACCGCATGTCAGATAGTTAACCGTACCTACAGAGAGTACAGAGAAGGGGGAAGACTCTGTGTTGTTGGTATTTTGTATGCACTGCACTTTACGAGACTTCGCGCACGTGCGGGTTTGATGTCGGGTGCAGATAGCCTGCCAACTACTTAAATTACGTATAGGTACGTTGTACTTCTTTTGTACATTTAAACCGCCTTTCTTTTCTTTGTTACTACGAAAACGTAATCCAATTTTCTGCCCCTTAGGTAAGTTCGACTTTTAAGCACTTTGGAATTTATACAAATTCCTAGAAATACCTGCGGTCACAAAGGGCTTGGAATATTTATTCGACCATTATAGCCCCTTTGAACCCTGCTTAAAGTATATTCTACTTAGTACGTAATATGAATATAAATAAGTTGAGATGAATATTGCTTTATTGTGGATTGTGGCCCGATTAAATAGGCGGGGCGGAGCGCTTGTGGAGTTGTGAGATAGGTAGGTATCTTATTTTATGGTGCTACTGTCGTGTCGTATACAAATGTTAGGGTGTAAGGCGCGGAGGTACCCCTAAATTTATTTATTCTATGGCCTTGAGATCCGTGAGATCTTCGAGAATGCCACGTTTGGCAATTTGTTGCACTTTTAGATCCACCCAGGGGTCACGTGTGGGGTAGCGGTTGGTACACCCTACGGACGTGGTGAAATTTCGACCCCCCTTTGTCAATTGAGTGGGCAACTTGAATGTCAGAATTTCTCAAGCCGCCCGAAGACCTCCGATAAGGTTAATTAACGTGCCATACACGGCAGCCAGGATCAACGGCTTAACGTGCCTTCCAAAGCACGAGAGCGGTCAGTTAGTAACCACTTAAAGTAACCTATCCAAGAACTGACCCTGGCCCACGTTGCTTAACCTCGCATACCGCACGCGGTACGCGGGCTCCGCTGGGCCAGAACAGACGGGCGGCGTTATCGGTATAGAGCGATCTCTGTCACACCTTTCAATACCGGAAAACTACGACAAATGAGTAGTAGAAGTAGAGTAAGCTTTTTTTTAGCCTGCTATAGTGTCCCACTGCTGGGCAAAGGCCTCCCCCCTGGATTTCCACACATCTCTGTCCCCTGCAATTTCTGGCCAATCATTGGCGAGTGCGTACGTGTCCGTCCTGTGGCAACCACCAAGTAGCCAAATGGGCCCACCTCAGTGGATGCATACGGCATATACATAGCCGGACCAGTTCCACTTACGCAAGGCAGTCTTTTTGCCCACTTGAGTCTGCTATGGCACGGGAATTTTTCTTTAAGTATTAACGGAAAATCTGGTAAAATTACTTTTCACAACTGCTCGATAGGGCTTGGGGGCCCTACGGACTTTCCCTGTCGATATAATTTAGGTCGAATGATCCGTGACAGTTGTAATTCGGTTAAGTAGCGAGGTCTGGCAACTCGTGGCAAGTGGCAACCCTGCCACGGAGCGGAGCCCGCAGTGACCCGCCGAGATAACGCGCTGAATCACAGAGGCCCGTTGACGTCCAAATTTCAAAGCAATTACTTAAACGCGATAACGTATGACTCACGCGCAAGCATTCTACCGATTCATAATGTCTCGGCTCACTTGTCTCTAGTTTAACTTGGCACTAAGTCGTTACAACTTCTTTAGACAAGGAATGAAGCCAAACAAGCTTTGGCCGCCTTATAGGTATCCAGTAAGCGAATACAGTCACATAGGTACACGTACAGACCACAGCACACAGCAGGTCCCTCTCGCATCCTCGGACGCTGCTGCTTCAGAGCAAATCTTAAGTAACATCTTTCCACAGTTGGGTAGCTCCAAATACGCGCAAGATGCCATTTCGATGCGACTAATTCTCCAAATATTGGTTCGCCTGAGACGAGTCGGTAAGCGTTGCGATTGTTGCGAAGGGCATCGGTCTTGCCGGCTGGGACGGGAGACGGGAGCAACGACAGACGAAAAAGGTGTGTGCTATCAGCTCGCGGCGCGGGGGACATGTCAATACGTTAGACCGGTCGATGTCATACGTGCAGACGACTGCGAATACTGCGTGCGATGGACAGTTCCTGCCATGAAGCCTGTTCCTGCCAATTAAGCATCTAACGGACGGATTTATAGAAAAGTTATGGAATTCCTTTAGCATACGATCTCAGTCAGTATCAGTGGCGGAGCGTCCATACAACTCGAATCCCACCGGCTTATCTATTTTTAAGCCACTCCAGTTCTTTTCCTACGGCTCATGAAGAATAAAAAAGGCAAATTATTTGTGGCTTCCGAGTCTTCTGGAGTCTGGACTTCCGAAGTCAGTATTCCATAAAATCTCGCAAACTCGTATTTCGTTGACCGGTCTAAATCTTCTGCCAATGCACTCTACAGCACAGCACGATAAGAACTCAGCTTATTACGGATATCATACCATACCCAATATTCATATTTGTGCTTTTTAAAACTTATTTCGGATCGGATCACTTCTTTCAATATTTTCAGTTGGGAGAATGATAGTAGTTTGTTAAAGTATGTATTTGGTTCCTTCGAACGGCACAGGTTCAGAGATGAAGACAAATCTGATAGTGTTGCCTGCCACGTCTCGATATCCTAAATAATTATGAAATTTTAATGCAGCGTAGCGAACAGGAGGGGTGAAGAGAGTCGTTTCAAATGCAGGCATAGTCAGCAGTACCGAACCGACCGACCTGGTCATGGTCAAGGTTGCGGAGGCCGTTGGATGAGGATGTATGTACGTTGGATAGTATGGGTGTAATTGAAACTTCCAAATGACGATGACGTCATTACAATACAATACAATACAAATACTCTTTATTGCACACCTCAAAAAGAACACAGTACAGGACATTAGGCTTAAAGTAGAGGTAAACAACAGGCGGTCTTATCGCTAAAGAGCGATCTCTTCCAGACAACCTTTGGGTAGCGGAGATAATGCAACATTATATATCTAACTGAGTAGGTGGCAAACCGATATATGGATTTAAAATAATACCACATATGGGTACCAATAAAATAAATTATAATAAACATACATATAATAAACATAAAATAAACATACATACAATATTACATAAATATAATACAATATCAGCCAAAGGATTCACTAGAACCAACAACCGTGTATTAAGGGAGAGACAAATAATATTCTTTGAGTCGTGTTTTAAAAGCCAAAAGAGTTTTAGCACGCCTTATTTCTAGTGGTAAGCTGTTCCATAGTCGAGTAGCTTTAAACGTAAACGAACTGTTATAAAATTTTGAAGTGGATGCCGGTACAGTAAGTAAAAAATTATTTGCGGATCTAACCGAACGAAAATAACTAAAACGCTCTTTGAGGTAGCAGGGAGTTGCTGGGTTGAAAAGAATATTAAACAGAAGAGATAAAATGTGAGAGTTACGCCGTATACGAATAGGAAGCCACTTAAGCTGAGAGCGGAAAGAGGAGACATGGTCATACTTGCGTAATCCAAATATAAACCGTATGCAGACATTTTGAATACGCTCAAGCTTATCAAGTTGAATTTCAGTGAGATCAGGGTAAGCAACATCAGCGTAATCCAAAATCGGAAGGAGTAAAGTTTGAGCGAGCGCAATTTTGGTGGGAATGGGAAGAAAATTTCGGAGTCTTCTGAGGGAGCTAACTGCTATAAACATCTTCCTGCTGACCTCGTTTACTTGAGGCACCCAAGATAAGGTTTGATCCATGATTACTCCCAGGTTTTTTACTTGCCGTGCATATGGAATCAGTACACCATCAAATTTAATAGGAGCGAGAGTATCATAATCAATTTTAGAAATTTGTTTAGGGCTTCCAATGATGATAACTTGGGTCTTGGCAGGATTAACAATGAGTCCAAAACTGCGACTCCAGTTTGAAATGCTAACCAAGTCATTATTAACCTCGTCAATGGCCAATGGTAAATCACCCGCCTCACCACTCGGGATTACCATTACTCGGGAGACCAACCTCACAGAGATTGTCTTCCGGCATTTTCGGGGTCCAGGCGGCATGCCTAACAACATACTAAAATATGGCGCTGGTTTCCGAA
Organism: Cenopis cana; assembly: GCA_951800055.1. Lineage (NCBI taxonomy): Eukaryota > Metazoa > Arthropoda > Insecta > Lepidoptera > Tortricidae > Cenopis > Cenopis cana. The sequence continues at coordinate 13,841,852 of OX637493.1, read as the reverse complement.
AGTGAAGTATTTGTTCGGCGGAAACCCGTAAGAACACGGCCTTTATTATGCCTTTGTCCAGCAGTGGACGTCTTTCGGCTGATGTGAGTGTTAAATGACAGTCACTGACTTAGTTATTATACAAAGAGACCAATTTAGAGATAGATCTCTATAATAGTTAATGGTTTCTTTGTTGCCGATGAGATGAGTGATGAACGGAGATACGTGTAAGCCAATAGCCCGATTCGTCGCGCACATTCATATTCAAAATCGTGACGCGTGACAGATGCCGCGTCGGTTACCGCGGGTTTTTCTGACGACGTCTTTATATGTATAAGAGTATTTGTCAGTTTATAAATAAAGGTGCTTCAATATGGTATTCTCATCTATGAAAAATAAATTATCAAAGTATTTTTATATAGTTTTTACCATAAGAAATACGAATATAACACATATTTTCATAAAAACATAACAGAGAGAGATTTTTAATTTGTTTTCGAAATCTGCCTCTCATATTGCTTCAGCTGTCTGCTTCCACTTCTCGTAAAGTTATGTTTGGACCAAGATTTTGGATTGTTTAGATTTCTACCCCAACGTAAGAAAGAAAACATGCTGCATGCTTAGTAGTTAGTTGCACTTGACCAGAATCATGACTTAAACCCTCTGTCGATCGAACGCTCCCAGTTCCCACGCCGGAATCTCTATAACGGCCTGTTCACACATTGCGAAGTGCAAGTGCGGAGCTGTCAAGTACCAAAATGTATGAATTTCGCACTTGCACTTCGCAATGTGTAAACAGGCTTCACCTATAATGCAGGACGAACTCTTGACAGCGTTGTTCGGAAGGCGGAAATCATCAAAGGTCGGAAGTTGCAAATAAAGATGAAATAATGCCAAGATTGATAACTGCGCGATCCGCCGAGTCAATAGACGAGAGCCAATGAGATTTCCACGGCCTTCGCCCGGGACCTCGTGTCTCAAACTCTCTCCTACTCCAAAATGACTCTTACCATGTGCAAAATAAAGCACTTATTTAAAAAACGGAAGAGATTATACGCTGCTGTGTAAAGTCATAAGGCTTCGATGTTTACTAAAGCTCTAAGCTCCGTTTAGGTAAGTACCGTTCAATTGTTTCGTGGAAAAAGGTACAGGACAAAATCCATCATCATCATCCTCCTAGCGTTATCCCAGTACAGTTGCATCCTGAAGGATGCCTGGGGTCCGCTACCTAATCCCAAGATTTGGCGTAGGCACTAGTCACAGGCACAGGACAAAATCCAACATTAAAAAAAAAGACAGCGGCGCCGTTTGTCGCTCATATCATAATCATGCCATGCAAGCATAATCATGTACGAAATCGTTGTAGGAATTCATGTAAATACTTAAATTGCAATGACTCACAGGCAGGATTGAGGAGAAGAGCTAGTATGAACAAGGACGAGGAAAATTTAAAGGTTAATAGATAAGTAGAGGTAACATTCATTAGTGATTGATGGCTCTTTGAGCAAATAGAGTGGAATACTAAAATCATTCTAGCTTTTTACTGGATATTATCGAACATAGAAAAAGCTCTGGAATTTCCGAATCTCATTCGCGGTGGTACCTAGAGTTACTCCGTTTAGTTCAATATCAAATGTTTATTTTGTAAGTAAGTCTCAAGGGCTCTTTTTTAAGTCATACAATGCAAATTGCACATACATATACAATGTATTTAAATTCAATAGAATGGCCAATTTTAATTGAAATAGTGATCTGTAACTGTAATAACTGTATGAAAAGCCTTCTTTAAAGTATCCATGTTTGTGCATAGTAAGTTTGTCTGTCGCCTTCGTGCGTTGCTTTCACTTTTCTAATTTTCTCGAAGGTTAGCTGGAAAAGATCCCTTAGAGGGATAAGTTCGCCTTTGTACTGTCTTATTTTATTTTATAATTTTGTTTTTGTAAATGTTTTCTTATGTGCAATAAAGTGTCATACATACATACATACAAAAGCCTTGTAAAGGACGTGCGATTCGTGCGAAAGGGCAACTTTATTTAGCCCGTCGACGAAATTAGAGTATTGATTGATGGCAGGCTGCGGCTTCCGCACCGCCGACGCATTGTGAGATTTGTGAGTGTGAGCGGTCGCTTGCTCGGCCCATCCATACCAGCAGCGAGCCGTCGGGAGTCGGGACGGGAGGGCCGTGTGCTCTCCGTATGCCTTTATTTATCATTAGTGCACTAGGCACCTCCATAAGTTACCCCGGGGCGATATTCGAATACGGGTTTTACGGGTTAGCTCGAAGTGATTTCCCCGGAAACATTCTTTTATTCATCACAATTTAAATTAAGTCTATGAAGTTACTTGCACAATATGATCGACCATGATTTGCAATACAAGATATGATCCTGTCAAGATGTTATTGGCATAGTAGATTAGACACACTACCTGGGCGACGGCGCAACCTGACGGAAAAACACAGCTCGAAAGAACGATGCTAACTCTCCTCTCGTAACATGTGTATTATTTGAACTCGCTTCAGCTACGGTACAGTCGAGTCGTTGTTAGATATAACTTAAATTGCTGAACACGGGAACCTTGTATAATGTGTTCAGCCATGACAACCAAAACAAAACGGGACTAATACAAAGAAAAGACCCGTTTAAAAGACCTATAGCTTCGCCGTCACTCTTAATGCACCGCTTAGCTGTGCGACCTCATCGACTTGACAACCCTATTATAATTGTGAACTTTTGCGAAGGCTCGGTTTAGGACTTCCAGGGCCGGAAACTTGGTCGTTCCGTCCCCGCACGGACGCCGCGTGGCCTTCTTCGCATCGCAACCCTACTCGTCTGTGCACTTGGCCCAGCGTAAGCTGACGCGTAGGTACGTAGGTATTAAGCAACTATCTAGGCCTAAGGTTGTCGCCTAAGAAAGTTGTATGCTTGTAGATTGGGGGGTGAGGGTTTGTAGAGAAACTAATGTATAGTTAGTCAAGCATTCGGATGTCCAAACGACGATTATGAGTTCGGACCCCGCCCGGCCCGGCTCGCGTACGGATGAGTTTTCGGAACTTATGGACCACACGGCCATTTGACGTATAGTACTTTCAGCTCACGAGCGCGGGTGAGCCATGGTTGTGTGTTGAGCTACATGCATATTGGCTATGTGTGTGTCAGCGTATTGTCTATGATTCCATCCATCAATCATATTGTCTATGATTGATGGATGGAAATCAATGAGAGGTTTGTATACCGGGCCGGGCCGACTGAACAACTGCTGATGATGGTAATGATGGGTGTTGATGTGATCAGGTCGGAGGTCACTATTATACTGGTTCTAGTCCCAGTCCCCAGTTGTTGAGGTTGGTGAATGCTTTAGAACGGAAGTTATGATTGTTAATGGATTCGCGAGTTTGCGTTGTGTAACGGCCGCTGCCATATAAACGTAAACCATTTAATACCTTAATGTACAATTACAACTTATGTTCCTTGATTCATGAAAAGCGATTGTGGCAGTTTTATATGATGATGAAAGCTGGATGTAAAGCTTACTATTGAGTCGAAGTGCTTGGATGCTTTCACCGTGGTATAAATAAAAAGGAGAGTATCTACCTTTATCTACAAACGAAAGGAAATAAGCAGGGCTTATTTGCTTCATGTCGTATAATCCTTTAATCCTAACGGAACCTACACCGTAGACCATGTCGGCGCCCAGGCGGAAGCGCAAGGCTTTCAGAACTTTTGTTCACAAACTTATCCATATCCGCTATACGCGAACCATAGTTTATCTAGCCTTACCTCACGAGTCGTCGCTACCAATGTAGAGGTCATACTCTAATGGTCTAGTCCTCAGACAACTCGACTATGCCAGAGCACCTGAAATCCGAGCATGTTAGTATGGACTGTGCAGAATATCTCGTATTTACCAGTTGTATTCTTTGTGTTAGGCTGGATAACACTAGCTAGGCATGTGCTGTGTGCACAGACTCCCGGTTCGTTTCGGTGCACAATGTGCGCTGGAATATCGCAGCCCTCTTTTATTGTTGACCCGCGAACAAAGAATAGGCAATAGTCTGCAATAGGCACTGACGTACGTCGTACGAATGTTGGCTGCTAACAAGGCGATGTTTGGCATTTGGAATCATACCTTTATATTACCTGTGTTATTACACTACTAGGTATAGCTTCGAGCTGTCTAATTAACGATCCAGGTAAATTAAAAATTCCTTTGACATTAAGTAGTTAAGCAAAATAACACACTCAGAATGTTAACAGAGCCTTATTCTCTTCAATAAATTCCTTGTATAGATAATTTTGAGCTCTAGGCCCGCGTATCTACTTCTGCCGCTGACTGTACACATCCCTCGCGCGAGAGTCGGTGGGAGTCGCGCTAATTTATCCCAAAGTTTCCCCCTGCCTGCCGCTGAACTGACTTAAGTTTGAAAAATCATAATATTTAATTATCCAGCAATTATCCACAACTGCCACTGAGGCACTTTTACAAATCGAATTGAAATAGGTACCTATATTAGATATTATTCAAAATAAGACGAATTGATTACAGTTAGTTATAAGTGAAAAAAGTTATATTGTATGAGAAGACATATGATATTCCAAATCCAATTTATACATATAAACATCTATCAATTAATGGTTATGCATTCGTTTTGTTTTCTGACCTAATTGGCCTGTTGATCTTTTGTCGAGGGGATTACGTAACTGTGTTACTATTAAATATAGAATGTCTCCTTAATGTAATATCTCCCAAATGAGAAGCAATCTCATCGGCGCTCGTTATGAATTATCTCTGGCTGTCTACACCAACATGTAATTTGAACCTCTCTATTTTCCTCTCGTTTATAAAACCCTGCTAAAGAGGGGTTAGAGCGTCATTCATTAATTACGTAATGACGATTATTGCAAGTTTTGACTCCCCTTACCACCTAAGTAATTGCGTCTGAGTTATGCGTGTTATGAGGCGCGAGGCTCCTCGGACCACAAGGTCGTAAGTGGCCCACGCCTCACGCCGTGGACCTATAACATTTTATCTAGTTTCCGGAAAACAGAAGACGTAGTTGACTGAAAAACGCACATTCTGAATTCCGATTTATAAAAGTTACAAGAATGGCTTAGGTTAGGAGTAGGGTGAGGGTTGACTTGACACCCTAGACAACGTACCTATGTGAAATCTACAAGTGTGCATATGGCGATGAGCGCTTATCAGAGGGGTTGTTCGCTCGTTTGCCACCATGGTATCCCATTTTGCCTAGTACAGATAATGGTAAAGGCCATAGTTTGCGAAATGACATCTTTACCAATAAACAATCTGAATCTGGATGTTTTCCTGGTAACTGTATAAATAGAAATTCAAGTGTATATAATGTTCAGGTTCCCAGAAACTGTTAGACTAATGAATGTTGGTTTTGCCGGAGCCGTGCCGTGACAATCGGTAGGTACCGTACTTGATTAGTGGCCGCTCCATTCCTAGAAGCCCTCTTATCAGTCGGAGGCGAGATAAGTTGTCAATTCTTTCAATTCCCAAGTCCAATTTGTGTAAGAATTTAGATCAAATTGTCGTTCGGGCTGAGATATACGTACTAGTTTTAATCCATACAGGATTCCGATGTTTGTGTTATTTATTCGTCTGGTAACCCGCGTTTCTTGCCAAAGTAACGCAGATTTTTTTGTCGGTTCATACATGTAAAGACAATTCTTGTCGCTTTATCATAGGGTAGTGTAGGACTTAGGACTAGTACTGCGTCGTCCCGCGCCGCGCCGCGCCGCGGTCTAGCGGTCAACCCGCGACTCTCCGGGCAATTGATACCAATTAGATATTAATGAAGCCACGGCCGGCCCACTTGTTACATCGTACTTAATGGCGATATTCATTACTCACACACTGCAGCCCAACGGCGCGTGAGCATGAGGTCGCGTCGCGAGTTTAAGGCCGCTCTTCTACTAGCGGCCTGAAACGGGTCGGTAGACGGCTGGTGAGCGCAATACGGCAGCATCTCAAATAGCGGATATATTTGAGATGTAGCCCTATTGCAGTTCCTGGAAGAAGACATCCGTCTTTCTCACTTTCGCATATTTGTCACTGCCACCACGGCGTGGCGTGACGATAAATAGCAACCATCTTTCGTCCGCACAGCTGCGCTATACCACAAGCACCATCGACATCAGCTGCGCAGCTGTTTTCAGCGGGATGGTGACTGATAGACTTTTTACGATAAATCAAAAGCGCTCTGTTAGTGCCCACGGCTCACGAGTTTGTAGGAAAATTGCAACAAGTGACGTCACGACTCTTTCACTTGTCTAACAATGTCTATTTAGGATTCCATAGTTCCATACCCAAAGGGTAAAACGAGACCCTATTACTAAGACTTCGCTGTCCGTTCGTCTGTCACCACACCCAGGCTGTATCTCATGAATCGTAATAGTTAGACAGCTGAAATTTTCACAGATAATTGTATTTCGGTTGCCGCTATAACAACAAATACTGAAAAACAGAATAAACTAAATATTTAAGGGGGCTCCCATACAACATGATTTTTTTGCCGTTTTTATAGATAATGGTACGGAACCCCCCGTGCGCGAGTCGGACTCGCACTGGGCCGGTTTTTTGTTCTTTATGTGTGTATAAAAATCTTTAGATAAGCAAAAATAAGTTGCGGCGTGATATTTAGCGAGTATTTTCGCGAGTTTTGTTTATTGGATTTGTTTGTTGAAACTTTGAAACTAATTTATTTTTATTGTTGTTTTATACATCCAAATTGTATAGAAATGGAGCTCAGCTCTGGTCATAAAGCATCCAGATGCAACGACGAATTGTGAACGAGATTTATCGCTATAAACATTCATGTTTCTAGGGTAAGGGTATACTAAAATTTATGATGAATAGTGAACACTCATCGGACCTCGAGGGCAGCGCGACGAGGTCCTAATCACGCAATAGAGATCATGTCTGTGTGATATAAGATCCCACAAGAGTCCTGCCAAGATCCGAGGGTCTTTATTTCTGTCATATTCTTATTCTCAGCATTGGCTACAATCACTATTACTGATAGCGCCGTTTCTAGCTGCTTTCAGTAATCGTTTATGCTTATGACATGAAATGCTTTACAAACAATTCCAGCATTCGCTAATCGTTTTATGATATTTATTTATTAATACTTAGCCACTTATTCAGATAAATTACAGTATTGCACACAGTTTCTGTGTGACTTCTGGCTTACGCCACGCCTCTCTCACACTTCTTCACTCATCCCTGTCTGTGACCACTCTGGTCCAATCTTTTTATATTTATAATATAACTAACATATGTTCATGGAGGTCGTAACAGTAGACTACGGAGCCAACAGGTTGAAGGTGGTGTGGGCAAGTGGCTGACAACAACTATCACTGCAATATAAGTTTCTCCATCTTTAAACCTACATTTGCTATAAGTGGCTATGACGATAAATGTCACGTTCACCCTATACCCCTTTGGGAACACAGTTTATGTATCTATGAACTGGCATTATATAGGTATACTTAAGGGTGAATATTCCCGTATCAATCGTATTCGTTGTTGTAACAGCGATCTTCACGAACGAACTCCATTAAGCGGGTAATTCACTGTCCTGAATTCAGGACACTTAGAAGGGTTCCGACCTATATGTTAGAGCGAGATGCTTCAACTCCCCTCCACTAGTTAGGACGCCTGATTCAGGACAGTGTAATACCCGCTTTAGATATCTCCGACTCTATCTAGTATTTATTCGCGAAGTATGTCGCTACAAAACTAATTTTAAACTTTCAAATGAATACACAAGTACAAACTCTCAAATAAATTAGACCCTCACGCTCCGTCGCTGTTGTTGATGAGACTACATGCGTTTCTTTTCATTTCATTTTAAGGTTACATCCTGAGGGATCCCTGGGACCGTTCGGCTACCTTATCTAAAGAATTGACTTAAGCATTATTTGTAGCGGAATCGACTACTATTGACGACTCAGAACATAGTCATTTCTTTCTATGATGATGTGAGCATCTGAGTGCGAGACTTGACTGTTAGGTATAAACCAAAAAGAAAAGAAAGAAATGACTGTGTGTGTAATGTGTGTGTATTAGAAGCGTATAGTTGACTAGTTGGGCTTTACTACTTCTGTCGGAGACCAACAACCGGGATATACGGCTTATACCTTACCTTGCATCGAAGCACGGAAGCGCCCAGTGCGTAAGTAACCAGTGAAGGCGGTCGGCCGTCGAGGGTGAGGCACCGACCCGCGCCATCATCGCCTTACCTTCCTCATCGATGATTGTACGAGTAGATACAGACGCCGCGTGATTACGAGCTTATGATTACTTCAGAGTTGAAAAATTACACGTGCTGTTTTCATTAAAATAGCAATTTTAGTGTATCGCGAAATTGAGCTAACGTATTCCGTAGTAGTACGCCATTATAATTAAAAAGATAGGCATCGCTCATGCAGGCCCTTATCATGTGGGCTAATGTGATTAAACGTGCATTATCAACGCAAGCGCGGGCGGTGAGCGGCCGGCGGCGCGCCTATCACTGATTAATAGCTTATAATCAAATAATAGGCATTTTTAAACAAACATTTGTCAAATAACTTGATTAGTGTTATCTGTACATATATTACTCGTATACCCATAAAGTACCATATAGCTACGTCTGTTTATAATTAAATATATTTCACTATTAATCCGTAGATACGTGGTTTGGGCATGTTGAGTGGATGTGTGAAAGCAGACTGACTAAGAAGATTTATGATCAGGAGATGGAAGTAAGGGTCGGAAGGGGGTGACCATGGCGAGGATATCTTGATTAAACTTCTGCAATACTGAAAAAAGGCCCGGTCAGAAGTTCCCGCAACCGAAGAGCTTGTATTAGGAGATGTATATATGGATGTGGCTGAAGTAAAAGACGTATGTAAGGACCGTAGTACCGCCAGCTTCGTACAGCTTATACGAATTATATTCAGATTTTAGTCAGTTCTAGAATGATAAATCAATTTAAATACCGTGTCAGATGTCAGCGGGTGACGGACTTGTGAATAAAACAGCAGTCTGAATAAACTGAATATTGTATTAAGTAGAGCGATTGCAGAATATGAGCGGCCGTGTGGGCGTCATGGAATATTCAGCGCCGCCCGAGACACGCGGAGGGCGGCGCGAGTGTTGTAACTAATGTTTCCGTAATGAATGTGGACCATGTCGATAATTATTCTTTCCCGAGTTCGAAACATTGCAAGCAGATTTCCGGTATCCGAGATCATTTTATATCCGTTAAGGCCCTCCGTTAAGGCTTCTGTTCTGTTGATGAGAGTCATGACGTGCTCTCGACGTTAGTGATTGGGGAAGTACAAACTAAAGGGCTTGTTGTCTGTTGTTGCAGATGTAGGTTACGACTACGTGGTGGACCAGCAGCCCATCGGCAAGCTGCTGTTCCGGCAGTTCTGCGAGCGCACCAAGCCCGAATACCACAAGTACAACAGCTTCCTCGATGCGGTCCGTACCACCATCCATAAGGTTACATAGCTTGCGCCGCCCAAACCACCAACACTGGCTGGGGTTGGCTCTGCTACGACGTGCACGGTAAAAACTAGCGTTCTCGTGGATCGAACGATCTTTAACACTTGGACGACAGCTTCCAGAAAGAACTGGCATCTAGATATGTTTAGTACTACTGTACTGTACTGTACACTGCCTCTGGGCGATCAGATTTAGCCAGGCGCTTTATGACCGTTTTAAAATCATCCATACTGTTCAGATTACGAATTTCGAGCCCACATGGTTTAATTTTTGTTACAAGTTGCCGTAATAAGTTCCATGGAGCTTGAAATCTACCAATATACCTATTAATTTTAAATCAAAGTGAAAAATTGTAAAAACACGGCACTAACGTCTCAAATTGTATTGAGAATCGTTAATAGCAATGTACTGTGCGACTGCGTGTCTAAAAGTTGTAATAAATTCCCCAACCACCAACCAAACCAGCCTAAGGCTTAAATAACAGAGTGTAATGATTGAAAGATTTCACCATCACAAGGGATACCCACGGTGGCTCAGTTGGTTCGAGCAATGGACGGATTCCAGAAGTTGTGTGTTCAAATCCCACCTGTGGCGTTGAATTTTTCACTTTGATTGGATATTATAACTTCGTTAGCGGGTTATCCGCTTGACAACATCAAAAATACCATTGGGCAGTTTCCTGTATGGTAGCACAATCCATGAGTTTTTTAGAGATGTTTTTGATGGTGAGTGAAGGCGAGTGTTTGACGTTGATCGTTGACGTTAACGTGTGGTGGTGGTGGTGGTTGCAGGCGGAGCGATACGACGTGGAGATGGAGGAGACGCGCACGGCGCTGGGCGTGGAGGTGTTCCGGCGGTACCTGACGGACGCGGACGGTGAAGCGGTCACCGACGTGCTGGGGGGCGCCGCGCGGCAGGCCGCCAGGGCCGCGCTCGACGGTAACCACTCCACAGTCCACACACACCAACCAACCAACCAACGGCATATGAACCGTCACAATTTTTCGGGGTCTGGTAGAGTCGTTTACTACCTTTCCATCCTTGGAGCCTGGGTCCTGAGAGTCACGGCCGTATAGGTACAATTTTGGGATTTGATTCTGATTCTGTACGTCCATGACCGTGAATCTTAGGAGCCAGGGTCCAAGGGTGGAAAGGTAGTAAATGAATCTATCAGACCCCGATATATTTTGACGGTCCATGTGCCGAACACCTAAAGAAGTACCTCCTCAATATCGCATTCTTGAGTATCATGACGTCATATGGCTAAGTTTATGAAGTCGCCTTTTAACATGTACTGGTGGTAGTGCTCACCTACATATTAATGGTTTCGCAGGTCACATGGACGCTCGACCTGCTTTAACAAAGACCAACATAGCTCTTATCTTATTATATCGAGCCTGCGGATTTCAGGCGTACGTCTTCAAAGAAATATTCGCACGGTTTATGCTTTAGATTCTTCATGATGTACTTGTACAAAGACGTAAGAGTCGGTGTGTTGTTTCCAGCCGGCTCAAAAGACATCTTCAGCACCTGCATCCGCTGCGTGAAGAACTTCCTCGCGGGCACGCCGTTCTCGGAGTTCGAGCGGTCCATGTACTTCCACCGCTACCTGCAGTGGAAGTGGCTCGAGGCGCAGCCCGTCACACAGCACACCTTCCGCATGTACCGCGTGCTCGGCAAAGGGGGGTTCGGGGAGGTGTGCGCCTGCCAGGTCAGTCACCGGACCATCTCTTACGTTAATCGCTGCGTCGTCCGGTACGTGGTCGCCACTCGAGAATTCGCTGGCCCCACCGGCCATCGGTCCTCCAGGCAATGTGGCCTGCCCACTGCCACTTAAGTTTGGCAATTCTTCGGGCTATGTCGGTTACTTTGGTTCTTCTGCGGATTTCATCACCTGAGAACCTCAGATTCGATCTCGCAGAGTAACTCCGAGCATAGCCCTCTCCACTGTCCTTTGAGTGACTTTGAGCCTCCTTATGAGGCCCACAGTGAGCTACCACGTTTCAGAACCGTAGGTCATAACTGGCAACACACACTGGTCGACTTTCGTCTTGAGACACTGCGGGATTATTAGACGAGAAGATATTGCGTAGTCCCCAGCTAAGACAGATTCGACGATTGATCTCCTTCTCGAAGTTGGACCTGCCCAATTGGACCGTTTGTCCCAGGTACACAGTTTCGTCGACCGCTTCGAGCGTAGAGTCTCTGATACATTGACGTTAAACATGATTTTCGTACTAAATCACTTGCTTAATTTTATTATTCGGTCTGTCTGATTCATGTACCTAGTCTTATTCCATTCCATATTGTTGCATCATTGCATTGTAGGTGCGCGCGACGGGCAAGATGTACGCGTGCAAGAAGCTGGAGAAGAAACGGATCAAGAAGCGCAAGGGCGAGGCCATGGTGCTCATCGAGAAACAGATCCTGCAGCGGATCAACTCGCGCTTCGTCGTCAACCTCGCGTACGCGTACGAGACCAAGGACGCGCTCTGTCTGGTGCTCACCATCATGAACGGTGAGCTTGTGCACTTGCAGGTACACTAGCTAGCCACACCACATCAACTCGCGCTTCGTCGTCAACCTCGCGTACGCGTACGAGACCAAGGACGCGCTCTGTCTGGTGCTCACCATCATGAACGGTGAGCTTGTGCACTTGCAGGTACACTAGCTAGCCACACCACATCAACTCGCGCTTCGTCGTCAACCTCGCGTACGCGTACGAGACCAAGGACGCGCTCTGTCTGGTGCTCACCATCATGAACGGTGAGCTTGTGCACTTGCAGGTATACTAGCTACTCTAGCTAGCCACACCACATCAAAACAGTCTTGGGTTCAACGAGAGTAATGGTACACGGAAGTAACGATACATGCCACAAAATTAACGTGACGGACACGACTCTGACAACGCGTAGTGTGTAGTGTAGCTACCCAAACCGCGCTAAAGAAGAAGAAATATACAGTAATGGGGACTGGATAGTTCACGATCCTACGACGAGGGTTACGGTGATTATGTGGTGGTCTACGGCAAGCACAGGGACGACTATATCAGACTTATTTGTGATTTCAGGCGGCGATCTAAAATTCCACATTTACAACATGTGCGGCGCGGACACCGGGCTCGGCCTGGAGCGTGCGCGGTTCTACGCCGCGCAGGTCGCGTGCGGGCTCGAACATCTGCACAAGATGGGCATCGTGTACAGGCAAGTGTCGGTCCAGCCGGGAGGATGTAGTCACTAAACAGGCATGTGACCGGGCAAACTGGGGCACTAACTGGCTACTGTGCGATGTGGCATTATCCTTAGTGTAGTGCAGGGATATTCTCGTCTTGTTATCTCGAAATGTGTCAACATCATGGTCGTGACGTATGTTGGTCGTGTCGTTAGGGACTGCAAGCCGGAGAACATCCTGCTGGACGACGCGGGGCACGTGCGCATCTCCGACCTGGGGCTGGCCGTCGACGTGCCCGAGGCCGGCTCCGTGCGCGGCCGCGTCGGCACCGTCGGGTACATGGCGCCCGAGGTGAGACACACACACACACACACACCCACCCCCTACCTGTAGACACACCACACATACACAAACACTACCCCCACACACCATCCACCGCCCATCACACACCACCCCCACTTCCACACACCAGATGCTTTCCCAACACACCACCCCCGCCCCCTACCTCCAGTCTTCACACACCATACACCACCCACCAAACATGTGCGAAGTCAGGGTTATTTATATTCTTTATTTTTGTTCTTTATAACAAATCATTTCAGAGATTTCCATATTCCCAAATAAAGTTGGTGGAGTCCATGTCGCCGGGTACGGCGATTAGTTATAAATGAATTGGCTCATTGATATTATTGGCGCAGTCGGTATTACTGTACCGATAATGAGAGATATGTTTTATAATTACGTCAAAGTTGTAATCTCAATCCCTAACCTAACTAATGTTGGTTCAGCAATAGGATAGGTGACTCGTGTGTCGTGACTCGTGGTTGTGTTGTGCAGGTGATAGACAACGAGCGGTACTCGTTCTCGCCGGACTGGTTCTCGTTCGGGTGCCTGCTGTACGAGATGTTGGAGGGCCGCGCGCCCTTCCGCGCGCGCAAGGAGAAGGTCAAGCGCGAGGAGGTCGACCGCCGGGTCAAGGTAAGCTATACAAGTGCACAATATTGTGCCGTCTACCTATCAATCAATCAATCATCTCTCGCTCGCTCTTCCAGCCTCTGGAGCCAGAATTTGCGATTTCATACCAAGCTGAAGGTCGCTCTTAAAGCAATAGCAGCAAAAAATCAAGTTAGGGCCCTGGTCCCATCGTCGGCGAGGAGGGGGCACTTTCATAATAATTCCGCTCGTTCGAGCGACAGAACTTGAAAGTACTCGCTGCTCGCCGGCGGTGGTGCGAAAAAAATGTAACTCTACCCCAACCGTCTAGTATTTATTATTATTATTTATTTATATGGATGGCTTTTATGATAGGGTATTAATATTCGATACTTTCCTTCCTCCCCAGCACGAACAAGAGAAATACTCGAGCAAGTTCAGCGAGTGCGCGCGCTCGTTGTGCGCGGCGTTGCTCGCCAAGAGTGCGGCCGCCAGGCTCGGGTGTGGAGCCGGCAGGAGGGGGGCCCACCAGGTCAAGCAACACCGGTTCTTCCGGGAGCTCAACTGGGCGCGGCTCGAGGCCGGCATGGTGGACGCGCCCTTCGTGCCCGACGTGAGTAGTGTAGTGTCGCGTGTGACGGGTGTGGAGCCGGCAGGAGGGGGGCCCACCAGGTCAAGCAACACCGGTTCTTCCGGGAGCTCAACTGGGCGCGGCTCGAGGCCGGCATGGTGGACGCGCCCTTCGTGCCCGACGTGAGTAGTGTAGTGTCGCGTGTGACGGGTGTGGAGCCGGCAGGAGGGGGGCCCACCAGGTCAAGCAACACCGGTTCTTCCGGGAGCTCAACTGGGCGCGGCTCGAGGCCGGCATGGTGGACGCGCCCTTCGTGCCCGACGTGAGTAGTGTAGTGTCGCGTGTGACGGGTGTGGAGCCGGCAGGAGGGGGGCCCACCAGGTCAAGCAACACCGGTTCTTCCGGGAGCTCAACTGGGCGCGGCTCGAGGCCGGCATGGTGGACGCGCCCTTCGTGCCCGACGTGAGTAGTGTAGTGTCGCGTGTGACGGGTGTGGAGCCGGCAGGAGGGGGGCCCACCAGGTCAAGCAACACCGGTTCTTCCGGGAGCTCAACTGGGCGCGGCTCGAGGCCGGCATGGTGGACGCGCCCTTCGTGCCCGACGTGAGTAGTGTAGTGTCGCGTGTGACGGGTGTGGAGCCGGCAGGAGGGGGGCCCACCAGGTCAAGCAACACCGGTTCTTCCGGGAGCTCAACTGGGCGCGGCTCGAGGCCGGCATGGTGGACGCGCCCTTCGTGCCCGACGTGAGTAGTGTAGTGTCGCGTGTGACGGGTGTGGAGCCGGCAGGAGGGGGGCCCACCAGGTCAAGCAACACCGGTTCTTCCGGGAGCTCAACTGGGCGCGGCTCGAGGCCGGCATGGTGGACGCGCCCTTCGTGCCCGACGTGAGTAGTGTAGTGTCGCGTGTGACGGGTGTGGAGCCGGCAGGAGGGGGGCCCACCAGGTCAAGCAACACCGGTTCTTCCGGGAGCTCAACTGGGCGCGGCTCGAGGCCGGCATGGTGGACGCGCCCTTCGTGCCCGACGTGAGTAGTGTAGTGTCGCGTGTGACGGGTGTGGAGCCGGCAGGAGGGGGGCCCACCAGGTCAAGCAACACCGGTTCTTCCGGGAGCTCAACTGGGCGCGGCTCGAGGCCGGCATGGTGGACGCGCCCTTCGTGCCCGACGTGAGTAGTGTAGTGTCGCGTGTGACGGGTGTGGAGCCGGCAGGAGGGGGGCCCACCAGGTCAAGCAACACCGGTTCTTCCGGGAGCTCAACTGGGCGCGGCTCGAGGCCGGCATGGTGGACGCGCCCTTCGTGCCCGACGTGAGTAGTGTAGTGTCGCGTGTGACGGGTGTGGAGCCGGCAGGAGGGGGGCCCACCAGGTCAAGCAACACCGGTTCTTCCGGGAGCTCAACTGGGCGCGGCTCGAGGCCGGCATGGTGGACGCGCCCTTCGTGCCCGACGTGAGTAGTGTAGTGTCGCGTGTGACGGGTGTGGAGCCGGCAGGAGGGGGGCCCACCAGGTCAAGCAACACCGGTTCTTCCGGGAGCTCAACTGGGCGCGGCTCGAGGCCGGCATGGTGGACGCGCCCTTCGTGCCCGACGTGAGTAGTGTAGTGTCGCGTGTGACGGGTGTGGAGCCGGCAGGAGGGGGGCCCACCAGGTCAAGCAACACCGGTTCTTCCGGGAGCTCAACTGGGCGCGGCTCGAGGCCGGCATGGTGGACGCGCCCTTCGTGCCCGACGTGAGTAGTGTAGTGTCGCGTGTGACGGGTGTGGAGCCGGCAGGAGGGGGGCCCACCAGGTCAAGCAACACCGGTTCTTCCGGGAGCTCAACTGGGCGCGGCTCGAGGCCGGCATGGTGGACGCGCCCTTCGTGCCCGACGTGAGTAGTGTAGTGTCGCGTGTGACGGGTGTGGAGCCGGCAGGAGGGGGGCCCACCAGGTCCTTCGTGCCCGACGTGAGTCAAGTGTGGTCGCGTGACAAACGTTCGTGACCCGGACATGACTAGTACTCGAACAATTACTAAACCCACTCGTTCGACTCTGCTCGCTAATAGTTCGAATTCGAGGCAGAATTGGTTGTCATGAATAACCTCGATTATCGTGCTTAAACGATTAATTCGCTGAAAATACTTTTCCCGACTATTGGGACCGTGCGCGACGACAGCGCCACGGACAGGTGGCCATTATGGACACTTTGTCATAGCTGTCAAACGAGAAATAAGTAAATATTGTGAAAAAAATTAATGAAATCTTGTGTTATTTTACTATATTAGACAATATTGGACGATGGTAGTCTGTAACATTATTGCCAATAACATTAAAATTGTTGTTTTCAGTTGTTATTGTCAGGTTAGGTGACTTACTTTTTTTTCTTACGGCAATTATCCACTTATTTCTTTGGTCTCGTTTCCACCACGGTCTTGAAAACTGGTAAAATTTACAGTCGCTATTCTGTGGTGTTTTTACAATTCACAATAACACATTTTACTAGAGCCATATTAAATTTATCTTTACTGCAATATGGATTTGACAGCTCAAGTCAATAGACCGCGGGCCAACGACAGGTCACGATTACCAATCTCCTCTCGCATGAAAACTACATAGAGTGGTTAAGAAAGATGAATAAAAAATTACTGTGGACGTCTGACACGATTCCGTTGGTGGGTTGAGAAGCAGCAGCCTCCCAAAGACGTAAAAAAAATAATTAAATTCAGTCATTTCCTCTCGACTGAAACTAGGTTTAAATGATACTTAGTTAAGAAAATACCTTAACGAAAAAAAATCGTCTGCCACTTGTAGGGCGGTGGAATACCCGTCTGCCAAGCACGTGAACATGTAAAAAAATAATTAAATTCAGTCATTTCCTCTCGCATGAAATTTTGTCAGATGATAGTTTATGGCCTATTATGAAGAAATAAATTCGTCTGCCACTTGTATCGCGGTGGAAAACCCGTCTGCCAAGGGCCTAAACATTGTATGGGATGAAAAGAAAAAAACAATGTACATCGGCGTGTGGGGTATCTATGGATAGGTGTTTAAAAATGATATAGGGGTTTCTAAAAAACTTTTCCATTTAATTCAATCTTTGGTGAAATATTCGCCGTGAAAGTCGTAAAAAGTTCATCCCCCTCTTTAATTTCTAAACTGTGAGGTCAAAAATTCTGAAAAAATTGGGAGGGTGTAAATAAATAAAGACTCAAAAATATTCGGTTTGAATAAACTACGTCAAACGGTTTTTGAATAAACGCTGAAAAACTGTCTTGTTCAAACAAAACGACTTAAGCGACGTGAGTTTCCCATACAGATACGACCATTTTTGCTACGATTTATTGAATAGTGGTTTAAAATGTGAACTAGTACGTGCCGGTACGGAAACCTTCATTGTGTGTAATCCCAGACGCACTCTAGGACTGCTTGAAAGTTATTCGACATGCCTCAGGTCGTGTCTTCATAGGAAACTCACGTCACTTAAGTCGTTTTGTTTGGGCAAGACAGTTTTTCAGCGTTTATTCAAAAACCGTTTGACGTAATTTATTCAAACCGAATATTTTAAACCGATATCCAATAAATTGTAGCAAAAAGGTCGTATCTTTATGGGAAACACACGTCGCTTAACGCGTTTAGTTTGGACAAGACAGTTTTTCAGCGTTTATTCAAAAACCGTTTGACGTAATTTATTCGAACCGAATATTTTTGAAAGTCTTTATTTATTTACACCCTCCCAATTTTTTTCAGAATTTTTGACCTCACAGTTTCAAAATTAAAGAGGGGGGATGCACTTTTTACGACTTTCACAGCGAATATCTCACCAACGGTTGATTAAAATGGAAAAGTTTTTTAAAAACCCCTATATCATTTTCAAATATCTATCCATAGATACCCCAAACGCCGATGTGCATTGTTTTTTCCTTTTCACCCCATACAATGTTTAGGCCCTTGGCAGACGGGTTTTCCACCGCGATACAAGTGGCAGGCGAATTTATTTCTTCATAATAGTTCATAAACTATCATCTGACAAAATTTCATGCGAGAGGAAATGACTGTTTTTTTTTTTTACATGTTCACGTGCTTGGCAGACGGGTATTCCACCGCCCTACAAGTGGCAGACGATTTTTTTTCGTTAAGGTATTTTCTTAATTATCATATAGCGTAGGTGGTAAGCGATGTGTACTAGGCAGCAGGAATTATAAATAATAATGCACCAACTTACAGTTCGATGGTATATTGTCCAGTACACACAATATCCGTACACAAGCAACAGAAGGCACAAAAGGGTAGAAAGCACAGGCACTATTTAACAGATGAAAGTCTTAAAGCATAGGATACAGTTCGGAAGATAGAAAACAGGAAAATAAACAAGCGAGAAAGCAAGCACATAGATCGCGGCTACTGCGTTAGCGGGCAAGAGGAACATGCGCTCGGCGTCGAATCAAAGTTCTGACTCTCAAATGACCTCTAGTGCGCAGGCGGCGCGCTTAGCAATAACAAGTCGCCCGCTAGTGCGAGGGCGCGGTCGATTCGGTTTATCGATAAACTGTCTATCGATATCGACAAACTGGTTGACATAAATATGTGTTGCTTTAAGTGTAATATTCTATAATATATAATTAAAATGTTTGTATAAGTATAGGTATATGTATAAATAGGTGTATATATGTATATAATGTGTAAAAGTTAAAAAGTGTAAATATATATGTTTTAACATGCAAATATATAAGTGTAAAATGTAAAATGGGTAGGAGTAGCCTACACCACCCCCCACCAGAGTCCCTCAGGGACGGTAATACTCTGGAAACTTAACTACACGACCTGAGCGAGTTGTCCTATTCTGAGTTTCTTCTGGCGCGGGAGTATTCTTAGCGGTGTCCAGTGTAAAAGCTGGTTTAAGGCGGTCAATGGAGACCGTGACCTCTTTACCATTGAGACAAATTTTAAATATTTTGTCTCCTCTGACGATTACTTCATGCGGGCCCGAGTAAGCTGGGGTAAGAGAACCTCTGATAGTGTCATCACGCAGGAAGACATGACTACAGGTTTCCAGTTCCTTGTGCACGAACACTTTAGGCTGACCATGGCGCGAAGCAGGAATGGGCCTTAACTTATGTATGAAGCTCCTAAGTCTGGCGGAAAAGTCGGACATATCCGAAGTATAGCCAGTACTCGGCTCCCAAAACTCACCGGGGAGTCTCAACGGCTCTCCATAGACGAGCTCGGCCGAAGACGATTGTAAGTCTTCCTTGAATGATGCCCGTATTCCCAACAGGACCCACGGCAACGACTCAGTCCATCTGTCATTTGCATGACAGACGATAGCCGCTTTGAGTTGGCGATGAAATCGCTCCACTAAACCGTTGCAAGCTGGATGATATGCTGTCGTCCTTTTATGCTCGAACCCGGCTATCCTAGACAAGCATTGAAATAAGGCCGACTCAAACTGACGGCCGCGGTCAGTTGTAATGCTTGTAGGACAGCCGAAGCGAGCAATCCAGGTCGACAGCAGTGCTTTTGCAACGGTTTCTGCCGTGATATCTTCTATCGGTACTGCCTCTGGCCAGCGCGTAAATCGATCTACTGCTGTGAGACAATACCGATAGCCTTGAGAAGGTGGCAACGGCCCGATCAGGTCGATATGAATCTGCCTGAACCGGGCGCGCGGCAAGTTAAAAGTGCCCAGAGAGGAAGTCACGTGACGGCTGACTTTGGCTCGCTGGCACGGCAAACAGGAACGCGCCCAATCCCTGCAATCCTTTTTTACGCCTGGCCAGACGAAACGCTCGGAGACCAGTTTCGCGGAAGCGTTACAACCAGGATGGCTAAGAGAATGCAGGCTGTCGAAGACCTGCTTTCTCAGAAACCTGGGTACATAAGGCCTGGTAACCAGTGTGCTGACATCGCAGTACAAAGGAGCTTGGCTTCCAGGAACGTGAAGTTTCCGCAGCTGCAGTGATGAACCCTTTTCTAAAAGGTGTTGGAGTTCAGGATCAGCGGCTTGATGATGGGCTATCGTCTCGAGGCTGGCAGGTGCTTCTAGTTCCTCAATCCTCGACAAAGCATCCGCAACCACGTTGTCCTTACCACTTATGTGGCGGATGTCTGTCGTGTATTGAGAAATTAAGTCAAGGTGTCTATACTGCCTGGGCGAACAGTTGGTCTTCCTTTCACGGAATGCGTAAATGATCGGCTTGTGGTCAGTATAGACGACAAAATGGCGAGCCTCGAGCATGTGCTTAAAATATTGTATTGCCTCGTAAATGGCCATCAGCTCCCTATCATAAGGCGAGTATTTAGTCTGTGAGGGACTAAGCTTCCTGGAAAAGAAGGCCAATGGCTCCCAAGCACCATCTTTAAATTGCTGGAGCACTGCGCCAATAGCCCGGTCTGACGCATCCGTGACCACTGCTAGTTTCGCAGTGCAGTCGGGATGGGCCAGCATGGCTGCGTTTGACAGGCTCTCCTTACATGCCTGAAAAGCATCTAAGGCATCCCCAGTGAGGTTAACTGGGTGTGATCCCTTGACTGAACCTGTCAACAGGGCGTTTAATGGGGCTTGTATTTCGGCTGCTCGTGGAAGAAACCTTCTATAAAAATTAAGCATACCTAAGAAGCCTCGGAGCTGCTTGACAGTAGTTGGTGGTGGAAAATCCATAACAGCTTGCACCTTCGACTCCAGGGGTCTGCATCCACTGGCTGATATCAGATGTCCTAGAAAAGTCACCTCCTGAGCCCCCAAGACACATTTTGAAGTATTCACCAGCATGCCATACTGCTTAAGCCTACCAAAAACGACTCGTAGGTGCTCCTCGTGCTCTGCCTCGCTCCTAGAGTAAATTAAAAAATCGTCGAGGTAAGCATATACAAAGTCGAGGCCCCTGGTAAGCTCGTCGACGAACCGTTGAAACGTTTGCCCCGCGTTGCGGAGGCCAAACGTCATAAACGGGAACTCGAATAGCCCGAACGGGGTCGTTATGGCGGTCTTGGGGATGTCGTCGGGACTGACAGGTATCTGATTGTAGGCTTTTTCAAGGTCGAGTGTACTAAATACCTGACTGCCAGCAATGTCGTAAGCGAAATCCTGAATGTGCTTAATCGGGTACCTGTCAGGCACCGTACGAGCGTTCAGGGCGCGATAATCTCCGCAAGGCCGCCATCCGTTGCCCTTCTTTGGAGCGAGGTGGAGGGGTGACGACCAGGGACTTTCGGACGGCCTGGCTGTACCATTAGCCAGCATGGTCCGGAACTCCTCCTGGGCGATCTTCAACTTGTCGGGAGCTAAACGACGGGGTGGCAATGAAACTGGGGGGCCTGGTGTCGTGCGAATATGGTGGACAGTGTTGTGTGGTGTATTAGTGTTATGCCTACCAGCTGGTCGAGTAATTTCGGGAAATTCACCGAGAATTTTATGATACCGGGACTCGCCAGTTACGACTTTCACCGAGGACACGTTCCTGCAATCAGCTACAGTGGCAATGGAAGCAATAGAAGTTAAATTATCTATTAAGCGTCTATTACGACAATCAACAATTAAGCTGTAGTAATTTAAAAAATCTACACCAATAATTGGTTTGGTTACATCGGCCACTACAAATCTCCATACAAAAGTTCTACGTAAGCCAAAATCTAAGTTTAAATTTACATAACCATAGGTAGCAATATCAGAACCATTTGCAGCACACAATGTATACCCAGTCCGAGAACGACGATCACACAACGCCGACCGTGGATAGACGCAGAGGTCGCTTCCAGTATCGACTAGAAACTGCGTCTTTGATGTGCGGTCGGTGACGAACAGGCGACCAGTAGATGTCGATGGGCAATCGTCAGTCGCCATTATCGACTGCCCCTCGAGTTTTCCGCCGGCTTGAAGTCGCATGGTCGAACGCACTTGCTGGCCTTGTCGCCGAACTTCCCGTGGTACCAGCAGAGAGGATATTTGCGGTAATTCGACTGGGATCGTTGCCTCGAAGCGTTTCGTTTGCCAGGAGATGCGCGCGTTCTAGGTCTGCTGGTCCTGCCCGATGTGAACGCCTGGAATTGTTTCCTGAGCTCTGCGATTTCCCGGGCGAGATCGCTAGGAACAGAACCCGGGGCTCCACTACTCACGGCGGCGACTCTGGGTGAAGAGCAGGCCAAGTCGTTAACGCGGTCAGCTAGGTCGCAGAGATCTTCAATCGAAGTCGATGCTGGTTGACCTGCGAGCACCATCTGCACCCCATGTGGAAGACGGTTTGTCCAGATAGATTTTATGAAGTCGTCTGGTACTGCAGGCCCTGCAAGGTCCTTGAGATGACGGAAGAAGTGCGAGGGCTTGCGTTCGCCAAGCTCCTCATGCATCAGCAGCTGCTTGGTCTTCCTCTCGTTGGAGATGCCCAGCCTCTTGATGAGCTCCGATTTAAGCTTGTCATATTTCTGTGTCACAGGAGGGCTTATTATAATGTCCTTCACCTCTCGAGCATATTGGTTGTCGAGGTGGGCGATAACATAATTAAATTTGGTGGCATCGCTGGTGATTCCGGAAATTGTAAATTGTCCCTCGACCTGCGCGAACCATATTTCCGGTTCCTCTGGCCAGAACGGTGGCACTCTGACGCCGACCTTAAATACGTTGCTCGCGTCTATCGACTCTGTCCCCTCACTATTATTCTCTGTAGACGTGCCTGGCCCAAGTGCATCTTTGAATTCCCTTTCTTTGCTCATAATAGGGGTCACCAGTATAGCGTAGGTGGTAAGCGATGTGTACTAGGCAGCAGGAATTATAAATAATAATGCACCAACTTACAGTTCGATGGTATATTGTCCAGTACACACAATATCCGTACACAAGCAACAGAAGGCACAAAAGGGTAGAAAGCACAGGCACTATTTAACAGATGAAAGTCTTAAAGCATAGGATACAGTTCGGAAGATAGAAAACAGGAAAATAAACAAGCGAGAAAGCAAGCACATAGATCGCGGCTACTGCGTTAGCGGGCAAGAGGAACATGCGCTCGGCGTCGAATCAAAGTTCTGACTCTCAAATGACCTCTAGTGCGCAGGCGGCGCGCTTAGCAATAACAAGTCGCCCGCTAGTGCGAGGGCGCGGTCGATTCGGTTTATCGATAAACTGTCTATCGATATCGACAAACTGGTTGACATAAATATGTGTTGCTTTAAGTGTAATATTCTATAATATATAATTAAAATGTTTGTATAAGTATAGGTATATGTATAAATAGGTGTATATATGTATATAATGTGTAAAAGTTAAAAAGTGTAAATATATATGTTTTAACATGCAAATATATAAGTGTAAAATGTAAAATGGGTAGGAGTAGCCTACAATCATTTAAACCTAGTTTCAGTCGAGAGGAAATGACTGAATTTAATTTTTTTTACGTCTTTGGGAGGCTGCTGCTCCTCAACCCACCAACGGAATTGTGGCAGACGTCCACAGCAATTTTTTATTCATCTTTCTTAATCACTGTACAAGTTTTCGTGCGAGAGGAAATGACTGACGATTTTAACCTTCTGGCCCGCGGTCTACAACAACGAAATGTAAATTTTAACCGTAGTGAGCGCTGTGATCGTTTAGGCTACCCCCTCCACCCGCTTTGCACCCTGCCAATTATTACGTAATTGTATTTTGTTAAATCTACGAAAATGTTCTCACCCGTACCTGCTATATAGACAAAACAAAAAGTCGAGTGGGACGCGTCCGCCTATTGGTCGGTTTCCATCAAACGTCTCGCATCGCATCGGATCGGAACGGATTTTACAATCTTTAAACGATATTGAATCATATGCATAATATTTAAAGTGTATATTACCAAGCTGCGCGCAGCAGCTTGACTGCGGGCGTCTTCGTAGCTATCGTAGCCGAAAGCACGTTACGACGCGCGATCGACTCCGTTCGCGCGGCGTAACGCCTGTCGTCGTATCCGATCGGATTCTTTCGGCTGTCGTCGCGTGCGTTACAAGCCGTGGCCGGGCGGCTCCACTCATTCTTGAAAAGAAAGTGCACGCACTGCAGACGTCACGTCAATCAATCATGGATTTGGATGAAAAATTGATTTGTTTGGTGCAAAAACATACGTGTATTTACGACATAAGTTCTAAATACTAAGCGACGGTACGATCGGTTCTCACCGTATCGTTTCCGATCCGATCCGATGCGAGCCGTTTTGTGGACCCCATATGTTATTACACTATCACCCGGACCCGTTCCATCCATAAAGTTAACAAACCACTGTTGACTAAATGTCTTTTGTCCTTTTCCACGCAAAGTTTATGTGATGTATATAAATTAATTGATGCAATTCTGCGAATAAGACCACCTGTAACACCCTTATTCATAAAACTTAACAAACCTTTGAACTAAAATATTGTTTGTTCCTTTCTCACAAACGTGAATATCAAAGTGACATATGAAGACAAACGAACGTTAGCGGTTCGTTAACTAAAATAGGTTTGATAAAAAAAATTGCTTTTCAAAAATGCTACTATTCTATAGATGAGGACCTAAACGATGAATCTCTGCCCAAATAAAATATTGCTTATACCCGAAAATGCATGTAAAAGTGTTATTGTATACTTAGTTATGGTTAAATTTAAGAAACATTGCTGTGCCCTAACAGGGTTCATGTGTGTGCGAATCCTAATGTATAACACCTTCTTTGTACCACATGATAAAATGCAATAAATGAATTACATATTATGAATTATGGAGGTTTACGGATAAGGGGGTGAGATGAGATGAGAGTGAGAGTAGTGTGACGTGACGTGACGTGACGTGATGTGTTTGTTCCAGCCGCACGCAGTGTACGCGAAAGACGTGCTGGACATCGAGCAGTTCTCGACGGTGAAGGGCGTGGCGCTGGACGCGGGCGACGACACCTTCTACGGCAAGTTCAACACCGGCTCCGTCTCCATGTCCTGGCAGACGGAGATGATCGAGACCGGCTGCTTCGCCGAGCTCAACGTCTTCCACAACGGTCAGTGATACTATATACCTAGTTAGGTTGTAGTTGGCTGTTATTATAATTGTACTAGGAAGTTTAGATGACGCGTCAAATACTACACGTAGCCTGGTTGTAGTTGGGTGTTATTATAATTGTACTAGGAAGTTTAGATGACGCGTCAAATACTACACGTAGTTTGGTTGTAGTTGGGTGTTATTATAACTGTATTAGGAAGTTTAGATGACGCGTCAAATACTACATGTAGTTTGGTTGTAGTTGGGTGTTATTATAACTGTACTAGGAAGTTTAGATGACGCGTCAAATACTACACGTAGTTTGGTTGTAGTTGGGTGTTATTATAACTGTACTAGGAAGTTTAGATGACGCGTCAAATACTACATGTAGTTTGGTTGTAGTTGGGTGTTATTATAACTGTATTAGGAAGTTTAGATGACGCGTCAAATACTACATGTAGTTTGGTTGTAGTTGGGTGTTATTATAACTGTATTAGGAAGTTTAGATGACGCGTCAAATACTACATGTAGTTTGGTTGTAGTTGGGTGTTATTATAACTGTATTAGGAAGTTTAGATGACGCGTCAAATACTACATGTAGTTTGGTTGTAGTTGGGTGTTATTATAACTGTATTAGGAAGTTTAGATGACGCGTCAAATACTACATGTAGTTTGGTTGTAGTTTGGTGTTATTATAACTGTATTAGGAAGTTTAGATGACGCGTCAAATACTACATGTAGTTTGGTTGTAGTTGGGTGTTATTATAACTGTATTAGGAAGTTTAGATGACGCGTCAAATACTACATGTAGTTTGGTTGTAGTTGGGTGTTATTATAACTGTATTAGGAAGTTTAGATGACGCGTCAAATACTACATGTAGTTTGGTTGTAGTTGGGTGTTATTATAACTGTATTAGGAAGTTTAGATGACGCGTCAAATACTATACGTAGTTTGGTTGTAGTTGGGTGTTATTATAACTGTATTAGGAAGTTTAGATGACGCGTCAAATAATATACGTAGTCTGGTTGTAGTTGGGTGTTATTATAACTGTACTAGGAAGTTTAGATGACGCGTCAAATACTATACGTAGTTTGGTTGTAGTTGGGTGTTATTATAACTGTATTAGGAAGTTTAGATGACGCGTCAAATAATATACGTAGTCTGGTTGTAGTTGGGTGTTATTATAACTGTACTAGGAAGTTTAGATGACGCGTCAAATACTACACGTAGTCTGGTTGTAGTTGGGTGTTATTATAACTGTACTAGGAAGTTTAGATGACGCGTCAAACACTACTCTTAGTTTGGTTGTAGTTGGGTGTTATTATAACTGTACTAGGAAGTTTAGATGACGCGTCAAACACTACTTTTAGTTTGGTTGTAGTTGGGTTTCGTTATAACTGTCGTAGGAATTTTTATATGACGCGTCAAAAACTACTCGTAATTTTGTTTCCTCATAAATATTTACTTATTTATTGAATGTAATGTTTATTACAGAAGACAAACAATACAAATAAAAATAGTGACAAATTAACTAAACTAAAATTATAAACTAACTTATAAATAAAAAAATTGCTCCAAGACACGTTGTGGGGGCAGCGTGCAACTTTTGTTTCCTATAAGTGAACTTAGAAAATTTAATTGATGCGTCAAAAGCTACTCGTAGTTCAGTTGCTAATTCGCGTACTAATAAAACCATTATATGGTTGGGTTAGAATTCATTACGGCGGCGAGGGAAATATTCGTCGTTATTCTACGATACATTATAATAGTAAATAACAATCTTCACGATCACGAAACAACAATGGTAGATTAAATTTGGATGAAAGGAGGGTCTCCGATAGTTCAATAGTTATACTCTGGGTTAAAATATTTGCTAATTTTTAAGGGGAATTTGGGAGAGGGAGTCAGTATAGAAGTTCAAGATGTTTGCCGTGTAATTGAGGATTATATAATAGTACATTATTGCCGTGGCCGGGAAGGAAGCAATTGCAGGCTGAGTATTTGTTTAAACGGACGAGCTTGCGAGTCCGTTTAATTATAATACGAAGCCTGCAATTGCTATTCCGGCCGAGGCTAATATAGTGCTTTTCTCAAAAATGGGGAAAATAATACAAAATTTGAACAAGATTTGATAAACATAACCTTAAAAAGTCAAAAACATCATGCTTTCCTGCCGTTTATTTATTTTTAACACAATCACAAGTGTATTTTTCCACCGAAAAACGCAAATTATTCGAGACACATAAAAAAACGTCGCGTTTCCAACAGAAAAATACGAGCTGAATTGGCTGAATACGACCTGTGCCTCCTTTTATATGACAGTTTCTACTTTAAAAAAAGTTTATAACTCGACAAATAAAGGAATTTATATGTGACATTGCAGGCGTGCAGGCGGGCCTGCAATGTTTTTTCACTTTTTAATTTGGATCTGACCTTAAACTATACACTTTACCTTCCAATATGTAGGGACTAAAGTCCAGTTTGCGGGCCATTTTTGAGAAAAATCAGTTAATAAGAAAAGTTTGTATTACAGAAGATCCATATTAGATTTTTGAAGGAAGTAATGGAATAGCTTTGATGAGTTGTTGTGATTGTTGTTGACGCACTCGGTTGTTACTTGTTCGTAGGTGCGGGCGCGGGTGGTGGCGCGGGCGGTGGCGGTGGGGGGGAGCACTCCGACGCGCGGCCGCCGGACCTGCAGCTGGCGCCCGCGCTGGCGCCGCCGCCCGACGACTCGGGCTGCTTCGGTGCCGCGAGGAGGGTGAGTATGACGAGGAGCGGGCGTGGTGGGGCGGGGGCGGGCGGTGGCGGTGGGGGGGAGCCCCCCTCGGCGCGGCCGCCGGACCTGCAGCTGGCGCCCGCGCTGGCGCCGCCGCCCGACGACTCGGGCTGCTTCGGTGCCGCGAGGAGGGTGAGTATGACGAGGAGCGGGCGTGGTGGGGCGGGGGCGGGCGGTGGCGGTGGGGGGGAGCCCCCCTCGGCGCGGCCGCCGGACCTGCAGCTGGCGCCCGCGCTGGCGCCGCCGCCCGACGACTCGGGCTGCTTCGGTGCCGCGAGGAGGGTGAGTACGAACACTTTCCATTGGCGGCATCAAAGACGGCTCTAGAAAGCTTTGCGCTTTCGATATTGAGTGTCTTATACATATATATATATAGTGTTTTATTCGTGAAGATGCGCCCCTCCACCGCCCGGTTCCGTCGGTCTATAGTAGACTGTCGTTTGTTAAGAAAATAGCTTAGGATTTTTTATGGGCTAAATTCATGACGAATACTCCAATATTCCTAAATTTTAAAATGCCTAAATTCCAGATTCCCTCTTTTATTTTCTTTGAAATAGATACATATGAATGAAAGTGAATGTGTTATATTTTAGTGTTGTCTCCAGATGTTGTGTCCGACGAAAAAAGTCCCCGCGCGGCTGCGCGTGGTCCCCGTGCCCGAGCACCTGCTGCAGCCCTCGTCCCCCGCCCCCGCTCCGGCCCCCGTCACCCCCGCGCCCGCCCCCGCCCCGGCCCCCGCGTCCCCCGCCCAGAGCTGACGGGCGGCTGGAGGCTCGGAGTGCGAGCTGGTGGAGGCCGGGGGCCGGCCCGGCGCGGCGACGTAGACTGTCGGTGTCACGCTCCCGCGCCGGCGTCGCCCGGCCGGGACCGGGACCGAGGCCGGCGCCCGGCGGGTCCGCGCCCACTCTGGAGTGCGCTCGCACCGGAGACCTTCGCTCAGGAGCGACTCGCCCGGGGAGATCCTCCGCTTGGAACTTGTGTGGACCGATCCGGGAAAGAAAAGGTGTTCGGCAATCTTCCAGTTTAAACGGTTCCCGGAAGGTTAATGTATATATTTTATTTATGATCGAGGCGCCGATCGGAGACGTCCGACGTTCCCGAAGGAATCGACGGGAGCGGAGGACGTGTTGCGAATGTGGTTCGAGTTGAAGCATGCGACCGAATTAAAATCTCCTCCATCTCTTAAATCGGTTAAAAAAACTTTCTAATTCTTCGGTAAATCTAATCAAATTGAACTCGCTTCAAATATTATTTTCAACTTTATAATGTAATTTTACAAACACGACCGCAACAAAAATAACTTATGTTTGTATCTAAAATTCAAATTACTCGGGTTGATGCGAGTGCGTTTCAAAGTATATAATCATTTTGAGCCTAATATCGATGTCAAACGATGAATACTACCGACGGGTCAGTACAGTCACCCGTATACACGACAGTCGAGCACTTACATGATGTGATGGGGCTTCACCGCTGCGCTGTACAGTCGCATTCATTTGCATATTTAAATATATTTTCGGTGATGTAAATTAAATCGACTGTACGTGTACATGTAGACTTTATAGTACTCAAAAAGTAAAAAAATACAAGCAATATAATTTGTACGATGTTGACAAAGAAAATTATACTTTAAAAGCTAGCTGATATGATGCATTTCTCGATGTACCTGTCGGTCCGCTCGTGTGTGTGAGTAATCATGAACAATTTAGTTATTTGTAAGTAAATGTTGATATTTGCAGTTTTCGACTGATTTTCCCGCTTGTATAATGTGAACGTTCGCGGAGTATTATGTGAACAAATAATATGTAAGTGGTTATGTAATTATTTTTTACGCACAACTATTGGTTCAAAGTTAGATGTAGAAAAATGAAAGTAATATATACACTCACTATAAACTATTTTTTTGTATAATGAGTGTCAAGTCTGTTCTGCCAAATACCGATTTGTAAGTTTTTGAACAAGGTTTCTCTTTTAAGTATTATTTAAACAAATAAACATTATACATCTAACTTCACGCCAATAATGATTGTACAGTCGCATTCAAATACGTCGCAACAAGATGCCAACAACACCTGGACACCAGTGCAGCTTGTGTTGGTTGGTCTCGTGTGCGTGGCGTGGCGTGGCGTGGCGTGGCGTGGCGTGGCGTGGCGTGGCGTGGCGGCGCCCGACGGCCCGTGTTGTAATGAAACGTCGGGCTGGTATTGAATTTATATTATTTACATGACTTTTGAAATGTATATTTTTGTAGAGGACGAATTTATATGTTTAAGCTTTCGGACATGTTTATATAGCGAAGTTCCGGAAGGGCCGAGGAATTGGTACTCTGGGGAATTAAACACGCGTGCCCGCCCATACAACGCTCCGGTAAAACGTTACTTGCTAACGGAAAAGGAATTTAAAACTGAATTTAAAATTTGTGAAATCGCATTAGTAGATACCTATTTGATTTTTTATATTTAATGGCCTCCTCAAACAAACTTGAACTTGATCAATATAAGGCTAAATTTCTATTAAAATCGATGTTCCTATTATACTGGCGCGTTATATGGGGACAGAGGATACTCCTAATGTAGAGAGAAATCCATGTGACGAAACGTCAGGTCACAATACTGTTGTATAGCTAGTACAAATCGAGCAATAATGAAACAATGGAGGAGCATTCCAAATGTACAGTCGGCCTCGGGAGGCGCCGGCCAGTCGCGGTCACTGTCCGCAAACATTAGTAGCGGATAGTGACCGTGGGAAAGTAATATCAAATCTGAAATTATCTGACACGACAAGCGCTTCAAAATTATCTGCCACGCTGTAATGGCTTCACAAGTATTAAGAATAGCGGTGTATCAGATGTTTTTGAAGCCTTAGTTCTGCCAACAATAAGCTTTTTCCACAGGACAGATGAAATTCAATCTCGTGTCAAAGTTATGATGACTTTGACAGTGATACACTTTTCTCACTTTACCTGGAGGAGGTTACTGTCTGACATGAAGCATTTGTCCCTCTCTTACGTACTTGCC
Source organism: Cenopis cana (assembly GCA_951800055.1). Lineage (NCBI taxonomy): Eukaryota > Metazoa > Arthropoda > Insecta > Lepidoptera > Tortricidae > Cenopis > Cenopis cana. Next base: position 13,810,952 of record OX637493.1, on the reverse strand, counting down.
AGAAAAGGACCAATGTTTTATGTCGTAACTAGTCAGATGTCATTACCTACACGTAACTCTTCCTTTGTCATATTATAATGTAATTAATTACCGTGACAGAATGTGTTAAATCAGTAAGGCGACTGAGGCTGCCGAGCTGTACTGGGTTCGGGTTTAGAAATATATCGATATGTAACTTTGTATAGTTGTAAATCGTTACCTAAAGCAGGCCCGGGGCCGGGCCGGCCGTGTCGCTCGGTGAAGGTACAACTATCGCACAAACGTTATGTGATGTGTTGTGTCACTACCACCACAGTTTCACTAGGATTCAGTTTATTGTAGATGTGTTTGAGACTGTTTTTGTCCTATTAATGCCTGACTATAATATTCACTTGATATCTCGTAAGGTTCTTACAGTCAAGGGCACCAATATGTATACACTTTTTCACCTTATTCCATTGAAATAAGGTCCAAAAGTGTATACATATTTATGCCCTTGACTGTACACTTAAAATGAGGTCGACGCTGCATTGCATCCGTACCGTGTTTCACTTGTTGTCTTGATTAATCACAGATGTTACAACTAGGGATTATTTGTAGCTTTTTGACTCGATTTCATTGTACATGCAGACATCAGCTCCTTTAATACCTCGTTCGTACAGTCAGCGGCAGAAGATTGCCAAGAGCGATGTCTATGCAATAATAGTACATTACTTAACAAGGGCGGTAAAACAAAGAATGTCTCAGATCGCAGGTATTTGACGCCCGAGCCGAAGGCAAGGGCGATAAATATGCGATCTGAGGCTTTCTTTATTACCGCCCGTGTTAAGTACAAAATTTTACGTCACCCCCTGGCCAGGAAGTGGGATTTCCCGCGTGCGGAGCGTGCGGTAATTGCCGGTTTATGGTCAGGTGTGCGACATAAAATATTATACCCGATAGGACAAGGCTCTCAAAATGTCTGACAAACAGAGCCGTCACAGGCAGTCAGTATGGATTTGTGTCATATTTCTAGTGATGACTGTACATGTTTAATAGTAAGTATATAAAAAAAAGTACACTCGGCTCGGCCCCATAGCGCCGCGTTTTGCACAAAACTTTTCGAAACAATTTTACCGTAATGATATTGAGAGCGTCGCAGCCACCGACTTCCATGTACTAGACTAAGTTTTGATGCATTTTGGTGTTGTGTAGATGTTGGGGGAAGCTTCGGGCGCACGGAAGTGCATTCAGTAACTCATACAAGTCATAAATGTACGAGTACCTGGGCCATTTTACGGAAAGTTGTACACTCGACTTTTTTTTTAAATTTGGATAAAATTGGGTTTTTTCTACTCAGAATCGAAAGCACTTTCGAATGACATAGGGGAAAAAAAGTGTCCCAAATTTTTTTTATTCCTTTCCGTTACCGTTTTCATACTAAGTTTGTAATCTTGTATGGTGGTAACGGAATGGAAAAACTGAAAATTGTATAAAAAATTTGGGACACTTTTTTTCTCCTATTAGGTTCGAAAGTGCTTTCGATTCTGAGTAGAAAAAACCCGATTTTATCCAAATTTTAAAAAAAAGTCGAGTGTACAACTTTCCGTAAAATGGCCCACCTAGGTCGTTGAACCCCCGGAGAAACGCTCCACTCCCACCTACTCTATACACAAAAATGAAATGCTTGCACAAATCATTTGGGTCGTATGATAATGAGCCATTACTACTAACCAGGTTATCACTGTCACGAAGTGCAAATCCAGAATCAATCACAAATTGTGCAAGTTATAGTACGATAGATAAGGAGTGGTGTGTTTTATCGCGGATTGAACGACGTATATGATGTGACATTGATGACGATGTGATGTCAGCGTCACGTTTTGTCAATGAGGAGTTGTGTCCATGACGCTGCGTGCCGCCCGCCGCTTCCCGCTCGAGAAGTATTGCCACAGTCGGTAACTAAGTTCAGAGACTGGCGGACGACGACCTTAGGCACCGTAAAACGTGACAAAATAGGTACAGTCAGCTGCAAAAATATATACACGATTAGTCTGTTCAAAAACTAACTACTTAACTGCGAAGTGTTCGCTCGACTCTATTAACCGTTAATACGCGAAGTTATTTTAAACAGAATAATCGTGTATATTTTTTCCAGTTGACTGTACATAAACGCGGCCTTATTGTCAAAGGCGTAAGAACATATATATATGATTCCACTTTATCAGACATCATGAAGGGAAGCATATAGTTAAATAAGCAAAATACAATGTAAGTAGATATTACGACTTTTAGTAATTGTAGGCCAAAAATATTAATATAACTACGTTTTAAGCGAAATGAAAAAGGGTCAACGTTCTTTTTCTTGCCCTGTAATTATTGTAAAATAATATTCTCAAGCGTTTGTGAATAGGTATTTATAATATAAAAGAATATTGACCCTTTTAACGTTCATGGTAACTGTGGTGTTGTCCTCGTCCGCCAGCAAGCAGGGGGTTAGTTCCTAGGGGCTTAAGCTAGTCCTCGAGTCGCTCGGGACCCGTCCCGCGTGTCGGGACCCGCCCCGCGTGTCGGGATCCGCCCCGCGTGTCGGGACCCGCCCCGCGCGTCGGGACCCGGACCCGCCCCGCGCGCCGGGACCCGGACCCGCCCCGCGCGCCGGGACCCGGACCCGAGCGGCGAGTCGTGTACAGCCGCGAGTCGGTGCTCGCCAAAATTGAGCATTTAACTTTCACCGAATTTTGTAAGAATTTATATAATTGTAACGTTCATACCTGTACTATACTCATTGGCTGCATTTTCGAGTCTGTGTATTGAGATATTATATTAGTTGTGTCGTGAACTGTGCGGCTGTAAGTAGCTTCTACAATAGTGGGGTGTCATAGCTTACGATATTGTTAGGCGTTATTGCAGTATTTCGATGCAAATATTATTATTTAATAAGCGTATTCGTAAATATAAATTGACTCCGATATAGAGCAAACTGTTTTATTTCATTCCTTCATTCATTCACTGTCATCTTCATCGACAAGTGACTGTCTTTCCAAAATACCTGCCACGTCTTAAATTACTCTAAACAAGTAAATAGGAACGCAACCAGTCTGTCTTTGTGGCCCGAAATAATTTATTATCACGGTATTGAGGATATGGTAAATCATATTTGGTAAAATTTTCTTAGTCATGCATGAAAACAGCTGTGGTCTAAGGAGCTTTGAAAGAACTTGGTATCCAGTTAGCTCTCACTTCTTTTATTAGCGAAACCGTTTGAGAAATAAGCGTATTTCTACAATTACGTTTAGATGTGTATTTTGGACAAATGTGTAATTGATCAGGCACCAATTGACTTATGGAACCAAGAAAAGTCCTCAATAATTTAACAACAAATATATTTACAATTAAAATAAATAACATCAGATTGATTTAAAAACAACAACTTAAATAAAATGCACCACTGATATTCACTAAAATAAGGTAAAACTGCACTAGTATTCGATATGGGCACTTTACGTCAAAGTGACAAGGCAGAAATTCAAATAAAGAAAAATCTTCGTTTTTCGAATTTAACCTACATATATGACTTTGACATAAAGTGCCCATGTCGTGCACTAGTGTGCAGCGTCGAGCACTAGTACTTTTACCTTAGTTGAATTTGATATAAAATGTCAACTCTTTATAAACATACCAATGATGGGTCACGGGGCATCTTGGTAGTTCAACTTCATATCGATCGAGTCGATCAAGTCGACGTAAAGGCAAGCTACGTGCTATCAATCAAGTAAGGTTTTTCAGTCTTTTGCTACGAAGACTTTGGCGGTGAGGCACAACTTACAGAATCTATTGTGGCAAAAAGGTTAACAATTAAGTTGTGTGCATATTTCTCGATGGCTCGTTTCGTGCACACACATGTACAGTCAACCAATTTGATTTCTGAGCCACTTCGTACCTTGTCACATCACAGTGGAAATGTATATGAAAGCCGCTAGGGATCTCATATCAATGTCACTGTGACAAGGTACAAAGTGGTTCGGAAATCAAATTGGTTGACCGTATTTAGGAACTGAAGTGATCGTTGGGTAGTATTTATGTTCACTGCGCGGCCTTCTTCTTGTCGTGCGTCGCGCCCGTGTTGTTGTTGATGTTCTTGTTGTTGTTGGTGTTGGTGTTGTTGTTGTTGTCGCGGTAGACGCGCGGGAACAGCTGGAACTTGCCTGGGCGGATGTGCTTGGGCTCGGGGATGGCGCCCGCCACGAGCCACGACGGCGTCTGTGCGGACCACACAATACGGACGGTAACAACTAATAATAAAATCGGGTAGCGGACCCCAGGCATCCTTCAGGATGCAACTGCGATAACGCTAGGATGATGACACCCATGAACGAATAAGGTTCTAATACATACGTACGAGATTCACATGTGAGTACATTACGCGGTTTTATATAGCAATACAATGAACAAATTAAATAAAATAAAATCTGAATAAATTAAAATCGTTAAACCTGCGTGAGCCACAGTGTAATGAAACTTGCACACGAGTCTCGTCGTGCGCTTTAGCTTTCGACCCGTCGAACAGTATGGCAAGCACATGATGGCCGACGTTGCCATCATGTGTGTGTGTGTGTACAACAGGTCGCGCTCACCTCACAGTGTTGCCAACTCCTGCAGTGTTGTGGAATCTTTAGCTTGTCCAGCAGCGCCCCCGCCATGTGTGGCACGAGGGGCTGCAGTATGATCCCGGCCACACGTAACGTCTCCAGCGCGAGGTGCAGCACGGCGTCGAGCTCGCGCTGCCGGCCCTCGCGCCGGAGCTGCCAGGGCCGGAGCTGCTCGAAGAACAGGTTGCAGGCGTGCAGCGCGCCCACCACGGCGTCGGCCGCCTTGTGGAACTGGTACGTGGAGTAGTACGTGCGACACTCATCTGGAATGTCAAAAACAAACATACAATTATTCTGCAAGTAGAGCTCTTTTACATGTCATTAATTACAATACAATTACAATAATACGAATCAACATCGACCAACAAATAAACACCTGAGCACATATTTGCTGAAATTATCCTACAACTACGTGTAAATAGTTTCTGTAGTCAACAGACAGTAGTCAAAGCAGGACATAATATATCTACTCCTGGGAAACATTTGGTGCTACGATTCAGGGGCTTTATTGTTCCCAGTAAACTTAACATTTTCATTAAACCCTATTTTTAACCTTATTATATTATTTTTGTGTTGTTCTTTGACAAATGAACAGACCAATCGCCCGACGATAAGCGATAGACCGCGCAACACCAGAAGATTCCCGAGTGCGAGGGGCCTTCAGATACAAAATACACCGTTCTTGAAGATTCATAACTTTTAGAAGTCATATCTTTCGAATTTAAAGTCATACTTGAGCACATTTAAAATCACCGCACGCGACCTCAAATGAATCCTAAAGCGCGGGGAACTCGCGGCGCGGGTCGAGCGCGGTACCTGGCAGGGTCTCCACCCTGGCGAGCAGGCGGGGGACGAGGTCCCGCGCGGCGGGTCGAGCGCGGTACCTGGCAGGGTCTCCACCCTGGCGAGCAGGCGGGGGACGAGGTCCCGCGCGGCGGGTCGAGCGCGGTACCTGGCAGGGTCTCCACCCTGGCGAGCAGGCGGGGGACGACGTCCCGCGCGGCGGGTCGAGCGCGGTACCTGGCAGGGTCTCCACCCTGGCGAGCAGGCGGGGGACGACGTCCCGCGCGGCGGGTCGAGCGCGGTACCTGGCAGGGTCTCCACCCTGGCGAGCAGGCGGGGGACGAGGTCCCGCGCGGCGGGTCGAGCGCGGTACCTGGCAGGGTCTCCACCCTGGCGAGCAGGCGGGGGACGACGTCCCGCGCGGCGGGTCGAGCGCGGTACCTGGCAGGGTCTCCACCCTGGCGAGCAGGCGGGGGACGACGTCCCGCGCGGCGGGTCGAGCGCGGTACCTGGCAGGGTCTCCACCCTGGCGAGCAGGCGGGGGACGAGGTCCCGCGCGGCGGGTCGAGCGCGGTACCTGGCAGGGTCTCCACCCTGGCGAGCAGGCGGGGGACGAGGTCCCGCGCGGCGGGTCGAGCGCGGTACCTGGCAGGGTCTCCACCCTGGCGAGCAGGCGGGGGACGACGTCCCGCGCGGCGGGTCGAGCGCGGTACCTGGCAGGGTCTCCACCCTGGCGAGCAGGCGGGGGACGACGTCCCGCGCGGCGGGTCGAGCGCGGTACCTGGCAGGGTCTCCACCCTGGCGAGCAGGCGGGGGACGAGGTCCCGCGCGGCGGGTCGAGCGCGGTACCTGGCAGGGTCTCCACCCTGGCGAGCAGGCGGGGGACGACGTCCCGCGCGGCGGGTCGAGCGCGGTACCTGGCAGGGTCTCCACCCTGGCGAGCAGGCGGGGGACGACGTCCCGCGCGGCGGGTCGAGCGCGGTACCTGGCAGGGTCTCCACCCTGGCGAGCAGGCGGGGGACGAGGTCCCGCGCGGCGGGTCGAGCGCGGTACCTGGCAGGGTCTCCACCCTGGCGAGCAGGCGGGGGACGAGGTCCCGCGCGGCGGGTCGAGCGCGGTACCTGGCAGGGTCCCCACCCTGGCGAGCAGGCGGGGGACGAGGTCCCGCGCGGCGGGTCGAGCGCGGTACCTGGCAGGGTCCCCACCCTGGCGAGCAGGCGGGGGACGAGGTCCCGCGCGGCGGGTCGAGCGCGGTACCTGGCAGGGTCCCCACCCTGGCGAGCAGGCGGGGGACGAGGTCCCGCGCGGCGGGTCGAGCGCGGTACCTGGCAGGGTCCCCACCCTGGCGAGCAGGCGGGGGACGAGGTCCCGCGCGGCGGGTCGAGCGCGGTACCTGGCAGGGTCCCCACCCTGGCGAGCAGGCGGGGGACGAGGTCCCGCGCGGCGGGTCGAGCGCGGTACCTGGCAGGGTCCCCACCCTGGCGAGCAGGCGGGGGACGAGGTCCCGCGCGGCGGGTCGAGCGCGGTACCTGGCAGGGTCCCCACCCTGGCGAGCAGGCGGGGGACGAGGTCCCGCGCGGCGGGTCGAGCGCGGTACCTGGCAGGGTCCCCACCCTGGCGAGCAGGCGGGGGACGAGGTCCCGCGCGGCGGGTCGAGCGCGGTACCTGGCAGGGTCCCCACCCTGGCGAGCAGGCGGGGGACGAGGTCCCGCGCGGCGGGTCGAGCGCGGTACCTGGCAGGGTCCCCACCCTGGCGAGCAGGCGGGGGACGAGGTCCCGCGCGGCGGGTCGAGCGCGGTACCTGGCAGGGTCCCCACCCTGGCGAGCAGGCGGGGGACGACGTCCCGCGCGGCGGGTCGAGCGCGGTACCTGGCAGGGTCCCCACCCTGGCGAGCAGGCGGGGGACGACGTCCCGCGCGGCGGGTCGAGCGCGGTACCTGGCAGGGTCCCCACCCTGGCGAGCAGGCGGGGGACGAGGTCCCGCGCGGCGGGTCGAGCGCGGTACCTGGCAGGGTCCCCACCCTGGCGAGCAGGCGGGGGACGAGGTCCCGCGCGGCGGGTCGAGCGCGGTACCTGGCAGGGTCCCCACCCTGGCGAGCAGGCGGGGGACGAGGTCCCGCGCGGCGGGTCGAGCGCGGTACCTGGCAGGGTCCCCACCCTGGCGAGCAGGCGGGGGACGAGGTCCCGCGCGGCGGGTCGAGCGCGGTACCTGGCAGGGTCCCCACCCTGGCGAGCAGGCGGGGGACGAGGTCCCGCGCGGCGGGTCGAGCGCGGTACCTGGCAGGGTCCCCACCCTGGCGAGCAGGCGGGGGACGAGGTCCCGCGCGGCGGGTCGAGCGCGGTACCTGGCAGGGTCCCCACCCTGGCGAGCAGGCGGGGGACGAGGTCCCGCGCGGCGGGTCGAGCGCGGTACCTGGCAGGGTCCCCACCCTGGCGAGCAGGCGGGGGACGAGGTCCCGCGCGGCGGGTCGAGCGCGGTACCTGGCAGGGTCCCCACCCTGGCGAGCAGGCGGGGGACGAGGTCCCGCGCGGCGGGTCGAGCGCGGTACCTGGCAGGGTCCCCACCCTGGCGAGCAGGCGGGGGACGACGTCCCGCGCGGCGGGTCGAGCGCGGTACCTGGCAGGGTCCCCACCCTGGCGAGCAGGCGGGGGACGACGTCCCGCGCGGCGAGGTGCGCGAGGTCGGCGTCGTGTAAGGCGGGGAACTCGCTGCGCGGGTTGAGCGCGGCGCCCGACGCGCGCGACACCAGGTTGCCGAGAGTGTCCGCCAGCTCCGAGTTCACTATGTTTATTAATTTAGTTTCACTGTAGTCTGAAACAAAAAGCATAGGTCAACAAAATGATTCCTTTCTTTTTTTAGTATTATTGTAATTAAGTAGGTATCATAGTCGGTGCGGCGCCCAACCACACAGGGTCTACTACTCCGATCATCGAAATTCATAATTCTTATCGTGCCGGCCCTTTCACTCTATAGTGACGGCTCTATACGAAGTTCGGATTTCGATGTTCGGAGTACAGGCAAAGGCGCCACATCGGTCTATCGAAGTGAACAGAGTGTCGGTGACCTTGGAACGCTACGATTCTAAGCAATTTAGCTACTTTGCCCGTCCGAGGAGTGTTTTCCACACACCGCGCGCCCCCGCTCGCCTCCGGACACGCACACATAGCCGCGAGACGGGTCTACAGCACACATGCTTCGGTGTCGCTTCTTATTACGTTAGTATGTATCTTATTTGGTACAGGCCCTCCCCTCCCCTCCCCACCCCTCCCCGCACTCACTGGCGTCGCTGTGTAGTGTCCCCTCCCGCAGTAGGAACCAGCGCAGCGCGTCGCCGGTGACGGGGGTGGAGCGGGGACACACCACGTTGCCGAGAGACTTGGACATCTTGGCGCCGTCCACCGTCCAGTGCGAGTGGCACACGAGCCGACGCGGAGGGTGCAGTCGGGCTGCCATCAGGAACGCCGGCCAGTACAGTCCATGGAACCTGGCATATGCACACATAGGACGCTATTATACTTTATCGTCGACGGCCCCGCCACGGCATGGTAAAACACTATGTGAAGTTTCATTAAAAAAATGTTACTAACAAATATAGATGTTAAGTTTCAGATAAAGAGTGTTGTTGTCGCCAACAAATTGTGATGTAGTTTGGCGAAGTTATAAAGTGTAGATAAGTGTCAAATCTATTGTAAAAAAAAAAAAACAGAAATAGATCAAAGGCTTATAGACTAATTATGAATGAAACCATAGAGTTTTACCGTGCTGTGGACGTATAAAAGCGACCAGAGTGATTGCTACAATTCGGAGCGGTATACTTGTCTCTTTGTGTTTATCTAGTGATCGGCAATCTGTTCGAGCTCATCGCCTCTACCGGAAAAGACGCCTCCCTGGACATCACTAACGTTACCGACAAACCGAGTCGACTCGACCGAGTTTTTGTACAAAACATACTAAAATCCTTTGAGTTCAAATCTAGGTTCATGTAGATTTTAAATTAAAGGGAAAATTTTAAAATGATAAATTCGAATTTACTGAAATACGGGGCTAATCACTCTAATCAATTGAGCTATCGGATCGGAAGCTTCCAGAAATCCAGATGTTTGGCTACTCGCTCATTCTAATCTTGAGCTGTCCAACTAAATTTAATCCATATCTTCCAGCTGAACTGACTCCCTGCTGACTTTATTATATTTCACTCGTGTGTTATCTAGTTAAAATGCTCCTTTGGCGAAAAGATAAATCTACAAATGTGTTTTGAGCACATATTATTTACTTGAGTATGTCCTTCCCGAGCACGTGCACGTCGGCGGGCCAGGCGCGGCCCCGGGCGCGCGCGGCGCGCTCGTCCGGGTACCCGGCCGTGCTCAGGTAGTTGACCAGCGCGTCCAGCCACACGTACACGCTCTGCTCCTCGTCGCCCGGCACCTGCCAGTGCCAGGGGCAAGCGAGGGTCACTTCATTTACATATCAAATACTGGCACTATTGTTCATTTAGAGTTTTCTTCGACACACCCGAAAATTGACCCGACGGGGAAGTAAAGTAAGTTGTACTATTGTCCCCCCAATCATTTATTCTGCAACAAGTAGGCCTCAAGGGCTCTTTTACATGTCACAAAATTACAATACAGTTACAATTATATCATTTAGTTTAGTGACATGTATACAAAGCAACATCAATTGACAGATAAATACCTGGGCACATATTTTCATTGGCCTCTTGAATGTTGTATTTTTTTTCTATTGTTACACTATTGTTAATTTGGAGTATTCTTTGATCACCCGAGAGTCATGGCCGTCTTTCCCACTGGGCACTCTGGGCACGGGCCCCCTAGTTGCTAGATCAAGGTGCTGTATCAAGGCCATAGGAGCCCCGTTATCCCAATGTGCCCAGGGCCTCGAATTGGTTAAAGATGGCCCTGCCGAGAGACCACGGACCGGAAAGCGCAACGTGGGTAGACTCCCCACAAGGTGGACCGATGACCTGGTAAAGGTCCGCTGAATGCGGGTGGCGCAGGACCAGTCATTGTGGCACGCTTTGGGGGAAGCCTATGTCCAGCAATGGACGTCTTTCGGCTGATATGATGATGATGATAACCCGAGAGTCGACCCGACGGGGAAGTCCCTCTCTAGCTGCTCTTGCAGCAGCTGCTAGAACCTAAAGCTGAAATACTCACCCGGATGGCCCAGTGCACCCGCGAGGCGGGTCGGCTGACGGAGATGTCGGGGAAGTACGCTTCCTTCTCCAGCTGTTCTTGCAGCTGCTTCTGGAACTTGGCCGGCCAGATCACCCCGTCTGCGAGACCAGAACACTCACAACACTCACGTACAACCCGCTATACAGTTTGTAAAACGACATCGACATTGATAAAAAAAATCTTTTACTTCAAAAAATGCCTTGAAGGTCCTTAAGACTGCACCGAGCAAATTTCTGACTAATTGCGATGGTTTGATCACTTGCTGTATTATTATTACTAAAGCTTGAATTCTGTAATTCCTATATATGATATTTAAGGATACACTCTACACGTCATGTGTTTCAGAAATACAATTACTTATAGTTTTCTTCATAAAAATTCAATCCAAAGTTACCTCTACTAAAGGAAATAAACGCAAACTACAACGTTAATACTTTATGAAAGGTCTTCAATTTTTGAATAGTAACAAAACTACATGTTATCTAGGTCGTATGTGTTTAACATTTTCAAAATGTGGAGATTTTTTTAACAATGCAAAGGAAATTCCGAAAATTTGACCGGCCGCCGTAGTTTTCTTGCCGGCAGATGGGCTCCGGCCCTCAATGGGAGCAGACGTATGCGGCTTTTCTCAGTTTGATATCTCATAAAAACACGCAATTTGACAGCTTGCTCGTATACAAATACAAAATGTATACCACACACAAAGATTGCATTAATTGAAGTAGGGTAAATAAATGTTGACGTGTGGCTATTGAATAATCTTTTAACATGGAATTTTTAGTATTAGCCATTCGTTATAACATAAAAATGCAATCTTTGGTCCCCAATGTTTACTAATGCAACTAAATTATAATGATTTCCTTTACGAAAAGGCATTTTAAACGTAAAAAGGTTACCGATGTATTACAGTTCAAAGTAATTAACTTTTTATAAATTGGCCACCCAGAACGGAACGTTATGACATTTATGTCATAATTAATTAAAAGTAAATTTTGTAATGTATATTTTAACACTAGTATAAGCTAAACGATGTTACTAACCAATATGGACATGCGTCTGAAATAAATATTTTCATTCATTTATGTCACTCATCATATTTAAAATTAAAATTTGTAAACAAATTGTATTTTTATATTTCAATAATTTAACGAATCTAATGTTATATTTTATGTGTATTTAACGCTTCTTCTCTTAAAACTTGCATTAAATCAGTGTCCATTTTAGAGTTAACCAACTGATAAACAGAAAATAACCAATTTATGAAAAGTTTTGCTTAAAATAACCTATTTAAGGTACAACATATATCATGAAAATCACCAAGTAAACTCTCAAAACAAGTACCTAAGTCATAAACATAAAACATTCATAACATGCACGAACCGATTAGGAAAATTCTTTCTCTTCAACTACAACAGCGGCTCACAAGATGGTTGATTGCATCATGACTGGACTGGACAACAGATACAAGATGGGCGGTATTATGTGTGACCTATCAAAGGCTTTTGACGTAATAGACCATAAGTTACTATTAAACAAATTAAAATACTATGGCGTTGTAGATGATGCTCACCATTTATTTAGTTCTTTTCTGTTTAACAGAAAGCAGAGGGTTAAACTACCAATAAATGGCATAACTCTTGAGTCGGACTATGGCTGCCTAAACCAAGGCATTCCTCAAGGATCAGCCCTCGGAAACACTTTGTTTTTGGCCTACGTCAATGATCTCCCATCCGCAATCACCACGGGCCTGTCCGTGTTGTTTGCTGATGACACTACGGTCATAGTCAGCGCGCAAACGTATGAACAGCTTGGGTCGAAAATAAATGATGCATGTAGGCAGTTGCAGCAGTGGTTTTGCTCAAATGGATTGGTTCTAAACGTCACAAAATCGAACATCATGGTTTTTTCAGGACGGAATGTGACTTTGCCCGCCTGTATATCGAACTGTCCAATGCCACTATGCAACGAAACTGGGTTCCTTGGCTTTGTGTTAGACTCTAATCTAAACTGGAAGTGCCATGTCGACAAGTTGTGTGCTAGGTTGAGTAGTGCGGTCTTTGCTTTAAGAAAGTTAAAACCTCTTATTTCGAATGTTTCATTAAAATCGGTTTATTATGCTCACTTTCATTCGTTAATGACATATGGAGTACTCATTTGGGGTAACTCAACGGATGCCAATCGAGTCTTCATAACGCAGAAACGGGCATTACGAACGCTGGCCGGTGTGAAATCTCGAGTTTCATGCAGGGAACTCTTCGTAACGCACAAAATTATGACGCACTACTCCACATACTTATTTGAAATTCTAATGTTTGTTAGACGAAACTTACCCATGTTTAGGCGTGTTGAGGTCGCAGGTAAGACTATTCGTTCTACAGGGAGATTAAGAACAGTCCCCCGTCGCATGGCACTTGCACAAAAAAATCCACGTGTCATAGGCCCAACGTACTACGAACGTCTACCCGCTGAAATACGTACACAGACCTCGGAAACAACATTCAGGTGTCGGCTAAGAAACTTTCTACTGGAAAATCCTTTGTATTCTGTGAGTGAATTTTTTGACATAACCGCATAATTGTAATTATATTGGAACATTAATTTTAATTCTGACTTCATTTCTTGTATTGACATTATATTATTATTAAATTGTTGTATGACCATGACGATCCTCTCAGGTGAATTTTAACATACTGCGTCCACTTTTTTAGATTAAGCGGACATCACTGTATTATTTATTTGCTATTGTATCATTGATTTTATTTGTATTTATTTTTATTGACGATCACAATAGAGATTCTTGTAAATTGGCATGTAATTTATAATGTTATCGTATATTGTGAATAAATGAATCTGAATCTGAATGAAACAAAACACTACTCACGCGGCCTTGAGCGCGCTATTTGATTTGGACCGGCCGTCAGCACTGTAAGCGCTGCGAGCATTTTTAGCGTGATTCGGAACACGGCTATGGTTGCTAAGACAGTATATCCTAATACCTAAGTAGGTTGCGTTCTTAATGTCCAACAATAAGCAGGAACTACATGTATTGGCCGTACGTACCCGTGCTGAGCCACCGCTGCAGGTGTTCCCGGAAGGCGCTGAGCCGGAACATGTAGTTGGGCTCCTCGGTCCACTCCACCTCGTGTCCGGACTCCGTACGTACCCGTGCTGAGCCACCGCTGCAGGTGTTCCCGGAAGGCGCTGAGCCGGAACATGTAGTTGGGCTCCTCGGTCCACTCCACCTCGTGTCCGGACTCCGTACGTACCCGTGCTGAGCCACCGCTGCAGGTGTTCCCGGAAGGCGCTGAGCCGGAACATGTAGTTGGGCTCCTCGGTCCACTCCACCTCGTGTCCGGACTCCGTACGTACCCGTGCTGAGCCACCGCTGCAGGTGTTCCCGGAAGGCGCTGAGCCGGAACATGTAGTTGGGCTCCTCGGTCCACTCCACCTCGTGTCCGGACTCCGTACGTACCCGTGCTGAGCCACCGCTGCAGGTGTTCCCGGAAGGCGCTGAGCCGGAACATGTAGTTGGGCTCCTCGGTCCACTCCACCTCGTGTCCGGACTCCGTACGTACCCGTGCTGAGCCACCGCTGCAGGTGTTCCCGGAAGGCGCTGAGCCGGAACATGTAGTTGGGCTCCTCGGTCCACTCCACCTCGTGTCCGGACTCCGTACGTACCCGTGCTGAGCCACCGCTGCAGGTGTTCCCGGAAGGCGCTGAGCCGGAACATGTAGTTGGGCTCCTCGGTCCACTCCACCTCGTGTCCGGACTCCGTACGTACCCGTGCTGAGCCACCGCTGCAGGTGTTCCCGGAAGGCGCTGAGCCGGAACATGTAGTTGGGCTCCTCGGTCCACTCCACCTCGTGTCCGGACTCCGTACGTACCCGTGCTGAGCCACCGCTGCAGGTGTTCCCGGAAGGCGCTGAGCCGGAACATGTAGTTGGGCTCCTCGGTCCACTCCACCTCGTGTCCGGACTCCGTACGTACCCGTGCTGAGCCACCGCTGCAGGTGTTCCCGGAAGGCGCTGAGCCGGAACATGTAGTTGGGCTCCTCGGTCCACTCCACCTCGTGTCCGGACTCCGTACGTACCCGTGCTGAGCCACCGCTGCAGGTGTTCCCGGAAGGCGCTGAGCCGGAACATGTAGTTGGGCTCCTCGGTCCACTCCACCTCGTGTCCGGACTCCGTACGTACCCGTGCTGAGCCACCGCTGCAGGTGTTCCCGGAAGGCGCTGAGCCGGAACATGTAGTTGGGCTCCTCGGTCCACTCCACCTCGTGTCCGGACTCCGCGGACACTTTCACCTGCAACGTACATTCTTGTTTGTATTCCAATACCATCAGCATCATCCTCCTAGCGTTATCCCAGTACAGTTGCATCCTGAAGGATGCCTGGGGCCCGCTACCTAATCCCAAGATTTGGCGTAGGCTCTAGTTTTTACGGAAGCGACAAGCGACTGCCATCTGACCTTCCAACCCCAAGGGGAAACTAGACCTTATTAGGATTAGGCTTTGTCAAGTGAGTGGGCAACTTGACTGTTAGAAGTTCTCAAACTGCCCGAAGGCCTCCAACTCCAACTTGGCAAACTGATTGGGGAGCCGTTTTTTTCACGGATTAGTTGAAGGCAAGAAACCACCGTATAGGCACCGAAGGGGTCACAGCGGTGCCTGGTGTGTGGCGTACCTGGCGTCCTCGCACCACGGCGTCCCTGGTGTGTGGCGTACCTGGCGTCCTTGCACTACGGCGTCCCGGGTGTGAGCCTCCGGCACGAAGCTCTCGTCACTGACGCTGTACCAGCCCGAGTACACCGCCTTGTAGATGTGCCCTCCCGCAACCAGCTCTTCCTGCAACCAACCGGACTATTACACCTCACACTTCCTCAGTGGATAACTGTACATATGCTATGTATAGTTGTACAGGGAATGGAAAGATCCAAACGAAACGATACAAACATAAAATTTTTGAAGTTAGACAAGTACTCATCCTATGCTATGTCCTATTTGTAAGTGTTTTGATTGTCACGAATAAATGTTTCTTTTCTTTTCTTTCTTTCTTTTTTCATGGAAAAATTACATATACCTTGTAGGTACATATTATGTAAGTCTGACAGTCTTCTTCGCTGTTCGGAATCCTGAATATCGCATACAAGTCGGTCCATACTCCATAGTGCGCATGAGACAGTGATGTGGCACTCGTCACAGATGACCGACATACATGACAGACTACCCAATAGTGAGACACGCTTCTAATTCAAATACTGAGTTCAATGCATTATAGAAATGCAGCATAATCGTTTTGTTAAAGTTATGTTGCACGCAGATCTAGCTACCCCTACAGCTACAACAGGCATTCTGTTCATGCGTTCGCACGCTTCTACCTAAGTTTATTGTACAAATCATAAGTGTAGAACTGTCTATAAATACCTTCCTACCTATGACTTTGTCGTAGAACCATTCCGACATGTACATGTACTTGCTCGCTGTAATTTGTTGAAAAACGATCCATTTAACGAGGTACAATTTGCGGATAAACGACATGTGCTTTCGTGACAGTGTCTCTCCGACCTTGGCTCGTTATTGCGTGACGTCAATGCACGAAAGCCTTTCACTCGATACTGATGAAATACGTATGGCATAGAGCCACCATTAGTAACGCTGAGACTAAACCCAAGTTGTTCTACTCGCACATCCTTATGAGCATTTTCTAGAAGATGATATTTTTATGTTCAATTTTGACTTACTAGAAACCACCATATTACCATAATAACCTTTTGTTAAATATGGAAACCAATCTCGTTTCGGCTTTGAGCTTTGATCCCTACTTTAGAGAAATCACCTAAATTATTGTTGAACAGTTTTCTCAGTGCGTGAGCCGACAATGACGTAGAACCGAAAGTTTGAAAATGTCATCGCTTACTGCTGCCAGTAGCGGGTTTTCGCTTGGGCTAGGCCCGCAATAGTCAGTTGTAGTTGTTGTCGTAGTGAAAATTGTAGCCTTTCGTGTTCTCGGGAGTGATCTCCCAAGAACACGAGGCGGCGATACTAATACAGCAGTCGGTACCAGTGTCGGGGCGTCCATACAACTCGATTCCCACCGGCCAATCCAGTTCTTTTACCACGGCTCATGAAGAAGAAGGGCAAATGATTTCTGGCTTCCTTAAGCATATTTTTGACGCGCCGCCACTGGTCGGCACGTACCCAGAAGTGTTGCACGGCTCGCTTGTGGCGCTCCTCGGTGGTGCGCACGAAGTCCGTGTGCTGGACGCCGTACTCCTGGAACAGGCGGCGGTAGTCGTCGGAGACGCGCGCGCAGTACTCGCCCGGCGCCTGCGCCGCCGCCGCCGCCGCCTGCTGGATCTTCGTGCCGTGCTCGTCCGTGCCTGCAAGCACACACATCCATAGGGAATCCATACTCATATTATAAATTTGAAAGTGTGTCTGTCTCTCTAACTGTTACCTCTTCACGCTTAAACCGCTGAACCGATTTAGATGAAATTTGGCAAGGAGATAGTTTGAGTCCTGAGGTAGGATATAGGATACTTTTTATCCCAGAAATCATCCTTCAAGGGAGTGGAAATTTGTATGGAAGAGTGATAAGCGCCTGATATAAAATAATAGCAATTAAATTCTATTGCGATAAATGAGTTCCACGCGGACGAAGTCGCGGGCAATAACTAGTAGTGTTTAAAAAAAAAAGGTCTGACAATCCGGATCGTGACTAGTGATGTCGCTGTTGACAACACACTCACATTTATGTCCGCATGACATTGATAGGCTGTTGCCATAGCTTGTGTCACCCACACTACTCCTCTCTCTCTCTCTCTCTCTCCTCATTCTCCTTATTGTCAAGTCCATAATACTTATTAAAATAAATAAAATATTTAAAAACACAACAGCTGATTATAATGTTACCTGGGAAAACAATTCAAAATGCGAAAGGATTCATACAATACCTAAGACCTCTAAATTGGTAAGGCATTGTAATCTTAATGGAATAAAGAAATTAACAGATGTACATTAACTCTAAAATAAAACCTATTTAGAGCCTTATTCATCCATAAAAAATGATAATAAAAAAATGACCTGTACTAAATATGACATTGCAGTCGGGATCTGTGAGCTTCTCGAACCTCTGGATGGCGTCGGCCACCACCGCCGAGTACAGGTGGCCTAGGTGGGGAGCTGCAACCAGACACACAACACGATAGAGAATGCCATTTAGCATTAAGTCCGCCATTTGTACAGTGTATTTCGTTTTATGCAACAAAGTTTAAATAAATAATACCATATAAATATTCAAAATAATTAACCTCTTAAAACCAATGGCAACCATATAAATGCATACTGTAGGATGTAGCCTACATAACAAAGAATTTAAGATTTTATTTAAAAGTAGGAATATTCATAATAATATTGAGACTAATTGGTAAAAATTTCCATTAAGTCAAGTTTTAAAAAACTACTTAAGTAAATGAGAATGAGATCACTTACCGGCATTTACGTAGAAAATCGGCGTAGAAACATAAAATGGTCTTTTTTGTACTACAGAACTTAATAATCTTAAGGTTAATCTCATGTTTGTTTTGGAAAACTACACTACGATATGAACTACACTTAATAACCTCGACCGAACAGTTTATGAGAGAAAGGTCACTAGAAATTAATGCAGTAGCCGCTTATCACTGTCTGGCGGCAAAGTAAACTGAGCTATAGCATCGCATGTGATAAAACAAGGCACCTACGTTTAATATTTTAAATGAAAATTATCTTTCAAAAGGAAAACATTTCCACGAGACAGCAGCAGTCAAAGAGTATAATGATAATAAGTTATAAAGTAAAGCTATGGTCTGTTATTTGTATTGTCAGGTGAGGTTTTTTATTTGATTGGGTTATATAGATCGTTCTGGGTTACGCAATATATGATAATTCTAGGTGAAATGTCACTGTTGTAAAAAAATGATACTTTGATCAAATTTTTTTATTTCATACAATATTCCAATATTCACTAAAGTTTGCCATCTATTATTCTGATCCAGACAATTATTGGTTAACAAGGAAGTTTGAGTTCACAGTATTTTATTGTATTTGCCTTGCTATTGATTTCTTTTTAGTTATTGGCTGTTAGTCCTCAGTGACATCTTGTACACTATAAATTTAAAAAGTTAGATTGACAGTTAAGGCACCCTGCTAAATTAAAATGAACACTTATCAGCTGCTGGGACTCACATGCGCAAACTTTGCTAACAACGTCCTTTCTTAGCCGTATTACCTTCAAAATCAATCAATTGAATAGTTTTGTTGTGATCCCTAAGTGATGATACAATTGAGAAAACGGCAGTATTATTGAATTGTGAATTAAATTTATATAAAATGTCTCAAGGGAAGATAGTTTTAATGGGCTGTGGGAGCTTCAGCCCACCTACATACATGCATTTACGAATGTTCGGTAAGTTGATATTGCGTATATTTTTTTCATATTTCTTATAAGAATTTCCTTATAAATTGTAACTAAGTTTTTCTAGTGTTAATATGGCCATGTATACGACGTATTTGTGACCATACCTGCAACGATGTCCTATAATATAAATTATTTTGTATTGGTAAGTAGGTACACTCAATGTCATTGAGTGTACCTCGAGTGTACCTACTGTCTATGATTGATCTATAGTGTTTATCATTGAGCCAATGATGATGATTTGAATGTTGCAGAGATCGCTCGAGACTACATACATACCCTCGGCTTAGGCACCGTGGTGGGAGGCATAGTGTCCCCGGTGCATGACAAATATGGCAAAAAGGACTTGGTGGCTGCACACCATAGGTAAGTGCTGCAATATAGGCGGTCTAGGCTGTCTCCATCGCTGCTCATCAGGCATATCTTGTTTGAGGAACCTTGACATGAAAGAACAAGAAGAATTAGATATAGAGTAGGCCCATTTTTGAAGAAGTAGCATACAAGAAGCAAGTCATGTAACAGTTGGGGTGACAACGTTATCAGAGGGCTTAGATCCTGCAGAATACGGTTCTGCCTGTCTCCATCCCCAAATTTGAGCCGGAAGTATGTTATACTGAATAATGTGCAGCCCATACAAATTTTTTCGTTGTACATTTGGTAAATCGTGGTTTCGGTACCCTAACTATGGTCCGATTGTTATAGGTTTTTGATATGCCGTAAAGGACAATATTTGTCATTGTATCCCGAAATTTTCGACCCTCCAGCTCCATATCTTTCTCCGCCATCTTGGAAAATCTGTCACTTTTTCAGTGTTTTCCTTTTACTGTCGCTAAAGTTCATTTTAGTGCTAAACATGGTTCGGCAATATTGTAGAAGACAAAATTTGCTAAAACTTTTGGCTACAAAGATTTTTTGTATGACCCCTAAGGACGAAGGTATGACAGGAGATATCTTTAAAACTGCAATTTTTTTTTTGTATTCCTCCCATATTTGCGTTTTAAGTGCATTTTAGCGCTAAGTATAGTTCTGCAATATTGTAGATCACATAATGTGCTACAACTCTTCTATAGAAATATTTTTTCCACAATCATCAGGAAAGAAGATACGATGTCATCTATGAAGTACTACCGCCGATATTTGCTTCTTTTTCCAGTTTTCTTTCCATATTTGCGTTTTAGTGTATTTTAGCTCAAGTTCTAGGTCTGTAATATTACAGAAGACAAAATTATATGCAAATTCAAAGTACCTACGATCTTACTAGGTATCGTGGAAACAGACGATTTTGTCTTTTGAGGGATTGAAGTGGTATAGATCGGAAAGTGACAGATGCTTTATCTTGTCGTCTATCCCGCTATCACTCGACCATCATAGATCCTCTACAGATTGCGATTAATTGCACTCAAACCTAAACATGAGAAGAAAACTGCAAAAGTATCTAATTTCGACGGTGCTACTCCATAGATGACTTCATATCTTCTTTCCTAATGGTTGTGGAAAAAATATTTAAATACAAAAGTTATAGCAAATTTCGTGATCTACAATATTGCCGAACAATAGTTAGCGCTAAAATGCACTTAAAATGTAAACATGAACGGAAAACTAGAAAAAAGTGGCAATTTTTAATGATATATCCTGTCATATCTTCGTCCCTAGGGGTCATGGAAAAATCTTTGTACCCAAAAGTTTTAGCAAATTTTGTATTCTACAATATTACAGAACTATGTTTAGCACTGGAATGAACTTTGACGACAGTAAAAGCAAAGAACTGAAAAAAGTGACACTATTTCCAAGATGGCGGCCAAAGTTATGGAGCTGGAGGGCCGAAATTTTTAGGTTACCATGGCTAATATTGTCCTTCACAACATACCAAAAAACCATATCAATCGGACCTCTTTTAGAGTACCAGAGCAACAATTTACTAAATGTACTACGATTTTTTTTGTATGGGCTGCACCTTTTCCGGTATACCGTACTTCCGGCTCAAATTTCGAGATGGCGACAGGCAGATCCGTATTCTGCAGGGTCCAAACCCTCTGATAACGTTGTCACCCCAACTGTTACATGACTTGCCGCTTGCATTGTTTAGAGACGCCTTTTCCAATTCTGTTCCTACTCTAATATAGGTATTACATTATTTTATACCATAAGTACCTCACATCAATTAAAATCTGCGTGACAAAAGCAAAAGGTTTGTCAGGATCATGCATGTGGACTGTCAACATCCATGGTCTCTGCCAGGGCCTGGCTAACTGGTGTAATTAAGTGTGGTGCATGTATGTCTCATATATTATTATTTTTTCAGTAATCTATTGCCCTTGGCCTTTATCTAGATAAGAATATTGTGATATATGAATATAAAAAAATGTGATACTTACACTATTGATCACAATAGTACTAATTAGTGTGTCAATTTTATAGTAGAGATATTCTGGAATGTTTCTATAAAACCTTAAAATGGCAACTCTAGGATGCACTATGCACTATACAAGTAATGCAGTATTGACGTTGTATGATGACTGATGTACCTTTAATGCCCGAAACGCACTGACAGCGGTAGCGGGGCGGGGCGTCGCGGTGCGGAGGCGGTACCGGTTGTAATATTCCAACTAATATGAAAGGGTCCGCACAGAAAACCGGCCGTGAAAAAAGCGTTCTGTGCGGACCCTTTCATATTAGTTCGAACATTACAACCGGTACCGCCTCCGCACCGTGCCGCCACCGCTGTCTGTGCGTTTCCAGCTTAAAAAGTCTCAGGAAATCTGATGATGATTTGTACCAAACTCTCTAAAAAGAAAAAGGGAATAAATTGGTACAGTCTGTATCATATAGCTAGTGATAGTGACAGCCAGGCGATAGGCTTTTTCCTACAGTCCTAGATGATGCTGAGTGTATTGTGTATGCAATAGATTGCTCTGTGTAAAAATACCTAAGTAGCCTTGTAGAAAATAAAATAAAAAATCTTGTAGTGACAACCCTACTCGTCAAGAACAGTGCCCGATATTGGGTCTGCCGGCATGGCCTTTAGTCATCTACCACGAATCAGACTATCGAGACATCCAGCGTGGGAACGAAAACTTAAAATATCCAGCAAATGCCAACAGTCGGGTTTTTGGCACACAGTCACTAGCATTAATATCTGCACAACAAAGCACAAATAACCATACACCACTACCACTACCACCGATACACCGTTGTAATTTAAATAGAAAAATAAACGCATTTGTATTTTTTATTTGCAAAAATAAATATTTGACACATCCCAACAACCATAGGAATAGAGATATTTATGCGCATCTTGTTGTGTCGGATATGAATGCTGGTCTCTGCGAACCATGACCCCTCCTACATACAAGTTTGTATGCATTTGTATGTGCGGAATTTCTTTTTTTTAATACCATACCACGTCCGTTATACTGGACATTTTCCGCAAGTCGACATCTAACGTGCCTATTTCCGTAAAAAACGGGTAGCGCTACTCTAACCACCCCAGTTCCTGTATGAAACTTATTAGTGTTTTTATATTGTTTACTGATTTCTGCAGTGTGTTCGGCTTTCCTATATGCTCCTTTTTTCCCTGTATACTTTTACTTGCTTACAGTCTAGTAGAATGTGTCTAGCAGTTCCACTGCCTCCATGCATGCTCTGCACATGACACATGACATGACATGACATAACCCCAGACAAGTTTAGTGATGTCGCAAGTGACCGGCCCTAGTGGTGCGGGTCAAGGCGCGCGATAAGATAACGCAAAAACAATTGGTAAACGGTCACCAATCGTTTACCAATTGTTTTTGCGGTGTTGTTGCTGTTCGGTATCAGAATTTCAGCGGTCAGATATCAGACAATTCAAAGATAGCATGCGCATATTTTCCCGATTCAAGATTATTTTCCTTGTGATGGTATGACGGTTAACGGGAATACTTCTGAAAAAAGAATCTAATCTAAAAAATAACAAAGTATAGTCACACGCAGAAGGCAGTCAAGGGCAGAAATATGTATACAGTTTTGGACCTTATTTCAATGGAATAAGGTGAAAAAGTGTATATTGGTGCCCTTGACTGTACACGTGCAGTGTACGTGTAGTACTTCTGTGGTACTGTACTGCACTGCAGAGCCCGTGTCTATATTAGAAACATTATGCAAAAGTTAAGCCCCAGTCACACACGCTTTGGGGACGGGTGTAGCCAAAGTCACGGAATAACATACTTTTTATTTACACATACATACAAACATAAACTCACGCCTGTACTCACAAAAGAGGTAGGCAGAGCACATTAAATTTAATTTCAGTGCCACTTTTAGCAATCGTAGCTACGATCCATCTTTAAACCTACGCGTAGGTTTAAAGATGGAGAACATGTGACTTTACTATGTTTCTTTACTACCATTAATTTGACATTACAGATCATTGTAAGAATGTCATCTTTAGGGTTCCGTCCCGAAGAATCAAAACGGAGTCTTATTGCTGTCACTGACGCGTCCGTCCGTCCGTCGTCTGTCACACAGGTTTACAACCAAACGATTGGAGCTACGGTCTTAATATTTTCACAGTACCTATAGCATCTTGATGGCCCAAAGCCATACAAATAGTCAGAATTTATGTTAAAATATTTTAAGGGGGGCTCGAAAACAAACCAACTTAATTTTGCGGTTGGTTCGGAACCCTAAATGTGCGAAGTCTGACTCGCACTTGGCCGGTTTTTTCATGTTGAATTTGAGTGTTGTGTTGGCAAGACTGATCGCTTATTTCGACATAAGATCGTGTCAAGCAAGAGAGACATATAGTACCGAATCCTGTGCTAAGAGCTCACAAACTGTACGTTATATTGAGGTGGTACAAGTCATAATGGTGTTATGTAGATATGTACATACTCACGCCCGTATTCCATTGGGGTAGGCATCAAGCGTTCTTTGGTATCTACCAAAGAACGTCAAATTGTTATTATTTATTTTGCTTCAATCACATCCATACATCTCGTCATTTTTTATACCACGTCGGTGGCAAACAAGCGTGCGGCCCGCCTGATGGTAAGCGGTGTCATACATGCTCGTCGGTTGCGGAAACTTCTGACCTGCCTTTTATGGTGTTACGTTGCAGGATATCAATGCTGAAGCTGGCGCTGCGGTCGTCGGCGTGGGTGAAGGTGTCGGAGTGGGAGACGCAGCAGGGCGAGTGGACGCGGACCAGGGTCTCGCTGCAGCACCACCAGGTGACGAACCACACGTCAATGTTGATGCTGGTCTGTGCTCGTGGCGGGGGTGAAGGTGTCGGAGTGGGAGACGCAGCAGGGCGAGTGGACGCGGACCAGGGTCTCGCTGCAGCACCACCAGGTGACGAACCACACGTCAATGTTGATGCTGGTCTGTGCTCGTGGCGGGGGTGAAGGTGTCGGAGTGGGAGACGCAGCAGGGCGAGTGGACGCGGACCAGGGTCTCGCTGCAGCACCACCAGGTGACGAACCACACGTCAATGTTGATGCTGATCTGTGCCCGTGGCGGGGGTGAAGGTGTCGGAGTGGGAGACGCAGCAGGGCGAGTGGACGCGGACCAGGGTCTCGCTGCAGCACCACCAGGTGACGAACCACACGTCAATGTTGATGCTGGTCTGTGCTCGTGGCGGGGGTGAAGGTGTCGGAGTGGGAGACGCAGCAGGGCGAGTGGACGCGGACCAGGGTCTCGCTGCAGCACCACCAGGTGACGAACCACACGTCAATGTTGATGCTGGTCTGTGCTCGTGGCGGGGGTGAAGGTGTCGGAGTGGGAGACGCAGCAGGGCGAGTGGACGCGGACCAGGGTCTCGCTGCAGCACCACCAGGTGACGAACCACACGTCAATGTTGATGCTGGTCTGTGCCCGTGGCGGGGGTGAAGGTGTCGGAGTGGGAGACGCAGCAGGGCGAGTGGACGCGGACCAGGGTCTCGCTGCAGCACCACCAGGTGACGAACCACACGTCAATGTTGATGCTGGTCTGTGCTCGTGGCGGGGGTGAAGGTGTCGGAGTGGGAGACGCAGCAGGGCGAGTGGACGCGGACCAGGGTCTCGCTGCAGCACCACCAGGTGACGAACCACACGTCAATGTTGATGCTGGTCTGTGCTCGTGGCGGGGGTGAAGGTGTCGGAGTGGGAGACGCAGCAGGGCGAGTGGACGCGGACCAGGGTCTCGCTGCAGCACCACCAGGTGACGAACCACACGTCAATGTTGATGCTGGTCTGTGCCCGTGGCGGGGGTGAAGGCGTTGAAGAAGTTATGCATCAAGCCCCGCAGTCTAAAAGGCTTGGTTTATTTTATTTTAGTATATAACGATGGTTCAATTCTTCGATGACGACGTATTCGAGTTAAAACAACATTGTGGATGGTATAATACCACTCTCATATAGGTTTACGCGGGCTAGTTTTCCGCATCTCGACTTCAAATGCGCCTATTTTGCGTGATGGGTTGTCAACGTTACTCGTGCCAACCCAATACGGTATTAAACCGATAGTCAAATCAGCAACTTTTTATTAAATGTCAAAAACGATTTGCTAATATGAAGTTTGTAGGGAAATCATGTCTTAGTGACGTCACTAAGACAGTGTGAGAAGGTTTGTTCAAATCAGCGTCTTTTTTAAATATCTATACTTATAAAATCTTTCAATTAGCTAAAATAAATTAATAATTGATGTTTTTCGAGTATTTTCGTTAGATCTTTTATTAGTCAAGTAAAAAATAATTTATTTTTACCTTAGTTTAACACCCTATTCTACCAGAAAGCCTAGCAGACCCTTGACGTTGCCGACGACTTCGGGTAGTGGCCTCGGTGATCCGAGGTGTTTTGCCCGGTATGATGCCACCCCAGGGCATGTCAGGATGACGTGGGAGGCTATTTCTTCGCTCGCCATCCCACTCATAAATCCCATTCTTATTTCAGGACACAATAAACCAGCACCTGAACCACAACACGCAGCAGGACCCGCCCTCCTGGCTGCCCGACGACATGCTCAACGTGAACAGTCTGGACGAGCCAGACAACCTGATGAGCAAGCTCAACGGCAACCAGGATGACTCCGTCACGGTGAAGCTGCTGTGTGGCGCAGACTTGTTGGAGTCGTTCGCGACGCCGGGGCTGTGGTCGGATGAGGACGTACGTTTACTTGTCTCTGGTCCTGGTCTGTCACAGTGGTGTTACAATATGATGCTAACTTGTTGCACTCGTTTGCGTTTGGTTGTGGTTTGATGAGTGATGATACAATACAATACAATAAAAATACTCTTTTTTTGCACACTTCAGAAAGAACACAGTACAGAATATTAGGCTTAAAGTAGAGGAAACAACAGGCGGTCTTATCGCTAAAGAATGATTTCTTCCAGACGGCATTTGGGTAGCGGAGATAATGCAACTTTATATATATAACTGAGTAGGTGGCAAACCGATATATGGATTTTAAGTATGTGATGTTAGTTGTTTTAGCTTTTACCAGATTAGCACAGACGGACATGACAACCGAACTTACTTCTTAAACATGATGTTAGGTTATTATGTTTTTATGCATAGAAATAAGGTCTTTTGAGTTTTGACTAGTAACATGCTATATAGGGAGGTTTCATTCTTAACAACTTGTAACTTGTATTACAAGCGGAAGTTTCTTTTAAAAGGCTTAGAAAACAGACTTCCATTTGTTACAAGTTGGTATTAGGTATATGAGCTTGCTTCTGATACAATACAATTACTTTTTCTCAAAAATGGCCCGCAAACTGGACTTTAGTCGCTACATATTGGAAGGTAAAGTGTATAGTTTAAGGTCAGATCCTAATTAAAAAGTAAAAAAACATTGCAGGCCACATATATGGCCTGCAATGTCACATATAAATTCCTTTATTTGTCGGGTTATAAACTTTTTAAAATGTAGAAACTGTCATATAAAATGAGGCACAGGTCGTATTCAGCCAATTCAGCTCGTATTTTTCTGTTGAAAACGCGACGTTTTTTTATGTGTCTCGAATAATTTGCGTTTTTCGGTGGAAAAATACACTTGCGATTCTGTTAAAAAAAAATAAACGGCGGGAAAACATGATGTTTTTGACGTTATGTTTATCAAATCTTAATTAAATTTTTGTCGTATTTTCCCCATTTTTGAGAAAAGCACTATATTAGGACCTCGGCCGGAATGGCAATTGCAGGCTTCGTATTATAATTAAACGGACTCGCAAGCTCGTCCGTTTAAACAAATACTCAGCCTGCAATTGCTCCCTTCCCGGCCACGGCAATAATGTACTATTGTTGCGCACCGCACACAAATGAATCAGTCCTCTGACCAATAAGTACCTGATATTATATTATATTTTATGTTAGTGTATTTTTTGTCTGTAGCTCGACACGATTGTGGGTCGGCACGGTCTGGTGGTGGTGACCCGGGCCGGCTCGGCGCCGGACCGGTTTATCTACGAGTCTGACATGCTTTACAAGCACCGGGTGAGTGCCAGCGGCGCGTCAAAAATATTCTAGTAGTAAACTCATAGCTCATACGCTGACGCAAACAAAGACAATGTGCATGGATAGCTCAACACACAACCATGGCTCACCCGCGCTAGTGAGATAAAAGTACTATAATACAATATGGTATTTTGACATGACCCTAGCGGTAATGAACAACAGACAGTCTCATATGTCAGAACACTACAAATAAAATCAACTTCTAACGTCAAAAATTATATTGTGACTAATCTTTGACGACCGCTTTAGCTTAGTTGGTAGTGGTCCTGCCTACGACGCTGGAGGTCCCGGGTTCGAATCCCGCGGCCGGGGCATTTATTTGTGTGATGAGCACGATGTTTGTTCTTGGGTCTTGGATGTTTTCTATGTATTTAAGTATCTATTTATCTATATAAGTATGTATATCGTCGCTTAGTACCCATAGTACAAGCTTGGCTTAGTTTGGGACTAGGTTGATTTGTGTAAGATTGTCCACAAATATTTTTTTATTTTTTTTTTCTTACGAGACTAAAATTCTGTAATAAGACATTGTTATAATAAATCGATCCTTTTTCCCCGATAACCTGGTAAAGTTCGCGGGAGTCTGCTGGATGATGATGATGATGATAAAATCTATTTTCCAGAAAAACGTAATCCTAGTAACGAACTACATAGCCAACGAGGTGTCGTCGACGGTGATCCGGCGGCTGGTCCGGCGCCGCGAGAGCGCCAAGTACCTCACCGACGACGCCGTGCTCGCGTACATCCGGCAACACCGGCTCTACGGCGCCGAGCCTTCCTTCACGTGAGTACCTGTGCCGCCCCTACACTATACTGGCTAAAGCCCGCGCCAGACGGTCACCGACAAGGCCCGAGGACGGAGCGACCTTGGTCCGCAAAGACCGATTTTCAAAGTAAACAACTGTCTACAACTCTACACGGTCCGTGCGGACATGGTCGCCCGGTTTTAGGGCTTGTTTTCGACCGACTGGCACGGGCTTTAGGGAAGCTGAGCTCACTAGTTTTAATTACGCGGCAACACTAAATGACTGTTTCCAAAAAAGTAAATCTAGTGGATCCATTCAATTTTCGTTTGGATTGGGTCGTTTTGGTTTGGAAAAATCTAGCTTTTGCAAGGAAAAAAAAAACAATTTGACGTGGCGTATGTTTCGTTTATGATGAGCTAGAAAGACAATAAAAACTGTCGTGGGAACGGAAACATGGTACACGCATTATGCGTCGCGTCAGTTTTATTGCAGTGGTATGGTATCCCAATCACAACAAATGCTAAACAGGAAAGTATGGGGTCTTCTCGAAATTCTTGCGGTATCTTAATGCCATCGTTATTCGTCGACTTTTGGCTTTATGACTAATGCGATCAGAGGCAATTATCTATTTCCCTACTGCCAATTTCGTCACGAAAACTTTTATAAATTAACTCCCAATATTCAAACAAGAAAATGAGTAGATTTAGAATAATGCTCGTTTTCTCCATCTCTAATTATAACTAACCTAATTAATATATTGTCCAGTGATGATAACAATGACTAACCAAGCCCTCTCCGCATGCATACCGGAACAGTGAGTATACCACCCTTACCGACCTCCTCCGCGGCAAGCGGTCGCCGCAGGACGTCACCATGGCCTCCCCCGAAGAGGCCAGCTTCAAAAACATACTCATCTCCATCCGAGACAGGCCCACCATCGTCGATGAAACCATTACTGTGAAGCGCGCCAAGAAATCCAACTATCTCATGCCGACTATGACGGATTCCATAAGTCCTATAGTAGACAAGCCTAGACTAGCGTACGTGGATAAAGTGCCAGCGAGCTACGTCCCGGGGAAAGCGGTCAAGATTGTCAGTGAAGAGGTAAGCGCGGAGTCTGCTTATAGCTCCCTGGACAGCTACTTGACTAAGGACGAGTGCGAGTACGAGTTATACAGGCGCAGGGTGAGCGAAGGTAACGTGGACACTGGCCTTAAAGTAGAGCCGAAGAAGCGGTGCTCGGCTTCTACTATCCGCAAGCTGAATAAACCTGACATCAAGAAAAGCAAGTCGGAGGTGAGTAAGCTTTGTGACAAAGTTAAGAGTATCAAGCTGAAAGATAGAGAGAGCAAGAATTATAAGACGCGCAGTTGTAATGATATCGTTAGGCTCATTCTGACGAAGCATGGCATTCATGTCATTAGCGACACTGAGGCTATAGTCTAAATAGCACATAACCTTAGGCGCTCGGTTGCTTTATGCGTCAAACGCATGCGTTTCCATATAAAGCCATTCAACGCAATGCGTTTGACGCAACGTATTTATATGGAACGCATGCGTTTGACGCATAAAACAACCGAGCGCCTTAAATTGTGCCAAAATGTATGAGGATTGAATTCCTTTGGAAAACATGAATTCTTGTCGGTGTTTCGACAAAACCAAACGTAAAACTCAGCTTTAATGACTAGTTACAATTAAATTAACTTTGATGTAGTTTGTTTTGTTTGTCAGCAAAATTAAACTCCCAGTCTAATTCGAAACACAACTGATGTTCAAAGAGTCTTTTCAGAATAATGATTTTTTTAAAGAGTGAAACGCTTCCATAAATAAGTGACTATTTATATTTATAAATTCAATTCAATACAATATAATGCTCATATAATATTCAATATAATGTTAGTAGACATACACAACTGTTATTGCTTAAATTGATGACCAGTGACCAGATAGACAAAGTATTCGATGTCACGTTTACCATTCATTAACGAAATTATAAGTAAAAAGTTGTAAGGTCCCCAACCTTCTCTCCTCTTGTGGATCGTCGTGATAGGCAACTTTACTTCTACCCCCTCCTTATAATAATAATAATTCACTATAGGTCTTTAAATGTCAATTCCAGTAGAAATTGTATTAGAATTCAAATTATAATTTAAATAAACACTCACTAAGTAAGTGTATTTTGAATATCTATTCGTACCTATACATAATCTAGGAATTGTACATACTTACCCAAAAAACAGATGTTGTACCTATTGTACCATATAACCCTCAAATATATGTTAAGGATAATATAGTAATATTGTTTAGGCTACAGTCATACTCAGCACGGGACGAGCCGTCGGTTTGTTAACATGAGATAAATATAGACGACAAAAGGACAATTGTGAATATTTGGTCCACAAAAAACGCTACAAATAGTCGTAGGTAATGTGTAGGTAATATATATGGTTATTCTTGTTTCCAAAACTAGCCCTAGAAATCTCTGGTTATAGAAGTGTACTAATTGTACCTGTACCTTTCTATTTGTATGTCGTATTATTAATAATAGAATGTTAGCCAAATTATCGCTCAAATATAATCTTTTTAGAGGACAGTTATTTGTCTATGCTACTAATAATATTCGCATTCAGCGAAAGTTTAAATGTTTGGATGTTTAGATGTTTATTATTGTTACTCAATCATGCAAAAACGACTGGACGGATTATGATTAAACTTCGTATACGACGTATTTATAGCGTGGATTAACATATAGAATGCTTTTTATCCCGAAAATCATAAATTGAAGGGATGAAATAGGGAGCGGAAGTCTACGCGGATGAAGTCGCGGGTGGAAGCTAGTACTCTATATATAGCTTTCGACTGACAGTAAGGTACAGTCGACTACAAAAAAAACTTGCTGTTTCATCTTACTATAAGTATTATAAAGCATAGTAAAACAATGTTGATAGCAATCGCAATCTATAATAAATAAGTGCAGTCGACTGTACCTCTATTCTATGTACGGTAACGCCGTCTTAATCGATAGTATTGATAGTTTTATCACTAAGCATCGTTCAATCCAAGAGAGAACTTTTAGATAAATATATACATTTAGTTGTTTGACGAAGTCTCCGTAATCCCTCTGTGATAGTTTTTATACAATTTAGTAAATATATCCTACCGTGACCAAATGTGGCTTCAAATGATCGTAAGTCAAGTCACGTCAATGTGTCATCCAATTGGATAAAATACTATGTAACGTAGTGCTAATTTATTTGAACATATTTACTCAGGTTATTGTTATTAATTTGCGATTCATGTAGGTAAGTATATGTTTTTAGAATACATAAAATGTCTAATAATTTATTAAATTATTTATTTGAATGTTAAAATGTGTCTTACCCATACTCAGTATTCTTATATAGTTCATTCTGTTCATTTCGCGTCTCGTCTTATATTTTGCATGTAATTATTTTTATTTAGTAACTTACCATAGACTTACTGTATAGCCAAATTACCCCGCATTTAAATATGTTTTTAGTACCCAAAGCGGGTGTAGATATCATTAGTATCTTATAGGTTTCATGGTTAGATTGAGGCATTTGCTGTGCAAGTACTTATAACATAACAACGTCTAAAAGTACAAATATGTTACAACGTTCTAATTTACACATTTACAAACGAGTTGTTTTCCGAAGGATGCTTTAATTAATTCTAAAAAGTAATGCGCGAGGCCATTCACAGAAATTATACTCCGGCAGCATACTGAGACAAAAGTACCTTCGCTATTTCCGTCGCCAAGGCAGAAAATGCAAGAGAAATTTCTGTGAGTGTCAATCCGCTGCTGCGGCGTTATTTAAAATACCTTTCTGATTGTCCCATGCTGTTTATATTTTTCTGCATTTACCCTTTTAATTGTATTTTTTTATATCTATAAAATGCGCAAAGCAAAGTAAATCCTTGTTTCCACGGGTATACTTTTATGTTGAATGCGCTGAGTCAGCGCCGCTGACACGCCAAAAAATGCTTCTTGTAATGATTTATTGTTATATTAGCAAACCGTGGAAATAGTATTGAGACTGTCCTTTTAATTAAACCATCAATCAACCTTGTATCCTGTTAGTGCGATGCGTAGTTTATAGTTTTGTCTTCCAAAGCGGCGGTCACATAATGTAGCGGGACGACACATTAACCCTTTGAATCCGAAATTACAACAATATATTAGAATAAAAATAAGTGAAACCGTGGCAGCTTTGTAGATATTTTTGTATACATGACGCCCCGTCCCGATGACTGTGTCATCGCCGCTTTACTTTGTGCTTCCCTGCTGTGGTCGCGTTTATTACGTCGGTCATAAAGGTAAAGCATTCTTTGACTTAAATTGTGGATGTTTTGTCTTTTGTACCGCGCGATGAACTGTTCCTCTGTAGTATAAGTTTTTTCGAAACAAAACACAAAGGAACGCGTCTGCGTTTACTTTTAATTCGTATGGAAAAAATTGTTACTACCTAAGGCCACCAGAGGCGCTGCTCGCTTTGCCCTACAAAATGATATTAAACGCAAACGCGTTCGTTTGTTTTGTTTCGAAAAAACTTATACTAGAGGTTCTGGAGCACGATACATTTTGTGGACGTGTGCTAACCCTCGTGTATGTCGTAGGGAGGCGGTTGCCCGCTGTAGCTGATGTGCTGCCCGCGCCGCGCCGCGCGCGAGGCACTCTAGTCACGACCGCATGCCCGTTACCATAAGGTTTCATTTTGTATGAACGGCACTTGACTGACCAACAATAAACCTTACCTCCAGTATGGTTGATACTTTGTCAGTTAAGTGTCTGTGTTGTGTACTGGCTCTGGGATCGACTTTTGTTGTCAGCGTTGTTTTTTTTTTTTCAAACATATTTATTCATGTCTCAAATGCTGTTAACAGCTGTAAGCACGGTAGAAAACTTTTTTGAGAAAAAAAAATGCACATGAATACAGTTAAATTTATGTTATTCTAGTCTGGAATTTATTTGCTCATTATGAAATCTTCTGCCACTTCGGGCGGGCAGTGACTATAAAAAGAGCGATCTAAGAAAAATCAATACGTATTAAGATATGTCGCAGGACAAAATTCTATCCCTGAAAAAGCAATTTTAGAGATATTTAATTACTTACTGAAGTTACGCTTCCGATGTGCTGCTATTTCAATGGTCATTAAGCCGTATGAAGTTCCTTAATAACATTAATGCTTGTTACTTAATGTCTCAAATTTAGTCTTTGTTACTTAGATGACACCCAGTTGGACAATCGTTGAGCTAATAAATCCGAATGAAATAAGGATACGATTGGGCGCTAAATGTAATGAACTATTGTGCAACTGGTGTGTTAATATTTGGAGATTAATCCGTTTTCTGACCCGTACTGTATGTAGTATAAGCCAGTTTTCTGCTTTTTTTTTATTAAAAATGGGATCGCTCTTGGCCAGCATCTAGCCAGGGGGCAAAGAAATAATTCATTCAATTTGGCACAGATTTTTTACCAAACAAGCTGAAGTAATTGCAGCTAGAAAAAGCAAGCAGAAAATTGAATAATTTTCAACTATAACTGCTTAGATAGAAGTTGCTTGCTCTATCATTATATTAGTGGCGGCCCTGCATTCAAAATATCGGCATTAAAACAAAATTGCCACAGCAATTTAAAACAAAAAAAAAAGAATTGCGATACAAACGTATATTCAAAGTTTGTATGAGTTTGCGGTACATTTTCCATACTAAGATTATTTTTATTCCATTAGCATGTTGTATTAATGTGCGTAGTTCCCATATTGATAAATTATAGACCAGATTGTCTGTGATAGTTCGCATGCATTTAGTGTTCCATGTTGTACCTTTTGACGCATTCTTACATTTGTACCTATCTCAAAAGTTTAAGTTTTGTTTATTATATCTTGAGGCTCAAAACATTATAAAAAACGCATCACAAAAGGTGTTATCTCAGCAACATGGCAGCTAAATTGTCCTTTAATGCCATTCAATAAGTTATTTTTCACGCGACTTATGAAAGTTAAGCTCATGTCACACAGGCATCGTGACGGGCGGTGCAGTTAGCATACCTATACCTTATATTCGTACGATCCTCAACACATCGAGTATTTTCTTTACTCATTTCGTGCTGTGCCGTGAATCTTTGAAGAATGGAATAACTATGAAAGCCTCTTATATTTTTTTAATTAGTTAAAGCCTTGTGCAATAGAATAATAGAAAATATCAGCGATTTTACTCCAAAGTTAGCTGTAGCATTTATACATATTAAATATGTACTTATTTCACAGTACTTTTACCTCACGAGCGCGTGTGAGCCATGGTTGTGTTGAGATATACAATACATGCACATTGTCTATGTGTGCGTCAGCGTAGGAGCTATGAGTTCACGTTGTCTATGTGTTTGTATGTGTCACAACTACAACCCGCCCTCGTGAGATAAAAAAACTGAACATGAATGATCTGTGAGAATCTTGTGTGGGGTAAAGGCAAAATTCGTTCAAGAAAATAGAGAGCTAAAGGCGGAGGCTATTCTCTAAACATTCTAACCTATTCTTATAATTTAAAGGGAGTTAAATTAGCCGCCATGAGGTCCTTTGAGTCCTTTGTAACAAGTTTAATTCGACGCTAGGGCATACCTAATCCGTATGCACAGTTGCACACTACCAGTTTTAGTTTGACACATGTATCTTATTTCCTTATTTAAATATACCTACATATTCAGTACTAAATTACTCAGACACAGAAAAATCATAACGGTCAACTCGCACGTAAAGAATCTATTTTTTTTTTCTAAGCCTATAAGGTGTCCCACTGCTGGGCAAAGGCCTCCCCCCATGACTTCCACTCTTCCCGGCTTTGGGCTGTTTCGGGCCAGTCGTTTAGAAATGTGTCCAGGTCATCCCGCCATCTCCGCCTCGGCCTGCCACGTCGTCTCCGAGCATCTTGCGGCATCCACTCTGTTGCTAATTTTCTTTTATCTTTCTATTATCTTAATTTTTTTTAAGTAGTTGGGCCGGGGAGGTTTCTTCCGACTCGTTTATAGCATGAAATAGGTGCTATAAACCATATCATAGTCTTTTAATTAAATATTAAAGTATTTCCCCATGCCTTAGCATCGATATTAACGCATGAACGAGGTCAAATATATATGATACATTTTAAGTGGAGTAGATGTTATTTTAATGTTCTCACATAGGTACTGTACTGTAACTTTGTGTTTTTTAGGACGTTCCTGATAATTTATTGTACTCAAGGTTTGTGGGTTGTATAAGTAGTTGTATTTAGTTTAATTGTGAGCGTCTGAGCGCCGTCGAAGCCTGTACAGTAGTACAAATAAATGTTTTATCTATCTACAGTCAGCCAGGAAGCGTTCTACCACTTCTCGACCCTATTACTTGTGTGTTAAGTTACAAAGTGGTGGACCACTCCTAGGATTTTTGATTTGAATCGATTCCTACCGATTATCATTTCTACAAAATTAAAGCAAATCTTCATCTTTTATTATTCTGCGTATAATCCCACATACTGCATTCATATCATAATAGTCAATATGCATGAATATGACAAATCATTTTCTGTAAGTACTAAATCAGCCGCGGAACGACAGACACACAAACGGACACGGCGACACTAAAAATAAAGAGTTCCTCGTTGGCTACAGAAACCTGAAAAGATAGGGACGGACATGGTAATCTGTAGGTTGTTGGTTCTATTATAAGGGCCTCCGCAAAGTCGCGCGGGCGCACGGTTGTAAGATAGTAATAAATGAATCTAATGAGCAGCGCTAAATGGCGCGGACGCCTGCATACAAATTTCGATAGGCGCGCACCCGCGTCACTTTGCGGAGGCCCCAAGACACACTCAGCTGAAAAAAAATGTACACAATTAGTCCTTTCAAAAATATCTTTGCTAGACTCCATCAATAGAGAGATATAATCGTGGTTATAATTTTGCAGCTGACTCCACTGAAGGCATAACTACCACTATAGACGTTGGCATTTAAAACGTTAACACATTCACTGCCGTAGAACCAAGTGCGTAGGCGATACCTATTGTTGTAAGCGTTGTAGTGAACGACCCGCCTGGCGTGGCGGGTCGCTGGTTGCTGGCAGTGGAAGTGTTTTGTTATGTCCATGTTTTAGTAATTTTAAATGTATGGAAATATTATTTCCATTTTGATGCTTTTTATTGATGTAATAGAAAACTATGTTAAAATAAGCTTAGCGATGCTTCAATAAAGTGTTTTATTTATTTAATAAAGTTGTTTTATTGGTAATTTCCTTCTTTTTGGGATCTGAATGGGACATTGCAGACAATAAAGTTTAAAGTAAAAATATAATATATATAATGACGAAAATGATTTATTATTGTCCTTTTACGATATAAATCAAATATAAACATTTACAAATGTAAAATAACGTCCAACATTAAGATTAAATTAGTGCTTATAATAAATTGAATTAAATTGTAATGGAAGTAGGTATCAGTCCGTAAAATGAAATGGCACGAATTGTGCTGTGAAATGTCACACAGGATGTAAAAAAAGTACTTGTGTAAAATATGTAACACACCAAAATAATCAATAAAATGTCATTTGTTCAGCTAGTTACATTGGTGGTAACAATGTCTACTGTCATAGTCTATATAAGCATATTATAGACTATGACAGTTTTAGACAAATTACTAAAGCTAGTTTGCATCTTCGAGGGTGTAACATACGCGTGGCGGTTACTTAAACTCTATGACGTTATTTGTCATTACAAAAACTGTTACACTCAATTATCTTTCCTATGGAGAGCGATTTTGTTCAGTGGCATTGTAAGGTTTAAAGATAAAATAACACTATTATCTACACACATATCATAAATCCTCTAATATGCGTTCGGAAACCGTAGAAAATGACTCTCATTTCAACATTCAATGAATTTATGGCAATTTTCTTATCTGTGGCTAAGGCTACAGCAGTAATATAATTTTTAATTTTAATCTCATATATGATGTTAAAATATTAAACGTCAAACAAAACTGTCAAAATTTAAATGTCAAAGTTGACATGTCCCTATTCTAGTATCACTGAAAATTCAAATTCAGTTGATGCGAAATGTCAGCTCGATGTTTTTTTAGTATATATCGCACGAAATTTGAGCTAGAACGACATGATCACATCAGAATAGGGACTCTTTACTTTTTAAAATAGCATTCAGGTATCGGTTGCCAGTTCTGATTTCGATATTTCCGCAACCGTGCAAAAAAGGTTGTATTAACACAATTATTGTATTTATTTACTACGGTTTCTGAACCCATCTTAGAGTAGTTATAATATGTGTGTAGATAAAGTAATGTATGCAACTGTACATAATTAGGCATTAAAACACTCGTGTGACCTTATTATGAAACTCGCCTTCGGCTCGTTTCATAAAACACACTCGTGTTTTAATGCCCCTCATTATGTACCAGTTGCATAAACTACTATTTTGTTGCTGCTAAACTATTCAGTCTATATCTACTCTACACCTGTCACTTCTTATTCATTTTAACCCATACCACTCTCTAGAACCATAGTCACAGACTGCACTCAAGCACACTGCACTGCATAGTCTCATACTCACTCCATTATAAGTGTACGCGATTAAGTCCCGTTTTCCAAAAATAATGTGCACTCAAGTGATCTTGATGATACTCAAGTGAGTTTACAGGTTTATGAGAATTATGAGTAATCATACTTGAAAGGCAAATATGAAAAGAGTACCTATGTTGACATCAAGTCTTCCTTAGTGGAAATGTTGGAGAGCAGCTTGGAGTAGGTATAAAGGAGGGGGCAATTGCACAAAAGATCCCACTGGGTCGAAATGCATCCGCAAGGGCCCTCATCTAAACAAGATAAGTGTTCCTTAGCTCTTAGCCTTACTGTCCTTCTTGACAACAGCGGGGGGGCACTGGCACCACGGCGTCCGCTTCTCGTCACAAATGAGTTGTATATTGAGCACGGTGGCGATGTATCCGTCGACGGTGAGGCTGTGTTGAGAGCCGAGCCTGAAGGCGAGGTCGTGCAGGCCGGTGGCGCGGTCGCGGCGGCGGGTCACCTCGCGCTGGTTGTAACACTTGCGGTGGTCGCGACGCCGGTAGCTCTTGTCGTGGATGTGCCTGGAACATATTTATTCTGTGAGTAGGCAACGAAGATACATACAATATAGAGGAATTGATATTTATTTTGGTGTATTAACTAACGTAGTTATGGCACGGTTTCCATTTAGTAAAAACCTTCAGCAAAGAATTCCTAGGTACTTTCCCTAAGGTGAAATAAGGCGAGAAATTAATAAAAATCTCGTAAATACACTATTTGACTAATTTTTATTTTATAATACCAATTGAACCAGTTTTTAGAGACGATCAAATGTCTATATGGGACCAACAACAATTAGAGCACAATAAAGGGCTAAAATTAGGGACAAACCTAGCTCGACGCTAGCGGGTCTCAAAAAGGCTCCTACAAATTGGCCCTGGCAAATGACGTCACTTGCACAGCATTCGACCAACCATTGTATGGGAAAATTTGTATTTTGCTGTTTTAGTCGTAAAATAATGCGTTTAGGTACATAGTTGTCATACAATTTATTTTTTATTTTTACAAACCTTTTTTTGAAATTTGGGTGGTAAAAAAATTACATTATTTTCTGAGTTTTTGATGATTCATATCTTTTTATGATTTTGGTAAAATTTTATAATTTACGATTTATTGTGATATTTTGATGGCAAACTATCCAAAAAGTGACACTGTATTATAAATTTTAACATGTGTCAAATACCGTATTGTGTCAATGTAGATTATGAAATTTTCCCACCTCTTACCAAAAGTAAACTTTGATAGAGTTGTAATTCTTTCTTAATACAATAATCCTCTTATCTTCTTATGTATAAAGTGTGAAAGATATCACAGACATGCAATAGATTAATAATTATCAATTGCCTATACATATAAAAATACAATGTCACTTGTAAATTCTTTTACATACTTAAAAGTATCGTCAATGCCAGTGGTGATCCCCGCCGGCCGCTCGACCTGCAGCCCTGCATCCTTCAGTCGCAGGTAGAACTCGTCGTCCTCCAGCCCCCAGCCCCAGTAGTTGTTGGACATGCCCTGCACCAGCTCGAAGTGCTCCCGCTTGATCAACAGAATCCCTCCAATGAATGTGGCGTAGTGGTAGTTAGGGTGTGTCTGCGGTGACGATATGTGCACAGGGTTCTTTTCAGGATATGTGTACTTTAGATTATCATTTATAGGCAGGAGATCAACATCATGCATTGCAATATAGTCAAAGTCTTCCTTAGTGTGAAGAAAGCCCGCGTTTATAAGCGAGGCTCGGTTGAAACGGTTATTATCCTTCTGTTGGATCACAAATATGTGGAATGGTATTCCTTGCTTGTTTAGAAACTCGTGCATGTGCGGAATAAACTCTAGTAGCTCTTCAAATCGATCTCTAAACGGTACTATCACCGCTAATCTCTTCTTTTGAGTCAATTTTGAGACGTACCTTTCGACCGGTTTAGGTGACGGCAGTTTCTCTGAAAATAAGATTATGACTGTTTAGGCAGTACAAATCACAGTAGAATGTTTTTTTTTATCTAATTACTCACCGTTTTCTAGCGGTAATAAGGCTAAATAACAACCTACAATGCATGTTAGTCCTAAACACATGAAGAGGCATTTTGAACCACACATACGATAACCCATTAAAGCAATACTTTTGTAAATTGACTAGCACGTAAAATTAAGGGCTACGAAGCATAATTTACACTAAACTTATATTGATTTCATTTAAAAATAACTAAAAACTAAGAGATGTATCGTATCAACTGGTACTAGTCATTGGCGTTTTTTTGTTGTCAAAAATGTCAAATTGTCAATCATGTCAATGTCATAAGTGTATGCCATACGTAGAAAGAGGATCATAGCATTCCCACAGATCTATTTTTAAGTAAATAAAATCACAAAATAATATTTTATCTTGCTAAATATAAGCTAAATTAAAAAGATCAAATTTTTGATTAATGTATAATAAAAGTAATAAACGCGGCAGTTGAGAATATCAGAAAAACGTTTCTACAGCCTGACGTTTGTTTGACGTACACATAACGTTTTCAACGACTGTTTGAAACATAATCGTTTCAATATCTTCTGCAATTAATGTTTCATTTTATAGTGAATATGTATAAAAATAAACTAATAAAAGTAACTTTTCTACAAAATAATTGATATGTATAAAATTGGTAACCGTATCACTTCCCTTCAGTTTATATAGTTCATACACCGTGAACATAGATGGCAGCACCCGTCACAAATTTCCATAGATATAGTATATACCAAATTTCACAACGAAACCTTTGAATTAGAATTGATAAATTTGTTTATCATGGCTAGATTTGCTGTTTTTTTAATTAGGTGTCGTATACATTTTAATATGCATCTGTCGCGGGGATGATGATCGTCAGACCAAGATAGTCGAACGACGGCGAATTGCCTACGGAAGCTTGCAACTTTACGTTGCCTCTTCTGTCTGTTCTCCAAAGTTAAAGATATAAAAGAATATATTTACAATAAAAATACGATACTAAATGTTATTTCATTAAGGCTACTTTATTGCTACTTAACAAAGTGGTTTACCTTGCCGAGGAGTTACCCTACATTTAGGGCTGCCATCTCGAATTTCGCCAAACCCGGACAAAGATTTAAAAAAACCCGGACATTTGGCGTAAATAGCATTTTTTCCCCGGACGAGTCCGAAATAATATTTTTAAAAGCTGCCTCTGTGGGTGGAAATTTTGATATTTAAAACGAATTTTCCGCAGA
Source organism: Cenopis cana (assembly GCA_951800055.1). Lineage (NCBI taxonomy): Eukaryota > Metazoa > Arthropoda > Insecta > Lepidoptera > Tortricidae > Cenopis > Cenopis cana. The sequence goes on along the minus strand of OX637493.1, from coordinate 13,769,842 downwards.
TGACACGTTTTTTGACCTTGTGAACCAGTGAACCCCATGTTACTCTTTTAATAATAAGTTTAATATTTAGGTATAGTATAACCACTTAATAATTCATAGGTATACCTATTTAACATGTTGGTTTATTCAGTTAAGAAGTACCTAAATTTAAACACCTGCTGTAAATTACAGGAACTACCTATAGCACAAAAGATTAAGAAAACCACCGATTATCTCATAAGCGTGTTCGGCGTTTACTAGGTACACCACTACACTAGGTACCTAACTACTACTTACTAAATAAAATGGCGGAAACCATACCCCATTAGGCCACGATCTAGCCGAATATGGGTAGGAAGACATTAATTACTGCTCGTTGTTATTAGCTAAATTTGTTTGAATTGCTAATTAATCGGGCAGAATGGCCGCCCGGCACGCCACCGGCGCGACGCAACCTCGCCCATTGTTGCTGGAGATTTCAGTTAAGGGGAGGTATCCCCAACGCAACTATCCCGCTCTAACATGCGTGAGTTTACAATTAACCATCCCGCTCTCTACGCAAGCTCTGCGCGCAGTTTTGTAAATATTTAGCTATAGTCATCAAGCCAGTCATTTTATCAAAGCAAACCCTGCGAAAATGTCTATAAATATTTACGATCTTTAATTGAGTACAAAAATTAAATGTTAAATATCAGTAATATAGCCGTAGTATTGAAAATACATTCCAAAAGGGGGTAACTTCGCGATTTTTTTCTATCGAGTGAAATTCATCAGGTCATATAACTGACTGCGATTTTGACTAGACAAGATCCTCATGTAACACATATATTTTTTTTAGATTTTAAGACACTATATTCTATGTCTCAGATGGTTTTTAAAAACTCAAAAGTGGTAATACACAGCCTTAAGTAACCTTCCTACCTACAGTGTCGGAAGACTGTTATATGAATGTGTTGATAATTTATGTGATGAAAGTATTAGTACGTGTACCAATTCTGGAACATAGAAAATGCATATAGTTAGACCAGGGGGGCGATTTTTGAGTGTCGAACGCTCGACTTTTCACTCGACATCTGTCAAAACATCGTAGTTTTTTGACAGATCTCTAGTGAAAAGTCGAGCGTTCGACATTTAAAAATCGGCCCGCAGGTGCCCCTTGCTTTTAGGGTAGGTAGACTAGGTAGTGTAAGAAAGAAGTGTAAGTATGATAGAAATCTACACATAAATATAGAGCTCCAAAATCAAACCGAAGAAAGGGCCTCTCTCCTGAGAATTTAGTTTAGGTAATACCCTAAGGTTGTCTGGAAGAGATCGCTCATTAGCGATAACACCGCCTGTTGTTTGCCTCTACTCATTGTCATTATGTACTGTTGTGTTACTTTTGTTGAGCTTATGCAATAAAGACGAGTATTTGTATATTGTATTGTATTGTACCTAGCTAAAGTGGAAATAGCATTACCTGCCTACCAACAGCTCTAAATAAGATTTCAACCGACAGTAACTACTACCTATGTATAGAGACAATTATAAAGCCCACCTAAACCCACCGAACCTACTCAAAGTTGGTCTGAGAGAGTGAGAGAGACCGCTCTTTACGGACAGGTTACTTTATGCCCTTTTGGAGGTGTTCAATGGTCGCTTTTATACTTTACCGTGGACGTACACGTCCACGATATTCTCTATGATTTCATTCATAAATAGTCTAAAAGTCCATGGTCTATTTGTAAATGAAACCATAGAGAATATCGTGGACGTGTACGTCCACGGTAAAGTATAAAAGCGTCCAATAAAGTGTATTTCCATTGTAACTGTAAGGCCGTTCCAACGTGTCACGGATTGTAGCGGATGACTTTTGCGAATTAATTAATTTGTTCTTCTTCTTCATTGTTATTTTGTTTATCTTATTAATTTGTTATCCTTTAACATTACTTTATTGAGATGTTTTAATACGGAGACTGAAACGAATAAGAATAGATGAAAACCCAGATTGGGACGCGCTGCGGCCAACAATTTTAATTGCGAACAAAATTCCTATCTCCAAATCGCGTTTTATAAAACCTGAGAACGCAATGAATAAAAATTAACAACATTTAAATACGAGCTCTGCTCACGGCACGAACTGTCAACAATAAATATCAATTTAACACACACTCGGCTCACTAACTATGAACACAATGCAACACAATTAATTACCTAAACTTTTTATAATCACCTAATTACACGGTTTGGCTGAACGGCCGAGGCCCGGGCCGCGGGCGGTGATTAAAAAAAAAACAAATACGCTCCGTTTCACCCGGCAATACATCAACGTCCCTTAGGCCAAGATAAGTCTACTAAATACCTAGTTTCAGCGTTGAGTTACGTCTTAGTCCGAGTAATTAAGAATAAGGAGTTAGAACTGGTATTGTGGCGTTTGTTTATTTTCCCAACTATAATTGAGGGTTCGAGTTGTGAGGAATTAACAAACAGAAACACGGGGATGCTTTATTTATGGCCGCCCGCGGAGCGTTTTTAACGACTCTTTGTTCCAAAAATAACCTTATTACATGAGTATTATCCATTCATAATAAGCTAAGAATTATGTCCTTTAAATAGACTTGTTCGTTGATAGTTTACGATAAACAGGTGACTATGAAGACGTTTTCTTTTTATTTGCTCAGCCAGCAGCAATTTTGTTGCAGACTTGAATTGAGGGAGTTCTAATTAATTGACTGATGAATCGATACACTGAAGTTTAGTCCGACCTTTCGATTAAACGTTTGTTAAATATAGGGCTCGGTAAGTAAAAATTAAAGTGGAAATAATAATTTATGTTGGCATATAACCTTTTATATCGGAAGGAATCACATGCCGGATGGTGCCCGGTAGCACACGATCCGTCATCGGTCTCTATCGCAGTGTGCTAGAGCGTGACATTCATTATCAACAAACACGGGCGTGCAAGATCTAGGTACTGGTACTACTGGTGGATGACGTACCTAATTGACGTAATGATGTTAACATTTTTTTCTAGACTAAAACCGTAATGTTGATGCTTATTATTTTATAGGTACTGTACTGGCAAATAGCTAGTAAGAGTGCCTGCATTTAATATCATAGTAAAATTGATGTAGGCTTCCCGTGCATAAATATGAAACTGCTGCTTATTATGGGGCGCTTGTGTTCCTGATGGTAACTGGGGGAGTATCTGTCGTGGGCTCCCGATGCGCTGAAGTGAGGGACCTGATGAAGAGATGAAAACAATTCAACACGGACAATTTATTCAATACTTATCGCTCGACATGTTTCGGACCAATACCTACGTGGTCCTTAATCATGACATGAGGTCTTAGTCACGACGGCCTCGCCTCGCATCTAACGCCGTCGAGACTAGACCTCATGATTAAGTTATCTTAATGAGGTCTAGTCAACTTTAACTGTTCTCAAGTTCGCAATTAAGCAAACCTCTGTAGAGAAAGATGTTAAAACATACCTACAAGCTGAGTTCACTTACCTGTACTTCATTAAAATGTTATCGCGTATCGACATTTTCATCTGAAACAAAGTTAAAACATTATCCCATTAAGGAGCAACGGAAGTGAAAACAGAAATTAAATATGAAATGAATCTGGTGATTACGGCGGCGCGTACCGCGCAGGCGCAACGCTCGTAAATGCTTGTTTACAAAATGGCGCCCGCTTTTTAAATATCAACCGATACTCTACAGTCTATGGCGCGGTTTAAGGGGATTGTTACAGCTTGTGTTTAATAAATGTTGTGATGCTGGGTGTTTTCATTTGAATAAATAATAAAAAATTTGCACACATAGCTGTGAGTGTAACTTAAGTAGGTACCTATTTAGGTTACTCATGCACTTGCACTCCATTGAGATCAAATTGTTGCAAGTTATTTTTAGTATGATTGCGTTTTTTAAGTCATGTAATTTAGTGGTTAACTTTGTAATTTTACCTTCGATACCGCGTCACTATTCACTCCTCCATGGTATGCTAATGTTTTTTTCTAATGAGGCCGCGGCACGAGCGACGGAGCCGTCGCGTGGGGTTGCCAGCAATTACCATCGGACAAGAAAGGTTAATGTTGTCTTCGCCCTGCTTGCAGATAAGGAATTGGCCGTGCTTTATTGAGGATAGTTAGAGGTTAGAATAATGTTATCTTGTTGCCTATTTTCAGTTCTGATTAGAGAAACTACAAGTCGGGCTGGGCGGGAATTACTTGAAATTTGAATTTTGTAAAGTTATTCTGCTAAAATTCTTCGTCATTGGAATACATATCTGTTATTTTGCAAGGAAGGTGGAGTGTAATGATATATAGGTTGTAATTAGGCTAGTATAGAGAGAAAAAAAAGATGAAAAAGGAAGACATGATTTTTGTGTAGCGATTAGCGAAAATATAATTATTATTAACATAGAAGCAAAAACAAACAATTTTGAAATCCGCTATGACACCTATTGAAATCCCAGTGTTTAAAATGGGGTTTAGACTTTAGAGAGGCCTCCCTGCCTACATTTCTGAGGACGGCTTTGAGGACGGTGACAGCTCTGTCATTAGGTACCCACAAATTATGTCATGTATATTGACAGGTGGCTCCAACCCAAGCTATGGGCTCCTAAGCATTATAGCGGTGATTTAAAAAATCTTGACCATAGACAATGTGGCCGTGTCCCCTTAATAGTGTTGGCGGTGCGTATCGATAGTTAATTAATTAGCCGGCCGGCCCGCCCGCGGCGGCGCCCACCCGCAGCCATTGTTTCGCGACACTTTTATGATTGATTCCGCTAGGGCCGCCCGAGCGCGGAACGGTGATATTGTCGATGTACGTGACTGTCGATATACTTAGGTAACGCCGTCGAAACTGAGCGTCGTAACGAGCTCGATAAAAAAAGGGACGAGCTGAAGGCGCATCCACCAGCAGCCATCTATTACAATTAGATACCTAACCTTTACAAAAAAGGATCGGTAAGTCACCTTAAGAGCGCACCAAAGCGTGAAACAACAGCACTCCAGTAATGCCTATTAGGGCCTACTAACCAAAATCTAGAATACATAGACGCTTGGGAAGTTGGGCTGAAACCGGTCAGGAGCTTATCATCATCATATATATATACGGTGTACGTTTGCGCTAAGGCGAGGGCGGGTAAGGTGGACATTGGAAATAGATGAAAACTTAAAGGATATTGGATTGTAAGGAAATTCTGTTTCTTACCCAAACCCCTTTTCATCTTACCTACAATTTCAAAGTTTACACCCTTTCCTTCAAACTATGTCTCTAATGTCCCTATCGATATCAATACAAAGGCCATACCGGTCCATGCCTCCACCATTACAAAGCTTAGACCGCGACGAGTCGCTGCCCTCTCTCATCTCAAGGGTCGGTAACGCGGTTGCGATTCATGAGTCGCATCGCAAGCCTCCATAGGCTACAGTGTCTGCTTACCATGAGGCAAACCATAGGTACGCTTGATTAGCACTGTCGTTGTAAAAGAGATCTACATATCTCTCTGTGAACTGTCGATATCGACTTATCGACACGGGCTCGGCGGCATCCCTCCATCACCAGCTGAGCAGTTTGAGCGTTCATTACGGGCGGCCGCCGCGAGCTACTGCCTACAACCCGACCATTTCATGCTTTTCATCCGCGGTCGTAGTTCGGGAGCCCTGCCCTGCCCGTCCTTGTGCCCTGCACATAAGGTTCAGTTTAACAACGTTTTTACGTTCTGCAAAATCCCACAGGTCTTTTACAATCCTGATATGCATTATTTGGCTTTTCAATTTCTTATGCATATTCCTTATCCTATTTCCCATTTATCTTTTAGGATTTCTGGCTTTTTTCAAGAGTGGTTCCAGTTTGGTAGATGACTAATTTTCACTCTAGGTTGGTACTTGGTAATGGTAGGCCAGAAGGCAGTGGCTTTCGTAAAACTAGTGCCTTTGTCAATGCGGATAATGTGACAAGCGAAACCCGTGCTCCTCTGCGATACAACCGGGAACACGCTCCGAGGGCGATGGTTTCTTCCCTTAGCTTAATCTTTTAATTTAATTTGATTTAATTTGATCTAGTATGTAATACAATATGGACATGTTCTGGAATAAATTTCATTCATTCATTCATTCATTCATTAGCACTTCTTATTTCGAAGTTTCCCATCCGTGATGTCATAATTGGTATATAAAAAAAAGTAAAATATTATTAGGTACGGCAAAAATTTTCGGAGTTAAACACTTCATACATTTTTGTGCATTGTGCTCCCTCAGTGTTGCCCATCCTCAAAAAGCTCATAATCAAGATAAACACCTCCAATCTGAGGCAGTTTCACGAAACTATACAAGTTACAATTTTTATTTAAATCTTTAATAAAAGAGGTTTTATCACATTTGATAAGTGCAAAACTGGTCAAAGGGCCAGTCGTTAACGGCCAAGTGCCTGTCAATGTGAGCGGAATACCAGGGACGTCCGTCCACGCTCAGTTTAGATAGGTATCTACATCTACCTAGGTATAGGTACCTAGTCATAGTAGGTTAGTGCTAATGCAAACTACAAACTGCTAGAGCTAGGCTAGTCGAGCGATTGGTCGCGAAGGTGTGCCAGAAAGTCGCAGGTTCGAACCCTGCTCGGAGCCAAAATTTTTGTATTCTTCATTTAGGTACTATGCGCATTTCAGATAGGTTTTATTTTTCATCGAATGGTTTGTTTTGGTCTTTTTAGCTGTAAAATACACATACATACACATATTGAATCGAGGTGCTAAAATACATACAAATTTCCATATTAAGCTGAGTTCGCCCGCGTGTGACGCGGTTTGGTGGCCACAACCGACATTAAGGCTCTTTACCCTTAATGTGGCGGGTTAATGTGAAATTTGATCTTTTGCCTCGGAGCTGTCCCTATTAAGAACTTGTTCTGAGATATTTACATGTCTTGGTGGCCGTTTTATTTCTGTCTGTGACTCAAACGCGTGGATTTGAAACCGGCCCAAATACACACAAGTATTTCCTCTTGCTGCTAAGCTCCGGTTGTGATGAACTGCGGTCGGCTCGCGGAGGGACTTCAGTCACAGAATAAGTGATATTTGGGTTCTTGAAGAAAGGAGTGCAGGTAAGGAAGGACTACTAATAACTAGGTACAGATTATTTATGATTGCTATAGCAGGGTCATCCACTTAGCTTGTACTATTAGGTACCTATTCTAATGTAGGTTGTGTGGCGAGGATGACGAGCCAATGGAACACTTTATTGTGTGAATGTCACGCCCTTGCCAGACAGAGAATGAATTCCTTTGGAAATGAGTTAGAACCTAGGTACCCTGGAATTCAAAGTAGGTACTCCCGCTGAACTCCATCATCCGTTTGTGGATATGTTGGAGGGCAGCTTGGAGTAGGTATAAAGGAGGGGGAAATTGCACAAAAGATCCCACTGGGTCGAAGTGCATCCGCAAGGGCCCTCATATTAATTAAATTAAATAATAAAATAAAATTAATATTTGTGGACAATCTTACACAAATCAACCTAGTCCCAAACTAAGCAAAGCTTGTACTATGGGTACTAAGCGACGATATACATACTTATATAGATAAATAAATACTTAAATACATAGAAGACATCCAAGACCCAAGAACAAATATTCGTGCTCATCACACAAATAAATGCCCCGACCGGGAATCGAACCCGGGACCTCCAGCTTCGCAGGCAGGGTCACTACCAACTAAGCTAAAGCGGTCGTCAAATAATTAAGATAAGATTTGGTCGCGTCAATTACCACTCGTCTACTGTGGCTATCAGACAAACAGCGGACCGAGCACTTGTTTGCCACCGCCGTGACAATAAACGGACATGTAGATATGTATAATGGTTTAATAGTATAGGTATATGAATATAATTTTTTTCGTAGTGTCATTCACCGGGCCGAAACGGTGAGTTCGTAACCAGCTCACGTTCTCGCGAGGAATCGTAGGCTTCCAATCCAATGTAACAGAAAAAACCTAAGTACAACATATAAATTTCATATATAGAGTATCTATATCTACTACTGTAGGTATAGTTTTCGATATATATATTTTTGTATACATTTTGTACCTACAGGTAGGGCGTCACATTAGGATATATTTATTTCACTTTGATCCCATCCATAATTTGATCCATCCTCAAACATTAGGCTCGTATTTTGCTGGTACCTAATATAATTACTTGAGTCTGACCTGCCTCATTTAGGCTTGAGGTCCGTAGGTATAGTGTTTGATATTCTTTGGTCTCTGCCTAGTCTAGTGCCTACCCCGATGAGATACGGGCGTGGTGGGTCAGTGACACTTGACAAACAGATAGGTGGTTGTAATAGGGTATTAAACTAAGGTAAAAATAAATTATTTTTTACTTGACTAATAAAAGATCTAACGAAAATACTCGAAAAAAATCAATTATTAATTTATTTTAGCTAATTGAAAGATTTTATAAGCATAAAAGATTTAAAAAAGACGCTGATTTGAACAAACCTACTCACACTGTCTTAGTGACGTCACTAAGACAGTATTTCCCTACAAACTTCATATTAACAAATCGTTTTTGACATTTAATAAAAAGTTGCTGATTTGACTAGGGGTTTAATACCGTATTGTAATAATATTTTTACCTATTATGATTTATAAGTTAGTTCACGCCACACCCTGTACTTATACTCTTCAAAGCTTTTTAAATTAGTATTGTATTGCGTCTTATTAGGAAAAGTGCTTGCCTTGACATGTGAGTACCTAGTACGTAAAAGGGCGTCAGCACACACTGAGCGAAAAAAAAACTAATTATTAAGTAGTAAGTTTTAGTGAATCCCAAGACAAAGGAGATTATATACTAACGGTTACAAAACAGTTACCCTACTGGATCACACAGACAAACTGTTCCGACAGTTTTGTGAGACCCCGTTAATTTTATGTTTTTATATTATACCCTGATTATTAAATAAATAAATAAATAATAGTTTAGTAGTTACAAGGACAATTTTTTTTGGTATTAGTAAATAACTACTATTATCAAAAACTGGTTTGTAACCGTCAGTATATAATCTCCTTGTCCTGGGATTCACTAAAACTTACTAATAATTAGAATTTTTTTTCGCTCAGTGCAGGCTCTGGACAAAATAACCCGTCAGTGCCATGGCTTGTAAATACACAGTATTCTCGTTACTATACACTCAAAGTTTTAACACTTACCCCGTGTCCATCGTATAGGTAGAGGTACTCGCGCACTCTTTAAAAAAATGGCTTCCATCAAATTTATGATGATTTCGCCAATGTCACGTGTTCAATGACGTTGTTCGGTAACGACGCCATGACAGTAGATAAGGTTTTGTACGGTAAAAGGATTCTGCTCGCCGTCGCCCCGGGCACGTGTGCTCACCAATGCGGCGACGATCAAAACCCCTTAAAAGCTTTAAAAATATAATTTCAGCTTTGCGATCCGGAGCAATTACTGTTATGCCCCGATGTCATCGTTTTCTTTGTCCTCCTCTTTTTTCTTTGTCTACCTTCTACCTTCAATTTCTAACCAAGATGTAGGTACCGTCATTATTTAAATGGGGTGTCGTTCCAAATCGAGCATTACACTACGCCGAATCTTAGGATTAGGGTAGCTGTGGCCCCAGGCATCCTTCAGGATACAACTGTACCTACTGGAGTGTACTGGGATAACGCTAGGAGGATAATAAAAAAATCTTGTAACTATTTGACCTACAGCCTCCGACCATCTCCGACCCAGTTCTCCGCAAACGCGCTAAGACCGCCAGCCCGCCCACCCGCTGATTACCCGAGCACTTCACCGCGCTACCATGCTGTTGCAGGTGATAAAACGCCCGTAATCACTCCTGCCACAATAACTGACCAAACTGGGCAATAATTAGATGGTACCTACGCCGGAATCAGGGCATCGTGTAGGGATGTGCTTTGTACCGGGAGCAGGATGCATATATTTGGTACAATAAGTAGTTGTACCGATCTGCATCCGTTAAGAAGCATGCGTCCGTCCTGCCTGATGGTAAAAGGATGATGGAGTTATGGACGTTGCACACTCTTTATTTTTTAGAAAATTTGTCCTGTTCACAGCATGACAGGTTATTCTGATAAAATGTTGAATTTCGGCTTTATCGAGTGAGGAACTTTTTTGATTGGGTTTATTGTTTTAATTATATAAACAATTAGGTAAACGTACCTACCTAAGAGGTTTATACTAACATCCGGTATTAAGTTATTAACCTAGTGGGTCGTGATCTGTGGTCGTGATCCTGCCTGACGCTCCTGCGTTCGAATCCCGGTGCCTAAAGGTATGATTCCGTTGCCGACTGCATATTGCAATAGCACGTTCCGCCGCACTCCAAATTGAACCGTAAATGGTATGCGTAAAAAGCTCAATTTGAAATGAGCGGAGAAGTGTCGCAACAGTACACGCCGCTCACTCTAAATTGGGACTTTTAGTCTTATGATTACGGTTCAATTTGGAGTGCGGCGGAACGTGCTGTTGCTGTATGCAGTTGGCAGCGGAATCATAGCTTAAGGGTAAATATTTGTATGATGAAAATGAATATTTGTCCCTGGATCCTGTGTTTTTCTGTAAATTTAAGTATACCTATTAGGTACATCGTTGTCTCATATAGGTACCAACAACGCAAATCTTATTGAAATACTGTGGGGAGTTCAACTTGTGTAAAAAATGTATTATTTTTTCCTTTGACAGTTCTCTATGAGAAGATAACTACCAGCGCCCGGTCGATGCGACGGACTAGAATGCAGAAACCGGGACATCAGTAGAAACCGGGACATCTGCATCTGCAGTAGCCGTGCTGCCGGTACTTCGGGCAGCCCTGCTGTAATCGAATGTTGAAACGGGCCGTATTCAAATGCAGTCACGACGCGGTAATGTGCCGATGGTATCGGGTCAGGCGCACCTAAACCTAGCACTGTTTGTTCTACTAATCGTCGAACAATGCGGGGCTGCGGTACTTGAGAAGTACCTACCCTTTATTTTGGGCGTTACTTGGACTTCGCACATTCCGGGTTTTGAAACGACCTCAAATATAAGTTGGTTTGTTTTCGCGCCCCCTTTAGCTGAATGGGAGCATCTCTTAAAATATTTAAAAATAAGTATATTGACTATTTGTACTTATACGGCTTTGGGTCACCAAGATGCTTATAGTATCTAATATCTACCTACATGGAAAGCGAACTCATAATTATGTATACGAGTATTACCTAGTTTATGATGATATTGTCCACTCTTTGAATGCGACGTCGTTATAGGTAAATAACAAACGTCCTTAACTTAAGAGGTTTCATATATTATCTCTGCACCACCTACTATCAATCGTTATGATTAGACTTAATTTCCGCTACCCTAAGGTTGTCTGGAAGAAATCGCTCTTTAGCGACTTATCGCTAAAGAGCGATTTCTGTTGTTTGCCTCTACTGTTTCTGTTGTTTGCCGCCTGTTGTTTGCCTCTACTTACTGTGATTTTGTATTGTACTGTATCCTTTAATTGAGGTGTGCAATAAAGAGTATTTGTATTGTATTGTAACTATTGTCCTTAACGTTATCTTACGGACCATTCTTATTAGAAAAAAGTTGTTGAGACTCGTACTTTTCCCATAATATTTTGTACTTACCTCCCTTAACTTACTTAGGTAGGTTATACACTGCATGTACCTAATATGCCTAAATTGAAGAATAAATTAATTTTGATTTTTAAAAGCTTTTATTTATGAGAGGAGGCCTGTAGGTAGGTACCCAACAGTGAGATGTGTAGGTATAGGTACCTACATACAGCCTTGGCCAAAAGTGTTGAGCACTCACACGTTTTCCATATAAAAGTTAAACTTGCAATCAAGCATTTCATATCCTTTTATTAAAGAAAATTAAATATCTTTCAAAAACAAGCTACTTTCGTTGACGTTAAAGATAATTGCACGGATAATTAAATGCAATTTGTCCTTTTATTGCAAAACCGTCTATTTTTAGTGTTCAGTTAGCAATAGCTACTTCGAAATGATATTATCTAAAGTTCTCTACATGTTCTTTAGTATATACCTTTCATATTTTACGTCAATGTGCATTTTTCTAATTAAAAAATAATAGTTTTTTTATAAGTTACAAAGTAAAATAAGGGGTGCTCAACACTTTTGGCCAAGGCTGATGTATAGCCTGATGATGATGATGAGTTATTTAACTTGCAATATATACCTATATGTAGGGTAAGATCTCCCCTTACTGCATCATTGGCCTCTTGAATGATAATTTAACCTTCAATAGAAGGTGGAAATAAATTTTCATATTTTTCTTTGTTTACTACACACTCTAAAATGTACTCTAGTGTTCTACCTGTCAAGAGTGAAAACTATGTACCTACCACATAGTTTTCACTCTTGACAGGTAGAACACTTGAAAAAAAATACAGAATTCAAGAGGCCAATGATTGGAGTGGGGCCAACACTACTAGAGCTTACCCTAGTTTGTCTGGGTTGAATTTTGAAACCCAATTTTCAACCACTAGCCGGTATGCGATTGAGCAGATATTTGGCATACTTAGGTAGGTAATACGGGCCCAAAACTGTAAGTTCAGCGACAATGCAATATTATGGTTCCAACGAACTGTTCTGATGATGGAGTTAGAAAGTGGCCATAGCAACCCCTAAACTACTTACACAAGATAACCCCATCGTGTTTGGGCTCATTGGAACCGTATCCACGACAGTACCTAGTTGATGACTGTAAAAAAGTACAAGTCGCCTAAAAGCTTGCACCAAAAAAATTTTTTTATGCCAGAAACTTCCTAAAATATCTTGGGTATTATAGCTACTTACAAAAATATCTAGGCAGACACGAAAATCGGAGAAGAAACAACATTAGTGAAGCGCTCGACCGGTACTATACCTACCTAGATACCTATTGGGTGTTGTGTTGTGTCGTGGTTGTGTCAGCGCTTACTTGATAATGATAAGGTAAGTACCTTATCTACTTGTGTCAAATATTGTCATCTCTGCAATTGTTAGTTAGGTAGGTAGGTACCTACTAATGATACTTTACCTTATCTACTGTAATTGAAGGTAGGTAATATAGGTACTTATAGGTAGGAATAAGGTTATATATCTAATAGCATTTTTAATTGGGCTGCGTTGCCTCTACATCTACCCATATTTGTGATCAATTAATACTAGGTAAGTATCTACCTATAAATTACCTTAGTAAACAATATCTACGGGTTTTTTTTAATTTGTTGGCGTATGGTTTTTTTAAATCTGCAGGTAGGTAAGGTACGAGTAGGTCTAGGTAACCTTCATAATTTCTAAGTATTTAGTTAATGTTATACCTAACCTATCTACCATTTATACCCCGAGCGACATGTACCTAAGTGGCCGGTTATTACCTAGGTATTCTAATTTGTTTAAATAATATCTAAATACCTAGCTTACAAGCTACATTAAACATAAAGAATGCTCAGTAATTAAATATAAGTAGGTAAGATGGCGGAACATGCATTTCTCAAACAAAATCCAAACAATAACTAATCACACTGCCATACAGCGCTACAAAACATAAAACAATTTTAATTAAAAAATCAAACTATTTACCAAACACTCTTTAGTTTATAATGGCGTAAAATTTGCGTGAAATTCAATCCTTATCGCGTTTCATTAAAATTAATTCAACAATATGAGCCCGCAACAATAGGTAGGTATCAACGATAAAAATAATTAGAAATGCCGAAATGGCGGGCCGGGCACAGCAAATTAATTGTTTCTAAGAGAAATCGCTGAAAAATGCTTTATCTCGTGGTATTAAGTTAATAAACTATCAGAGTTAATTAAAGTGTATTATTTCGAATGCGGAGGCAGCGGGTCCAAAACGAGCAAGCGGCCCAGGCCGGGCTTTAATCGATCGCCAACCCGACCGATTCACGGAGGGAGTCCGCCGGTCGCGCCGCCTCGAGCCGACTGCCGCCTGCAACCGGTAGGCTTACACGCAAGCTCCCGGCTCCAACCGCCCATCGCGAAAGCATTCCAAATTCAAAAACAGCCTCTTCGCGCCGCTCCACCAATCGCGCCGCGCCGCTTCGAATTTTAAATGCAGTTCCACGCTCCGGCGCCGCCCCTCGGAAAACGCCAGCCAATCAGCGCGCAGCCGTCCATGTTCGTTATTTTTTCCCGCGGCCGTCGGACGCGGGCGGCTAGTCATTCGGCCGCGCGCCGCGTTGGCGTTCGTATCGCGCGTCACCATGGATTGTGCTCTGTGACAGTGCTAAGTGTTTGTGATTGACTCGTGAAAGCATGATGCCTCTCGCACCGACCCCTGTGCTGGCGGTGCCGTCCAAGCCGAAGATCGGCTTCAGTATAGACAGTATAGTCGGGGGCGGGCCGCCGAAGCACGCGTCGCCGCCGCTGGCGTCCCCCGGCTCCCCCAGCCCGGTGGCGTCGCCGCGGAGCCCGTCGCCGTCGCCGCGGCCGCTGCTGCGACCGAGCGCGCTGCCGGCGGTGTTCCCGTCCCCCGACCTGAAGAGACTGCCCTACCTGGAGGCGCAGAGCCACCACCAGCAGTTCCTGGCGCACTTCCAAGGCGCGGCGCTGGCGGCGGCGCTGGCGCACCAGCAGCAGGGCTTCGGCGCGCCGCTCCCCCCGCACCCGCCGCCGCACCCCGCGCCCGTGCCGAGAGACTCCTACCAGCTGTATCCTTGGCTCATCAACAGACATGGGAGGATATTCCCGCACAGGTTTCCTGGAGGTGAGTGTAGATTGTTATTATTGTTGTTTTTAAAGTAAGGGTCCTTCTTGGGGTTAGGTAGCGGTCCCCAGGCATCCATCAGGATGCAACTGTAGGTACTGGGATAACACTAGGATGATGATGATGAATAAAGAAATTACCTACTTACTGCCCTGTACTAAAAGTATTCAGTAGGTTGGTGCACCTATGTCGAACCATCCTTTAATTTTATGAACTCGTAATACCTATCAATTTATTAAGTAGACTTAGAAGTAGAGCAGACTTAGAAGTTGATTAAATGAACAAAAAACATATCATTGATAGTGTCTACCTACCGTAAAAAGTAGGTTAAGTAGGTACCTACCTACTTACCTACCTATTCTTTTCTTACCGAATAAACATTACCGAGTGGGATTTATTTAAAAATAAGATTTATTCAATCAAAGTTTAATCGTGTAAAGTTAACAGCAGTTTAACAGTGACATGATAACGATATCAAATTACACACAAGCACTTTTTATAAAATCAATCCAGAACTTTTTTGATTTACGGTTGACACGAAGAATTCCATTCACTGTAGATAGTTTCAAGACACAGCCCTTACCATCATTCTCGGGGAGTATTGGGATCCTTGGTCTTGACATTTGCACGTCCAGTTTCGATCAGCAAATAGGACGTGATTTTTCCGTAACAAAGTAGTTCTCATTTGATTTAATTTTTATACTGACGCTCAGAGACCTTATACATCTCTGAGAACATTTATGGTCTATTGGTGTAATACTGCCATGCTGTGTAAACATATTTGAAAATTAGCTTCTCAGACTTACATCTCATAATATTCTATGATGATTATTGTACCTACCTTTTTATTTTTATTGTGACGCTTAGAGACCTTATACATCTCTAAAAAATCTGGATTGTTATTAGCTTAATCTTATTTATGACATGTAACTAATACAAAGCAACATCAACCAATAGATCATTACCTGAACATATTAAGTACCTAGTTAAAATCCATAAACTCCTCGGTGAGTTTCCGTTGAAGCATATCACGGAACTATTAATCCCTAATCCCTTTTGTTCTATAAACGTTTTGTAACTAATTAGTTTTATTTTGAACATTATATTATTTTATCTACACACATATCATAAATCCTCTAATATGCGTTCGGAAACCGTAGAAAATGACTCTCATTTCAACATTCAATGAATTTATGGCAATTTTCTTATCTGTGGCTAAGGCTAACAGCAGTAATAAAATATTTCATTTTAATCTCATGTATGATGTTAAAATATTACGTCAAACAAAACTGTCAAAATTTAAATGTCAAAGTTGACATGTCCCTATTCTAGTATCACTGAAAATTCAAATTCAGTCGATGCGAAATGTCAGCTCGATGTTTTTTTAGTATATATCGCACGAAATTTGAGCTAGAACGACATGATCACATCAGAATAAGGACTCTTTACTTTTTAAAATAACATTCAGGTATCTGTTGCCAGTTCTGATTTCGATATTTCCGCAACCGTGCAAAAAAGGTTGTATTAACACAATTATTGTATTTATTTACTACGGTTTCTGAACCCATCTTAGAGTAATTATAATATGTGTGTAGATAAAGTAATGTATGCAATTGTACATAATTAGGCATTAAAACACTCGTGTGACCTTATTATGAAACTCGCCTTCGGCTCGTTTCATAAAATACACTCGTGTTTTAATGCCCCTCATTATGTACCAGTTGCATAAACTACTATTTTGTTATACAGATAGATTTTGACTTGTAAAAGTGCCCTTGAGGCCTATTTGCAGAATAGGTAAATGTTTTGAGTTTTGAGTTTAGGTATGTAATGTATAGTAGATACTTTTTATGAATTGAAGTTACCCTGATATTACCCGTTACATGTATTTTTATGAAAATAATGTGTAAATTCACACTGGCATCTGTCAGTTTACTTGGTCTAAGTAAGTAATTAAAAATTTAAAAATCAATACCGAGCCATATTGAACCGATAAGTTTAAGGAGAAACTTTGCCTCCTTGTGCGTATTCTATCGCTTCGCTTGTATTAAGTAATGGGTTGTGCTCCGAAGAACTGTTCAACGTAATGTCCACGGCGGCTTTCTACCATCGCGCCGATGCCGTCGGCAGGGCATCTTCACTCATTCATACTCACACCTTAGAAAAGAACCTAAACGCGCCTAATATTTGGTGGTTTTTAGTATTTGAAGTTGTTTCGTGGTTTAGCAGCTAATAACTCGGTACCACGCGGTTGTAGGTATTAACATTCGTCAAGTTCTGTCAAACATAAATGTCAGTCGGCGGCTGCGTCTTGATTAATTCTTAATTGGCCGGGCGACCGTGACAGATGACAGGCGGGCGACTTCGCGAGAATTTAATGTTCAGTGGGGCTTCTCAATAGTTTCTTAAAATCTACTGCCTACGCCAAATCTTGGGTTTAGACAGCGGACCCCTGGCATCCTTTAGGATGCAGCTAGACTGGGATAACGCTAGGTGGTGATGGTCCTTTAGTTTTAACTGACTGTCCCTTCTGCCCTATGGGCGAAATAAAATGGTTGGTATGCCTGTTTGCCACGGTTATGGTATGGAGTATTAACTATATTCTAATGCTGCACTCAAAAAAATGAATTTACTGAATTTCGTACCGACTTAGCTACAGGTATGGTAATGAAAATAGGGCCGATTGGTGGGTAGGCACCTGTAGGCGTGACCTAGACTAGAAGCCGTAATTGAAACTAAATTAAATGTTACACATCTAGTGTAATAAATCTTCAGACCATACCTACATTATTTATCACTGTATAGGTACATTTCAATATATCTTTAGTTAATATACTCCACACACACACACGATTGAGTTATTATTTTAAACAAGTTAATAAATAAATAATCGGCTTTAAAAGCTTAATAAATAATATAGTCTTCGCGAAAATTACCTACTGTTTCCGTGTCTTTTACTCGTTAAACTAAACGAAATAATCGGTTTTATTCTATATCGAGATTACGAGTATATACCCGATTGACCACGCGCGCTGCAAAGAGCTCGAAGCGTCCGGATGTATTCTTTGCATAATATATACATATACCTAGCCTACGCGATAAATAGTGTTTAGATAGTTTCAGATAACGTCCGCATATACGTAACCATCTCTTGCTTTCCAAAACAATATAAATACTGTTTATTCCACATTCCACACCACACATATAATAAAGCAGCACATGCCTACAAAAGAATAACAAAGAAACAGGGAGACAGAGTTGGAAGAACAGGCGGACTTATCGATGAAGAGCTTTAACCTACACATACCTACGAAATAAATGTAACCTGCAAGATAAAAGTAACCTAAAAACTGAAATTCACTTAAAATAGGTTTTTTTTCTTTTTTTTTTTTAATAGAAATAGTTTATTCTCCAAGTGGGCCCTTCGGGCGCTTTTGAATGCCATACAATACACAATACAAATATGTAGGTATTTAAAACTGCTTACATTTTACTAGAGGTGTAAAAGGTCTCATAATAAAATCTTATAATATAGGTAGTTAATAACAAAAATTATGAGAAAAAAAACTATTACTATATGTGAACTGTTTTATTAGGGAATATAATGCAAATTATATTTTCTTCATCAGTTCCCGTGCCAAATGCTATTTTCTGAAAGTAAATGCTTGATTTCTTATTGAAAATACTGAAATCGCTATATGGTTCCCTTGAATTTTTGAGGAGAACCCTCATTTCTTCATGGATCCCATCATCAGAACCGGATTCTGGTAACAACAGGAACGTGACCAACCTTGAAGTAGATATTAAAAAATCCACATCGGTTAATAAATGACGGGACGGAGTTCTGAGGTAGCACACATAAAAAAAAGAACATACACCCGAATTGAGAACCTCCACCTTTTTTTTGAAGTCGGTTAAAAACTTGTACTAGAGGCCAGTGGCGGCGCGTCAAAAATATTCTTAGGGAAGCCGGAAATACTTGGCTTTTCCTATTCTTCATGAGCCGTAGTAAAAGAACTGGACTGGCTGGAAATTAGGCAAGCCGGTGGGAATCGAGTTGTATGGACACGCCGCCACTGCTAGAGGCACTGATTGTGAACTATCCCATGCACATAAAAAAGGACTACCGTGCCCGCCTGCCGACGACCGACGGCGGTCATTGAGAATCTCATGAATCAACAAATTACTCAGCATCTCCCCAGGAAGTCGCGTTTTACGACGGATATTATCTTAGGTTGTTTAGCCGCTCGCTTTAGCCACTGGATAAATACTTAGCGACTGAGTAAATAGGTACTTAGCCAGTGTGTAAATAGGCGTGGCAACTTGACATTCTGTTCGGTAGAAATGGACTGGAAATGAGTCCGGTTGTTACTGAGAAGAGTCACTTTTATGAACACTGTAAAATATCAAGAAACACGGCAACGAAAAATTTATGTTCATCCACAGCAATTCAATATTTTTTAAGAATAATAAATCGCATCAATAAATTGCTCTGAATAGTAAGCTCCAAACGGACGATTCAAAAGTGCTTGTTGACATTTTTGACTTTGTATGTTGGTACAACCAAGGGGAGAAGTGGCATGATTTGAAAGAGCCAATTGCATTATCTCAGACTAAATTTATTAATTAAAAACAAAAGTATAACATCGCGTAATCCAGCCGCCGCCGCCGCGCCGCAGGGTAGGCTCAAAGTCAAAGTCAACACTTCACTTCCTGGCGTTATCCCAGTACAATTGCATGAAGGATGCCTGGGGTCCTCTACCTTCCGAAGATTTGGCGTAGGCACTAGTTTAATGCGACGGAATCCTCTAGTCAAAAATGGTCGGCAACAAAGTCTGTGATATTTTTTTCTGATTCCGTTGTGATACGAAAGTTTCCCATATAAATACAAATCACACACAAATTAAAAACATTATTACATTATTTTTATTATTTTTTATATAATCACAAATTTTCGTGTCACGACGCAACCAAATTAATCTACGCCATAAAAAATAAAATATTGTCCCCGAAAATTTGGTCACCGCGCTTAGACCTGTGTTGACTGCACCTGCAGTTTTAATATTTTCAGATATATAACTAGGCTCTCATTTCAAAGGTTACTTATATGGAAAATTTCCATTTTACTAGGTAGTAACAAGTAGTAACGAGTTTTTTTTAAAGTAGCGGTTGCGTTACATTTCTCTTTGGCATAGGTACATGTTTCTACTCATGGAATAAATCTTTTACAGCGGAATTTTCCCTCATTAACAACCTTTCTACATTAAATGGTTGTCTATTATTTACTTCATCAAGGTACCAATTAAATGTATCTTCTTCGATAAACGTACAGTTAAAATAAGCATAAGCTTAATCAATGCAATTAACGACCGCGGGCCAAAGAGGTTTATCTCAAACGGCTCATTAATCCTTCAACGACTTACAAACTTTTTTGAAAAAGGAACTTATCTCAAAACACCAGCGTTTACGATAACTCCGTTATCTCTGGCCAGATGTCGGCGCTTGTTTTAAAAAACAAAAAAAAAGTAATCCGGGGAACGTTTGAATTTCGAACGCGCTCTTTTTTCGAAAAAGGAACAAAGTGTCATTTTGTTTGTACCGCAGTTTTGAAATAAGTTAATTGGCTTTTCTTTGGCGTACTTAACGGCTGACTTTGTCAGGGTATTAAATGGTTTCGGACGGATTTAACGGAGTCGTGGGATTAGTCATCCCCTTTATACGCGGTTACTGAGCTTTTTTGTATTTTTTGTAATCCTATGGACTTAAAAAATTTAATGTCTACTTAACTAAATAAAAAATTCTACCCTTTGCAGATGGTTCCACCCTCATTTGGGTACCCATTAACATTGAGACTAGATTTTACCAAAAAGGAAATAATACTTAATATGAGGAGAAACACCGAAATTGTGAGAATTAAGTACCTAATTATAGTAGAGAGGCCAATTCGTCGAAAGTGCCTCATTTACGATTTTCGTAGGACTGAAAAAGACCGACAAGTGGTATCGTTGGAATCAGCATCGTTTACTGATTATCAAAATGCATGTTGTCGCTTCCTAAAGTGGTGGAATGAGTTTTTATGACGTCATAAATTTTATGTATGAAAAATAATAACATAAAACATAAAATTTTTCGTCAAAAACCTATCGAGTGGGGTATCAAACTAGAGGGCTATATGAGCTGATTCCAAAAATATACCATGCACACTTATTAGATTCCGGCCAGTGGTGCCTTAAAAAATAAAGTTCATTTTCAAAACACACCAAGTTTGGTCTCTTCCTGACAGAAAACGGTTGATTTTTTTTTTAATATACGCTGAACGACTTACTGTATCATTAATATCTAAATGCAATGAAAGGAGTTCGGAAAAAAATCTGTATACGTGAACTGCAGTCAGGTCTACAAAATGCTAGTTTTGCTGCTTTAAAATCATTAAATAAATGGTAAGCATTCATATTTTCCGAACTCCTTTCAGTGCGTTTAGATATTAAGGATACAGTGAGTCGTTCAGCATAAATTCAAGAAAAATCAAACATGGTGTGTTTTGAAAATGAATTTTATTTTTTACGACACCAATGGCCGAAATCTAAAGGTGTGGTATATGTTTGGAATCAGCTCATGAAGCCCGTTCGTTTGATACCCCACACGATAGGTTTTTGAATAAAAATTGTTTATTTTTCATACATAAAACTTATGACGTCATAAAAACTCGCTCAACTACTTTAGAAAGCGACAACATGCGTTTTGATAATCAGTAGATCATGCTGATTCCAACGATACCACTTGTCGGTATAAACCTTTTCAGTCCAACGGAAACTGCGTTTTTTCAACTAGGCCTCTCTACTATTATGGAGTAATCTTATTCTTTTTTTGGACGAATCCTGCGTCAAGTAGGTATACCCTAATACCTATAGTTAGTCAATTTTAGATATGGCAGTCCGTTTCATTCCTAGCTAATAAGCTAATTAATGGTTCTTGGAAGTGGAACATTTAATCAAAATACTATTGCATTAAAATATAAACAGATAATTTAAAAGCAATAAAGCCGTTATTCCGACGCGTGACATCTGCTCCCGCGCTGTTCGGACGAAGATTTCATAAACGGGAGATAACCTCGTTTGTTGTTTAGAGGAGCAAGGCAGTAAAGTTGAGTCGGTTGACATACTGTGCGACTCTTCTCGTGCCTACGTATGTTATCGTAACCCGCTACAATGTAGCTATCTCTCCATTAGGCGTAATTACGCAAAGATAGCTTAATTGTCTCGTAATTAGCAACATTGTCGTATGAATTATTGTTTTTTGCAGATATTTATGAGTGTGATAAGATGGACTTTTGAGGTTATGAAAACATGGCGTGGTTTTTAGATTAGGTGCTTAGATAAATTATTTATAACATGGTTATGTGATTTTTTTCTGTTGAGCATACCTAAATAGTCGATAAAAGTGCCATTGCGGCCTACTTACAGAATAAAGTTCATTTTTTATTTTATGTTAGCTGAGGAAATTATTTTCATTATTTATTGTTTTAGTGACAGAACTACCTATAGGTACATATACCTAAGTATCAATATAACAATGAGCATACTAGTATAATTTACGCACAGAAAATACATATTTGACAGTGATAAATTAACACTTTACACTATATTTGTAACAATTGAACAAAATTAACTCTACTAACTAAGCCATTTGTTACACCAGTTTCAGTAACCAGTAGCAATAAAAATCAAATTATCCACCCCTCAAACTGGCGGCCATTATCTACGCAGCACCCTCCTAAAGCCGCCGGATCAAAAGCAAATATTATGTGACAAATAAGCAATAACGGAACGCACCCTCTATAACAACAATATTTTTATGAACACGGCGTTAAAAAAAACCAGTTCATTTTAATTAAACTGAACGCGTCAGTCAGGAACGGCTTAAAAAAATGTTTTAAAAAGTTAAGCGCTCTGACAAAGGTCTTTTGTGAACGAACTGAACGCCCGCGATTATCAACCGACGCCATTGTTGTTCGAAATTTGATTGTTCCGTAGTGCGGAGCGCGGTGTCGATGTTCAGATTAGAACATTTTTTGTCGACATATTCGTATGGATTCCACACTAATATGTATCTGTATGTGTGTTACCGTTTTTTACACTTTCTATTCTTCTCTCTTATTAAACTTCTGAAACACTTTAATCAAATCTTTTATGAGATACCTAGGTACCTAATTTGAGTACCAGGGAGGGCGCACGCGAAGATAGCTGTGCCATTATAAATTACAAGCGGAAAGCTGCGGGTAAAGCGAGTAGGTACTATCTATAGTTATCTTATACAGATGCTTTGTAAAATAAGTTTTAATACGCACAATGACTGTCCATGACTCGACTACGTTACATTATTAGTTAATTTATCGGTAGCATAATTATTATAACATATTAGTGTCGTAAACGGCAACTATGTTCTCAAGTAAAATAAACAGTATGGATATTTATAGCAACTTACTATGGCAGATAACAACGCCTAAACGATAAACGTTCAACAGCTATGTCTATATTAATTAACTCCTTTATAGTAGGCGTAAAGTTGATTACCCATTGTAACCGTCCAACACTGCCCCTTATTGTCTAACTAATCAAACTTCAAAAATAATGTCCTGTTTGTCCTACGATCGTAATTAAAATTCCATCATGTAATTTACGAATAAATTATAACTCATTAACTTTCAACTATTAAATTTCATAACCTCAAAGTGCCAATTGTGACTGTATAAAGAGTCAGTAATCTGTACCTAATATCGATAGTTGCGTCACAGCACTAGCTCGTTAACCGAGTAGCTAAACGTCACTTTTCTTAATTACCGCGATTGTTACCGAATGTTTTTTTACAATATACCTCTAAAAGATTTGAATGGCGCGTAATTGGGTGTAATTTGAGACTATTTTGTTGGTGCTACTGGCTTGAGCGGCGAACACACGGGCGTTTGTTAAGGTGCTGATAGACGGGTGGATTGGTCCGGTTTTGTCCGTAGATTGGACACAAAACTCAAATGTGAACGTGAACAGACCCTTGTATTATTTCTACCTCTATCATACAGTTTGCACTTCGATCTAGAAACTTCGCGGTCCCTCCAGAGCCGCCATTAATAGGTATTTACCGGCGAATTGTCATTCACGTGATAATTCTCTACTAGTCCACCATAGACAGCTAGGATACTTAAAGTTTGTTAGTGTAGTGTTAAATGAAATAAAATGAATAAATGAACTGTATTCTGCAAGTAGGCCGCAATGGCACTTTTTCTTTCTTTCGGCAATGGTCTTCTTTTGACTCAAAAACTCAACAGTCAGTTATTTTTTTCAAAAATATGCCTAATTTCAATGATAATGCTCAAAGGTACGAATAAATTGGTTTATTTACTTAATATATGTTAGTTATAGTTGAGAATGAGTACCTACGTACAAGTGTTATGTCCACCTCGAATGGCGTTTCGAATCGCACAAATCTCCACCCGTGCAATATTCGTTTTCGACTCGTAACAATAAAAAATAACAGCGTTTATTTAGCACGCATTCGGGATTCGGTACAGACGATATTCCGAGCAGTTTAAAATGTAAGGATATTTTACTGCCATTTTAGTGGTTTGTACAAACTACAAACTGCTCGCTTCCTATTTTTATGCATATCGATAAAAACTTTTTTGGGAAACTGCGAACTGTGAAGATAGAGACATACCATAGATAGGTCATACCTTAAATTTTGTCTCTATCTTCACAGTTCGCAAAAAATAAAATAAAAATCCTATCATATTTTAGACCCTCTAAAAGTGGGTTTGCTCATGGTGCCAGTAATTCGCAGCGTTCAGTCCAATGTTTCACTGATAATTCGTATCTCCCTACCTCTGCTATCAAGTTAGAATAAACAAATAAAAGTTACAATATATTCAGAGAAATAAATCTAGTCTTAGAGTCGATAGTTTTCTAAACTAGTGCACGTACAGGACTTCGGACAATTTATCGTGTTAGTCCGGCCATCTTGGCAATCAGTAGTTACTAGTTAGTAGTTTAGTACACTGTAGTTAGACGAAATGATTTATAACCTGCCCGATAATTGTGATTAATTGATTTTATACTTGTAAATACAAGGTTGTAACTTTAAGTTCCTAGTAGGTAATTACTAATTATACGATTTTTTGTCACGGTAGTTCTACTTATGCTGTCAATCTGTATAAAAATCCTAGAATTAAGAGGCGATTTCGCTTATGACTCCGCTTGATACAGAAACTGGACCAGTATTTGCCTAGGGTCGCTAGGCCGGTTACGCAACCAGCGTCAGTTAGCGACCACCTGAAGAACGAGATTTTTTCAATTAAACATATTTTTATTTTTACAGACCAAAAAAATAGTACCTTTAAGTGGTATGCATTTTACTTGGGAGTCCTTGAATGAGAATCTATTAAAAATACGAGAAAATATCCTTACAGTACATCAAATCACCCAATTGGTTTCAAACCGGCGACCTATAGACTATTTTGCAACATTAAAATTATGGTGTAAATATCTGTAATTCTCATTTTGAAAGACAACCAAGCGCAAACTCTTAGAGTATTCTAGTGCTGTTTAAACCGCCTGCGTGGTCGTTTCGGTAGTTTTCCCTGGATTTTGCCCAGGCCACTCTCCAATCGCGCACTCCTATCTCTTTATTGGGCCTGGCCTATGAAGTCAGGTTGAAATAAAAGTGCTAGCAGACGTAGGTATTTACCTATACGCTTAATAAGCGTGTGCCGATGTGGTTTGTTCAGCAGTGACTAACTCCTACTTGCCTAGGCATCCGACAGTCTACGTATATCATGTTGACGCCAGCACGCCGAATGTAACATGTGCTGTTAGCACATGTTTAAGATATTCTTAATGATTGGGAGGCGTACACCGCGGGTTATAATTAGGAGGCTTGTTAGAGCAATTAAAAAAGGTTTTGTTTGAGTAAATTATGGCCGTTCCTCCCGTCGGGTTGTTTTGGACGGGCTGGCTGCGGCCTAATTGTGCCTCACGGCTCGTTTACTGCCCGATTAGTTTACCCGGTAATTCTTACCTTGTTTGGTTATTATGAATATGACTTATTTATACATACCATTACACAAACTAATACTCTGTCACGAATGCAATAGAGTATTCAAGAGTAAATTTAGCCTAGCCAGCCATATTAGAGCTGGCAATAGGGCAAATACAAAGTTTGTCAGGGTCGCCGACATCGAAATCAATGGGGAGGATTATATATTTATACAGGATGGATTTTCTTTTTGGGTCAGTGAGGGTAGCTACCATATCCTGTGATGCTACGCGAAAATGGCCTTAAAAGACCTTTCTTCATATATACAGTACAAGACCAATATTACAGAATATTCATTATCGATGTGAGGATTCGCTGTGTCGATTTGTAGGTCTGTTATTCTCAACACAGCGCATCGTCGGGAGCTCCGGCAATCTTGTTTTTTTAAGAGTCTACATATGTGCCTATGAACAAGGCATCTTTTCGCCATCGTCCTACTCCTACGCGATAGTATTTCCGTCCTCACCACTTAGATGGTCGGTAGTCCACAACTGTGCGTTTCTCTAGATATTTCTTCGCACAACCAGTGGAATGAACTGTCGCCTGCGGTATTTCCGGACCGATATGACCTGCAAACCTTCAAGAAAAGACCGTTACTCCCATCTGAAAGGCCTGCTGTTTATGGGCGACGATCATCGCTTACGATGGTAAGCGGCAATGGCAGGCGATCGGTCTGTTCCTTTACTTTGCCCCCGATAACATAAAAAAAACCAACGGTTTCTGAAAAACTACTTTCTTTAGAGCTGTCTATAATTTCTCCGAATTTCTCACCCAAACTATTAATCCAAAGACGAATGGCGTACCAAACCGTATTTGGACAGCGCACCGTGAGCTCGACTATGATAATTATTGAGGAATGATCTACGATTGAGCAGTTTATTGTAACTTGATAAGTCATTAATTATGTTCTTATCGCGTGACCTTCTGGGTAGCGTTGAGCAGCGATGCTATGCGAAGCGATAATATCAGTTACTTGGTGCTATAACCAGTAAGACCGGGCTATTTTGACAAGTTTTTATAAAACAACCTTTATTGTGTGTACAGTCGCGATCAAATTATATCGGAGAGAGCAAGGTGAACAACATCGGAGAACTCTATTGACAAAGAGTTCATGTTTAGATATTTTGAGCACCCTGAAGTATAAATGTATTCGAATCTTTAATTCGCTGGATAGAGAAGATTTGCTAAATTTTGTTTGACTTGAAACTTTTCGAGTAAAACATAACAGTTTCGACATACGACGGTCAAATAACCATAAAATGGTTTCGTTTTAACCGTTTTGACTACGGGTCGCCAAAAATATACAAAAACGATGACGAATTTCCACTCCATAACAATTTAATTCTTTCTATATCTGAGTCATATCATTAAGTTACGCTTTCATACAAATTGTTAAAAGATTGTCTCCACATTGTCTCAGATAAATGTCATAACCCTCATTATGCTCGTTTACCGAGCAAGTGTGTCACATCTCGGTTTATGAAATTCTTTAATTGCCCAGTAAATTATATTTTTTATCGCGGAATATGAGTGATTAAACGAAAATAAAATAATTACTCGTCGTGTCTTTATTGCCCAAGAGATAACATTTAGGGCCTCGGAACTGCTTCGATATCCAAAAGTCCTATGAAATATATAATAGTATATACTTACGTCACTTTTCTATTGAATATTATTTAAATGTCGTAATAAATTGTACGTAATCGTTAATACAAAAGGGTCACTTGGGACAATTACGTTTGGAAATTAAATAAGATGCTAATACGTTGATTTTTTTGGTGGTTTGTTTATTTAATCGTTTTAAATGTAGTCTTTATCCCTTTCCAGTGGTGTCAGTGAAAAACAGACATGTGTGGAATACTTGTATAAATGGTTTGGTACCTGTTCACTCCTTTATGGAAGATCTTAAGGAGTGAGCAGGTTTTTTGAAGGTGTCAACATGGTGTCAACAGTGGAGGTTTGCGTTACGTCACGTGAGCGGGAGTGAGAGTGTAATAGCTAATTAACTTTAAATCGACAGCTTTTTCTCCTGTTACTTGGATTTTCTGTTCATTTCAACACTGTGTCACCATACTACCAATTATTACCAGCTAGTTGATTATGTTATGTGGCAAACTTCCTTTATGTAGATCAAGCTGTAATTTTTAGAGTAGAACATGACATCAACACTACAACACCTATTATTTTTAAGCTAGCTTGTTTGTGTGTGTGCCAAATGGAGCCAAATATAATAGACTTTTATTTATACTCGTTAGGTAATATAAATGACTTGAGATGCATTTCACTTTATATTTTGCCTGCTAGGTACCTACTACTTATTAGAGCCTGACTTCACATATTCTTAAGTTAGTAAATTCCTTACAGCATTTAAAGATGGAGTACCTAATGGCGAGTATAACACTATCAACGCCAGAAGTGATAAACTTAGTTTATGGTTCTTGTGACACTTTCTAGGGTTATCTGCTAATGGGTCTGATTATGAGTAATAGTTTCTTAGAAATCTTTTAATTATTTAGTTAGTATGTCACTTTAAAATGAATATGACGATAAAATAATTTTGGTACGTTTGGTACGCCCTAGTGCCAACTAGACGTGACATTTTCAATCTTAAGTATATTATATGCCAAATATATCTCTTTAGGACGGACTTTTGGCTATTTTTTTCTTCATGTTCGGTAATGTTTAATAGGCTAAGCTACTTTTTTAGTGGCTAGTTGTGAAGTATCCTTGATCACTTTAAAAACTGTGATTTTTGATTTTTAACCCCGGCTATTAAGTACACCCAACTTTTTTCTTCTGCAAATCTCGCTCATAAAACAAAATAACACCAAAAATTGTAGATTTACTGAGTTGCTGACTGTACCTACATAATTAATCGATGTGTTTGTAAGGAGTTGCACAAAAGCGATGAGAAAATTTGAACGGACCTCTTGACCGATTCCGTGCAATAGGTAGGATAAGGTGTTAGGTAATTAATTCGCTATTTACAGATAAATAGTATCATTTGCGGCACGAACGAGACCTCAGCTGTCCGTCTGTTCGTAATTACGCGGTTTCGCGTATTACGGCTATTCATAGATAATTAACTTGTAGTATCACAGACATATTATACAAGTAGACACCGAACGTTTTGCTTGGCTAACATAAGATCTAGTTGTCTCCCGTGATGAGCTATACCCGTCTCTTGCCAAGTGCTCTAATTTGATGACATAGTTTATCTACATTTTTTAAATTTCATTTAAACGTTTTAAGTTTCTAAGATTCAAATTTGGAGAGATACCTATTTGAATGCTTTTATATGTAAATGTGAAGCTGTTGATGTTGAAGCCTGTTCTGTCGTAAACTACATTCTGATCTTTGTAATTATGTGTGTCTGTCTTTGGTGTCGTAGCTCCGAAACGGATACACTTATTTGAGTGCGGTTTTTACTGCAAATTTAATGAGTTAACGTGTGTGGTCACCTTTAAATTAAGTTATTAGCTTGTTGTAAAGAAAATAAGGACAAACCTTATCATTTTACAAAGAACTTCGATTTAAACAAAATTCCACATCAGCAGCGTACATTAATTCACATTTACTGGTTATTAAGCCACATTAAGAGTAATCCTTAAGTGTTAATATAAGAGTCGTATTACGTATAATGTAGCTGTATAATAGCTCTGTAACGACGTTTTAATAGCCAGGATTGTCACACTAATGAACATTTCGCGTGACGCGAATTTTGCTCTAATCGCTTTTCACACTTTATATATACATGTGTTATTGCATTTTTTGTCGCAGTTATTAAAAGATTGGTATAACGTCGAGAAAATCGTTAAGGTACAGTGGATGCAGGTAGAGTCAGAAAAATAGTCACATAATAAATCTTTTAAGTCATCATCATCCTCCTAGCGTTATCCCAGTACAGTTGCATCCTGAAGGATGTCTGGGGTCCGCTACCTTTTCTAAGTCATATTGTTGGTGTTGGTGAATAGAGGAGTCGAGGTCTTACTTTTCTATACCGAATTTATCCCTTACTTTGAACACATCGCAGCAACTTCGCAGTCCTCTCTTCTGTAACTGTTTTTTTTACATCTTTAACTAATGAATGAGTTATCTAAACATTAAACAAGTCTAGGTTAGTACTAATACATCTCGCATACAAAACAGAATGAAAATACGTATCTGCTTACAATTAGCCTCGCAATGATCGCCATTGAACTCTTATTTCCTTGGATGTGTAGATCAATTTGAGTTCGCCCTCAGTCTGCTGACTATACTAAAGAGTTGAGAAAAATGTTCGCAAAAAGGCTGCAGGCGTCACTCACGCGGCCGCTGAAGCAGCGAGGACATTAGTTGCTGGAAAAAACACGGCAATACTAAGTCGTTAGCTAATTAACTTGGTATAACCACTATAACCTGTACGTGTTAGGAATGGTTAACTATACCTCCCTGGAGACCAGAAGGAGCATGCTCCTAATTAAATACTTTTTTAATTTGGTACGTGGTCAAATCTATAACCCCTCGTTGCTGGCCCGCATACCACTACGCGTACCGCCCGTTCCTGGCATGCAACTCCGTCCACGCCGCCGAATACTATTCTCTATTCCGGCGGCGCGGACGCACGCACTATCCCATTCACCGCTGCATCGTGGGTTGGCTCTTCTGAATGATATTCTCAGCAGCGATAGCAAACTGGATATATTCTTTAGTACTGAATCCAGTTTCCTCACGCTCAGCAGCCGGTACCTGGAGTCTATTGTCACTCCAAGCTCCATCCAGATAGATTAAAAGCTACAATAAATCTCCTACCAATGGATGGAGCCTGGAATAGCAATTCTATTCATATATCTATGTAATAAATGTGTCTCCTGTTAACACGTTTAGCTTGACTGTAAGTGTTAGCCTA
Organism: Cenopis cana; assembly: GCA_951800055.1. Lineage (NCBI taxonomy): Eukaryota > Metazoa > Arthropoda > Insecta > Lepidoptera > Tortricidae > Cenopis > Cenopis cana. Next base: position 13,739,145 of record OX637493.1, on the reverse strand, counting down.
AGGAATCAATAAATAAAATAAAATAAATAAAATAAATATATCAGACGGTTATTGGGTTAGAAACAAATATAAACCTATTAGTACACATATATGTAGCTAAATACAATACAATGATCTCTTGGAACAATTGAATGATAGTCTACCTCAATACCAATGTAATAATGTCTTTATTACATTACAATTATTGTGTTTGTGGATGATGCGTGTGTAGTGTAATAATAACGATTTTACAATATTGGTGCTAACACTGCTAACGGGTAATTTAGAAAATATTAGCACACTTTGTTGGCCCCAGGTTCTGTTGACATAAACATGCACTCTGTACGTAGGTACCTATTCCCAAAAAGGTGTAGGCAGAGAACATGAATTGTTATTTAATTTATGCCACATTTGGCTATAAAGTGGCAATTACCGCACGCTCCGCGCGCGGGTAATCCCACTTCCTGGCCAGGGGGTGACATAAAATCTTGTACTTAACACGGGCGGTAAAAAGTAAAGCCTCAGATCGCATATTTATCGCCCTTGCCTTCGGCTCGGGCGTCAAATACCTGCGATCTGAGACATTCTTTATTTTACCGCCCTTGTTAAGTTATGTACTATTATGTCACACCTGGCCATAAAGCGGCAATTACCGCACGCTCCGCGCGCGGGAAATCCTACTTCCTGGACAGGAGGTGACATAAAATTTTGTACTTAACACGGGCGCTAATAAAGAAAGCCTCAGATCGCATATTTATCGCCCTTGCCTTCGGCTCGGGCGTCAAATACCTGCGATCTGAGACATTCTTTGTTTTACCGCCCTTGTTAAGTAATGTACTATTTCGGCGCCAATTCTAGACGCTGTTTTAAATAAAAAAACTCCCGTTAGTCTGACATATTAAAATTATTGAAACGTAAAATAAACGTCATGAGAACCACGTATCGGTCTGAAACATGTCGAGGGAAATGACGTTAAGGACGTGATGAGTGACCCGTTTATTATATTTCAATATGATCGAATGATTATTTATTTGTATCCTTTCTGTACCTCCACTTGTTTGCCAACTGTAAATACAGAATGTCAAACTCATGCTATTTTTTAATGTAATCCACTCATTAAGCCACTACTAAATAAAACACGAGATAATATCTCAATTCAGCGATATAACGCAACGTAATTGATATCGGTTAAAATGTTATGTCAAAACCAGTTTACGAAGACCTCAGTAGACTAACTTAGCACGTTATAGTTGTGGGAGAGTGTAGAAAGGAGGGTCTTCTTATGGTGGTCGAGTGTACAATTATAATGTCATTAGTTAAAATGTCAGGACGTCGCTACGAGGTCAGTATATGCGGAACGCATGCAGACGACTTGAGCCCACACAGGCTTTTGAACTCCCCATTGGAAAATCAACTTTAACACTCATTAATAGGATTTAAATTTGTTGTTAAACTGTCCTGAATTTACACGTATTAAGATATGATATTGTGATGACATTTAATAACACATAATTGCCGGCCCGGACGCAAAGTGATTGCTTTTCTGAATGCCCGCGATCGGTACAAAGTCTGTTAACGATGGTTTGCAGTTAATTGCGGCTTCGCGGAATTTTGAATCCTTTGTTGGGTCTAATTTGCGGGCCTTTTGGGCGTGTTTACGGGCCTTTAGGGCCCGGTAACAGGCCTTGTTGGCGCCTGCCTTATTTTGCTCGTGTTTGCTTATTGAAGTAGATTATTTTATGAGGGTAATGACCTAAACAAGCATCTATTCTTCTTATTTTATAAAGATTTTAGTTTCACGTCTTTTCTGCGGACACGCCGTAAGTTAAGGGATAGAAAGCCTGGGTTTCCCTATTCCCTGGGTCACCAACACTACAACAAAATTCTGCCTCAGCATTCAAAACGCAAAAAAATAACTTAGTGATTAGGTAGGTGGTAGGTATTAAACCTTCATATTAAAATTACATGAAAGTAGAATGTAATTTACTAGGTTCTCCAATACGATTTGTAAAGCACAAGTTTGCTTAATGCAAGCTTTCATTAGGTCGTATATTATCAGTGCAAGTTGAAAGAAACGGTATATGTGTTTGTTATTGCTATGTTTATCTGACTTTTTGAATCCAAGCACTGTCGGGCTCTGATAGATGCGAGGCCAGAGCTGAAGCGATTTCTCTGATTGAATTTTAATGTGAGTCAGCGTCGTGAGGGTTGTTAAGAAAGACTGTTCGAATAACAGCTGTATTGTTGGTTATTTTCATGTAATTTCGACATTGCAGCTTCATTGTTATAATACGACGTGATTTCGCGTCGCCACAATTTTCCAGTCCAGCGTGTAGATTTGTCACAAAATGTAAATATAAATAAATAAATATTTGTGGACAATCTTACACAAATCAACCTAGTCCCAAACTAAGCAAAGCTTGTACTATGGGTACTAAGCGACGATATACATACTTATATAGATATAAATAGATACTTAAATACATAGAAAACATCCAAGACCCAAGAACAAATATTCGTGCTCATCACACAAATAAATGCCCCGGCCGGAATTCGAACCCGGGACCTCCAGCTTCGTAGGCAGGGTCACGACCAACTAAACTAAAGCGGTTGTCTGTTTGTGAGGCTATACCTGGACAATCAGGTCCCCCGCTAAAACAGTACACATCTTTATGACAGAAGAGAAAATTAAATTCCAATAAAAGTTCTATATAACTACACAAATTGCTAACAAACACACAAATTACCATTCAATTCAATTCAATACATTTATTTTAGGCATTGTCCATAAAGTGTTATTGGATACAAATTACAAAATCTTACAACTATTATTATTAAATTAAGTACCACTTTTTTATATAAAACGACGGTAACAAACAAGTCTACGGTTCACCTGATGATAAGTGGACACCGCAGTCTAGACAGTATAGTTGCACCCTGAAGGATACCTGGGGTCCGCTAGATCTAGTACAATCAAAACTCATTAATTTAAATCTTCCCTAAGCACCGACAAGACAATTTCCTAACCAGCCGGGTTGGTTCCAGGGCCCGACATCCCCGGTTTCCTGCTGCAGCCGTTCCGCAAGCCGAAGCGGATCCGAACGGCCTTCAGCCCCTCGCAACTCCTCAAGCTGGAGCACGCCTTCGAGAAGAACCACTACGTGGTGGGCGCCGAGCGGAAGCAGCTCGCCCAGGCGCTCAGCCTCACCGAGACACAGGTATGTGAAAAAAAAAGTAATACACAGCCTTCGAGAAGTTGGCGCCGAGCGCAGGCAGCTCGCCCAGGCGCTCAGCCTCACCGAGACACAGGTATGTGCTCCGGTTAGGTACCTACAGGTATTTAACCTATTCACCGCCTCAGTAGATTCTGTAAATTGTGCCTCACACGCCAGTCCTCGTCTAGCAAAAGACTGAAAATGAACCTTACACCTTACTTGATAGCACGTAGCTTGCCTTACATCGACTTGATCGACTCGATATGAAGACATTGGCGTGTGAGGCACCTAAATGTCCTGACTTTATATTAAGTGAAAGGCGGTGAAAAGGTTAAACAGCCTCCTTCATCTAGTAATCTGCCCAAAGTCAAAGAATTCGTTAAATCGGCACACCTTTAGGTATAGGTAAATACTTAATTTTTCCTTCATTCATTCTCGCCTTGGAATAAAGTTATTTTCTTGCGTGTGTAATAGTAATTTATTGTACAAATTAATAAATACCTAACAAACAGGATAATACTAATCAATTTATTAATTGAAGCTGGAAACTAATGAAATTCACTTCTCTAATGGCTAGTGCTATGTCATGAAACAACAAATTGAGAAGCGATTCAGTTGTAACGAGACTGAAAAGGAAGTACGTTTGTGTATCTCCTTCCTTTTCTTAAGGCGCAGGGTAGGGCAAGGCCTTCCCCATACAAACTTTGTGCAGGTTTTATTCGTCGGTTTTGGCACTAACAAATATAATATTTTTTTTGGTTGTAAATATTAGATATGCGAAGATCGTGATGTGAAAATTTTCAAATATTTCAAAAAAAAACAAAATTAAAAAATTAAAAAAAAAATATTAATAAAAAAAATTTACATCACGAAATAGCTATGAGAAAAATAAGCATACTGACCAAAAATCATAACTTTAATGCAAACACAAACGAAGTAAATCCTGCACAAAGTTTGTATGGAGAGAGCTTGCCCTACCCCTCCTCTTAAAGGGAGATCACGAACGAACTTCGTCCCTTGGCCCGTCAGGTTTCGCGTATAAACCGCGAATTACACATAGATAAGTACATTAAGTACATAGTGTTATTTTTTAATCAAATAGTGGGAAAGTCAAGTGGTCTAATATCCGTGTATGAAGTGATCGGGAAAGGTCATCAGTTGATAACTAGGTAATTGCCGGTCCGCTATCGCCCCACAATCGGTATTTATAGCTCTAGGCCATTGTCTAAACTGTGCGCGGCTTTTTTCCTGACATTTCCACAGGCGGTCATAACAACTCGGCCGCTTCACGGAAAGTATTACTCAGTCTAGTTATAAAAACGCTTTAATTGTTGATGATAATATATATAAAATGATCGTTTAAATAAAATAAGGCATGTCGTTAAGACCAACATACGATTACAAACTGATCATCGTTAAATATGGCGCCGGCCGGCAGCTGTCATTCCATAGAAACTTGTCAAACTTTCCGTACTTAAAAACACACACTTTATGATTACCGACACAGTTCGCTTTTGTTTCATTTCAATTCTCTGTGATTCTCCATCGTCCTCCCATAGCTTTTTCTATAGTTATGGCGTACGCACCAGAAACCACTGAAAACCAGACCTAGTTGGGATCCCTGTCATTCAGATTTTCAAAAACAGTTTGCAACACCAGATTATGAGGAATCATTCTGATATACATTTCTAAAAAACTGACAGGCCAATCCGTTCGAAACACCAGGATACGAGGAGTCATATTGACATTTCTAAAAAAGTGACAGGCCTATCCCCTTATTACCGACCTTGCTTCGATTTCTCCGCGCGGGTCGGAACGTCGGAAGCGCGCGCGCGGGTGTATCAGCGATAATAGATCGCGAAAAAATGATTTAATTACCTATACTATACGTCATTAGGCGCGGCGCGGTAGCGTTCGCAGCGGCGCTAATGATGCGTGCTGCATACCGGTGCAGCGATACTGACCACTTGTTACATAGTGTGCCTATGTCGACAGTAATTCATTATAACAACGGTATATAGTACGGGGCTACACAACTGTGACGTCACATTAAGTTGTCCTCGAAATAAGAGAGATTCAATGAAAAAACAAAAAAATACGTGTCTTCTAACTTTTCGAGATCTTGCTATTAAAATACAGTGTATACACAAAATTAGGGGCAGAAAAAAATTAATGTTGTTAATTGTCTTTCATACATTCAAGTCACAGTCAACTTGTATACTTTGACTACTTTGTGCTGACTAAGTAAGTAAGTAAGTAAGTAAGTAAGTAATTTTTTATTTGTAAACATAGGTTACAGATTGGTGGTGTTAGAGGTACAGAGTGGCACTATGTTTCGCCGGTAGGCATACAAATTTAAATTTAATCTATCATTACAATTAATAATTATTAAATAAAAGTATTAGTTATAGGCTGTAATTACAATCAATAAGTCCCAGAAATAATCAATAAGTCCCAGAAATACGTGAAACGTCTCGGGTTTTTTTCTTTTTCTGCCGTCAACCATGACAATGATGAGGTCAGTCTCATAATTAATTGTGCCAGTTGTAATAGTACATTACTGCAGAGACCAGTAAGTAAGCCATCCTGGACGAGTATGAGTTAGCCGGCCGAGCCGAAGGCGAGGTCCGGCTATAATACGAGGCCAGGATGGCACTTACGGTCGAAGCTTGTATAGTGCTTTTCTCAAAAATGAAACAAGTTGTATGAATAACAATATTTAAAAAAATTTCGACAATTCCGCCTCGATCGTTCTAAAATCGTAGTTAAAGAACCAGCTGTGCGCTGGCGCGCTCGCGGCGCGCGCCGGGCTGGCGCCGGGCGGGCGGGCGGGGGACACGCGCCGCCAGCTCCAAACTTATGATATGTAATGGGATTTACATACTTACTTCCTGGACAGTAGGTGTTACTTCCTGGACACTTCTGGCAACTGTCCAGGATGAGCCACTTTCGGATACTGTCTTCACAGATGTTATGAGAACATTACATACTATTTTTGAGAAAAATAATTATCCAGGCGTATGGTGCGCGGTGTTGCGGACGGTGCGGTAATGTTCTAGTTTAATAACGGGTGTGGCCGGGTTTCTAATGCTGGCTTTTTATCGCCCATTACGGGGTAATCATGACTACTAATTCGAAGGAACTAGATTTGTCGGTTGGCAACCAACCAAAGACTACAATGTATATACCTACTAACAACCAACTAGGTACCGGCTACATAGTTCATGGCAATCTCTTCCGTAAAAAATAGTGCCTTCGCCAAATCTTGGGATTAGGAAAAGGATCACGGGCATCCTTCGGGATGCAACTTTACTGGGAAAACGCAAGGAGGGTAATGAACTTGGGGGCCGATTTTTGAGTGTCGAACGCTCGAATTTTCATTCGATATCTGTCAAAACATTATAGTTTTTTGACAGATCTCGAGTGAAAAGTCAAGCGTTCGACACTCAAAAATCGGTCCCTGCTTGGCAATTTATGAAATTTGCAACAGTTATGAAAGTATTGGATCGTGTGAAGTTTACCTTAGATACATGGGTCATTACAAGTTAATTATAAAAACACCCGTTGATATTTGCAAAAATGCAGCTATAATTTTTGAAGTGAAAACTTCTTTAGCGGCGCTGAGCACTTTTGTACTGGGGAAAAATGTATAAACTCGCGATAAATTCTATGACCAGGTTAGTTGACCCCTCCTAGTATCGTGATTGCTATGTTACGAGGAGTCCCCAGCTGGTCTTCTTAAAAAGCCAAGGTTCTAACTGTTCTAAGACAATCCTAAGATTTTCCATAAAGATCATATTTCAAATAAATTCTCATGGAAAGTAGCTCTTATTGTCCCTAAAAAAGCGTTTCCAAAGTCCAATATCGGATAGCCAGACTGACCGATTTCCGTAAAGATCATATTTCAAATAAATTTTCATGGAAAGTAGTTCTTATTGTCCCTAAATACGGTGACAGTTCCCTTCAAAATACCTAGTGGCCAAGAGTGATGGATAAAATACCAAGGGCCTGACACGCTTTGTAAGAGAAAGATAGCCTTATTGCGATTCCTATGAGAGGAAGTAGAAAATAGTGCGATGTTTTGTCCTTATCACCGACCGTTTTTTTTTTAATTTGTTTATGTTTAATTTGCTAAGAAAGCTATTGGAATACAAAACAATAGTTGTTTCTAAGTGGCCAATTTTGTTCATATCAGGAACACATTGCACGTAAGAGCTTGTAAATTATAATAAATTATATCAATATTATTTAGCTCCTGTTACCCAAGCCAGCGCTAATTGGAATGCAATTGCCATAATTATCCATAATTACGCATAATTATGTCATTATTGTAATTCACCTGATTGTCTAGATGTTCTTGTTACATTTTTAAGTCAAATAAAGGATAATTGTGGAATAAGTATAGCAAATAAATAATTTGAGTTTGAGTTTGAGTTTGAAAAAGTTTAGGTTAGGGTCATTCAGGCAAGTGCGTCTATAAAACATATTTAAGAGAGGAACGCGGAACCCGGAACGTCACATCGTCTATATTTGGAGGAAACAAGTTATACGTCCCTGTGCTCGACACTGAGCCAATACACGGCACTTTCAATCTTATGTCATGATGACAGATGTAAGGTGTCGAGCTCTGATTGGCGCTGTTAGAAAGTGACGGATGGCTCGAGATACGCCGACATACTCTCGAGCGCAACACGTGCTAGGCCTACAGAAGACCTCAGCCATAACAACACCACTACCATGTGCTATGGTGTTGTGTTCCTGGTGGTAAGATTGCCAGAGCACCCGAGGATAGTTAAGAGCCCAACATAATATGCACTTTTGCCAATGTTTATCGACCTCGATCTCAACATCTATAGTGATTAAATATCTGTCCTTTCAGTTTATTAATCTTGAACTATTTTCCTCCAGTCTGTTAAAAGTGAAAACACGATTTGCAAAAATTTCCCTATACTTTTATTTTTCAAACTGATCCTTTTTTTCGTTTTTTTTGGTTGGATCTTTAAAACCCTCCCATCTTTGACAATGATTTTTGATTTAATTAGTTGTAAAATGATAAGTTCTCAAATCTGATAAAAAAGATTATCCTTATAAATGTACACGTTTACGAAACACACGCACTGAGCTTCCATAGAGAGCGGGATGGTTAACTGAAAACTCACGCGTGTTAGAGCGGGGCTTTTGCAATGCCATCTACGCCCTCTTAAGAGTGGCAACCCAAACTTAGATGTCGACACAACGAAGCATTTAGTCCATAAAGGGACGGACACACGCTTGCGGTTCTTCCGGAGTCTCAAACGCCATAGGCTATGGTGTCTGTCTGTTTATGTTTACCCTGTGCTTGTTTGTCACCTTCGCTGTATAAAAGCGAGTGCATCCGCGGGCACAAGTAGCGGCACACAACCAATAGGGATGTCGACTCAATTTTTTTTATTACTTCAATAGAAAGAAGACATAAAACTATGCCAAATAGTGAAATCCTATTCAAATATCTCAAAAAATAACGAAGCTACAACGGTTAGAATGTTCGTAGTTAGAGAGAGAAAGTGCTACCTAAGCGTGACGTCACTTTTAAGTAGCGCCATAGTAAATGACGATCGTTCAATACAAAGGTGCGTTTTGCGGAAAAGGGACAGAACATACCCACTCTTAAAACTTTGAAGATTTATAATTACGTAATTATTTATTTGTTTGAATTACTTTTTTCGCCATTTGATTAAGAATTTGAGCCTTTATGTAGAAAATTTGGATTTATTGATTTTCTTTTATAGTGTCGTCATCCCAATTAAAGATTCCACACGCCTCGGATATAAGTTAGTTTTTCAGCTTTCCGAGTTACAACACCAGAATGCGCTGTATTGCGCCCGACCGAAGTATTTAGTACACTTGACAGCTGTGTTATAATTAAGTATAATAAATAATGATACATATGCATTTACGATTTCATGATCTATATAGTGTTGTCATATGGTCAGAACCTGTTACTAGTGTCGTGTCGAGGCAAACTTAAGGCCGGGTATTGTATTACCAGTTTTGAGTTTTTAAAAACCATCTGAGACATAGAATATAGTGTCTTAAAATCTAAAAAAAATATATGTGTTACATGAGGATCTTGTCTAGTCAAAATCGCAGTCAGTTACATGACCTGATGAATTTCACTCGATAGACAAAAATCGCGAAGTTACCCCTTTTTGGAATGTATTTTCAATACTACGGCTATATAACTGATATTTAACATTTAATTCTTGTACTCAATTAAAGATCGTAAATAGTTATAGACAAATTCGCAGGGTTTGCTTTGATAAAATGATTGGCTTAATGACTATAGCTAAATATTTATAAAACTGCGCGCAGAGCTTGCGTAGAGAGCGGGATGGTTAATTGTAAACTCACTCGTGTTAGAGCGGGACAGTTGCGTTGGGGATACCTCCCCTTAATTATGTTGGTATTTTCGATGTTGGCTGGACATTTTGTACTAAGTACTGTTTTCGCCATCCTTTTAAATATAATTAGCATTTAGTTAGCTGAATAATGGTTGTGTAAGTGTACATTATGATATGAAGTAAGTATTCTTGGCAATTATACATGCAGGCACGTCCGGCATTAATTTAATCGAATATATATTATAGACGTGAAGTGTGTGCCGGTTTGTTCCTCTTAATCTAAAATACTCAATGGATCTCGACGAAATTTTAGGCACATAAGTTCGTATTTACATGGTGCAAAAACTTGCATGTGATTTTCATTAAATTGCGGGGTTTGATCGTAATCCTACTCCTCTTAAGCTCAAGCCACACAGAGAGCGGGCGGGCGGTGGCGGCGCGGGCGCGGGCGGTGGCGGCGCGGGCGCGGGCGGCAGCGGCCTTTGTCGGCAGCCGCCACCGACAAAGGCCGCTGCCGCCCGCGCCCGCGCCGCCGCCGCCCGCGCCCGCGCCGCCGCCGCCCGCGCCCGCGCCGCCACCGCCGGCCCGCTCTCTGTGTGGCTTAAGCTTTAGCTAGGTAGCCTGGTAATCTAAAAAATCTATAGGCGACGGTAACCACTTATCATCAGGTGGGCTGTCGGCTTGTTTGTCACCAAAGTGGAAAAAAAACCGCAACCCAGGGGGGCGATTTTTGAGTTTCGAACGCTCGAATTTTCACTCGACATCTGTCAAAACGTCATAGTATTTTGACAGATCTCGAGTAAGAAGTCGGGCGTTCGACACTCAAAAATCGGCTCCCAGTTCTTGCACCATGTCACAGAATAGATAATACCATGTTACGATTTACATGGTCCAAGAACCCATGCCTTAATGTTGTTTAGACATCAGAATACCCCATTAGGATATATATTATACACGCTTATTAGGAAACGCAAACAACAGCTAGTATTAATTTAAGTTTTGACTAAAAGTTAGACGTAATTTTAGACTAAAAATTATTAGATGGGAAGTAGTAGATATGGAGCGTGGACTAATAGAGATGTTTTCAGTTTTTGCGTGGAGGCAGGAATGCAGCTCATTAATAAAACAATAGAGCATTAGCGCAAAATTGGCCGCAGCATGCGAGCGCACTCGCTAATGTGAGTAGTCTGCAGCGGAGACCGGCACAGCAGAACATATTTAGTTCACACTAGCTTCTGCCCGCGACTTCGTTTGCGTAAACTTACACTCCTTATTCCATCCCTTCGAGGGATGATTTTGTATTCTATATGTTCATCCAGTTTATAAACACGTTGTATACCAGGTTTCATCGTGACTGATCTAAACTTTCATATCACGCAAAATATAAAATAGATAAGTGCCACAAAGACACACACACAGCACACACCATGGCCACAGCACGGCCAAGTCAAGAATTATGTCTAAGGAAAGTCGAGACTGACGTTTATTAAAACTTTTTAAATTTACAACTGTACTATTTAACTATGTCAACATAAGCAAACTACTACTTGTCATACCTAATAAAAAAAAAAAAAAAAAACTATGTCAAATGTGTTAAACGTCACTTATTTGTCGTGTCAATGTAGGCAAATGATTGCTTGATACTTCACAAGTCGGAAAAACAGGAAGTAAGTCGCGCAATACATTAGTCCAACGGGTGAAAGCCACCAAGTATTAAGGCACCTTGAAAAAATGCAGCTATAATGTTTATGTTTAATTTGCTAAGAAAGCTATTGGAATACAAAAGGGTGAAAGCCACCAAGTATCAAGGTGCCTTACTTATGAGAACGTAAACTATTGTTGGAGATCCTACTGTGCGTGTGTCGGGTGCGCGCGAGTGTATTAATTACAGTGCTAATGTGTCGGATCTACGAATTACCCGCTAATGAGCCGTGCCCGGCTTTCTGTGTTTCGCAATGGTTGCGCCCAACTTCCACCGACACGTCACTGTCTTATCTACCCCACATACTTCCACCGTCTTACCATGGGGTAATGCCATGGAGGCTCACTGGTTCAGTCAGAGGTCGTAGCAGCTCGAGCCCCGCACGCGGGCGAGCTTGTGACCCGCACGCGGGCGAACTTGTGACCCGCACACAGGCGAGCTCGTACTAAGCTGTTGTTAAAAGGCCCTGTTAAGAGTGGGGGCATTTGTAGCTATTTTTCCCGCTATCCAAAGGTTGCCTGGAAGAGATCGCTCTATAGGGATAAGTCCGCCGGTTGTTTACTTCTAATTTAAGTCTTATACTGTATATACGTTTTATTATTGAGGTGTGCAGTAATATTATTGCTTCTTTCATACAAATGTACCTAATAACTGTCACAACAACGTTTTTGATGAGAAGTCCCGAAAGCTTTGCCATTCGTTTATGAGCAAGTTTGTATGCGTAAGCCACAGGAAATTACTTGTAAATTACAATCTTCCCCGGTAAAACATGATCGATTAAAAAACTCCAATAATCGAATTATTAACGTAAACAACTCCTCCTAATGGCGGCCGCTGCGTAGTTTACTTAATCACCTGAAATTACGCGCCTGCGCCGTACATCATATAAAATTCTAGAGCAAAACCACAGAGCGAACATAGTATTGGCAGTATACTGACTTGCAACAAACCGCGGTAGTAACAAAAAATAGTGATAGCTGCTGGTCATTCCATGCTTAAAGTTTCATTTAAGTCAATTTTACGTAAGTTTACAGAGTATGATGGATCCTGGGTCAGGGGCACTCAACTCAAAATAAAAAAAATCTTTATTCAAATAGGCCTAGCAAAAACGACTTTTAAATCGTCAGTTTTATATTACACAGTTTGAACCGAATTATTCAGAGCAATTTATGCATGCAATTATAATTTAAAAAAAGTTGTATTGCTGTAATCTATGTCAAACAGAATATAACAAATTCACAAAAAGATCGTCAATAAGGGAATGCATGAACAGTGATTATCCTATTTGTCTGTTTCTGCGACTATTTGATAGAGCGTGACAGATATATTAGTTTTATCCATCACGCAGAATAGGTTTTATCACACGTCATCAATGAGCTAATGTCACATTTACTCTCAAAGTTCTGAATTGTGCCACCTTATAAAATGACAAAACTGTGTCTAAAACTTGATAATAGTATTCATGCATCATGTAAAACACGAGCGGTTTTTTCTGCGTCAAAAAACTGTGAGCACAACTTACATCGTACCGGGAGGTTGTCTCGCTTGTCGTTAAATGGCGCGTCGGGCTCTTGGGCTGAAACGATACATTACGTGCTTTCAATATCGGAATTATAGCCCGCGACCAGTCGTATCATAGCGTGCGCACGCGCATCAGGAGTGCGCGATATCAGACCTTATGTGCCGTTAGAATAAGGGTTATGATTGACCGTCGGTTGGTGGACGGAGACATTGTTAAGTGTTACTGTGGATTTAGTTTCCGTGTACAAACACAACAAATAAGTACTAGTGTAAAATTCCATTTACACACGGCGGATTATTAAATATATGTATGTAGGTATATCGTCATCTAGTACACATAACAGAGGCTTAGTTTGGGCCTAGGTCGATTTGAGTAAGATTTTCTCCGACCCTCTCGAGGGTCTGTCGTGAATGTCGTGATGCTTGCCGACGCGCTCTGATGCTGGCGGCTATGACAGCTAGCGTTCACATTTATCCGTATTATGACGATCTGAAATTACCAATTTCGGAAGTCTTCGATCGCAAGAATCCATATTCCATAGGCATCGGTGTTTGCTTATACCATCGCAGGCTGTAGGTATGCTTATCCTCCTACAACGGAACTTGTGTATTTAAAAAAATTTGAACAGAGTTGCATTTATTTTGTTTCGCCTCGTCGCATTGGGCGGCTAGAGGATTTGCCGTAGTCAATACTAATATTGTCGATATGATGTGAATTCTTATACGTTTGACATGAATGAAAATTGTAATTTACATCTATGAAATTAATGAATCTGAATCATCAAAAAAGACATGGTTATGTGGGACAAATGTCGTATTTAACATGCCCGCTTCCTGTAATATTTCATAAAAGATTAGTCTGCAGTTAGAATTGATAAATAACGAGCACTGTCAAGCGTACATTATACAATGATTACGGCCATTGTATAATAAACTAATCAAGATTAAACATACAATGTAGGAAACTTGTTCTATAATCATGTACATTGACAGCACATTAAATTATTAATATCCTGTCAATTACAGACAACCTGCAGCCGTTATTGGGAAAATATACATTAATAATAATTAGTTGACAGTTGTGGTCGTGTCTCACTTACCTACGTATAATGTAAACTAGATAAAGGAGTAGGTATACATATAAAAAGGGTAAACCGCCAGTAACCGGCCACTTAAGAAAATGACATTCAGTTATATGCCTACTAGCCGCCACATTTGTGCAGTGAAGACCGTCTTTCAATACATGAAGTCAACTCTGAACCCAGTTATTTTAATTTTATTTAGTTATAATTGCAGAAATACCAACAATTCGTTTGCTCTGTGCATATTTTTGCGAAGTGGCCAACAACATTCAATTTAACCTAAAAGTGACAAAAACTATGACCACTATGACATGTGATTGAATATGACTGAGATTTTTTCAATCCACCTGTACCTTGTACAGTCGTCATCAGATATAGATTTATGAGCATCCTAATAAAGCGCACTAAAGATATTTGATCATGATCGCACTGTACAATTAGACCTAAATGAGTATTAGGTTATCAAAAACCAATTACTCGTAGATATCCTAAATACATATGCGTAGTATAAGTAAATCAATCAATCATCTTACGATTCTTTTGCTGGTAGGTATAACGTTTGATTCATACTCATACCTCATACCACATTCATACACATGTTATATTCATACACATGTCATCATATTATATTATTATTTATACGTTCCATTTGATTGAAATTCATCTTTACTCGGTTTATAAAATAATTGTATTTCGATACCTCAAAATAATCTCTGCTATTTAAACAAAAACATAACTTTTATATGACGACGTGTCAAAACTGATTTCATATCTCCATAGACAAGGGATTATCATACCTACGCACCCCTCGCGCAAGCGCGATACACTTCACGTTTCATTCACACGATAATAGTCTATAGGCGGTTAGTATAGAGTCGGTTTTGCTTTGCGAGGGGTGGCTGGGCGGTTACCCCCCGTGATTTAGACGTGTCACCGACGGGGGGTCGAGGGTTAAGTAGGGTTGTCGAGCAACTTAGGTGTTAGATACCTATGGTGTAATTTGAGCGATGTCTCAAATTTATTAGTGACATATTAGATACCTACTTAAATCCAGAGCTGGGTTACGTACTTAGCCAACGTTGTCACTCGTCCAATCCGCCTTAATATTCCATACTGTCAGACCTCTAGATAGGTCTAACTGACGTAATATACTTAAACAAATAGCTGGTTTACGGATCAGTATTTATTGGCTGGGTGCGCGATGGCAGCGCCAACTAGCGGTCACAATTACGGCGGACTTAGAAATATCCAGTGGCTGGTTATCATTACGAAAAGAAGGAAAACAAACAAACAATTTTAATGATAATCGTAATTTTCATAGATTCTATTCGATCACGTAAAGCTTATGTCTATTTCACGCCTAAAATGGCTAAATCAATAAATTTCAGGTGTACCTACACGGACTTTCTCATGGCTGACTTCACGAGAAATAAGTAAAGAAATAAACAAATATAATTGAATAAAGCATTGCATATATAATGTAGACGATCATTTATGACTGTAGTGTCGTAAATAATGCAGACTTTTTGTGCATTTTCAGGTAAACATGGCTAAATTAATTATAAAAACTCCAATGAAGTGCGCACTGCAAATCCTGTCATGTGGCTTTGGGTACCATGGCGATCGATCGGCACTGAAATAAAGCAACAAATAAATTATAGTAACTTAACCGTTACTTCTTACAGCATACAAAATATAATATTAAAAATCATGCTTTATAGGTTAGCTTCCTTACTTTTTCCTCTTGACAACGATTATCCATTTCATTTGTTGTGCTCGTTTCCAACTTACTTGTGGGAATTTATAGAATTTATGATCACTGTTATGCCATTCTTCTTGCAGTTAACTACGCAGCTGGTTTCGTACCGCATGTTTATTTATTTTTACTTAGAATGCACGGATACGTAAATTTCGCTAGTAAAAAGTGACAGTTGGTCCGCGGAAAGTTCCTTTTTTGGCCACGGTGCGCGCTGCGATCGATTCCTGGTTCCCCCACCACCTACTTCGCACCCAGCGAATACTCATAACGATTCGTTTACGTTTTGTTTTGTTGTCATTTATATTTCCTATGTCACCATATCGTATTTTTGTATTTAACATATACTTTCTTAGGCTGGGTTGCACCAAACCGTCTGTAATCGTAAGCGGTGTTCGTCAAATCTGATTGTATGAAAAGTTTGACAAGTTTCTATGGGATGACAGTTGCCGGCGCCATATTTGACGATGACCGGCCTGTGTTCGTATGTTGGTGCAACCGACCCTTAGTTCACTTCGACAGTTGCTAAAAAATGCCAAATGTAGTAAAAAAGTATAACAAGTTTATAATTTTCATATTTAATTTGGATTTTTTAACAACACCATACTCAATCAAAAATCAAAAGTCCAGTGCATTTGATGACGAATAGGATGGTTTGTACCAAAGTTTGATAAGTTTCTATGGCATGACAGCTGCCGGCGCCATATTTAACTTTAATAAATTGCAATGTTTATACGTGGCAACCCTAAGTAATAGCGCCGCGGGGCGCCGGGTGAGATGAGGGATGGTGAGAGCATTCCTATCGCAGTGCATCCGCTATGGCTTGTAAAGGGTGCTGTGTTGGTGTCGGTAGGTGTCGCTTATTTTATATCTATTGATCAAGTAACGCCTGATGGTCCGCGGCTAGGCGCGGCGTACCCATAGTTTCAGGGTAATACAGTCTATTGAAAGGGTTATTGCTCTAATATTCGGTTATTCAAAAGTATTCTGCAAGTGTATAAGTACGTGAAAGTAGGTATGATGGACACTTTGGTGCTTTGTCGCTTTCAAATGACGATGGAAATTTAATATGACCGTGTAAACATGACTTTTAAGTGACAAGGTACCTATCTACAACAGGACCTTTTTACATATCAGAGCTTATAATTAAAAATACAATTGATTATTAATATAATTATGAACACAGTTGATAAAATGAAACAACAGACAAATACATGAGCACGTATTTGCCGAGAGATGCAAAGAATAGAAGTTAAGGAAATTTCATTACGGCTAGCCATTTTTAAGGATTAACTATAGCCAAATTGCCTAATTGTTATTAAGGTTATAAATTTCAGTACCTAGCCATCATTATGTGATAGATACTTCTATCTTATGTAGCATGAGAATGACTGATATTGACTGTACAATATTAATACGCTAAATACGTATTATAACTGTTCATATTTGGAGTTGATTGATCTGTCGATCATTAACGAAAAGCAATAAAATATATCCTCCGGAAGTGGACCGATTGGAATCATGGAAACTGTCGAAAAAGGGCCGCCCGCGCACCTCGCGGCCGACGGAACAAGCCGCGACTATAAAGCTTAAGCCACACAGAGAGCGGGCCGGCGGTGGCGGCGCGGGCGCGGGCGGCGGCGGCGCGGGCGCGGGCGGCGGCGGCGCCACCGACAAAGGCCGCTGCCGCCCGCGCCCGCGCCGCTGCCGCCCGCGCCCGCGCCGCTGCCGCCCGCGCCCGCGCCGCCGCCGCCCGCGCCCGCGCCGCCACCGCCCGCCCGCTCTCTGTGTGGCTTGAGCTTAATAACTAAGTGACCAAACACTTGATTGGATTCTAGTTATTTAAATTAATATATTGCTGTATCATCTTGCTACCTACGCCAAATCTTGGGATTAGATAGCAGACCCCAGGCATCCTTCAGGATGCAACTGTACTGGGATAACGCTAGGAGGATGATGATTGCTGTATCATCTTGCTGCTTTGAATATTGAAAATGGGATTCTTTTCTGAATATTTGTAAGACATATAGGTACCAAGTTACTGTGACAAAGGCAAAATAAATTTGATGCATTTTTTAAATCTGATAAATAGTTTAAAATAGGTTCACCTACATACATATATAGGTAATTATATTGTGTACATGATGTGTGTATATAATGTGTACTTCCTTCTCGGGCCAAAGGTATTTGACGACGTCAATGTAAATACGATTTCTAATGGAGTCCTTATCAGTCAAACATGATCATCTAGGTATTTAGTTTATTTTCTGTGTAAATTTACAGGTCATCTTGACATTTTCTCTTCGTTACCTACTACTATTATAATAATAAATACTACTATTTAGTACAGGACTATAGCAACATAATATGATAGATTTTACATGTACAATTTTAGGATGTTTCATTAAGAAATATCGTGTCAACCATCACTCAAAATTATTCGAATTAAAAACCGTTTCTTCCATTATTTCCAGTATTTCTTATACAAATTACAGCAACAATAGAAACCTGAAACCCTCCGCCATCTTGCCTTTAAATGCGAACCGGAAATACTGTTGAACGTCCGTTTTCCCCGCCGGAAATGGACTCTAAGCTACATTGTTTTCTTTCGGCCGGAAGTGCTTTATGGCCTGCGTTTGGTGATTATTGATTATCAATTATGTCATTTTGAATCGCGTAATGCGGTTATGATTTGGCAACTTATTTTAAAGATCCTCGTGTACAGTCCAAATCATAAATATGTCGTCTCCAAACTGACAAAAATATTCGTAGGTGGGTACGCTGTTATGTACTTGTCAGTAATTTTCGTATCCGAGCAGGATTCGAACCTGCGATCTCCTGGCATTCGCAGCCGGTCGCTCTAGCCAACTGACTCACTGAGTGATTTGGCTGATCATTATATGATAGTACACTAGTTTTTGCCCGCGATTTCGTCTGCGTGGAACTCATTCGAATCGAGATAGAATTTAATTGCTCTTTTATTATATCATCGCTCTTCCACAAACTTCCACTCCCTTAAGCTATGATTTCCGGGATAAAAAGTATCCTATGTTCTTCCCCGAATCTCAATTAGTTAGGTGACTAATGTAACTATGCCAAATTTCATCTTAATCGGTTCAGCGGTTTAAGCGTGAAGAGGTAATAGTGAGACCAACCAACAGACAGACCGACAAACTTTCGCATGTATTTTTTTTTATTTTGTTTTTTTTTTTTTCATTTTAGTGATTGGGCAGGGGGCCGATTTTTGAGTTTCGAGCGGTCGACTTTTCACTCGAGATCTGTCAAAAAACTTTGATGTTTTGACAGATGTCGAGTGAAAATTCGAGCGTTCGACACTTAAAAATCGGCCCCCTGGGCTGGGAATTGCTGTAGAAAAATTGGTATCTGGTTTTTTGTAGTGTAGGGACTTTCTCGAAAACGCCTCGGCCTATAACTTAGCGTTGCAACCCGCACTTAGCCCGCAATTCGTCTTACAAATCTAGCTGTCTGCTGGCAGTTTTATGCCCCCGATAGTGCGCCGACGCGGCCGGCCGGAAGCACTGTAAACGCGCGCGCACACTTCCGACCATATCGCGATGAGCATTAAACGGGTTGGATGGACCGGGTGAAAGATTGTATGTAAGTGGAGGCTCAATTTGGCAGCTGATATATTGGGTTTGAATTGGAATAGATTAGTGCGCTCTAGCTTTTATTTGTCTGTCCACTAGAAGTATCGAGGGCGACAGAATAAATACGATTTAAATATAAGCTAAATACAAGTATAATATACATTCATACATCGTTCCGGATAAATTTTGTTTATTTTATTTCAAAAGGTACATAAACCAGACAGTAATCAAAATGTACAGAAAAATACATAGAAGAGACACACATGACCAGATTACAGTCCAAAAATATATGTACACATCATGGCTATGAGTTATAATTTAGAGAAAAAAGAAAACTGTTTGAATTACAAAGAAATTGATAGCAAAAGGCAAACAAACACTAGCGCAGCGCACTGCACTGTTATTGACGTGGTCTAATTATTTGTGGCTAAATATACATATTTTATGAATTGAGAGATTTTGGAAACATAAACATGATGAAATGATGGACTATGTATGTACTAGATGCATTTTAACTCTACCATCACAGTACAGCTACAGTCAAAGTCTAAAGTATAAACATATACCTAGGTTCCCAAAGCGATAAAAACATGTAAGTACGCTCTGACATTTGTCGTCACTATGTGCGTATCTATAGATATTATAGATGTTGAATATAGCTAGACGTTGGCTAGCAACTGATAGTTGGACTAAAAATGAATTTGCAAGAATGTTTTGTGAAAAAAAATGGAAACCTAATGATCAAATGCTTACCTACACTTCTCATGTTAGCATGTACTGTAAATGCGATGAATGATGTAACTGATGTAGGTACCTAATCATCACATTTAATAAAGACTTCGTAATGCCGATCAAAAGTACAATAACCAATTTCATCAGTCACTTTACAATAATATATACTGGATCAATGCCTTACAATACAACTCCATACAAAAGACAAACAAAAATTAAACGGCTACCAATTTCAAACTAAACATTAATCAAACAAAATAAATTTACTCTGCTCACAAAGACATCCCCCATCCCCCCAACACCCGAAAACCCCTATCACCATCTCCATTACCCGTAAAAATTGCAAATGGGGCTGCCGCTCAATTTGTCGCATATAGCGCCGTCTCCTTCTCTCCTTAATGGGTCGACAATAAAGTAATATACAGATAAATAGCTTTCCGTTTAAATTTCGGTCCAAATTCACGCCACTTAATTGCGCGACTCCCCTCGTTACACCCGTCCCGTTTTCTCCCGCGAAGTTGGTACCGTCGTTTCGCTCTGTGATCCCTAGGGGAGTATAATCGAGCACATAAGTGCTTAATCGTATTTCGGGGTTTGAATAGCTACCCTTTATTTATTCAGTGCCCTCGGTGTTATGAGCGATTCCCTTTTCGCATTATCCCATTAAATTCATTGTTTGCTGTAGCGATAACCAGAACATTGGGCCATTTTCGTACTTGTTTAGATTCGTTTGTGTGTGTGTGACTTTGTACGTGTTTTGTGTAACGCACACATGCTTAGGGGACACATTCGACCCCCAAATGAGCAGAGCAGACCCCAGCGGTGATGGCAGATGCGTTTAGAGTAACTCTATTAAAGCGGTGTCGCAGGGAAGCAAATTTGCATCAAATAGCTATAATTGGTTTATGGCAGTTTAAATTAGTTCTAGTAGGGGCGAGGGTTGTTTTAGTAAATGATGTGATGATGTTTTTGTGTTATTTTATCCTTATTATTTTATGCGGGTTGAGAACTGTAACTCTGTCAGGAATTTTAGAAATTCTTTTAGTCTCCGTCGGAAGGGGCGAATAAGGGGCCACATATCTGAACACGAACATGTTTAGCAGGGAATTCCAAACCTTATTTAAAACATGACGTTAAAGAGACACGGTACAAATGGTGTTAAGCCGTGAGTTCGATCGAATATCAAACTCACACCCACACATCAAAAAGGTTCTCGCTCAGCCCTTATTAATTGCGTCATTTGTCGACATTATTTTGATATCCAGTGATATCAAAGTGTATAACTGGATATCAATGTCGACAAATGACGCAATTAATAAGGACTGAGCGAGAATCTTTTTGATAAATCACTCGAAAACTGATACCTCAAGAATCAAATTGTGAAATATAATACCGTAACCTTTCATCTCATAATGTTAATCGTTTGGGGAGTATATGCCCACCAGCCCAAAGGCGTCGCCCGTCCCGGGGGTCACATGTAGAGGGGGGGTATGTCGTGACATGTAGAGGGAGGTTTTTGGTGGGTTTGGAACATTTTGATAAACTTCGGTTGTTGGATATCTACTCGACCCTTGATTGTCAATAGTTGACTATTGTTATGAATGAAGACTGTCGTCAAGTGTTGGGCAAATGTAACGCTACATATAATATATTTTTCCTAATCTACATCAGCAGAACTGAAGCGACACAGTAGATAACGTTACGTTTAGTAAAGTTAAAGGTCTATTATTCCTACAGCCGGTCCAAATAGAAGACATAATTCCCATTCACATTCTGTGAAAGACCCAAAGGCCACGAACAAGACTTCAAAACCATGATAATGATGGGCGAAGTCACTGGAATCTAACAATTAACGCTTACGTTTGCGTTTAAATACCTAAACATTATTCATGAATGCACAGGAATTATTAAGGAAAGAGGCGCCAGTAGTAAAAGAACTAAGTAACTTAATGTCCGTGTTTTCTGTTTGTAAATGCCACTATCCCAAAGCCAATAAGCACCCAATCGATGACCCAATCACAAATACCTAAATTGTAAAATAAATGATATTTAAATGTTAATAAATTAATCTTAATTATAAAATGTTAAATACCTATAACTCATGATCATGACATTGTAATTTTTTGACTTGTAAAATACCAAATTTTATCAATAAACACAGAATCTGAATCTGAATCTGGATACAAGTCTGAGATTTTTTAGATTGAGAAAAGGCTGAGATTCTTGTACATATTAGGGCGTGGCCGCAACACTGCGTTTGCTGCATGCGACGCGATGCGACGTCGCAACGCAGTGCTGTGGCCACGCCCTTAGTTGCAAAGGTAGCGTTGGCGAAAACCTTAATGCATCAAAGATTCTGCTGTAAATGGATTTTACGATTTGCAAGAAACATGTTTAAATAACTCTCATGAGTATCATAAGACAAAAGAGATGTGGACAAAAGACATTTCAGCGGTAAAAAAACTTTTACAGGTTATGCGGAATGACATCTTAAGTCGATACAAGAATGGACATGTTTTCTTACTTTATCTATAACTAATTTGTGTGTTTAAAGCAGTTTGTAGCCGTTAAAAGTTATGCTAAAAACTGGTACCAAGACAATAAGAGATTGTCCTGACTAAGTTAAACGTATAATTAAAGAATACGTAAGAAGACTAAGAAGCGAGTGGACGTCCCTCTTTTGTCTTCGTGCGTACTTTGTAATAGTTGGTAATAGTATGAAAGGATTCTTGTTGGGGGAAAAATCGTAAAATGTAACCTTGTCGATTTGTAGAGTGCCCCATCGGCTAGTAAGAATGATGATTTTTTTTCGTATGTCTTTAGAGGACGTAGCACATGAATGCCTGACTTTCCGTTCCGTAAAGTCTGATTCAAGTTAAATTGTGCAGGCGTCAAATATAACACCGAGTATGTACCGCACTACCGAAGCATTTTCCGCTACATTACAATATAATAAATTATAAAAAAATTAAGCGATATAAAAAAAGAAAAATGGTTTATTTTCAGACCAAATTGATCCATAGTTTGTTAGTAACAATCAACAGGGTATCTTAAGAACTATGTATAGACAACATATAAATGTATGTATGTATGATATAGACAACATAGTGTCGCTAATGTTCCCTTCCTCCCTGTTTGCGTGTTCTCGATATACTCGCGCTAACGACGTCGCATTGGACGCACGGGTCGTTGCGCAGCGATTGATATTCGATGTCGATCCGCGGCTAATGTACCGTGGCCTGTTCGCGCAGCCGCGCACCCTCCGACTCATATACTAATTGATTTAGACTGTGTGAAAATGATCGGTTTGTTATGGTGTATTGTCTCGTTAAAATATAGTTTATTTATTAATATCATTGTTAATGGGAATGGGTAGCGCTTTATTTTTACATATTAAGTTTATTTTTGGTGTAAAAATATGAAATGTGGGATCATCTTCGATATTTTTGCATACTTGTGGCGCCCGTGTGAAAAAAAATCGCCTGTTTTCTTAATGTAGGTAGACTTAAGTTACAAATTTTGTTATATTACAAAACAGTTTTTTTATATAAAAAAATACATTTGGTTTGTGCTGGTAAGGTACTTTTGTAACGGACAAGGTAGTGGATATGCCTCCCAAACTGACTGCTACAACACAGCTTTAAAACAATAAAAACTAAAAACCCAGCCTGCTTCAAAATTTTAAAACAAACGAGCCATAAAACACACAAAATCCAAACCAATAACCTTTATCAGAAATCGGTAAATCATTAAAATATCGCAATAATAATAACTTATTAAATTTTCCATTAGCCAAGAGGCAGTGGCGGCTGTACAGCAATTCAAAATGTCAGTAAAACATAATTTGCCGCTGGATTGCCGTGAAATTGTGCAAATGTTATGGCTTACATTACTACGAACAAGTTATAAACTTATTATTTACCTACCGCTGATAAAGCTTAATCGGAAATTACACTTTTATTTTTAGGAACGAGATTGTTATAGCTTTCTGAGTTAACTGAAATGCCGTTTACTTTTTATGGAGCTAAAACAATGTACGCAATGGGAACTCCCAATGCGTCCCGAAAGTAAACTTTTATTATACTTTCGTATGTTTTACTGTAAACTGTGGCCGAAACTGCCGTTTTTCTCCTCGGGAGTAAAGGTTGTTAACATTTGAACATTGTTGTCCAGAAACTATCGTTAGATACCAAAACCGACTCTTATCGCCGTTTCAAAACAATATTATTAGATACCACGATGATTTCTTTATTATCCAACATGGATTTTTAACTAGTTCATACCATCCTGACAATCTCTTTAATAAACGACTTTAAAAAAACATCGTTCCTATGAGATTTATGTTGACATGTTCTTGAAATATTTATGGAGTGGTAGTTGGTTGTACACAGTTACTTTGCTCGTTCGTTTAAGTATTAAACTTTTGACGATATGCATTTCCATAAACGAACAAATACAAACAGTCTTCAGTTGTAAATTTCTCAAACGCGACATTGGCTGCAAGCGCCATGAATAGATTTTTCGCGCCATTAAACTTGACAAATTGTTTCACAAAATGGCGGCTGATTTTTGCGCGGGAAATCTATTCTCCCTCGCAGTTTCGGATTTTCTTTCAATAGCGAATGAAATATGATTAGGGAGCGATGTTCGACAATAGTCCGAGATCATAAATTGTTGCGTTGCGGAAGTAATGGCTGAAGGTCTTTAACCCCTTCAATGAAACGGTCGTTTCAAATAAATAACTATTACTCACGCTGTCATGCCCCACTATATATTATGGACAACCACTTTCGCATTTCATTTATTATTTTATTATTTGATATGAAACTTTATCATTCTAACGTAGGTATTTATTATTTTAATTTGAAGTTAATGGTGCAATTTAAAATGTTACCGTCTTGGGCTGGGGTTTAAATTTTAATGTTTTTGTTTCAAATAAGCAATCTTTTTGCATCTAATACCTAATATTTTCTAAGGAGCGAGCCATTGTACGTACAAAGAAAAGGCTATACACACGAATCCCTATAAACATGTGTTGTTACTCCAAAAGCACGTCGAACCACAGATAACATTTATTTTTCCTTCCACAGGTAAAGGTGTGGTTCCAAAACAGAAGAACGAAACACAAACGGATGCAGCAAGAAGAAGAGGCAAAGACGGGAACCAAATCCGGTTCCTCGAGCAAGCCAGACGACCAGTTCAACAACTCGTACGAAGAAGACGAGGAACTCATCGATATGGACATGGACGAGTTAAGTGAGAGTGAGAATGAGACGTAGAACAGACTAGAGTGACACGTGTAAATATCTATCCATAGATACTATTTATTTATTATAGTTTGTGTAAATAGCTTAGCGTAAGTGAGTATTTATTACGGCAATCGAATCCAATGAATGAGTTAAAAGTTAAAGTATATCGTTATTAAATTAACTAGTACAGCAAACATTGGACGTAAGAAAAACTTGTGTAACGACTTCCAAACGCGCGCGCAGCCAAATGAAGTTCTAACAATCATCATTGTCTCGGCTCATAAATCATCATATAAAGAGTCCATTATAATTAAATGAAGGAAACCCAAATTTTAAAACGGTTTCAAAACGGCTTGTTAGCTCCACGAGTTATTACATAACATAATTGGTCCCATTATAATAGTTTTGGGACTAAATTAATTAAAAATGCCTCTTTGATGCGTGCTCCAGTGATGTGGGTATAATTACGAGGTTAGATTTTAACCGCTGATACGCATGTTTCTAAACGAAAGCTGTCAATGATAGAAAAGGAGCGAGGCCCGCTGATCGTGAGTAGGAACGGGATAGATACAGTTCTGTGATGACGGCCGCGATTAGCGCTGGTCTGTGGGTCTATTATTAAGAGATGCGTTCAGAAACATATCTTGGGCTCGAATCGCGTTTCGTAATTGCTCGCGACGCGCCCAAATTGTTTTTAAACTGTTGACGATTGTTCTCCACGGCTATTTGTCTATGGCCTGCTCGCGATACGATCTCGGATTGGCTCGTTAGGCTTTCACGCGTCTGATCGAAGCACACCTGCTTTCATTTGATATTTGGAATCGACGTGTTAGGAATTTAAATTAATTTGTTCCAATTAAAGATTGAGATAGAAGTAAGTCTCTCTTGAAGTAAGATAGTTCCTGTCTGCCAAGATACGCGGCAACGGCCAATCAATAATCTTATGGACTTTATGCAGTCATTATTACCTACTTGTGATATACCTAAATGTCAATTTTGTCGCTGATTCCGAAATAATTAGTTTTTCATGCCAAAAATTGGTCTTACTAGCAAATTGCGCGCCTTTATTTTGCTCCCAACTTAAGTTGCGTGTTGAGTGGCATGTGCTGCATCTGCCTTTAGCTGTCAATACATCGAATCCTCATATGAAAATCGTCGGCAGCGCATTTGCAATTGTTCTGCAGACGCAATCCTCCATAGACTAGGGTGTCCGCTTGCCATCAGGCAGTTATGCCTGTGCGCCACCGCCGTAGTAAAAATACTGCAGAAAGCCTTCCCAGGTAACTGCAGGTTTATATGGTCCGCAATTAAAGCAGAGTTAATGAATCGTTTAATTCGCGCAGGCATTGTTCGCGGCAATTAGCCCGGGGTAATGTCGGACAAGCGCGCCAGGCGGCCGGGCGACCACGCTCGGCACTGCTACCTGACTCAAAAACTGGCAGATTATGGGGACATTCGTACTAGACTAGGCGATATAAGTAACCTGAGGGGCTAGGCTGTAATTTAGTGGTTCAATCCAAACCATGAATGACCAAAATATAAATCATACAAAGAAACATGAGACAGGAATTAGGTATTTAAGCGTGCCAATGCTGTACACTTTAATTATGAATTAAGATAGAAAATTCAGTGTCGAGCAATGGTACCTACGTTTACCTTATATATGCAAAGTAAAGGTTAGATGCCAGTCGCTTTTGTGAAACTAGTGCCTATAAGTTCTCCAAATCTCGGAATTAGGTCACAAGTTAAAGCGAATCCCGCGGGCGTCGTCAAACCACTGGGAGGTTCATGGTAACAAAATATGAGTTATTAACCACCTTCAAAAAAAAAGGAGGTTCTCAGTTTAACCTGTATGTATGTTGTCCGCGATTATCTCGCGTTTGGCTGAACTGATTTTGATGCGGTTTTCAGAAAATCATTTGTTACATTCTGGAGAAGGTTTTGATATACAATATGAAATTGGTTCCCTTTTTAAAAAAGTTATATTTAATTTAGTTTTCGCTGTTACGCAAAATATTGGTATAGTCTCCTCCGTAGTTGCGTTGTGCCCGCTCCAAGTGGTTTGGACCTCCCCTCGTCGCCACTCGAGTAATGGATTATAAGGTTAATTTGTGTTGGCTTCCACTCCTTTGTTCCCAGTTTACGAGCCACGCTTTGCTTATGTTTTGTAATTGCCTTAAAAAGGTCTCTGAACTGTATTGGAACATGAAAACAATGATTTACATTTAACGACAGACATATTTAAGAAGAATAAGGCTAACTGTGGTAAGGCGTGTCTAATACAATATTACTAAAAATATTAAAAACACACACACATTGCATTTTGTAACTAAACGAAGCTTAATATACAGGCTCATAATGAGTAATAATAATAATTAAGCAAACACATACTAAGCTAAGATAACACTAAAGACTCGGGTACAAACTTAATATTCATGCTTCAGTTTGAAGCATACAGAAATTCCTTTTTATTAGGAAAACTAGCGACATTTTCAATACAATACAAGTTGCAAAAGAGACCTTATTAAATATAAACTTCGAGAAACATTGTAAAATTATACTAACAAACGCATGGTTAGACTCACAAACTACCTAAACGTTGCTATTGGCGGCATGTTTCGAGCCCTACGCGGTACCTAGTCTTTAAATACTGATGCCTATAAATAGTCACAAGGGGACTTTATTATAATAATAATAGCAGTAGGAAACACTTTATTGCACAAAGCAGGTGAAATAATATGCAGATTGAAAATACATTAAATTACATCTTTACAAAGGTGAACTTATCCCTAGAAGAAATCTCTCCTTTGAACAATAACATGGATATTTAAGTTACATATTATATGTGATTGCTATAGTTGCTTCAACGTGGATTGTTCTTTAATGGTGCACTTATAAACCAATTCGTTGATTTCATCCGGCCATGTATTTAGTTTTCCATAATAATACATGTAATTACCTTAAATTACGTTTTCATTTGGCAATAGTGCAATTAAGTTAACAATTATATTTCTTCTAACTACGTTTCTCAATCTGACACACATACAGTCAATCAATCATTGAGCTATGAAAGAATTAGCAAAGATTTTACACACCACATATCATCTCCGCGTGTGTCCCCAATTTCAATCTTACATCCTTTGAATACAATTCATTTTCGAACTCAAATGGTTTACAAGATGGGAGTGTGGGAAAGTAATACTAGGATTAACGATCTCGCCATTTTGAATTGAATCAGCATTCCATTTTCAAGTCGATTAACTGTTAGTCGATTTTAATTATCGATTTTCTTCATTAAGTGATTGCGATTAGCGACCATGTCCGCATTTTATGATTTTCCGTTTTTAATTGGTCGAGCGATTGCCTGTAATTTACGATTGTAGGTCGTGTGTGCTGACTACAGGTATACAGGGTGTAACTCTACAAAAGGCTAATATTTTAGCAGTCAAAACTTTTTTCTCTACTACTCGTATTTCATCGACACCAATAAAGGTCATAATACACTAAAAATTTGTCACGTTATAACCTCACGCCTGAATTCCGAGAGGAGTAGACATCACATGAAACTTAGTAATAACACTGTCACCTCTAGCAGTAGTAGGTCTACAGATGGAGAAATTGTCATACCTACCTAATACCTACTCATAAAAATACAAAAAAATAAGGATTTATTGTAGATAATACCGACTATATAATGCACCTACCACCAGTTGATGGTTTCCTGTAATTTTTTTTGAATAATTATATGTGAATTGTGGATAATGGTTGTTTCTTTACCATCATTATGCATGAAATTCTTCTTGAGTGGCGTTTTTACCGCTCAGACAATTACCAGCTTTACATTTACAAGTACAAGATAAATAACATAATAAATATGAATGGTTGTGTCACGTTATTTATAGGTTAACATTCCTAAATTCATTCATTGGATTCGATTATCTAAATATCGATTGAAATTTTATCAAAACATGGCTTACAATTTTTTGGATAACCTGTTGGTAGTTTAGTGATATCATTCAATGGCTCAATACCTAATGTAATTAATATAAGACAGTTCCTTTAGTATAAATATTATGTGAGAATGGCTAAACTCTACTTTACACCCAGTATTATTGTTTACCTTGTGAAACTAACATGAAAGGATGATACAAATCTACTGCGCAAGGATCTTACCGAAACTATGTAAACCTTAATCGACATCATTTCATGATTTCAGATATTTGTGGACATTTGTATATCATAGCTCTAGTATAAGTTTTTTCGAAACATTAACTAATTCGAACGCGTTTGCGTTTTGTCTCAAAATGTATGAAAACGCTCTAACCGAGTTTGAAATACGCGCGTTCATCGGTTAGCAACAAATGTTATACTCGCTGTTTTAGTTTCCACTAGTGACCACCAGAGGCGCTGTTCACGTTTTCATACCACTTTCATACATTTTGAGACAAAACGCAAACGCGTTCGAATTAGTTAATGTTTGGAAAAAAACTTATACTAGAGCTACTGAGCTAACACGAACGCGAACATGTAAAATGTTAGGTACTTTGTACTTAGTGACAAAATATGCAAACTATTGGCAAGAGCGTTAGAATATCAGATGCAGATATCTTTGTCACTTTGAGATCATAATATATATATCAGTGGCGGCGCGTCAAAAATATTCTTAGGGAAGCCGGAAATAGTTTGCCATTCTTATTCTTCATGAGCCGTACTAAAAGAAAGAAGGCAAGCCGGTGGGAATCGAGTTGTATGGACGCTCCGCCACTGATATATATTCATGACTTCGAGGTATATCCGACGTAAAGCATTACAAGCAAACATACTATCTCGCTTTACCAAGTGTAAGAGAGAAATGCTGTATGTTTGATATACTATTGAGTATCGGTTATACTTACATCTGGCTTTACGCAGATATTGAAGTGTGGTCCTGTGCGCTCTCAAATACTAACGATGCTAAATACAGACAACTCTGCATCAGTAGAATAGGTACCTGACCGCCTGTTTGCCTCTACGTATTGTGATTTTGTACTGTTCTGTGTCCTTTCATTGAGGTGTGCAATAAACAGTATTTGTATTGTATTGAAATA
Source organism: Cenopis cana (assembly GCA_951800055.1). NCBI lineage: Eukaryota > Metazoa > Arthropoda > Insecta > Lepidoptera > Tortricidae > Cenopis > Cenopis cana. Next base: position 13,708,834 of record OX637493.1, on the reverse strand, counting down.
TCAAGTTACATACATAGATACATGTACATAAATTGCAGGCCAATGTTTCAATGGTCATATGAAGCGGACGTGTGTTTTTACCACTTTTTGTCAGACAGATGGAATATAGACTCAAATATTGTTATCATTCAATAAGATTAAATAGAAATTTAAGCCAAAATTATGTTGTATAATTTGATCTGAAATAAATGAAGGGAAATTGTGGAGAATTATGTTTTCTTTTACACCTTTTGTATAAATGACAAAATAAGTTTGGTACATCTCGTAGTAATAACACAATAATAAAAATTATTTGTTAAGTAGGTACAGTTATACAAATATACAGTCGACATACAGCCTAGCATACAGTCGACATGAAGTGTACTATCGGTATACAGCCTAGCATACTTGTTTATTTCAAACTTGTTAAGATTCAAAACTGAAATTCGTTAATGTAGCGACTTATTACCTATTTAATGGTCAACTATATTAGTTATTCTCTTCATTTATATTGGATCGAATATGTAAATAAATACAATCATCTATTTATTTACTCGGTACTGATACTTAGTATAAAAGAGTTACTATAGTCGTGTAGTTTACTTCCTACTTCGCGGCTGTTCCTTCAAAACTATCTTTATGCCATAGCTAATTCGATTGTAAATAAAAATAGATATAAAATTGTACATTTTAATTTAATTCTTCTAGTGTTGTACATAATGAGTGGTAGTATAAATGTTTCTATATAGTGTAGGGTATAAGTAAGTATATGTGTGTATATTCGGATAACACTTTTCTCCGCGACTGTGCAGTGAGGGTTTCATTTCGTGTCTGTACGAGTGTACCTATTAATTTAAAAGACGAGTGATATAAAATATATGTTTTTACTCATTTAATTCGTTTTTCTTTTGCCTGTTTAACCTGTTTCAAATTGTGACGTTGGCGATGGAGTGCGGTCCTACCTATGCAATGTCTCGGCGGTTTTCTCTGTCCGTCTGTGGGTCACCGACCATATGTGTGTGTACCAAATTTCAACTTAATCGGTCCAGTAGTTTCGGAGCAAATTAACCGTGATAAACGGACAGAAACGAGTGATTCGAGAATACCTAGACAGTTTTTTCCTTTCGAGTTACGGTACCTTAAAAAATAAATGGATAGATATGGATCTTTCGTATCTGAAAGCATAATATATTAAAAAATTAGACACCATTTCGAAATAAATGGTCAAAACATGACAGTGGTCGAATTACAGATCATTACAATGTCCAATTTACTAGTTGGCAAATTTAGACAGTTCATATTAATCATTTGCCAAACCTGTCAGAGCGGGGCGATAAGAGACAAATGAAGCAAAATAGTTGTGAGTCAGCGATGCGAGAGCAATGACTAGCTGGACGGAGGGTTTTTTATAAAATGCCGGTGGCAAATGATGTACAGCCCGTCTGATGGAAAGCAGATACCGCAGCCTGAAACTATCACACGTGGACTTGAGGATTCGTTGTGTAGATAGCTACAGCTCTCAGAACACAGCGCATCATCGGGAGCTCTGGCCATCTTACCACCAGGAATATAACACTATATACATACATTTTAAAGAACAAGGAAGTAGTATTGTTAATATGTCTGCGGTGGGGTCTTCTGTAAGGTCAGACTTCGCGCTCTGGACTAAGTATAAGCAAAGAAGATACAGGGTGGCCCAAACTTTGAAGTCAAAATTTTTTTTTAGATTTCTCACGTCGATGGGCTATCAGAATATTACCACGATTTTTCGTAGTTTTCGAGTTATGAATTTTTAAACTTTTCTTTGCTATGAAATTCTGAGGTGAAGCAATTTACTTATTAAAAAAAAAAACTAAGTAAATAAGTGTGTAATAAACTAAGTAATTGTGACGTTCCACTGTCCTATCTCTCTTTGAAGGTGTGCTGTAAAAAAAGGTATCTTTTATCCTCTTATATCTGTCACTAGCCAGCAAAAGTGACTTTAGGTACGCTACACTACACACACACCTAGGAATTTCTTCGCAGATGTAAGTATGAAGTTTCCTCATCGAAAAGCTAACGGTAAGTTATAACTAGTATTCCGTACCCAAGTTCGAAAAACTCATTGGTATCAGCCGGAATTTGAATCCACGACCGCTGCATGAATGAACCACTACGCTACCGAAGTTCTTACCGTAGGTACCTATACTTAATAAGTGAATATGCCTGGCATTAGAGGTAATACCTGTCGAATAGGCTGTCAGACCACACATGACAGTGACGTCACGGTCACGGCAGGCTGCACTACGTGTCTGGGCTGGCAAGCGGTCAAGTTTATCGATTATTTGGGTTTAATGCTGTGGGGACATCCGGAGACTGTTAAGTGCGGTTTATTTGGGATTTGGGTGGGGTTAAATTTGCATGTTGGACAAAGGGAGTCAATGGACTTAAGAAGAATACCTACACTGCTAAGTGAGGTCGCGTTGCACTAACTTACGGTTACAGATGGCTCAACGCTAAATATGCCGGCAGCTGTCACCCATACAAATCTGACAAGCTTTCAATACAATCAGATATCAACGAGCACCAATTTAGGGTTGATTTTTCAATCCCCATATATGCTATTGGTCTTTTTCTTTCAAATGACTTCAGAAAAAGACTCATAATTTGAATAACCAGCATCATATTAGTTATCTGGCGATTGGTAGACCTTATCTCGATTGCAAAAACGTTTAAGAATGGTCAGTAAATTGTTATGTTGTCAATCAGTGATTGTCAATGACAACTTAATTTCAATAAATGATACCCGGTTGTTCACCACTATTAGTGCTATACCTACCTAAACAAATTTTACTAGGAAGTGCCCAGTAATGGGCCGGGTCGTGCACTAGCACGTTTACCTCATTTGAGTTAAATGCCTGTCAGTCTACAAGACTACAGCCTTGCATGTAAGTATCTAAATCAATTCACATAGTAACTTTTTGCTATTCATAGTAGCTACACGTAGTCAGAAAAGCAACCTACCTCATGACATTTCAATGCAAATTGATCTTAACATTTGCCTAGTGTTTGACCAAATAGTCTGTCTAAGGTCTACGCCTACTTATCGTCGCACAATAAACACGGCGACATGACAACAGTGTGGTTGTTTATGTCCGTCCGTCTGTTTATGGGCGCTAAACGTCGCGCGGAGTTACTGCCGGTGACAGTCGTATGTCAGCTTTACGTGGGGGTCCCACCTGTGCTTAGCTGACTAAACAATCAGGTAAACGACCCAGTTGTTGACACCAACCCAGCGTTACCCCAGTACAGTCGCATCCTGAAGGATGCCTGGGGTCCGCTACCTTATCACAAGATTTGGCGTAGGCACTAGTTTTTACGGAAGCGACAGCCTCCGACTTTCCAACTCAAGGGGAAATTAGACCTTATTGCAGTGGTTCCCAACCTTTTCAGTATCGCTACCCCTGTGGTCTATCCGGGAGACCGATTTTACCCCCTTTTTATAAAAAGCATCCCCTGATATAAAAAGCATCCTTTGCCCTTCCCGGGGACTCAAACTATATCCATACCAAATATTTTCATCTAAATCGGTAGAGCGGTTTAAGGGTTAACATGCAGACAGTGTTACTTTCGCATTCATAACCCGCCCCGGTTTTGCACGGGTAGTCCAGTTTTTAACTTATATAGATGAATACGCGAGCGCGAAAATTTTCGAACATTATGATCATCATCATATATTTATGAGCCTAGCTCTTGTCGGTGGAGTAATCGCCATTCCGTTCTGTTCTCTGCCAATGCTTTGAGCTCCTGATACGACATTACATTGACCTTCTCTTTAGCTTAATCCATAAACGCACGTCGCGGTCTTCCCCTGCCTCCCCTCCCCTCTATCTTGCCTTCGATAATAGTTTTTATGAAATTGTCATGTCGTATCAGGTGCCCCAGCATATTTCCTCTTCTATTCTCGATCGTCCTCAAAAGCATCCTTTTCTCTCCTACCAAATTCAGAACCTCTTCATTCGTTTTTCTTATGATACAGGTGAGGAAAATACTTCATCCGCATCAAGTCATGTAGATGAAAACGCGAGCACAGCGGGCGGGAAATGTTTCAAACATTATGATGCAGGTGTGGAAAAGACTTCATACGCATCAAGTAATGCAGATGAAAAAGGGAGCGTAGCGAGCGCAAAATATTACGAACATTGTGATGCAGGCACAGAAAAGACTTCAAGTAAAAAAGTAAAAAAGTATTATAGAAGAAAACGCGAGCGTCGCGTGCGAAATTTTTCGAACTTTATGATGCAGGTTTTATCTATTCATCCATTTTGTGTACCCCTCTCATTACCCCCATAGAATGGCTGTTTTACCCCCAGGGGGGTAATTACCCCCATGTTGGGAACCCCTGCCTTATTGGGATTAGGCTTGTCAAGTGAGTGGGCAACTTGGCTTAACTATTGCCATCTAGACAGCTGTCGGAAGAAACGACTTAACGAGCTTTCTAAAGCACTGGAGCGCTCAGTTAATAACTACGGAAAGGTACAGTATCAAACGTTAGTATTTTTAATACACAATGTAAGGATAAATAGATAAGATAGATACGCGCGAAGTTTAACAGCATGGATAACAAAAGCGCATTACGGTCCATCTCGGAAGGTAAGTGGACACCGCAGCCTATAGACGCCCGCAACTCCAAACCAGTCACGTGCGCATTGCAGACCCTTTATAAAATTTGAAGATTCACTGTGTTGACTGCAGAAGCTGGCAGAAGGGCCGAATTATGTCCCTCGCTCTTAACACAGTTCATCCTCGGGAGCTCTGGCAACCTCCAGAAACACAACACTAACATACTTGTAGATATCAGTTGATAATGTTAGTACCTACCTCCCTATGGCTGTCTTCTGCAAGGCAGAGATACTAACCCAGTAGGGCTGCTCCAAATTCGAGAAATATGTAATTTTGCTGTAGGTACCTCTCATAAAATATTCAGAGGACTACCTGCCTCTCATACATTTCAGCGGATTCGCGTGTTTCTGTCGTTGAATTCAGTTCAAATATCTGTTGAGGTTCCTCTCACTTTACCGACAAACGGCTCAGAATAAATGAGTTAATTATAATCCTTTTTACTTGACTATAATTCCATAGAAGCCTTAACGCGTACGGCGTCCCGCAAATCCCGTAAACTGTGCCGCCATTTTCGTTAAAGGCTCGGCATAATGTATTTAAAACAGAATAATCCTTTTACAAACACCTTTTAATGATAAAAGTACTTTTGCACTTTTTTAAACAAAACCAGTGATACGTAAGAGGCAACCCTTAATACGAATTAAAGGAAACTCAACTCTTCACCAAAGACTTTAAGCTTGAATTGGTTTAAACAACCTCGATCCCAGGGTTGTCAATTGAGTAAAAAATTAACCAATTTCTCAGCCGTTATCTAGGTATTTGTTTGTGAAATCTTTTAATGTCGTTAAGTATGCCACCCGCGTCGCTTCTGGGAACCACATCTGGGATTGAACTCACTACCTGCAGCCTTCACGTAATCCTTTTAACCATTTGACTTTTCGCGCTCCGCTGAAACTGGTGGTTTTGAAGTTTTTATGGGATTTAGTCGCGTATAATTCAAATCTAATTTCTTGCAACTATGCTATTTTTTTCCAATTTTGTTTAATCGTTGGAAACCATATGCGGTGAAGACGTAACAAATTGTGCGAGTGTTGGGACGTATAATATTTACTGTAATATTTACGTTATTTACTTTATTGTAATAGGTACTTACCTAAGATGATGCAATTTTCTAATTGTACTTATGTTGCCTTGAATTCTTAAATTTCTTATCTTCTTTGTGAAGGTAGGTATTCGTTGTGTGGTTTGATGTTTGCTGATTGGCCATATCAAGTTGAGACTCAGCTCAGTAGTGAATATATAGCTGAAATAAGTATATCCTAATTTAGACAATGTTTACTTAGTAAGTAGGTATTTATTGTTGTATAAAAATATCAAAAAATGACAATAACACCCGAACAGCGGCCAAAAAGCTGAGCAATCCTACATAAGGTCGATATTTCCACTTACCATCAGGTGGGCTGTCAGCTTGTTTGCCTCCGACGTAGTAAATATACCTAAAATATTTCACGCCTGGGCAGCTTCAAATACAAAAATACAAAAGCGTTTATTTTTCTCTTTAAATTGCAATGGTGTATCGTTTAGTAATATCTTAAATATCTGCTTCTTACTTTATACAAAGCCCAAGTCCGAACCTGCATGGAGTATTGTAGTCATCTTTGCGATGGTTCGGCTAAGTAGGTACCAACTTGTCGCACTCGACTCGGTGGATCGCAGAGCCAGGACGCTCATTGGCGACAGTACGATAGCAGAGCGTAGCACATATACGCAAAGTATCGTGTCTATGCGTCTTATACAAATTGTAAGTACTTCTTTCATCGGACATCCAGACGTTCGGCGGGTTACCATCCTTACCTGGTTAAAATTCCTCTTACTCGAACCAAGCGCTTTTCATCATCTTGTATAATGCACACTGCTAATGTTTGGAATCCGAGTTCATATGACCTGGACCTCTTTAAGGCACGAGTGAATAGGCATCTTCTGGGTGAGCTTGCTTCACCATCGGCCTCATCTTTGCCCCCTGGCTAGATGCTAGCCATGGGCATGAGCAATCCCGTTTATAATAAAAAAACCCCAAGGGTTACCTAACATAGGTATATTCTTTAAAATAAATGTAGATTTATTTCAGGGCTTAAGACTCTCAAAAGTCACATTTTTACCAAACCGTGGAGGATCATTCGACACTGACCATACATGGAACTTTTAATCTTAGGTCATGTCATGATCTCATGATGACAGAGGTGATTAATAAATTAGGTGTCCATCTATTGGCCACTAAGGTGTCGAGCACTGGGTCGTTTACTTTACCGTAGCAGAGTCAGGGCACCGAAGCTTTCTCCTTCCAGCTTGGATCCCCCGCTTCCAGCGCTGCTCCCCCCTTCCCGGGCAGCTCGCAGTCGACGGGAGACCGACGCCTATGTTGTGAAGTTGGATCATTATCAATAAATAGTGATGCGCTTGCGCGTGATGTATTGTTATTGGAGGCGTTTCGACTCCGCGGGTCGCCGCGCCGGCCGAGCCATGAGCGAATATTCCCGAAGTCGTTATCATATCAAAATCCTAGCGTTTTTTGGTAAACCTAGAACCTACCGGCCAAGTAGGTACGAAGTCCAAACTTTATATAAATGGGTCATTGTCAGTTGGAAAAACAAAAGTTGTCCATTCGGTGGTCAATAGTTAACGGCTTGTGTGCATGTAATTTACGTTTTTATAACATGTATTTATAGACACGGAATTACAGATTATGCGGGTTATCAGATCAATCGAAAATTAAGCTTTGTAGCCCTTAACTTTTGACATGTCCACCGAAAAGACGCGCACCTAAATCTGACAATGACCCAAATCAGGTTGCTTAATACAAACTTTTAAGCCCCGTTTTAGGGTTATTCAGTGGAGCGTACTACCTACTCGTACATCCATCCATACATCGGCATAGGTAAACTTGTCACGTTTATAAATTGTATAATGTTACTAGGATTGTATTTGATTTTTTATGATTATAATAGTGATTTTAATGTACGTATACGTACGAGTATCACATTTAATTTGTGTATCGTAAACAACATTGCCAGTGGAGAAAAAGGTTTTTTGTAGTTATTTCCCGCTTGCCGCTCATAACTCGATACCATCGCTCCCACTGACAAATCATTCGATACCGAGAGATAACTCAATCTGTTATGAATTCCGCGCCTCGCTGTACGGAACGGTAATTCATACCTACTTACCGATTTCATAAACTTATACATTGTATGGAACCCTTCCAATCCGTCATGCGCGTGTATTTACGGAGGAATTTTTCATTTTCATGTAAAATGTTGCCAAGATCAGACCATATAGCTCGCATTGTCAAAAAGTTATCATGCAGAGTCAAGGTTCTAAGTTAGTTCTAGCACCTTAAGAAGTTCCAAGTGTTAGGGTTTTTTGTTCATTGTGTACTAATACTAGCTTATATACCAATTTTCAGCTTACTAAGACTTCAAGAAGTAAGAATAAGAATAAGAATTGTGTTGATTTTTATATATCAATATAAAAAATACTGATATAATCTAAACCCAAGTTATGAGGGGTCAAAAAAGCGAGGAACACTTCGAGGAAAGGTGAGATTTGTTTATTAAAAAAAAACAACTGTTTATTTCTATGAAAATAATAACAATTTTTATTTTTACAATTATTACTTAGTATTTTAATCTTTAAATTTCTGATTTTATCTTAACTAAGGAGTGCCGAGAGAGGAGCCCTCTGCGTCAATTTTAATTATAGTTATAGACTATTATGTATTACTATATATATTTCGGGGATCTCGGAAACGGCTCTAACGATTTTGATGAAATTTGCTGTGGGGGTTTTCGGGGGCGATCTAGATAGGTATCACGTCCGGGAAAACGCCGAGCAAAGCTAGGCCGCCCAGATAATAATTTATTATGTGCGAATTTATAAATTATTAAGTTATTATTATGTACTGTAAGTATATAGGTACCTACAAGTACCTATAGGTACTTAATTTATTTTTACTGATGTCAAATAGTAGTGGCGTAGGTATTCCTACAAAATACTTACGTGTATAGATGAGGTTTACAAAACAACGTTGAAATCTAGTTTTAAGGAAAAATGCAGGCAGTCTAATAAAGCGTTAGGCATAATTTTATCGGTGTAATGTAACGAGGGCAAATATATTTTTGTGACCTTCTCCCAAAAGTATTCGTCGTATTTTAATCCAACTAGGGAAATGTAGAAGCTGTTAACAATGTAGGCTTAGTGTAACTAATTGGCTCCCGCTGGCTCTATTACGCCTCCGTTTTTGCCTGTCTGTCAGGTCCTGTAAGGCTTAACATTAATAATCACTGTATATTTTAAACCATAGGTATATAACCGGTTTAAATTATCATTTAATTTTTAGTAACACCGGATATATACCTACCGGAAAAACCTCATTTGATTAAAAAATTAAAACGCTTAACCCAATGAAATGATCAAATGAAATACTAAATTCCGTTACAACTCTTACCTTTCGAATCCATCCATTACACTCAAAAATCGTGTTCCAAGTTTCAAATTCGGAACGTTTAGTCCAGCTGTCAAAATGGCGTCCGTCTAATGGCGATTGACAACTTCATCGAGATAACCATAATCAAATTATGGCGGGTAAATAGACTTCGCTCGCACCAATGTTCGCTTTCACTTTTAAAATTCAATTACGACGTCACCACGACACTAATTTGATCTTTAAATACAAATGAAATAAGTGTTAAAACAGGATGATCGTAAAGTTTTAGAGGTTATGATTTAGCAGCAAATGTAAGTTGGCGTTTTGTTTATTTTATCGTCGAATCTGTATTCGTTGACAGTCGTTTGCGCGCTTAGCGCTGGTTAAGGTGAATAGGGGTTAAATTAGTTTTGTGCGTCGGAAATCTCGTCTAATTTATCTTATCTTTGGCCAGGGAGGTGTGCCTTGGTACACTGCCAGATGTTGTCTTTGGTTCTCTTTTAGAACTGCCTTGTTGCTCAGATTGAATTAAAAGTTAATTATCGTAAACCACGAATTGATTTTTTAGATTCCGTAACCGAAGATTGCTATTACTAACTAACTATACGACATCATCCGTCCGTCTATCTGTCTGTATAACGTTTGAGCCTGCATCTGTTGAAGCTTCATTAAGTTGGTGTGTTTACAGCCTAGGTGTATATTTTTTGTTTTTGATAGCATTTTAAAAACTAAACTTACTGCAATAATGCAATGTTTTACTTATACCTATAAGCATAAGTCTAATATATAATACACAAATAATAATTAAACATTAGTAACCTAATTCGCATAAAATATAAGTAGGATCTCTATTACCTAAATATTAATAGTTATTTGTTATACAAGGGTGCAAAGTTGTATTTTAACCGCGAGTGTGGAATTGGAACACGAGCTAGCGAATGGATTCTAGGGTTCTCGCTTCGCTCGTGGTTCAACCATAGAATCCATTCGCTAGCTCGTGGTTCAAAATTAGAATCCTGAGCATAGCGAGTGTTGCAACACACGAGGTAAAATAACTTTGCAGCCGTGTGTAACACAAATCTTTTCACCTCACTAAAGCGAGGAAATAGAAAAAGGAAAAAACAAAAGTAAAACAATAAAAAAATTGGGTTACTTCCAATTTTTCATTTCATTAAAATAGAAAATAAAAACTAAATTTGAACAAAAAAACGCAAAAAAATTAAGCAAAATTCAAAAACAAATGCTAAAGTAAATATATAAAGCAAAATATAATTTGAAATCTTTATTAGTCGAAATCGAGTATAATCACGATTTATTGCAAAAAAAAAAATTCCAACTTAAAATTCAAAATAAATGTTAAATTTGAAATCCTTATCCCTAAATTAGTCAAAATCGAGTATAATGACGATTTTTTGCAAAAAAAATTTTTTTTTTGCTTAAAAAATTCAAAATAGTTATAAAATTTGAAATCCTTATCCTTGAATTAGTCGGAATCGAGTATAATGACGATTTTTTGCAAAAAAAAAAATTTTTTTTGCTTAAAATTCCAAAAAAATATAAAATTTGAAATCCTTATCCTTGAATTAGTCGAAATCGAGGATAATGACGATTTTTTGCAAAAAAAAAATTTTTTTTAGCTCAAAATTCAAAATAGTTATAAAATTTGAAATCCTTATCCTTGAATTAGTCGGAATCGAGTATAATGACAATTTTTTGCAAAAAAAATATTTTTTAGCTTAAAATTCAAAATAAATATAAAATTTGAAATCCTTATCCTTGAATTAGTCGGAATCGAGTATAATGACGATTTTTTGCAAAAAAAATATTTTTTTAGCTTAAAATTCAAAATAAATATAAAATTTGAAATCCTTATCCTTGAATTAGTCGGAATCGAGTATAATGACGATTTTTTGCAAAAAAATTTTTTTTTTTGCTTAAAATTCAAAATACATATTAAATTTGAAATCCTTATCCTTGAATTAGTCGGAATCGAGTATAATGACGATTTTTTGCAAAAAAAATATTTTTTTAGCTTAAAATTCAAAATAAATATAAAATTTGAAATCCTTATCCTTGAATTAGTCGGAATCGAGTATAATGACGATTTTTTGCAAAAAAAATATTTTTTTAGCTTAAAATTCAAAATAAATATAAAATTTGAAATCCTTATCCTTGAATTAGTCGGAATCGAGTATAATGACGATTTTTTGCAAAAAAATTTTTTTTTTTTGCTTAAAATTCAAAATACATATTAAATTTGAAATCCTTATCCTTGAATTAGTCAAAATCGAGTATAATGACGATTTTTTGCAAAAAAAATTTTTTTTTTTGTTTAAAAAATTCAAAATAGTTATAAAATTTGAAATCCTTATCCTTGAATTAGTCGGAATCGAGTATAATGACGATTTTTTGCATTTTTTGAATTTCTTAATTCCAACACTGATAAAACATCAACATACATTTTGAGACAAAACGCAAACGCGTTCGAATTAGTTAATGTTTCGAAAAAACTTATACTAGAGCTACTGGTTCGCTAGCCAATAAAATAGGTAGGTAATATTGAAACTATGCCTATGGGCATGTATATGTATAAATACCTATAAAATGTAACAAGTATTTGGAAAACGTAATTGTAACAATAATTTATAATTTTTATGTAAAAAATGACATGTAAAACTATGTTTTATGAAAAATAAATGAATGAAGGAATGAATGTCTGATAATTATTATTTATTATGCATGAACTCACATAAAACTCGCCCGTGAATTAGTCTTGAGCCTGCCCTTAACGCTGACCACAGATTGATGACAACTGACTATAATTAATTATTAATGGCCAGTGCTTGACACATGTCAATTGTCGTACAAGCACGAGTGCAGTTTGTAAACAAACATTTACTCAAAAATAACTCTACTGTAGTAACAAATAAGGGCGTGGGACGGATAATGGAAGGCGTTGTGAATTTGGTAGAAATGTTTGAAGTGCACCGAAGTATGTTGTTTAATGTTAGGAGATAGTTGTGTCGGTGTTTTGGTCGTTCTTTTAGCATGTTATCTTGTGAGACGATTTTCACTATTCGATAATAATTAATTTGAAATCAATAGCCTTATCTTGGTTTTAGGGTTCCGTATGTCGTAAGGAAAAACGAACCCTTATATACTTAATATGATCACTTCCTGAATGGAACCAACTTTATCAAAGTAGTTTCTTGTTTATTAGTCGTCGGAATAGGAAAAGTAGATTAGATCAGATTCACTTTTTATTGCTGAAATTAATTAGGTTTTGCCGGCGACTTTGCCCGTGTAAACTTCGACTCCGGATTTCATCTCTTCGATGGATGATTTTCGGGAATCAGACTATTATAAACTCGTTGTGTATCAAGTTTCATCATAATCAGTTCAGCCGTTTCCAACAACCTAAACATTGACTTGTAAAGTGCCATTGCGGCCTTTTTACAGAATAAAGTGCATTTATTTTATTTATATAGAAAGGAAAAAACAAATACGTAAGTGCTAAAAGTCAAATTCATCCATTCAGTATTTACTTATTTTATACTTATTGCGAAAGATATTTTTCTAATTGACCCTTGATCTTTACATTCTACTCAGGTTTGTATGCCAGTATAATATTTATTAAACAAGAAAACTCTGAAAACTAAAATCTAAGGTACTATCTATTATTACAATGACATAAAAAACTAAACGCTAAAATTATTAACCAACGTATTATAAAACAGGATAAACAAAAGACAACTGAAAAAACAAACATCGTAAGTACTTACTTATATACTTTACCCACTCGGCATTTTATGTTTTCTATACTATACAGAGTGCATGCTAGTAGGTACTTGTGGCTACTACATATAAGTTTTTTCAAAACACAAACGAACATGTTTGCGTTTAAGCTGCCTACACAAAGTATTTATACTTATGAGTATTTTCGAAAGAAAACACAAACGAACGCGTTTGCGTTACTCTCATTTTGTAAGGTAACGCGAGCAGCGCCTCTGGTGGCCTTAGATGGTAACTATTTTTGCCATAGATATAAATTGAGACTAAAGCTGCCTACACAAAGCCCTGCCTGCAGAGCCCTGCTTGCAGTGCCACTGCCAAATCGTATTGTGTGTAGGCATGCAGGGCCGATTTAACAGATAAAAAAATCGGCCCTGCATGCCTACACACAATACGATTTGGCAGTGGCACTGCAAGCAGGGCTCTGCAGGCAGGGCTTTGTGTAGGCAGCTTTAGTCTCAATTTATATCTATGGCAAAAATAGTTACCATCTAAGGCCACCAGAGGCGCTGCTCGCGTTACCTTACAAAATGAGAGTAACGCAAACGCGTTTGTTTGTGTTTTCTTTCGAAAATACTCATAAGTATAAATACTAGAGGTACCTACAGAGTGCGTACTTCGCGTCGCGTGCTAATTTCCCGCAGATCCCGCGCCTGCGCCGATGCGCGCGCGCCGTCGCGCTGCAGGGATCTTCACTAATTACTGTCAGTCAGTTAGCTAGTTAGCTGTAACAGGGTTACATTTTTTACGTCAGCCAATAAAAACTAACAAGGTGTATTCGAATTACGGGCCATTTCGAAGCAATCAAACGTTTTAAGTTAACCTTTTACAGCAAAAACCACAACAGAACAATCTCAACATCTGTCAAGTAACAAGGAAACGCCCCTATTAGGTACAGTTAACCGCGTAATTTGTTCGGGGAATCAGATTTTGTTAATATGGAAACGTCGTATGCGTGTTTAAACGTCTAACTGTTTTACGATATTTTACTAACGCGGTGTAGAAATGAGTGCTTTCCGGTATGCCTCTTGCTTCAGTTAATAGTTAGCTCTTATGTTTAAAGCTATAAAGCCGATTTCCTGTGTATTTGTGGGTGGCTGTACCTACGTAATAAATTAACATTTAATAAGTGTTCAACACGAATTATGTTTCAAATTGAACGAATTAGGTTTATTATAAATGGGGTGCGCCTAAAATTAGATAGGCGCGCGTTTCCACTGTGCTGTTAGGAATTAACCGTCTGTGTGAATCGCTGTTTACTTAGATACGTAAGTAAAACTAGTGTTTACGCTAAATCTTGGGATTAGTTTGTGTAGTTGTAAGGCATTCTCCGTCAACCGTAGGGCCAAACAGAAACTTGCATACGTGGGTGCAGTGAAAAAAAAAGAAAAGGTAATATCAAAGCACTGTCTCTATCGATGCTCGTTGGGCATACATTGTTTGAGGAACCTCAACACGAAAGAAGAAAGCACTGAAATAAATTCTGAAATACCAAACCAACTAACGATATAACAATACACAGAATAAGGTCGTGCATTTATCTTTTCGCAGAACTTCAGGCACTCTTTCTACTATCCATCTATACTAGCAAATATGTCGCAGTTCGGTGCTAATTCATTGCAACGAGTTTAGGAGGTGCAAAGCACGAAGCGGGGATTTTCTGCGAGACAAGGTCCTCGCAGCCGGCGCCGCTAGTAGACGGCGACAATGAGGTCGAAAATTAAATCTAGGTGCCAAAGTGATCACTGGGTTCCTTAAGAATGGGTTATAATGCTAGGAAGATGGTGGTGACAAGCATCATCATTGGCCACATCTAGACAGATGATTATTGCAGCGACAGTCTAGTGAGAATAAGAGGTTTGTGCGCCGTCGGAGATTGGAGGTGCGCATCTTTTTCTGTAGCTGTAAAGTCAGCACAGCACGGCACTTCCTGCCACAAAGATCGCAAGTGAATCGCGAATCTGTTGGAGGTTCGTGTGAAGTTCGAAGTTTCTTCTGCTTTACGTCAAGCATACCTACGGCTTGTCTCTTGGTAAGAATACACCGTAGCCTATGGCCGCTTGCGACTCCAGATTTGCCTGCTTATTATCAGGCGGTACGTATTCTTGTTTGCAAAGGTCACAAGTAAAAGTATCGCTATCCGCTCAGCAATGCGAACGCACCCCGGCGCAGCCCCGACGGCTAAGTGGGTGTTTAGATCCCATCCCGGGCAATTTGATGCCCGCCGCGCGTCACTCCGCCCCACATTACACATGTCACTACACCGCCCTAATCTCCGACTATATTAAATAGTTGCTGGCAAACTTCTTGAACCTAACCCTCAGTGCGATGTAGCCGATTTACGTACAAATCACGCTACTGCGCACTCAAGGCGAGGCTCAAGCTTGATAAATCTCAATTTTTTAATCAAAGTGAAAATTGAAAAATTCAACACCACAGGTGGGATTTGAACCCACGACCTCTGGAATCCGTCCATTGCTCTACCAATTGAGCCACCGTGGTAATCTCCCGTGTTGGTGAATTTTTCAATCATAACACTTCATAGCCTTATTAGGGAGGCTCGTAGCGACATCTACCGTGAAGCTGTTACAACTTCTGAACATAGCATAATAGAACGCAAAAAACAACTGATTTTTATATTTACTTCCGAAGTCAAATGTAGTACCTAGAGGAAACGGAATCTCACTTTTGGACTCTATTTCAACTCTTCTCCTTATGAACTCTAGTCTAGTATGAACTAATTGAGTTTCTATAGACATCGGCATGTCTGTTCACAAGCTCTGTCGTCATTCTGTCCAAAAATTCATACTTAAGTTGAATTTGGGAGGAGGAAAACATGTAGAGCATTTTGTTCGAATGGACAGCCACTCGTTCAACTATCTGTATTTAAATACTATTAAAAGAACAATATTTTTATGAGTTCCCGAAAACGTCTCAAACGATTCAAAATATTCCGGGTAACCTCCTTTTTGGGTAATAAACAGATTTAGGTTCGCGTCTTTCCTGTGGACAAATCAAAAGTTAAGGGCTACAAAGCTTAATTTTGGATAGGTCTCGTAACTCGCATAAACGGCATCTCCGTTTCTATAAATCCATGCAATAAAATTATAATTTACATGCTCATAAGCCGTTAACTATTGACCACAGGAGGGACGACTTTTGTTTTTCCAAGTGTTTATGACCCTTTTACCGGAGAACCACGAAAACGGCGCCAATACGATGCCATAAAGGCACCGGTTACCTTTTAATCTATAGTAAACAATGTAATGAAATCTGTTATTTCATCGACAACGGACTGTATACCTACCAGGTTTCTCCATTTTATTAACACACAATTACTGCCAATAGTATCTGAAAACTCAATAAAAAGTTTCGCAACCCGCTTACTTAAACCAATAAAGTCCGATAATAACCATATAATCACAGGTGATTACTGCTCAAATGAAATTCGTGTGTGGAAACTCACAAAATGGCTGTCATTAAAAAAATTGGTAGGATATAATCTTGCGCTGGCAACACACAATTATAGCGGGAGTTAATGAGGTAACATTGATCTTTTTAAACATCTAGTTAGGAGCAAATTACGGGAGATGGGCAGTGTTGCCTGCACGGAATATGAAATGCGGGCTCGTATCGTTGCTCATGCCTTGTCAGTAAATTATGAATGATGCATTGACATTTAAATATTATAATTGTGAAGAAATGTCAGCACGATGCGTATTTAATAATGTAATCATAGTTGTAAAACAAATGTGAATAATATGGTTTAAACTAGCAACAACAAATAGAACTTCGACTAGATGATGCCGTTCAAAAACCTACGTTGCCACAGTTACAGTTAAACCAATCTTCAAATGAACGTCCCTCTACTAAGAGTACTAAGGACACGTTGCAATCGTCATCCTCCGAGCGTTATCCCAGTACAGTTGCCTCCTGAAGGATGCCTGGGGTCCGCTACTTACCTAAGCCTGAGTAATTGCGGCTATATGGGACCTTATTTAGACGTATTCGTAAGTAGGGAGAGGCGCTCTACACACCATTTCCTCCCTCCATAACATCACATACACCATACCATATTACCACACTCTATGAACAATTTCATTTTTTTCCATCGCCTTTGTACAACTTTGTACAAAACATTTCCGTTTGTATTTTTCACTTTTGATATTGAGTTCAATAAAGAGTTTTAGAACTTCTACTACTACTACTGCTCTATACCCATCTAATTGCAAAACTCTCACGGATTTTAAATTTCATAAGCAATAAGCTTAATTTGACAGTAAAACAGGAAACTAAACCAAGTCAAACTGCTCAATCGTACCGTACTCGTTCATAATAAATTACCTTAATCTCAAATATAGCATTTATTCCACAGAAATATATCAAGATAGAAGGAACGAGTGTATGTACCTCGCGTGGCGAAATTACGTACCGGAGACACAACTGCTCGCCGCAAACTTCAGTGTGCTCCCGATCGCGTTATGCGTGCGACGCCAGGTTTTAAAAACAAAATGGTCCGTTGCGCAATAATTAATTGTTCAAACACTTCCAAGAAAGTTGGAGCTGTTAATCGAGGTATTTCCTTTCATTGGTAAGTAAAATTTGTCCTTAAATATCTGTTAATAATTAAAAAACGAAATATTTTATTATTTTCATCATAACGGTAGCGGGCGATTGTGTGTCAACGCTAGCTTTCCATTGCGGCTTTGATTTGACGAGCCAGACTTGGCGTGCGTTCAAAACCAGCAATGTAAAAATAAGCTATTCAAACTGTCGAGTTACGTTCAAGGTCGATAGTCATTTTTTCTGTCAAAACTAAAGAATAGTGCTGTGCACTGCGATTTTCTTACTCGATTATTAAAATTGAATTTGAAAACAGACGAAATAATAATTACGTTCTTATATTATTATGCAGCTATATAATGTACGTAGTGCAAAACAAATATTATTAATCGCTTTCCTCTTATCTTCTAATATTTCTTCGCGGGACTTCTTTGATTTTTCCATGGTCTGTAACAAAGAATATATAAAAAACCGGCCAAGTGCGGGTCAGACTCGCGCACGAAGGGTTCCGTACCATTATCTATAAAAACGGCAATAAAAATTATATATTTTGTATGGGAGCCCCCTTAAATATTTATTTTATTCTTATGCATATTAAATTAATATGCATTTGTTGTTATAGCGGCATCAGAAAAACATCATCTGTGAAAATTTCAACTGTCTATCACCCTTCATGAGATAGATAGATAGATTCATCATTCATTTAGATTTTGTCATAGTTTTTTTTTTTGGCTGGTGACAAACGGACGGACAGCGGAGTCTTAGTAATATGGTCCCGTTTTACCCTTACGGTATGGAACCCTGAAAATGGTACACCTTTATAGGTACTTAGTTAATAACTGGAGCGGCTAATATGTACAAATTACTAAAATGTAACGCAATTTATTGGTTATTATTAGGTAGGTACCTACTACCTAACTACATTTATATTTTTCGATTTAAATTCTGAGCTTACTCATTTCCTCTGTCAAAACATTTCTTCTGTCGAAAATAATAATCATTTCCTCTGTCGGTTCTTATCGATATTTTAAATCGATGCATAGAATCGGTGCCGAGTTCTAATACTTCTAATCGATCCTTTTGAATCGTTTTCGCGCGGCTTATGTTTCTCATCACTAAATTACGCTCGTGACGTCAAAGTACCTACGCAAAATGTTACACGCTCGGTCTCCCTACAAATTGCCGAACTCTTTCCTTCTATCTTGATATATTTCTGTGATTTATTCCAAATAGCTTCAACTCTAAACGCACCATTTATCCTAATTTATCCCTACCCGTCATAAAAGGGCTTAAAACAGTTATGTTTCAGTAAAGATACGTTCTTTTGCGTGAGCAAGGCAGTTGTTCAGCCGTCCCCCTCTAGCTAACAAGCCTCATAAATTAGCCTAATAATATTAGAATCGTCTAATGACATTTTAACCGCGGCCGGTCGGTAGAAACGATTTGGCTGAGCGCTTGAGATCGGGAGTGGGCAAAGTGGTGGCGGTCACGCGATGGTATTAACTTATAAGTTTTTTGGGGTAATAGAGGTTTAAGAAAACTATTTTTTAGGAAGTAAACATATTAAAACTGTAGTTTAGTATACACAAAAACACGATTATAAGCTTATTTAAGTACTTTTATATTGTTTCCTCATTTTGACAAAAAGAAACAGATTACGATGAGTTTTGTAATCAGCTTAAATTGGAAATGTTACTTAATCCGTTTACATCTAAATACTGTTTCGGTCCTTTTGACCACAAAGTGATTAAATATAAATTAATAAGTAACTGTAAAACTACAGTTTATTTAAAAAATGGTTGGCAAAAACTACCGCAAAATAAGTTAACAAAAAATGAAGGGATTAGATGAGTTTTAACCATTTTTTGCGCTGCCAACGATCAGAGGGACCGTAGTTTTTTTTGTTTTACGGAAACTTTAGGATTAATTTTGACGGATCTTTTAGTACTATGTAAGTAGTAATTAAGATAGTGACAGATTTAAAGTCTGTATTTACGGTAAAAGTGCTTGACACTGACTTTTAAATAACGCTTTCTAAGTAAACATTTTTTTAACACACACGTCAACACGACCCCTAATTAAATACAGGGAAGGCAACGCGCTTTGTGACTCCTCTGGACATAACATAATAAAGCATTTGCCCTCCTGGCCTCCTGCCACTAAACATACCTACCTACTTACCTACATTCATAAGGGATGTTGACACCAAATAAGAAAATCAATAAGTTCAAATTTAATTGAAAAAGGATCAAATTCTCAATCATGGCGAAAAAATTTTACTCATAAAAATAAATAGTTAACATAGACTAATAGTCTTCAAAGTTTTAAGAGGGGGCATATTTTGTCCCTTTTTCCGCAAAACACACTCCTGTCTTCGTACGATCATCATTTACGTGCCCATAGTAATATGGCGCTCCAGGTCAGTGACGTCACTGTTCTGTGGCGCTTTCTGTCTCCCCACACATTAAAACTGTATTATAGTTGTAGCTTCATTAGTTTTTGAGATATTTGAATAAGATTTTCACTAATAAATTCGGAATATTTTTTGCCTCTTTTTGGAGTACCTAGTCAAACTTTGAGTCAACAACCTTATTTCTGACTACGGTGTCCGAGTACAGGCAGGCCGAGTCCTTGTTTCCGACCGCCTTGATAAAACAGTTTTATAAAGTTTATAACGCCCTTATTATCCCGGGAACGAGTCATCATTACCCGGCCGACTAAAACACACTTTACAGCCGATTTAAAAATGCTATAAGATAGTAAATAACGTGTTTAATACAGCTAATAGGGCCCAACGCGGCCCGGGGCGCGCCGGTTAAGGGGACGCCAGGGCGGGGCGGCCCACTGGGGCACTCGCTCGGGTAGGCTTTCCAGTGCAAAATACAGGTATAGTTTGTATGTACAAAACTGTAAGACCAAGTGCTGTCAAATAAACGCAAGCAAAAATCTACCTTACAGTCAGAGCTCTAAGTCGAGTTTTGCTTGCGTTTGTTTGACAGAATTTGGCCTTAGAGTAGTGTACGAACTATACCTACTAAAACTAATTGCGAAGCTGGAGGTCCCTGGTTCGAATCTCGGTCTGGTCATTTATTTGTGTGATGAGCACGAATATTTGTTCCTGGGTCTTGGATGTTTTCTATGTTGTACTTAAGTATCTATTTATCTATATAAGTGCATATGTATATCGTCACTTAGTAAGTTAGTACACGCTTTGCTTAGTTTGGGAATAGGTTGATTTGTCTAAGATTTCCCACAAATATTATATTATGTAAGTTCGTTTTTGTATCTCTCTCTCTGTTGCTCGTCGACCTCATAAGTTGGAAATGAGATGAATGAGTGACATGACAGCAAAGCAAGGCCGACCGTACATAACCTTTTATGTTCTCTTGGTTTTATGCCCTTTCATGCCAATGCATTATTGCAATTAAAATGGCGACACTTACAGCGGTAGAGTACCTAATGGGTGGATCTCTCTTGCGCTTGCGCAAGGAATTCAACATAGTAGGTACCTATTCATTTGTGATTCTAAAGAACACGAGTTGTGCAATGTGCAACAAAGTTTGTTCTGTCGTTGGGTTGTTGAGAATGCGTATGTATAATTAGGTAAATAATTTTCAATCAAAGTGAGAAATTAATCGCGACTTTGCACCCATGACCTCTGGAATCCGTCCATTGCTTTTAACCAACTGAGCTACCGTGAGTATCCCTTGTGGCGGTGAATCTTAAATTGCGTATAATTAAGATTTCCCACCGTTTCAGTCATTGCCTGCACAATCGACAGGACCTGGCGGCATATTTTTGAGTGTCGAACGCTCGACTTTTCACTCGACATCTGTCAAAACATCATAGTTTTTTGACAGATCTCGAGTGAAAAGTCGAGCGTTCGACACTCATAAATCGGCCCCTTGCTATGGGAGATTAATTTCTTAAATTAATGTAACTAATTGTAATCTAAATTGTAATTACTTAACCTAGGAAAGATAAAGATTAAAAGAAGTAGATTTTTCTTTATGTATCTAAACCTTTTGTCCAGGTATATATTCAAGGATACGCGCTGCGCCTTAACCCTTGTGGCGCGGCTGTGTGCGTCAGCGCAGCGCGAACAACTTGTTTGTTCAGAGATTTAATACTCGGTGAATTTCTTCACGCGGCGCGCCAGCCGCAGAAGGCCGCTGCTCGCGAGCGCGGGGCTCGACTGCCTAATGGGTCTATGGACTGAAAACCAAGTAGGTACATATAAAAACTCAAAACTCAAAATATTCTTTATTCAAATAGGCCTAGCAACAAGCACTTTTAAATCGTCAGTTTTATATTACATAGTTTGAATCGAATTATTCAGAGCAAATTATTGATGCAATTATAATTTAAAAAAAAAGTTGAATTGCTGTAATCTATGTCAAACAGAATATAACCAATTCACAAAAAGATCGTCAATAAGTAAAATAAAAACATATAAAAATAAAATTATCTACTATGTATGTATAAGTCGCTCTATAGCGATAAGACCGCCTGTTGTTACCTACTAGCTTTAAGGATTATTTATGTTAATCACTCATTTATGGTGCAATAAAGAATATTTATTATTATTATTATTATAAGTATATCCCAAGTGTCCTAGTGTAAGTATATAGGTACCTATTATACATATAGTAGTAAGCAGTGAGATGAGCAAGAGTCACGATCCTCAGCAGTGAGGGAACGATCCAAAAGAGAGAGAAGCAGTGAGATGTACTTTTTTGCTCAATAGTAAAGTTATTTTGATATTTAGATTTTTGATATCCATCTCTGTCTGTCATATGCAAGTGCGAAAAAAAGGCAGATATTTCGATTATAGTTAGGTCAGATTAGGCGAGGACGAATTTAGGTTCAGTGAACTAGGTATAGAGAGACATTATTACCTTTTATGGTCCAAAATTGGATACAATACATCTCATTGTGATAGTCGACTGTTCTGTATTTTATCGAGTAGGTGTATAATTAAGAAGGTATGAATGTATAAACGTGAAAAATATTGTTTGTACAGGGTTAATACTCGCCATACTCGGTAACAAACAAGAAAAGACGTTTGCATTTTATCGAGTCTATAGTTTTTCCACGTTCGGTGTAAATTACCAAAATGGTTTTATATAAGATTTTTTTTAAATTGGCCTTTATGCTCTAATAGACTTGAATACTAAGGTAATATAGGTATTTAAATGCCTGTAATACTAAGGTAATATATTTAAAAGAAACATCTATTCAACATTAAAACTCAGTAAAATTATGTTTAATACAATTATAGCCCTAGAACAAAATAAATATGTTAATATTTAAACCAAAGTGAAAATTTAAAGCGGACGCATCCGCTTGACATCATTCAAAAATATATGTCCAAATAATCCAGGCGAAAAATATCAAATAAAAGCTCAACGTAATTAATTCAAAAAAGTCAGCTCCGCTCTTTTTCCCGGGATCAACTTAATTGGATATATCATACGCGTCTGTTTGCGCATGGCAATTGATTGCAACTTAACAACATGCCAGCAAATTGCCGGTGGGAGCGAGACGGCGGCCCACGGGGCCCGCGGGCGGGAAAGGGACCGCTAGTGTCTGTAAGTTTCGCGTCGAGTGGAACGGTATGATGGCGTTGGACACTCGGACAGTGGCGGATTTGGGGTTTTGAGTTTGAGTTTTTGTGGGCATTTTATGAGTTATTTGTATAGTTATTTGGTAAAGTAGTAGCGAAATTGGTTCATTATAGTGTAGTTGGGAATTATAGCGTTGTTATATCAGACGTGATTTTAATTAGGTATGGTATGCGCGTGTTAGTTCATTCGAATGTCAAGGAAAGAAAAACTTTATACTTATGTGCTAATGTGTGAACGAAGTGTAAAAAATACTTCATGTTGAAAGTTGAAATTATATCAAAAGTGTCAAAAATTTAAAAATAAAAGTTGAAGAACGTTACTTAACAAGGGCGGTAAAACAAAGAATGTCTCAGATCGCAGGTATTTTACGCCCGATCCGAAGGCAAGGGTGATAAATATGCGATCTGAGGCTTTCTTTATTATCGCCCGTGGTAAGTACAAAATTTTATGTCACCCCTCCCAGGCCAGGAAGTGGGTTTTTTCGCGCGCGGAGCTTGCGATAATGGCCACTTTATGGCCAGGTGTGATATAAAGTAATTAAAAGACAAAGTCAAAAGCATTTATTGTTTGGGAGAATTGGGTTACATTGCAGGCATCACAAACAAGTTTACGCATCGTTTCACCAAGACTACCTTTTCAGGTGTACAAACAAAATGTATTGAAATTAAATAAATAAATAAATAATTATTGGGGACAATCTTATACAAATCGAACTAGCCCCGTAGTACACTGAGCGAAAAAAAAAAACAATTATTCAGTAAGTTTTAGTGAATCCCTGGACAAGGAGATTATATTACTGACGGTTACAAACCAGTTTTTGATAATAGTAGTTATTTACTAATACCAAAAAAATTGTCCTTGTAACTACTAAACTGTTTTGTAACCGTTAGTATATGTATAATCTCCTTGTCTTGGGATTCACTAAAACTTACTAATAATAGTATTTTTTTCGCTCAGTGTAAGCTCAATAATGTGTGTGTACTAGACGACGATATATTTAATAGATATAAATACCTAAATTCATAGAAAACATTATTTCAAGACTCAGAAACAAATTTTCATGCTCATGACACTAATATTTGCCCTGACCGGGACTCGAACCCGGGACCGTCGGCTTCATAGCAACAATTATAACAAAACAAATTTCAGTGTGCATGACACGGAGTATACTATACTTGGAAGTGACGTTTATGTTGAGTCAGTCTCGATTTAAGATTGGAGGGTTAGAAATGTAAAAAACCGGCCAAGTGCGTGTCGGGCCACGCGCAAGGTAGGGTTCCGTAGTCGTCCACCCGTTACATTATGTGGACTAAAAAGTTCGCAAACTTATATTTACTATGTTTTTGACAGAATTAACAACATTATCTAAGGTATCAATGGAAATTGTTCGAAAGTTGGCTTTTGCAAAGTACATTTCTGAAGTTCGATTATTACTCGTTAACTAGTAATGTCTACTTAGCTGTGATAGTTTTCCTTTTAAATTCATCGTATATACTACTACCATGATTTTTTTCACATGCCTAGGAGCCACCGTTTAGCTGGCAGGGGGGGGGGGGGGACACTTGACCATAACGAAAATTATCACTTCAAAGCTTAATATCACGCCAACCGATTCTTGAATCAAAAAATACTCTTAGAAACCTTACTTATAATATTTTTAAAAGAGCTATCCAACGATACCCCACACGATGGGGTTTGGAAGAAAAAAAAATTGCACCTACACTTTACATGTTTGCACCTACAATTTTTTTTCAAGATTTTATTCTACCGTTTTGTCGGCGTCATCAATATATATACTCATGCCAAATTACAGCTTTCTAGTACTAACGGTTACTGAGAAAAACGGGGGTCGGACGGACGGACGGACGGACATGGCGAAACTATAAGGGTTCCTTGTTTACTACGGAACCCTAAAAAGTTTACAGCTACACAGAACAGAAGCACTAATAGTCTCTCTTGTTAGTCGGTCACGATTGTCAGAGTGGTCGCGGTTGCTCAGACGAGGTACACGGAGCGATGTTCGGTGGGTTGTTGTAGTTTTCGAGGACAGCTCTGTTAGCGATAAGCTTCCATTTCTGCCGGTTAGAGGCATCGCGAGTACATTGGACCATGGTGGACTCAGTAGCTTTTTTGATCAAGTCAGTCCAGCGAGTTGGTGATCGGCCACGTGCATGCTCTCTTGCCTTCCACTCGTCCCTGAACCACCAGTCTCTCCATTGGATCTTCGTTTCTGGAGATGTGACCAAAGAACTTCAGTAGTATTCGTAGTTGCACAATTGACGAAAGTCGGTCCTTAATATGAATCTATTTGAGGATGGATAAGTTAGTGCGAAACGCCGTCCACGGGATTTTTAAGAGGCGTCTCCAGCGCCACATCTATAATGCGTCGATTTTACGGCGATCCTGGAGTCTCAGAGACCAAGTTTCAGCCCCATGCATAGAGAAAGATTGCTAATAGTACTACCTAGTACTTATTTTATATTGACGTTGCTAACGACGCCCCGCTACGTAGTTACACACGGTTAATACATACCTAAGTAATCATCTAGCCTCACTAATGCATCCGTACTAGGTCTACTAGGGATCTCGTTTGTGCCTAGAATGGACTTTATACATTTTTTTTGTAGAAAGAGAACGATTATATAAGAATTTAGTAAACGCACTGTTAACGGTAAATATACTATTAATGGCTTTAATGATTCTTTTTATACTCATACGTTCCGTGGCCATGCCGCCACGTGTAATGTTAAACTGAACACGCCTCCGGTGTGTTTACACTCATATCTGACGTATAAGCAATGCAACACTCTTTACAAGCAATTTCATTACGAAATCACTTGAAATTATGTATGTATTTAGTTTTGTATAATGGTGGTCATTTGCTAATCGTACCTGAACAGTGAAAACATTATGAGGGATTTATGATATAGATATTTAGGTACCTAGGTACCTAAATGAAGTTTGAAATACGCGCGTTCATCGGTTAGCAACAAATGTTATACTCGCTGTTTTAGTTTCCACTAGTGACCACCAGAGGCGTGTTCACGCTTTCATACCACTTTCATACATTTTGAGGCAAAACGCAAACGCGTTCGAATTAGTTAATGTTTCGAAAAAACTTATACTAGAGCTACTGAGCAAATCCTCAAACTTTGCACTTCTCGACTACACAATATCAAACGGCATTCATCATTTTAATAAACACTTGTGCGTATCATATTTTCATTGGGGAATATATTTTATTGCGTGATTTTAACTCAATATAATATAAATAAAACTTGTACAAATGCGTTCGCGAAATCTGATCGAGCGTTAAAATGAAATGCGGCACACGGTCGAGTAATACCTCGCAGGAGCGCCTAAGCGCCTAACATTCCTAAATACATTGTCATACATTGTGTGTTGTGAATAGGGCTTCCAAAATTACGGATTTGTCAATTACGTAATTGATTTCGTAATTAGAACGTTGAATTACGTAATTACGTAATTACGTAACTGACCCGGAGTTCAAATTAAAAATCTCTAAATAATTTGTATTTGTTATAATTATTAATTATAATTAAGGGAAACGATTTTTAACACCATTATTAAAATAAATCGCAGCATCCACGTGTAATTTTCAGAACAAAGAGCTGAACGTATATGGTCAGTCCAGCTTGAGGAACTTCTACCAGTAATACGGTCGTCTTTAAGTTTTATTTGTTGTATTGGCAACCAGTTGTTATTGATCAAGTATGGTAGTGTGGTGGACAGTCTGATTCGAATATTGTGCTGGTCTAAAATCGATGAATTGGTACGATATCCCTTTCGAAGTAGGTATGCCACAAATTTACTTCTAGCACTCAATCCAGTTGCTATCATCTGAAAATCTGGGAAAGGACTCCTCTAGTTTCCAAGTAGAGGTATACGCCATCTTAGAGTGTGCGACAACCAATCGGCAAAGCAATTATCTCAACAATATCATTTATATTCAATCGTATAGCCAGGCGGTGCTCTTGAATTGCCGGGAAGTATTAAATAACCTTGGAGCGAAAAACAAGGTTATTTTA
The DNA here is from genome assembly GCA_951800055.1 of Cenopis cana. Classification (NCBI taxonomy): domain Eukaryota; kingdom Metazoa; phylum Arthropoda; class Insecta; order Lepidoptera; family Tortricidae; genus Cenopis; species Cenopis cana. The sequence continues at coordinate 13,681,739 of OX637493.1, read as the reverse complement.
CGGTGGGTCCCGTCCCAGGGCATGCAGCTAGGTATCGCGGGAAATGAAAGAGCTGACGAGCTTGCACGAGCGGGCGCGAAGGGGATGCATTGCGGGCCAGAATCGTTTTGCGGCATCCCCATACATCTAACCAAGCTAACCCTGGAAATCTACTGTTTCTACAAAACCATTCAGGCCTAGAGAGAGTTCCCATGTCTGAACCATTCCAAGGCGCTATTTAAGGCCTTTAACAAAAAGGAGTCCCCTGATGCCTATTGCTAAGCAGGGACCGACTAGTGCGTGTTTGTAAGGGTGCTTACTAAATAAGCACATGCACACGTTAGGATTGAGTGACACAAGGAGGTGCAGACGCTGCATTGAAGTAGAGGAGACGCTTGCACACATCCTAACTGACTGCCCTAGCCTAATGCACAGCCGTAGCTCTTTCTTGGGCAAACACGTCATGTTGGGACTAAATTTCTCGAGTTCAGCAAAATCCTGCAATTCTTTAAGTTTGCAGGACTTTACCCATTTTTAGGATCCCAATAGTTTAGCAATGGTCGCAATTATAGCCACTACCCCCAAATAGTAATATGATATTAATAGGTTTTTGATCTGTTCCGCCATTCCAGCCACCACATCGAACACCCGCCCGGTAAAATAATGCACCCCTGGCCCCTGTCGGACCTCCTTCTTGTATCTAGTCCACAGACATCAGAGTAACCTAGTCGAAAGGGTTACAACGCAATCCTGTCCATTCACGCTAGTGATGTGTCGAGTACCTAGGTACTAACTCCAAATAATATCCCATAATCTTTTATGTTATTTAATAATACGTTAATTTACAATTTCATAAAACCTTTTTCCATTTTTAGACTGAAATAGTAGGCATATTTTAAACAAATAAGTGGTAATACATAATTCCGTAATTACGGAATTTAACCTTTGAATTACGTAATTATTAGAAGTCAAATATCTGTCCGTAATTACGTAATTCCGTAATTACGTAATTCCGTAATTACGTAATTACGGAATGGAAGCCCTAGTTGTGAAGGACCGTTTAAAATACTTTTTTAGGGATTCGTACCAAAATTGGTCTAACTAAAGGAAAGTTTTCTACCTATCTTATTCTTTATTAAAAAGAAAAAAAAAAAAAAATACGCCTAGGTCCAATATCTTACGATCACACACAGCACAAGATGCACAGCAGATGTCACAGCATAAGTTGTGCTTGTTTTTTATTAATTTAATATCCATCCAGGCCATAAAAATTAAAAAAAAGACGAAAAACATTGTCTATGAAAAATTATAAAAATATATTTATTCACAAAATATAGGTTTTTTTTATACCACGTCGGTGGCAAACAAGCGTGCGGCCCGCCTGATGGTAAGCGGTCACAGCAGCCTATGGACGCAAAGGTAGGTACAAAGGAATGGACTTTAGCAGTATTACTCCCACGTGTCCCTTCGTTCGGCGATTCAATGCATCGAAATATAAACACAGTCCGAATTATATCGAAATAAATAAATACAAGCGCGCTCGTAAACAAGCCGGGACGTTTACTGCGCTCGCCACACTTTTCTTTTTTTTAAGAAAATTAATTTTTGCATTATGCCATTCCCGCCATTTTGAGGTTCGCGCCTTGTAGCAGATTAAACGATTTGGCCGTTATTTAGTGCTGCGGACGCCTCGGACGCCGCTTGTTAAGGCGTTTTTAATATTTTAAATGCGAATGCTTTTTGTTTGTTGATGTATGTGCTTTAAAGGTCTAAGTGGTTATTAAAATACGCTTATACGGGTAGCGGGTTGTTTGTATTTCCTATTTTAGTATTTTAAATAATAATCTTATATTTTTTTCAGATGACAGGCGGTATTTTTGTTCTCATCAAATCGTACAGGGCAGATTTCTATAGAACAAATAATCGTAAATGTGGACACGCTGGACAAAAGCACCAATTTTTTTTCCAGGGTCTTACTGGGGTAGGTCCATAGCTTCATGTTTTTGAAAGGAACCAGCTCCTCCGCCGGCCATCTTTAATTTTATAGGGGCGGAAAGTATGTATGGAGAAAAAAAACGTTTTAAAGATAGAAACTTGGAAATTCGCTAATAGACTAAGCATTTAAATAATGGAACAAAACTGTTATCAGCATTTATCAAAAATTGTCCTTTAAAGGGTTGAAAAAGGGGTTGAAAAATTGTAAGCTAAAAACTTGAAACTTCGTTTATAGACTTTTATGTCACACCTGGCCATATAGCGGCAATTAGCGCACGCTCCGCGCGCGGGAAATCCCACTTCCTGGCCAGGGGGTGACATAAAATGTTGTACTTAACACGGGCGGTAATAAAGAAAGCCTCAGATCGCATATTCAAATATCTGCGATCTGAGACATTCTTTGTTTTACCGCCCTTGTTAAGTAATGTACTATTATCATTCAGTGATCTGTTGATTAAAATAAGTAAAAAATAAAACACGGAACCGTGGATGCTCGACTTGCATTGAACTAAATTCAAGTTTATTAGTTTAAAAACAATAATTTAGCCCTGCTAGTAAATTGTGAGTACATGCACAGAAATAAACTATCCCATTCCGAACCGCACGCGATACGATCTAGCCAGGATTTACGGCGGACGACAGCCGGGACTTTATTGTTATTAGATGCGTATGTCGGTTTGTATGTTTGTATATAACTTTGTAACACGCTGGTGACGAATTACTCCCACTAATGATTGAGTGTCAATAGGAACGGATGAAGTAAATATCAATTTGAGTTATACCTAATAAAAATAGTTTTCGACGCAAGCCGGGGTCCATGCCCCGGGCGGCAAGGTTAGGGGGCGGAAAATTTAGGGGCGGCAGGGGGCAATTCGAACTTCTTGACAGGCCAAAATACGTCTTGACAGGACAAAGAATTTCGCGCTCGCTGCGCTCGCGTTTGATTATGTCTTGATCCGTATGAAGTATTTTCCGCATTTGCATCATAATGTTTGAACATTTTCGCGCTCGCTGCGCTCACGTTTTCATCTATACGTAGATGTGTTATGACTTTATGACATGCACCTGACATGAACTAGTGGACATAGGACATGAACTAGCTGTGGTCTGTGGTCAAAAGTGCACCCGATCACTGCAGGCTATTGACCTGCGAAAGAATGGCTGGCAATTTAGTGAGTTCTGAAGCTCGGACGGACGGACGTACAGACTAATTTATACGCGCTAACGAGCGGCTCGCGCACGCAGACGGACGGAGCTGAACATTCCTACCGACTTACAAAAATCAACGAGTGTTGCCATGTCTATCTAGACATTTCTGTTTCAGTGGTCCTTTCCACATTTTCATTTATTTATTTCATTTATTCATTGCAACTATAATATAATATACAAATACAAAATTGTTTATTTGTAAACATAGGTTGACAGGGTCTTATAATAATTGTAAGTATCGCTATGTTTTGCCGTTCGGCATACAAATATTATATAGTCCAGATATTGCATGCTTGTAACTAATACTAATTTTAATAACAATTCTAATAAATTAAAATTATATAATATGTCACACTTAAATTACAGTATCACTTAAATATTCACCTACAGAATAATACGCTTTTTCTACAAGGAATTCAAACAGTCTCTTTTTAAATTCTGATAAATTATCTAATATAATAACTTATAATATAACCAATAGGCATCTTCTGGGTGAGCTCGCTTCATCGTCGGCCTCATCTTTGCCCCCTGGCTAGATGCTGGCGAAGAGCAATCCCATTTTTATTATTTATTAATTGAAAAAAAAAGACGCAGTATAAAAAATCTTCAGAATTCTCAGCAGCAACATCATCCAAACCGCTCCAGCCTCAATAATAAGAGCTTTAAAACGCACAAACAAATAAACAATCAGAATAACGTGCAGGTGTGAACCACTGCCGACAGGGACGCGAGATACAACCACCCACGCGAGCGACAGGGACGGACGCACGTGGGCCGCGGCCAGAGAAATTGTTTTCCTATTCTCTTGTTCATGTTTACGCGTGTTTTGTTGCTCACGACTTATTTCACACACAGGGTGGGCAGAGGAGGGTCTTTAGGAATTCTTCAAATTAGAACCAATTAAATTTCTTGATTAGAACGAATGAACGACGTTGGACCAACACTATAGTCTATGTGCGTTATCCGTCATGCGATTTCGAGGAAAACAACCTTTTATAGGAAAATATACGTCGAGCTATCTTTGAGATGCTTCGAGCAACACAAGTTTCCGAACTTCGTAAACTTGAGACGTGATAAGCTATTGAAATACATAAGTGAAATTAGTACAAATTTATACTCTGATGCCTTAAGGAAACGAAGAGACGTGGGCTATAAATAATAACCTTTAAAATATCTTTAAAAAACGGAGTAGGTATTACTATGTAGGATTTAAAGAGATGTCATAATCATAACCCTTTATTATGTTATATTATACACCGATTCAATTAATTGAAATCCACAATATCGTTTTATAGAAAATCTAAAAAAGAACTCAATGACTGATCGCATCGCGTTACCGTCCCACTGATGTCCCTCGGAATAAACATATTAACTAAACCTATTACTTTACTAGCCATATTAACCATTATTTTAACTGAGCTTTAACTCTGAACCTTCATTCTTACATCTCAATTGGTTTAGTTTGGATCGAGAGATGCCGGCGGCCATACAATGATATTCAAATTGTTTTTTTTCTACAAGTCAGCCTTGAGTGCTGTTTTACATGTCAGAGATTACAAATACAATTACATTGGTGGCATTGAGTGACATGAATACGTAGCTAATGTGAAACAATAGACACAGCGTGACGTTTCAAACCTAAAGTGCGGTTTAGACGAGCAGGAGTTTGCGTGCAATTTTCAGTGAATTTTCATTACATTGCTGGGTTTCATCGTATTCATTTTATCTCAGTAGCCTGCAGCCCCGAATTGACTTGATAGACAAATGAACCTTGGATTGCATTCGAATAAGGCGTGTGTTGCTCGTTGCTCCTACCTGTGATGTCGCATCATCATCATCATCATCATCATCAGCCTATATACGTCCCACTGCTGGGCACAGGCCTCCTCTCATAGATGATGTCGCATACCTAACCTAAAATAATGCCCGCGTGTGAATCAGTGTGTATCGGCGACATGAACCACTTCGCAATTGAGGTACTTACCTATGTGAGCAAGAACGTGACCTAATAGTAGATTATACACCAAGGGGATAAAGCACTGTTTTATGTCACGGGTGCGATATTGAATCCCGAACGTAACGAAGGACTCCAAATTTTACTCCCGAGCGGAGCGAGGGAGTAATGACTTAATTCCTGAGCGAAGCGAGGGAATTAAGACTGAGTCCTGAGTGTAGTGAGGGATTTAAGCGCGCCCAAGACAAAAACAGTTTTATCCCCGTGGGGTATACTCTACTTTTCTCACCACCTTTGGCCAATTTTATACTTTAACTTGTGATTGAATATGGAATCGAGTATGATGACTATTTTAACAAAAAGTTTTTTTTTATTCTAAATAAATATTAAAAATCTAGTAATCCTTAATTCTAAATCTTGAAATCCTTATCCCTGAATTAGTCGAAATCGAGTATAGGTAGTGACGATTTTTCGCAAAAAAAGTTTTTTTTAGCTTAAACCTCGAAATAAATATAAAATTTGAAATCCTTATCCCTGAATTAGTCGAAATCGAGTATAATGACGATTTTTCGCAAAAAAAAAATTTTTTACCTTAAAACTCAAAATAAATATAAAATTTGAAATCCTTATCCCTGAATTAGTAGAAAACGAGTATAATGAAGATTTTTCGCAAAAAATTTTTTTTTTCTCTTTAAACTCAAAATAAATATAAAATTTGAAATCCTTATCCCTGAATTAGTCGAAAAGGAGTATAATGACGATTTTTCGCAAAAAATTTTTTTTTTCTCTTAAAACTCAAAATAAATATAAAATTTGAAATCCTTATCCCTGAATTAGTCGAAAACGAGTATAATGACGATTTTTGACAAAAAAATATTTTTTCCTCTTAAAACATAAAATAAATATAAAATTTGAAATCCTTATCCCTGAATTAGTCGAAATCGAGTATAATGACGATTTTTCGCAAAAATTATTTTTTTTACTTAAAACTCAAAATAAATATAAAATTTGAAATCCTTGTCCCTGAATTAGTCGAAATCGAGTATAATGACGACATTTTGCAAAAAAATGTATTTTTTTCTTAAAACTCAAAATAAATATATAATTTGAAATCCTTACCCCTGAATTAGTCGAAATCGAGTATAATGACGATTTTTTTAAACTTAAAATTCAAAATAAAGATATAGTTTTAGTCATTTTTTTTTAGAAAAAAAAAACGGAACTAAAATCACGCGCTTGACCCGCTACAGGCGCAGTCTTTTGTTTCGAACGCGACGTTCCAAACAAAACACGGAGCTGGTGTGCCACCTCCTCACCGCCGTGTGGACTTCACGAAATTAGACTTTAAAGACATATCAATAAGAACTATCAGAGCTCAAATGAAATTATAACCCGGCGGGTAATAATTTGAAATTATAACCCGCTAAAACCAAGGGCCACGTGTAATGATTTGCTTTCCGAAAGGTTTGTATGATATATAATTGAGCAAAATCGAGCAGGTGGTGTGAAATAGTAGATTGTTAACCAAGGGTTGAAAGTGACCCATTTCACCAGAGATATTTTGGCGCTCGAACGAAGTGAGAGCGCCAATAGTTCGAGGGTGAAATGGGTACTTTCACCCGAGTTAAACACTCTACTTTTCATTTCGACTTTGAGGAAATTAAATGAGATGTAAAAGTACTAGTCATTTATGATACAAATCTGGAAAGTAGGCTTTCGGTTTCAAAGACTCACTGCGACTCACATTAAAAACGCCTTCCTCATTATCTTCTGTTACTAATGCATTGTACTCACTCAAATTATTTAAAATGTCGCACTAAACTAGTAGTAAATAACAAATAACAAATACATTTTATTTGCGGCATAATAGCGACATTGACAGAAGATTATATTAGTTTTAGTCGGTCCGAATTGGACTGCTGGACTTCATGTGTCAGAGAATTGATTTATTTAAGATTCGAAAAATCAACAAATAATATACTTACTAAACAAATGTATATAAATATATATTACTTTCATTTTAGAGTAAAACTAAATTTTTGGTATATAATCTAAAGTAAAAAAGAGAGGTCACTGGGGGTTCAAGTTGGTTTCAAGTTACACGTCGAGTACCATACGGACTCTTTACCTTATTGTCAAAATTAAAAAAAGAGCGCGTGGTACGGTGTCATTGTTGGGTCCGAAATGGAGTAGAAGTTTTATATGTTACAAATAATTATTTTATAACTTTGCAGACAAAATAATATCATATGTTTTTGTGTAGTAAAATAATAATTTGGTGTATCTTAATATCTTTAGATTATTATATTGTCTATGTAAGTCTTTGTCTTCAATTATGTAAGCAAAGTAGATGCAAGGACGATGCACCCCCAGTAGCAGTTGGCAACAGTTAAAAAAAAATTACTTTCCACCCTAGGGTTGGAAAAGCGATTTTCAACCCGGCTATCTACACGTGAAAATCGAACTTTCCGAACAGGAGACATGAAAAGACTATTAAGTTAATCCCACATTCCTATTAAACAACAACCCTTCTGAATTGAGTCATTGGGTAAGCATACATTACAATAAACTCTCTCTAGTTGTGACGATAGTAAAGTTTTTTTGTACCTAATCACGTTGGTGGAAAACAAGGATACGGCCAAACTCAGGGGCACTAGTTATATATGTTATTACATTAAACAGCCATGATTAAATCAAAATCGCAAGTTAATTCTGTAAGCCCAATAAGCCTCAAGGGCTCTTGAAGTCATGCGAAAAAATACTAATGCGAATATAAGATAGCAGTTTGTTGGTAGGTACAACATGACTAAATCTGCTCAGATGAACATTAGGTACAACTGTGCCACGTGGCGTCCTTCGTTGAAAGTTTGTATCTAAGGGGGACGTCCTAGATACAAACTTTCAAAGAGTACTTAAATTAACTTTTAGTTTCCTGAAAGTCGCCCAGTTATAAGGGATCGTCCTTAACGAGACTACGCGATGATCGCAAGTTCGCGCGAATGTTACTCGCGCGAACTTGCGTTGTCAATTAGGACACCTGTTCGCGTTCAATATGTTTGACCGCAAGTTCGCGCGAGTAAAATTCGCGCGAACTGTCGATCATCGCGTAGTCGCGTTGTATTACGACGATCCCTATAGATCCCTTATTATAAAGGTCGTGCCGACTCCGTTGTGGAACTGTTTTAAGACGAGGTTACCTACATCTCCCAAAGTGTTCTTGCAAAGAGCGAATCCACGATCCAACACAAATTATCCAAGATATAGTAATATAAAAATTGTCTGTCAGCCGGCACTACCCTCCCCCAACTCCGTATGTGATCTTAAGGCCAGTATCAGGTTGCCAGATGTCTCTATCGAGGGTCCAGTGAAGATACCAGTATTATGTTCCTTTCCCGTTGCTGAATGGGCTATCGTTCAGTTAAATTGTCCCCTATTCAAGTTATTTTTATGTATTTATAAGCTTCGTTGCAGAGGTTGTGGTCCATCACATTCCTTAGGTACTAAAGTTACCTAAGTATTATTATTGTAATAAATAAGCATATTTTTCGGAGAAAATAACGGGATGAAGGGAGATGATGAAATGTCTGCCGAGTCGAGTTTGTTTAGGCGTTCCTTCTCAGCAGTTGTCTTCTTTATCAGAAACGCTGGTAGATTTTTACATGACTGCCCTAAAATAATCTTAGTGTAATGTTTTGACTTGTAAAAAATGTTCTAGCTAGAGTAAAACCAAATTAAAATGAACACCCCTCCATGCAGTGTGTTTCTGTTTCTGCCCACATCTGCTGGAAGCATAAAACCTATTAGGTACCTACAGGCACAAAACACAGAAACTCACACACTGAAACTATGTCCACTAGGAGAGGGGCGTTCATTTTAAACCTGGCTCTAATTTACCTGCCCAGCGAACATGATCACGTTTATTTCGGACGTAGCTATATTAGCATTCGTCCCTCTCGCACTTATATACTTGCTAGATAGACAAATTCTATAGGTATGTCTGAAATAAAGCAACTATGCTAGAGCTAGACTAGCTTTAAATATATATTAAAACTAAGGAGTAATTAGGAAATGAGAGCCACTTTGAGGGTGGCATTAGTAAAACCGTTTTTAAATAAACAAAGACGAAATACTTAATATTACATTTACATTTGATAGAGTAATGATATCGAACGAAGACAGGTAGTCACTCAAAAGGTATCCTAATGGTGTTGATCAAATATAATTATCCTTGATTGGCCACTGGAATAGTAATGAATGGTACAATAGGCGCGAGGCCTTCCAGTACAGTTCTCACACCACTCAGGCGCAGGTACTGTTGGCCGCGGCCACTGGTGTGCATGATCGAGCGCTGATAATGATCAATAGTTATGGGAACAATAGTTGGGAACTTTCACTAGTGTTGTCAAATTATATTTTAAGGATCTGTGAGAGCGGCGATCTGTGAGGGCTTAAAGCTTTGAAAATTTTGAAACTAAGCTACTTTTTGTATTTATCCCTCAAAGTGATGTTTTGCTCAGTCAATAATCTCGATCATCACGTGTGCTGAAACTCGGCTGAAAATAAATAAATATTTGTGGACAATCTTACACAAATCAGCCTAGTCCCAAACTAAGCAAAGCTTGTACTATGGGTACTAAGCGACGATATACATACTTATATAGATAAATAAATACTTAAATACATAGAAGACATCCAAGACCCAAGAACAAATATTCGTGCTCATCACACAAATAAATGCCCCGGCCGGGATTCGAACCCGGGACGTCCAGAAGAATAAAATAATAATATAAGAATATTTTTGGTCTTTTTTTGAAATTTGATTCTTTTCCCTAAGTAAGAGGACAGTAAGTAAGAAGACACCCTCCCACCTCCCTTTAGGAAAGAAATAAGACCAGTTGGCATAGCACACGATGGTCGCGAGAGTACTTATGTCCTTTTATTAATTAATTAATTATCCTGCCTGGATAATTGACGTTCAACAGTAGGTAACTAAGATAACACATCTCTTCACATGCTCAGTTACTTGGTTACCTTTATTATTTGTATTGTTTAGTTGAAATTAGCCTATCCTATCAAATACAAGTTAGGTATCAAAAAATAAACTAAAATTAAAACTAATTTAATTAAAATATATCTAAAAAGGGCCCCCGTGGCATGGTACCAAAGACGCTGGCAGCATTCCCTCGCTGTATGGCAATACTTAAACGTTGTGCGAGGAAGCTGCCAGCTCTTTGGTCACCAGTGGCAAAAACACAAACAAGGGACCAACCGGGATAGAAGGGACTAGTTTTTTATCCTCTACTCCGGGGAAGACGTCTCGTCTACGACCGCGGCGCACGTCGCGCGGACGGCGACCGTACCGATGGAATAATTGACCGGCTATTCGGAATGACGGACCATTATTCTGCGCTGAGATAGACATCAGGAGGACACACAGCGGCGGTTGGCGGGCGGGGACGCTGCGGTTTATAAACGCTCAATCCAAAGAAGTGCTTCTCTTATCACAAAATAGGACGCAATATGTGGAGCACTTCCTTCGAAAAAAATATTCTAAGTTGATGTATGAGATTAACAAAATCAACGAACATCACAGCATTAACGAAATCTTTGTGGTCTGAAATTCGTTGAAAACTAACAATAACTCTATTAGGTACACTCACACGCACAAACGTTAAAGTGACAGACAAAGTCAAACGAAAATAATTTTCAATCAAAGTGAAAAATGTAGCGCCACGCACTTTAACGGACGTATCCGCTTGACAACACTTACATTAAAGTCAAACGTTAACGTTAACGGTTATTTAAGTAATTAGCGAAAATAGATTTGATGACCGTTTATGAATAATGCCATAGGTCCCAAAAATTTCACTATTTCTACCAAACAAATACAAATTGCTTCGAAAAACGTTGACGTCGTACCGAATGCCCTCCCGTATGTTCCCTCCTAACAAGTAAAGCACAACGTATAAAAACTTTCCAAACGTGTCGGTTGTCCGTATGTTTGTTTTGTGACTTTGACACCCAGAATCATTAGGTGTAGAAGGTACCTCTACTTGTAAACCTTGCCCAGAACTAACAGGTCTCAAGTTGGTGGGTACATTCCGACACTTGTGATGAATTGGGCGCGGGATTGGATTTACATTGGTTAGATTGAGATAAGGCTGTGTGATTTTATTGTTGGCTGTTTAAATGTGTTGTGGTTGTCAGGTTTGAGCGGTTTATTAAGGTGTAAGAGTGCTGGGGAAATTAAAGTACGGTTGGCTAGAGGATTTTGTTTAATGTCAAATTGCTATTGATAAATACTTTATTAGTAATAATGAAGTACGAGTAGATTAGATATTAAGACCAAAGTTTGCCAACATAATAAACCAAATCATAGTGCAATGTCACACATTTTATCCGTAAGTGAGTATTTTATACATTGTATTATGTAATTCCAGGATAAAAGTGTCATAAAATTTGGGCAGATTCGACAAAACCGGAACTAAATAATGATGACTTTAAGCTCTACGTCTTGATTGATTGGATTGAGATTTAATGGGCATCTACATCAAGGCATAAATGGGTCATAAACAGATTTTAGTTCGCGTCTTTCCTGTGGACATATCAAAAGTTAAGGGCTACAAAGCTTAATTTTGGATTGGTCTAGTAACCCGCATAAACGGCGTCTCCGGTTCTATAAATCCATGTAATAAAATCATAACTCACATGCTCATAAGCCGTTAACTATTGACCACAGGTGAGACGACTTTTGTTATGACACGGCGACTATATAACTTTTTATGTAAATAGTAAATACCTAATTCTGTTTAAGGGTTTTAGCGCGAAAGGACAAAGTCGTTAAAAATTTAGTATTTGCACCATTTGTAAGGCTTAAAACTTAATATCTACTTACAAAACTCATTGAAAATAAATGTCCCACTTTAATAATTATTTCCCATTGACATAAACCCAGGATAAGCAGCCATAAATATGAGTCCGGGCCCAGGCCAATAGAGTCATTACGGGGCGCAGTGATCGTAATCGGCCAGGGGCGATTCGGATCACACGTTTCGAATACCAATTTCATCTTGATTTTATATGATACTACGATGCAGCTTATGGACACTGACTTCAAAGGAGTTGCAAGCTCGTTACTGAAGCTATTATTTTGAGGATTCCTTGTGTCCACTGCACGAATCAAACGTCTCTCTCTTACTCTCAATACACCTTGAGAAACAGGAACTGTCAGTTAATAAGTTTGAATTTAGAATAATGCTGCAATAGACATCATTGTGTGTAAATAATTGTAATTTAAATACGAATACCTATAGAAAACAATATCTATATACTCCCGTAGTTCGGTGCCCTTACATTCCGAAGTTTTTTACAACCTTTACCTACAGTATTCTTGGCAGTTTACGGTACGATTTCAAAGGAGTTTCCTCCCTCGAACGGTTCGGTTGTGGAATCAGCAGCCAAGGATTTCTCGAGGAACTACAATATGGAATTATGGAGTTGTACCATCAGATAAACCGTAGTACGCTTGTGTGCCACGGACGTAGTAGAGGTATAGTAAAAACTGGCAGCTTTAGTTGGATTTCACTGTATTTACGCGCTCGCTCCTACGCGTGCTGAGTTAACATGTCAGGAAGAGTGCAACATATTGATATTAAACTGAACGACAATTGAAATGCGTAACGCATGCGCCGAACCAACACACAGTTTATTCTGTGCACGCGGCGTATATCTGTAACGCGACACCCCACGGGACAGGTATCTGTTTAGAGCTCGGTAAAAATAACAACTGAGTTAAATTCGTATAACCACAGATTACATCAGAAAGAGTCAAAAAGGAGGCATAAAAACCATTCATATAAAAATAAAATACATATATCTCTCATACAGTAAAGTAAAAGAGGGACTTACCTGTCCACAAAACTAAGCGATTAATAAATGAAATGTGTTAGTATTTGTCCACGCGTCTGTGTCGAAGCGCTATATTGAGTTATCCCCGTAATATCGATGTTTATTGAGGACGTTAATAAATTGAATACATTTATTATGCGATATACGGAGATTGTTAGACGTAGAGACATGACAACTACAGCAACTTGATCAAGTAATAATGAATTGTGTAGAAAATATTTTGTGTGAAAACGTAAACAATTACAAATTTTTATCTGCACCTTACAGTGTACAAACTCTGACATTTTACACTGATATTTGTATGTATCAATTTCCACCGCCGCCAAATTAATTTCTTTCAGGATAAAATGTACCTATCCGAATGTAAAAAAAAAGTGTATAAATTTGTGTGTGCGTGTGTATAAATTTTATAAAATTATCTAAATCTTACTCGATGTAGTTATTCGCGTGAATGAATAATAAACACATAAATAGCCAAACTTTCACATTTATAGTAATGATGAAAAAGATATTCGTCTACTGTTACTCCAAATTTAGTTAACAAAACGAAAGTGTTCTCATCATCATCCTCCTTCGTGCCCAGGTGTGCCCTAAGGATTCCGGGATCTGCTTCTAACTAATCCCAAGATTTGCCATAGGAACTAGTTTTAAGTAAATGTCTGCCATCTGACCTTTCAACCCAGAGGAAAACAGAGGAATGACCATTACCAAAGTTTCCTATCAACGATCTTTTTCCTAAGTTACTGTGTCAAAACAACTTGAAATGTTTATCGAATGTATATTCAAATAGCTGGCATGTTTCACCGAAGTGTTAGATTGAGTTATAACGCCCCCGCTATTGATGGTGGGAACCCCGGTGACTAATGGATTGTCCGGGACACAGCTAATATATTGGTTTAATACGTTATTTGTTTGATCATTGGTATTTAGTTGCGAAGGTTCGAGATTCTACAGATGTTCAAGATGTTGGCCTGAGAAGGGCCACTGCAGGTTAGCGAAAAGACACGCGACTTCTAATCTGGGACCTATACCATAAAACTTTACAAGCGTACAATTTGACGAAATTGACTAACTTTTCTATCGAAACTTGTGAGCGTAGTGTAAAAACGCATTTGTAAATTCGGAAATACAGACGCCGGCAAGGAATTCCATACATTAGCATTAGCAGTGCGCATTATAGGTAAATGATAATGAAAAGCGTTTTTTTTAATACAACGACGGTGGCAAACAAGCGTACGGGCCACCTGATGGTAAGCGGACACAGCAGCCTATTGACGCTCGCAACTCCAAAGGAAGAAAAAAGTTCGTTGGTAAAAGAGGACATACCAAAGACTTGTTTTCCCTTTGGGTTGAAAATTCAGATGCCAGTCGCTTTCGTAAAAATATCGTGCCAAACTCATGGGTCCACTCCGTACGTAGCGGGAGCAAGCCAAAAATAGGGCCCTTGCCCAGCAGTGGGACAAATATACAGGCTAAATAAAATAAAAAAAAACTCATGGGATAATAAGGTCCTAAAGCGGACCCCGACTTCTTTAGGAGACAACCGGGAAAACAGTAGGAGGGCAAGACGTTCCTTTTGCCCCTTTGGTACGGAACTCTAAAAAGTGAGTGTGGTACCTAACACTGTATTAATTTATTATTAGCATAGAATCAGTAAAGTGCGTGAGTTTATTCCAGTCCGGGGCCATAAGTCCCGCAATTACACGCACAACAAAGTACGTAGACATCCCGGGGTCCCCCGTGGGAGTCAGGGATGTGTCAGTGTGGAGGGGACTTTTATACTCCAATATCTTTCTATTACAGTTTGTAAGGGCACGCCCTTACAAACAAGGCACGCCTTTATCAGTTAAAAAACGCTTGTCTACGTAATTCAGGCTATTTTCTGTGTAAATTGACACGTATATTTGCATTTTCTCTACGTTATTATTTAGTGCAGGAGCTAATTGCATAATGACTTGTAGGTAAGTAATATTACAAGCGGAAGTCTCTTTCAAATGAAAGGGGTTGAAAAGAGACTACAGCTTGTAATATTAGTTACAACTCATTATATTATGCAACAGGCCCCAGGACTATTATGCCCTAATATCGTACATTTTACGTGTAGTGATTTTTCATCAACATCAATAAATTCCAGGCTATTAAAAAGTGTTTCTTCCGCTTCTGTCTAACCTCTTCACGCTTAAACCGCTGAACCGATTTACATGAAATTTATTGGAATAATCAGTGCTTATCTGTTTTTGCAGGACCCTATATACATATGTCATATGTCAATTCGTACCATAGACATTCCGAAGCGAAAGGTTACATTTGATTTTCAATAAGCCACCATTTCTTAATTGACACAATTAGATAAAATAGGGTCCTTTTGTCCGAGAACGACTCACGAGTACATTTAGTTGCGAAGGTTCGAGATTCTAGAGACGTTCAAGATGTTAGCCTGAGAAGGGCCACTGCAGGTTAGCGAAAAGACACGCGACTTCCAATCGAATAATCAATGCTTATCTGATTTTGCAGGACCCTACATATGTCAATTCGGGTCATAGACATTCCGAAGCGAAAGGTTACATTTGATTTTCAATAAGCCACCATTTCTTAATTGACGCAATTAGATAAAATAGGGTCCTTTTGTCCGAGAACGACTCACTAGTATAGTAGTAGTACCTATGTGCGACCGCGCCCGCGCCACGCTAGCGCGCCGTCGCGTCGTCTGACGTTTATATTAAGAGGAGAATAAGTTATCTCGGCCATCATAATCTAACAAAGGATCACAATAGAGTGTTGCCCCATCATCAATATATTACCGGCTAGACGCACACGTCTTGATACTTTGATTACACATTCAGAGCGGGCCACAAAGCGCATGACCAAAAATATCTTACTCCTGTTTCATAGGTACTTCCTATTTCATCCACCAGTGACACGTATCCGTAAAAACCTACAATAATTTCGACTGGCAATGTAAGTCTTAAAGACCCTGAACTCTAAACCTCAATCAGTGGATTGGTTTTTAATTGCCTAAAGGCCGCAGTAAACATATTGGGCCAGCCAACGGGGCCAACGTATAAAGTAAAGACCCGCTTGGCTGTATAGTGTGTGTTGGTAGTTGACGCCAACGCTAGCTCGCAACCCGAATGGTGTAAGTACATATCAAAGGATCTTGGCGCACTTCGTTCACATGTTGGCGTCTTGGCCCAACTGCTGTCTCAATACGTCGGCCCAATGTGTACTGCGGCCTTTAGGGGCTTGATAGGGCTTAATATGTGTCCATCTACAGGGCAAAGGTCCCATGTTGTCCAGGCGTCCCTTATTCAGCGCTTCTTCCTCCCAGTTGACGATAAATGCGTCCCAAATCAGTGGCTATCAGCCTATTATAGCTAGCAAATATATATAGCATTTGGCTCTTTCGCACTTATAGTGATTATACATATATTTGTTACTAACTACATATTTATTGGTTTTTAACATTGTCATTAATTGTATTTTTGTTGTTTTGTTTTGTTTGGCAATAAATACTTTATCTCGCTCGCTATCTCTCTCTCTTATATTAGGTATACTTGCTAGTAATGCTGACAAAGAATATAATTATTGTAATTGTACACAATAACTGGCTCAAACGATGGGGGAGTATAATTATCGTTTTCGAGGGTGCGTTTAAAGTTGAGGTACCTACACGTCATTTTCAAAACTAAAATTGACGGTTAGATCTATTTAATGTAAGTTTGACATATTATATTATCAAGTAGCTTGTATAAAGTTACAGTTACAGGTTAACTATAAGAGAAGACATTGATTATTTAATAAGATTAATTAATTTGTTAAATAAGCCTGTTGATTACTTTTTATCTAAGCAACTAGGTGTAAATTTTGTTTCGGTTTAATGTAAAAAAAATTGATTTCAATAACGATCAAGTACCAAGAACATTATAGTGGTCTAATCCAAGCGCACGGAGGTGTGAGCCCCGAGAATTACCGCGCAGCGGGGAATCGAACCCGGGACTTCTCGGAACGAGTGATATGATCGGCCGTTTTGATTGTGCCCGTGTTTCTGAACACACAGGTGCTGGGCTTAAATGTAAAAAATATGAAATTGGTTTTGTGGGTCGACTGCCGCGCCGCTGTACGCGACGCCTAGGTATCCTATCATGGTAAATTAGTCTATAGGTAAACTGCTATGCGAGTCACTAAGCACCATTATCATCTGTCACCTTACTGCGCATCCGTTTTTAGGGTTCCGTACCCAAATGGTAAAACGGGACCCTATTACTAAGACTCCGCGTCCGTCCGTCCGTCCGGCGTCTGTCACCATCCATCTTTCATTCCATCTTTATAAAAAGGTGGAAGTTGGGAGCACTAAAATTTCATAAGAAGGAAATAGGGCTTGGGGTACTATACCTACACTCAAAATCGTTCCTAACTTTTCTCGGAATTGGGTAATATTTGGAGTTCCGGCTCAAAATAATGAGCACTCTTGACCCTGACAATGTACCTACATTATATGATTGCCATAATGAGAAAAATGTGAAACGTATCTACAATTTTAAGTGAAAACGCCAATTGAAATGGCCTAAGCCGCGCCTCGGGCACGGCTAGTATTCAACTAAGTATTCATACATTCGGAAATCAAACACGAAAGTGTCACATTAAATCTTAACTAGCACTGTTTAACATGGTTTTTAGGCAAAATATACAAATTAACTTAATTTATTGGCCGTCGTTCGATGTTATTTTCTATTAATATATTCATATGAGGCTATTAAAGTATAATGCTCTCGGAGTTTGCCTAAAACTGGAATCGATGAGTTGCGCCTACACGACATGTTGCGTGTTAAGTATTACACATTTGTGACACGTTTCAGCTATCATAAAAATGATTTCGTTCAGAAGTTTTTATAACATTATTAATAAAATACTACCTACCAGTGGCGGCGCGTCAAAAATATTCTAAGGGAAGCCGGAAATAATTTGCCTATCTTATTGTTCATGAGCCATAGTAAAAGAACTGGACTGGCTGAAAATAAGGCAAGCCGGTGGGAGTCGAGTTGTATGGACGGCGCCGCCACTGCTACCTACTTATACTTAAAACATTTTTGGACTTCCATTTTAGTCTTAGTAGTGATAGCAGGCAGGCAATTTTAGGCTTAGGTAGTAGGTAGGTACTGATACCATTATAAGGACAAACGGATCCTGTAAATCCTCAAAGCGAATCAAGTGGTGAGTTAACGCCTCGCAAATCGCTAAAAAGAAGACAGAAGTCAAGCACCAAAAAATATGATCTGCAAAACAAGGAAGAAACATCAAAAAGTGTTTATATTACGAAGAAAAGTGTTAATAATTGCTTCAAATCTCTCAAAAAAAAGCAGAAGCAATTCTAAAAACTAACGTTAAGGTAAGTAATCTAGTCTTGAGGTTATAACAGAAACCATTTGTACCATGAGTAGTCCGTTTCCTGCGGGAGCATTCCGTTAGCGCCATTTATTCGACGGCTAGCGCCATCTCTCGGAGGGCGCGGGTAAACGGCAGCGGAGCCGTGACAATTATGTACTGTGCGATCATGGAGTTTGGAAAAATATTAGTTAAGTAATTATATGACAAGTACCAAGTTTTTAATATTTTTTTTACCAACGGTAATATGTTTTCATAAGTTTACGAAATTCTAAGGAAATACGACTCGTGATGGTCATAAGTTAATAGTGACGCTAAGACCCTTATAAAAATGATTTTTGGCTTTCAATGAGCACGGCACGCACGGGATGAAATGTTTTTAACGGTTTTAAGTGCATTAATCTTTGCAGTTTTTTAGGGTTCCGAAACGGAACCCTATTGGTGACGCCCAGACGTCCGTCCGTCGTCTGTCGCACAGGTTTTACAGCCAAACGGTTGAAGCTACAGGCTTCAAATTTACACAGTATAAGCATCTTGTTGGCCCGAAGCCATACAAATAGTCAAAACTTATTTTTAAATGTTTTTAAGGGGGGCTCCCATACAGCTAAAGGGGGGTGCGAAATTTTTGTTTTACCCTATCCTACCGAGTGGGGTATCGTTGTTTAGAGCTCATTGAGTAGATACTTACTATATTTTTAATTTAAAAAAATATTGGAAAACAAAGGAATGAGAAGCCACCAAAGTCAGCTTTTTTTACGAAATTTTGTTCCGAAGAATTTTTTAAGTTCCGAAATACCTATAAACTTAAAATTTGGTAATAATATTTGTTATTACGTATATTTTACCAACAAATACTAATATATTAATAAATTAGATATTTTCTTTGAAATTTTCTTATTTTTCCTATCAAAATCAACTTAACTTTGCGGTCGGTTCGGAACCCTAAATGTGCGAAGTTCGACTCGCACTTGGCCGGTTTTTCATCTTTATTTATTTATCTTATTACATTGCATTGGAAAATGTAGTCGCTTATACCATCATTTTGTATTTGATTGTATTTTGTTTATTTAGGCAAAGTGATTTGTTCTTTTACTATATACTAAATAACTACTCCTACTGAATCCACAAAGTAAATAGCGGCGGCGCGCGCCGGAGCAGAGAGTCCGCTCAGTACAAAGTGCCATTTTCGCCGCACGCACAATGACGTAACATTTACAGGCATTCTCGGTTGATTTCGGACTAGCTTAGTCGCGACTGTCACTGTCGCGTCGCGAGTGCTAGTTGTGCGCGCGTTGATCACTTGACGTCCTCGCCGCTACGTAGATAGTTTATGTCACGTACGTCAAAATGAATAACCGATATTATTACAGTTGGAATGTATTTTATTGTTTAAATACACTTAAATACAACAAAAAACGGTGCCTACACTTTCTTCAAATTTT
The DNA here is from genome assembly GCA_951800055.1 of Cenopis cana. Taxonomy (NCBI): domain Eukaryota; kingdom Metazoa; phylum Arthropoda; class Insecta; order Lepidoptera; family Tortricidae; genus Cenopis; species Cenopis cana. The sequence goes on along the minus strand of OX637493.1, from coordinate 13,661,870 downwards.
CAAACGATATTGAAAGGTAAATAAAACGGTTTTCTCATTTTGGTAGTTACAATACCTAGGTAGGTAGGTAATTTTTTGAAACTTGCCGCTTTGATAACGACGATCAACCATTACACATTCATCTTATCGTTCGCTGGTAAAACGCCAGTATTTAAGTAGTACTATGGTTTAGTTAAGTAGGTACCTAATTAATTAGGTATATTTTTGTTGGCGCTCTCGACCGCCGCCGGTCACAAGTCACAACTCGCAGCGGGTCACGCATCAATTTATTAGGGTTCCGTACCCGAAGGGTCAAAACGGAACCCTATTGGTGTCGCCCAGACGTCCGTCCGTCCGTCCGTCGTATGTCACAAAATTTGTTCCGAAGAATTTTTAGACTTCTCATTGACCTATGAACTTGAAATTTGGTGACAATGTTCAATATTACGTATATTTTAACAACAAATACTAATATATGAATAAATCATATTTTTGAGGTTGATTCGGAACCCTAAATGTGGGAAGTCCGACTCGCACTTGGCCGGTTTTTTACCAAGATACGCTGGTTCATATTTAAATGTCATGTTGAAGAATCTTTAATTTATCTGCTCCTTTTTAAAATTCAGAATCAATACAGAAGCAACCCTGTAGTTTAGGTATGTATTTTCAAGAACGGCGGGAACGGACCTTCTGTATATTCTTTATTTTGTGCTGAATCCAAGTAGGTATAACTGATACACAGTTTCTGAAGGAACCCCAGCTGTTTTGCATTATCATAGAAATTTTTATAATTCACAGCATGGGGTCCTATTCGACTACCGACACGGGGCAATGTCTTTATACGTTAGGATATAACCTTTTGATTCAAAACTAAAGAAAACTAAACGCCAACAATCAAGGAAGTTTATGCTCAAGCTAAATCAGCTTCAAATAAAGTCGAAATTGCAGTGTATTTGGCAGTTATTTTGGACTTTTTTGGCAACAAAATACAAAGTGTCGGACACTGGTTTAGTTAATTTGATAGAACAATTATGGCCGTAGTTTATTAAACTACTGAGCATTCGGTAGTCAATTTATAAACTGTGTTTATTTAAATTCTGTAGAAACGCCTGGAAGTGTGACTTAATGACTATCGGTTTTTGGTCAGATGGGTCCTATTAATTAAGGTTTAGGTGAAAGTAATAATGACGTGACAACTTTTACCTCGCTAAGTTAAATTACCTAATTTTTTTTTAGATTTAAACTAACTAATTAGTATCAAAAACCAATCAAGAGAGATTTTATGAATTTAAATATTTATTCGCTTACTTGTCAGTTTTACAGGTAGGTACCTATCTACGTAGGTAAATTGACTTATGCTGCTGTCTCTTTAGGAGCTTTAGGCTGCGTTTCCACCAAAGATGTGCGAGGATGCGTTTTCATACATTTGACACCTCGCAACGCGCCGAGCGAGGCGTCAAATATATGAAAACGCATCCTCGCACATCTCTGGTGGAAACGCAGCCTTAAAAAGTTATTGTAGTTTCAGTACGTAATGTAGCCTGACAGCGCTGAATTAACAATTTCAAAATGTTAAGGCCGGGTTATAGTAAAAATCTGATTTGGTAAACGGTTTTATTTCGAAATACTACATATTAAAAATGTAAAAAAAAATACGATGTTATATTTGAGACCTTTATCTAGTGCCGTCGGATGTCCGTTACACAATTTGCAAAACTTTGTTCGATAGAAAAAAATTCCAAACATACCTCTATTTTCTATCTTAAAACTCATTTTATTTCAATCTTAGGTAACATGATGAGTAGAAAATAATACTAAAATAAACGTATTTGATGGTATGAGGGATGTCGGGATTAATATTGTTAATATAGTAAGCCATGTATTTTTCTCACCCAAAAATGTACTAAAAATTTACGAAAATTACGCGCACAGTTCCGTAGAGAGTGGGATGGTCAATTGCAAACTCACGCGTGTTAGAGCGGGACATTTGCAATGGAAGAACCTCGCCTTAATATAGGTTTGAAGTTAAGGTATATAGGTATAGGTAGGTACTTATTGTACGAGGTAAAATATTATAAATATACAGGAAGGAAAGCATTTAGTGACAAATTTATGATTGCTGTCTATTTACACACAAAAAAGAAATAAAGTACTTACAACAAACGCGGCGGTAACAGAGACATGTCAATATTTTAAACAAACATAGTATAGTGACTTTTGGAACAATCAAATTGAAATGGAGATTTTTTGCGGCGAAAATTCTTGTCGCGCGGTATTAAGTGGGTGATGCAGTGCTACCGAGAATCATATCAATGTATTATATAACACGTTATGAATTATAACTAAGAAAAATCTCATACTTGTTTGCCACAGTTGTGATGCATAAAAAAACTTACATATTCGTATTATATAGGTACCTTCAAAAGCAAGTAGGTACTTTTTGTAAAAACGATACAAAATATACCCGTTTAAAATATTTGTCCATTACACAGTACCTATTTATAATGCACTAATGCAGATTCTACCAACCAAGACACCATTTACGACATACTTAAAGCGTAAGCTTCATTGTGCATCTTAATCAGTCATTTCACATGCACACCTTTTCGCAAAACACACTATTATGTGTAAATTATCTAACTACCAAATAAAACTGCACGTCACAACTGTAGTTCTTACTAACTATGAAGCAGAGTATATAATCCTATATCATTGAATATTATTAACTAACTACCAAACATGAATTGTACCTTTATGACTGTAACCCTTACTTCATGCGAAGCAGAGTATATTATTCTGTATCAGACGTTTTATTTTGGTATGTACAAAGGCATTTACTTACTAAATTGCTTGGATAATTAGATCATTTGGAAGCCTCGAAGTGGCCAGACCAGGATGTCTCTCTGTATTTGATTGGTTTTTGGTGACTTCGTAGATATTGGTATTCTGGTGCGGACGGCGAGAGTAGGTATTATAGCTACTGGGAAATTTGGACTATTGATGACAGTAGAATTATAAAGTAATGGTATGATTATAATTATTAAATCATGGATTACTGCTGTGGCTGCAAGAAGCAATAATGTAAAGAAAATTTATGCTATGGAATATGATTTTAATGACAAAATAAGAGTGTGTAGATTTTGTTGTCATTTTGGGATAGATAAGTAGTAATTAATACATCTTCGTAAACATGCAGTTGACCAAACCAAAGGAATTCCCATATTTTTTAATATGTAACAAGAATAATCAAGTAAATAAATGTACAATGGTTACTTCTTTGATTAAGATTAGGGTTATACACAATAGTTTAAGAAACAATTGAGGTATGGGTATTTAATATTGCAAGGTATTGTTTTTAGTTTCTTAAGTGGAGTAATCGGTATATCCTTCTGGTGCTATGACAACCGGGTTGAAGTGTGTTGCGGAAGATAGGCTGGCAACCTATCACTACAAAAAGTATCATATTTTTCCATCTTTAAACCTAACTTATCGACAACAGTCCATTTACATTAGACCCTATTTCGATACATGGTTTCATGGTTGGTCAATTTATAAACTTTGTGTAAGTACCCACAGTAGGTAAGTACTTACAATTGCTAGAAGTGCACTTATATTAAATTTCATGCGCTCTGCTAGATACATTTTAGGAACACGGGTGGGAGTTAATAGTTTTATTAAAAGGAATTCTAGAACTTGGGAGAAAACTACGGAAACAATATTTTATGTCTTTCCTCCAAAGCACACATGTAAAGCGAGAATGATGTCATCTCAGTGACATCATAGGATCAACACATAAATTCAGAGCACACGTTCATCGAATAAAATTTAAATAAATAAAATCTGGCCCATTAACCATACTTCTTTCGAACAATAAACATGTTTTCTACAAAATAGGGGAAAACGTATCGAATATGTAATTTAATTGGAGATTCACATTCATAAGACATGGGCTATAAGAAACAATGAAGGCGCGTAGGACACACAGACGTAAACACAATAAACTATGGCTACTGAGGACCTCCGGTGGTATATTAAGGTGTGTACACAGTACACACAGGAGTTATGTCTAAGGGTCTGTAATATTGAGCATTTTAGTATACCATGTCGCAATACATTTTAATTGTTAGTCGGCACGTTTGAAGTTTTTCACGTTTAAATTATGGACATTTCATTTCATTTATTTAATTGTATAAGTCATGTATATGGTGTCCCCTTCTTTTACAGAAAAATGTTTCGTAGAATGAATTGTTTCGAAGAATTTTCGTTTCACAGAAACTTTTTGTTTTCAGAAACCGGTAACTTTTTAGGTACAGTTAAAATGCAATTTTGTAGAACCCAATTAGATCTGCCAGAAAAGTAGGTAAGGTTAGGTTAGAACTGCGACCTTTTTGTAAAAAAATGTTTTCTATGAACTGAAAATTCTGCGAAACAATACGTCTATGAAACTTCTGTCTGCGAAACAAAGTGCAACCACATTTCAGTGGGATGTAAGAGTAAGTAATCAATGGCCTCTTAAGGACTAAACATAAACCATTTATTTCATTTCTTTACATATTCTAATTTAGTTTACATTCTAAGACAACAAAAGTGGGAAAAGTCAGTCGCAATCTTGGGTTTCTGGAGTAAGTAAAGTACCTACAGCACATATGTATAAACACACATATATATATATATATATATATATATATATATATATATATATATAACGTAAAGGAATACAACGAAAAAATGATAAATCCTTAATTTTTTTTAATTATTATTAATTTATTGATATTATTAAATGGGTAGCATTTAACGAACCACCAAATTAATTGCCGAATGATGCCCTAAAAAATTACATTTGATTACCAAAAATACTAGATTCGCACCAAATTTTCAACTCCATTTAAATATAAAGTGCAACTCGAAGAAGTAACATGTCGATAACCTATTAAATTAAATTGTTACCAAATAAATTAGTCTCTACCCAAAAATACTTAATGATCACCTAATTTCAAACACCAAATTTCATATAATTCGCATCCAAATATAACTGGGATCGTAATCCTATTAAAATTAATTACACCCAAATAATTCTTTCGATACCCAGAAATACTACATGATCACCTAATTTCAGGCGTCATTTGTTTCATCAAATTAATATCTAGTCTATTATACCGGATCTACGCAATGTAAGAAACGCAAGCGTCATGTTTCGGATTCATAGAGCGACATGTCTCGGACCGACACGCGACATGTTCGGGCTCATCGAGCGACATGTTTCGGACTCACACGCGACATGTTTCGGATCCAGCGACATGTGGGTGTCATCGAGCGACATGTTTCAGACTCACACGCGACATGTTTCGGATCCAGCGACATGTCTCGGACCCATCGAGCGACATGTTGGGGTCATCGAGCGACATGTTTCGGACTCACACGCGACATGTTTCGGATCCAGCGACATGTCTCGGACCCATCGAGCGACATGTTGGGGTCATCAAGCGACATGTTTCGGACTCACACGCGACATGTTTCGGATCCAGCGACATGTCTTGGACCCATCGAGTGACATGTTGGAGTCATCGAGCGACATGTGTCGGACCGACACGCGACATGTTCGGGCTCATCGAGCGACATGTTTCGGACTCACACGCGACATGTTTCGGATCCAGCGACATGTCTCGGACCCATCGAGCGACATGTTGGGGTCATCGAGCGACATGTTTCGGACTCACACGCGACATGTTTCAGATCCAGCGACATGTCTCGGACCCATCGAGCGACATGTTGGGGTCATCGAGCGACATGTTTCGGACTCACACGCGACATGTTTCGGATCCAGCGACATGTCTCGGACCCATCGAGCGACATGTTGGGGTCATCGAGCGACATGTTTCGGACTCACACGCGACATGTTTCGGATCCAGCGACATGTCTCGGACCCATCGAGCGACATGTTGGGGTCATCGAGCGACATGTTTCGGACTCACACGCGACATGTTTCGGATCCAGCGACATGTCTCGGACCCATCGAGCGACATGTTGGGGTCATCGAGCGACATGTTTCAGACTCACACGCGACATGTTTCGGATCCAGCGACATGTCTCGGACCCATCGAGCGACATGTTGGGGTCATCAAGCGACATGTTTCGGACTCACACGCGACATGTTTCGGATCCAGCGACATGTCTTGGACCCATCGAGTGACATGTTGGAGTCATCGAGCGACATGTGTCGGACCGACACGCGACATGTTCGGGCTCATCGAGCGACATGTTTCGGACTCACACGCGACATGTTTCGGATCCAGCGACATGTCTCGGACCCATCGAGCGACATGTTGGGGTCATCGAGCGACATGTTTCGGATCCAGCGACATGTCTCGGACCCATCGAGCGACATGTTGGGGTCATCGAGCGACATGTTTCGGACTCACACGCGACATGTTTCGGATCCAGGGACATGTCTCGGACCCATCGAGCGACATGTTGGGGTCATCGAGCGACATGTTTCGGACTCACACGCGACATGTTTCGGATCCAGCAACATGTCTCTGACCCATCGAGCGACATGTTGGGGTCATCGAGCGACATGTTTCGGACTCAAACGCGACGTTGTGGTTACCGAGTGACATGTTTTGGACTAACACGCGACATGTTCGTGAGATGTGGAGCGTTACGGGTAATAATGATAAGACGAGACTCGAGGAAATACTGCCTTAACACTGATTTATTGAGTAACAATTACACTGCTTTTATACTAACAGTTTGGTATGCGAAATAGAACATATGGTAATACTATCTTCTTGGAATCAATATCAAGGTCTCTCGCATTCCTTAGTACTTCCGGGAAAAAGTACAAAGGTTAATATTACTTAAGTTTCGATCAGATGTGTATCAGCTGTGATCAGCTGAGTTATTAGGGTGTGACTACACCACAGCTTCCCCGTTTTTTTGAGACAAAAAATAGTAAAATACATAACTACTATTTTTTGGCTATAGTAAACTTAATTAACTTATGTCTATGGTTTACATGGTTTCTTAATGTATCTTAATACTACTTACAATGTTTACATTTCTCGTTCCTTATATGGTAGGTGGTATGCGATCAGATGGATCGACATAATCCTTTTAGCATCGTAATATCAATTTTTAAATAAACATTGGTTTTTTTTTTTTTTTTTTTATACACTTATTAATAGTACTATAAGGTAATACATTTATTCGGAAAAAGTAATGGAAAAAAAATAAAACTAAATATAAATGAACTTATTTCTAAATTTATATTAATTACGAAAAATTAAAGAAATCTCATTTTATTTATTGACATTATTTCTTTTTCAAACAGAATGAGAAATATTTATTAAAACGAATACAGTAAAGAAATTAAAACTAAACTAAATCTAAAAATACAAAAAAAATTTTATCCATACTAATATAACTGGAATTAAATACTCGCTTTGATGACGACGCTTGTTTTGTATATGGTATTTTCTTTTTTTATATATAATTATATATTTTATAATACATAAATTATGGTATTCTTTTATGATAATACCATTATTAGTTTGTGTTTACGACGTTGCACCATGTCGTTATTTTTCTTTTGTTTGTTATAATTTTTTTTTTTTTACCATAATAACAAATATTGTGTACATCAATATTTGTCATTATTTTTTAATTTATTTTTAAACCATTATAGTCATTTTGACTTGCAAGTTATTTTGTTCTCTTTTTATTTATGCGCATCTACTGTAATCTTTTATTTGGACGTCATATCCCTTTTTTTAACTTGTCACTTAGTATGTGACATCAAGTGTGCAATTTTTGCATCACTTTTTGCTAAGCTTGCTAAGCTTGCTAAGCTTGCTAAGGTAGTAAGGTACACGGCATGCATTATTTTATGGTCGGCCGACTCTTAATTATAACTCAGTAATACAAGGATTTTATACATAAATTGTATACATAAGCGCGCGTAAATACCATTTAGAGGTAGGTATATACCTTTCAGACAGTGCTTTTAACACTACATTATAAGTACTATGTGTCCAAGAACTTGCACGATTGATGCTCGATCGAATCATGTTCAAGGTTTCAAGGATTTGCTGCCTGCCTTGTATTTCTGGTGTACCTTGCTAATAATTATGTACCTAGCTACCTACTCGCTCAATGGCACCTCTCGGGTTTACCACTGATTGCGGCGGGACACGATTTATATATTTATTTAATCCTAGTCATAATCATCTTCCTTCGTAATCTCATGATTTGGCGTAGGCACTAGTTTTTACGGAAGCGACTGTCATCTGACCTTCCAACCTGAGGGGAAACTAGGCCTTATTTCGATTAGGCTTTGTCAAGTAAATGGGCAACTTGACTGTAAGAAATGTTCAATTCGTTCGAAGGCCTCTAACTTGGCTTAACGACTGCTATCATAGTCAGCTGTCGGGATCAATGGCTTAACGTGCATACCAAAGCACGGGAGCGCTCAGTTACTAAGCACTCAAAGACAAATAATGAAAGTTGTTTAATATGACTCTATGACTCGCCTATCATCGTTATCACTTAATTTTGAGACACCTTTAATTATACATACTCGGGATCTGCAGTACCCGGTTTTACATTTATTTATACATTGAGCTATACTCGTAGCTAATAATACACGCGGTGTCGTCATTATATAGTATGCCATATGCATACATTTTTATTTATTGTGCCTTGCAAAACATACCTAATTCTCTCGCGGGGAAAGCTCGTTCCGTACGCGATTGAGTACTAGATTCGACACACTATTAGTAAGGATGGCGAGCATAAAATATTATTATTCTGACTGGTAATACAGTCTGTTTGTTTCATTATTTTGTCATAATCTCGTTTATTGAAACTTACTTAATTCAGGTAAATTATTTGGTTTTTTAAGAATTTCCACTATTCTTGGTTGATCAGACCTGTCATAGTTGGAATCCTTATTGTCATTATTTTAAAACTATTCAACATTCTAGTATATTATTTTAATATTATATTTTAATATTCTGGGAATCTATTTTTATTTTGATAACACTAATCCTATATTAATACTCGATACGTCTGTGTGTATCGTGAACGTATTGTAACTCGAGAAGTCCAGATGTTGTTGTACAGGTGGACTGTTTTAGTTGCTATTTTTAAATTTGTAAATCTTAATCATATTATCACCTCGTCATCAAGCGGCATTATTTCTTATTTACTTAATTATTTATAACATAAATTGGTTTAATACCATAAAGTTTACACATTATTAGATTAAAAAAATATTACTTTTTTAACAATTTGATATAATTAATTATTATCGTTCTTTATTATTAATTAAAATTTTACTTTAAAAAAATCTACGTCACTCAATAGTTAAATATTTTTTTTAAACATACTACTTACATTGTAGTAAAAGCTTTATAAGTACCTTAATTAATTACTTCTTCACGTGGATTGATGGTCAGCTGGTGATCAGCTGTCTGGCTTTTATGGACCTGAAGTCATCTGTGTGGTATCAGCTGTTGAACAGCTGGGCTGTTGAGCGGCGGCGCGGCTGGTGCTGGCGACGCTCTGCTCTGGCTTGTTCGGCTTCAGTAGAGCTGGCTGGCTGGCGCAGTGGATCTGACTGGCTGGCGTAGCGTAGTGGAGCTGGATGGCTGGCGCAGTGCGCCGCCAGTACGGCACAAAGCCGCACTGACACTTGGTTCTTCCTCTAATAACGTTGGCAATGCGGTGCTGAAGCGGCTGACGTTGGTGACTATATCAGGGCTGCCTAGAGCAGACCGTCTGGAAGGGTCGCCATGAGAGGCGCCCTCCACTTAGTTGTTCGGCATCGGAAGGGTCGCCATGAGACGTGCGGTGCTCTGGCAGAGTCGCTGATGAAGTGACCTGCTCTCAGTATCTCGGTTCTGGCACTTGTTCACTAATTCAGGGCTGCCTGTGGCAGCCCGCCTGGCAGGGTAGCCATGAGATGTGGAGCGTTACGGGTAATAATGATAAGACGAGACTCGAGGAAATACTGCCTTAACACTGATTTATTGAGTAACAATTACACTGCTTTTATACTAACAGTTTGGTATGCGAAATAGAACATATGGTAATACTATCTTCTTGGAATCAATATCAAGGTCTCTCGCATTCCTTAGTACTTCCGGGAAAAAGTACAAAGGTTAATATTACTTAAGTTTCGATCAGATGTGTATCAGCTGTGATCAGCTGAGTTATTAGGGTGTGACTACACCACATTCGGGCTCATCAAGCGACATGTTTCGGATCCAGCGACATGTCTCGGACCCATCGAGCGACATGTTGGGGTCATCGAGCGACATGTTTCGGACTCAAACGCGACGTTGTGGTTACCGAGTGACATGTTTTGGACTAACACGCGACATGTTCGGGCTCATCAAGCGACATGTTTCGGATCCAGCGACATGTCTCGGACCCATCGAGTGACATGTTGGGGTCATCGAGCGACATGTTTCGGACTCACACGCGACATGTTTCGGATCCAGCGACATGTCTCTGACCCATCGAGCGACATGTTGGGGTCATCGAGCGACATGTTTCGGACTCACACGCGACGTTGTGGTTACCGAGTGACATGTTTTGGACTAACACGCGCCATGTTCGGGCTCATCAAGCGACATGTTTCGGATCCAGCGACATGTCTCGGACCCATCGAGCGACATGTGGGTGTCATCGAATGACATGTTTCGGACTCACACGCGACATGTTTCGGATCCAGCGACATGTCTCGGACCCATCGAGCGACATGTTGGGGTCATCAAGCGACATGTTTCGGACTCACACGCGACATGTTTCGGATCCAGCGACATGTCTCGGACCCATCGAGCGACATGTTGGGGTCATCGAGCGACATGTTTCGGACTCACACGCGACATGTTTCGGATCCAGCGACATGTCTCGGACCCATCGAGCGACATGTTGGAGTCATCGAGCGACATGTGTCGGACCGACACGCGACATGTTCGGGCTCATCGAGCGACATGTTTTGGACTCACACGCGACATGTTTCGGATCCAGCGACATGTCTCGGACCCATCGAGCGACATGTTGGGGTCATCGAGCGACATGTTTCGGACTCACACGCGACATGTTTCGGATCCAGCGACATGTCTCGGACCCATCGAGCGACATGTTGGGGTCATCGAGCGACATGTTTCGGACTCACACGCGACTTGTTTCGGATCCAGTGACATGTCTCGGACCCATCGAGCGACATGTTGGGGTCATCGAGCGACATGTTTCGGACTCACACGCGACATGTTTCGGATCCAGCGACATGTCTCGGACCCATCGAGCGACATGTTGGTATCATCGAGCGACATGTTTCGGACTCACACGCGACATGTTTCGGATCCAGCGACATGTCTCGGACCCATCGAGCGACATGTTGGGGTCATCGAGCGACATGTTTCGGACTCACACGCGACATGTTTCGGATCCAGCGACATGTCTCGGACCCATCGAGCGACATGTTGGTATCATCGAGCGACATGTTTCGGACTCACACGCGACATGTTTCGGATCCAGCGACATGTCTCGGACCCATCGAGCGACATGTTGGGGTCATCGAGCGACATGTTTCGGACTCACACGCGACATGTTTCGGATCCAGCGACATGTCTCGGACCCATCGAGCGACATGTTGGGGTCATCGAGCGACATGTTTCGGACTCACACGCGACATGTTTCGGATCCAGCGACATGTCTCTGACCCATCGAGCGACATGTTGGGGTCATCGAGCGACATGTTTCGGACTCACACGCGACGTTGTGGTTACCGAGTGACATGTTTTGGACTAACACGCGACATGTTCGGACTCATCAAGCGACATGTTTCGGATCCAACGACATGTCTCGGACCCATCGAGCGACATGTTGGGGTCATCGAGCGACATGTTGGGGTCATCGAGCGACATTTTGGGGTCATCGAGCGACATGTTTCGGACTCACACGCGACATGTTCGGGCTCATCAAGCGACATGTTTCGGACGCATCCAGTGACATGTTTCGGATCCAACGACATGTCTCGGACCCATCGAACGACATGTTGGAGTCATCGAGCGACATGTTTCGGACTCACACGCGACATGTTCTGGCTCATCCAACGACATGTTTCGGACTCAACAGGTGGTGGTTCTGGCGCTTCGCCGGCCGCTACCGCGGCACGCTCGCTTCGCTCGCTCGGCTCGCGCGTTGTATATATATATATATATATATATATATATATAACACATTTTGAGTCCGAAATATGTCGCTTGATGAGCCCGAACATGTCGCGTGTTAGTCCGAAACATGACGCTCGATGACTCCAACATGTCGTTCGATGGGTCCGAGACATGTCGCTGGATCCGAAACATGTCGCTGGATGCGTCCGAAACATGTTGCTTGATGAGCCCGAACATGTCGCGTGTGAGTCCGAAACATGTCGCTCGATGACCCCAACATGTCGCTCGATGACCCCAACATCTCGCTCGATGACCCCAACATGTCGCTCGATGGGTCCGAGACATGTCGCTGTATCCGAAACATGTCGCGTGTGAGTCCGAAACATGTCGCTCGATGACCACAACATGTCGCTCGATGGGTCCGAGACATGTCGCTGGATCCGAAACATGTCGCGTGTGAGTCCGAAACATGTCGCTCAATGACCCCAACATGTCGCTCGATGGGTCCGAGACATGTCGCTGGATCCGAAACATGTCGCTGGATGCGTCCGAAACATGTCGCTTGATGAGCCCGAACATGTCGCGTGTTAGTCCGAAACATGTCGCTCGATGACTCCAGCATGTCGCTCGATGGGTCCGAGACATGTCGCTGGATCCGAAACATGTCGTTGTGTGAGTCCGAAACATGTCGCTCGATGACCCCAAATGTCACTCGATGGGTCCGAGACATGTCGCTGGATCCGAAACATGTCGCGTGTGAGTCCGAAACATGTCGCTCGATGACCCCAACATGTCGCTCGATGGGTCCGAGACATGTCGCTGGATCCGAAACATGTCGCATGTGAGTCCGAAACATGTCGCTCGATGAGCCCGAACATGTCGCGTGTCGGTCCGACACATGTCGCTCGATGACTCCAACATGTCGCTCGATGGGTCCGAGACATGTCGCTGGATCCGAAACATGTCACGTGTGAGTCCGAAACATGTCGCTCGATGACCCCAACATGTCGCTCGATGGGTCCGAGACATGTCGCTGGATCCGAAACATGTCGCGTGTGAGTCCGAAACATGTCGCTCGATGACCCCAACATGTCGCTCGATGGGTCCGAGACATGTCGCTGGATCCGAAACATGTCGCGTGTGAGTCCGAAACATGTCGCTCGATGATCCCAACATGTCGCTCGATGGGTCCGAGACATGTCGCTGGATCCGAAACATGTCGCGTGTGAGTCCGAAACATGTCGCTCGATGAGCCCGAACATGTCGCGTGTCGGTCCGACACATGTCGCTCGATGACCCCAACATGTCGCTCGATGGGTCCGAGACATGTCGCTGGATCCGAAACATGTCGCGTGTGAGTCCGAAACATGTCGCTCGATGACCCCAACATGTCGCTCGATGGGTCCGAGACATGTCGCTGGATCCGAAACATGTCGCGTGTGAGTCCGAAACATGTCGCTCGATGACCCCAAATGTCACTCGATGGGTCCGAGACATGTCGCTGGATCCGAAACATGTCGCGTGTGAGTCCGAAACATGTCGCTCGATGACCCCAACATGTCGCTCGATGGGTCCGAGACATGTCGCTGGATCCGAAACATGTCGCGTGTGAGTCCGAAACATGTCGCTCGATGACCCCAACATGTCGCTCGATGGGTCCGAGACATGTCGCTGGATCCGAAACATGTCGCGTGTGAGTCCGAAACATGTCGCTCGATGACCCCAAATGTCACTCGATGGGTCCGAGACATGTCGCTGGATCCGAAACATGTCGCGTGTGAGTCCGAAACATGTCGCTCGATGACCCCAACATGTCGCTCGATGGGTCCGAGACATGTCGCTGGATCCGAAACATGTCGCGTGTGAGTCCGAAACATGTCGCTCGATGACCCCAACATGTCGCTCGATGGGTCCGAGACATGTCGTTGGATCCGAAACATGTCGCGTGTGAGTCCGAAACATGTCGCTCGATGAGCCCGAACATGTCGCGTGTCGGTCCGACACATGTCGCTGGATCCGAAACATGTCGCGTGTGAGTCCGAAACATGTCGCTCGATGACCCCAACATGTCGCTCGATGGGTCCGAGACATGTCGCTGGATCCGAAACATGTCGCGTGTGAGTCCGAAACATGTCGCTCGATGACCCCAACATGTCGCTCGATGGGTCCGAGACATGTCGCTGGATCCGAAACATGTCGCGTGTGAGTCCGAAACATGTCGCTCGATGACCCCAACATGTCGCTCGATGGGTCCGAGACATGTCGCTGGATCCGAAACATGTCGCGTGAGAGTCCGAAACATGTCGCTCGATGACCCCAACATGTCGCTCGATGGGTCCGAGACATATCGCTGGATCCGAAACATGTCGCGTGAGAGTCCGAAACATGTCGCTCGATGACCCCAACATGTCGCTCGATGGGTCCGAGACATATCGCTGGAGCCGAAACATGTCGCTGGATGCGTCCGAAACATGTCGCTTGACGAGCCCGAACATGTCGCGTGTTAGTCCGAAACATGTCGCTCGATGACTCCAACATGTCGCTCGATGGGTCCGAGACATGTCGCTGGATCCGAAACATGTCGCTGGATGCGTCCGAAACATGTCGCTTGACGAGCCCGAACATGTCGCGTGTTAGTCCGAAACATGTCGCTCGATGACTCCAACATGTCGCTCGATGGGTCCGAGACATGTCGCTGGATCCGAAACATATCGTTGTGTGAGTCCGAAACATGTCGCTCGATGACCCCAACATGTCGCTCGATGGGTCCGAGACATGTCGCTGGATCCGAAACATGTCGCGTGTGAGTCCGAAACATGTCGCTCGATGATCCCAACATGTCGCTCGATGGGTCCGAGACATGTCGCTGGATCCGAAACATGTCGCGTGTGAGTCCGAAACATGTCGCTCGATGTGCCCGAACATGTCGCGTGTCGGTCCGACACATGTCGCTCGATGACCCCAACATGTCGCTCGATGGGTCCGAGACATGTCGCTGGATCCGAAACATGTCGCGTGTGAGTCCGAAACATGTCGCTCGATGACCCCAACATGTCGCTCGATGGGTCCGAGACATGTCGCTGGATCCGAAACATGTCGCTTGATGAGCCCGAACATGTCGCGTGTTAGTCCAAAACATGTCACTCGGTAACCACAACGTCGCGCGTGAGTCCGAAACATGTCGCTCAATAATTAATTTGAATGTATTAACTACAATATAGTTTGTAATGTGTATAATATTTGGACGTAATTCTAATAACAAATGATGCACGATATTTGGTGGTAGTTTAGTATTTTTGGTGGTACTTGAGAATTTTTTGATGCGATTATAAAATTTCAGGGAACGCAATAAGTAAAATAGCTGCTACTGCTGGAATAATAGGTATGAGTGGTTAGGTGATCTGAAATTGATGGTCGATACATTTTTTTGAGTGTTCAGCCTTATTTTAGGGTTCGAAAATTTGGTGATATCAAAAGTTATTTAGGTGATCATTTTATTTGTTCCCTTATTAAATTATATTATTGTTTTTTGATTTTTTAAATGACATGTTTATAGCTTTTTTATTTTATTATTATTGACTTTTTGACATTTTATATCTAGGATGTCCTAGCTATTATTGATAATTTTGACATTTATACGCATTTTGAAATTTTTGACATTGTAAAAAATTTTAATATTCTTTTTTTTTAATGATTCATTTGTATTTAATTTTTTAATTTTTATTATTGTTTATTATTTATATACACTCTGACGATCTTTTTGTGAATTCATGCTATTTTAATTTTGTAAAATGACATGTTAATTTTCAATAAGAAATAAATGAATCTAATCTAATCTAATCTAATCTAATCTATATACTATATATATATATTTAATTCTAGACAAGTTTGCGCTTGACGCCAAATCACCTGATGGTAAACGATAGTGTGGCTTAGGATGGAACGCGCTTACCTGGTAAAAACCGATTCACTTTCGCCTTGAAGACCAAAGTTTATAGTTTACAGGGAACAAGGATACCGGCGAGGAGTTCCACAGCTTAGTTGGTTACATTCATTGTATGTCAAAAAAGTTTTCTAATGACACGACTGACTGGCCAAGTAGATAGTTTATCTACACCCATATAGTAAATCCTTTTTAATAAGTTCAAAAACCGTAGACAAGAACCCGCTTTATAATATACTGTGTAGGTGTAGGAAGCTTCTCGCGGTTGCGCGCGTCCCCTATAAGAGCACCAAATATAATACTCTTACGAGATCACGTACAACCTTAACGACACAGCTGCAGGCTGGCGGCGGCGCGCGGGCCGGCCTGTCGAGGCAAACATGGCGCACGCCGGCGAGACGTGCCCACACGAAATACATGAAAGAGGATTTAATATATGGATGTAGATAAAGTAGTGTATGCAACTGTACATAATTAGGCATTATTTACCAGTTGCATAAACTACTATTGTCAACTAGGTAGTGTATTACTGGCCTTATTACTATTCGAAGGTAATTCGTAGCAATTAAATTTCGTTTAGATTGGTTCCGGGAAGAACACAATTGAAACTTAGCTACTAGTGTTGAATATCGTCGAGGCATTCCTAAAAGTGAAGTGCGACTACTGGGGCTTCGGAATAAGGACAACATGTATTAAAGGTAATATAAAAACGGCACTTTTACTATCTTAAACTTTAATTAAATCATCGTATTCTCCTATCGTCATTAGGTATTGCTACTATTTTGAGTTGAAAACATTTTAAGTAAGGCCTATAGGTATTATCCTCTGCGCGGTCTGATGGCAAAGTGAATAGGTATTAAGGGCTCTGAAACCAACCAAATCTCTTATGTAAATAATTATTACTAAGTTTGTATTACATTGATTGGTTTTTTGTTGTTTTGGTTTTAATATAATATGTATTTGGAATTGACAGTACAGTAGGTAGAAGAAGAAGTCATAGAAGTTTTGTATGCACGGGGGGTCCCTTTTCTCTGTTGTTGACTGTACATATTAAGTGAATGACGATCCCTAATGGAAGATATATTTGAATTTGATGATTTTTATTTTTATTTTTTTTAGATTAAAGCTAGAATTTATTTGAATAAATAATTACAAATTAGCAACAATAAAAAAAAACTTAAAAAATACTTGAGGCGTTTGGGGTCGAAACGCTGGGGCCGTGGGGTCCAGGTGCGCGCACTCTTTAAAGATTTGTCGGCGCGCCTGGTAGACGCATCCGGTGACCAGAAGGCTGGCCAATATTTCGCTCAGCGAATCAGCATTGCCATCCAACGTGGCAATGCAGCCAGCCTTCTGGGCACACTGCCCATTGACGGCGATCTCAGCCAAATTTATTATTTGTAATTTTAATTTTATACTTTGTAAATATTTAGTTTAAGGCGCAGGGCAAGGCCTTCCCCATAACTTTGTGCAGGTTTTATTCGTCGGTTTTGGCACTAACAAATATATATTTTTTTTGGTTGTAAATATTAGATATGCGAAGATCGTGATGTGAAAATTTTCAAATCTTTCAAAAAAAATCAAAATAAACAAAAAATAGGTAAAAAAAAAATTACATCACGAAATAGCTATGCGAAAAATAAGCATAGTGACCAAAAATCATAACTTTAATACAAACACAAACGAAGTAAATCCTGCACAAAGTTTGTATGGAGAGAGCTTGCCCTACCCCTCCTCTTAAGTTTTTTTTATTGACTATTTTTTGATTTTTGTGGACATTGTGTTACTCCTATTTTTGCTGTTTTGACGATTATGATAACAATTCTTGTAATTTATGTTTATGCAAATTTATTATGTAATTTTTATCATGAAATTAATAATCTAATCTAATAATTTATTTTTGACGATTCTTAGGGTACTACAATATTCTACTTATTTAAAAAAAGATACTCCAAAGTTTTCGTGTCACCCAATTGTCATTGTCACATCGATTAAAAAATTACTAGAACCACCAATCGTACGTGGAATGAGTAATAGTTGTTTTTCTATTCCGGCGCCATACGAAGAAATTGCCCAAATGGACGTCCAGTAAACTGTCTTGTTGTTCGTCCGTGTGTGGAATAAATGTCTATAACTTAACTAGCTACTGTCCGCAACTTTGTCCGCCTAGGTGTTACTCATATTTCCTTGCAGGCCTAGTCTTAACTTCTAATTATTGCATTTCCATTGATGGGCCGTTTAGGTATACTTAAAATTATTTGAACTGTCCGAGTTGTATCAAATTAGGCCGTTCAAAAAGCGACTTTACTGTCCAAGCGTGAAGAATCAAAGTCCAATGACAAGTTTTATAAAATGTAGGACTTTTTAAATAATTTCTACTATACACGGCGATTAATATTGTCACCACAGAAATATATCAAGATAGAAGGAACGAGTGTATGTACCTCGCGTGGCGAAATTACGTCCCGGAGACACAACTGCTCGCCGCAAACTTCAGTGTGCTCCCGATCGCGTTATGCGTGCGACGCCAGGTTTTAAAAACAAAATGGTTCGTTGCGCAATAATTAATTGTTCAAACACTTCCAAGAAAGTTGGAGCTGTTAATCGAGGTATTTCCTTTCATTGGTAAGTACAATTTGTCCTTAAATATCTGTTAATAATTAAAAAACGAAATATTTTATTATTTTCATCATAATGGTAGCGGGCGATTGTGTGTCAACGCTAGCTTTCCATTGCGGCTTTAATTTGACGAGCCAAACTTGGCGTGCGTTCAAAACCAGCAATGTAAAAATAAGCTATTCAAACTGTCGAGTCACGTTCAAGGTCGATAGTCATTTTTTCTGTCAAAACTAAAGAATAGTGCTGTGCACTGCGATTTTCTTTCTCGATTATTAAAATCGAATTTGAAAACAGACGAAATAATAATTACGTTCTTATATTATTATGCAGCTATATAATGTACGTAGTGCAAAACAAATATTATTAATCGCTTTCCTCTTAGCTTCTAATATTTCTTCGCGGGACTTCTTTGATTTTTCCATGGTCTGTAATAAAGAATATATAAAAAACCGGCCAAGTGCGGGTCAGACTCGCGCACGAAGGGTTCCGTACCATTATCTATAAAAACGGCAATAAAAATTATATCTTTTGTATGGGAGCCCCCTTAAATATTTATTTTATTCTTATGCATATTATATTAATATGCATTTGTTGTTATAGCGGCATCAGAAAAACATCATCTGTGAAAATTTCAACTGTCTATCACTTTTCATGAGATACAGTCTGTTGACAAACGGACGGACAGCGGAGTCTTAGTAATATGGTCCCGTTTTACCCTTAGGGTACGGAACCCTGAAAATGGTACACGTTTATAGGTACTTAGTTAATAACTGGAGCGGCTAATATGTACAAATTACTAAAATGTAACGCAATTTATTGGTTATTAGGTAGGTACCTACCTACATTTATATTTTTCGATTTGAATTCTGAGCTTACTCATTTCCTCTGTCAAAACATTTCTTCTGTCTAAAATAATAATCATTTCCTCTGTCGGTTCTTATCGATATTTTAAATCGATGCATAGAATCGGTGCCGAGTTCTAATACTTCTAATCGATCCTTTTGAATCGTTTTCGCGCGGCTTATGTTTCTCATCACTAAATTATGCTCGTGACGTCAAAGTACCTACGCTAAATGTTACACGCTCGGTCTCCCTACAAATTGCTGAACTCTTTCCTTCTATCTTGATATATTTCTGTGATTGTCACAATACTGGCATGTCAATATTATCGCTGATGTCAATATTTTTTTTATACAACGACGGTAGCAAACTAGCGTACCGTACACCTGACGGTAAGTGGACACCGTAGCCTATAGACGCCCGCAACTCCAAAGGAGTTACGTGCGCATGGCCGCCTCTTTATAGTTTAAGGATTCACTGACTGGATTTTCTATATGGCTAGAATATTGCTTAAATATTTGTCAATATTCACGTGATATGTGTTTAGGTAACTTTTGTCAGCCATTTCACATCTTTAGGGTAGATTTCCGGGATAAAAAATAACGTCATATCAATGGATGGTATAAGTATTGGATATCCGGAATTCGGACTAATCGGGTTATACTAAACTCTAAATTGGTTCACCGATTTAACGTGAAAACGTCACAACGTCGAAACGTCGTCAGTTAGCTACTTTCACATTTATAACATTAGAAATATGAGATGGTTCAAATGACAACAGTTTATTGTCTAGTCGGATGTTCGTGTGTCGAATTAATGTATAAGCAATTGTAGATTAGTGGAAATTTGGTATTGTGTGGGGCGATAAGTTATGTCATCATTAATGGGAATTTGTGGTGTTGAATCGATAAACATAAACCAACTCTGTTTTACGTTTATTGATTCCGGGGACATTGTCATTTATATTTTTTGAGTAATAACACTTACATCTGTATTTGAGAAATTTCGACTACCTATTTATTTCTATTATTGACTTTGGAGTCGAAGAAAATCTCTTTCGTGAAGAACTGAAATTGGAATAAAGTTAAAGTTAGATCTAACATCATGTGTCGGACGGTGTGCACTTTCGGTTTAAACTGTACAACCTACAACCCCAAGTTTGAACCATTTGTTGAACAATCCATGTAACTGCAACTTAACTAAATCTCAGCAGCCATTTCCTCAATTTCAGTTTATTTATCTCGACAATAAGCCATCTAAACGCGCTAATCCATCAAGTTTAAGTACGGGTTGACACTACCGTTCGCGGGTCGGTCACGGCGCTCGGCCGTAAACCCCTCCTCAATTACCTTATCTCTGAGAGGCACGTAGTACCCCGAAACTGGAGATAGTGACTCAGTTGTTGTCCACTGTCTTACGATCATGGGCCAGATTTGGAAAGTATGTAAGTGCAGTTGTAAGTACCTGGTGCTGTCGAAAAACACATAATTTGACCTTTAAATACTTAAGTTCCAAAAGTTTTTCGCACGGTGCCCAGCGAGCAGCGAGCTTCTAGTTTTTCGGTGTTGCAAATTTGAAGTAACTTTAACTAATCCATAACAATAAATCCTATAATAACATACAAGAAAATGTTAGTGTCGATTTCTAATTTCTACTGGGTTAAGGCTTTGCTGTGGTAGGCTGGTATAGGTATGTAAGGACGCTGGTCGCATTAAATAAGATGGATTCGGCGTAGTTTTGGAGATACCCACCTTTTATAACGTATGCCACAAACCTTTCTACTGTGCTTGTGTGTAGCTTGGATTTCTGACGGATTTTTGTCAAAGGTGCAACTTTACAAGGACGAATTGACTAACTACGTATAGACTTTTATTTGCGCTCGGCGTGTACCTAAACGTACAGGTATTATTTATCTGTGCACTTTTATAAAATTGTGCACAAAACTTCGGACACTCCGGGACAGTGGAGACGTGCGATAAATTGTGTGGCGTGTGACAATTCTAGTGTACTTCTACGTCAGGCTTACATGGAATAAACTTTCGTATTTATCACACGGATTAAAAGACATTGTAGCCGCTGTACACGCGACTTTCTATCTGAACTTCTGGATGTAGCGGGCCCGTATGTTCATAGGTTAGGTATATATTTAGTGCAACAAACGGCAACCGTACACCGTACTGTCTACTCGAAGATCTCACGGATCGAAATAATTGCCATACGGTAAATAAATAAAAGTACATACCACAGGGTTTTTACAACAATACGTATCTTTCATTTGATATGCAAATACAAATACAAATAATTTATTGTATGAATGTGAGTAATGATAAAGGTGACAATCGTCCGATAGTTCTTCACGATCAGCCATTATAAATGGCTTACAATATTATAATTCTATTAGCATGTCATTGAATTTAGTGTTCTATTTCTAGTAATTTTCATCAGCTGATACGAATTAATTTATTTTGTTAGTTTATTTGTAGTTATATCTATTATTTATCATACTAAATAAGTGTGACAGTGCCAAAGAACAATTAATAGTGTTCGTGCGAAATACTACTGAGCTACATCGAGTTTAATTTGAACTAGAAGCACTACTCAACCTCAACGGACAACGATTTGAATCCGGACTTAAACCAGGGGAGTAAATAGTTTCTTTTTTTTACTATTACACACTCACAAAGCTCACTAAAGTCGTGAGCATCGTCCACAACATTACATTGGCACAGCGCCAGTTCTCTTTGCTTGACGATCAGTGGAAGCAGAGTTGAGACCAGCTGCTCTCGCCGCATACACTACTTCATACTTGTACACTGCGCACATCATTTTATACATTTGTGTCCCCGAGTATTCACCTTGAAACACTTCTTTTTGACGTAAATCACTCAGTTTGTCTTGTATCTTTCAGTGTTTGAGGAGCTACCGAGCAAAATGAATAGCGCCGCTAACATGACATCCCGCAAGATCACTGCACGCCAACGCGACATGCAACTGAAGGCGACCCTGAAGGAACTGCAAGACTCCAAGGCCTTAGTCGAGCAGTTGCTACAGGAAAGAGAAGACGGTGAAGTGGAATTGCAGAAGATACTCAGGAAGAACTCGGCAATGAAAAATGAACTTGCCGAATATGAAATAAAACTGACTGAAGCTGAAGACCTAGTGGATTACTTGGAGAAACAAGTGAACTCCTTCACACAATGTGCCTCAACCCATGAAGTAGCGCTGAAACAGATTGAGACCCTGAAATTAGAACTTGGCGCCGCCGATGAAGAGCTGGCATTATTCAGAAAAGAGCGGGAACGCTATGATGCAAGAATTCTGCAGAACTTGTACCAAGAGCTGGTAGGCAGTGAACCAAATGACTCTAATAAACTAGTATTCTTTGATAGTAGTAGAAAGTTAAAAAAGTATATTAGGATAAACAGGTATATTCGGCGTACACAAAAGCTTATTAATAGCAAAGCATGCATTAAAAATTATTCCAAATTAAAGTTAGAGTTATCTGTGATGAAAAATAGGGTCAAAGAATGTAACTTGGAATTAGAAAGCAAGGACTTACAGTCTAAGAAAATGCATGATGAATTAAATAGGTTAAAAGACAAGCTTGAAGCTACCACATTATTGTATGCATCGACACAAAAAGAGTGCAAGGAGCATGTCCAGGCATTCACAAAGTTGTTGGAGGAATGCAAAGAAAATGAAGAGCGCTTTAACTCTCTTATAAATAGTAATTTTTGTAATTGTGGCCATATTCCACCAACAGCTGTCGTGCAACAGGACATGGCCCTTGGCACCCCGGCTACTGTAACGCCTGTCATTAAAGAACAGCCCCTCAGGTTAACATGTACCAATAAAACTATTATTTATTCGGATCAGATTGGATCAGGGCTGGGTTCCATGCTTAGTAAAAAATTAAATCAAAATGTAATAAATTACTGTTATCACAATTCAAGTATCGACCAAATATGTGAGTCAATGTTAAAAGGGCATTGTGATGACAGTACTAACTTAGTAGTTTTATTAGGAAATAGTGTTAGTATTGACAAGTCTGCAATAGATAGGTTAATGTTAACATTAAATATTATTGAAAAATCTGGCATTGGTAAAATTATATTATGTGCGTTGCCATACTCACAGAGTATGACATATCAGTATAACAATAAAATAGCTTATTTAAATTCCTTAATGTACCATGCCACTTGCTTCAATAACAAATATCATTTCTTTGATACAAATAAATTCATAAAGCGCTTCTCGCTGACATCAGAGAAAATATATTTGCCAAAGAAATATTTAATGACTTTGGTGGACCTGCTAGCGTTTAATTTAGAACCAAACCAATTTAATAGCTCACCTAGCAGACTCCACTATGTTGATAGCGCCATAAATAGCATGCCTTTAAACTAAATTGTAAGACAGCGGAAAAGCCATTGAATATTAATATTTTCCATCAAAATATTCAGGGTTTTTCCAGCAAAGAACTACAAATAGGTTTATTTTTAGATAATAGTGACATTCAAGTTTTGTGTATTACTGAACATTGGCTTAGACAAGAACAGATGATATTTGACTTTGTAAATTTTAAATTAGTGAGTTTCTATGCCAGAAAATCTGCCATTCATGGCGGTTCTCTCATAATTGTAAAAAGCTCTTTTAAATGCAAAGAACGGAAGGATATAGTAAAGTTATCAATCGAGAGGATTGTAGAAATTGCTTGTACAGAACTAGAAAGCTATATAATCATATGTGTATACAGGCCTCCTGCATCTGACTTCTGCACATTTGAATCCACTATGGAAAATGTGTTGAGGTTAGTAACTAAGAGCCAAAAAAATGTTATAGTTTGTGGTGATTTCAATGTTAATTTACTTGAACCATCTAATAATACTGTCAAGTTGTTAAGTTTATTTAAATCTTTTAATTTGATAAATTTGTTCCTTGAGCCTACCCGGGTAGGTGCTACTAGTGCGACCTGTTTAGATAATATTTTTTGTAACTGTGAATGTTTGGATAAGAAAATTTTAAATCGTTTTAACTCTGACCACAGTGGTCAAATGGCATCTTTCTCTATGATTAATCAAGAAGAACAACCCCAAACTATAACATGCCGACCCATAACTAGTTCTCGTTTGGAATTATTTAAAAATGAAATTAACCATAATATTTGTATGTTATCACTTTCACAAAGTAATTCGAATAGCATGTATAAAGATTTATTCGGCTTAATTATTAATTGCTTCAATGAAAATTTTTCAGTAAAAACTATTTCTGGGTCAAAAAATAAAAATAATAAGATAAAATTTAGTGATTGGGCTACCGTAGGTATACATAGAAGTAGAAATAGGCTTTATGAACTTTATGGTGAGAGGGAGGTGAACAAGAACAGTGATTTTCTGGACTATGTCAAGAGTTACTCAAACATCTTCAAGAGAGTGTGTTTTGCTGCTAAAGCAAATTATATTAGTTCTAAACTTAAAGTATCTGACAACAAGGTGAAAACTGTTTGGAATATTATAAATAGAGAATCTGGTAAATTTAAAACTCGCGATTATCAAGTCAACATTCTCACGGAAGACCAACAGGTCATGTCAAATAACGATGTTGCCTTGGCATTCGAGAACTATTTTTCAAATATAGCAAGTAGTACTACAAAATGTCTGCAGTCATCTAAAACCCAAGCTAAAGCTTTGCTTTGTGCTAACATTAGTAAATGTGATGTAACGTTTAATTTTAGTCAAGTAGATTCAATCAAGGTTGTTAAAACATTTAAATCGCTCAATTTAAAGAAAACCGAGGATTTATGGGGAACATCAGTAAAAGTTATTAATCATATCATAGATGTCATTGCGCCCCAATTAGCTTTGATTTACAATAACTGCATATCAGAGGGTATTTTTCCTGATCTTATGAAGTTTAGTAAAGTCATACCTCTATTTAAATCGGGTGATTTAAACGACCTAACCAACTTCCGTCCCATATCGATACTACCTGTATTAAGTAAGGTTTTTGAAAAATTAATGTTAAACGATATGCTAATGCACTTTAATAGAAATAAACTGCTTACAAGTAAACAGTTCGGTTTCACAAGAGGGCGCTCCACGACTGACGCTGCATCTGTGCTTATTAAACATATTTACGATATTTGGGAGAATTTCTGTGATGCGATAGGTATTTTTTGTGACCTTTCTAAAGCTTTCGATTGCGTGGATCATGGGACGCTCGTTTTGAAACTTAAACATTATGGTTTGTCTGCTAATGCGTTAAGTCTTATGTCTTCATATCTCAGCAATAGAACTCAAGCAGTTGTTGTAAATGGAACCCAGTCTAGTGGGGCAATAGTAACGTTAGGAGTGCCTCAGGGCTCTATCTTAGGTCCATTTTTATTTTTGGTTTATATAAATGACTTGCCGTCTATAGTAAGTAATCTTTGTGATATAGTTTTATTCGCGGATGATACATCTTTAATCTTTAAGGTTGACCGAAAATCAGTTGACTATAGTAGAGTTAATGGCACACTGGACAAAGTACTTGACTGGTTTACCGTTAACAATCTGTTACTTAATGCTAAGAAAACTAAATGTGTCAGATTTTCTTTGCCTAATGTTAGACCGGTGGAAACTAGTATACTCTTAAATAACGAGTGCTTAGAAATAGTAGATAAAGCAATATTCTTAGGTATAACATTAGACAAAAATCTACAATGGAGTCCCCACATAGCCGTTATGGCGCGTAAATTAAGTTCAGCCGCATATGCTATCAGAAAAATCAGGCAACTTACCAATGTAGAAACAGCTCGCCTAGTTTATCATAGCTATTTTCATAGTGTTATGTCGTATGGTATCCTGGTTTGGGGTAAAGCAGCTGACATACAGACAATTTTTGTGTTACAAAAAAGAGCCATTCGCTCCATATATAACCTAGGCTCACGTGAATCTTTAAGAGAACTCTTTAAAGAAATCAACATTTTAACTGTAGCGTCCCAGTACATCTATGAGAATATTGTTTATGTCCTTAAGAACATAGACTCCTTCTGTAAAAATTCTGATATACATAATTTTAATACTAGAAATAAAAATAAAATTGCCACTAAAAAATTTCGTGTCCGTAAAGTATACAAATCTTTTGTAGGTCAATGTGTCCGTTTTTATAATAAGTTACCTGATGAAGTTTTGAATTTACCTTTTCCAGCTCTTAAAAAGTACTTGAAAAAATCATTGATGTCGAAGGCTTATTACAAGGTTGAGGACTATCTAACAGACAGAAAAGCATGGCCCAAACCAGATACTTAAATAGAGTAAAAATTCATATATTGTGTATTTTTTAATTTTATCTAGTTGACGCAGTTCTTGCAAGAAAACATATCAAAAGATTTATAACTAAATTTATAGTCTAAAGGATTCAATTTTTTTTTTTTTGCCTAAATAGAATTTGATAATGCTAAGGTATACAGTTTCGAAATGTTTTCTTGCAGAATTACACACTGTACATAACTGGTTTTTTTCCTCATTTTATTCTTTGTTTTTGTGTTGCTTTATATAGATACTTAGATTTCTTGATCTTAAGTAGGTTAAGTATTATCATTTATCATTGTAATAAGCATATTTTTGTGAGAAAATGGCTGACTGTCGAGTTTCTTTCGGCGTTTCTTCTCGGCAGTGGCCTCTGTGAAACGCTAGTAGGGTTTGACTTGTAAAAGTGCCATTGCGGCCTACTTACAGAATAAAGTTCATTTTATTCATTTTTTTTTTTTTTTAATAAAATAATACCACTGCATGCAACTGTGGCTTTTCGGTAAAGGAAAGCATCGTGAGGAAACCGGCCAAATCTTACCTATAGGAAGGTGTCATAGCTGACCTCAGGTCAGGCTTCTTAGGGAGTAGCCCGGAACACGCTAGGAGGCTGACACGGATTAAATAAGAGAATCGCATTAGGTAGGAGAGAATGGGAGCGTTGACCGAGCCAATTCTAATAGACGTGATACCTTTTATTTCTTTGGAAGGGCATCGGAAAACGGGCAGTCGAATGTGCATGAATTGAAAGTAGACACACAGTAGGCGGTAGCGTCGGTTGGGCGGTGTTATGTGAACCAACGCTTACAACAATGCATGTCAAAAGTCAAAACTATCGACACAAACGGCCCGTTACACGTCTTAACCAGCTATTACGTGATTACCCGTAAACGGACGATTACCGACGCATACTGAGTAGCGTAGTCCCTTGTCACAGCAACCAGCTAGCCTTACAAGATAATGTCATCTCGCTATATTAGCGTACAATAGGTATAATACAAGTCTTATAACACTTTTAACTCTCGCGCGCTTTGTAAACATACTTGTAGAAGATATGTTTTAAATATCGCGTTAGACCCGTTAAAACAAACCTTTAAGTATGTATGTATGTAATAACTTTATTGTACACAAAAAACACATACAAATACAAACAAATTGGGACAGTTTATTTAAATTAGTATGTAATACAAGACTTTATTGCGTACTGTCTCTATGTATGTTCTTGTTCTGGTTGTGGTGTTGTGTTGGTGGTGACCTTATGAGGGCTCTGGTAAGGGCACCCACGGATACGCTGAGGAGAGGGATCTGCATTTGTCCCAGTCGACACAACCAATCCACAAATCGCTAGAAGGTCGGCAACGCTTTTGTGATTCCTCTCATATAGGCTAAGGCTTTGCTGGTTACCAACAGACTTCGCTTGCTTGTTAGCCACATACTCGTACTATAGAAAATATTTATGGGTACCTACTCAAGAGAAGTCGCCGAGAAGTTCCGTATTCAAAGTGACAAGGTTCTAATTCTAAGTTTGTTGAACATTTTCATAGGCTACATTCACGTGCGTTTACCGCAATTGGCGGTGACATTGTGTGACATGTCCCGCCAGTGGGAAAGGTTTGTAAACCAGCTGTCATTTGGGGTAATAAGAGGTTTTACGAGCCATAAAATAGCTATTTAAAAATGTTATTGTCCCTGTGACATATTTTCCAGTGTTTTGTCTTGTAGATTAAAACCAATATTAAATAAAATATGAACGAGATAAGATTCAATGACTGTGCCCTAACGTGCCCTAACTCTCTCGTTGGGTTCGTGGGAAAGTGGATCTTTTGAACGGGTAGGGTAGTAAATAAGGTAAATTTTTGTTTCAGTGCTCGACAATTACCCAATACTTTCAATTTTACGCCATAATAAGCGGTGAAAACAAGTGCTAACTAATGGTTATAAACTATAAGGTGTCTAACATTAAGGCATTTACTTTACAACGAAAGCAAAACGGAAATATTAAAATTAAATATTCTTAACAATCCATATTTATTGCCCGGGTAGACACGGATTAACCTTCCAAACTAATTCCCGGCAAAACCAATAAATAATCTCAGCTAATTTGTTCCCAAACAGAAAACACATGTTAATTATTAGAACCGGCGACATTTTTCTATGGATTTTAGTCACGGCGTTTAATTACTCACCAACTTATCCTTACCAACCGTTCGAACCTTAGCATTATTAATCATATGGTCTAATTTAGCTTGTGAATGTGTCAGTTAAGTTGGTTGTAGAAATAGGCGGCAACACAAAAGTAAATGTCCGTAAAATGAGTTAAGAATTATCGTGAAATTGTCCATGCCCGCCCCCTGTCACACCGTGATTAAATGCAAACAGTCAGGCCGGCTGTCACACTTACAATAAACAATTGACAACGGATCGGTTGTACAATGGTTGCTTTTTTGTGGAATGCGAGTCGTTTGGCTAATATTGTGTTAATGGTTTACTAAACCGTGAAGAAACGTTGTGATTGTTATTGAGCGATTTAGATATTTTATATTAATGACAAGTAACAAAAGGAGACGAGTTCTTAAGTAATTGGGTCATACACATATTAAGGAGCGCCTCTTTTCTGTGAACACAAACATATACATACATATGTATAAAGTTAAGGGCCAAAAGAAGCGTACTTTTTGGTTTGACTCATATTTAACCCGCATAGGCGTAGGCGCCATTCCTCGGTTTCTTTCTACATACTGTTTCAGTAGTAAAAACGTAACTACACCATTAGCTATTAACCACACATTGCTTTACCTAACTACTTTTGTAATGGTAGTCTTTACAAAACATTCTTTGTATGTACGCCAAAAATAGTACACAAACGAAAGCAAAACAAAATTAAGCCGTGCCGTACCGCGGACACTACGCTCATTTTCAGGGATCCCCTTTTATAAATACATGTTACATTAATTAAGATTTAACGAAACCTATAGGCATTATTTTAATTCATAGCTTTACGTTGTATAATTAAGTACCTATTTTATAGACCTCAGTGGCGTGCCATGGGAGTAACAACATACTAAAAGCTGGCGCTGGTCTCCGAAAGTGAAGTGTCTTCCCGTAACAACATGCACTATATGATGATGACAGTTGGATAGATTTCTGCATATATTGCAATATATATCCCATGACACGACAATCACACGGTGTAACAGCGGCCCAGTGAAGCGAACATTCGGCATCGCGTCTATACTCAATACTTGAGGGTAGCAAACGTCAATTGCTTGCAAATTGTAGATAAATGTTACACACCACTCGGTGTGACAGGGTGCGAATGTTCTATTCTGTTGTTAATTTAAGTATTAAATTTAGTGATATAAACCCGTAAATAGAAATTCCCGTTATTTTCAGAAATATTATGATATCATGGGATCACTCACGTCTCGCTCGACATGTTTCAAACCATTACGCGGCCATTAATTATAATCGCTTGTCCGGGCGGCATGTTTATGCCTTGGTAAAATTAGTATGGAAGTTTTACTCGGCCGAGTAAAACTTCCATACTAATTTTACTGTCTCGCCGTTTTACTCGGCACGTGTGATCCTGGCAAATACCCGGATCTAATGTCCAGCATGTTAGGTATTTTCTTCTTCTTTAGGTGCCATATCCTCTACGGATGTCGGCTACCACTGTCCGGAACTCTTCTCTATTCGTAGTTTTTCTGCCCAGCGAGGCAGCGATCAATACCCGTCCAACTCTTGAGATAATCCATCCATGCTAATCTCTTCCTTTCCCAGTCCCTAGTCAGGCATGCATGGTAGGCTAGGCATATTAGGTCAGCCATGAAAATTAGTCCCATCTTTTTCAATATTAAGTCCACTTGACTCATTTTAGACAGCCGTTTAGTGATTATAACTTCCAAAACGCACTCTAATTCAGTGAACAACCTCTAGGCAGATGTGTCAATAGTTTTTGCCCCAACTTTTTTTGACAGTACCACAGGGCAATTGACTTGGAGTGTGGATTTCAATTACCAGCGCATTGTGCCATTGTGGGCTTTGCCTCGGACACTTTGACACAAAAAAAATGACAGTTTGTGACCATTGTTAGTATTCGAGTTAGTATAATGCCAGGATCCACAAAAGCTACTCAAGATTGCATTAGTGTACCGGTACTGGGTTCGGTTACCGGTGGTGTCAAGTCAAGTACATATTCGTGAGATGGGCGCGAATATAAGCAATTATTGGGAGATAATTATAAGGTGAAAGGGAAAAAATTGACATAGCATACTTGTTATTTTTGTTGTAGGGAATTTTAAGTAGTATATTTATTGCCCGCGTCTTCGTCCGCTTAAACCTCCACTCGATATTTCACCCCCTACTAGTCTTAACTCGAGGGATGATTTTCTATTACTGTCTCTGACTCTTTGCATACCAAGTTTCATCATAATCAGTGCAGCCGCTTTTACGTGATTAGAAACAAACTATTAAACATCTAAAGAGCCAAACATTTGTAATATTAGAGGATTGTATTAACAGTGACTCTGGTAGTTTATTTCCATGCTGAATTTATACATTTGCCAGAGTTTAATTCGGCAGAACTCCGAAGACACTTTTAGTGTTGCCCTGGTTGTATCCTGAAACCCGTGGCCCGTTTTGGCTCCTAATCCTAAGAATTGGCGTAGTCACTAGTTTTACGGAGCTCAGCTAGTCTAGGATGCAACCGGGAAAGCGCTAGGAGAATGAGAACAGATGCAGGCTTGTATCTGACTGATTCCACTTTTTGATAAATTCATTGAAATATAGGTACCTATTAATGATCGATACGAACCATGTCTTTGACATTTTCTGGACTCATTTTTGTACGCGCAGCTGTTATGGCAAAAACCGTTGCCATATCTCTGACATGATTGCCTTGTCAATGTTTTTGTTGACAGGGTAATCTGTTCCGATGAAGTAGAGAATAAGACACATGGTTATGATAACTTATGATCGCGTTTTTGCAGCACAATTGACAACATTTCATATTTTTAACTACTTTATTTTATGAACTAGTTAGAAAATAGGTAAAAATTTAAGCCACCCGTATTTTTTCTTTTTCAATTTAACTCATTATTTCATACAAAAAAAACACGTTGAAAAGTAGGTCATTCCAAAAGGGCGTAAGTAAAATATGACGTCATCTTCCCAACAAGAATCCAGAGCCACTCCAGAGCAGCAATTGTCTGTACTCTGTACTAAGGTCTCCCTGAATACAGCGAGGAAGATGACGTCAACTTTCGGTTTACAGTAATTTGCGATTTTTTCCAAAATTAACGGAGAAAAAAAATCTAAAAAAATGTTTTTTGTGTACTTCACACGTTTTTACCGAAATGGTTTTCGAATTAAGACTTTTGGAAATTATGAAATATTGTCAAAGATTTGAAAGAGACGTCAGTTCACTTGAATTTTAAATTGTATAGGTACAACTTCGATTTTGAGGTAGGTAAATAGGTATAAATATCCCTCTAAGGACCCTCCTCTTCCTAAACCAGCAATTGATTTTGAGTGGAGGATGAGTAGAATGATATAGGTTTAGTTACCTACACAAGTGTCATGTTTTTAACAAAAGGTTTCGATGTAATAAGTCTCCTATATTATAGCTACTATACAGGCAGGAAATACACCATCAGAAAGGACTACCAACGAATACATTCACATAAAACCGTTTACCATTGTCATTTTGACACATACCGACTCTGACTCCATAGGAAACGCACTTATCTGCCGTTACGCTACCGGGCTATAAAATAAAGAACACTAGAATATTCACCGAATTTAAAAACATTCCTTTTTCAAATTAGGCGGCCATTTTCGAAAAAAAGGACTTACAAACTTATTGAGAGTGCTCATAGTGGCGCCACTGTCTTAGCGTAAGGGTGATTTTTGTACGCGGAAAAGTTAGTTCAGAATTCGCCGCCTGATTTAAATAAAATTGTATTGGAATAGCTTAGGCGTGGTGCACAATGGTGGATGGACATTTAACAGCGGGACGCATCGTATCGATTGTATCTAATTTATTCTAATTTTGTATAGAGATGTCACATTTATTAAACTAGTAGGAAACGTTGAATTCAATGGGTTATGATTGTTAAAGAAATTAATGGGACACAAAATTTCGAAACGTCTCAAGTTTGTATTAATAGCAATTTAGTTTTAACTCTATTGGGCTTTACTACAGTGCCTTTTTAAATAAGTGGATATAGAACTTATTATATTTAAATTTAGTGTCTCCCGTCCCGTGGTGTACCTTATTATGAACATTTATTTGATTGCACCTGTCTGTTAGTATTAGAGTATATATTTAAAGATAAGATCCAAAACGATTCTATTCGGATGACAATCGAATTACTGAATCAAGTTGCAGGAGTTTTAGTACAGAAGTGACTAAAAGGGAATATGGTCACCTATCTAATGGTGTCTTTCCATCAGAGCTATGCTATGCTACGTTACTAGACGTCCATATCCACCAATCATATTCTTTCGTTCAAATAGCATAGCACTACTGGTGGAAACGGAAAGCTATGACATCCTCGCAGCATAGCTGCATAGGATAGCTCTGGTGGAAAGACAGATTAAGGCGACTTCCTGATTTGTCGGTGCGGAGGCGGTACGATATGAGAAAACTGTCAAATGTCAGTGTCAACTGTCGGTCGACTCTTTTTACTGCGCCCCTACATTTAAATGAGTGCTTCCTGACTGGCGCGGGATGCGCGGAAGCGGGACGATGCGAAGGCAGTACTGGCCCCCTTCTGCGCATAATATTACTACTGCGCAAATGTAATACTGACAGTATTCTTTCAAGTGGGAATCTTTGCGACGTCATCACGTCAGTAGGGAAGTTTACGTCAAAGAAAAAAATGTCACATATCGATCCCGCCCCGCCAAGTCAGGAAGTCACTTAACACAGCAGCAAGGTGAAAGTAAGGCATTATACACACACACACACACAGTCAAACACATCATCAGCCTATAGACGTCCCGTCCTCCTCTCAAAAAGAGAGGCAACGGCAGAAGTCCCCTCGCTGGGTCAGTGCGGGTTAGGGACTTGGTATACACCTTTGAATTTCTTCGCAGATTGTGTGCAGGTTTCCTTAAGAAGTTTTTATTTACCGAAAGTGAACCACTAACCGTAATTATCAAATGATATTCCGTACATGAGTACAAAAAATTCATAGGCATTCTTGACAAACTCCGTCATCATCTTTTATGATGCGTATGCGTAGCAGTAGCTAAGGTTTGGAAATCCCTGCTGGCATATCTGTATTTCCGAGTTCATATAACTTGGACTTCTTTAAGGCACGAGTGAATAGGCAACTTCTGGGCGAGCTCGCTTGACCGTCGGCCTCATCTTTGTCCCCTGACTAGATGCTGACCAAGACCAATACCATTTTTAATAAAAAAACTGGTCCTTTTACGCTAATTCTTGGATTCTTTCTGGCTATCGCCTAGCCAACTGGATATCTTTATGACCAACAGATACCACTTAAATGAACCGAACCAAAAGCTACTTTAAAAGTGAAAAAATGTCTCCAAAATACCAGCACAGCCCGTCTGTCTGTCTGTCCCGGCGCCCAGAGCCAATAAACGCCGCACGGCACGTACTTGCCCGGATCATGTTACCCAGTTTCGGTAATATACGGCGCGCCTGTGATGACTCTATTCTCGCGGCACGACCAGATACAAGGAGCTCTGGGGTTTTTACCTATAGTACACATTTGTTATGCAACGATAGGAGCATACAACCTTATGGCCTGCCTTATGGTAAGCAGACACTGCAGCATATGGACGCTTGCGACTCCAGTAGAATTTTATAAGATTCATTGGTCACTTTTAAACTTTACCGTGGACTCCTTGCCAGATTCCTTGTCCCCTGTAAACTACAACCTTTCGGTCTTCAAGGCGAGAGTGAATCGGTATTTCCTAGGTAAGCGCGTTCCATTCTAGACCGCAATATCGCTTACCATCAGGTGATTTGTGGTCAAGCGCAAACCTATTTCGAATAAAAAATAAAAAAAACGTGCACGTCTACGATAAACTCTATGGTTTCATTCATAAATAGAACATAGGCTGATAGAACATAGACTTTAGACTAATTATGAATGGAACCAATAGAGTTTACCGTGGACGTGCACGTCCACGGTAAAGTATAAAAGCGACCATTCTCTTGACAGTTAGAGACGTGGGACAAATAAAATAAGCCACGGGATTTTCTACTAAAGACTACTAGTTCCTCATCCAAGCCCATGAATGTAAACAAAAGGGTTTGTCAGATGTCACAGATATGGCATATCATCACACGTATTCCACGATATTCAGGATAAGTCCCTTACAGTGTCTAGCACTCTTAAACTAGTTTCTTACCTACAGCCCTATACACCTTTTTTTTTGTTTGACGCAGAGGAGATGCTTTTACGCATCCACGGGGCCCGGGGAAGGCCCATGGTGGGGGGTATGTGGGACTCGCCCTTCCGCAGGGGAAGGGAATACCCACTAAAACCTCTGCGGCGTTGACCCTCGCTGCCGTTTAATGGGGGGCATCAAACTCAAACTCAAACTCAAACTCGTTTATTCACATCGTGGGGTCACTGTCATTCTACCGTGATGCCCCCCCCATAGTGGTATAGCCTACGACGCCATAGATGTTTGTAACTCCTGAAGAATCAAAAGCATCTGATTTGTGGATTCGTTAAGGATACATAGAGACTTAAATGGTCCTTTACTGTAACATACCGCATTCTTGGAAACTCTGGTGGTGGTGACCGTCCTCACGACCATCCTCTAATGGACGAGATGGAATTAAGTATTCTGTCTAGACCAACCTTTACGGTGCCTTTTCATCAGAGCTATGCTATGCTATGCTACGTTGCTATGGATGCGTTGATATGCACCAATCATATTCATTGGTCCACGGTGGGTGGGAACGGAAAGCTCATAACATTCTCACAGCATAGCTCTGGCGGAGGGCAGGCTTGACACAAAATTTAATAAAATTGCCAAGTTTTGGTCCTGTCTTTCATCTACACCTTTGTTCCTTACATACAAACAATCATTGTCTTGTCTGCATTAACAGGAGGGCAGTCCAAGTTCCCCTGGCCGCCTCTCGCACGTACGGTGTCGGGTTGCAGCGAGGTATGCTCGTGGGCAGACGTGGGAGACGAACTTGGGCCCTGTTTATGCACCTATGTACCTACATACAAAGTAGCAACATTTTCAGTCTGTGTTTCTATTGCTGAGTGCTGAAGATGGATTAGTTTTAACATTTGTCACGTTAGCACGACAAATAGTTACCGGTATGCACGGAATACCTTACCGGTTACCGTCCTGTTTTGTGTGACGTTTACATTTCCACTATAAAACGTTACCGTAAAGTAATACCTATCGTGCTAGCTTGGCTAGGGCACAGCAGAAGAGGCCCCTTCTGCTGTGCTCTTAGTGTGAAAAAGCGGACGCTAATGTGAGGCAAGTTTGTTGTTTATAAGTATGGTACCGAGACACCCTGGGGAGGGTTTTCTGAGTCTCAGGGTACTTAGGCGATTTCCTGACTTGGCGGGGCGGAGGCAGTACGATATGAGAAAAGTGTCAAATGTCAGTGTCAGCTGACAGTCGACTCGGTACCATTTTTTACTGCGCCCCCATATTTAAATGAGTGGTTCCTGACTGGCGCGGGATGCGCGGTAGCGAGACGATGCGAAGGCGGTACTGCTCCGCTTCTGCGCATGATATTACTACTGCGCAAAAGTAATACGTTCCGTCAAGTGAGAATCTTTGCGCCGTCAGGAAATTTACTTCAAAGAAGAAAATGTCACATATCTAAACCCGCCAAGTCAGGAAATCGCCTTACCCGCCATAATTACACGAGAAGGTCTTTTCAACCTTCCTTTTTATTTAACCTTTGCTGATCTCCAATATATCAGATAGAAGTGCTCTACCACCACCACGTTATAAAAAGGTCTTAGATACAAGCTAAATGTATGTGCAATTCATTTCGTCAACCGACATTTAACTTGAGATGTTCACAGCGATATAGATTTCGCCATCTGCCGGTTTGACAGCGTGAGTCGTGAGGTGCCGCGGAACGGGCAGACAGACGCACGGCCCCCTGCGGGCCCGGGTTCGGTGCCGGACTTGGGCAGACTTTTTAAACTACCACGGTGTAAAACAAGACTACGGCTGATGGTAAACAGACACCGTAGCCTGTGGAGACTTGCAACTGCAGAAAAATTAAACCCTAAGGTTGAGCCTTTTTTGATATCAGAATTCGTCCATCAATCGATATATTGACGTGACATGACAGTATATATTAGATTAGATTATTTATTTCACGATAAAAATTACATTATAAATTTGCATTAATGTGAAATGTGTGTGTCGTGTGTATGTGTGTGTGTGTGTATTACCTATACATATTTGTTACCTATAGTTAAATCTCTCAAAGTATATCCCAAACGTCAAATATTGAGGGCGTCCTGGGATTAATATGATCTACATATAGTGCATATTGCTATTATATAGGTTTTATACCTACATCTCTAACAAAGAATATTGACATTATAAAGCAACTGTTAAGGTAGGTATTATGATAAGAACAATACGTGATAATACCACTCGTACGTGATTCTGTAACAGTATGTGTCATATATACTGACGCATATACTATGACACAGAACCATTTAATTACGGGAATTATCTAGGTACATTAGCAGTCTCCGTAAGTAATTCTGTAAACCATCCAGAATATTAGAATATGTATACCTAGGTACTCTGGCAAAACAAACTGCCAAAATATCTCTCTCAAAGATCACATTTACCTAAGGCTGGGTTGCACCAAACTGTAATCGTAAGCGGTGTTCGTCAAATCTGAATCTGATTGTATGGAAAGTTTGACAAGTTTCTATGGGATGACAGCTGCCGGCGCCATATTTGATGATGACCGGTCTGTGTTCGCACGTTGGTGCAACTGGCACTAAATCTCTCTTCACCACTCATATGCTTTGAAGTTTAATTCAGTAGTATATTTACATTTCACTCTAAAATAACAATTTTATTGTCAGCCCGAAATCCATCCCTGTACATTCTAGCAAAACAAAAATCAGCCCCCAAAACTGCAGGAATCTGCTAATTATACGGGTAATAATAGCCGCACCTAATTTATGGTCCAACCATAGAGAAATGGCATTTTAATGGCTTGTCTATGGCCACAAATGGCTTCTTTTGTTTTGGTCAGCCCACTGGTAATGGTCTTATCTGCTGAATGGGTGCTTATGGGTGCGATTGTTTGACCATAGAGAAGTTAATAGTTTTAATTGTTTTATTGTTAACAGACGCGTGGCGTGCTTTGGAAGGATTTTAACTGTTTGAGAGGATTACAATTTTTGTTTAAATACGGACGAAGCGATGCCCTCAATAGGGTTTCAGTAAGTATTTATTTGATGGTTAAATAATTATGATTTCGGTTAATATAATACCTAATATACCATACTAGAAACTGCATATATTTAAGTGATGTTCTTCATTTAATTTAAAGTTTAAATGAATTTAAACTGCAAACATAAGAAACTTCTCAAGGAATTGTTCAGTTGGATTACAAACAAGTTGTTTATCTACAAAAAACCTTACAAATCAACTTCATCTCAACAATATTCATAAAGATGTATACTAAATCGATAAAAGGCCAATAAAAGATACAAGCCTAACAAGCTGCTCCTTAAATCTTTTCTTGTTCACAAAACAACAATAGCCTTGTAAACGTGGCCGCATCGCCAGTGTCAATAAAACTAAATTTTATCACTCACCAGCCACAAAAACTACAAAAGAGCGTCATTCGCAACAAATTGTCATACATCTCGCGCATTCTACGAAGGCGCTAAAATTATTCAGCCATTAAAATCAATATCAACTGTCAATTTTATTAAAAAGATACATGCAGTTGGTTTCGTAATGCAGCATTCCATTTTCAACTTTAGGCGTACAGATTTCAATGTTTTTGAATTTTATTGGCGATAAAATTCCTGCTTGCCGCAGACTATAATAGAATATAGACGTCAAAAGTCAACGAGCGCCAACGACAATAGCCCCTGATTGCTCGGTCCTCATTCAACGATTATTCACGGCCATTATATTCTATTTAGTTCCAAATAACCATTTAATAATAGTTTAGGAACGTTTCCTTTAGCACGCTTATTAACAATACAATGAAATAAATAACAAATAACAGAAAATAAGGACCACTTTACACCTTCTTGGAAGCTGGCAGTTGCGCGCAGCGTGAGCTTGAAAAAAGAAAAAATCCTTTTCACTCACATGTCTGTGTTGTCTATTCCATTGTGACGGTTATCGAATCTATCACATCCCTTATGCGGACGCTCAAAATCTTTTTATCGGAAATTGATTCTTATTTCGAAAACGAAAAAGGTGGCATGCAATATATAAGTCTTATTTTCGACGTTGTTGAATTATCGTCTGAATTACCAGTATAATGGCGCTTAGATGAAGTGGAAAATGATACAGTCTACGTGTCAATCCCTTTTCACGGTGTTAATATAGAATTAATATTTCGGTGGGAAAAAACCTTGACAAATCACATCGGGCCGATTTACGCGAATCCGGGCCTAGGGGCCGGCGACCGGCAGAAGTTAAGAATTTTATTTATGGTTCGAGGAAGTCGTTCGAAATTCGAATTTTGTTGAGGTCGAATTTTATGTGTTTCACACATGACTCGGTTTTGATTGGGTAGGTTTACGACTAAACGATTTTGTCTAATCTATAGATCGATATTTGCCTTGAATGTTGATGATCTATCGATTGTAGCAGTCTCTGCATCGTAGGCAATACATGTTTTAATTGCGCATTATATTCTTGTTCTTATCAGGAATAATTTGGGAGATCTGTTGGTGATACATAGCAACAAGGGGCCTTGTGTGGCCAAATGACTTTATCACGCATTAAAAATCATCTCACATTACAAACAATGCAATGCCTCTTCTTTAAACTCATGTCAATGTTTAGCAGCAAGTTGAAATAAATATTTTTCATAAAACTTAGGTATTAAAAGTTTGACTAATGATGTACAGATTTTTAAATTATCTATTTGACTAAACATGCCAAAGTCAATTTCTTATACGTTCAACAAAAAGAGTAAATGATTTTATGTCACATCTTGCCATAAAGTGGCCATTACCGCACGCTCCGCGCGCGAAAAAACCCACTTCCTGGCCAGGGTGTGACATAAAATTTTGTACTTACCACGGGCTATAATAAAGAAAGCCTCAGATCGCATATTTATCGTCCTTGCCTTCGGCTCGGGCGTAAAATACCTGCGATCTGAGACATTCTTTGTTTTATCGCCCTAGGTAAGTAATGTACTATAATAGCCCGACTTTAAGAATTTTTTATACTACTACGGTGGCAAACAAGCGTACGGTCCACCTGATGGTAAGCGGACACCGCAGCCTATAGACGCTCGCAACTCCAAAGGAGTCACATGCGCGTTGCCGAACCTTTATAAAATTTGAGGATGCACTGTGTTGACAGCAGAATATTTATTTTAGAAGACATTTATTGAAGAGCCTAATCTAGGTATTCATTTGCAAAATGTAGTGGTGAGTACAGTTCGAATCATTCTATTTGTGCGAATACTTAACTTAAAGAAACAAGTTTTAACTTTTTACTTATTAACTAATAAAAAGATACTCATTAACAAAACACCTACGTACTAACCGCCGTAAAAATTCGTTCTCGCGCTTTAATTGAAAATATACCAAAGGCAAATATTCTCGTAGGTAACACATTAGTAACTCATCTCTAAAAATTCAGGTACTGGAAATAACAATATACAAATAGCTTCATTCCATAATATATCTTTTCTGAAAAAATAATTCTAATCAACAAAAATAACCAATTTTCTACTAAACTAAACAGCCCCAGATTAAGTATAACTTACAATAACAATGATTGACAGATGCGCCGTTTTTTCACCGTTCCAATTCCAAATATTTTTAAACGGCCAATTAAAACGGTGATTGTGTAAAGGGACCGCTGACGGTCGACTAATTCGCTAAAATAACAGTTTTTGTAACTAATACGGATGAATGATGGATCGATTCGGACTAAGTTTTTTTTATCGGAACTCGGCAGAGCGTGTTGTCATGGGAGAAAAAAAGATTTGTCTATGACATAAGGCGGGGTTAGAAGAAAGGCGCGGATGGTTAGTGAGTTAGGTACTCAAGATGTAATGCGTAACCACAGAATTGTATTACATAATAATAATATTAAATAGCGTAACTTAACGGTTTTAATATTGACTAGTCATTATTTTGGGTATGACACATTATTTAGATAGATCCAAGTTTTAGTTAGTTCGGCATATTACGCAATTGTCTAGGTTCTATATTGTCTAAGTGTACTCCTGCGGAGTTAAAAATCTTATTTCACTTAACTGTTCAACGTTTTTGCGGGACGCCGCCCAACCATCGCTCCCACTTCATAAATAAAAAGCGTACGATTCACTTCTTCTCTATAGGGTCCATAAAAATCTATCTTCGTTCTTCAGGTGGTCACAAAATGACCCTAGTCGCGTAACCGGCCTAGCAACCCTCTGCAAGGTTGAGACTGAGACAAATATACTACTTTGTATAAGATAGGGTAACTGAACAACCGTAATAAATACCAAAAGCTTTCCATGGACAAAGCAATACAATGCGTCATCGAAGTGTCGAAGTTAAACATTCAACTCGCGCATGGCATCAATCCCAGCTTAGTGCCTTTAGATGCTACGATGCATAAGTGATACTTATGCTCAGGCCACCAGGCCAGGTTATTATAATTCTTGGAATCCTCAAATAAGTACTTTCCAAATATCTTGGCTTCTATGAGATAGGGAACAGTAGCTTTGCTTTGCTTAGATGGGCTAACTGTAGGTAGGTATTAGGTATAACAGTGCTTCGAACAGTACGTAGGTACCTAGGTAGGTAAAAACACTGGTTCTGATTACAATAGTTTTCACATGTAATTCATAAGCCATCCATCCACGTGGTTCTGGCCACGCTGCCAATGCCATCAAGCTGCCTCCACTTCGTCACTTGTCGCGTTCTATAATTTGTGACCCATTCTTTTCTTCGAATTCCTGTAGAATTTGGATGGACTGTCAATCTAAAGTGGGTCCCAAATTTAAGCTCGTAGTTTTTTTTTCGGAGGGCGCTCAT
This sequence comes from Cenopis cana, assembly GCA_951800055.1. NCBI lineage: Eukaryota > Metazoa > Arthropoda > Insecta > Lepidoptera > Tortricidae > Cenopis > Cenopis cana. The sequence continues at coordinate 13,619,794 of OX637493.1, read as the reverse complement.
TATTCGGCCCTTATCGACAAAATGCCAAATAAAATTGGGCGAAAAGCAATTGAGGATAATTCCATTGAGCAGGGCTCCATTCTTGAAATTGACAACAAAAACTAGCATATCGTTAATAATTCCACCCTCAAGCGTCTAAAACGCTATGAAATGTGTTTTTACATCAGAATTGGAAACTTTTCGGACTTCTGTGACTCGCTTGGAGCGAGATTTGCCATCTCCTCCGTTATTTTATTGGCTCACTCCGTTTTTTACGATATTGGTTGACCGCACACTTCTTTCCATTCTTCCTCCACTATGATCATCATCATAATGCATAACGCCGTCCCAGTCCTTTAGGGTAATTAAAGGTAGTGGCGCGTACGCAGGAAACGCGTGCATGAACCCATCCCGACGCGCCGCGCATGCGCGCTGATCTAATGCCGTTGCTATGCGCTAAACGGACCACCTATGACAGGACACATTCACTTTTTGTCATCCTACTAATATTATAATTGTCCTTTTTATCCTACTTACTAATTGTTGTGAAACTTTGGAATTTTGTACGCCTGCGCCTGGGCATATTATATCATTTTGATATTGTCACCGACAACGGCAATTTTGCCTGGTTTCTAAATATTATAAGATAGTTTACGGGAACTATCGTTTATCGTTAAGTTGTGGAAATAGGAAACTGAGCCATAATAAGAAAGAAAAATAATACGATTTGGTGTAAAATTCCAAAGAGTTAGGACCAAAATATACTCACCGGCAGAAAATTTGGCCTAAATTAGAAAAATGCATTTTTATATGTTAAACATTATTTAATTTATTCAATTTATAGTTTGAAATCACAAAAAGTTTTTGGGCGAAATTTTCTGCCGGCGGTGAGTGTAGATGTCTTTCAGAATCTAGCCAGTTAGGTAGATAAAGGTATGTAATACCGTCCACATGTTAGTTTTTATGTACTTATTGTTGGGGTTTTTGACCGGCAGACGAGAGGTTCAGGAGGTTGGAGGTTCTAATTTCCAGGCCACCCTGAAATAAATAATTAATAAAGGAACATATTCTGAGGTTTCATTGACCAATGACCAGTGGCACTGGATCCAACCTTGATCGAAACAAAAACTTGAAACTTTGAATAATATTAATAAGTGATTAAATTACTTCTATACCTACTAAAGTTCCTTTATTGGTTGATTAGTTTTAACTTGAAGAGACACAGACACTTTAACAGGCAGTCCAGGCAGAGATGGCTACTTTCGCCTTTCGCATTTATAATATTGGTTGTTCACATTATACATATTCGAAGAGCCAGAGAGCAGCTGGGTGCCTCTTCACTTATACTCATATACAGAACAATACAATTGTGTTTTCGTTAAATTATCTTTTCAGCGAGTTCCAAAAAAGGCGGTCCTTAATTTGACTGCAAGTATATTTTTTATTGTTAAAACGTCGATAGTTGTTTGATCGTTATTCAAAAACATTTTTGTACGAGTATTCGGAAACTTGGCTCCCTTTTTTTTACGCTGGAAAATGCTTGATGCATACCGGCCTTCCTGGGGGTTTTAGGCGCGGTGATGTGGGACTCCTGGGATAAGTCAGCGTAAATTGATTCTTAATTGTTTAGTGAAATTGGAATTTGTATTGCCGGCCCGTTTTGTAGTAAGTACAAGAAATCGACGGACGAGCAATTTCTTGTATTAGAAAACGGGCTGGCCCGGACACGGAACGATCTAGCGTGAATTATCCTTTAGGTGTCAAAACTGACAGACAATCGGGAAAACGTGGAGGATGAATTCACTTGCAATATGAAATGCAACTAAGGTACAAGCCTTTTGGATATGATACTTCTAACAAGATTATTGGAATGAGAGTTATGATTCTACAAATCAAGAATGTCTTACAAGAACTGATGATCCATTAAGCAAGATAAGATAAGATCTCAATTGATGTTTCACAAGTCGGTAATGTACTTGTGATTCTTCTGGTGTCCCAAACGTCCATAGGCTACGGTGTCTAAACTACACAAGATAAACTCGTTGTGTTTGGGATCATAAGAATCTTCTCCATTAAGTGTTTGATCACTGACTGTGCAAAAAAGTCGAGTTAGCAATAAAAACTTGTACCAAAGATGGATTTTTTGAGGGAAATTGCATTACCGTCCTCATTTTCAGCCCGTAATTGCTCACTCACTGCTGAGCATAGGGTATGCCACTCGCCCCGGACTTGAGCTAGTCATATCCAGAAGTGAGCCGAGACTTAATATCCCCCATTCATCGAACCGCTGGACGATCGACGCTTCTTTTCCCAGAAGCTGTTTTCCAGCCAGCTGAAATACGCCTGCTGATTTCACAGCTGAAATACGCCTGAAAGTGTCGATCTGGAGCATTGCCTTAAGTGGAAGTACGAGTACGACGTGGACGCTGACACGAAGAGATAGAGAAATACCTACTAAAAGCTTTCAAGATGTGGTGTTGGCCAAATTGGTGGAGGCGAAGAAAGATGAATAGAGAGGTTTTGAGCATGGTTGCAGAAAAAACATGAATAAAACTATTAAAAATAGGAAAGGCAAGATCTGATACGGCAGAACTGCTACTTTTTAAGTATCTTGGAGGAAAATATAGACGGCAAGAGAAGGCCTAGGATTACCTCGGTCAGGTGAAGGAGAAAGTGACAGCCATCTTACGAGAAAATCAAGAGGCTGGCAGTTACTAGAACAGTAAGTATGAATGACGAAGGGCCACTAAACTTATTTACAGATATTTTTGACTCCCTACAGTAACGACAATTACGATCCTCGATTCCAGAAGACATGCACTCAATATTCATTGCGCAGCGCCGTAATAAAGCACATTCATTGCAACTGCTAGAACACACCGTGTGGTCGCCAGCCTACACAACACAACACCAAAAGGCATTAACTTTCTACCCACTTTGTATGCCAGAAATAACGAGCCGCTACTTTCGGCTTTATATCGGGTCTATTAAGGTTGAAAGTGACGAGACTTTAGACCGGTTCTGAATGTAGTTAGGACGTTCTTAGAAGCAGAGTATGCAGCGCGCGAGCATCGTACTTTAACATAACTAATATGCGATGTGCGTTTTGAATAATTCAAATAATAAGTTAAACATTGTCTCCCGGTATTTGTTTTGTTTTATAGGGACCTCTATTCGGTGGAAAAAATGCGTTTATGGTGGTTTATGGTTTATGGGTGACGTTATTAGAATTTTGACCGTTTGGACTTGAACCCTTTTTTGGAATGTGTTATTTCTGGTGGTGATTAAGCTCGCCAGAACTCCCGAGGATGCTCTGTGTAGAGATTAAGAGACCTGCATGTCGCTTGCTGTCAGCACAATGGATTCCAAAGTGAATTAAGAGTCGGCAACGCGCTGAGGTGTCTGCTTACCATTTGGTAGGACGTAAGCTAGTTTGCCACCGTCGTTGTATAAAAAATTGTCAGATTAACATCAGGCTTTTTAAATAACTTAGAAACCGCTCACCGTCGGCACCGGCAGGACATAACAAATCATCACACCTTAGAACCTAAATGGTCACGTCGTAGGTAGGTACTGGGGGGGGGGGGGGAGTCAGGTGCAGCCCAGACGTAGAGTAAACCACATTATGCTGCTAAAACTGGATTTATTGGCTGCGAGAGGTAGGAGTGACGCGACCCTGAGGCCAGAGCCTCGAGGGCGACTGCTTGATGTCTTCTGAACGTCTTCTATTTATGTTTTATTTCAAAATCGGAACATCGATGCTGTACAGCCAGCAGTGTAGAGGTTACTACGGTATGGTTTCAGAGGAATTTTCTCGTTCGGACGCTCCGGTTGTGGAATGAGCACACTGCCGAGATTTTCCTAAAGAACTACAGTTTGGGGTTCTTCAAGAAAGGAATGTGCCTACAGAGCGACTAGTGAACTGATCTTAATTTAGCTAATACCTCACTCACTTGAGCATTCCCGGTGGATCCGCTAACGGAGCGGTGGGTGACGCAAGCGATGACGTCACACTTCGCAGAGCTGCGCGTGAGTGGAGCGTCAATAGCTGTAAATAGGTCGAGATAGTACTTACCAACTGTAGTTTGCTATTGTTGTGTGAATTTTTATATTTTGTTTTTGCAGACAAATTTACACAAATCAACCTAGTCCCAAACTAAGCAAACCTTGTACCTACTGTGATATATAGATTAATAGATTCTTAAATACATAGAAGACATCCAAGACACAGGAACAAATATTCGTGGTCATCACACAAATACATGCCCTGACTGGGATTCGAACCCGGGACCTCCAGCTTCGTAGGCAGGGTCACTACCAGCTAGGCTAATCGGTCGTTAGATATCTGACGTGATGGCTCTGATGTGCTCTGATGACTGTCACAGTAGCTACCAGACACGTCATAGCACATCAGAATTTTTATACAACGGGGGCAAACAGGCTTACGGTCTACCTGATGGTAAGTGGACACCGCAGCCTATAGACGCCCGGAACTCGCTTGAAGAGGATTCACTGTGTTCAGAGCAGAAGGGACAAATGTAGGTCCCTCGCTCTCAACAGTCTCAACACAGTGCTTCCTCGGGAGCTCTGGCAACTTTGCTCACCTCCAGGAACACAACTGTCACTTCACTACATACCTGTATAGTAGGTAAATTATGTTTTAATGGATGTGGTCTTCTGCAAGGCGGAGGTACTTCCCCAGTTGGGCTGCTCCAAATTAGAGCTGTTTTGCTGTTGCCTACCTCTACAAAGTTTAGACGATCGCCTATAGTTAGGCTAAGAATTTCTTCTCTGTTTTTCTTCTGTCTGTATGCGTATTTTATCCAATGACGTTTTAAATGAGGTAAAATAACATTATTTTAACTTGACTACGTCATTTAATTATTTATCGTATGGCAATTACTTCGAGAACAGTACTTTCTACAGTTAAAAAAATGTTTTTTTTTTTTTAATACGCTGAGCTAAAAGAGGAATAGGTAATTCCGTATAACAATCCAACTTTGAAATATTCCCGTTCCACTGCACTGCACACTCCATAACAACCTCCTTTTTAATCGTTTGCAAATCCGAAATTGTATATAGTTCTCGAAACAAATCGTCAGCCATTAAACAGACGCGGTACTAATAACGTAACCTATTCAACGTGTCGACCACTGGCCTCACGCTCACCAGCATAAGCTAGGCTTGATCTCTGATTAACCCACCTCTGGTCTTGTCGGAGTTAGAGTATTCCAATGTTTAAACCACCCGCGTGGTCGTGTCGGAGGTTTCCCTGGATTTTCTCCAGACTACTCTCCAACTGCGCTCTCCTATCGCTTTATTGGGCCCGGCCTGGAGTGCTAGACTTGAGATATTGCTTTCATGGAATGGCTTACATTTGTCACATAGGACAGGTTACACGTAATACTGACATAGTTCTAAAGTTCATTGTTGCTAATAAGATATGGACATTTCCGAAATAAATGATTGATTGATTAAAAATGGCAGTAGGTAAGTTAAAAAAAATCATGTCACAATCTCACAACGATGAAATACTGCGCTGCTGTAAGTAAATAGTTCCGCAAAGTTATTATTTCTATAAGAAACAAGAGATAAATGAGTATGAATATGAGTATAATAATCCTATCGGTAGATTTTGATTTCCTTTTGGACGATATATGAAAAATACATATTCTTTCGACTGTTTGAGGTGTCATAAATAACTTTTAATGATTTTGATTAGGCACGTAGTGATTAAATATATTCTCTTTGCTATAGGTAGGTAGTTTGTGACAATTTGTTGCGATAATTACTTAATTGGTTATAGCTAAATTTTAACACTAAGAACACACTCGCAACACTTGCACAATTTGACAACAAATGATTTCTTACGAACGAAATGAAGGGTCATGTTACACAGGGGACTAGCTGGTGAAGTAAGACAGCTTGTGAATAACGTCTTGTTAAAATGACAGCAATTGAAAAGGAATAAAAAGTGGATTCGCTCGACATACGCCGCTCGGCCACTTCGGGCAGTCAAATTAATTGTGAACCACTTTAGACATAATTGCGTATCCAATAACTGTCTTTATGCAGATGCGGCACAGAAAACGGCAACGCAGAACTCTGACTGGGGCAATAAGGTTCGCCAGATCGCCAACGCCACATCATCATCATCATATCAGCCGCAAGACGTCCACTGCTGGACATAGGCCTCCCCCAAAGAGTGCCACAATTACCTGTCCTGCGCCACCCGCATCCAGCGGACTCCCGCGACCTTTACCAGGTCATCAGTCTACCTTGTGGGGGGCTACCCACGCTGCGCCGTCCGGTCCGCGGTCGCCACTCGAGAACTCGAGGGGGGATGAACGTTGCTCACGTCCGTAGGAGATTGCCACAAACGCCCTACACGCGTCCCCTGGGTGGCGCCAAACGAGCATTCGGTTATCGGTTACAGATCGCCACATACAGGCACATACATATTCTGCGATCGATTTCAGCCGGTCCGCCCGCAGCTGCTTCATACATAATCTGTCCTGCCCTGCCACACTGGTAGTGGGCTGAATTCCGTCGCCCAATTCGACCGCCTGTTCTGTGGTAAAGCTACTGAGTTTGTGTGTGTTAAAAGTCACTGAGTTTATGTATGTGTATGTATAATACATGTAAAAGGTTACGCTATTCGAGCTTCCGTTTCACAGGTGTTCGAATCGATGCGAAGGAAAACATGTCTCGTTTGCAGGAATCCTTAAAACGAAGCAATCTTTTATTGCCGTCCTGCGATCGGACTTTACAGCTGCAGTAAAAGATGCGCCACATCTCCAATCTCTGACGGCGTACAGGTGCAGACCTCTTCTTCTCACTAGACTGTCGCTGCAACAATCATCCGACTAGATACACACACACACACACACATACACACACACACACACAGAACAAGTAAAAGTACTACGTAGCTGTGACCAATGATGATATGTGATACAAATGTAGCTCACGCTATTCCCTTTTACAGACATAAAACGCTTTCTTCCACGTGTCAAGATGCGAGGATTATGTTTTATAAAAAAGTAGGTAGTTACACTTCTCTCCGACTTCGACTTCTGTAGTAGAGACCTCGCAATAAAGGCTGATTTTATTAGTTTGGGTAATCTAGTGTCTTAGGCCCTGGGTTTTCTGACCACCCGTCGCCGGCGGCCGGCGACCGACGCGTGTCTGCCGCCGACGACGTTCGGATGTTTTGTTCGGGAATGTTTGAGGGTGGCTTCTCTGAAACGTCGCCGGCGGCGGGTAGGTCGACGGACGAAGGTCACACGCCGCACGCGTCGGTCGCTATCATTTTTGTAGAATAGCGACGGACGGCGGGTGGCGTCTTGATACTGAAAATGTCTCATTTCAATAAAGACAACGATGAATTATTAATAAATCTAATACGTTGTAATCCTATATTGTTCGACGCGTCTGACAAAGATTATAAAAATAACAATTTAAAGCACCGAATATCGGTTGGCTCTCTTTTATTTTTTGATAACATTACTATTTCATCGTCTTCTTCTTCTTCTAACCAGGGACCCGCCCGGTATCCCCTTCGAGGGTTTTTGAACGGGTTTTTAGTAAGGCTTTGCTTACCCAATCCGTTGCCCTTCAAACCCATTCATTTGGCTTTTAAAGCGCTTTTAATACGGTATCCCCTTCAAGGGGTTTTTGAAAGGGTTTTTAGTAAGACTTCGCTTACCGAAGTCGTTGCTCTAAAAAAACCCATTCATTCGGCTTTTAAAGCGCTTTAAATATGGGTAAGCCGTTCAGTTAACGAATATCAGATATTTTTACTAAGCGCTTAAAAAGCCTTTCGAAAAGGCAACAGTTTGAAGGGGTTTCCCGTTCCACGCTTACGCAATTTTCATCCTTTTACTGATGACAATAAGAGCAGTATTGCAAATTTACGTTTGTCGACTGGATGACTGCCGGCGCTGTCGGCACAGGTGCCATAAAACGCCGGCGCCTTTGAAATACCGCTAAGTTGCGATTTGAAAATACCTTATCACATTGCAATACGGTTTCCTTTGGCATGGCGAAGGGCCGGAACAAGTTGAAGCGTGCAATTTATCGAACGGGCCGACTTTTCTGCAGTTGTAACATATTTAAAAAGTAGTGTTCAAAAAACAAATGCTGATTTTGTTAATGCAAATACTTTTTAGGGTTCCGAAACCGAAGGCTCTAATCGGAGCCCTATTGCTGTCACTCACGCATCCGTCCGTCCGTCGTTTGTCACAAAATTTTGTTCCTATAACAATTTTTTAACTTCCCGTTGACCTATGAACTTGAAATTTGGTGATAATGTTTATTATTTTACCAACAAATACTAATATATATATATTGATAAATGAGGTTTTCCTTTGAAATTTTGCGGATGGTTCGGAACCCTAAATGTGCGAGTGCAACAAGCACTTAGCTGGGTTTATTATGTTAATTAATTATTAAGGTACCTAAAAAATATATACTCACGGATTAATGCTTGGATTTAGCAAAAAAAAAATTCGGATGAATGTGTTAATGTCGGTACCGATACCGATGTTCCCCTGAGTGACGAAATTTAAATTAATAAAATGGATGTTTAAAATACGATAATGAATATATTTTTCCCTAAATTATGAATATAGACTACAACAATATTCAAAATACAAAAAACATTGCATATATAGCAAAACCTTTTAAAATAAAGATATTTTAATTTCCACTGAGTTACATTTTGTACAAGGTGTACGTATACGTACACTATTATTTAAGTAACATAATTTACCTAAAAAACGAGAAAAAGGTACATATTTTTTTTAGTAAAGTGCCATGTAATTGACCGGTTCTATTTGCATGCATTAGAAACGAAGAAAAACATTATATTCCACAAAAATATTTTTTTTGAGTTGTTAGTAATACCAATATGACGTATAATGCACAGTGTTGCCAAATCTTATGTCTTTAAACGAGCAATTCTTGTATATATATTTATTTATTTTGGGGATCTCGGAAACGGCTCTAACGATTTTGATGAAATGTGGTATGTGGGAGTTTTCGAGGACGAGCAATCGATCTAGCTAAGTCTCATGCCCAGGAAAACGCCGAGTAAAGCTCGGCCGCCCAGATAATTTATATCTTTATACGAGCAATTCTTGTATATATCTTTATTTCGGGGATCTCGGAAACGGCTCTATCGATTTTGATGAAATTTGGTAAGTGGGGGTTTTCGGGGACGAGCAATCGATCTAGCTAGGTCTAGTAGGAAAAGGCCGAGCAAAGCTCGGTCCCCCTGATATTTATATTTGTTTGACAGCTCATTTTCATGGAAGAGTTAACGTAGTAAAATTGAAGTTTGAGCTTCCAGTGTGAAGAAATAATGTAGAATTACACTACACAAAAAACTATTTAGACTGAAAAAAAACACAGTTAGTAAAATAACCGAAGAAAACATTGAAAAATGCCTTAGCTAACTCTGTCATAAATCCTAATATCATCGTAAAAATAAACTTTAGTGCTGATTATTTCGTAATTTTCAACGTCAGTTATAATTATGTTCTTTTTTTACGAAACCGGTAAAGTGCGTGTCGGGCCACGCACAATGTAGGGTTCCGTAGTTGGTCACCCGTTACATTATGTGGACTAAAAAGTTTGCAAACTTATATTTCCCAACTATGTTTTTGAAATACTTAATTAAAAACAGGTACCTCAATGGAAATTGTATGAAAGTTCGGCTTTTAGTCGTTAACTAGTAATGTCTACTCAGCTGTGATCATTTTACTTATAATTTCATTATATAGGGTGTAACATTTAAATCGTTCAGTATGGGAAGTCTGAAACTATAAGACATACGAAGATCTGTTCTTAGGAACGATGTCATAGATTTCAGTAACAAGAAAAACGCAATAGTAAAATCATCACCTAAACGAGTTTAATATTGCATTGAAAACCATAGTTGCCATTTCAAACATCAACTTAATGAAGGGTTATGTTATGAATTTATGATGCATTTTATTCATTTTAGATAGAATCATAGTAACATTTACTTATGAAGTTATGACCATACCTGTGCTAACTCGGAACAAGTTCTAGGGATTTGATATCGATTAAATTAAAATTTTAATTGCCAGCAATGTATTGCAAAGTAAATTGACAACTCAGTACAAATGACAGCCCTTAGTGTTCTGCTTACTATAACGTTCTCTTAGGCAGTGCACGTAGTACATTGAAGGTGCGGAATTAGGAAATTTAATTTCGCAGTTTTTGGGTTTTTGCTACTCCTCAGCTTAGTGAATCCTCAAATTTTATAAAGGGTCGGCAATGCGCACGTTACTCCTTTAGAGTCGCGAGCGTTTATAGGCTGCAGTGTCGGCTTACCATCAGGTGGACCGCACGCTTGTTTGCCACCATCGTAGTATAAATTCTAGTCGACGTAGAATGGCTAATGGATGTTCCATTAATATCAGTTTAAAATTAATACCTGCTTCCCGGTAACGCACTGTATCAATACGTGTGCTCATTGAAAATTCTACTTACGTCACCATGAAAAAAGTAATCAGTCAGTAACAGGAAATTTCAATAACCAACACTTGGTAGCTTAGTATCACGCCAACAGATTCTTGAATCAAAAAACGGTTTCAGTAACCTCACAATATTTAGACAGCACCAACATGATGCGGTTTGAATGAAACAAAAATAAATTCACCAACACTTGATGTCTAGGGAAGGTACCCTAAAAAAACATATTTTTCAAGATGTTGTTCTATATCCGTCCGTTTATATTTAGTACCCGTGCCAAATTACAGCTTTATAGTACTAACGGTTTTTGAGCTAAGCTGGAACCGGACGGACGGTTCGACGGACATGGCGAAACTATAAGGGTTCCTTGTTTATTACGAAAACATGACAAGCAAGGATAGCTTTTTTATTGTTCTAACACAATTGGTAACCGGATAGATTGTTGATAAGTGATCCAGTATTCCAAAAAACGATCAAAATAAATATTTACGAAAACTACGCGCAGAGTTCCTTAAAGAGCGGGATGGTTAATTGCAAACTCACGCGTGTTAGAGCGAGACATCTGTAATGGCACTGCAATAAACTAGTACAGAATTCATATTTTAATTATTATCCTTCTTTATGCACTTATAACGCGGCTTTACCGTTACACTGAGTAACTTTTCGATCCAATGAGAAACAAAATTTCTCAGTGGAACTTCACGCTTGTACCTTGAGATACAAAATTTAAGTTATTTTATTATGAAAAGTAACGGTAATTTCTATATCAATGAATGATGTTATTAATAACACCACATATAAGAAATACGATAAAATACGATAATTACCTTCTAAAACTCCGTCACTAAATGGAACTAAAAATAGTCAACCAAAAACTCTGCAATGTAAACTCCTTTTGCAACGAAAGCTTTTAGTATACTGACTAACCAACAAAACCAACACGGCATGGATAAAAGAATGTAGCCTTACCAAAATAAAATTGTCTTTTTGGAAGAATTAATCAAAATATCATCGAATAACATTCGTTATTCAATAAGAATCTCTACAGCGCTACTTTTTTGAGCAATATTATACACTAAACATTTAAATTAAAACCATTACAATGATGTAAATATCGATGTATCTATAAACTTTATTGCTAGTCAAATCATATACTCTCACCATACAAAAATCTGCATCTGCAATAAAATGCTGGGACATGGAAAAAATGGCAGTGTTGCTACCTTGTAGATATATAATTAAAAAAAGTTCCTACGCATTATTGATGCAAAATTATCTATTAACGTATTTAATAGCACAAAAGATACGCAACTACTTTAAAAACATGTCTAAAGTGATAAAAATAAAGGTAGGACATACCAAAAATGCCGCTATACAACGGTAGAAAAATCGCCCGAACACGAAACAAAACAAAACTTCGGCGTCGGCTACCCAAATATTAAAAACTAAAGTGAAACTATTAATTCACGCCACTCTTCGCGAGTTGCAAGTACTTACGCAGCACAGAAAACTGAAGATCTTCCAAAGGGTAAGCGCTAAACTCGTTATGGTTAGCCTTTCCCGAAACTATTCATTGAATGGGCAACCAGCGCTTAAAATTGTCGGAAAGGGATACCCTTATAAAAGCGGTGGTAGCCTCTTTCCTAGTTCTAAGCAAAATGAAGGGGTTACCCCTTCGATTGGGTTAGCAAGACGTTAGGGCTATTCATTGAACGACTAAGCCGTTCAAAGGCTTTTTTCTGGGAAGGGGTGGTCGGGTCCCTGCTTCTAACAATAAAAATGTTAGTATTTTTCTGTTCATTTTATTTAAAGCACAGCACACCAATTCTTAAAGCGGGCACAATGCGACTGAGCTCCTTCTCCGACGTCGGGTGGCCGCGGGCCAGAAAACCCACGCACCCGCGACCGACGGCGTGTGGCACAGCGTGCGACGCACGTCCAGACGCCGCCGGTAGCGTGTGGCGGGCCAGAAAAACCACGGCCTAATGAGTTCCCAGCAGGGGTTGTTATGTTTATGCCAGTTATGTTACGGCGCTCGTTATGCTATTGTGGCCACTCAGCTCACCTTTATTAACCACTTTATTGCGGCCAATTATTCAGGTGCTCACACGGATGATGAGAAATAAAGCGTATTGAGGACTACGGTATTAAATAACACTAAAAATATAGTAAGGTTGACTATAGATATAACACCGCAGTTTGACCATAGAACATTGTGACGTCATTATCCCTACAAACTTCATACCAAAGGAGCGTTTTGGACGTTCTAGAAGTTGTTTGACTACAGTAGAATATAGATATACAGTAGGCAAGATTGTCCAACATCTGACTGAACCAACTTTTTAGCTACATCTACATTGTTGCAATTTCTGTTACATCAATTTTTCTTCCACGAGCGCGGGTGATTGTTGTGTGTTGAGCTATACATGCCCATTGTCTATGTGTGCGTGAGCTTAGGAGCTATGAGTTCACGTTGTCTATGTGTTCGTATGTATCACAACAACTATAACTAGCTAGGTAACCCGCACTCGTGACATAAAAGTACTGATATGGGTCTCACTTCCTATGACCTGTAGCTCTAGTATAAGTTTTTTCGAAACATTAAATAATTCGAACGCGTTTGCGTTATCTATGTCTCAAAATGTATGAAAACGCTCTCACCGAGTTTGAAATACGCGCGTTCATCGGTTAGCAACAAATGTTATACTCGCTGTTTTAGTTTCCACTAGTGACCACCAGAGGCGCTGTTCACGTTTTCATACCACTTTCATACATTTTGAGTCAAAACGCAAACGCGTTCGACTTAGTTAATGTTTCGAAAAAACTTATACTAGAGCTACTGAACTAATGTCATTATTCTATTAAACAAACAGGGCTTACTTAAAATGATCGCTGCTCTCCTAAAACACTTTGATTCAGTTTAATTGATTGAAAGAGACACCCTTTGTTTTTCGCTCACGACAAAACGGGATGCAATCCTCTCCGAGAATGGCTTTTCAGACAAATCTCGTTAAATATCTGACTGTGTGCAGGTTTGTTAAATTTCCTCTTGTCAGTACCTAGATGAGGTAAAATACCATCATATGAACTTAATCGTGTCTTTTAATAATGCGTTGTTTTAGTAGGCTGAGGAAAAAAAGGAAAATATAGACTCGACTTTGGATTTATTTTCTATCGAGAAAATTTTAAGCAATCATGTTTCGCTATTGTCAGTACCACAATCATATAGTCAAGAATCATATATCTGAAAATCAGCCCCTACTGTTTGCTAGTCCGGGCAGGACAGCGTTTCAAAGTCTCCAAATTTCTCAGTGTAGCGCCTTATTCATGTGCGAGTTTCTGTGTATTGCGTCAGATTTTATGTCAGATGTGAGCGGAAATTACCGGGCTTAAGACTGGGTTAACTCTGTTTTTGCAAAAGAAAACCACCGTTCAATTAAAAATCTATTTTATTACTTTAAACAAAACGAGACTCTAACAAACTTAATCAACACTAATTGTTAATTAGAATAATAATAAAATAGTAGGTACCCTAAATCACAGACAAGGTTGTCACAACCCACACTCGCTTTTTGGCATAAGTATATAGGAAAAAATAATTAGTGGTACTAAACACCAATAAATTATATAGACTGCCAATGTCTATTGTACAAGTACTACATTAAGCCGTTTTAAAATGTAGTGCGCGCCATCCAGGACGCCGCGCCTCTCCACAGCGAATCTCATACCAATCTGTGCGCAGTTGTACGGCTTGGGCTGTGGAGGGGCGCGCCTTCTTGGATGGCGCACTATAATGAGCTATAGCTATATGTTATAGTTTCACTATATATAGACAAGTGCATTTCATTCATATGACACATATGTTACCGTAAATTTGTAAAACCCAAAACAGCGAGATTGTAAACTGTCGAAAGATTACAACCAACAAAAGAAAAAAAAAAGAAGAAAAAAGATTACAATCTTTCGACAGTTTACAATCTCATCAAACGAAAAAGAAAAATAAAAAACCCTTAGATTACAATCTACTTAGCGAGATCTCCGCGAGATCGATTGTAAACTGTCAGAAAATTGTGAAACGAAAATTGTTTTGAGCTTTCCTCCATCAGCTAGTCGACAACTCCTCGCCGCGCGGGGCTTCTATTTTCGCTCGGAATACAAGATAACTAAGGAACCTAACCTAAGTTGCAAGTTTAACTTCGAAGGATTGTGCACCGTAACATACTGTATGATTTTCCGGTAGATTACAATGTTCCGGTAATTTACAATCTCGCGAGATCTCACTAGGTACCTATATAATATGATAAACTACCGGTTTTTGCAATGTTATTTTTCGGTAGATTACAATCTTTCGACAGTTTACAATCTCGCTAATTAGATTATAATCTAATGGATTTTATATTGGATTTTATGAAATCAGACGGTGACATAACCCCCATACCTCTGCGCGTTAGCGCCATCTATTTGGAGCTTTTTATGAGGTCATACATATTCAATTCAATCACAGTAAGGCTGGGTTGCACCAATCCGTCTGTAATCGTAAGCAGTGTTGTACGTCAAATCTAATTGTATGGAAAAATTGACAAGTTTCTATGGGATGACAGCTGCCGGCGCCATATTTGACGACGTCTGTGTTCGTACATGGTTCGTACGTTGGTGCAACTGGCACTTAGTGTCATACGAACGAAAGGATACAAGAAAATAAATCCACAGCGGAAGGCTACAATGCATAGACATTGGCAGTCTATTTACACTTAAGAACAAAAAAATAGTTCATTTTCTATGGAAATTGACCACAGGGTATACTCATTTCAATTGCTCTTGAGTGTATTTTACTAAGTATTTAGTAATACCTACAATAATAATACAATATACAGTAGTACGGTACGGTAGTGAGCATAGGTTGCAGTAGTAGAATAATACCAATTGTGAAATGAACGCCTCTCTACTATTAGGCATTGAGCAGAACACACTGGAGGGGCGTTCAGTTCAAGACTTGGTTTTACTCTAATATGCTAATCTTTGATTAATGGGTTTTTTTCAAATCCACAATTAGAAGAATCTTATTAGTAGCAGAGATTAGGAATTATATAGACTGCCAATGCCTATACATTGTGACGTAATTTTAAAATAATGGGCCTGCTGTAGCTAGTTTCACTATGGAGAGATCACTTTACCATTTAATTCGTATGCCACTAAGACCTCTGCTTAACTGATAGCACCATCTATGAACACAACGAAGAAGCTCCCAACAGATGGCGCTATGTGTTAAGCAGAGTTCTTAGTGGCATACGAATTAAATGGTAAAGTGATCTCTCCATAGTGAAACTAGCTACAGCAGGCCCATTATTTTAAAATTACGTCACAATGTATAGGCATTGGCAGTCTATATAATTCATAGTCTCTGTTAGTAGGTATTCAAAGTAAATAGTAATTCAAGGCGGAATCTAATAAGGTAGGGGCTCGATGTTTAGTCACGTGTCAAAATTAATACGTGTCACAATGGAATAGTAAACAGCATTCATTAAAGTAGGAAATATAGGATACGAATTCAGTTGCTGGCGCCAGTCGGCGGCGCGCGCCAGCGCCGGAATATTGCTGGCACCATGCTTATTTATATATATATTCATGCTAGTCCAGGGTTACTGGGTCCTTTTGATCTCGCAAGTGGCGCGTACTTGTACAAGTACAAATTCAAAACAAAAGAAATCCTGAATAAAACTAAATAAGCCTAAAAAATAGTTTTATTTTGGATTTAATTTTAGTTGTAATTTATTTACCTCAATCTTTCTGTATCAATTTTCTTTCCAAATTCATTTAAAAGATTCACAGTTAAAAAAAAAACAAATCCTGTTTCTAACTTCACATTCATCTGATGCGCTCTGACGTGACGGCCCGTACTGTGACAGGCGTCAGAGCGCATCAGAGCATCACGTCAGAAAAGTAAGAAACCCGCTTTAGGCTGCACACTTATTTATTACTTTAAATACCTTGGTCATTGGGTTACCGAGGGGCTGTCAGACGAGCTCGATATCGAGAGGGAGCGCAGGGCATTGGCGGTCAGGGGTAACATGTTGGCCCGCAGGTTTGCAAGGTGTAATAATGCAGTTAAGACAACTCTTTTTAAGGCGTTCTGTCAGACATTTTACACCTGCAGCCTGTGGACCAACTACACTCAGCGGTCGTACAATGCCCTGCGAATACAATACAACAACGTTTTCAGGATGCTATTGAAACTGCCAAGGTATTGCAGTGCATCCGCTATGTTCGCGGAAGCGCGTACGAATGATTTTTACGCGATCATACGCAATAGGTCGGCGTCGCTAATGCGGAGACTGAATGGCAGCGAAAATAGCATCCTGAAAACGTTTGTTGGTAAACTGGATTCACCAATACCGAGACACTGGAACAAACTGCACGTAGGATTACCCAGTGTCGAGGGATAAGTCGAAATCGAGTATAATGTGTAGTGTGTATTTACATGTTTATCTTTTAGTCACCCTAACCCTAGTATATAAGTAGTTATGTAAGACATGCTAACAAACTATGGATCGTTTTGGTCTGCAATAAAGATGATTGATTGATTGATTGATTACTTGCATTAGGCCTGAAAGCACAGTTAGGCCTGAAAAATAATCAGGGTAGGGCTAATTAAATAGGACACGCACACTATGGCTCATAACTTCATTTACTAACTCAGTTTAAGGTACAGTTGTGTCACAATAATGGAAAGTAAGTTAAAATTGACCAGCAACATTCCATTGTGACACATTGAATTCGATCCAAACCTTGCATTTATCCATTTTGACACGCACTGAAAGCCTACACCCTACTATTATGTCACAATAGAAACTTCTGTTGCAAGTTAAATTTGCCATACAATAAAAAACTTTCCATTGTGACATATTTAATTTGATTCAAACCTTGCATTTATCCATTGTGACACGCACTGAAGGCCCAAACCTTACTAATAACTAAAATCTACTGCACGCTTTTATTATACTTTATCGTCGCGGTGAAACTCTATGGTGTTTATTCATAAATAGAAAATAGGCTATAGAATTTACACTAATTATGAATGAAACCATAGATTTACCGTGCCGTGTACCCACGGTAAAGTATAAAAGCGCTTAATCTAATCTCATAAAATCAAGCCTTAAAATAACGATAATTATACCCTCTTGACAATATTCAGTCGGAAACCTCCCTTGGGGTAGAGCATGACCCTCTGGGGCTCGTACTGGAAGCGGAGGGGGGTGTTAGCGGAGGGCTCTACCCGGTAGCGGTAGAGCAGCTTGGCTAGCCCTACCCAGGATTGCATTTGTGCGAAGCGGATACCTGGAACGGTGAAAAAGTTGTTATAGTAATTAGTTACAAGCGCATAAAGGCAAGAGTGAATAGGCAATTTCTGGGGGCGAGCTCGCTTCACCGTCGGCCTCATCTTTGCCCCCTGGCTAGATGCGGGCCAAGAGCAATCCCATTAGCTATTAATAAAAAAAAGTGACCGAGTAAGTACCTACGAGGGATTTTTTTAGATTTCAAGGGTAGATAGATAGATATATACTCTTTATTGCACACTACAAAATAATAAGGCAACAACAGGCGGTCTTATCGCTAAAAAGCGATCTCTTCCAGACAACCACCACCTAAACTACCTATATACATTTTGAAAATTTACCCAAAACAAGATCGTCAAAATAAAATGCATATAATTTAATAAGACATGGGGCGCTCATTGTTTGACATTCGATCTAATAGTACATTACTTAACAAGGGCGGTAAAACAAAGAATGTCTCAGATCGCAGGTATTTGACGCCCGAGCGATAAATATGCGATCTGAGGCTTTCTTTATTACCGCCCGTGATAAGTACAAAATTGTACCTATGTCACCCCCTGGCCAGGAAGTGGGATTTCCCGCGTGCGGTAATTGCCGCTTTATGGCCAGGTGTGACATAAAAGTTATAGTGCATGTCATCCACGACGATCCGCCCCTCCACAGCGAATCTCATAAGGCGACTTCCTGACTTGGCGGGGCGGGATCGATATGTGACATTTTCTTCTTTGACGTAAACTTACTGACGTCGCAAAGATTCCCACTTGACAGAACACTCGTACTGTCAGTATTATATTTGCGTAGTAGTAATATCATGAGCAGAAGCGGAGCAGTACTGCCTTCGTATCGTCCCGCTTCCGCGCATCCCGCACCAGTCAGGAAGCACTCATTTAAATGTAGGGGCGCAGTAAAAAGTAGTACTGAGTTGACTGACAGTTAGCACTGACATTTGACAGTTTTCTCATATCGTAGGTATACCGCCTCCGCACCGACTAATGAAGTCGCCGGCTGTTTTTCCATCAGAAATATGGAAAGGCACCGTAATCTATGCGCAATTGTACGAATTGCGTTGTGGAGGGGAGGGGCGCGCACTATAAATACACTATAAATGATTATAAAATAGGGTCATTCAAAAAACCGTTACCTAATCTCAGCACCTTTGTATTTAATGTAGGTAATTATGTTAGTTACATATTGCATTTTAGAACTTATATCTGAGATGTAAGGCTCTAAATTGTGTAGGCGCATATTTTTAGAACCGGCCATACAAGAAAGCATTGTTTCCTGATATAAATATTGATATCATTATCGTGCGTTTTCGCACTGCGCAATAGTGAAATAAAAAAAACTTTGACTCTTTGTGTTGTTATCGAGTTCCCGGAATTGTTATAGGTACTTATTGTGCATTGCGAAAACCCTTGACGTTGTATGGGAAACGAAAGTTACCCATATATAAAAAGCATGACATTGACTCGTGTCACGGCGGAATCAATTAAATATGAGATCATAGGCAAAATAAAAGATGTAAACACATTACATGTTCATAGCTAAATTTTACGAAAAAAATCGCTTTTGACGAAGTATTTCATTCAAATATCGACCTTATGTTGTAATGCGGAAGGTTGAAATTGTATTGCATGTAAGTTCTCATTTCAAATCATTCTTGTATTTTCCAAAGAAACTAAATGCACTGCATCAATTTTCTTTTCTGAGGTACTATGAAGTAAGAACCGGTTTTTTGTAGGTAAGTGCATATGACAAGACTTGCGCCCTGGCTAAGATACTGGCCAAAAGCAATCCTATTTTTATTAAAAAAAAAACTTGAGAAAGTATCTAAAGTTACCAAGTATGCATGAACATAGTACAACAGCCAATTAAAATGACATGAATTTATATTATCAGTGCCACTTCTAGCAATGTAGACTTAACTATACAAAAAACAACAAATATATGGGACTGTATTTTCTTAACATAAATATATTACATAAAAAAAATATTTTTGATTTTAGCTATATTATAGTATAGTTGTTATTGACTACAAAATATAATGTAAAAACAACTCACCAATACATTGCTTTTGGCCTTCTCCGAACGGCAGGAAAGCACATTTGTGCCTCGCTTCCTTCTTCTCCGCTGAGAACCTCTCCGGATCAAACACCCCGGGGTTCGGATAGTACTTCTTATCATGGTGTATCCCGAGCACAGAGATCTTGATCAACTGGCCCTGGTCTATTGTTATATCAGTCTCCGGTATCTTGTAGCTGGTCTTCGCTCTCCGCTTCAACTTGGTTATGATCGGATACATTCTCAGCGTCTCATTGAATACTTTCTCCATGTATGAAAGATTCATGATAACTTCATATGTCATATCTTCATTGCCTTCTATGGCTTCCTTTATTTCCTCATACAGTTTGTCCTGAATGTCCTGGTTCAAAGCTAACTGGTATAGCATGAAGCCCATAGTGGAAGCGCTGGACTCATACCCCGCTGCATAGAATATGTACGCTTGAGCTGCTATATCTTCATCAGTCATATCTAAGCTGTTCATGGAATTCTCTTTATTCTGGTGGCCATGCTCCTTCTTCAGCTCTAAGAGCAAGTCCATAAAGTCGTGACGGTTCGAAGGCACCCCATTTCTATGCGCAATGACATCTTTGATCAACTTCGAGAAGAAAGATTTCACTTCTTCTGGGAACAGAAAACCCCCGATTTTCTTCAGAATGCCAGGATACATCATCTCCAGTTCTGATCCGTATTTCACGCTGAAGATCTTCTTATCTATTCTTTGTAGGGTCTCGTGCTGCTGGTCGAAGGTATCGAGGTCTAGTCCGAAGACGCAGGCAGTGATGGCCGATTGGGTGAACTTCTGGACTAATCCATGGATCTCCTGCTCTGTATTTTCCCGCGTAATCCTATCGATGTATTCTACGAATCTGTCTCCACGTTCAGTCAGCAAGTACATCATGTTTCGCAGCTTTCCTGACGTGAACATTGGGGAGAAGCGCTTCCGAAGCACCCTCCAGGTGGCGCTGTCTGCGTGAAACAAGTTCGCTCCGAGTCCTGACTTACTGTACTCCTTCCCGCGATCGGTGAAAACGTCAAAATCCCTTATTAGAACGCACTTGACTACATCCAGGTCTCTTACCAGCAAGTCAGGTGACCTCATCCTGAAGAAACCAACGACCTTCTCGTTCGGATACGCATCGTAGATCTCATTGAAGACGACGCCAACGGGTTTCCTTCTCATGAACGAGTCTATAATGTTGCCGAAAAAGAATGTAGGTTTCGGTCCGCGCACATTTCGGATCTTCCAATAGTTGTTATATTTAGTAAAATGTTGGTACAGGGAGTAACAACAAAGAATTACCACTGTTAAACTTAGAATAATTACCTCCATTGTTTTTGTTTTGCCGACACACGGTAGCGTAGTTATAGTTGCAATTGCACTGAATAATTTCAAACGGTGTGACCATTTATATATTGCATCGATTCTACCAATCATAGGGTTGAACTACTAAAATTGAATTTGTACCTGTTTTTTTTGAAGTTGATCTACTAAATATTCAAATTGTGTAAATGAGACGTTATATCCCATTATTGTTATAATATATATAAATTCTACCATAAAGTTAAGAAGGTATTTTATCACAAGAGGTAATTATGTTCGTTTCTTGATTGCTTTTGTTTATTAGTTATTATTTTGTTGTAGTTAAGGTATCCAATTTGAAACAAGGGGTCCCTAAATACAGTTGTCACTCTAATGCCAAGGCAATAGAGTCGTGTTCAGATATTTATGAACACCTTGTTTGCTCTGATGTATCTGATGGGGATTGTATACTTGGCTTATTTATTCAACACACAAGTGAATTGGTAACAATTTTTATATTTGCTTTTGCTTTTTACATTTATTTTCTCTTATGAGACACTTTTCGAAAAACTTCTTTACTAAATTATTTATTATGATTTTTTCATTTCACATTACCATTTGTTTTAAAGTATACTTGAAATCTACTAAATAGTAGTAACGTGCATATACTGATCACACCGCTTCCACTGCTCGTGCCCAAGAATCCCCGACGAATGTTGCCACACGTAAAAAAACTCGTGGTGATGCTACATGAAAAATTAAATTGCACAAATATTTTGCTATTTACGTAGGTATGGTTAGTAGATAAGGAACACATTACTGTGACACACATTATTATGATTTCGTCGTAATGAACAATAAACCTATGAGGTTTTATAAAATTAGGTACTAGGGACAGTGACATGTTTTTTGTTTTGTTGCAATTATAATATAATGAATGAATGAAAACATTTATTTCAGACTCAGGTCCATATCGGTTAGTAACATATAAGATAATCGCAATATGTGTTTTTTGAAGTATAAGATAGTCAGGCTAAATTGAACCTTACGTTACTATCATAAGATTGTCATAATTTCACACTATCTTAATATATCTCTCTATGATTGTTTGTTGTGCAGAAAACAAAAGGCATATGTATATACTTTTTACATAACAGATTATACTAGATAACCCTTGTTGTCATGTAAAATATGTTCTCAAGAGGGATCAACCAGTCTTGACACAAGTCTGTTTTCTAGATTTTCATTGAAAGAAAATACAAATGGGGTATTTCCCGCAATTCTCGTTCTATAAAAGGGGTTATCCCCGAATACTTTATGTTAAATAATTGATAGACGTCAACAAATCTTTTACATGATTGTAATTTTAGGGTTCCGGACCAAAAAGAAGGAACCCTTCGTGGGGTTTTATTTATTTTTGTGAAGCAGTGAAGTGTAGATATCATTGGGAGTCTGTTTCTACAGTCTTCTTCTTACTCGTGTAAAGGTGATCTTTTAGTTATTTAAGTATTTACCCAGATTGTATTCTGCCAGTAGGTAGGTACTTTGCCACTTCTTTCCCTCGGGATACAGTAAGAAAGTGACTTGAGGGGAGAGCACCAAGGGGCCGATTTTTGAGTGTCGAACGCTCTTCTTTACACTCGAGATCTGTCAAAACGTCATAGTTTTTTGACAGATCTCGAGTGAAAAGTCGAGCGTTCGACACTCAAATATTGGCCCCCAGTTCTAAGTTCTAATTCTACTTCACCTCATTTGTTGAAGCAATACCTAAGTACTACTGACACGAAGCTTTGGCAATCGAAAGATCCCGTGTTCGATTCCGAGTATTACCTTTTTTCTTCTTTCAGCCGTTTGTAGAGTAGATATTAGCTACCGTTCACTTCTTTAAAAAAAATGGCTTTCCATCAAATTAATGATGATTTCGCCAACCACGTGTTCAAAGACGTTGTTCGGTAACGACGCCATGACAGTAGGCAACAAAGACAGTGTACGGTAGTGGATTTCGCTCGTCGTCGTAGGGTCGCCAACGCGCATGTGACACCCCTGGAGTTGCAAGCGTCCATAGGCTGCGGGGATCGCTTATTTTGCCACCGCCGTGGTATAAAAAAACTTAGTTAATAATGGTTGGTATTAAACGTTTTCGAAACGTAAATAAATGGTAATTACTCTTGATATTAACCTTGATTGATTTTTAATCTACTAGTAATCGTTAATTGCCGTGACGTTACGTAATAAATATTATATGAACACGTTTTATGTGTCTTGTTTGTTCTTAAGATTGAGCTTCGTTTATTCAATTACTAATTTGATTCCAAGTTGATGTCAAAGCCAAGAACTAACCTGGGCCGACATTGCTTAGTCTCGCATACCGCACGCGGCACGCGAGGTATGGATGTAGGTAAGTAGATAAAAAACCGGCCAAGTGCGAGTCGGACTCGCGCACGAAGGGTTCCGTCCCATTAACTTGAAAAACGGCAAAAAAATCACATTATTTGTATGGGAGCCCCCTTAAATATTTATTTTATTCTGGTTTTTATTTAGTAAGTATTTTTTGTTATATAGCGGCAACAGAAATAAATCATCTGTGAAAATTTCAACTGTCTAACTCATCATCCTCCTATCGTTATCCCAGTACCTACCTACAGTTGCATCCTGAAGGATGCCTGGGGTCCGCTACCTAGCCCCAAGATTTGGCGTAGGCACTAGTTTTTACGGAAGCGACTGCCATCTGACCTTCCAACCCCGAGGGGAAACTAGACCTTATTGGGATTAGGCTTTGTCAAGTGAGTGGGAAACTTGACTGTTAGAAGTTCTCAAACCGCCCGAAGGCCTCCAACTTGGCTTAATGACTGCAGCCATAGACAGCAACCGAGATCAACGGCGTAACGTGCCTTCCAAAGCACGGGAGCGCTCAGTTAATAACCACTCAAAGCGGTCACCCATCCAAGTCCTGACCGCTGCCCACGTTGCTTAACCTTAGAAACCGCAAGTACCCGGCGCCGCTGGGCCACGAGCGCTCCTTCAACTGTCTATCACGGTTTTTGAGATACAGCCTGGTGACAGACGGACAGACGGACAGCGGAGCCTTAGTAATAGGGTCCCGTTTTACCCTTTGGGTACGGAACCCTAAAAAGTATAATAACACTACCCACTAAGTTGCTCTAGGCACGTCATGTTGTGTTCCTAGTTACTATTTTCTCAACACTGCCGTTTGAAATAGTTCACAGAATAATAGTATTGTCCCACAACGTACCTACCTACTACGCAATGGTTGGCTTCGTGGAAGCCACCGGAAGGCACTCGATTACAAACACGACTTCACTGAAAATATTTGCACTTATAGAGTGAGCAAACAATAGTAGGAATTTACTTAACATAAGGAATGAAAACACGTTTCATCTTCCAAACAGCATCCCAGCAGCAGCTAGCAGTTTTCTGGCTAAAAAGTCACATAAAACATGACGGTTTAAATCATGCTAGCGGGGCAGGAGGGCATTGAGAGTGAAAACATCTAACGACAACTTCTAGAACCACGACCACGACCTTTTCGACGACTATTGCGGTCTAGTTGGTAGTGGGTTCGAATTCCGGTCAGGGTCCCGTGCTTTGTAAGGCATGTTAAGCCGTTGATCCCGGCTGCTGTCTATGGCAGCAGTGGCTGGAAAACTTCTAACAGTCAAGTTGCCCACTCACTTGATAAAGGGGGGTCGAAGTTGCACCACGTCCGTAGGGAAAGTACCCACCGGCTAACCTACACGTGACCCCTGGGTGGTTCTAAAAGTGCAACAAAAACTGGCAACCGTACTGTCTTCTCGAAGATCTCACGGTTCGAAATAAATGCCATACGATAAATAAAAATAGTACTCATCATCATCATAATAAGCCTAAAGTCGTCACCATATCATCTAATTAATGCATCTATCTTATCTTCTTGTCTTAAGGCCCTCTTTTACTAGAGAAGCCGCGTTTTGACTTTCTAATAACAATCCCAAACGTAGAAAATAAGGTTTAAAAATCTGAAAAAAATATATACATTACTTAAAGATATAGTCTACTCAAAATCGCATTCAGTTACATGAGTTAATGAACTTCACTCGATAGAAAAAAATCTCAAACTTACTCCTTTTTGTAAAGCATTTTCAATGCAGTGACTAAACTATTAATATTTTTAATTATTTTTTTGCACTCAAATAATGCTATTTAATATTTAAAGACATATTCGCAGAGTTTGAATAGATAAAATGATTGTCTTATTTCCTATGTTTAAATACCTACAAAATTGACGAGCGCGGAGGGCAGATAGGCCCAGCAGTCGCGCGCTGGCGCTTGCGGACGACGGACCTGTGCCAATTTTCTCCGCGATAGTTTCGTGCGGGCAAAAAGGAGTCTGACGAATTTGTATACGTTTGGAAGTTATTTATGATGGGCAACAAACAACACAAACGGAAAAAGTCTTGCAAAGCCATACACGTAACTAATAAAAAGAATTCACTCCAAAGATATGTCAAGACGTAAGTAAATATTTTATAATTTGGTGTACAGTACATTGAAATGAAATAAGTTAGATCTAATTTTTTTATATCTCTAAGTGGTAACTTATTAAAATCATGAAATTTGAAACCTGAAGTTACGATCTTAGTGCCATAGTAGGTATAAAAATATCAGTATAACAACTGAAGATCGCTATGATTTTTGATAGTCCGTACTTGTTTATATCGGTACCATTGCTTGCAAACGAATAGTATCTGAGTGCCTTACTCCATTTACTTTTTAATGTAGGCCAATGGAGCAAAAAGGAGACGTGGACAATGTCACTGCAATAAATCTGCTACCTGCAGATCCAACTGAAAATAGGTAAGTAGTTAAGTACCTAAGTAATGAATTAGATCGGAGAGGGTAGATTTTACGTATTTTATATAGAGTTATCGACATAAAATTATACTAACGCTATAATAGTACATTACTGCAGAGGCCGTGAAGTAAGGGATTGCCGGATGAGTTGGATAAAACGAGTCCTGCAATCCCTGTTCCGGCCGAGGCTTGTATACATAGTGCTTTTCGCAAACATGCAGAGGGGGAGGTGCTCCAACTCGGAAAGTAGAGATACTGGGGAAGTACCCCTTTACAGAAGACTGTCATATAGTACGTGCTAATGTCGCTGCCAGGTATGTACTCCAACTGGGGAAGTACCTCCCCTTTACAGAAGACTGTCATACAGGACGTGCTAATGTCGCTGCCAGGTATGTACTCAAACTGGGGAAGTACCTCCCCAACTGGGGAAGTGCCTCCCAACTGGGGAAGTGCCTCCCCAACTGGAGAAGTACCTCCCAAACTCGGAAAGTGCTTCACCAACTGGAGAAGTATCTCCCCTTTACAGAAGACAGTCATACAGGACGTGCTAATATCGCTGCCAGGTATGTACTCAAACTGGGGAAGTACCTCCCCAACTGGGGAAGTATCTCCCCTTTACAGAAGACTGTAATACAGGACGTGCTAATGTCGCTGCCAAGTATGAATCCCAACTGGGGAAGTACCTCCCCAACTGGGGAAGTACCTCCCCTTTAAAGAATGTCATACAGGACTTGCTAATGTCGCTGCCAAGTATGTACTCCGACTGGGGAAGTACCTCCCCAACTAGGGAAGTACCTCCCCGACTGGGGAAATACCTCCCCTTTACAGAAGACTGTAATATAGGACGTGCTAATGTCGCTGCCAAGTATGAATTCCAACTGGGGAAGTACCTCCCCAACTGGGGAAGTACCTCCCCTTTAAAGAAGACTGTCATACAGGACTTGCTAATGTCGCTGCCACTTCATGAAATGTCACTTATTTAAATGTAAATCCTTGATTTGTTTAGGAAAATACTAAAATCACTATATGTATGCCTTTAACATTTGAGGAGTTCCCTCGATTCCTCATGGATCCCATCATCAGAACTCGACCTTGACTGAATTGAGAACCTCCTCTTTTGAAATCTTTAAGTCGGTTAAAAATAAGTTTCATCATAATAGATGCATTTGCAGAGACGCAAGTCAAAACAAAGTTAATATTTCTATACTGTGACGCTCGGGCGGCTGGCGGGGTTATGTGAGTTCACCGCCGCTGCGTTCGCGCGCAGTTCTCGCGCGCGGCCCGGACAGGCGCTAAATACCTACTTTCTCAGTAATACACCGCCTTAACAAGAAGCAAAACAACATTATCTAGAAAACCTGTCTGTGTTTTATCAGAGCCGTGACAGATACTGAACGATTAGGTTAGATATACATTATATAGACTATGGACGCATGCTACTAGGGAGTTACCCGAGTTACCCAATTCAGCAGATTATTCGTAAGGGCCGTGAATTATAACTAAATGCAGTCGCTAGCGAGTACGGTAATGCAAACATTGCAAACTCATGGTAAGGGTACTGTAGGTATTGCATCTTAATGTTTACATTAAAGCATCGATAATAATTGATACTTTGCCGATTTAATATATATGGATGTAGAAAAAGTAGTACAGCGTTTCATAAAACCACACTCTTGTTTTAATGCCCATTATGTAGCAGTTGCATAAACTAGGTAATTGAATTTGAAAACATTTATTTCGAGTAACATGGGACTCATACATAAATTCTTGTTAGTAAAATTAATTAATGATTATAATTTATTGTTAGTATGGTACCTAATCCTAATGACATTATGTAACATTACTCTGTGTAACAATTAATATAACATTATATTTAGTAACTTAAACTGTTACACAAGGAAATACAATGACGGTGGCAAATTAATTGATGATGACAAAATTATACGGCCCGTCTGAAGGTAAGCGGATACCGTAGCCTATGGAGGACAGCACAGTGCACACCTCAATGAAAGTATTACAGAATGAAACAAAATATATAAGCTGAGCCCAACGTGTTTTTCATTGAGCTCCCACGTAAGGTTGACGTTGTTCCCCAATTGGGTTGCCAATTTGCCACAAATATGAAGATGTCACGTCTCTGATGAGCGTTGATAGGATTCCATAAGCACAAGATAGAATCGACGGGTTCCATGTAAGGTGGTACTTCCCTAGTTCCCAAATGTGAGCGAGGTGACATTCCGTTAACAAAGAGGATATCTTTGAGCACTTAATGTGCATGGATGGGATTCCGAAAAGACGCGGGGGTCGGGCTAATCGATTTCTTGCTCCGCCACTTATGATATTCGCAACCTCGAGGAGATTTATTAGGGCTCGTTCATATTGAAGTTTATAATTAGGTGCCTTGAATTTCTCTCAATAACTTCAGGGCTTCCTCACAGCGCTTTTGCTCGTATAGGTCACAAGAAAACAAGGCTATCTATAATGTACTTAATAGTACATTACTTACCAAGGGCGATAAAACAAAGAATGTCTCAAATCGCAGGTATTTTACGCCCGAGCCGAAGGCAAGGGCGATAAATATGCGATCTGAGGCTTTTTTTTATTATAGCCCGTGGTAAGTACAAAATTTTATGTCACCCCCTGGCCAGGAAGTGGGTTTTTTCGCGCGCGGAGCGTGCGATAATAGCCACTTTATGGCCAGGTGTGACCATAGAGTATATTATTAATACTGGGTGTGACATAAAATAGTTTTTATAAGTTCAACTTAATGGTGCTTAGTTTTTTTGCTTAGTGCAAAAGATATCAAATACTAAGAAAAAAATAATTTTTTTTTTAATTTATTTCCAAAAGAAGTATGGTACATTTTAAATTATAACACAGTTCGCCAAACGCTGAGTTTATCGGCGAAATATTACACTCACTTCCATTCTTTGTACCAAATTATCTTATCTAATGACCTAAAACCTAAAGTATTAATTACCTAATAAGTAAAATTGAAATTCACTAACAACAACTATACAAGATGGGCATACCTGAAATCATTTCCGTTGAACGAAATTGCTTCAAAGCAATCCCTTCACCAAGCTACTTTACCGTTCAAACATTGAGGTTCAAAATCCAATAACATTTTAATAGAAATACGTTCAACAAAAAGAACCTCAACCATACCCACTATTAGTATTTTTACTTATCTAATAGCAACTTTTTTAATTTAACTTTAAACATATTTTTACTACGGCACTCGTTTTCAAAACTGATAGTGTTAAATATTCGCGGAGTTAAGTAATGGCGTGTCCTTTTGCCATAATAATTGTTGGCCGTAGGTTCGGCGTACTTTCGTCGCTCTAACCCCCTCTGCGGTCGTGTGTACATCCTCAAAGTTTTAAATTCGGTGCTTTTAAAAAATGTATTATTAGATTAACTATTACATTATTTAGCAAGTAGATTTTTGCGTCAATGACATTTTTGAAGTGAAAACTTCTTTAGCGGCGCTCAGCACTTTTTGTGACGGGGAAAAATGTTTATACTAACGATTAAGTACCTACTACTAAACGATTAGTATGGCGATTCTTGGTTCTATTGCGTAACCGCCAGAGGCTTTGTACTTTTGTCCATACCTACTATAAATCGTTTCCGTAGTCGCTGGCGAGTAGCGAGTACGGTAATGCAAACATTGCAAAATTTGCAAACTTAGGTAAGGGTAACTGTTCTAAATAGTAACATTGAGGAAATGTCAAGATACGTGTCAGTTAAACAGAAAATGGCTTAAATAGATGAGAGTTTTTAACAGATAAGGACCCTTAACCTAAATCAAAATTTTGCGCACTTACAAACAAAATGTTTATTTAAGTTATAAGTACAACCAATATAAACACGTCTTTACCCTTATCAAGCATCAAATGCGAACAGACGGCCTGGCAAATTAATTATCGTATATATATATTATTGACCAGTGAACTTCGAGCCCATATCGGGTGCTGTGCCCTTTCTTTATTTTATTTTATTCTTCTTTTTGTTAACCTTTTGACGGTTCGATTGTTTTGGATTCTTTATATATGGCGTAATTTAATAATTTTCTGTTTATTTTAATTAAAATACAACTTGTAGGCAGGTACTACTTACATAAGATGAAGAAAATGTGATATAGCTAGTGATAGGTTATAAATAGCCCAAAACACGTTTCAACCCTGTTCGCGTAGTCAACTCTTACGACTCCCACGGGAAGAAAGGACAGGGGGTCGATTTTTGAAAGTCGAACGCTCGACTTTTCACTGGAGATCTGTCAAAAAACTATGATGTATTGACAGATGTCGAGTGAAAACTCGAGTGTTCGACACTCAAAAATTGGCCCCCTGCGGGGTAATCACGTAACGATATGTACTACCATTGGTACGTATTTAATGTCAGTTTTAGTATGGGATTTGACATTTAAATCTATCGTACTAACGGTCGAAAACGCTACGTGATTACCGCGCAGGTGTGTTATTAAATACAATCTCACAACACAACTCAAACGCAAGTCGTACCTTCTATTTACATGTTTATAGCGCCTGTGATAGGGTGACGGTGGCAATCATGCAAACGGTTTCAATTGGTAACCAGACCGCTGATCCTCCTACGGTAACATCGGTGATATTTGAGAACAGTCTTACTCAATTCAACCGCCCAAACTAAGCAAAGCTTTGGTGTTAATTGTGGAATGATACACATACTGAACACAAAAAAATTAAGGTCACCATATTCTTCTGTACAAATTAAGTACTCGCCCGTATAAAACAGCTCACTAACGAAATTGTTACTTATCGGCATCCCGCAAACATAAGTATAAAACCGACAAAAACTAAACTTCATTACACGGTTGCCTCCATTATAATTAAGAGGAAAAAACGCGGCCTAATCGCATATTAAACACACCATCTGCTAACAAGCTAATCGTCCAAAATCGGCCGAAGTCGGCCGTAAAACAAACAGGCCGAGTGCATTCGCAACCCACCGATTATTCGGCTCAGAAGACCAGTGTTAAACTCTAAGGTCTAAGGATTACGACAAGAAAGATACTTAGCCAATAAACACTTGATCCAGAAGACACTAGATTAATTTCATAATGTGTTGTGTTAACAGCAAAAGGCAAATGAAAGTGACTAATACACAACATTCCGCGTTTTCAACAGCCCTGGAATACAACACCACATAACTAAGTAGGTACCGGCAAAGAAGATGTCTTAATCACAACAACCATAGAACAGATTTTTTCACAGACACATTCGCTTAGATTCCAGAAAAGGATATAATTTATTTGCGTACAAAGTGGCGGGCGAAGTGAAAAAAATAAAGAGCTCACTGTTTCCGTAATAATACCTATTAAATGGTCAAGATTATTAGGCATATAGTGAGATGAGGTCAGGCAGGTTTTGAATTACACAGCAGTCATTCGTTAAGAATTTCCGACTAACGAACTCGCTAGCACTCTCACGAGGGTTTAACCTGCCTCACTCGTCTACTGTAACTTGACACCCAAATACATTAGTACTATGAGTAACCAGGGCTCAGCTTATAGGCCGAGACAGTCGACGGTAAGAGTGAACAGCCAAGTATGCATGTAATTATCTTCCATCTCGGGGGTTAGGTGTTAAAAAACTGATTGGGGAATTAAAAGAAAAAGGGTCAAGGAAGAAATAAAGGATTTAAGATGCATTTTAACCGGTTGTTTTAATGGTTATTATAGCATTGATACAAAGATTAAAATGAGAATATAAAGCAGTAACGCTGCTAATGCAAATTACAAATTTCTACACAAAGGAAAAATTTAGGCTAATTTGTTTAGGAATTTGTAGTGCACAAAATTAATTTATATGTATTTAATAATGGAAAGAAACTATCCAACTACGAGTACATTGCACGATCTAAGCCACTCGGAAGCTCTGAACATTATCCAGGAATATCCGACGAGCTTGGAGACCATCATGATCCGTATGCTCAAACAACCCCGCATTTGTAAATGTAAACCAGGTATTGACGTATGGCCGCTCCCGTCCAACCCCCGTCTTAAACAAATCAGTTCCTGACAGCACCTTAATTATGCTTAAAAGTCTTAAAACACTCATTTTGCACACAAAAGCAAGTAACCACTTACTTAATTTAACGGTTCATTGTTGTAGAATCTCGTTAAGCTTGAGAATTTCGTTGTTTGTGTGTTCTGAGGGATGTCATGACCCTAAGCTGAGGCGTTTGTGGTCTTAAGTGTCTTTTGAAATTGGATGGTTATTAGTTTTGATATTGAATGGTCTGTGGGAACCCAGCATTCCTTCGTGACGTGAAGAAGCGGCCGAAGGGTTATATTTATATATGCGCCATTATATGAATTATTATTTTTATGTAATAATTATAAGTTATTAAAAAAGTGATTTAGGGAAGGTATCCCCATTGCAAATGTCCCGCTCTAACACGCGTGAGTTTGCAATTAAATCCCGCTCTCTACGGAAGCACTGCGCTTAGTTTTAGTAAACATTTAATTAAACCAATCATTTTATCAAAGCAAAGCATACGATTTTGTCTTTAACTATTTAGTTTCTTAAATTGAGACCAAAATAATATTAAGTACCTAATATTGCCATAAAATAAAACATGCCAAAAAGGGGTAACTTTGCGATATTTTTCTGTTCAGTGAATTTCATCTGATCTTGTAACTGACTACGATTTTGACTAGACAAGATCCTTATGTAACACATATTATTATTTTTTTAATTTAAGACGCTATGTATATTCCATGTGTCAGATGGTTTAAAAAAACTTAAAAGTGGTAAAACCCAACTTTAAAAAACCTGTGTATGAAATATTATTAGATAAAAGTCCGCTGGATGCGGGTGGCGCAGAACCGGACATCGTGGCATTCTTTGGGGGAGGTATATGTCCAGCAGTGGACGTCTTTCGGCTAATATGATGATGATCATCATTTGATATATGACAGCAGCTTCTCAGAGGAGGACGACACTGGGAGGGAACTGGTCTAAACCCCATCAAGCTCTAGTTTCCCCTCTGCGTTGGAAGGTCAGATATTGGCAGTCACATGACAGCCGTAAAACAAGTGCATACGCCTTATCTTGGGCTATGGTGCTAAGCTTCATTAGGACACACATCGGCAAAACTTTGAGCATGATGGGACCATCCTGTTTTCACTAGTTCTTCTATAAATGTGTGCAAATCCTATTACAACCAGCCACTATCATTTTATTTCATCTAAATCGTAATTTCTATTTCTATAATGAAGCTAAACTTATCTATTAGCCGCGAGTTAGGGCTTATAATTAATTTCTAGTGGGAAACATTGTTTGCGGGCGTGAAACTACGGAGCGTTCTTGTTTATACATTTGCCGATTGGCAGTCTATATGTCTATCTCATCATCTATTTTCACGATTGTGCCATAAAGTTTAGCGTAGGAACCTTCCAAAAACTAAGAATTTTGACAATGCCATGTCTATACATTTACGAAGCCGCTGTATTTGTAAAAATGAACCCTACCAAATTTAGGACGGTCTCTGAGGTTTTTCCCAGAAGTACTAGATACGGCCAGAATCTATATACCGAACGCGCTAACACTGCGCTGAAACGTAAAAGCATACTGTGCCTATCAACAGAAATATACAATAAATTACCAGCCAGAATAAAACATTTACCAACCCAGGTATTTAAAAATAAGCTATCGATTTTATTAATTAATAAATGTTTTTATTCTGTTTCCGATTTCCTGACATCCGATTTGATTTGATATGATATACCTAATATAATATAGTTATGTAATTGTGTTATTTTTATTTTTTAATTTTTATTTTGACATATAATTTGATAACTTATTTTATTGTATAATGTTATTCTATTGAAATTTTAATTATTACGCTTTTTATTAATGAACATTTATACCATTTTATTTTTGACATGTAATTGTAATTTATATAGACGATTGTATTGTATTTTAGTGTGTTTAAGTGGACATGTTTTTGTACGCCAGAAGGCAAAACATAGTGATACCTGAATTTTTCATTGTACATCTATTTTTAACCTATGTTTAACAAATAAACACCTTTGATTGATTGATTGATTGATTGAACTAGTGTTACGAAAGCGACTACCATTTAACGGTTTAACCAACCTAGACCTTGCAACCTCGAGGGAAAACGCGTTTGTTGTGAATAGAGCGGTTTCCTCGCGATGTTTTCCTTCACCACAGAATAAGTAATAGTACATACTACGTACGCCTTCATCGACAAGTGAGGTATCAAAATGAAGCATTCGAAGAGACGATTTTTATGAGCCTTTAACCTATTAACCGCCACAGTAGATTCTGTAAGCTACTGTGGCTCACACGCCGAAGTCTTTGTAGCAAAAGATTGAAAATTAACCTTATTTGATAGCACGTAGCTTGCCTTTACATCTTTTTTTTTCTTTTTTTTTTGAGAGTGACTATCTGCTAGCCGGTCCTCGCAGGGCCCTTTTGCTAGGGGAGTGGCTGAGCGTATGTAGGTCGATGCCTGCACAGCTGAATTGCCTTTACATCGACTTGATCGACTCGATATGAAGTCATTGGCGTGTGGGCACCTAATGTCTGACTTTATATCAAGTCAATGGCGGTGAAAAGGTTAAATAATAGCCTTTGCTTCATGTGTTTCAGTGTTAATCCACACAACGAATCTGCCGACTTACCGTTCGGGATGGGCCCGGCTCCCTTGTTTATTGCATTTAATTACTTATCTCGCCGCCATTTTGTTTCAACGCCGAGAGTTACTGCGTACGCGCATCCAATAACACCAATAACAACGTTAGTATCGACGTCAAAAAGATGTACATGAACATTGCTTGTCATATTACGAAAAAAAAGGTTGCAAAAGTTCTCATATTTTTTGACATCTCCCGTGCGTAAGTTATGTTAGGTTATTGGCTGGGTGCGCGATGGCAGCGCCAACTAGCGGTCACAATTACGGCGGACTTAAAAATATCCAGTGGCTGGTTATCATTACGAAAAGAAGGAAAACAAACAAACAATTTTAATGAAATATCGTAATTTTCATAGATTATATTCGATCACGTAAAGCTTATGTCTATTTCACGCCTAAAATGGCTAAATCAATAAATTTCAGGTGTACCTACACGGATTTTCTCATGGCTGACTTCACGAGAAATAAGTAAAGAAATAAACAAATATAATTGAATAAAGCATTGCATATACAATGTAGACGATCATTTATGACTGTAGTGTCGTAAATAATGCAGACTTTTTGTGCATTTTCAGGTAAACATGGCTGAATTAATTATAAATACTCCAATGAAGTGCGCACTGCAAATCCTGTCATGTGGCTTTGTGTACCATGGCGATCGATCGGCACTGAAATAAAGCAACAAATAAATTATAGTAACTTAACCGTTACTTCTTACAGCATACAAAATATAATATTAAAAATCATGCTTTATAGGTTAGCTTCCTTACTTTTCCTCTTGACAACGATTATCCATTTCATTTGTTGTGCTCGTTTCCAACTTACTGGTGGAAATTTATAGAATTTATGATCACTGTTATGCCATTCTTCTTGCAGTTAACTACGCAGCTGGTTTCGTAACGCATGTTTATTTATTTTTACTTAAAATGCACGGATACGTAAATTTCGCTAGTAAAAAGTTACAGTTGGTCCGCGGCAAGTTCCTTTTTTGCCCACGGTGCGCGCTGCGATCGATTCGTGGTTCCCCCACCACCTACTTCGCACCCAGCGAATAGGTTATGCGAATGTAAAGGCGGAAAAAATGTCTGACGTGTCCTAGTCCTAACACCTCTACAAATAATTTGAGCCTTGTAAGATATTCATGCACGCGTTTTTAGAAGCATCCATTAATTACAACAACAACAACAACAAATACTCTTTATTGCACACCTCAATTAAAGGACACAGTACAAAAAAAAGACACAATAAGTAGAGGCAAACAACAGGCGGTCTTATCGCTAATTACGTGAGGCGTTTTAGAGATTCTCTGATCCCAAGTGAGATGTCGTGAGATTTGGCTCATGCCCCACTCCCATCTTTTCACATGAGACTTTTCAAAATTAGTATTTAAGATAGCTGAGAATGAGAATAAATATTATTTTCTCAGTTCTGTCTTGCGGAAAAAAAATCCCCCATAGAAAGTCTCTAGTAATTTATTGGCCCCCTTCCGCCCCCCTTTATTTCATTTATTTCGTTCAACTACTCACGACTCACGAGCATTCAAAGCTCTGTGAAAGTACAAGAAAAACAACAAAAATGACATTACAAAGCACACAAGGCACACAGTAATGCGTAGAGAGGATGGTAGATCGACAGGTGAAGAGAGCATACTTGGGCCGACCGACCGGACGGCGTCCTGTCCTGTGGGTCGCCCCAAGTATCGCTGGAGGGATGTGGTGGAAGCGGGCCTACGTGAGCTCGGAGCTGGTGCAAGCTGGCGAGAAATTGCGCAGCACCGAGCAAAGTGGCGTGCTCTTGTGTCGGAGGCCAAGACTCATTTTGGGTCGTCGTGCCAGCCCAGTTAGTTAGTTAGCGAAAACTGTCTACTAACGGAGATCGCGACTATCGGATCCTACGCGTCTCGCTTTAGGTGCTGCATCTGGTCGCAGACACGTCGCACTGATGGGCTGATGAGTGGGTTTCAGATTTCTAAAACAGCTCTTGAGTGAAATAAAATTAAGAAAAAAGACTTTTATTAAAGTTTATTTCACGTCGGATAAGAGGGCCTCAAAGTGAACACACAGACAGACAAACAGACAGACAGGAAGCGGTTACCCATGCTTGTTCAACAAACAACTTCCACCACTTGTTTTTAGACGGAATTACTCTAATATTGACATGTCAATCCATCATGCGGAGAAGTCATTGCAATGTGAGTTGTATTTTCTACTACTAATGACGGATTTTGGTTTGAAACAAGCTTTGAGAACTCGATTGTGTAGGAATATCAATTAGAGGAGGAACAGAATTGGAAAAGGCGTCTCTAAACAATGCAAGCGGCAAGTCATGTAACAGTTGGGGTGACAACGTTATCAGAGAGTTTGAACCCTGCAGAATACGGATCTGCCTGTCGCCATCTCGAAATTTGAGCCGGAAGTACGGTATACCGGAAAAGGTGCAGCCCATACAAAAAAATTCGTAGTACATTTAGTAAATTGTTGCTCTGGTACTCTAAAAGAGGTCCGATTGATATGGTTTTTTGGTATGTTGTGAAGGACAATATTAGCCATGGTAACCTAAAAATTTCGGCCCTCCAGCTCCATAACTTTGGCCGCCATCTTGGAAATAGTGTCATTTTTTTCAGTTCTTTGCTTTTACTGTCGTCAAAGTTCATTCCAGTGCTAAACATAGTTCTACAATATTGTAGAATACAAAATTTGCTAAAACTTTTGGGTACAAAGATTTTTTCCATGACCCCTAGGGACGAAGATATGACAGGATATATCATTAAAAATTGCCACTTTATTCTAGTTTTCCGTTCATGTTTACATTTTAAGTGCATTTTAGCACTAACTATAGTTCGGCAATATTGTAGATCACGAAATTTGCTACAACTTTTGTATTGAAATATTTTTTCCAAGACCATTAGGAAAGAAGATATGAAGTCATCTATGGAGTAGCACCGTTGAAATTTGCTACTTTTGCAGTTTTCTTCTCATTATTTAGGTTTGAGTGCATTTAATCGCAATCTGTAGGGGATCTATGATGGTCGAGTGCATGATAGCGGGATAGACGACAAGATAAAGCATCTGTCACTTTACGATCTGTACCACTTCAATCCCTCAGAAGACAAAATCGTCTGTTTCCGCAATAACTAGAAGATCGTAGGTACTTTGAATTTGCATATAATTTTGTCTTCTATAATATTGCTGACCGAGAAATGCACTAAAACGAAAATATGTGAAGAAAACTGGAAAAGTAGTAAATATCGACGGTAGTACCCCATGGGTGACATCGTATCTTCTTTCCTGATGATCGTGGAAAAAATATTTCAATACAAAAGTTGTAGCCAATTTTGTAATCTACAATATTGCTGAACTATAGTTAACGCTAAAATGCACTTTAAACGTAAACATGAGAGGAAAACTAGAAAAAAGTGGTAATTTATAATGATATCTCCTGTCATATCTTCGTCCCTAGGGGTCATGGAAAAAATCTTTGTACCCAAAAGTTTCAGCAAATTTTGTGTTTTACAATATTGCCAAACCATGTTTAGCACTAAAATGAACTATAACGACAGTACAAGCAAAAAACTGAAAAAAGTGACAGATTTTCCAAGATGGCCGAGAAAGACGTGGAGCTGGAGTGTCAAAAATTTCGGGATACGATGACAAATATTGTTATTTACGGCATATCAAAAATCCATAACAATTGGACCATAGTTAGGGTACCGGAACAACGATTTACCAAATGTACAACGAAAAAATTTGTATGGGCTGCACCTTTTCCGATATAACATTCTTCCGGCTCAAATTTGGGGATGGAGACAGGCAGATCCGTATTCTGCAGGGTCTGAACCCTCTGATTACGTTGTCACCCCAACTGTTACACGATTTGCTTCTTGTATTCTACTTCTTCAAAAATGGGCCTACTCTAAATTAATATTAACCATTATCTTTTCTAGTTAGTCTCATCCGTTCCTCGCTGAGTGATTGAATGTGATTGCACCAACGAGCTGGTGGTCTTACCAAGTTACCACGGATCTGTATCCTGCCTGGCCACCACTAGACAGGGTATATGAGGAGGCATTAACTCAACAGTGTGAGGATGTGGATACAGACCGAAATTATGATGATGTTATTTTATTAGCGCTCAAATCTAACGTAAGCATATAGGTACAATGAAACAATGTCTATCAGGGCGTTTATTTTAAAACGCCACTAAAACCATTTTGAGCTAGTACATATTTACCTAGCACTTAGCGTTTATGCCATCCCTCTCGCACTTGACATGTGCATAAAATTGTACAATTGTAACATACAATTGTTGTTGTTGTTGTTGTTTTGTTGTTGTTGTGTACAATTGTATGTTAGTCTGTAAGGTATATGTAAATATGGCCCGTGTTGTCTGCGAGTCAAATAATAGTAGATTGTTAACCAAGGGCTGAAAGCCACCCATTTCTGCCGAGATATTTTGGCGCTCGAGCGAAGTGAGAGCGCCAATAGTTCGAGGCTGAAATGGGTGGTTTCACCCGAGTTAAACACTCTGCTTTTCATTTCGAATACGAGGAAAGTAAAATATTTAAAAATAAATAAATATTTGTGGACAAACTTACACAAATCGACCTAGTCCCAAACCAAGCAAAGCTTGTACTAACGCGACGATATACATACTTACATGGATAAATGCATACTTGAATACATAGAAAACACCCAAAACATTTATACGTGTTCATCACACAAATAAATGCCCTGACCGGGAATCGACCCTACACCTACATAGACAATTAAAATCAGATATGCACATTTTCGTTTCGTTTTTACAAAAGACAAGATGTAAAACAATATCAATCTATCATTCGTTCAATATCGACATGATCTAAAAATTAGGAACTGTGTTATTTGCAACGCGAAATACTTGTTAAATTCAATAGGTAACAAAATGCACAAACAATTTCTGAATCAGTGAAAAAAACATTTTGGCGGGAACTGTTGACTGACGTTAATGGTGTTTGTGTATGGACCATTTTATATCATTTATTTTTAATAAAAAAATAATCGGCTTACGCTCAGACTAATTAGACTCGACATCAAATAATAATACCTACTGAACGAGATAGTCATATACATATATACAACTTTATATAAGAGCGACAGAGAGAGACATATGATTTGTTGTCCATGTCATAGTTTCCCTTTTTTATCTGTCACAAACTATTGATATTACTTTCGACTGTGGCAAAAAAAAACAAACAAACAAATTAAGGAGGTTGTTTATGGTAAGCAGTCAGGCATTTGAACAAGTATAGGATCTCTGTAGAATCTGTACTATGTGGCTGTATAGGTTAGTGCCGTTGCCCAATTTAACTCCGATTCACCATACAACTTTTTTTAATACTTTTCTGCTCTAGAGCAGAAATGGACCACTTTCAGCACGCTACTTAGATGAACAATGAGCCACTTTCAGAGTATGAGAAATGAAAATAAATAAATATGTCGCTCAGCCAGCCTGATATACCTACTTCCCAAAGTGCTTTGTACGAATTTATGAAGAAGCCCATGAGGCAAACATACAAATATTTGAGAACCTCAAAAATTAATTTCACCCTTTGCAGAATCTCACAGCACTAGGCTTTAGCAAATAAACGGGGCGTTCAATTTGTGTTGCGAGATCTGCTGCAATTCACTCGTCTCATAACTCATCCGACCTCATAACCAGCTTATCCTGACCCCAAGATCCGTAACACCCGTATGTAATTGCAGATCAGGTTGTTAATGGGCTGGCGAGGTGGTGGGTGTCTTGAAGCAGCTTCGAGCGTGTTGTCGACTCAAATTGGCTCCCAGTCGCCTCCGAGCGCCTGGCGAGAGGCGGGGCGACGGTAGGGTTGCCAGTTTCCAAAATATGAAAAATTGTAAATGTAAATATTTGAACAAATAGACTTACCTAGTCCCAAAACGAAGCAAAGCTGGTACTAGAGAGTACAAGGTGATAAAATACATACTTATATCTACATTCAACCAATTTGATTTCTGAGCCACTTCGGGTCGTATTGTCACAGTGACAGTTTTATGAGATCTCTAGCGGCTTTTATAAAGAATTTCACTGTGACAAGGCATGAAGTGGCTCAAATCGAATTGGTTGACGGTATAGACACAAATACTTATGTATAAAGAAAACATCTAAGACTCAGAAACAAATATAGGGTATCATGCTCATTACATATAGGTACCTACATATATTTGTCGTGACCGTGGTTCGAACCCAGGACTTCAGCTTCATAGGCAGAGTCACTACCAACTAAGCTATCGGTCGTCATTATTGGTTTAACGATAAGTTGAAAATGACTATACATACCTAATCCAAATCCATGTAAAGGCCCAATGTGAAACAGAACGCACATAACTTAGGCCTAATTGTACATTAAGGTAATTAGAGTTGTCTTTGTTTCATTAAATTAAAAAACTAAATGAATTCAACTCCTCCTTAGTAACAAGATTCAAATGTTTTTCTCGGCGGTTGAGACGCTCTTCCAAATAGGAGGGAGAATAGATCCTGAAACTTATGTGCTCTCTCTCCGTTACAGGCGTTAGTAACGAGGTCCATAACACATTAACCTCACAAATATTTAAAAATAATCATAACTTTTAAATACCTGTATCCACAACCCTATTAACTAGCAACGCCATCAATATAACAATTTAACAGGATCGTTTCAACGGCTATAAATTAAACGTTTAACTGCCCCGCAAGCCTCTTCCTGCACCTCCAGCAATTACTAATTAGTAGTAATTAGGGGCTCGATTACGCAGATTACTAGCTTTTATAATTAGGATTCGAGAGAAGCGAGATTGTAAAACCAATAGAGAAACGGATAAGCAATAGGAAAGTAAGCTGTAATACTTTTAATGTTATTTATGTCACACCTGGCCATAAAGCGGCCATTACCGCACGCTCCGCGCGCGAAAAAACCCACTTCCTGGCCAGGGGGTGACATAAAATTTCGTACTTAACTTAACACGGGCGGTAATAAAGAAAGCCTCAGGTCGCATATTTATCGCCCTTGCCTTCGGCTCGGGCGTCAAATACCTGCGATCTGAGAAATTCTTTGTTTTACCGCCCTTGTTAAGTAATGTACTATTAACCACGTATTCTTAATTTTTCATTACAACAACGATTCACGACCACGAGCAACTAAGTCAAGTGAGTAAAGTATTACCGGGTATTACTATATACGAATTTGGTACCTACCTACTAAAGTGCATTTACTAAGTCACAAGGTACAGCATGTGAGCCCACTTTAGAAGTCGTTTGGTTTCGGGAGAAATTGACCTTCATTCGCGCAACAAGTAAGATCGCGCAACGAGAGAAGTACAGACAGACCCAAAGTAGGCGTCGAGTGCTCACGGGATTGTAGACACTTAGCTCAGTTTAATAATATCACCGAAATATCACAAATTGAAGCCTTCGTGGATTCATAATGCATAAACACACGCATTTTCAACAAAAAAGAAAAAAAAAGTACAAACAAATGCATAACTTAACCTATTCAGCATAAGAATTAGAATTCTGAAAACAGAAACATATAAAACAGACAGTTTCTAACACAGAAATAAACTATTGCAGCGTCAATGGCCATGACCTCATGACACAGCTGTCAACTCTAATATGGTCTGGTCTAGACTCGTTAACTGGGCCCCGATTCAAGATTACATGTGATGTTCGATTTCATACGGATTTATGTCTCTATCTTCAACATAAATTGCTTTTATTATATGTACCTATTATAGTTATGTCCCCTTTTAGGGAATCAAGTTAAATGAAATGACGACCCTGGTTTATTTGCCTACCTAATAAGACTAAGGCGACTTCCTGACTTGGCGGGGCGGGATCGATATGTGACATTTTCTTCTTTGACGTAAACTTACTGACGTCGCAAAAATTCTCACTTGAGATAATACTGTCAGTATTACGTTTGCGCAGTAGTAATATCATGCGCAGAAACGGAGCAGTATCGTCTTCGCATCGTCCCGCTACCGCGCATCCCGCGCCAGTCAGGAAGCACTTATTTAAATGTAGGGGCGCAGTAAAAAATGGTACTGAGTCGACTGACAGCTGACACTGACATTTGACAGTTTTCTCATATCGTACTGCCTCCGCACCGACAAGTCAGGAAGTCGCCTTAGGCAACTTCCTGACTTGGCGGGGCGGGATCGATATGTGACATTTTCTTCTTTGACGTAAACATACTGACGTCGCAAAGATTCCCACTTGATATAATAGTCATAGTCATAGTCATAGTCATTTATTTGATAAAATAAATTTACAGGTCAAAACAATAGTAATAATCACAATATATAGTTTATTTTACTAAACGGTTAAAACTCACGTATTAATTGTGACTTCGGGCGACATGTTTCGAACTCTTCGGGAGTTCTTCATCAGGATGAGTGCGTCTGCGACCCGCGCCGATTGCACACACAATCGCAAGAGCAAGATCGAGAGAGTGTGCAATCGGCGCGGGTCGCAGACGCACTCATCCTGATGAAGAACTCCCGAAGAGTTCGAAACATGTCGCCCGAAGTGACAATTAATACGTGAGTTTTAACCGTTTAGTAAAATAAAGTTATAACATGTCTCACGAAAGTTTAAATTCAAACACAATATATAGTATTGACAAAAATACAATTAGTATGTCCCTTGTAGGGAAAGGAATAATTATATAAATAGTGAAAGTCGTAAAAAACACAAATCGTAAACAATTAGATTAACCTAATTCCTTGTACATTATGTACTCATCGTACTTGTAGAACGGGCGCTCAATAAGCCAGTTTTTTAAACGTCTTTTAAAACTATGCAAGCTTGGGGCTTCAGTTACAACCTTTGGTAATTTGTTGTATACCGTGGGGCCCATAACATGTGTAAGCTTGGACGACTTGCTCAACTTGCGGGTTATACCTATAAGTTTGTCGGCATTTCGCGTTTTGTACTCGTGTAGCATGGCATTGGTTTTGAAGGACGTAAGGTGTTCACGCACGTACACAGCCACTTGCATAATTAGCAATGCTGGTAAAGTTAGGATGCCCAGTTTTATAAAAAGTTCCTTCGCCGGAGTATCTAGCGGCACTCGTGCGATGGTTCTTATGGCACGTTTCTGGAGCCGGAAGACTCTCTCCCACTCGGCACAGCGTCCCCAGAGATCCACTCCGTACTGTATTAGTGAGTGGACAGTAGCGAAATAGCAAGTACGTGCGACGTCTGGAGTTACAGTTTTTACAACTCGGCTTAGGGCAAAGCAAGCACTAGCTACTTTGCCGCAAAGTTTGTCAACATGCCGGTCCCATTTCAGTCCCGCGTCAATCTCAAATCCCAAGAAGGTTGTGCTGGTGGTCTGATTTAGTACTGCTCCGTGGATTTGAACAGCAAGCGGTGCCATGTGACGACCTGATAAATTAAAATGAATGTAATGTGTCTTTTTGAGATTGAGAGCCAAGCCATT
This sequence comes from Cenopis cana, assembly GCA_951800055.1. Lineage (NCBI taxonomy): Eukaryota > Metazoa > Arthropoda > Insecta > Lepidoptera > Tortricidae > Cenopis > Cenopis cana. Next base: position 13,575,579 of record OX637493.1, on the reverse strand, counting down.
GATGTTGAACCACTGGGCAAGCTGCGCTGCTGTCTCGTTCAACGCCTTCTCGACGCCATCTACAGTCGGAGCGGTTATAATCGCAGCGACGTCGTCAGCGTACATCAGAACCTCGCCGGCTTTTATAGCGTCTGGTAGGTCATTTAAGAGTAACGAGAAAAGCAAGTTTGAGACTGATGACCCTTGCGCAACGCCCATTTGTGCCCCCAATGGATCCGATCTTGTTTTCCCACCTTCACCAACCACAACCTGTGTCCTATTTTGGAGTAGGCTCGTGAAAAGGGACAACGATGTGCCGTGGATGCCGTAATGGGACAACTTACCTTCAAGGACCGCATGGTCGGCTACATCGAAGGCCTTTGAGAGGTCGCAGCACAAGATTACAACCTGCTTCTGAGACTCTCTGGCAGCTAAGATGCGCCGAACCATTTCACGGGACAGAGATGTGGTAGATCGGCCCGCACGGTACGCGTACTGTCTGTCAGACAAACTATTCGTCAAAGTCAGGAAGCGAGTTAACCGAGTGCTTAGACCATTTTCGAATATTTTTGCAATCGCTGGGATGATTGAAACTGATCTATAGCCATCCATATCTCCTCTGCTACCTTTTCCTTTGAAAATAGGGGCAACCTTACTAATTTTTAGTGGATTTGGGTATGTGCCCTCTTGTATACAGCGATTGAAGAGCTCTGCCATCGCATATGCTAGTGGAATAGGCGCTAGCCTTACTAGTTTCATGCTTACGCCGTAGACGTCTTTCGCCGCTTTAGGTGGGATGCATGACACTATCAGGCGGTGTACCTCATCCGCTGTAAAAGGGCAGAGTGTAAACAAGCACTCCGCGGCGGGCCGAGCATCGCGCAGCTGGCACAGGGCGCTGGCGACGTCGGCGCGCGGTGCCCCGCACGCCGCCGCGGCACCCAGGAACCTACAATTCATTGCATCCAATGCATTTTTCTTACTTTCAAATTTTGACCCATCATTTTTTAGAATAACGTCTGTCACATCTAATACAGGGCTATTATTTTTCCCCCGTTCCTTATTTATCACATTCCACATGGCTTTAGAAGTAATACTGTCAGTATTACGTTTGCGCATTAGTAATATCATGAGCAGAAGCGAAGCAGTACCGCATTCACATCGTCCCGCTACCGCGCATCCCGTGCCAGTCAGGAAGCACTCATTGAAATGTAGGGGCGTAGTAAAAAATGGTATCGCGTCGACTGACAGCTGACACTGACATTTGACACTTTTCTCATATCGTACTGCCTCCGCACCGACAAATCAGAAAGTCGCCTAAGTGTCTCTTAAAAGCATCTTAAACACAACCTATCACAAGTTGACCAAGACACAGCAGCAGTAATAATGCTACTGAGTCAATTTCACCAAACGGGCATTTTTGTCAAATTCCCATGGAATTTTGAAATACCAATAATATATAGAAAATTTTATGCTGATAATTTGATAAAAAAATTGATAAACACAAATTTTCTTACGGGGTACTTATACATATAAAATTACGGAACTTATTGCAATTTGAAAATTTGACCAGGGCACGGGAATTTATCTGTCCATGGGAATTTCCTTTTCTTAGTAAAAATTGTATTAAAATTATTATTTACCATCTAATTTATCAAGAATTATAAAGTTCAATTGTATCGAAGTTATTTAGCCTAATTTTACCAATCATGGTTTCAAGTTTCAACCGAGGAAATTTATATTAACCAAAAATCTATATTTTAAGTTAAATTTCTCTTTATACAATCACATAGCAACTCGTTTGCAGAAAATCATACAAGTATTAATATTTAAAACTATCACTAAATGCAGATGTACATATAGACGCTCGCAACTTCAAAAAAGTCACGGGTACGTTGCTGACCTTTTATAAAATTTGAGATGTCCGCTTACTTGTTTGCCACCGTCGTTGTATATAAAATGCGTATGTATCGATATATACCTACATGATTTGATGTACATAATGTTCATTGACTTTGTTTATTGATTCTTTTCAAATATTTAAGAAGCTAAGTGTAATTGTAGAAGTTGGCCTGTTTTTTTAAATAAACGCATAAACTACAACTCTAATCGATATACTTAGTACAAATTATATTTATTTATGCATTTCATCCATAATTATTGTTATTAAATGCGGTTTATTAACAAAATAAGTGACCCTTCCCAATTCCCGTGCCCCAAAATCAGCTGTTTTGGGTAAACAAGCTATGGGAATTAGGACACGGGAATTGGAAATCGATATAAAAAAATCATAAAAAAATCAAATCACATGTTAATAATATTTTAAGTTATCGTTTATATAGAGACACCAAAGTGCTTTATAATGCATACATATGATAATTATTACTTATGTAAGAATTTGAATTTCTAAGGGCCACCGAAATTGCAAGCAAAAGCAAAAAAATTGTCGCCCACCCAGAAACCGAAGTACTTAGGTGGTTTACTCGAACTTATATAATAGCTGACATTTGAGAGCACATGTGAAGCAGGACGCGAAGCTGATCAAATGTAAACGATGGCTGCCAGGGACCTTTGAATTTTGCCGACAAAATTTAACTCTCGCGCTCGGACGATTTTTAAACATCAATTACAAGTTATTCACTACAGTGAAGTGAATAGTGTCTGTGCTCAGTGATAGTAAATATAATCGAGTTAAAGTTTTTAACACGAAATCAGTGATTCTAATGTACAGTTTTTGATAGGAATTTTTGATTGATTCAAAACTAGATGCCGGACAGGGCACGGAGTCTTAATTTGAGCGTTTAGGTATTTTTTAATGTATTTTAAAAACAAATAAGTCAGTGAATTTGAGTGGACCTCAACGTGGAAACATGTATTCTTTATGAAAAAAAAAATGGTACGTATTATCTCATGCTACACTACGATTTTCAGCTCGGACACAAAAAAAATCGAGTTTAGAAAATGACCCTACTGCATGACAACGGCAACTCATCCAAATAAACCAATCGTAATGCAATAAACACACAAGCCTCTGTCTAGACTCCTCATTTATTGGACTTGTAAATAAACCGATTAATAAAACACTTTTCAAGCTAACTGCATTGCCATAAACGCTAGTCGAACATAAACCGCATTTAAATACTGTTTTAATTGCTTTCTACACTTTTACGAGGCAAAGGAATTATAAAATTCAAATTCTAATCATCACCTCTCATCTTTATACCCATACCACCTCCTATCATCTCAAAACTGTTACGTAAATACAACTCTACAAGCAAAAAAGTAAGAATCTTTTTCCCAAAACACGGTGGCGAGATAAGAGGTTGTGAAAGCCATGTCAGTACGCTATTAAACAAGCCACTGTTATTTTAACGCCCACAAACCAAATCAAAACTAATATATTGACATGAAAACCAAATTAGCAGCGCCACGAACCAGCCTCGCCACAAATCATACTCAATAACCAATAAACAAAAAAACCATAACACATAAGTCGTTCTTCGCAGCTTGCTATACAAAAGAATGGTTATAATTTTAAAAAGAGCTTAAGTTCTACGTAGTTAAACCTTTTTTTATCCAGTTCTAAGAAGGACGATAATTGGCTCGATATTGAGCTAAATAATAGGCTATAAGAGGCCAAATTTGGACCATAAAATAATGATCAAATTCGTTAGGCCCCGGGCGAAGTTTAGAGGTACGTGTGTTAACAAATTTTCGAGTTTCTGGATTGATGACGGGTAATCAGTGGTGATTGTGCTTCCTATTCATACTTATTATGTTGCTATCTCTAGAATTGATGGTAATGAGCAAGACGTCGCTTGCGAGGCATCAAGGGCTTACAAAATATATGTCTGAAATAGTGGAAATCTAGCATCATCTCAGTCTGTGTAATATTTGCCGTTTTTAATCGACTTAGAGGTTATTAGTTCTCGTTTGTATGTTCTTCGTGATTAAATTAATGTTATATTACGGACTTTGCAGAAGAAACTGAGAAATTAAAACTGTAGTTTATTTATCTTAATTTCGACCAAGATTGAGTCTTGGATTGTATCTTCAAAATCGACATTCTTCATGAATTTTATTGGCAGATGATTTCTCAGCGACCTGCTAGTCATCATCATCATCATCATATCAGCCGAAAGACGTCCACTGCTGGACATAGGCCTCCCCCAAAGAGTGCCACAATGACCGGTCTTGCTTGACCTGCTAGTACTCGTAATTAATACAAATAACGTGCGTAAGGTTGACATGAATGATAATTTATACGGCTTAACCTTACGTATTTGAAGAAGCTACGTAATCACCTCCTGGGCTTTCATTTGGATCATCAATTTTGGTTCTCAATGTGTTTCAGCCACCCTCATTCGGTACTGTTCCGACTAAAATCGCCGCACGTCGTGTGCACAGGCTCTTTTCTCGGATAGGAACAGATCGTGAGGATATGTAAATGAAACAATGTAAACACGAAGTGCTATTTCACAGACCGTACTTCGGAGTATATACTTAGTTGCCATTATAACTGTGGCTAGATCCCGCGGAGTTGCTATGGCACTATGACTCTTAAAAAGTGTTTTAAAGTCTTTCCAACTGAAACTTATTTTTTTAACTTGTGTTTTTATAGGCAGCGATAAGATAAAGCGATAGGAGTTCTGAAAAGTTAAGTAATTCAAGGAAAAACTGGGTTACTAATGTAAACTAAAAAAAAAAATTAAAAATGAGATGTAACTAAATGTATACTAATGTAAGCTTAATAGCTTAGTTCTCGGCACAACCACTGCCGATCTGTTAGCGATAATCTCAATAAATACTACACCGATTTGCACAAAGCTTTCCATCAGTAATGTGAATCAGGTACTATGTTTATATTTTTACTCGTCAGAAGGAATGTATCTGTCATTATAGATGCGACCATCATTGACATCCAACGTCAAAATATATGAGTTCTCCTTAAGGGGAGGTATCCCCAACGCAACTGTCCCGCTCTAACACGCGTGAGTTTACAATTAACCATCCCGCTCTCTACGCAAGCTCTGCGCGCAGTTTTGTGAATATTTAGCTATAGTCATTAAGCCAATCATTTTATCAAAGCAAACCCTGCGAATTTGTCTATAACTATTTACGATCTTTAATTGAGTACAAAAATTAAATATTAAATATCAGTAATATAGCCGTAGTATTGAAAATACATTCCAAAAAGGGGTAACTTCGCGATTTTTTTCTATCGAGTGAAATTCATCAGATCATGTAACTGACTGCGATTTTGACTAGACAAGATCCTTATGTAACACATAATTTTTTTTTAGATTTTAAGACACTATATTCTATGTCTCAGATGGTTTTTAAAAACTCAAAAGTGGTAATACACGGCCTTAAAATACATGTCTCAACGAAAACCGAGTGGTATGCCAACATTGTCGACGCTATGACAATTTGACATAGTTAGGCACAGGCTAATATTATAGTGGAAGCCTAGCGCAGCCCTGGCTATTTCAGACGATCATTAGGGCGTTTGTATAACCCTAAACCCACACGACGTACCGACAGCATGGCAGAATAAAAATATTTACAGGAAAATTTGAAAACAAATCTTGAACTAGGTACCTAAATCTTTTTGTAAATCATTATACCGTGCCGTTTTGTTTTCAAATCGTCTAAAATTAAGATTTACTACCAGTACCTACTACTAACTACCATAATTTTTAAATTGTAACTGACCCAAGGCATACATACCTACCTACGATGCAACCGTACATTTTTTGACCGGAATTAACAAATATCAACTAAACCTTAGCATTTCCAATACCTATTCAACGGATACCGACCAAAATTAGTTTTCGAGAACAATCTCGAAAACTAATTTTGGGAAATCGAGGGAAGCGTCCAGTATGACCATCTATATATCCTGCCTCCATGCTTTAGAACTTTTAGAAGTACGAGTACCTATAGGTATCCAAACTCACAAAGCTCGTATTTTTGCTAACAATTCTCAGGACTAACCTAAAGGAATATACAAGCGTACTCATCACCTTACACAGTGCACTCTGATCCCTCATAATTGCACCCATAAAGACCTTGTAGACGCAACTCCCCGGGCAGTGGTACTGACAAGGCATATTTTTAGAATAGTATAATTCGGACTCTCCTTTACACGAATAAGAAGAAGAAGCGTACTCATGAGATTGTAAGAAATAAAAAATGTTATATGAATGAACCTATGCATTTTTTATTGTCATACGTAACAAATAAATTTATTTATAGCTTGTCCAGTAAAAGTATGCTTACGAACGAGCTGGCAGCATTTGCTTGTTGTTGTTATAATTTGTGTAATAGAAGAGATAAGATATAAAATCATATAAATATTATTGTCGAGCTGAATTCAGCTTTCTTTCTACGACATTTTCTTGAACACGGCAGGAACTGCCGGGTAAACCTCGTATTTTATACTTTATTTGCCGACAGTCCGGGGCGTGCCCCTCACGACGCGGGCGCACCCAACCCCTTAAAACCAAAACACCGCAAGTTTGTATCGGAACCATACAAATTCATACATTTCTGTTTCCGAGGCGGTCTGTACTTCAGCGCCATTACGCGCATTAACTAATATTTAAACACATCGCGATATCGTGACCTGACTGTACACAGCATCGTTGAAATATGGTGGCAGTGGTTTGCTGTTTGATATTTGTTAAAAAACTAATGTTTACTTTATTCATTGATCAAACGAACGAAACGAGAAATGTTCTTTCGAATCTACTGAAACAATCTGGCCTATGTATTATGTATGTAAGTACCTATATAAATTGTGTATTTGACTGTAACTCGAGTACCTATCGTTGGTCAGAATGTCGACCTACTTTTAATACAATTTCGCTATTTATCCGCTACCCAATTGTTATTCGAACGATCGCTTTTTAGCGATGAGATCGCCTGTTTACATTTTTATTTCCAAAAAAAATGTGTGAAAAATGATGGGTTTGTATTGGAGAGCAATAAATTATGCCTGGGAGCCGATTTTTGAGTGTCGAACGCTCGACTTTTTACTCGAGATCTGTCAAAATACTATGACGTTTTGACAGATGTCGAGTCAAAATTCGAGCATTCGAAACTCAAAAATCGGCCCCCTGCGCCTAAATAATTTCATATAGCAATTACTTATCTGAGGCGACAACGACTTCTACGCGGACGAAGCCGCGGGCAAAAGCTAGTTACATATATATATATATTCATTTTAAAGAACCCAAGGGCCTCGCAAAACCCCCAAAACAAATCCAACTCACGACGAATAAAGGCTCTCCACATAATTGGTACTGAACAAATTCACATTGATATTTCGTGATGGGAAAAAAATACAAAATCGCCGACGATCGAATGTATACATCGATATTCCACTCCGGGGTACAGCACTACCAACACCACAAAGCCAATGGCAAGAACTTTATTTCTATGTGTGTAAGGTTTATTTTTGGCTGTGTCAGTGGTAAATATAAGTTGGTATTGTTGTAATGGGGCACTTACGAACCCAGCAAATTGTCCAGAATTGCAACGAACGAACAAGGTGTCAATTTGGCAGAGTTATGAAAGTTCCCTTTTCTGAGAACTATTTGTTTTAAAAGTGGGCGTCGGTTTATTGAATGCGCGCGATTGCGGGCTATAAAGTATGGATGCAAATGAGATATTCCCGATATTAGGTATGAAGTTTAAATTGATTTTGTTACGCGGCGCGGGCGAGAAACTGTGTTTGCGGGTTTGTAAATAATTGGTTAGTAGGTATAATAAGAGAGCATTTTACTACCGGAATATGATAAGGATTTATGTTATAAATGAGTTCAGATGGATTAAATCTTTATAATTGCATTAAAAAGAATATTACGTGTAAACTGATATTTTTAAAAGGGAGAACAAAAAAATCAGTACGTTCCAAATAACATATGAAATAGTAAAATTACACAAGAAGTATCAAGAATTATCTTAAATGGGATCGCTTAGTCCCAATATTTTTGGATATATATCGACATCGATAAATAAAATTTTAAATCATTTATCGATATCGATAATCAAGCGTCCGACACCCTTCCTTCCCTAGAGCACCGAACGAGATTTATATCATATCATTACGTATAAAATATTTCTTTTAAAGCTATAATTAGTTGTTATTAATATTATAAATAATGTGCCTCGAGCACTGTTGATACAGCCTCGGTAAAAAAAAGTTAAACGCCAGGGCCAGACCCGTCGCTATGTGGAACGAATTTCTAAATATTACTCATCTCTCTTTCATTCGATTATATTTTATGTGTAGCGTGAGAGAGACAGAGTGGATTTAAGATGCAGAAATGATAGCAGTTTGCGGTTTGTATTGGACTAAGCAAATATATTAGCAACTTGGCTCAATGGGTATAATTATTCGCATATTTGTAATGTTGTATAATTATTTGTTCAAATACTTTGGTGTTCAGTCAATTCATTATGTTTTATTAACCATGTAAGTGTCTACAACTAGAACCTGGTTAAATAGCTTTCAAATTAGAAACAAATATTTTAGAGCTGAATAGAAGTAAGAGAAATGAGAGAAATATAAAATATTTTGTGTTAAATACGCCACAACTTTAACAGTTCCAAACTGGTTCAAAAAGTAATTTACATAAAACCTAGCCTATCTTAGATCGCTATTTTCATATAATACCGTTTTAGTTATTTGTTAAAAAGAACGTTTTACTGAAAACGATATTCGACACACATTCACATATTATTGCGGTAGCCGGTATCCAATAACGTTTCTGGATAGGTTAAGTTTATATATATAAAAACTTAATATCGTTATAACTAAAAAAATGTGATACTGGTTCAAACGATATAATATCGTTATTCTTACAATATTTTGAGCCATTGACAACTTATCGACAAGCTGCATTTTCACATGACGTCAATATCAAAACGAATATACCTAACGTTATTTTTATATCGTTATGCGAAATATTGATATTGATTTATATCGATATTTATTAATCACTAATGGAATAATACCGTTATGATATGGCTGTCTTTATAGCAAAACGAAATAGTACATTACTTACCAAGGGCGATAAAAAAAAGAATGTCTCAGATCGCAGGTATTTTAGCCCGAGCCGAAGGCAAGGGCGATAAATATGCGATCTGTGGCTTTCTTTATTATCGCCCGTGGTTAGTACAACATTTTATGTCACCCCCTGGCCAGGAAGTGGGTTCGTTCGCGCGCGGAGCGTGCGATAATGGCCACTTTATGGCCAGGTGTGACATAAAATAACTTAAACGCTTGAATTTAAAGAAATTAAAGTTGAACTTCAAAGCAACAGAATATCAATTTAATTGCATTGCCCCAAAACATTAGGTACTTATATTTATGCCAAAAGCAATTATACGATAAGTACCTATAATAGGAAGTCATCAGGTCTCATAAAACTTTATGATACCTATCCAGTTAAAGAAAAATCCCATAAAATGTCCAATTAAATTTTATTTTGAACGAACCCTGTGTTTTCCGTAAACGTCGAAAGAAAAATGGCGTTCCGCGTGTTATTACCAATAATATAAAATAAATGAAGAATAAATCGTGTCCCCCATAAAGAAACCATCTGCTATCACTCATTATACCCTTCAGCGAACACATTAAAAAAACTTACCCCGAAATCTTGAAAAATTACCTTTTATGCTGGTAATTTGCACATACTGGTAACACCGCGCCAAATTGCTCTGCAACCAAAAACGCATTACCGTGATAACAATCAAATTTCAGCCCTATTGCAATTTGTATAAGAACGAGCTAGCATGCATTTTGTTATTTAGCAAATTGGAAATTCGCAGCAATTTCAGTTAATTGATTTTGTGTCTTATCTCTTTGTAATAAGGTAGTTTATTAGTGGTAAGCGCCGGTTGGTTTTGCATCGGCAAACATTACTTTACGCGGCCATTATTGAATTTACTTTATATAATAATGTTTAATCGCTGGAAAGTATCGAGTGATGCTGCCTTGTTACTGCACGAGGGATGGATTGAATCGATAATTTGAATAATCGTTTAACACTTCGCACGCTTTGTATGTAGATACACTGGTGCCGAGTCATTTTCGATATTTAAGATCACGGAATACAATTGGTCAATTCAAGAACACTTTTTAGCGTGAATTGACACCTAGTAATTGGTATATTTTGTGAATTTTGATCATAAAATAATAATGAAATAATATTAAATATTACAAATCATCATCAGTCGTGTAATGCCATAGGTGCACAGTTTTATCGGGTTTTGCTCCAGTTAGTAGCAATTCAATTCAATTCAATTCAATTCAAATAATTTATTTCAGAATAAATCCATATATGGTTAGTTACATTATTATACTTATATCTATGTTAGTGAGGTTACATCTATACATATAATAAAGCAGAAGAGGGTCGAAAATCTGTACATTGAAGATATTAGTAAAAAAATCGATGGAGGGGTCTAAGAATCGATAACAGAACACGTTTCAACTGTTTTTAGAATTCATGTCTGTTTGTCTGTTTGTCTGTTTGTCTGTTTGTCTGTTTGTCTGTTTGTCTGTCTGTTTATATGTCTAACTATCACGCGAAAACTAGCGAATGGATTTTAATACAGCCTTCACTAATATGTTTATTGGATCTTCGGCCAGGTTATAGGCTATAAAAATCATACAGGTTAGGGATGAAAGGGGGTGAAAAGAGGGGTTAAACTTTGTATGAGAAGTCTTTCAGTTTATGATTTACAGGCTTGAAAGTTGGTAAGTATATACATGGACGCAAAGTAAATAGAACCTCATTCAAACATTGTATAATAAACAGATAGTATTTGAAAAAATGGGGGGTGAAATAACAATACCTCTGCCTCTCAAGGCTATAGACAAAAATACAAAAGTCCCTCAAACCATATTAACTGTTTGAAATGAGAGATCTAATTATGTTGGTCAGTCAGTCGCTATCAATATTCACAAACCTTACTACGCAACCTCGGTTTTTTTTTGTTTTCGATGGAGGGTACTTTACCTACGCAGAGCGGCGGGCTCTCGGTTGCATGGTAGCACTTGCGACATGTACTACCTATATATTAAGTATGCGCATTTTGGTATAAAATATTGTTTTTTGAGGTGCTCATTACAAGAATGATACTTATCCATTTTCAAATTGAAGATGGCGGACATTTACTTATTTACTTTTCTTAATAATCGATATGAGTTTCATCTTTGAGGTTCTTCGAGGTGCCGATTAGTTGCGTTTTCCGTCAGCAAAATGTATAAAATACGTTCAGCGCGTAACCGACATAAATTTAAGGTATATTGGTATTCGTTATTAAAACATACATACCTACGTAACAATAAACATCAAGTATGACCAAATTCGAACAGGCGGATTGGAAAGCAAAAAAAACCGGCCAAGTGCGAGTCGGATTTCGCACATTTAGGGTTCCGGACCGACCGCGAAGTTAAGTTGGTTTTTATAGGAAAAATAAGGAAATTTCAAAGAAAAAATCTAATTTATCAATATATTAGTATTTGTTGGTAAAAAATACGCAATAACAATCATTATTACCAAATTTTTAATTCATCGGAACAAAATTTCGTAAATTCCAATAATTTATGTACAACAAAAATATCTATTCAACTACCTCTTTACAAAGCCACTTAATAGGTCAACAAATTTTTTTTGTTCAATATTTCGCGCTCGCTGCTCTCGCGTTTTCATCTACATTGCTTGATGCGTATGAAGTATTTTCTGTACCTGAATCATAATGTTCGAATCATTTCGCACTAGCTTTTTTATCAACATTACTTGACGCGTAGGAATTATTTTCCGTAACTGCATCATAATGTTCGAAAAATTTCGCGCTCGCTACGCTCGCGTTTTCATGTGCATAGCTTCATAAGAATGAAGTATTTCCCGCACCTGCATCATAATGTTCGAAAATTTTCGCGCGCCGTACGCTCGCGTTTTCATCTACATTACCTATAGTTAATGCGAATGATGTCTTTTCCGCACCTGCATCAGAATGTTCGAATCATTTCGCGCTCGCTGCGCTCGCGTTTCATATACATTACTTAATGAGTGTGAAGTATTTTCCGCACCTGCATCATAATGTTTGAAAAATTTCGCGCTCGCTGCGCTCGCGTTTTCATCTACATTACTTGATGAGCATTTTCGGCACCTACATCATAATGTTCGATAATTCCCGCGCGCCCTACACTCGCGTTTTCATCTGCATTATAGTTGATGCTTATGAAGTCTTTTCCGCACCTGCATCATAATGTTCGAAACATTTCGCGCTCACTACGCTCGCGATCTCATCTTCATTTCTTGATGCGTATGAAGTATTTTCCGCACCTGCATAATAATGTTCGAAAAATTTCGCGCTCGCTGCGCTCGCGTTTTCATCTACATAACTTCATGAGTATGAACTATTTTCCGCACTTTACTAAACTTTAGCGCCCGCTACGATCGCTTTTTCATCTAAATTACAGATGCGTTTGAAGTCTTTTCCGCACCTGCATCATAATGTTCGTAAAAATTTCGCGTTCGCTATGCTTGCGTTTTCATCTGCATGACTTGATGCGTATGAATTATTTACCGCACCGGCATCACAATGTTCGAAATATTTCGCGCTCGCTACGCTCGCGTTTTCATACACATTACTCGATGAGTGTGAAGTATTTTCCGCACCTGCATCATAATGTTCGAAAAATTTCGCGCTCGCTGCGTTTGCGTTTTCTTCTACATTACTTGATGAGCATTTTCCGCACAACCTACATCATAATGTTCGAAAATTTTCGCGCGCCGTACGCTCGCGTTTTCATCTACATTATAGTTGATACGTATGAAGTCTTTTCCGCGCCTGCATCAGAATGTTCGAAAAATTTCGCGCTCGCTGCGCTCGCGTTTTCATCTACATTACTTGATGAGTATTTTCCGCACCTACATCATAATGTTCGTAAAAATTTCGCGTTCGCTACGCTCGCATTTTCATCTGCATGACTTGATGCGTATGAATTATTTTCCGCACCGGCATCATAATGTTCGAAATATTTCGAGCTCGCTGCGCTCGCGTTTTCATACACATTACTTGATGAGTGTAAAGTATTTTCCGCACCTGCATCATAATGTTCGAAAAATTTCGCGCTCGCTGCGTTCGCGTTTTCTTCTACATTACTTGATGAGCATTTTCCGCACTTACATCATAACGTTCAAAAAATTTTCGCGTGCCGTACGCTCGCGTTTTCATCTACATTATAGTTGATGCGTATGAAGTCTTTTCCGCGCCTGCATCAGAATGTTCGAAAAATTTCGCGCTCGCTGCGCTCGCGTTTTCATCTACATTACTTGATGAGTATTTTCCGCACCTGCATCATATTCGAAACATTTCGCACTCACTACGCTCGCGTTTTTATCTTCATTACTTGGTGCGTATGAAGTCTTTTCCACACCTGCATCAATGTTCGAAACATTTCGCGCTCGCTGCGCTCGCGTTTTCATCTACACTATTTGATGCGTATGAAGTATTTTCCGCACCTACATCGTAATGTTTGAAAGAATTCGCGCTCGCTGCGCTCGCGTTTTCATCTTCATTACTTGATGCGTATGAAGTATTTTCCACACACGTATCAGAATATCCGAAAAGTTTCGCGCTCACTTCGCTCGCGAGCGTTTTCATCTACATCTATAATAAGTTAATAACATATATTTAGTCCTCTGTCATGTTTCATGTGGGCGCATTGAGCCGGCGTGCGCAATGTTTGGCGAGACAACCCGGCGAAATACGGTGTAGAAGTTGATATGGATATGGATACTGGATATTCACGCGAATGAAGTCGCGGGCAAAAGCTTAGATAAATAAATTTAAAACTGGACTACCCGTGCGAAACTGGGGCGGGTTATAAATGCGAAAGTAACTCTGTCTGCCTGTTTCCTCTTAAAATGTTCAACCGATTTAGATGAAATTTGTTATGGATATAGTTTGAGTCCTAGGGAAGGACATAGGATACTTTTATCCCGGAAACCATCCCTTAACGGGGTTTAAGTTAGAATGGAAGAGAGATAACTAGGTAAGCGCATGAAAAAGAAGAATGAAATAACATTCTAACGCGATGACGCGAGTTCTACGCAGACGAAGTCGCGGGCAAAAGCTAGTAATAAATAAAATTATAAAATTAATTCAGTATTACTTAAAATTAATAGGAACAACTGAAACATAACTCGATGTGACACAAATCAGGGCTATTTGATATATTTAACAAGTGTCCTGACCTTTAATATATTTGCACTGGCTAAAATTAATGTAAGATTTTATTGGTCAAAATACATATATACATGTTATATACTTAGCTTAGGCTGCCGGCGGCAATCTAAATTAGGTTTTTTTTATATTTTTGTGTTTTGTAAAAGTGTATTTATGTTTTTTACCTTGTATACAATACAATACAAATACTCTTACAATTACACAACACAACTACAACACACAATCACAAACCATCTTGTATACAATTATTTTATTTACCCTAACTTAAGTTTAAAAACGGAACAAAGAGAAATAATATTGTGCTGAAGATGCTGATGTGATAATGATGCGTTGTGCGAGAAAATTGGATATAAATTTTCTAAATTCTATTTTTATCGTAATATTCATAATCAATTTTGTAATGTTGCCAGCTCAATGGACGGTGCGGCCGATTGAACTGAACGATTTACCCTGAAAACCTAACTGAACGAGAGAATTCAAAACAAATGTGTACTTTAGGTAAATTAATATTAATTTACGAACTTTAGGTACTTTATTTTCCGAACTGTATAAAACCGGGGTAATTTTAAAATAAACCTGTTAAATTTAGATTTAGTTTTTGTGTACTTACTATTACTTAATGAGGAGTAAATAATTATGATGTTGTGTTTATGATATAAATATTACGAAGCTGGATTGAATCCCGGCCGGGGCATTTATTTGTGTGATGAGCACGAATATTTGTTCTCGGGTCTTGGATGTTTTCTATGTATTTAAGTATTTATTTATCTATATAAGTATGTATATCGTCGCTTAGTACCCATAGTTCAAGCTTTGCTTAGTTTGGGACTAGGTTGATTCGTGTAAGATTATCCACAAATATTTATTTATTTTATTTATTGATTATGATTTTACGTTTATCGACACGTCCCGTCCCTACGGCAGGGCGTGGCCCGCTATAACTTATCCCGGCTCTAAATAACTGTGCGCTAACTGATCGCCATTTTAATTGTCCATCTCGAAATGCCCATTAAATTAATTATCATTTGAATTAACTGTTTACACGGGTTTCATCGCCTATTTATACATGCGGGCAAAGCGAGAAAACATTTCGCCGAGTGTTTATGATATCAATACTTTTTTTTATAGTCTATTATGTGTCCCACTGCTCTCGTGGCCCGGCGGCGCCTGCGTACCGCATGCGGTATCTAAGGTTACGCAACGTGGGCGGCGGTCAGGACTTGGATGGGTGACCGCTTTGAGTGGTTACTAACTGAGCGCTCCCGTGCTTTGGAAGGCACGCTAAGCCGTTGATCCCGGTTGCTGTCTATGGCAGCAGTCGTTAAGCCAAGTTGGAGGCCTTCGGGCGGCTTGAGAACTTCTAACAGTCAAGTTGCCCACTCACTTGACAAAGCCAAATCCCAATAAGGTCTAGTTTCCCCTCGGGGTTGGAAGGTCAGATGGCAGTCGCTTCCGTAAAAACTAGTGCCTACGCCAAATCTTGGGATTAGGTAGCGGACCCCAGGCATCCTTCAGGATGCAACTGTACTGGGATAACGCTAGGAGGATGATATGTGTCCCACTGCTGGGCAAAAATTAACAACTCTAGTATGTTAGAGGCACATAAAAAATACCGGCTAAGTGAGTGTCGGGCTTCGCACATGTAGGGTTCCGAACCGAAATAAGGGAATTTCAAGAAAAAAAGTGATATATCAATAAATTAGTATTTTTTGTAAAAAAAAACGTAATAATGAATATTGTCACCAAATTTCAAGTTCATAGGTTAATGGAAAGTTAAAAAGTTCTTCGGAACTAATTTTATGGAGAGCGACGGAGGATGGACCGACGCGTTAGTGACAGCAATAGGGTTCCGTTTGGACCCTTTGGATACGGAACCCCAAAACTAACAACCTAATACTGCTGATTTGCACAGATAAAACACTAATTCACATCGAAACCCGGTTTTGATCAGGGATGTTGCGGATATCCGCATTCGCATCCGCAACCGCAGAACTTTCGCATTGTTTTGAAGCTCCGCTTCCGCATCCGCATCCGCAAGAAACAATGCGGAGCTTGATGCGGATGCGGAGTTGAAACAAGTCGTCACAGGAACGGCTTAATAGCGGCGCCGCGTGTGCTAGGTAAAGTAGGTAAATTCGCTATTACGCAATAGAATATGATCCATTGCGAAATCCTTTGGGCCCAAAAAAGGCAGCCAAGTTACTTTTTATCAAATATAACTCACTTATTTTTAAGTTTTTAACTACTAATAATTTTTCTTCTAATAATGAAATTACTAAAACGTACAATTTGTCGTTTTATTATGTATTTTATCTTACATCCGCATCCGCATCCGCTTCCGCGGATGTGAGCCTGTAAAAATCCGCATCCGCATCCGCGGATGTTAAAAAATCTGGATACGCAACATCCCTGGTTTTGATGTACATTTGGTCTAGTAACTGTACAAATCAGTATTTTTTTTGATGCGCAGTCAGTATTTTTTGATAAGCGATTGAATATTATGAAGTAAATTATGAGTAATCCATCACAAATCGTTGCAAGTTATAACTAACACACTCATCTATTTTTTTTAATGATTTACTATTAATAGAGCTTGGAGTATGTGAATTAAATAAAGCTTTAGTTTATTAAGGCGTCGGAGAAAGCGATTATAAAGACATCAACGGGCAGTCGGGCATTATTTTCGATAATATACAACCAGAGTACTTTTGTAGGGCATGGTTGTAGTTGTGAACTTGTGACACATACGAACACATAGCCAACGTGAACACATAGCTCCTACGCTGACGCACACATAGATAATGTGCATGTATTGCTGAACACACAACCATGGCTCACCCGCGCTCGCTCGTGAGATAAAGGTCTAACCAACAAGGTCCAGTTTTCCCTCTGTGTTGGGAGGTCAGATGGCAGTCGCTATTGTGAAGCTAGTTTCTACACTTAGAAAAAAACTTTACTTATTATCACTAAAGTTTAGTTAGGGTTACAAAATTTTACTTAACGGCATTACAACATTTTTTTTGTAATAACTACAAACCATTTTTTTAGGGTTAACAAAAATTTTTTAGGGATACCAAAAAGTATTACTAAGGTCGTGTAAAACATAGCTTTTGCTAGTAATGCCAGCTAAACTTTAGTACGTATTAATGACTAAATGAGAAAAAAAACAACTTGGTTTTACTTAGTCGTTTTGTTACTGCCCTAAATACTAAATTTTAGTCATTAATACTAAAGTTTAGCTGGCATTACTAGCCAAACCTGTTTTACACCACCCTATTATTACCTTTTGTTATCCCTATAAATGTTTAGTTACCTATGCCTGTAAAACCAATTTGCAGTTATTACAAAAAAAAAATTGTTGTCGTGCCGTTAAGTAAAATTTTGTACCCCTAACTAAACTTTAGTGATAAAAAGTAATGTTTTTTTCTCAGTGTGATGACAAAGATGATCATCTATTGGACACTAAGGTGTCGAGTACTGGGATGTTTAACTTATGTATACAAACGTAATGATTAATGAAAGTCTTGAGAGAGACAATAAATCAAATACCCACACATACGCTCATTAAGGGTCTAGTTCTAGACCTCAGCATGGGACAAGGACAAACATACATTTGTAAGTGCTACTAGAAGGGAGCCTTCTGATTGGCTACCACTTAATCCAGTTTCTGCGCGAGAGTGCATTGGGAGACTGCGCAAAAGCACCATAATGTGATGTAATGCCGGCGCCAGATATAGCTTCATTGTTTGATATATCAAACAATGTATATACTAACAAAGCATTTTTGACATTTAATAAAAAGTAAAAAAATAAAATCGTTTTTTCCCAAAAAAATACATGGCAGCTTAACCTAGAACCCGCCAAACTGTATAACAGTTTGTTGGAAGTTTGTTGGTTGGTTGTTGGCAGTAGTTCATTTGACTATCAGTCAACATCCCTATGTTGCTAAAAAAACTGCTCCATTACTATCAAAAACTATAATAAAAGCATCGTAAGATATACGTTAATCAGTTTATTAAATTTTCCAATGGGTACTTTCCGTATACTTTTGTTATAATTTGGGTTCAAAACATTTAAACGCCTACGAAGCCGGAGGTCCCGGGTTCGAATCCCGGCCGGGGCATTTATTTGTGTGATGAGCACGAATATTTGTTCTTGGGTCTTGGATGTCTTCTATGTATTTAAGTATTTATTTATCTATATAAGTATGTATATCGTCGCTTAGTACCCATAGTACAAGCTTTGCTTAGTTTGGGACTAGGCTGATTTGTGTAAGATTGTCCACAAATATTTATTTAAATATTTGTAAGGCCACTTTATAAGATTAGTAACAATTTCGTGGACATAAAACCGAAGACGTTACTTTTACAGTCGACTTATAAAGAGGCCAATTGGGCGTTTACTGTCGGCATGTAGTGGTCGTTGCCACCAATTAGTTTTACTGGTTTTATATGAGTATAGTTAATTAATTATTTATGTGATTCATAAGTTTATAAACTATGGGCATGGATATTAAGATTATAGGCATAATACTGCCATAGGCATAGGTATATTTTTGCCTCAACCAAAAAATGCATTAAATATTAAGCTAGGTATATAAAAATGTAAAAATAACAGTATTTTATCTCATCTTAAGTCATATAAGGAAAATATGTGTCTTTTTGTAAATGATTTCTGTAATGTTATTTTTTGTACAATAAAGAATTTTATTAAGTACTACTACATAGGAATTTTATTAAGTACTAAATACAGGAAAACAAAGGAATAAGAAGCCACCAAAAACAGCTTTTTTCTAAATAAAAAATGTTCAACTTCTTTATTATAAGGATTATACTTGATGAAAGAGTTCATTTCTACGTATGTTTTATTGTTATGGCAATATAAGCAACTTAATTTTACGGTTGGTACTGTAAATGGTCCTCAAATGTGCGAAGTCGGACACGCACTTGGCCGATTTTTTATATTTTAACATTATTTTCAACAAACCTTATCATCTTTTTCATCTTCATTATAGAATAATATAAAAACAATTAAATACCAATGACCCTCCAATGCCATCTTTTACAGTCCCAATAACGTCATAATTGTAAATTAAAAGATAATGATTCGCGTGTCCAGACCCCAAACAACCACCCAAACCAAAAACGTTGTAAGTCCCATACAAATCACAAAAACATACATCTTTTTATAACTAGTACATTATAACCAGCAATACGCTGCACTATCCATTGGTAGACTTTATCTCGTTAAAATAAGGTCGACTATAAGTCAATTGAAAGCGCGTTCGGTGATATCATTCAGTTCAGATATAAAAGGTTATTTCTGTCTCACAAATTAGACGGAGTTACGGCGAATAAGAATGGGATAGCAGGTGTAAAGTGAACACGCTTCTCACGCTGCTAATAAAATAATATAGCGATAGCATTACATATAATATATGTACGGACGGACACTGTAATTAATTCAAGAGCTCTGTACTTCACACGCGAGATGGAGGAATGTAGAGCTGGGGACTGGTAGAGCTGACAAGGTAGCGCGATTTATCAAATATTATGGTCATGTTTTACAGCCCAATTAGAGTAAAATGTACGTAAAATATGGCCATACAACATACCATGATAGCAGTGCTAGATGAGCTGGAGATAGTTTTAGGCCTGACGAATTTCAACTATTTCAAGTAGGTTAAGTATTGATAATTCTAAGAAACTGATTGAGGACAGGATGCCTTCATTAAAGTAGTAACGAAGCCTATTTTTACTTTTATTGTATGTGTACTTTTATTGTGTGTTTTTGGGTTCAAATTTGTCGTTTTGGGTCATAAACACTTGCAAAAACAAAAGTCGTCTCACCTGTGGTCAATAGTTAACGGCTTATGAGCATGTGAGTTATGATTTTATTACATGGATTTATAGAACCGGAGACGCCGTTTATGCGGGTTACTAGACCAATCCAAAATTAGGCTTTGTGGCCCTTAACTTTTGATATGTCCACAGGAAAGATGCGATGCTAAATATGTTTATGACCCACCTACATATATTGTTTAAAATCCAAAGTCCAAAATTACCTTTAGACCGGCCGGGCCATATTATGATTTAGTACGATTCTAACATGGAAAACTATGGAAAATAACGTGGAAAACTATGGGGAGACGCCGTTTATGCGGGTTATGAGACCAATCCAAAATTAGGCTTTGTGGCCCTTAACTTTTGATATGTCCACAGGAAAGATGCGATGCTAAATATGTTTATGACCCACCTACATATATTGTTTAAAATCCAAAGTCCAAAATTACCTTTAGACGGGCCGGGCCATATTATGATTTAGTACGATTCTAACATGGAAAACTATGGAAAATAACATGGAAAACTATGGGGAGACGCCGTTTATGCGGGTTATGAGACCAATCCAAAATTAGGCTTTGTGGCCCTTAACTTTTGATATGTCCACAGAAAAGATGCTAACCTAAATATGTTTATGACCCACCTACATATATTGTTTAAAATCCAAAGTCCAAAATTACCTTTAGACGGGCCGGGCCATATTATGATTTAGTACGATTCTAACATGGAAAACTATGGAAAATAACATGGAAAACTATGGAAAATAACTTGAAATTGTCGTTCCGATACCGTTCTTATTTTCCTACACCTTTATGTGAGTGAACAAGCCATAAGGATGGATTGTACCAAAACCTAATCGTAAGCGGTATTCGTTAAAATGAGATTGTAAGGAACACATTTAACGTGGATCGCCCTGTAATCGTAATAAGCGAGGCACCCTAAGGCGACTTCCTGACTTGGCGGGGCGGGATTGATATGTGTGATTTTCGTCTTTGACGTAAACTTACTGACGTCGCAAAGATTCCCACTTGACGGAATACTGTCAGTATTACATTTGCGCACTAGTAATATTATGTGCAGAAGCGGACCAGTACTGCCTTCGCATCGCCCCGCTACCGCGCATCCCGCGCCAGTCAGGAAGCATTCATTTAAATGTAGGGGCGCAGTAAAAAGTAAACCGCTACGTCCAGAACGAAATGGGAAGGCATGAAAGTGGCATATGTCCAGCAGTGGACGCAAATATACTGAGAGAGAGAGCGAGAGAAGAGAGAGTAAAAAGTGGTACCTCGACTGACAGTTGACACTGACATTTGACAGTTTTCGCATATCGTACCGCCTCCGCACCGACAAATCAGGAAGTCGCCTTAGTGTTTGCATATATTAGGTCATATCTTCGCACTTAAGCCTATTCTGCGACATTCCCAATCCCAGATCAATCACGGCACTAAACTGTTTGTGTATGAGAAAAAGAGATAAATGCAACATGTTTTCAATTGATATGAAAAGGATGAACTTAGAATTATTACGTCACAGCGGGGCATCTTCCTTCGCCTCTACCAATTTATAAGTCTTTGGATTCCCAAGCGACTATAACATTCTGTTCCGCATGCATTGCTGGCTTCGCATGGAGGGTTTAGGAAAGCTACCAAAAGTGGGAAACAATGGATGCAGTTCTTGTAGTTACGGTGGTGGCATCGTTGATTTTGGTAGAGGTGCTCGTTAGGATGGTATCTTTTAGTTTATTTTCATAACTACCCATATCTATCACTGTTAACGATGTTTATTCAAGCAGTTAAGACGGGGTGACCATCGGTTGTCCATGTCTCGGGATAATCCTTACATTTTGGGCAATTAACTAGTCGGTTTATTATTATTATATAGACATAATGCTATGGAAATGATGGAGATTCTACGTTTTCTTTACGACGTTGGGATAAATTAGTATAAAAAGCGATTAAGTCCCGTTTATCGTAGAGGTTTATAACGTAGATTAAAATACAAAAGGAAATTGTATGTATAAAGGCAAACGCCTTCTGGGGCTTAGGCGAAGTTCAAACGAGACTTAGAAGCAAAACAAAGCTAGAGACGGAAAGTTAACTACAAGAGGATTAAGTGAATTGATTCATGCACAAAATTCTTCTTAGGTCTGAATGCCTTCCGAAATCACATTCAAAAAGTATTTCAAATAAACGTTAAATATATAAAATGTTGGTTTTATAACGGGTAGCATTTAACGAACCACCAAATAAGTTGCCGAATGATGCTCTAAAAAATTACATTGATTACCAATAATACTAGATTCGCACCAAATTTTCAACTCCTTTTAAATATAAAGTGCAACTCAAAGAAGTAACATGTCGATAACCTATTAAATTAAATTGTTACCAAATAAATTAGTCACTACCCAAAAATACTTAATGATCACCTAATTTCAAACACCAAATTTCATATAATTTACATCCAAATATTACAGGGCTCGTAATCCTATTAAAATTATTTACACCCAAATAATTCTTTCGATACCCAGAAATACTACATGACCACCAAATTTCATGCGGCAATTGTTTTTTAACGCCCGTCGCGCAAAGCAGTTCCAATCTAGTCTAACCTCATTGCTAGCACACTGATGCGGTTTTCCATACGGTCCGTCTCGCTCGCACGTCGCACCGCGTGCGAGCAAGACAGCGCTAAATGATTTTATTTTATAGAAGCTTCAAAATTTCTGTAACTTTAATGAGACACGTACATAACATCATTTAATTTAATATATTTTCAACAGTGCTTTCCTTACTGGTCGCATACAGCTATTTGTTCTCAGATGTTTTTGCCTCTACTCTATTCGCTGATAATCGTCAATTTGCCTAGGTAGTAGTATTTTTCTATTCATGACATCTATTTTTATTTCAAACTAGTTGACATTGAAACAGTATTGACGGATCTCCGCTGGCGCGGAGCTCCTATTTTGAGTTCTTTTGGCCCTTCGGGCCGATGCAAAACTAACATAACCTAAACCTACCTATACCTATTTCTACCTATTAACTTCCTTTAATTTTTCCATGAAAGTCTATCTAAATTAATAAAGTAAACTCATTTGAGGACCTTTATCCATTTTCATAACAAACTAACAATTTAATAAATCAACATAACTCATATTCAAATAAAAGATTTCAATCAAACGCGCTCACGTCAACCCATTAAAAAATTAATAATAAAACTTCTTGCAGTTTGTAAACCATCAGCAATAGGTAGTTAGAATGAAACAGCAATAGGTACCTTTCACTCTAACGACATATCAATAGGTTTTATGCTTCAGACAATTCTTTGTATTTGATTGAGTGAGATAGCAGTATACGTGTTATTATTTCACACAGCCACATTGCGCGTTGCTTTTTAAATTAATTTAGAATTTTACTTTCTTTTTTATAACATTTTGGAAATGACTAAAATATTTATAGTGCTAAAAACAATTAATTTGTAACTGTTTACTAAAATGTAGCATGCGATGTGTATAATATTTGGATGTAATTCTAATGAAAAAAGGTGCATGAGATTAGGTGGTAGTTTAGTGTTTTTGGTGGTACTTGACAATTTTTTTGATGCGATTATAAATTTATAGGAACGCAATAAGTAAAATAGGTGTAAGTGCTGCAAAAATAGGTAGAATTTTTTTGGTGACTCGGAATTGCTGATCGATAATTTTTTTTGAGTGTTCAACCTTATTTTAGGGTTCGTAAATTTGATGATATCAAAAGTTATTTAGGTGATCATTTTATTTGTTCCCTTTTATAACTAACGATTTGATCAATTTATTCTAATAACAGCCCGCTAAGCCTTTCATGGTTATGTAATTTTGTAAGTAAGTAATACAATAAAGTTAGCTGAAAAACATATCAATTTAATTAACTAGTTCATATGAATGCGGGCTGTGTCACTTCTTCTTTAAAAATGGCTTTCCATCAAATTTATGATGATTTCGCCAATCAATACTTGTTTAAAGACGTTGTTCGGTACCGACGCCTAGTAGAGTAGGCAACTGATTTTGTTCGGTAGTGGATTCAGCTCGTCGTCGCGCCGAGAGTGCCGAGACGTGTGTTCAGTGTTCACCAACGCGGCGATAAGCAAAATCCTGTGTCACTTTATTTCAGACATTAGTCTCGGATTTTCCCCTAACTCCCAAACCCATTGTCACCCTACCGTAATAAGGCATAAGTTTAGTAGCTATTTGCTCTTTTATAGCTAGCCTGGTAATGATGTTGTAGCCACGGTAGCCCCCCCCCCCTTTCCCCCCTCTTGGCTGACTAATGAACCACTGACGGCCATTGTAGATCGTGATTGCTTCTGATTTGTTATTATAAATTGTTAGTCCATAGATACAGGTCGATGGTGTAATTGCGTGTGACTGCGTGTACATACACGTCAATGATGGAGTTGTATGGAATAGTCATTAATGTATTTCTTTTATTTTTGAGAGGGGTATTGATGGACTTAGTCTCTTGGGTTCTGTCTCTATCCAAACGTAAATACTTATTATTAACAACCCTCTATTACCTAGTAAGGACGAGTTGTGTAACATTTTATACCTGCTGTAAAACCTCTCAAATATGATCCAAACGAAAACCCATTCATTTCTATAAATATATATTTTCTATCAGTAATTATACGTTTTTATTTACATTTGTTTAATTAATAACTGGCATATATATTAAAGTACATATTCCATAAGACCCTCGCCCCGGGTGGGGTCCCAGTGCACGGCAACTTTTCAATGAGCTGGCGAAAACGCTGAGGGATTCCACTGGGTGCAGGCTCTACGGATCCTCGCTCAACGGATCAGCATAGCGATTCAGCGAGGAAATGCTGCCAGCATCTTAGGGACTATGCCTCGGGGATCCAATTTTTAAAATATGTTTTAGTTTACTATAGTTTATCTTAGTTTAGTTTTAATTTTTAGTTTTATAATTAGATTTTAGTTTGTAGGTTACCTTTAATTTTAATTAAATATTGTATTTTACCTAACCTTTTTTTTTAAATATTGTAGGTGGACTGATGACCTTGTAAAGGTCGCGGGAGTCCGCTGGATGCGGGTGGCGCAAGACCGGTCATTGTGGCACTCTTTGGGGGAGGCCTATGTCCAGCAGTGGACGTCTTTCGGCTGATATGATGATGATGATGATGATTGTATTTTAAGTTAATTTTATATTTGATTTAGGATGTGACTTTACATATTGCAGTTAACGTCATAAATTCCATATTTGGACCATAGTTGGATGGACTGGACTGGAGTTGGGTAGGTTTATATATACTGTATTTATTAATGGGATTGGTCTTGGCCGGCAACTAGCCAGGGGCAAAGATGAGGCCGACAATGAAGCGAGCTCACCCAGAAGATGCTTAATTCACTAGTGCTTTTTGAAATGTAAAAGCGATGGAAGATGCCCCGCTGTGACGTAATAATTCTACCTAAGTTCATCCGTTTCATATCAATTGAAAACGTTGCATTTATCTCTTTTTCTCATACACAAACAGTTTAGTGCCGTGATTGACCTGTGGTTGGGAATGTCGCAGAATAGGCTTAAGTGCGAAGTTATTAGTATGCGTAAGGTCTCGGTTATAAGTACTCAGTAATACAGACGCCAAACCAACAACAGCAAAACAACATATAACAACAACATACTATTACAACAGACCGCGCAAAAGGATAGGTAGGTAAGTACGTCCTTAGCTTTACACTTACAGCAACAACTTTATTAAGCTCCTGCCAACTTTAGAGACGCATTTTGCCCTGACAATATTACACTGCATTAAAATAAAATAGCAACTTATAAATGATTATACTTCTGCAATCTTGCGTAACCATGTTCTAATACAAACCTTATTATAATAGTATTTCGGTTTAGATTGCGATGGAGAAGTTCTCAGCAAATCATGATGTTGGCGTGAATGAGTTTATTTTATTAAAGGTGTAATGCTGGCTCTATTAGAAGCATAGTTATTTCCAATGGGTTTACTTGAAATAGGTAATATTAGGTTAGAGGTCCCAGTCATTGACAGTGATCAATATATTGGACACTTAAATCCTATTAAATTATAAATACTAAAGTTTAGATGTTTGTTTGGATATTTGTTAATCACGCAAAAATGGTTGAACCAATTATGATGAAACGAGTTTATAGCTTGGATTCATTTATGAGACATATCATCCCCAAAATCATTTCTCAAAGGGATGAAGTATTGAATATAGAGGTTATATTGAGAGGTGTCTATTTTTAGTCTTCTTCAGCTTTTCGCATTTGAGGGATCTTTTCCAGGCTTGAGGAGGGCAATCACCTTTGGACTTTCGCCATTGTTTGGGTATTTTGAGTGACGATAGGCAGTTGTTGTATAGCTGCGGGAGCCAGCCTCTGGCTTTCTGTCCAAAGTGTATGATCTGCTCTACTGTCAAGTCGTCCACACCGGCGGCTTTGCCATTTTTAAGGACTTAATGGCAGTCTCGTTCATGATGGGTGAAGGGCTTGCTGAGGTCGGTAGAACTTTGTTGGTTGTCGGGCGTTGGTGTCGGCCTGGCCATGCGGCTCGTAGGTTTTCCGTTTAGCAGGAGTTGGGTTGCTACCTGGTTGGCAGATATCTGTCCTTGATTTGTAGGTAGAGGTGGGTCGCCTGTAAGTTTACGTTTGTTGGACCAAGCTTTCTTGCTATTGTGGGTCATGTCGGTATTAGCCACAGTTACACACCATTTTTCCCGTCGGGTCGCCGCTATTTCCCCCATAACTCCTCGCCAGTCTGTTTACTTTTAGTGTCACTAAACTAGACTGGGTACTGACACTACTGGCCCCTCAAAGAAGCCTTATTGACTTACTATTGGACTAGTTCGATTTGTATAAGATTATTCCCTTAATAATTATTTATTAAATAAGAAGAAAGGGCGGACTTAATGCTACAGGCCATGCTCTTCGACTCAAAATTAAGCAAAAACTTATTAGCTATATTACCTAGGTATAACAGATTAACTCTACTACTCTCCCACACTATTATTTATTTTATTTTACGAACCGACACGAATAGGTGCATGTCATCATCCTCCTAGTCCCAAGATTTGGCGTAGGCACTAGTTTTTACGGAAGCGACTGCACATTCATAGGTGCATGTATCATGCCTAAATTGAAGAATAAATTAGTTTTGATTTTTGATAGCTGTTAAACATTAAATTTCTAAAACTTGTTACCCACATACCCCACCGACACCCAAAACTCTCCCACACTATCACCCTTTAACGTTTCACAGCCAATATCAACCAATCAAGTCAAAATAAGGCTTATAAAACACTCAGCATTAATAGCTAACTCACAACCGTTGAAGAACCCAATAAAAAAACATACAGACAAACATTTTTATACATCTTTTAATATAGTTATCAAGGGACCAACACATTTGTAAAAAGGTAGCCATACTTGACACCTCGAGTTTGGATGAATGTCTTGTAAAATAGTATTATATTGTCTCTTTCTTACACGTGTAGTTGGATAAGGATGGCGTGAGCATTTCGAGGGACGGTGGCATCGTGTGGTTTTGAGGTATGAGTTGGTGCAGTGAGGGCACAGTTGAGACAGAGGCAGTAGGCTGGCTTAGTTCAAGATCGTAACTAAATACAGACGTTGGACTTGCCTAGTTAGAAATATAACAGAGACTTGACGTTAGTAACGAGTGTTATATTTTGGAAATTCACTAGAGGCGTACTTACCTTTTATAGTTTGTACAAAACTCTAAGGCCAAATTCTGTCAAAAGAACCCAAGCAAAAAACGACTAAGAGATCCGACTGTAAGGTAGATAATTCTTGCTTGCGTTCATTTGACAGCATTTGGTCTTACAGGTTTGTACGAACTTACCTTAGAAGGTCAACCCGCGAATGTAAATAAAAAAAAAAGATTTTAATCTGAACGTTTGATTTTCTTGTAAACTCATAATAACATACTATCTTACTACAACCAACAAACAATAGACAAATACTCTTCTTTGTCGGTTCACTCTTGGCAGAGTGGTCGTGGTCGTCATATCGGTTTAGTGGCAAGCTTGACAATCCATCGCCACTCGTCTCTCAAGGCCGCTTTCCTAGTGCACAAATGCAAGGGTGCGTCTACCGCGGCATACTTATGCACCGAGCAGGATCCTGCTCGGTGCATAAGTTTTTCAATTCTTCCTTTATTTCTAAATTTGTACGTTATTGTTATTTAAAAGTTAAGGCAAGAGTGAATAGGCGTTTTCTGGGTGAGCTCGCTTCACCGTCGGCCTCATCTTTGCCCCCTGGCTAAATGCTGGCCAAGAGCTGGTATTTTTCAATATTTTGTACGTTTATTTTTTTACTTTCTTTCTTTTTCAATCTACAGTAATTTTTGTGTAGTGTAGGTAATTCTACGATACATTATTTCTTCACACTCTAACCTCAAACTTTAAAGCCCGCTCTACATGTTGGCCCAACGTCGGCCATTCTGCGGGACGCAGCTATACGATAGAAGGAGATGGTAATAAACCGTGCTCCCTCTATTGTGTAGCTGCGTCCCGTAGATTGGCCGACGTTGGGCCAACATGTAGAGCGGACATTATATTTTCGTCCATTTATGAACTGGCCTCGCCTTTATTCGTACATCCGTGAAGGCGATATATCGATTGAAAGAGACACCCTTTGTTTTTCGCTCACGACAAAACGGGATGCAACCCTCTCCGAGAATGGCTTTTTAGACAAATCTCGTTAAATATCTGACTGTGTGCAGGTTTATTAAATTTCCTCTTGTCAGTACCTAGATGAGGTAAAATACCATCATATTAACTTAATCGTGTCTTTTAATAATGCGTTGTTTTAGTAGGCTGAGGAAAAAAGGAAAATGTAGACTACTTTGGATTTATTTTCTATCGAGAAAATTTTAAGCAATCATATTTCGCTATTGTCAGTACCACAATCATATAGTCAAGAATCATATATCTGAAAATCAGCCCCTACT
The DNA here is from genome assembly GCA_951800055.1 of Cenopis cana. Taxonomy (NCBI): domain Eukaryota; kingdom Metazoa; phylum Arthropoda; class Insecta; order Lepidoptera; family Tortricidae; genus Cenopis; species Cenopis cana. The sequence continues at coordinate 13,546,492 of OX637493.1, read as the reverse complement.
GTTTGCTAGTCTGGGCAGTACAGCGTTTCAAAGTCTCCAAATTTCTCAGTGTAGCGCCTGAATGTCCTGCTGTCCCTCTCTCCCTTATGGGACCCAACGGGGGTCCTTTGTATGGCGCTGATAAATGAATCTCGCTTGAGAATGTTTAATATTATAATTTGATATTTTAAAACGGATAAAGATATTAAAAGTCACGCTTCCAAGTGTTTATTCAGCGCGAGGCTGACTTATCGACTTGTTTGTTTCTTTGTGCGAGTGATTAGTTTTAAGGTCGCTGAACTGCTCCGTAGGTGGGTAAGAGGTAATGTGTTTAAAGCTATTTTTTATACCACGTCGGTGGCAAACAAGCGTACGGTAACGGTGAGCGGTCACAGCAGCCTATGGACGTCTGCAACTACGCAGCTCGCATGCACGTAGACTAAGTGCCAGTTGCACCAACGTACGAACACAGACCGGTCATCGTCAAATATGGCGCCGGCAGCTGTCATCCCGCACCAAACCGTCTGTAATCGTAAGCGTTGTTCGTCAAATCTGATTGTATGGAAAGTTTGACAAGTTTCTATGGGATGACAGCTGCCGGCGTCATATCTGACGATGACCGGTCTGTGTTCGTACGTGGTGCAACTGGCACTAAGGCTGGGTTGCACCAAACCGGCTCTAATCGTAAGCGGTGTTCGTCAAATATGATTGTATGGAGTTTGACAAGTTTCTATGGGATGACAGCTGCCGGCGCCATATTTGACGATGACCGGTCTGTGTTCGTACGTTGGTGCAACTGGCTCTAAAACTAAGCATTGTGGGGTAATTACGACTACCTTTATTTTATTATTTACATCTCTGTCCCCTGCAATGTCTGGCCAATCATTGGCGAATGCGTCCAGGTCATCCCGCCATCTCCACCTGGGCCTGCCTCGCCGCCCGTGTCCGTCCTGTGGCAACCACCAAGTAGCCAGATGGGCCCACCTCTGTGGATGCATACGGCATACATGGCTGGCCCAGTTCCACTTAAGCAAGGCGGTCTTCTTGCCCACATCTGCTCCGTTAAGGAGCGCAGCGTGTGGTATTCCAGACTCAGGGGGAGGTCTTTGCCCAGCAGTGGGACCCTCGAACAGGGTAAAAAACAATAGATATCAAATCACACGCATTCCACATTTTGGTAAAAATGCTTTAACTGGGCCAAGTTTTTGGCGATGTAGTTTTTTTTTCCTTAGAATTGCATGAAAATTGGTAGGTTGGAGGAGCTCCTGATGCTGTGCAAATAAATAAAAAATACAATATGGCGCCGAAAAAAATTTTGTCCCATACTTTTTAACCACTGACTATGGAAAAAAATTGTGGGACACTGTAGGAAATCGTGCACATATTGTTCAGAATCAGGAGCTCTTCCAACCTACTAATTTTCATGCAATTCTAAAAAAAAACTAGAACGCCAAAAAAATTGGCCCAACTAAGTATGGTCCAGAAATTTGGTCCTCGTCCAATTGCCATCCCAGCCTTTGCTGTCCCACAGTCAGGTAAAATAACATTTAACTATATTTAAAATGGGAGGACTATATGTTTACGTGTCAGTATTGTAATTGTACGCTAACAGCATACAATGTCTGCGTCCCCGGATCGCCATAAACGCGACACTCAATTTTACGAGCCTCGGACGAGTGACGACCGCAAACAATGATGCGCCAGCGTTGGTTTTGAGACGATATCGAATTTATTTTGAACGATACTTCAGTCCTGGACTTGATGATCAATGGCTGCTTTTTATTTAAAAATGGAACTGCTCTTGGCCCAGCATCTAGTCAGGGGGCAAAGATGAGGCCGACGGTGAAGCGCGCTCACCCAGAAGATGCCTATTTACTCGTGCATTATTATAAAAGACGGTGGAAAACGCTTGGTTCGAGTCAGAGGAATTTTGAACGAAAGTGCTTTAGTTCTGGACTTGATGATCAACTGCCTTAATAGATAATGCCGAGGTGGCAACAAAATGTGCGGTTTTCTTTATTGTAAGCGAGCGAGAACCATGGCAGAGTTAGGAGTGACACGACATCATCATCCTCCTAGCGTTATCCCAGTACAGTTGCATCCTGAAGGATGCCAGGGGATCTAATCCCTAGATTTGGAGTAGGCACTAGTGACACATGTGACATGTGTATTCTAAATATTTAAAGGTAGAAACTCCACTTGCTTGTCTTAAGAGGAGAGGCAGGGCAAGCTCTCTCCATACAAACTTTGTACAGGATTTTCTTCGTGTGTGTTTGCAATAAAGTTATGATTTTTAGTCAGTATGTTTATTTTTCTTTTAGCTATTTCGTGATGTAATTTTTTTTTCATTGATATTATTTTTATTTATTTTTCATTTTTCATTTTTTTGAAATATTTGAAAATTTCCACATCACTTTCTTCGCATATCTAATATTTATATCCAAAAAAAATATTACATTCGTTAGTGCCAAAACCTACGAATAAAACTTGCACAGAGTTTGTATGGAGAATGCCTTGCCCACCCCTGCGCCTTAAGGAAGAACAGCACTTGCCACGATTTTCTTTATTCTATCAGAAGCCGAGTTGAATAGTTATCAGTTTTAATTTGATTTCTAACCAGGCTATAGTTGAAAACCAACTGTCATACACAAAGGTGTACCTACATCATTCTTATAACATTTCCACAACTATAGCTACTTATAACCCTAATTTGTTGTAAAGATCAATAATTTTTGTAATGTCACGTAAACAAAGTCATATACATCATACGAATACTCGATATTAAGAAATACACGAATACTGCACTTGCTGTAAAAAAATCGTTAGGCAAAGCAGTTTTGCTAAATAATGCAATAAACTCAATATGTAGGTACTTTGTTACCCCAGACACTAATGCCCCATCACTAGCCACACCCACACTGAAACAAAATACTCGCAATGAACGAATTTATCTGCTTATCGTTATATCTTTTTGTATCTTTTATCGACCGTTTAGTGACTAAACAAAGGTCTGGGGGATACACTTTTTTGCAACATAAATATTTTCCTTATGGGTATATGACTCAACAAAATTATATAGATGTCTTCGATGACAGATTCGTGACACGGTCGCAGCGTTTTACTTAGACGCTGTGTTACGCATGTTTCTTTTGATAATACCTATCTGCCATAGGCCCATCAAATTTCGCATCTGTCAAATAATTAATATGTACTTTAGACTGTGCTAGTCGTCGCCGTGTTGGTGAACACACGTGCCCGGAGCGACGACGAGCAGAATCCACTACCGTACAAAACCCGTTGCCTACTGTCATGCGCGTCATGGCGTCGTTACCGAACAACGTCACTGAACAAGTATTGATTGGCGAAATCATCATAAATTTGATGCAAAGCCATTTTTAAAGAAGAAGAAGACTGTACTAGGTTTCTTTTAGAGATAGGACAGCATATACAGTAGGTACACAGTATACAGTAGGTACACAGTATACAGTAACATATCCATTAGTTGTTAAACGTAATATCTGTTAAGGTAAGACCCGCATTAATTTGGTAATTCCCTGAGATGTAGATCTCCATGAGACATGCTGTGTCTGGTGTGGGGATCAGAGCAATATTTTTCCTGTATTGGCTTTTATCGCTTCTACTATTTATTAAAATTCAAAATTAATGATAATTAACAACATAAAAAAGGGAAGGTGTTTCCTGTATTGTGTACATTTCTGGTAAATAAAAAATATTGTATTTTGACACAGCGCAATGTCATGCCGATCATATTTGGAGCAGCCCAATTTTGGAGTATTTTTACGTTACCGAAAACCGAAAGCCATAATAACACTACGAGTTGCTCTGTAGATACGTGGTGTTGTGTGCCTGGTAGTGAGTAGGGTCACCAGAGCTCCCGAGGATGGCTGTGTTGACAGTGAGGGACATGAATTCGTCGCTAGCTGCCAATAAAGCGAATCCTCATATTAAACGAGGGTCGGAAACGCACTCTAGTTGCACACGCAACTTCAATGAATTGTTTATATACAGAAACGGTATGAAAATCCGTAGGTAATAAAAAAAATGCTGTGATTGGAATCCAATCATTGGATTCATTTTGCATCTCATTAATAGTTTGACTTAGAATGATGGAAAGAGGAAGGGAAAATGACGAATCTAAAATTCAAATAATCTGTGCCGAAATACGATAATGATCGGTCATCTCATTAAAGATTTAATGATGGAAGACGCGGATCGCGCCCGTAATGATGCCTAATGATCCCGCCGCCATAAACAAAGGTATTATTTTATAAAGGCTCGGATTGGTTAGGGTTACGTGGGCACAGGTTCTGCTACAAACATCTAGTATTCTTTAATACTACGGTGGTGGCAAACAAGCATTCTTTTTCTTTCTTCTTTATCCCTTTACTCTCTGCTGGGGTGTAGGGCTCGAATCAAATTCTCTCCATTTGCTTCGGTCTTGGGCAACTATGGTTACTTCTTCCCAATTCATCCCCATAGAACCCAACTCTTGATCCACGGTCGCCAAGTTGTTCTGGGGCGACCTTTTTTCCGCTTGCCGGGTATCTGCCAAGTCAGAGCCTTCTTGGACAAGTGGGAGTTCAGTTTTCGAATGATATGACCAATTCAGGGCCATTTCCGTAGCAGTATCTTGTATGGGTTTCTGCTTTGAGATTCTCCACAGCTCTGACAGCATACACAAAAAATCAGGATCTATGGCGATTAAGGGGGATAAGCATGGGCACAAAACTCCCACCTTTGTCATATGTACGTGCACATAACAGTGAAAATTGAAGCCCAAACTACTATAGAACATGATGAACTTACAAAGATAGGTATATAGGCACTTAAGTACCGGTTTTTTTAAACCACGAGAGTGGCAATTACGCATACTGTCTGTTTGTTAGTGAGCAGACCATCTCTGAACGTATGTGAGTCCGGAAAGAGTTATAAACGCCATAGATATGAACAGATTTTTATGAAACTTCACCATACGTTAGTCATCATTGTCATCAACATTTTTTATTTATTTATAATAACAATACAATGCCCAATCCCTCTCATCTATGAGAGGAGGCCTGTGCCCAGCAGTGGGACGTATATAGGCTGATGATGATGATGATGAATAACAATACATCTACCCTTACAGTTAGTTACATAGGGCCATGGTGCCTCTTCATGTTTAAACCGCTGAACTGATTTAGATGAAATTTGGAATGGAGATAGTTTGAGTCATGGGGAAGGATATAGGATACTTTTTATCCCGGAATTCATCCCTTAAGGGGGTGGAAGTACCAATGTATAGAACAGCGATACCTAACTTAGGTAAGCGCCTGAAATAGAAGAAAAGAAATAAAATTCTAACGCGATGAACGAATTTTACTTGGACAAACTCGCAGGCAAAAGCTAGTAATTCATAATTTATATTAGTACCAGGACGCAAAAACCAGTAAATGATATACAGAACCACAGTCTATCAATATAGGATCATCAGTGAACCATGAGTCAGCAACCACAGCAGCTCCCGTCCACTATTGACTAGTATTGACGATTATGATTTATTACCTAACAATTATCTGGCTATATCACCCGCCTCACAACCACAAGGTGCTAACCGCACTCTCATATACAACTACATATAACCTTGCCACTTTAAGTGTAAGGATAACGATATGTTCGGTAACTTGTGACATTGTGTAAGGAATGTGGTAGCTGCTTCGGGGAAGTATGAATGTTATTGCTTGCGTTTAAATGAAGATGTTTTTAAAGTTGATGTTACGCTCGATTAACTTTGAATATTTTTTTTTTTTTTTTTTTTTTAATAATTAGGTATGGAGCATGGTGATCCCCAATATAAATAAATAAAATAAAATAAATACTTAAATACATAGAAGACATCCAAGACCCAAGAACAAATATTCGTGCTCATCACACAAATAAATGCCCCGGCCGGGATTCGAACCCGGGACCTCCAGCTTCGTAGGCAGGGTCACTACCAACTAAGCTAAAGCGGTCGTCTAAATATTTATATATTTATATATAAACTGTATTACTCACATATAACCAACAATAAAGAGTTTGAGTTTGGGTTTAAAAATATTTAAGTACAAGAATTGCTCGTTTAAAGATGTTACGTTATTATTTATACATACATTAGGCAGCAAAAAGTAATGGAATCATAAACATAGGTATTGTAATAAAATCCATCCCACATCTGCCAATATTCATTTCTATGTTATGTTTCAATATTCATTCCTCATATTTTTTGCATTATTGATAGGTACTACGTTTTAGCATCGATTTTTTAGCTCACTCAAACCAAAGACAAACAGTCATACAATGCAATTCCCATTAAACCTCGTACACACCTAGGTAAACACATTGTCTCATACCTGTCTACTAACGAGTAACGCCGCGGGAGACGCATAGCGTTTCCATGCGTCACCAACTTACCTAAACACTCCCAAACAAAAACACAATCTAAAAAGACCCTTGCCGCTTTTTAAATACGATGATATACAAAATTTAGTAGGCGCAAGAGGATTGGTTGTAATTTTCAGGATTTCCAAGTTAATTTGCGCTTCATAAATTTAAAAGCATTGTAAATTAGTTCTTACGTAGTGCATATAAGGAGTACAAAGTAATTTTGTAGCACTGGCTAGTGTGATGGTCGCTTGAAGGCTTTCAATTATGCAGCCAAGTCGACGCCAGCGCTGACTGACGGATACTATAGTTATATGTTAATTAGATGCTCAGATTTGTTTTGTATGTTAGAACAGAACTGATCGTTCAAATGAACAAAATAGTTCGTTCAATCTACGCTGCTACCCCTTAAGGCTGGGTATTACCACTTTCGAGTTTTTTAAAACCATCTGAGACATAGAATATAGTGTCTTAAATTCTAAAAAAAAATATATTTGTTACATAAGGATCTTGGCTAGTCAAAGTCGCAGTCAGTTACATGACCTGATGAATTTCACTCGATAGGAAAAAATCGCAAAGTTACCCCTTTTTGGAATGGTTTTTCAATTTACGGCTATATTATTGATATTTTACATTTAATTTTTGTATAATTTTCTTTGTTTGTGTTTTCTTTGATAAAATGATTGGTTTAATGACTATGTATAGCTAAATATTTACGAAAACTACGCGCAGAGCTTCCGTAGAGAGCGGGATGGTTAATTGCAAACTCACGCGTGTTAGAGCAGGACATTTGCTTTGGGGATAGCTCCCCTTAAGAAGTCCTCAATTTTTGTCTTGTTCGCTCACTAGTGGCAGCTCGATATGCAATGCTCATCGCTCGCGCCCAAATCAGAAATAATAAGAAACACCACACACACACAACACACACACACACACACACACACACACACACACACACACACACACACACACACACACACACACACACACACACACCACAAATTTATATATAAAGAAAATACACAACACATTTAAATCAGCAAATTTCTTAGCATGACTGTGACGTAATTTGTGTTATCAATTACTTATGATCACCTAAATTAAAAAATATAAATTTAAATAAATTTTGTTTAAATGAGTGTTATTACAGAATTGATGATTATTTGAAACGAATAAAATAACTATAACTTTGTATAATGACAATACTGTAGTAGCTTATAATGGAATTAAATTAATGTTTTGATAATGAATGAAATTTATGATAAATATTTAATTAGTAATGTAGATAATACCTACCTACAATGCCTAATGTAATTTAATAACTCATAGATTATAAGTAAAAATTTGCATGCTTCTTTAAGTAAAATGTACGTACTTAAAATGACATGATTCCAACTGTACTCATCACTACATTTTTGCAAATAAATAATCTTATCTTATCTTTGTCTTATTTTATTTTTAGAGGATTTTCTGTGGGGTTTCCGAGGGCTGTGACTTTATAGGCGGGGCCGAATAAAGCGTGCTCGGTTGGAGATTGGCCTGGGGAAAATCCAGGGGTAACCTTCGACGCGACCATGCGGGTGATTTAAACACTGGAATAGGTACTCTGAGAGTTTGCGCTCCAGTAAGATTGCTTGTGCGGCTTCAACCGATTCTGCGGTGTCAGTGGAATCGAGCTACTGGGAGTTTTGTCGCTGGTTCACTAAACCTAGCCTAGCTGAGAAGAGTCCAGCAAGAAACTCAGCTAGGCCCGACCTGGGTCGGACTGACTCTACCCCTATGCGGCGGTACCGGGACGAATAGGGACTGCATGAGTCTGTGTTATAGAGTTCGCGTTGTGGACGTCCCGGAATATTGGAATGAAAAGGTGGGTTTGGGTTGGGTGCGGGCTGAAAAACAGCGCAGTGCAGCCGACCAGGCTCGCAGCAAACGCTGAGCCCGAGCCCTTTGTCGCACGAACTCAAATTTGTATTTTTTAATCTCTCTTTTTTAAATTTTGTAACTCTAATTTAAATTTGTTGTTTTTGTGTATTGCCGATTGTTTTTCTCTTTTTGCGACAGTAAATGTTCTTTTATTTTATTTTATTTAAAAAAAGTGTACCATCAGTTGTGCGTCTGGGGTGCCTTATGATTGAGTTGAAATAATGACGCTCATCACCGCGGGCCATCGAGCCGGCTAACAGCTTCATATGATAGTTAATTACGTAGTTAAATGGCCGGACAGCTCGCTGATTGTTTGACCACACTTAACTTGGGGATGTAATTAACGTCAACACTTCACGACAACTAAACACGAGCAAATCCATTGGTACTAATACTAATCTTGTAAATGTGAGACTCTGTATGTCTGTCTGTCTGTCTGTTACCTGTTCACGCTTAAACCGCTGAACCGATTTTTTAGGGTTCCGTAGTAAACAAGGAACCCTTATAGTTTCGCCATGTCCGTCCGTCCGTCTGTCCCCCGTTTTTCTCAGTAACCGTTAGTACTAGAAAGCTGTAATTTGGTATGAGTATACATATCAATGACGCCGATAAAACGGTAGAATAAAATCTTAAAAAAAAATTTTTTTTAGGCTACCTCCCTTACATGTAAAGTGGTGGTGCATATTTTTTCTTCCAAACCCCATCGTGTGGGGTATCGTTGGATAGCTCTTTCAATCTCAAATCAATATTATAAGGTTTCTTAAAGCATTTTTTGATTAAAGAATTGGTTGGCGTGATATTAAGCTTTGAAGTGATAATTTTTGTTATGGTCCCTGGTTGTGTAAGTGTCCCCCTGCCAGCTAAACGGTGGCTATGGACGGTGGTACGGTGGTGGATGAATTTAAAAGGAAAACTATCACAGCTAAGTAGACATTACTAGTTAACGAGTAATAGTCGAACTTCAGGCAAAAGCAAACTTTCGTACAATTTCCATTGATACCTTAGATAATGTTGTTAATTCTGTCAAAAACATAATAAATATAAGTTTGCGAACTTTTTAGTCCACATAATGTAACGGGTGGACGGACTACGGAACCCTACCTTGCGCGTGGCCCGACACGCACTTGGCCGGTTTTTTTTTATTAAAAATTGGATTGCTCTTGGCCATCATCTAGTCAAGGGGCAAAGATGAGGCCGACGGTGAAGCGAGCTCACCCAGAAGATGCCTATTCACTCGTGACTTAAAAAGGTCCAAGTTACATAATATGATCTCAGAAATACAGACGTTGGCAGGGAATTCCAAACCTTAGCATTGCGCATTGATGATGTAAAGCGCTTGGTTCGAGTAAGAGGAATTTCGACCAAGTAAGGCGACTTCCTGATTTGTCGGTGCGGAGGCAGTACGATATGAGAAAAGTGTCTAATGTCAGTGTCAGCTGTCAGTCGACGCGATACCATTTTTTACTACGCCCCTACTTTTAAATGAGTGCTTCCTGACTGGCGCGGGATGCGCGGTAGCGGGACGATGCGAAGGCGGTACTGACTGACTTCTTCGCTATTCTGCGCATGATATTACTATTGCGCAAACGTAATACTGACAGTATTATGTCAAGTGAGAATCTTTGCGACGTCAGTAAGTTTACGTCAAAGAAGAAAATGTCACATATCGATCCCGCCCCGCCAAGTCAGGAAGTCGCCTTAAGCCTACCTACAGCTCCGTATGCCTTATATCAGCTGAAATACTAATTATTATTTATGAGGGACATAATATTATCATGTAGATATGCGTTATAGCATATTTATTCAGCTTTGATTTGATACCATACACGTGTATATATGTTGCGTACCTAAGTTGGATGTTATTGCGACTTTTTCAAACGTGGCGGCGGCAATTTTCATGACCTCATTACTCGGGAGAGCGACCTTGGAGAGATTGTCTCGCGGCAGTTCCGGGGTCCAGGAGATATGCCTGATAACATGGTTTCCGAAAGTGAAGTATATGTTCGACGGAAACCCGTAACAACACGCACTACAGGCAAAACTCATTAAACAGTATTTTTGAAACACCATGTCTCAAAACTATAAGACATACGGAGCTGTGGTAGGCTTAAATTGTTGTAAATTTAATGTACTTTAAAAATGCTATAGACAAGTAATGTCAAAAAGCCATAGTTTTTGAATTTAACTACAATGTCTGAAAAAAGTCCGATAATTTTGCAGTTTTTCACGTATCGTTCAGGTAGCACAACTTTTTTTATGCTTGCAAAACGTAGTTTCACATACTCCTAAGGGGTGCGAATAACATACCAAAATCCAGCTTTGCGATTTTAGCTTTTTTTATTTGTAAGATTTCACTGGCCTATAAAGGCCAACGGCCAAAATGCCTAGGTACAGTCAACCAATTTGATTTCTAGGCCACTTCGTACCTTGTCACAGTGAAAATCAATATAAAAGCCGCTAGAGATCTCATATCAATGTCACTGTGACAAGGTACGAAGTGGCCCAGAAACCAAATTGGTTGACCGTACATTACATACCTAACCTACTTACTAGTCACAATAATATATAACTTTATTATTATAATCATAATAATTTATTCAAAAAATCGAATAAATTACTATTAAGGTAAAAGTACTAGTGCTCGACGCTGCACTAGTATTCGACATGGGCACTTTATGTCAAGGATAAGATGGATAAGGAACTGAATTGGAAAAAGCATACAGATCTCACCATAGCCAAGGCCTTGAGAGCATTTGGAATGTGTAGATCAGCGTATGGCAAAACGTGGGGGTTGAACCCAAAGGTACTGAAATGGATTTACACCATGATGGTGAGACCCATAATTCTGTACGGAAGCCTGGTATGGTGGCCAAGGACTCTAAGAAGCACGTGCAGAGGTGCACTGATGAAAGTGCAAAGGACAGCATGCATGATGCATGGCTATAAGAGGGGCGTTTCATGACTGTGACGTAATTTGTGTTATCAATTACTTATGATCACCTAAATTAAAAAATATAAATATAAAAATAAATTACATAAATTTTGTTTAAATGAGTGTTATTACAGAATTGATGATTATTTGAAACGAATAAAATAACTATAACTTTGTATAATGACAATACTGTAGTGGCTTATAATGGAAGTAAATTAATGTTTTGATAATGAATGAAATTTATGATAAATATTTAATTAGTAATGTAATACCTACAATGCCTATATGCCTAATGTAATTTATTAACTCATAGATTATAAGTAAAAATTTGCATGCTTCTTTAAGTAAAATGTACGTACTTAAAATGACATGATTCCAACTGTACCTACTCATCACTACATTTTTGCAAATAAATAATCTTATCTTATCTTATTTTATTTTTAGAGGATTTTCTGTGGGGTTTCCGAGGGCTGTGACTTTATAGGCGGGGCCGAATAAAGCGATAGGAGTGTGCTCGGTTGGAGATTGGCCTGGGGAAAATCCAGGGGTAACCTTCGACGCGACCATGCGGGTGATTTAAACACTGGAATAGGTACTCTGAGAGTTTGCGCTCCAGTGAGATTGCTTGTGTGACTTCCACCGATTCTGAGGTGTCAGTGGAATCGAGCTACTGGGAGTTTTGTCGCTGGTTCACTAAACCTAGCCTAGCTGAGAAGAGTCCAGCAAGAAACTCAGCTAGGCCCGACCTGGGTCGGACTGACTCTACCCCTATGCGGCGGTACCGGGACGAATAGGGACTGTATGTGTCTGTGTTGTAGAGTTCGCGTTGTGGACGTCCCGGAATATTGGATTGAGAAGTGTACCATCAGTTGTGCGTCTGGGGTGCCTTATGATTGAGTTGAAAATGTTGAAATAATAACTCTCATCACCGCGGGCCATCGAGCCGGCTAACAGCTTCATATGATAGTTAATTACGTAGTTAAATGGCCGGACAGCTCGCTGATTGTTTGACCACACTTAACTTGGGGATGTAATTAACGTCAACACTTCACGACAACTAAACACGAGCAAATCCATTGGTACTAATACTAATCTTGTAAATGTGAGACTCTGTATGTATGTCTGTCTGTCTGTCTGTCTGTTACCTGTTCACGCTTAAACCGCTGAACCGTTTTATTAGGGTTCCGTAGTAAACAAGGAACCCTTATAGTTTCGCCATGTCCGTCCGTCCGTCCGTCTGTCCCCCGTTTTTCTCAGTAACCGTTAGTGCTAGAAAGCTGTAATTTGGTATGAGTATACATATGAATGACGCCGACAAAACGGTAGAATAAAATCTTAAAAACAATTTTTTTTTAGGCTACCTCCCTTACATGTAAAGTGATGGTGCATTTTTTTTCTTCCAAACCCCATCGTGTGGGGTATCGTTGGATAGCTCTTTCAAAAATATTAGCTTTCTTAAAGCATTTTTTGATTAAAGAATTGGTTGGCGTGATATTAAGCTTTGAAGTGATAATTTTTGTTATGGTCCGTGGCTACTAGGCATGTGAAAAAATCATGGTAGTAGTATATATACGATGAATTTAAAAGAAAAACTATCACAGCTAAGTAGACATTACTAGTTAACGAGTAATAGTCGAACTTCAGGCAATAGCAAACTTTCGTACAATTTCCATTGATACCTTAGATAATGTTGTTAATTCTGTCAAAAACATAATAAATATAAGTTTGCGAACTTTTTAGTCCACATAATGTAACGGGTGGACGGGCCGGTTTTTTTTCAATGGACCACTTCAGATCACTTTTTTTTTATTAAAAATTGGATTGCTCTTGGCCATCATATAGTCAAGGGGCAAAGATGAGGCCGACGGTGAAGCGAGCTCACCCAGAAGCAGGGATCGGATACCGGTATTATTTTCAAACCGGTTTCGGCCATTGACCCCAAACCGAAATGAATAGCGTTTGTGGTTTCGTTCTTGTTTCTGGTTTTCGGCACTCAAAACCGGTTAGTGAAGGAACTGTTCTGGGCCCAATTTCGTTTCCGTGGAACGAAATTAACCGGTTTTCGACGGAGACAACCAGTCTTAACTCGAATTTTTGACAGAGGCCGCCAAGGGTTACTATTATCCGCAGCGGGAGTGCGCTTACAATTTATTTAAAAGCTAATTTATAATTTGATATTAAATTTTACCACTAGACCTGATGTCGAGGGTCTGATGATGCAGCCGGAAGAGAGCCACTGGAACTGCCTAACGGAAAGTGATAAAGTAGTCGAGTTTGGGCTTGTTTGTTTTGTTGTCTTGAGTACTTACCAATGGACCTGATGTCGAGGGTCTGATGATGCAGTCGGAAGAGAGGTACTGGAACTGCCTAACGGAAAGTGCTACGATAGTCGAGTTTGGGCTTGTTTGTTTTGTTGTCTTGAGTACTTACCAATAGACCTGATATCGAGGGTCTGATGATGCAGCCGGAAGAGAGGCACTGGAACTGTCTAACGGAAAGTGATAAAATAGTCGAGTTTGGGCTTGTTTGTTTTGTTGTCTTGAGTACTTACTAATGGCCCTGATGTAGAGGGTCTGATGATGCAGCCAGAAGAGAGCCACTGGAACTGCCTAACGGAAAGTGATAATGTAGTCGAGTTAGGGCTTGTTTGTTTTGTTGTCTTGAGTACTTACCACTGGACCTGATGTCGAGGGTCTGATGATGCAGCCGGAAGAGAGGCACTGGAACTGCCTAACGGAAAGTGATAAAGTTGTCGAGTTTGGGCTTGTTTGTTTTGTTGTCTTGAGCACTTACCCCTGGACCTGATGTCGAGGGTCTGATGATGCAGCCGGAAGAGAGGCACTGGAACTGCCTAACGGAAAGTGATAAAGTAATCGAGTTTGGGCTGGTTTGTTTTGTTGTCTTGGGTACATACCACTGGACCTAATGTCGAGGGTCTGATGATGCAGCCAGAAGAGAGGCACTGGAACTGCCTAACGGAAAGTGATAAAGTTGTCAAGTTTGGGCTTGTTTAATTTGTTGTTTTGAGTACTTACCAATGGACCTGATGTCGAGAGTCTGATGATGCAGCCAGAAGAGAGCCACTGGAACTGCCTAACGGAAAGTGATAAAGTAGTCTAGTTTGGGCTTGTTTGTTTTGTTGTCTTGAGTACTTACCCCTGGACCTGATGTCGAGGGTCTGATGATGCAGCCGGAAGAGAGGCACTGGAACTGCCTAACGGAAAGTGATAAAGTAATCGAGTTTGGGCTTGTTTGTTTTGTTGTCTTGAGTACTTACCACTGGACCTGATGTCGAGGGTCTGATGATGCAGTCGGAAGAGACGCACTGGAACTGTCTAACGGAAAGTGATAAAGTAGTCGAGTTTGGGCTTGCTTGTTTTGTTGTCTTGAGTACTTAGCACTGGACCTGATATCGAGGGTCTGATGATGCAGTCGGAAGAAAGGCACTGGAACTGCCTGATGATAAGTGCTACGATAGTCGAGTTTGGGCTTGTTTGTTTTGTTGTCTTGAGTACTTACCACTAGACCTGATATCGAGGGTCTGATGATGCAGCCGGAAGAGAGGCACTGGAACTGTCTAAAGGAAAGTGATAAAGTAGTCGAGTTTGGGCTTGTTTGTTTTGTTGTCTTGAGTACTTACCACTCGACCTGATGTCGAGGGTCTGATGATGCAGCCGGAAGAGAGGCACTGGAACTGTCTAAAGGAAAGTGATAAAGTAGTCAAGTTTGGGTTTGTTGATCATGTTGTCTTGAGTACTTACCACTAGACCTGATGTTGAGTGTCTGATGATGCAGCCGGAAGAGAGGCACTGGAACTGTCTAACATAAAGTGATAATCTAGTCGAGATTGGGCTTGTTTGTTTTGTTGTCTTGAGTACTTACCACTAAACCTGATATCGACGGTCTGATGATGCAGCCGGAAGAAAGGCACTGGAACTGCCTAACGGAAAGTGATAAAGTTGTCGAGTTTGGGCTTGTTTGTTTTGTTGTCTTGAGTACTTACCACTGGACCTGATGTCGAGGGTCTGATGATGCAGCCGGAAGAGAGGCACTGGAACTGCCTAACGGAAAGTGATAAAGTTGTCGAGTTTGGGCTTGTTTGTTTTGTTGTCTTGAGCACTTACCCCTGGACCTGATGTCGAGGGTCTGATGATGCAGCCGGAAGAGAGGCACTGGAACTGCCTAACGGAAAGTGATAAAGTAATCGAGTTTGGGCTGGTTTGTTTTGTTGTCTTGGGTACATACCACTGGACCTAATGTCGAGGGTCTGATGATGCAGCCAGAAGAGAGGCACTGGAACTGCCTAACGGAAAGTGATAAAGTTGTCAAGTTTGGGCTTGTTTAATTTGTTGTTTTGAGTACTTACCAATGGACCTGATGTCGAGAGTCTGATGATGCAGCCAGAAGAGAGCCACTGGAACTGCCTAACGGAAAGTGATAAAGTAGTCTAGTTTGGGCTTGTTTGTTTTGTTGTCTTGAGTACTTACCCCTGGACCTGATGTCGAGGGTCTGATGATGCAGCCGGAAGAGAGGCACTGGAACTGCCTAACGGAAAGTGATAAAGTAATCGAGTTTGGGCTGGTTTGTTTTGTTGTCTTGGGTACATACCACTGGACCTAATGTCGAGGGTCTGATGATGCAGCCAGAAGAGAGGCACTGGAACTGCCTAACGGAAAGTGATAAAGTTGTCAAGTTTGGGCTTGTTTAATTTGTTGTTTTGAGTACTTACCAATGGACCTGATGTCGAGAGTCTGATGATGCAGCCAGAAGAGAGCCACTGGAACTGCCTAACGGAAAGTGATAAAGTAGTCTAGTTTGGGCTTGTTTGTTTTGTTGTCTTGAGTACTTACCCCTGGACCTGATGTCGAGGGTCTGATGATGCAGCCGGAAGAGAGGCACTGGAACTGCCTAACGGAAAGTGATAAAGTAATCGAGTTTGGGCTTGTTTGTTTTGTTGTCTTGAGTACTTACCACTGGACCTGATGTCGAGGGTCTGATGATGCAGTCGGAAGAGACGCACTGGAACTGTCTAACGGAAAGTGATAAAGTAGTCGAGTTTGGGCTTGCTTGTTTTGTTGTCTTGAGTACTTAGCACTGGACCTGATATCGAGGGTCTGATGATGCAGTCGGAAGAAAGGCACTGGAACTGCCTGATGATAAGTGCTACGATAGTCGAGTTTGGGCTTGTTTGTTTTGTTGTCTTGAGTACTTACCACTAGACCTGATATCGAGGGTCTGATGATGCAGCCGGAAGAGAGGCACTGGAACTGTCTAAAGGAAAGTGATAAAGTAGTCGAGTTTGGGCTTGTTTGTTTTGTTGTCTTGAGTACTTACCACTCGACCTGATGTCGAGGGTCTGATGATGCAGCCGGAAGAGAGGCACTGGAACTGTCTAAAGGAAAGTGATAAAGTAGTCAAGTTTGGGTTTGTTGATCATGTTGTCTTGAGTACTTACCACTAGACCTGATGTTGAGTGTCTGATGATGCAGCCGGAAGAGAGGCACTGGAACTGTCTAACATAAAGTGATAATCTAGTCGAGATTGGGCTTGTTTGTTTTGTTGTCTTGAGTACTTACCAC
The DNA here is from genome assembly GCA_951800055.1 of Cenopis cana. Lineage (NCBI taxonomy): Eukaryota > Metazoa > Arthropoda > Insecta > Lepidoptera > Tortricidae > Cenopis > Cenopis cana. Next base: position 13,529,656 of record OX637493.1, on the reverse strand, counting down.
TAAACCTGATATCGACGGTCTGATGATGCAGCCGGAAGAAAGGCACTGGAACTGCCTAACGGAAAGTGATAAAGTAGTCGAGTTAGGGCTTGTTTGTTTTGTTGTCTTGAGTACTTAGCACTAGACCTGATGTCGAGCGTCTGATGATGCAGCCGGAAGAGGGCCACCGGAACTGCCAAACGGACGGAACGGACTACTTTATCCCTTACCGTTAGGCAGTTCCAGTGGCTCTCTTCCGGCTGCATCATCAGACCCTCAACATCAGGTCCAGTGGTAAGTGCTCAAGAAAACAAAACAAACAAGCCTAAACTCGACTACCGTAGCACTTTCCGTTTGGCAGTTCCGGTGGCTCTCTTCCAGCTGCATCATCAGACCCTCGACATCAGGTCTAGTGCTAAGTACTCAAGACAACAAAACAAACAAGCCCATACTCGACTACTTTATCACTTTCCGTTAGGCAGTTCCAGTGGCTCACTTCCGGCTGCATCATCAGACCCTCAACATCAGGTCCAGTGATAAGTACTCAAGACAACAAATCAAACAAGCCCAAACTCGACTACTTTATCACATTCCGTTAGGCAGTTCGAGTGGCTGTCTTCCGGCTGCATCAGCAGACCCTCGAAATCAGGTCTAGTGGTAAGTACTCAAGACAACAAAACAAACAAGCCCAAACTCGACTACTTTATCACTTTCCGTAAGGCAGTTCCAGTGCCTCTCTTCCGGTTGCATCATCAGACCCTCAACATCGGTCCAGTGGTAAATACTCAAGACAACAAAACAAACAAGCCCAAACTCGACTACTTTATTACTTTCCGTTAGGCAGTTCCAGTGCCTCTCTTCCGGCTGCATCATCAGACCCTCGACATCGGTCCAGTGGTAAGTACTCAAGAGAACAAAACAAACAAGCCCAAACACGACTACTTTATTACTTTCCGTTAGGCAGTTCCAGTGCCTCTCTTCCGGCTGCATCATCAGACCCTCGACATCAGGTCCAGTGGTAAGTACTCAAGACAACAAAACAAACAGGCCCAAATTCCACTCCTTTATCACTTTCCGTTAGGCAGTTCCAGTGGCTCTTTTCCGGCTGCATCATCAGACCCTCGACATCAGGTCCAGTGGTAAGTACTCAAGACAACAAAACAAACAAGCCCAAACTCGACTACTTTATTACTTTCCGTTAGGCAGTTCCAGTGCCTCTCTTCCGGCTGCATCATCAGACCCTCGACATCGGTCCAGTGGTAAGTACTCAAGACAACAACACAAACAAGCCCAAACTCGATTACTTTATCACTTTCCGTTTGGCAGTTCCATTGCCTCTCTTCCGGCTGCATCATCAGACCCTCGACATCGGTCCAGTGATAAGTACTCAAGACAACAAAACAAACAAGCCCAAACTCGACTACTTTATCACTTTCCGTTAGGCAGTTCCAGTGACTCGCTTCCGGCTGCATCATCAGACCCTCGACATCAGGTCCAGTGGTAAGTACTCAAGAAAACAAAACAAACAAGCCCAAACTCGACTACTTTATCACTTTCCGTTAGGCAGTTCCAGTGACTCTCTTCCGGCTGCATCATCAGACCCTCGAAATCAGGTCCAGTGGTAAGTACTCGAGACAACAAAACAAACAAGCCCAAACTCGACTACTTTATCACTTTCCGTTAGGCAGTTCCAGTGACTCTCTTCCGGCTGCATCATCAGACCCTCGACATCAGGTCCAGTAGTAAGTACTCAAGACAACACAACAAACGAGCCCCATCTCGACTACCGTAGCACTTTCCATTAGGAAGTTCCAGTGGCTGTCTTCCGTTCCGGCGGCATCATATAAATTAGCTTCTAATCTAAATTATAAGCGCACGCGCCGCGGGGCCCGCGGGTGATGGTATTACCTGACGACAAAGCCTTCAAAAGTGAGAAAGTGACAGTCGTGACATTTTAAACCGGTTTAATAAAGTTCCACGGAACGTTAAAATTCCGTTCTCCTAGAATACTGATAACCGAAATAATTCGTTCTTTCACTAACAGGTATTTTGATAAACCGGTATTATGTAAGAACGAAATCAAACCGGTTTAGGAACAAAATAATACCGGTATTTGGAAACCGGTTCCGATCCCTGCCCAGAAGATGCCTATTCACTCGTGACTTAAAAAGATCCAAGTTACATAATATGATCTCAGAAATACAGACGCCGGCAGGGAATTCCAAACCTTAGCATTGCGCATTGATGATGTAAAGCGCTTGGTTCGAGTAAGAGGAATTTCGACCAAGTAAGGCGACTTCCTGATTTGTCGGTGCGGAGGCAGTACGATATGAGAAAAGTGTCTAATGTCAGTGTCAGCTGTCAGTCGACGCGATACCATTTTTTACTACGCCCCTACTTTTAAATGAGTGCTTCCTGACTGGCGCGGGATGCGCGGTAGCGGGACGATGCGAAGGCGGTACTGACTGACTGCTTCGCTTCTGCGCATGATATTACTATTTCGCAAACGTAATACTGACAGTATTATGTCAAGTGAGAATCTTTGCGACGTCAGTAAGTTTACGTCAAAGAAGAAAATGTCACATATCGATCCCGCCCCGCCAAGTCAGGAAGTCGCCTTTACCTACAGCTCCTTATGCCTTATATCAGCTGAAATACTAATTATTATTTATGGGGGACATAATATATTATAATGTAGATATGCGTTATAGCATATTTATTCAGCTTTGATTTGATACCATACACGTGTATATATGTTGCGTACCTAAGTTGGATGTTATTGCGACTTTTTCAAACGTGGCGGCGGCAATTTTCAAGACCTCATTACTCGGGAGAGCGACCTTGGAGAGATTGTCTCGCGGCAGTTCCGGGGTCCAGGAGATATGCCTGATAACATGGTTTCCGAAAGTGAAGTATATGTTCGACGGAAACCCGTAACAACACGCACTACTTATAGGCAAAACTCATTAATAGTAGTTTATGCAACTGGTACATAATAAGGGGCATTAACCCATATATGCCCCCTGATTCAAAAACGATCAAAACCATAAAGTGCCCATGTCTATGTTTAAATTGGTGCCTCCTGTGCTTTCTGATTCGAAAACGAACAATTTTGTTGTTTGGTTTCTTGTAAATTTTGAATATGTTCGTGCCAATAGGTATTTATTAACGTTATGACTATATTTTGGAGGGTAGGTATTGGTTAAGGTCTATTTATTTAACTGTTCGAAAACGAAACATTGGTCACTTCACTAACATCTCATTTTGTGTTAGTAAATTAACCACAACATTTTTTCTGTTCATTTATTTTAAACATATTCATAATTATAAATTTTGAAATTTCTTCAAATCGATTTTTTCGCATAGATTTATTTAGCTATCAACAAGTTTGAGTATCCTCATTACTCTCCCCAGTACATTCGTCTACGAGGTACTATAGTCTGTCATGATATGAGGATCCCAAAGAAACAATTCATTTCATTATCAGACAAGGGAAATGCCATATTTCCTTTCTCTGCAGCAACTGTGTGACGCACAATTAAACTATGTATTACTTCGTAAATGAAAAAAAATTCAAAAAGAAATCGACTGGTTCTGTAGCATCTGACACGGCCACTATGATGTCGTGGAGTCTACTGATAACTTGAAACTTCGTTTATAGACTTAGCATTACATTATAAGAAAACTGATTTCAACGTTTTTCAAAATTCGGCCTCTGAAGGGGTGAAAATGGGGTTGAAAGTTTGTATGGGGAGCAATTTTTTTAAACGTGTATCTTGAAACTTAGTTTATAGACCAGACCTATCATTACATTATAAGAAAACGAATTTCAGCGTGTTTAGAAGTTCACCCTCTGAAGGGGTGAAAAGGGGGTTGAAACATTGTATGGACAACCTGAATTTTTAAAGTGAATGACTTCATACGTGGCGGGCAGACTCAGCATTTTTGGAAATTCATCCCTTAAGGCGCCTGTAGAGGCAAGGCCTTCTCCATACAAACTCTGTGCAAGTTTTATTCGTCGGTTTTGGCACTACCGCAAATAATTTTTTTTTGCTTGTTAATATTGGATATACGAAGAATGTCAAGCAAAAAAATTCAAAGATTTCAAAAAAAAAATACAAAATATAATAAATAAAGTTTGTTTTTCTTCAGGGTCTGGATAACAGAAAAATAAGCATATTGACCAAAAATCATAAGTGTAATGCAAACATAAGCAAAGAAAAACTTGCACAAAGTTTGTATGGAGAGTGCTTGCCTCCTGGACTACCGGCGCGAAGCCGTGGCGGGTCGCTAGTGCATACATATTTTCCCAACGTATCGTTTTTGAAACACCATTTCGGTAAACACTTTTTCAGTACCTTAATATAATAAAATAGTTTTTAGAATAACGTTAAAATATTCTATACTTATCTAACTTTGGTATAAAAAGTCACAAAACCGTTTAACTTTAGTTTATTTGACCAAAAACTTACTTTTTTGTGACAGAAGCCATGATTTCTGCACCTCAATATCAAATCATAACTTACACTGATTAATTACCGTACAAAACAGTAGTTTAGTCAAAACTTTTGATTACCATTTAAAGACGGTACCTAGTTATGTATGTTGACTCCCGGGCCTCCCGGCCAGTTACAGTGAATGCATAACCGCTGACATTGCGGTAAGGATGTTATGCCCAGAGCGCCCGCGCACAGGTGGCGAGTACCGGGAATCAAGCCCACCGCTGTGTATGAGATAGTTCTTACATAGAATAAGTTAGTTACAGTTTAAGCTTCAAGCTGTTCACTCATCTTATATTTTAATCATTAAAGTTAAGTCCAAGTAACCTGAGTTTTACCTTGAAACGTCCTCATGAGCTCCCAACCTTAACTGGCGCAGCCTTGAAGGATATTCGTGAAAATAGTGCGTATAGTCGCGTCGCGTGATAAAGGACACTACTATTGGTTCTCACGCGTAACTCGAATATCTTCGAACCAAATAAATAAGTTAAATTGTGGACATTAATTGAATTACAACGTGAGGTACGTGATAAAAGGTGTCATCAGCGGCGGAAGTCATGGCAATCGGCGGTTTGTGAGTAGACCTTTTTGCATTCCTTGCTTATTCCTGATTTTTCCTGAAAGCTGGTGAAAACTCGTGTTACTAGTAGGTTTAGTAGTAGTTGTTAATAGTAGATTTTCGGATAAACTTCACTGGAAACTCTAGCAAATAGTGTTTAAGTTATCGTGCTCTGCTCTCCATCGATAGAGTGGCGTAAATTATAAGAAACTGATATAGGAATAAGTGCTAAAAGTGTTTTGTGCTAATTTTTCGAAAAAAAAAAAAAAAATATAATAAATAAATTTGTGTTTTTTTTTTTGAGCCAGTAAATAGAAATTCGTGATTTCACATTGATCATAAATTTTATTAAAATAAAATGGCTCAAGTACAATTACAAGTAATTCCCAAAGAGATGATTGATATCATCCCTAGATTTGAGGGTGACAATAAACAATTAGCTTTATTCATCCGTAAAGCTGAATATGTAATTCAGAGATTTAGAGGTGTAGATGAAAATGTTATTCAAGATGAATATGTATTTCATGCTGTAACGAGCAGACTTATTGGTAGGGCTGCGACCCTCCTGAGTGAACGAGGAGATTTGGTGTCATGGGATCAATTAAAAAGTGTATTACGCCAACATTTCGGTGATCCTCGTTCAGAGCAATGTATTGCTATTGAATTAGAAAATTTAAAAATTAAACAAGGAGAATCTTACACCGATTTTTGCAATAGAATTCAGCACGTAAGAAGTACTTTATTTGCTAAGGTCAATGAAACTGACGACGAACAATTACGAAATGCTAAGACGACAATATATAATAATACCGCATTAAACTCGTTTTTGTATAACCTTCCCGAGCACATGCTTAGGATAGTGCGTCTGAAGGGTTGCTCCACTTTGGAGAGTGCGTTAAGTGTGGTAACTGAGGAAGTGAATTTTCAACTCCAGTACAATTCTAAAAACGGCACGCGTCCAGTGCAACAGCAGCAAAACTCACAGCCACGTCTGACCTTCCAACAACCACCACAAAATCGTTATTTTAGCGTTCCTCAACAAAACAATTTTAGATTTGGCATTCCTCAAAATTCGACACCGAGACCAAATGGTTTCCAACCCAATTCAACGCCGAATCGGGGTTTCAGATTTGGTATCCCAAATCAGCCACAGCTAGGTTTTAGGCCTACTTCTAATCAAGTATTTGGGTATGGTGCACCCCAACAATATAATGGATTTAGATTTGGCACTCCTGCTCAACAAGGCTACAGGCCTTTGCCCAATCACGGTTTCAACCAACAAACAGCATCTCCAGGCTTTCGGTTTGGTGGTCCACGGGTTCAGCCAAACCTAAGAGCCCTTGACAATTCTGACGTCACCATGCGCACAGTTAGACAGAACAACTTGGTCGTGCCATGCGAAAATGATAACCTGTTTTACAGTGACACCCCGCAGTATTTAGACAACGAATATTACTATGAACAAGAGCCTGTTGAACCGACTCAAATCGAAGAAATACCTGAAGAAAACGCGAATGATGAACAAAACGTAATCGAAACTGAAAAAACAGTTAACGGCCTCGAAAAACCCAAAGCCTTAGTGATCAAATTAAATTGCGACAAAATTTCGGAATTACCGTGTATAGAGTTACCGGAAATCGGTGCACGCTTTATGGTCGACACGGGAAGCACCCGATCTTTCATAAATACCACACTGGCCAATCGCTATTTTTCGGAATTTAAATACACAGAGCCCTTTGAGGTGATCAGCACCCACGCAAGAAGCATGCATAACGAAATTATATATATACCACTTCTAGAAACCTTTAAAAGTACGGAATATCACAAATTTTATGTATATGATGTCGCCCAAGGTTATGACGGACTGATTGGTTCTGACTTACTCCAACAATTAGACGCTACAGTGAACATGAAAGATCTTATGTTACACACACGGAATACAAGCATACCAATTATATACAAACCTCCTTGCGAAAGAATGCCATCTGTACTAGAGAATGACGACATTGTTGACCAAAGTTCAATGAGTGTAAACATCGATCCAAACGAATGGAATAAACCTGATACGGAAACAGCACATTCACATACGTCAAGTACCTTAGCGGCTTTAGAAAATGATGACATTGTTGACCAAAGTTCAATGAGTGTAAACATCGACCCAAACGAATGGAATAATCCCGTTACGGAAGCAGAACATTCATTTACGTCAAGCACTTTAACGGCTTTAGAGAAACATAGTAAACCCAGTACAGATGCTGTGCACTCCGCAAAGTTTGTAGACACCATTAGCATACCAATTCTTCACAATGCCATCGACACAAAACCTAATCAGAGACTGACATATGATTGGAACAGAAATCAAAAAACGCAATACCTCTTGAAACAAAAAGATAGAGTTAGAAAAAAACGGGGCGGCGAAGCCGAATTTGATGTTACAAAAGGAGATACAGTATTCGTAAAAGGAGTCAATGTAAGACGTAGAAATGTACCTCGCTACCAAAAAGCAAAAGTTAAGGGCGAAGTCGCTAGAAACATTGTACCCATAGAAATTCGCGGCAGAAAAACTAAAACTCCAATTAAGGATATCAAACGTCTTCCGCAGGGTTGCCACCCACGTACTGATCCAGGGGGCACAGGGCCAGGTCCTCCTTCAACAAATGGAAAATGACAGAGGTATTCTTCCGATCAGATACGACAAATGGGCTATAGTTAAGGTTTTAGATTTAAATTTGCTTTGTGAAGACTATAACAATACAAAAAAAAAAAAAAAAAAAAAAAAAAAATTTTGTCCAAATACTCCCATCGCGTAGAGTTAAACGTGGAATTCTAAACCCCCTTGGCTCTTTAGTTAAGGCTATAACTGGTAATCTAGATCACCAAGACGCCCTTAGGTATGATAGATTGATAAACGAATTAAAGTCGAGCCAGGATGCAACTAACAAAAGGTTCACCTTGGTTAGAAAAATGGCGGATTCATTCATAAATGCCACCAATTCCTCTCGATCTAACTTCATTCAGCTGGACAAGGAAATATGGGAATTAAGAAAAATGTTTAACCAAACTGCAAGTAATCAGACCGTCAACAAAATCATTCTTACATTTAATTTGTTTTTGCATAATTTTATGACGCTGTATGTCCGCCTGGATGAAATAGAAACAGCCATAACATTTAGTAAGTTAAGAACCCTACACCAAACCATTGTGGATAGCGATGAATTGTTAACTATGCTAAGAACTATTGAATCAAAGAACATTTTAGTGTACCCTGTTAACTTAGAGAACTTATTAAAACTTGAACAATGTATAGAATTAAAAGCTTACACTAAAGGAAGTACAATAACATTTTTGCTAGACATTCCAGTTATTCGAAAGGAAACTTATTCCTACTATAAAATCTTACCCTTACCAACCGTAAATATCCATAACCAAATAACCGTTATCATACCTGTACATCCTTATATCCTCGTAAAAGGGTCGAAAACCGAGCCGGTTGCTACACCGTGTATGGAGATTGAAGAAGGCTATTTCCTCTGCCAAGAAAATGAAATACTCCCGTTAACCCCTGACCGCTGCGTAGCAGATTTGATGAAATTTAACACAAATACCAGCTCTTGCCATCCTGTGGTTGCTAACATACAAGGGCTAAAAATAGAAACCCTGCAACTAAATCAATGGCTAATTTTTACAAAAGAGCCCCTCACACTGAAGAGGTTCTGCGAAACAGGAGTCACTCAGCACATGATCCGAGGCACTTACATACTTACCTTGGAAGACAATTGTGAAGTAAGGATCACAGACATCTTTTTGAGCCAACATTTAATAAAAGGGAAGGATGTACCAGTAACAAAATTACCAATTATAAACCTACCAGAGATCGATATGCCGACACCGCTACCAGAGAGGAAGCCTCTGAATTTGAACGGAGTTAACCTGGCGGATTTGCAGTTCATACAACATGCGTTACAGAAAAGTGATAGTGAAATAGTGGAAAGTAGTAATGAAAGCATAGTGAAAGTGAAAGGTATCAGTGTCTGGACATTGGGGCTATATATAATCCTAGTTTTAGGCACATGTATAACCATTTTTGCTAAATATAAGAAACTTTTATGTTTTCAAAATCATCAGTCGCAAAATCGTCCGACTGAGGATTTTGAACTTGCGGAGGGAAGAGTTATGTATGTTGACTCCCGGGCCTCCCGGCCAGTTACAGTGAATGCATAACCGCTGACATTGCGGTAAGGATGTTATGCCCAGAGCGCCCGCGCACAGGTGGCGAGTACCGGGAATCAAGCCCACCGCTGTGTATGAGATAGTTCTTACATAGAATAAGTTAGTTACAGTTTAAGCTTCAAGCTGTTCACTCATCTTATATTTTAATCATTAAAGTTAAGTCCAAGTAACCTGAGTTTTACCTTGAAACGTCCTCATGAGCTCCCAACTTTAACTACCTTGTACTTATTATTTCAGGTAGTATAGAATACGATATTCGAACGAATTGTGTTAGTAAATGACCTTCAAATAAAAATGGTTTTTTGATTCGTTTTCGAATCGGGAGGCTTATACAGAACCGATTTGGATCCTAGTTTTGGGCATATGTGGTGTGGATCGTTTTCGAATCAGAGGGCATATAAGTAACCGATTGTAAAGATAGTTCTGGGCATATATGGGTTAAAACACGAGTGTGTTTTATGAAACGAGCCGAAGGCGACTTTCATAATAAGGTCACACGAGTGTTCGACGGTTTCATACATTTTGGCACGCAGCGCAGCGTCCCGCTTGCGTCGCGCAAGCGGTGTGACCAAGACTAATTAACTTACGATAAACTGATGTTAAGGATCTACCCTCTTTTTAGGACTCATACCTAAAGGGTAAAACGGGGCCCTATTACTTAGGCTCCGCTGTCCGTCTGTCCGTCCGTCTGTCTGTCCGTCTGTCACCAGGCTGTATCTCAAAAACCGTGATAGTTATCTAGAAAGTTGAAATTTTCACAGATGATGTATTTCTGTTGCCGCTACAACAACAAATACTTAAAAAACAGAATATAATAAGTTTATATTTAATTTTCAATTTCATTTATTTCGAGACCAACTTGGATCATTATTGTTAAGTAGACGCTTACAAACTAATGTTAGTAGGTACATTATCATGTCATACGCGATACGAGTAGCATACGGCGGAATACAAATGATTATGAATTTAAGTAGGTAATAAATAAGTGATGACAATTTTAATGGCAAAAAGAAACTTTGATTGATAAAAACATTATAAAATAAATAAAATCAAATTGCAAAATTAAAATGTCAAATGAAATTGTAAAATAAAATTGTAAAATAGAATTGTAAAATAAATTTGTAAAATAGAAATGTAAAATAAAATTGTAAAGTAAAATTGTAAAATTAAATCGTAAAATAAATTGTAAATTAAAATTGTGAAATGAAGTTGTAAAATGAAATAGCTAATAAATATAAAAATGACAATTTAAGGGGGCTCCCATACAACACACATGATTTTTTGCCGTTTTTCGCGAAGGGTTCCGTAGTACTCACAGTAAGTATAACTTTATAATTATAACATAAATTCATAATCATTCGTAATAATAAACACAAAAATCGAAGAAATGATTACATTGTTTGGTTATTATGATTAATACACTAATTTGAATATCGTATGTAAATTAAATTTAATTTTTGTCAACAATATATATCTATTTTCAAACATTTATTAATTTAAGTACAGTCGGATAAGAAGAAAACACGATGAAATAACATAGTAAACAAAACAAAATAAGTTTACACGTCAAAAAACAAAACGAAACAAAAAATATCTATTTAACTTTATTCGCTTTTTGGGTTCCGTACCAAAAAGGTAAAACACCCCTCTTTTTGCGTCGGGAGTTAAAAAAAGGTTTCAATGAAAGTTTCACTTTGTCTGTCTATCTGTCACATTGTTAAATATCTCAAGAACTACTTATGTTACTAATTTTTGGAACTAGTTATTAGGGTGTCCCTTATTTTACGATTTTCAGAAATTCATATCGCATACCCCCTAAAAATAATAATACTATATACCCCAAAACACTCCAAAAAATTTTTTTAGGACATTCCTGTAATGGGAACCCGTGCCGACTTGCAACTGAAATTCCCATACAAATTACTATGGAGAAATTTGGTCAGACAGTAATTTGATAATTTTTCAGTGGTTTTCTGTATGCATCGAGATTTTTTTGTTAAATAATGTTTATATATGGCAGTGTTATACAAAGTTGATATTATAGAAATAAAAAAACAAAAAAAAAGGAAAAAAAATTTGGTCATTTTCATACATTGTATGGGGGAATCGCATGAGTGTCGGCACGGGTTACAGTTACAGGAATGACCTGATATTTATTTTCAGCTTGTTTTGGGATAAAAGAAACCGATTTAAGGTGAAAATCGTAAAATAAGGGACACCCTAATATTTATAAACAAGGGTAACTCAGAAGGATACAACGTGATTTTATGAAATACTAGCTTTTGCCAGCGACTTCGTCCGCGTAAAAGGGATGATTTTCGGGATAAAATGTAGGCTATAATCTCGCTGTATATGTATAAGTCGCGCAAGTTTAACCATAATCCGTTCAGCCGTTTTTGCGTGATTGAGTCACAAACATCCAAACACACTAACTTTCGCATTTATAATATTAGTAGGATATATTTTTATTTTCTGTGTAAAATGTACTTAAATAAAAGGGGGTTTAAAATTTCAAAGTCTAGTAACTACAGATGTCAAGTGTGGTGTTATATGAAAGGAATATTTGTTTTTCGTCAAATTAAACAAATAACTCTAGGAAATATATTTTGTTTGCAGTCGTGGGACCTAATATTTTGGTTTTACTTGTACGTAGTGTCCCACGACTGCAAACAATAAGTACATTACTTACCAAGGGCGATAAAACAAAGAATGTCTCAGATCGCAGGTATTTTACGCCCGAGCCGAAGGCAAGGGCGATAAATATGGCTTTATTTATTATCGCCCGTGGTAAGTACAAAATTTTATGTCACCCCCTGGCCAGGAAGTGGGTTTTTTTGTTGTTGCGATAATGGCCACTTTATGGCCAGGTGTGACATAAAATATATACACCCTTGAGTTCTTTATTAGAAAACTTGTTTTTATCTTTTTAATGTGTCCAAAGAAAGCAGTGTTGTTATGTTTTCAGGTTTCATAAATTTTTATAATTATTATTTTATTTCGAACTTTTTTGCTTGAAACACATACATTATATATATTTTTGGAATCGTCTCTTCAAATGCTTCATTTTTATACCTCACTTGGTAGGATAGAAAAAAATTTTTTTAGGTAATACTCAAAATAATGGAGTCTAAAGTCCGCCATATTGTTTTTATTACAACGTCACATATCCTATGTCACCCGGGATGACGTAAGGATTCCAACGATACCTCACACATCTAAATCGGTTAAAAGGCGTTGAGAAGTTCTGGGGGAACAAAAAAATTTCACATACATACATACATACATTTACGTGAAACCTGAAAACATCACACTCCTTTTTTTGGGCACTCGTGCAAAAAAAACCCTAACTCAGCAAATATTTAAGATCAATATCAATGTATAAATGTGGAGGTACCTATGTGTATTGAGGGAAAAATCTAATCATAGCTCAATATAGTTTTTCTTTTTTTTATCAACAAAAAAAACGTTTCTAAACAAAGTTTGTAATATAATCAAAAAAATAATAATAATAGAAATATAAATATTAATATAATTAATATATATACAAATTTAATTTAAATGTCCTTATTTGTTTGTATTTTTTGTGTTTTTTTGTGTACAATAAAGTTATTACATACATACATACATAATCACTTTCGCATGCATTTGAGTTTTGTAAATTCCCATGAAAGAATGCTGAAAATACCATCTTTCGTCGGTTCACATGATAAAGAACTATCCTGAAAACTTACCTAGGTACAGTCAGCATCGAAAGTTCTTATTCCTTTGTAATAAAGACTTTTGACGCCTTCATATGTGTCGCTACTTTTGATGCTGACTGTACGTCAGTGGCGGAGCGTCCATACAACTCGATTCCCACCGGCTTGCCTAATTTTCAGTTCACACCAGTTCTTTTAGTACGGCTCATGATATGATAAGAAAGGCAAACTATTTCTGGCTTCCCTATAAGAATATTTTTGCTGTACGTATAAATAAAGTTATGTCGTGCAAATTAGTAACAAAATGCGCGGATAGATGGCGCTGTAACCATTGCTATAAATTTCTGCAAAATGCATTTAAGATTTTTCCTGAACTAATGGGGTCGGGACGGTTACACGGCCTTGTACGGAACCCTCGGTGCGCGAGTCGAACTCACACACAGACTATATTTGTTTGAATGTTAATTCAAAGTTTGAACAGTTGGACAGACAGACAGACTTTACTTTTCAAGGCTAATTATATACGTCATACCCGAGCAAAAGGAAATATGTTTTCTCAAACATGCAATGAAATGTCGTTGCACTATTGTGCGTCATCACATGCGAAACATCACGTTTCGGGTGGATCAACTGTAAAGAGATTTCATACAAAATTGAAGGCCTAGGCCGGGTAGTAATTTTTTAAAATTTTCATTCCACATTCATGTGACTCAGCATCACGGCGTTCAGCCATGAAGAAAACCATAAGCAATAATTGATTTTTAGTTCGTTATGTTATGACATATGCCTCGTCAACTATTCTTACTAGCCAGCCTCTGTAATGTACTATTAATCTTGTCAATAAATAAGGCGCTAATTTCGTAACGAACGACGCAATTAGGAGTAATAATAAGACATTCCTTCAAAGTGGTGTCCCCTTCTTTTGCAGAAAAATGTTTTTAGAATGAATTGTTTCACAGAATTTTCGTTAGGTTAGGTTAGGTTAGAACAGCGACCCATTTGTAAAAAAAAATTCTATGAAATGAAAATTCTGCGAAACAATAAATCTATGAAACTTCTGTCTGCGAAACAAAGTACAACCCTTCAAAGTACTTGAAACATAGCATGGTACGTACAATGAAAAATATATAAAACAAAGTTTCAAATTCCACGTTTAAAAAAATACTCCTCATACAAACTTTCAACACTTTAATTTTTTTTGATAAACGCTGAAAACAGTTTTCTTCTATATCATATGCTTAGTCTATCAAGTTTTTATCTTAAATAATTTTGTTCTCCATACAAACTTTCCACCTCTAATAAATTTAATGGTTAGCTATAACTAGACTCTGGAAAATATTTGGTGGTTTTATCCAGCGTGTAATTCCTTAATTACGAAATTACGGACAGATATCTGACTTCTAATAATTACGCAATTCAAAGGCTAAATTCCGTAATAACTGAATTACTAATTTTCACTTGTTTATTCGAAAACTGCCTACTATTTCAGCCTATAAGAAAAAAAAACATTATGAAATCGTAAATTAACGTATTATTATAATACAATAAGATTAAAAGGATATTGGAGTTAGTAGACACATCACTAGCGAGACTGACTTCTGAGTTTCTTTTGGCGTTTCTTCATGGCAGTGGTCTTCTTTTAAGAAACGCTATACTCTCTTTTTTAAATCTGTAATAGTAGTTTATGCAACTGGTACATAATGAGGGGAACTGGAACAACACTCGTGTGACCTTATTATGAAACTCGCCTTCGGCTCGTTTCATAAAACACACTCGTGTTTTAATGCCTAATTATGTACAGTTGCATACATTACTTTATCTACACACATATTATAACTACTCTAAGATGGGTCAGGAGGGGCTTACTACCGTGACGTCATCGCGCCGCGCAAAGTACATGCGGCCGCCGGCTCACACATTGTGTGACTATTCAATGGCTGCGGAGCGTTACGGATCGCACGCGCACGCGCTTGTACGATCATAAAAAATAATTCTTTTCGTGTAGTTTCGTGTTCAATAATAATGTCAAAACCACAGCATTATTGTATTGCAGCAGGTTGCACCAATAATAATAAGGACGTAGACGTAAGAACGGTCATTTAGTTTGGTATTCACCAACGGTTGACATAAAAGAAAACGAAAATGAAAACGTTGGTTCTAAGAAACCTCTTTTATTTTTTAAAGTGATGCCTTTAACAATTATATAAAACTTTGTATCCCCTGGTTACATGTATGGAGTGCCCCCTCCCCCTACTTTAATATTTTTTCGTCATTTCACATCACTTTTACGTAGCGGTTCATACGAGTAGAACATACCTTCCTGCTAAATGTTTTAATTGTATTTGTAGTGCTTATAGTCTCCGAGTACATCGGCTGTCACATACAGACGAAAAGACGGACGGACGGGTTCCGTTTTCACCATTTTGGCTACGGAACCTTAAAAGTACTATTCGTAGTTGTATTGTAAACAACACTACTAATAATAAAGTATATATATTAAAATAGGTTCTCGCTGGTGGTAACCCTAGCGCTGAGGGCGGGGCCTCGAAAGAGCGCGTTGCGTGCGATTGAAAGAGATGGCCACGTTTAGGCACGTTTGGCATACCTAAACGGGGAATTTGTTAGCAGAGAAACTTCTGTACTTGTACTATTACTTATTCTGTGGATGGGTTCAGAAGCCGTTGTAAATAAATACAATAATTGTGTTAATACAACCTTTTTTGCACGGTTGCGGAAATATCGAAATCAGAACTGGCAACCGATACCTGAATGTTATTTTAAAAAGTAAAGAGTCCCTATTCTGATGTGATCATGTCGTGCTAGCTCAAATTTCGTGCGATATATACTAAAAAAACATCGAGCTGACATTTCGCATCGACTGAATTTGAATTTTCAGTGATACTAGAATAGGGACATGTCAACTTTGACATTTAAATTTTGACAGTTTTGTTTGACGTTTTTATATTTTAACATCATATATGAGATTAAAATTAAAAATTATATTACTGCTGTAGCCTTAGCCACAGATAAGAAAATTGCCATAAATTCATTGAATGTTGAAATGAGAGTCATTTTCTACGGTTTCCGAACGCATATTAGAGGATTTATGATATGTGTGTAGATAAAGTACTATTCTACACTAATTCTATTCAAGAATTGACAAGAAAGGCTATGACTTGACTTTTGAAGGCTTGACTTGGGGCCTATTTGCGGGATAAAGTTATTTTATTTAATTTTTAAGCAGGGGGTTTGAGTTTGACACGGTTGCATTATTTTACCCATCCTGTTCGATGTGGTGGCTGATCAAAAACCTACGTAACGGCTCGGTATATGTAATGTCTCGTAAGGGATTGAAATATGGAATGTATACGAGACTCAAACTATCTCTATTAAAATCAAGAGTAATTCGGTCAGGACTCTAGTTTTCTCCTTATTTACAAACGGTCAAGAAGTGTGGCCGCAACTGTATTAAATTTTTAGCTACTTTGAAAGGAATATCGCACCAATTCATCGATCTTAGACCAGCTCAATATTCGAACTAGACTATTAATAACAATGTTAAGAACTTAAGAATGTTAAGATAGACAAACTGGTTGCCACTAATAAAGCTAAAACCTTAAGACGACCGTTTTAACTGGCAGAAGCTCCTCAAGCTAGACTGGCTGGACTCTCAGCTCTTTGAACTTAAAATTAAACGTAGATGATGCGATTTATTAAAATAAAGGTTTTAGAAATTGTTTTCCTTTCAAAATAATTAATAATAAATGCAAATTACATACTAGGATATTTTTATTTTAATGTTGGAATCTGAGTCAATTACGTAATTACGGAATTGCGTAATTCAAAATTCTGATTTCGTAAATAATTACGTAATTGACAAGTCCGTAATTTTGGAAGCCCTAAGCGTGTATTGTATTTTATCCATTGAAATTGCCCACTTGTGTCAATATTGACTAATGTACATGTACGGACTGCGAACACATTGAAAAATAATAGTTATTCTGCGCGGCTTTCATAATGTGCGGAAAAAAATCAGTTTCTTTTTAATTGTTCTTATTAGAAAGTGAGACCATTGTAAACCATTATTCAGCCACTTGCCGTATAAGTATCCGATAAAGCTTGGAATTATAATGCGGATCGGTGTAAGTGCAATAATGGCTTGATTCCAAGATGATTTGATGATGGAGACAGACGACAAGAAAAAACAGTGCTTGGGCTCTCCCAACGACTAAGCGAAGACTTTGATTTGATTTTGTAAAAAGGTAGGGTTCCGTAGTCGTCCACCCGTTACATTATGTGGACTAAAAAGTTCGCAAACTTATATTTACAATGTTTTTGACAGAATTAACAACATTATCTAAGGCATCAATGGAAATTGTACGAAAGTTTGCTTTTGCAAAGTACATTTCTGAAGTTCTACTATTACTCGGTAACTAGTACTTAATTTCTACTTAGCTGTGATAGTTTTCCTTTTAAATTCATCGTATATGCTACTACCATGATTTTTTTCACATGCCTAGTAGCCACCGTTTAACTGGCAGGGGGGGGGGGGGGGGGGACACCATAACAAAAATTATCACTTCAAAGCTTAACATCACGCTAACTAATTCTTTAATCAAAAAACGCTTATAGAAACCTTATGATATTTTTAAAAGAGCTATCCAACGATACCCCACAAGATGGGGTTTGGCAGAAAAAAAAATTTCACCACCACTTCAAATGTACGGGAGGTACCCTAAAAAAAATTTTTTTTTAAGATTTTATTCTACCGTTTTGTTGGCGTCATTGATATGTATACTCATGCCAAATTACAGCTTTCTAGTACTAACGGTTACTGAGAAAAACGGGGGTCGGACGGACGGACGGACGGACGGACATGGCGAAACTATAAGGGTTCCTTGTTTACTACGGAACCCTAAAAAACCGGACAAGTGCGTGTCGGGCCACGCGCAAGGTAGGGTTCCGTAGTCGTCCACCCGTTACATTATGTACACTAAAAAGTTCGAAAACTTATATTTACTACGTTTTTGACAGAATTAACAACATTATCTAAGGTATCAATGGAAATTGTACGAAAGTTTGCTTTTGCAAAGTACATTTCTGAAGTTCGACTATTACTCGTTAACTAGTAATATCTACTTAGCTGTGATAGTTTTCCTTTTAAATTCATCGTATATACTACTACAATGATTTTTTTCACATGCCTTGTAGCCACCGTTTAGCTGGCAGGGGGGGGGGGGGGGGCACTTGACCATAACAAAAAATATCAGTTCAAAGCTTAATATCACGCCAACCAACTCTTTAATCAAAAAATGCTTTTAGAAACCTTATAATATTTTTCAAAGAGCTATCCAACGATACTCCACACGATGGGGTTTGGAAGGAAAAAAATTGCACCACCACTTTACATGTAGGGGAGGTACCCTAAAGAATTTTTTTAAGATTTTATTCTACCGTTTTGTCGGCGTCATTGATATGTATGTATACCCATGCCAAATTACAGCTTTCTAGTACTAACGGTTACTGAGAAAAACGGGGGACGGACGGACGGACGGACGGACGGACATGGCGAAACTATAAGGGTTCCTTGTTTACTACGAAAACCTAAAAAATGCTTGTGCTTACCAAAAATGATATTTTTGACGTATACTTACTTAATTATTTTTCGCCGCTTCGCATTTTAATTCGCACTTGTATCAGAACGAGCGCGCGAATCAAATGTGTCAAACAACTTTTGCTACTTTTTTTTTATTAAAAATGAGATTGCTCTTGGTCAGCATCTAGCAAGGGGGCAAAGATGAGGCCGACGGCGAAGCGAGCTCACCCAGAAGATGCCTCTTCACTCGTGCTCTACAGAGGCCCAATACATTAAGTGAAAGGTTGCAGTGATGTGGGCATCTAGTGGGTGGTTTGCCCCGATCTCCTGGCGAGTCACGTAGTACATTACAGTCAAGAAATTTGAATGTTAGGCATGTTAGGACTCTAAAATAGAAATAGAGTCCTAAAGTGACAAACATTGAAATTCACTGACTGTACCTAACTACCAATCAATTACGAATCGCGAAAGCAGATTGACCCTTTTAACTGTTTTGATGGAAAATTCGAAGAGTAATTTAAAAATAATAAAGAACTTCCTCAAGTTCAAATTTAACCATCTCAACTGTAAATTTCGTAAAATTGACGTTAATTTACACAACAGGGACGTACAAATATTTAAGTAGTTTTCGTAATCAGCTCTTTCAAAAATGAATCATGCTTAACTTGTTGACGGTACGAATTATACAATTCTGCCCAGTTTCATTTCTACTCTACAAAGGACAAGGCTAGGACGCTTGAGAAAAATGCCTTATATTTACGTCCCAATTACTTTAATTGCTGCTGCATATTTCTTGTATCGCCACTTTACCAACAAACTAGACTATTGGAAATCCAATAATATAACCGGACCCGAACCACTCCCGTTTTTTGGAAATCTAAAAGAATCCGCCCTAAGACGATTGCCCGTTGGTCTGCTCTATAAAAAGTTTTACGAAGACTACCCTGAAGAAAAAGTCGTGGGTATATATCTGATGAAAACACCGGCAGTGCTAGTAAGAGACTTGGAAGTAGCAAAACATGTGCTGATAAAAGATTTTGACGTGTTTCCTGATAGAGGTATCAATTTTGGAGAGAAAGATATGGGTGCCAATCTATTCCACGCTGACGGTGATACGTGGAGAGTATTAAGATCTCGTTTTACCCCAATTTTCACATCAGGGAAGCTGAGGAACATGCTGCATTTGATTATAGAACGCGCAGACAGGTTTGTTGAGTATGTAGACAGGATTACAAAAGATCAGGCCGAACAAGAAGTCCATTCTTTAGTACAGAAATACACGCAAGGTACTATAGCTGCCTGCGCTTTTGGTTTAGATATGGATACCTACGGGCAACTAGCAGGAACTCTTGAGAGAATTGACAAAAAAATCTTCACCGTCAACTTCAGTTCAATATTAGACATGTTGTATCCAGGCATACTGAAAAAGTTCGGAGGCTCTAAGTTCCCTAAAGAAGTCAAGGAGTTCTTCTTTGATCTTACGAAGAGAATAATCACCCAGAGACATGGTAAACCGAGCAAGAGGAATGATTTCATGGATTTAATTTTAGCGATGAGACAGCAGGAGATTGTGGGTAGGAAGAGGGATAAGGATGGCAAAGAACGAGTTTTAGATATGACTGACAGCGTTATATCAGCCCAGTCTTTCGTCTTTTACGCAGCGGGATACGAAACTAGCGCTTCGACGATGGGATTCCTCCTGTACCAGCTAGCTTTAAATCAGAATATCCAAGACAAAGTCATAGCTGAATTAGACGTAGTCCTGAAGAAGCATCACGGAGAGATATCGTTAGAATCTATATCTGAGTTGAAATATATGGGTAAAGTCTTCGATGAGACATTGAGAATGTATCCTATAATAGACAAACTAAAGAGGTGTGCCCAAAGCGACTACAAGGTGCCTGGCATGGAGTTAACGATCAAGAAAGGGCAGACTGTGATTATCCCTGTGCATGGTATACACTTCGATGAGAAGTACTACCCTCGCCCTGAGGTTTTCGACCCGCAGAGGTTCTCTCCCGAGACCGTGGCTGCGAGGCACTCTTGTGCATACATGCCGTTTGGTCTGGGACCCAGAAATTGCATAGGTAATTATTTCTTCATCGGTTTACTTGAAAAAGGGTGGACGTAGTTTCAGGTACTAGAGGCCAGTTCAATACTAGGTAGGTACTAAAGTTTAAACATTCAACACCCTGCCACTCTTCTCTTCATAGCCTTTCATTACGGTTGCATTATATGTATGTGTGTATGCACCTATGTATAAAAAAACAGGTAAAATATACAGACAAATTAGGTTATTTGACTTATCTACTGCAACATAGTTTTAGTCTCTTCATACATTTTCTCTTTCCTTTTGACTTTCCTTTAAGTGTTAATAATGTTCATGCAATAGACGGACCAAGCCAGGAGATAAACCGTGTGATGGAAAAGTGTACATTCTGGCACAACGTAACTGAGCTTACACTACGAGTATATATTATTCTGCAACAGATAGCGAAAAAATTTTGCTTTGCTGCCTTGGCGGGGCGGTTGTCTAGGTACTTTATACATATTGAAATATAAGAGCCTTACACGCTTTTATAGATAAAGATAGCCTTATTGAGAAGCATTTATAAGAGGAAACAGAAAAGGGTGCCATGTTTTGTCTCTACCACCGACTGAGCACTTTTTCATGGTTGGGTTATAGGCAGAAGCACACTTCCATACGCAATACATTGGACATGCAAACCAGTCAAATTGCGTAGCATACATTTTACTATATGAATATTCTTTCTCTTAGGCGACTTCCTGACTTGGCGGGGCGGGATCGATATGTGACATTTTCTTCTTTGACGTAAATTTACTGACGTCGCAAAGATTCCCACTTGACGGAACACTGTCAGTATTACTTTTGCGCAGTAGTAATATCATGCGCAGAAGCGGAGCAGTACCGCCTTCGCATCGTCCCACCGCGCATCCCGCGCCAGACAGGAAGCACTCATTTAAATGTAGGGGCGCAGTAAAAAATGGTACCGAGTCGACTGACAGCTGACACTGACATTTGACACTGACAAATCAGGAAGTCGCCTAAGTAGTAGTGTTTTGATTCCAGGAATGCGCTTCGCCCGAGTCCAGTCCAGGGTGTGTCTGGCCAAGCTGTTGGCCAGGTTCCGTGTAGCACCTTCTGCTAGCACTAAACGTCGCATCGACTTCTCTCCGACCAGACTAGTCTTGTATCCTGAGGGAGGCATCAAACTTAACTTTGTTAACAGGGATGTGTGAAGGAAGTATTAGAATCATAGAAGATCAAAGCATATTGAACATTTGATATTTTCACAACTAGCCATAAAGTTTCAATTAACGCACGCTTCGCGCGCGGAATATCTCATTTCCTGACCAGGGGGGCGATTATTGAGTGTCGAACGCTCGACTTTTCACTCGACATCATAGTTTTTTGACAGATCTCGAGCGAAAAGTCGAGCGTTGACACCCAAAAATCGGCCCCCAGGGGGTGACATAAAATTTTGTACTGTTTACCACGAGCAGTAATAAAGAAAACCTCAGATCGCAAATGCGGTTCGGGCGTCAAATACCAGCGATCTCAGATATTCTTTGTTTTACCGCCCTTGGTAAGTAATGTAGGTATAGAGTAGATACTATAATACTAGCTTTTTATCGAAAAATCGTGAGGACACCCGGTGTTATCCCAACATGGTTGGAATTTCGCTCCGGGTTGGAATGCCAGGGGGGCCAACGCGAACCACAAACGAAGTTTTCCGTGTCTGCCGCACTTCATTAGAAGCGCGGTGCGCCTGGGGGTGCGAGGGGGTGGGGCATTTAATTTGTTTATTGAACAAGTGGGTTGCACCAAACAGTCTTTTGAAACAAGAGTTCCAATGGAATGACAGCTGCCGGCGCCATATTTATGTGCTTATCCAGAAATCACGCGAGGTTTTCTGGGCCACTTTTATTCTAGTTTATACAAATTTATTCTTGGAAAAGGGGAATTTCGCGCAAATTGAAAGCCAATTTATGAATGTTCATTACATAATTTTCTTAAAATATCACCCCGTTAGCCTGCGAATGTCAAAATACGTTTTGTATGGAAAGCGTCCCACCTTAATCGTCTTGTCACAATTATCGTCATATTGAGTTGTTTGTACGTTTCTTAAGGTAGGTAACTGTATTAAAATATTTGTTTTTATATTATATAAGTACATTGTATTATTTGGCCCCGTGATGACAGGACAGAGGGGTGACGTCAAAGGGTAGCGGTAGATCTTAAGATTATTATATTTTAACTAGTGTTTAAACCGCCCGCGTGGTCATATCGGAACTGAAGTTTCAACACTGAACACTGAGCGAAAAACAAGGTTATGTAGGTACTTGTTTTTCGTTCAGTGTTTTTCCGTCATGAATATTGAGTAAATGATAAATTAACTTCGCACGCGGGGTACCTACCTACTTAATTTATGCTTTGACTACCTAAGTAAGTAAACCATATGTGCACCTAATCAACAATGGGGCCATTAATACGTATAAGGTGTATTTGAGGAAAACAATATTTCAAAATAACAATATAAGAATATGATAAATATTATAATATTGATGTGTTCGAAAGAAAAATATTCTTATTTAATAATATAAGGGTTTTTACTTGGTTGTGTCGTAGTTTGAGTGGGCTGAGGAAAAAATAAACAGACTCAACTTTTTTTCTATCGAGAATTGTATGCAATCATGTTTCGGCTCGATTCAGAGAGACAAGACAATCATATAGTCAAGATTAGTCAGTTTTTATTGGTTCCTATTTTGGTTAGACTTAGAACGGTGTTTATAAATATACATACGTACAAATAAAAACCGGCCCAGTGCGAGTAGGACTCGCGCACGAAGGGTTCCGTAATAGCGCCAAGGGTTAATTCAACACTGAGCGAAAAAAATAGTAATTATCAGTAAGTTTTAGTGAATCCCAAGACAAGAAGATTATATACTAACGGTTACAAAACAGTTTACTAGTAATTAGTAGTTACAAGGACAATTTTTTGGTATAAGTAAATACATAACTACTATTATCAAAAACTGTTTTGTAACCGTTAGTATATAATCTCCTGGGATTTACTAATAATTAGTATTTTTTTTCGCTCAGTTAACCTGTCTCAAAAACTGTCCGATATATATATCTTGTTATTAAAACTAAAAATAGTTTCAAGTATTTATTAATGGACACCACCTCAAATTTTTTTCAGAATTTTAAAACATTGTACTTTGGAAATTAGGGCCCCAACTGCATAATTTCCAAACTATAAAGTTTTAAAAGGGGGAAACGCTTTTTTCGACCTTTGTCTCATATTGATATCTACAGATTTATTGCAAAATGGCTTTCCTTCGGGAAAACTTGGATCTCAATCAGAATACGATGGCACCCGAACTGTCAATCAATGATTGTATTAAATGAGTGACGTTTTCATATCCATTATTATGAAACTTTATTGTTTTGTGTCAAATGTCAAGTTAATTGTGTGTCAAGTGTCAAATGTCAACTGACATTCGACACTTGACACACAGTTCGGGTGCCATCGTATTCTGATTGAGATCCGAGTTTTCCCGAAGGAAAGGCATTTTGCAATACATCTGTATGTATGTTAGTCTGTAAATTATATGCAAATATGGGCCTTGTTGCCTGATGCAAATAAATAAATGATGTACGATATGTACAGTATCTAATGTGACTTCATTTTATCCATACCGTACGTAGGATGCTAAATATCATAAGTTGGTGCTTTTCTGCGGTAGGACTGACATCCTTCGAGAATCTTTCGAGTATCATATTTGGATTTCTCACCTTATACATATCGTATGTCTGTTATGAATAAGGCAAGTATTGCCAGCTACTCCGTAAATCATACTTAATGACGTTTACACGTTAAACAGCCTTCTTAATACCCTAATATTACGAACATTTTTACAAAATGACGAAACCACGTTAAGAACTGTGACTGTTAAGCTGTTTAATAAAGTACTTAGAAGCAGTTTTAAATGTACAAGTGTTATCTTTATGACTATCTCGAGTTTTGTAATAAAAGCCTGTGTTTATTGGGTTTTTGGGATATAATTATTTAGCTTATTTTTTTATTGCATTAAACGACACAAATACAACTATTTAAGTATGGGCGTTTATGTCACAGCATGTTAATAAATTAAATTTATACTGCAATATACTCGTAACATTGGTTTCCGCTAATTTTTCTTATTATTGTGATAATTTTTAATGGACCATAGTCAATGATTATTATTTTGTAGCATAGTGTAGGGTAGTCTTAATAATTTAGTAATAGACAATTATAAGATTGGCAACACTGCCGTCCGAACGTGATTGGCCGGTGCGGAAACCGCCAATCACGTTTGGGTGCGACCGACCAATCAGAGCCCCGTTGAATTTGGCGCGCTTTGGATGGAAGGGGGTTTCGGTTGGGCGGCTGAGCGGCACTCTAGAACGAGGCGTAGACTAGTCGAGACATCTTACTGTAATAATATTAAGTGTTGGCGAAATAAAACTGTGAAATTATACAACGGCGTTTGGATTAATAGTAGATTTATGAAATTATTAACGGTGGTTAATAATAAGAAAGCGTCTGCTGAAAATTTGTTACATAAGTTTCTTAAAATATCACGCCGTTAGCCTGCGAATGTCTAAATACGTTTTGTATGGAAAGCGTCCCACCTTAAATGTTTTATTATTTTTGTTTATTTTTTGGTTGTATTAGGTATAGGTATATTTCCTTTTCGTGGTGCTGTATGTTGGATTTTCAATAAATATTTTTCTATCCTATTCCATATAAATCTATACCGCATACATCCACAAAGGTGGGCCAAACTGGCCGAGGAGTGGGTGCCGAACGATGGGCGACGACGACGTGGCAGGCCAAGACGGAGATGGCAGGACGACGCATTTCACGACAATTGGCCAGAGATTACTCAAGATCGTGACGAGTGGAGATTAAGAGGCCCAGCAGCAAAAACTATATATTAATTTACCTATTTATACGACATTATTAACAGTATATTTATGAAATCAACCGTCTTGTCCCCCATATATCATCACGCAGGTTATCCAGCGACATCGCGTTTCATTCCCGCACCGGACCAATAAATATGCCGTGACGATCTGATAACGGGAATGGCATTCTTTGGGGTACCAGTTTGACGTATTTAACTTGATTACGATTTTAGATGATTCGATTTGAAGAATACATTTTATTCTCAGATATAAAAGAAACATATGTAATTACAAGTGAAAAACAATATGGTTAGTATATACTCGAATATTGAAATGTACACAGTTTAGTTATGTTACAGCATTTGTAAATATACAGTTGCCGGAAAACATTTTGACATGACCTTGAGTGCGCGTGTAGTTATTTGTGACTAGTTATCAAATTCGGCTTATTTTCTAAAATTCGTTTCGGTGGCTCGCGTTTGCCGTTGTATATCTCTTTTTTAACCCCTTGATCGCCAAGAACCTATAAAGTGGCTGTGTGTCGTCGTATCCACCACGCCAACAACCACTTAAAAGGTCGGAGTAAAGGTGTACTTAGATCATGAAAAAAAAAACATTTATGAACTGTTTTAATTTGTTTTTATTGGTTTAGACATTACACCAAAAAAACAGTGCTTGGCGTACTGGGCACGACGACACACTATCGCTTTGGCGGTCAAAGGGTTAATCTTTGTCCATGATGGTAAGTTTCTGGAGAATTTTGACATTCATTCAAGAGCATAATAGATGGGTCTATTTTATTGATGAGTGTACTTACTCTGTGTTTGATATTGAACCCTGAAAAAAACCTCCTGTTTTGGTGAGTTCTTCTCTTTAGACTAAGTTTAGCTAATGATGCGTCAATGAACACACATTAGGATAACGTCCCGACCCCGACATCGGCCGGTAATCGGACGGTAATCGGACGGTAATCGGACGGCTCAGACCGAAAACAATTAATTAAAAACTTAATAACATAAGTTCTCACTTCACTTGGCAGTATTTAACAAACTGTTGGGTCCAGCTTAAATTGATCGCACGTTGTTGACGCGGCCCAAGTTACGAGATACTATACAATACACCTATCAGAACAGGTCAGTTAGTAAGGATATTAGATGAATAATTAAAAATTAAAATACCCCCCTACATGATGGCTGATTATCTTCAAACGGCTGAACAGATTTTCATGAAATATGGCTAAAAACACTCGGGATAAAATTATCTATGACACAAAAAAAATCGGTTCATCCGTTTGGGCGCTACGATACCACAGACAGATACACATATACACAGACAGACACGTGAAACTTATAACACCCCTCTTTTTGCGTCGGAGGTTAAAATCAAGAATCCTACCCTTACCGGGTACCCTTTTTGAAGTGAAAACTTCTTTAGCGGCGCTGAGCACTTTTTGTGATGGGGAAAAATGTTTAAGCTCGCGACAGATTCGTAAGGAGGTCTCAATATGGTGGACGGAAGTATGCCTAGGACGCTCTACGACCAGCTAAGTTGACCCCTGCTAATATCGTAAGCGTAAGACGGACACGTTACCTGTCTTAATACGGATAAACAGTACTAACAAATAATTTTATCCTCCTCTCTTTCGGCGAAAATGTATGCCTGCGCCTGCTGTTTCGTTTAGGCGGCGCAGGGCGCTTGCGCAAATGTGCGTGTGTGTTTGGTTTTCACTTCTGCCGGCACTCCCGGAGTGCAACCCGTTGTTTTTTTTTACCTTTATCCTTACCGAGTACCCTTTTTACCCCTAAACTTACCGAGTCCCCTACCCTTTTAGGGTTCTTCTGCCTTGACCATAGTCTTAAAGCTTGGACCACACTGCGGGCGTCCAATAAATCCGGCCATAGACAACCGGCCTATCCGCGCATTAATCGTGCATGGACACTCCGGAACAAATAGTGCTGCAACTAACAAGCCCCCCGCTACAGTGTGAACATAGTCTTAGACTTACGGTTCCGTAGATTTTTTAAACGGTGGTTAACAAGGGTACGGCCCTGATGGTGAAGACTTCAGAAGGAATCACAAGCGCTTGCAAACCTTGGGTTTTAGAAATTTGTTGTGTCGGCAGCTATAGCAACTACAGGTGCCTCACTCTCGATGGTCGCAAGGTAGCGTGATAATTGACAAGATTAGGCATCTGTCATTTTCTAATACCATTCTATAGAAAGTGACAGATGCTTTACCTATTGAGCTAATAAAGGTGTTATTATGGCTTCGGTCTTATCTAAGGCGGAGTCTTCTCCGTTAGGCTGCTCCTAAATGAATTCCCTCTACCACCTTTAAAACATTTCTGATGGTTAACCGCAAACTAAAATAGGAAATCTTTCATGTAGCTCCCTCTCTATCGCTCGAATTTGCATATATTTGCGACAGAAAGGCAGATACACACGAGGCAACTTATACAAATACAAAAGCGTTTATTTTTCTCTTTAAATTACAATGGTGTATCCATGTATCGGTTAGTAATATCTTATCTTTTCTTTGATTACGGTAAAGTTTACGGTTCCACCTGTAATTTACGGAAATCGGATTTTTAATGATTAAATAACTATAAAATAACAAATTAAAATAAAACTAAAACTAACCTAAATATACCTAACAAAAACCCTAGTCTAAAAAACCGCTGCCAGTGGGTAACGTTCCCAAAATGCTGGCCGCATTGCCACGTTGTATGGCAATGCTCAACCTTTGTGCCAGATAAAGGCTAGCATTTTGGTCACGTGTTGCATCGACTAGACGCCCAGACAGATCTAGACTTGGAATTCAACAAGATGCCGATGCCATTGGGGCGTGATCGATATGTGACATTTTTTTCTTTGACGTAAACTTAAATCGGATTTATATACAGTCTCATTTCAATGACAGCAAAACAAAACTTGACCTTTTAAAGCACCATCGACGCGACTTTTTTTTTTAAAAAAGGGTGTTTATTTACAGTACAGGTAAATAAGAAATAAGATAAAAATCTAGCTTCTTGAAGAATATACGACTATACACTCGCGGTCAATAATTTCGGGTCACCCTAGTTTAAATAGCCTCAATAGGTTTTGTTAAATATTCTACACTCGTTTTATTTACATATTATACTATTCTTCGTATTACCCAACTGTATTAGCAATTTCCGGGATCCTATCATAAAAATATCAATGTCCAAAAGTGACGATTTTCGCGATATCTCGCTCCGTTAACGTTGTTTTTTTCATGGGTTTTTACGAGCCCGATTTAAACCTGGAAACGTAACTTTTTTTGACTATTACTTTTGCAGTATAGATGAAAAATTAAATAAAGATAATGACATGATTAAATAAACTTACAACATCGCAGTATTTTAGGAAATATGACGGTTTTTTGAAGTGAAAACTTCTTTAGCGGCGCTGAGCACTTTTGTACTGGGGAAAAATGTATAAACTCGCGATAAATTCCAAGACCAGGTTAGTTGACCCCTCCTAGTATCGTGATTGCTATGTTACGAGGGGTCCCCAGCTGGTCTTCTTAGAAAGCCAAGGTTCTAACTGTTTTAAGACAATCCTAAGATTTTCCATAAAGATCATGTTTCAAATAAATTCTCATGGAAAGTAGCTCTTATTGTCCCTAAAAAAGCGTTTCCAAAGTCCAATATCGGATAGCCAGACTGACCGATTTCCGTAAAGATCATATTTCAAATAAATTCTCATGGAAAGTAGTTCTTATTGTCCCTAAATACGGTGACAGTTCCCTTCAAAATACCTAGTGGCCAAGAGTGATGGATAAAATACCAAGGGCCTGACACGCTTTGTAAGAGAAAGATAGCCTTATTGCGATTCCTATGAGAGGAAGTAGAAAATAGTGCGATGTTTTGTCCTTATCACCGATCGAAAAATTTTGTATTTGTGTCAAAGTTTTGTGTCAAGAAGATTGCAAAACAAATTGGCAATATTTGGTAGTGCATTTTATAAATGGAGAATTAATGATAAGTTTGGTTTAAATGAATAATAATTTACCAATTATCAGATCCGTAGTGTTTGGGTGTTCAGTGCAAACATGGTGGGGTGTTCAGTGTTGGGCTGTAAAAGCAAACTCGACCGAAAAAAGGCGGATGTTACATTCCATGCGTAATTTGCGTAAGTACATTTTCTTTGCATTTTGAACCCGTGTTTATTTCTAAAATCTCACCGGTACCAAGTTACTGAGCTAAATCATAAGTTATATCATGAGACACTTGATGAAATAGGAAAAATATGTAAAATAATTCAAAAATAACCTCCAAACATTTCACATATAAACCGATCAAATCGCGTAGTATAAATCTACCATAGAAGCCAGCTTAGAATTGATGTCCCATCATTCAGTCGGTTTATAATTCGATTTCGGGATACCAACAAATAATAAAAAAATCCCCTGAAGATTACCCCACGTTTCGGGAAATTCAAGTAATTTGATTTTTTCAGTTTTTAGGGTTCCGTAGTAAACAAGAAACCCTTATAGTTTCGCCATGTCCGTCCGTCCGTCCGTCTGTCCCCCGTTTTTCTCAGTAACCGTTAGTACTAGAAAGCTGTAATTTGGCATGAGTATACATATCGATGACGCGGAGAAAACGGTAGAATAAAATCTTTAAAAAAAAATTTTTTAGGGTACCTCCCCGGGTGACAGTAACGGAAACGCACAGGGCCGGGCCGTCTTTAACCAATTTGAGGCCCTGGGCACATTAGGGTAATGGGACCCCTATGACCTTGATAGAGCACGATTCTGTTAGAATAGACAAAGAAAGTAAACGAGTCACATTAAATGAATAGATATTAATAATATAATATTTCCTAAAAAATAAAATTAATTTTCAAAATACACCAAATTTGGGTTCTTCCTTAGAGCAAACAGCTAAATTAAATTTTCTTAAATAAACGCCTAATTCTAACCAGTCATATATATATTTTTTTAAATTGAAAATGAGGCCGACGCTTATGCGAGCTCACCCAGAAGATTCACTCGTACCTTAAAAAGGTCCAGGTTATTTGAACTCGGAAGTACCTACATACGCCATTCGAATACCAAACCAGTAAACATTATAAAAAAAGATGATTTTGACCAGGTAATGAAAGTAGCCAGTCGTACGTCGTCTGGATATCTGATGGAAGAAGGGGGAAGGCGGTATGAGCTCATGGAGTTCCTGAGCACACTCAACGAATCTAAAGAAATAAAAATGGGGAAATAGGTAGTATTGCTTACAATTTTTTAAGTGAAAACTTCTTTAGCGGCTCTGAGCACTTTTGTACTGGGGAAAATTTGTTGAACTCGCGACAGATTCTAAGATTCTAAGACCAGCTAGTTGACCGCTCCTAGTAATCGTGATTGCGATGTTAGGAGGTGTCAACTCAGCTAAACTCAGCTGGCCTCTATACCACAAAACTTTACAAGTCTACAATTTGACAAAATTGCACAATTTTCCATAGAAAAAGTTCACAAATTTGTCGAATTGTACGCTTGTAAAGTATTGTGGTACAGGTTCCTGGTCTTAGATGCGGAAGACACAATGATACTCGGGACATATTATGTAAATGGATTATGCGAATATGAACATGAGTATGAGTACAGTACAGATACGGATACCGATACGGATACCGATACCGATATGAATATCTTTGTTATTTGGGTCATTGTCAGTCGGAAAAACAAAACAAAAAACAAAACAAAAGTTGTTTTTCCGACTGACAATTCGGTGGACAATAGTTAACGGCTTGTGTGCATGTAATTTACGTTTTTATTATATGGATTTATAGACACGGAATTACAGATTATGCGGGTTATCAGATCAATCGAAAATTAAGCTTTGTAGCCCTTAACTTTTGGCATGTCCTGTCCACCGAAAAGACGCGCACCTAAATCTGACAATGACCCATTTACTATCTTTATTGAGTTTTCACTTCTGCCGGCACTCCCGGAGTGCAACCCGTTTTTTTTTTACCGACTCGTATTCTTTGTCCATGAGTTTATATTAAGCAGCGATACATTTGTACAGCACCCTATCAATAAAATGTATCTTCACCGACCCCTAAAAGGGGCCCAACACCTTACACTATTAAAATGACCGAAATAATAGGTGATTAATCTTGCTGCCCACAAAAACTTGAATTTAGTGCCCCTGTCAAAATAAATATAAGTTGCGTTCAACTTAACAAGATGAGTTTTTTAAGTCCAAATTTAGATGTTTTACAAAACATTACAAAAGGAACAAGATGCTTTTATTAATTGGGTATCGAGTGTTGGTTCTTGTTTTTAGATATACGAAAAACGCCTCTATGACCAAAGGTATTAATTTATTAAGAAACATATTGTCAGTTAAGACTTTTTGTATAAATAGGGTGTTATAATATATGTATATTAGTATTAGAGAGATGTATGTGCGTATGTGCGCATTAACGCGTATAGGATTTGTTTTGTTTAAGCGTTAGACACACTGGGATTTTGAAATTGACCGATGCTGAATGAATGGTTTTAGCGACAGCGAGTACAGTTCCTTTAGCCTTGGGAAATTGGTTGATCCATTGACTATAGGTGTAATATATAATCATAATTAATATTAATATCTTTAAGCCGCATATTTATTCTATAAACATAAAATAAAAAGTATAATTATTAATATGATTGAAAATTGAACGAGAAACTAAGTCAAGAAACCATGTTATAGTGCGCGCCATCCACGAAGGCGCGCCCCTCCACATGATAGCCCAAGCCGTACAACTGCGCACAGATTAGTATGAGATTCGCTGTGGAGGGGCGCGTCGTCGTGGATGGCGCGCACTATACCTAAATGCAATACCCATTTCTCTAATTACCAGCCTTTGCTTGCTACCACTTTGTAAGTGTACAAAAGACTGAGTGAACGATTGAATGCTTGAAAATTTAAGTTTAATGCGATATTTCTAAAAAAACTATATTTTGAATGCTACCACTTTGTAAGTGAAAACAAGACTGAGTGAACGATTGAATGCTTGAAAATTGAATGGAATACCGAATCAATAAACCATGTTTAATACAATCCTTCTCTAAAAACTCTACTTAGCTTACTATTAGTTTGTAAGTGAATAAAAGACTGAGTGAACAATTGAATGGTTGAAAATTGAATGAAAGACCGAGTCAGTGCCTGAGTGAATGTAGCCACAGCCTTACCCGATGGTATCACTGTTCCGGGAAGGACATGTGTCGCCCAATAAACTAATTGGCCGAGGAATGCTCGCGCTGGCCTCTACGTATTTATTTTATTTATTTTATTAGGGGTCTCTTGTTTTTTATAAAATATTCGAAGCCTTATTAGATCGAGAGGTATTTAGGGATACGCTGTACCTAAGTATAGCTTATAAGTGTTCATTAGAATGGAGATTTTTAGACGGCCTGCCGGCCAGAACTTATTTCATCATTGCATTATTAGTCCAGTAACTTTATACATTCAGAGCGTGCGTTAAATCCGGTAGTTCTGATTTTTTGCAGACTTGTTTATGATGTTGGCCCAATGAATAATCCAAGTTTGTGACCTCGAGCGCCAAACGCAACTATCTCAAAAATCGAAAAAAAAAAACACTATAACCCGAAAGTGCTAGTTGCTGATAATACCTTGATGTTTTTAAAATATACTAAATTTGCTATAATATGACACTAGAATTGTCTCTGTAGACCCAATAGTTTCCGAGATATCCTTTCAAAGTTTGAGAATGTCGATAAAATGATGAAATTTGAAAGGCTGTATCTCGGAAACTATTAGGTGTACAGAGACAATTCTAGTATAATATTGTAGCAAATTTAGTCTTGGGCCATTGGGCCATCATCACAAACAAGTCTGCAAAAAATCAGAACTACCGGATTTAACGCACACTACCCCGTACTTTCAGGCGACTGGTTACTGGATTATATCTAGGATTAAATTCTTATATTATATAATATTTAAAAAAATATACCATGGATCATTGTAGGTTGTGTGACTCCCGCAAATCTGAGCACGCATAATTCCCGCAAATCTGAGCACAGGCTAAAGACATGAGTGAACCACTCACGGGATTTTTTTATTTTATTTTATGTGGGGGTGGGGGCAAACGAGCGGACGGATTGCCTGATGGTAAGCGATTAACGTTACCCATAGACAACTCCAGACGAGTCACAAGTGTGTTACCTCCGAGATGGGAGTACGCTCTTTTCTTGTAGGTTTGCAGGTCACATCGGTTAGGAAGAAGATGAGCGTATAGTCGCCTTCTTCGTCCAACCCGTCGCATCGCATCGCATTTACGATGCTCGACAGCGTGAGATTTCTTCCCACTGGGCATGCCGCTGAGGACCCCACGCTGTAAACTCCATCAAAGTGTGGAGAGCCTGACACAGGAGTCCCACATCATCGCGCCTAAAAGTGCAACCCGTTGTTTTTTTTATATATAAAGTTACGGAACCTTGTCCCGTCAATGCAGTGTCCAGCCTCCGCCCCCATCGGATAAGCGCGACACGGCCCGGGCACGCAGATCCCATCTTGAACGTCTCAATTAATTTACATTTAAGTGAGTGCGTAATCTCGTGCGTTACGGCCGGTAATTAACTGGCTGCGGGGTTAATTGGCTTGGGAGTATTTGTAGATGGCCTGTTATGGTCAAATATAAAAGATTATGAGTAATGAAATTTATGTCAAAAGCTTCAAATATAATGTCATCTCGTATGGCTCGATTAATTTATAGTTAAGTTGAGGGTATAATGTGTAGTTTGCTCTGTTGGTATTGTGGTGTTGTGTTCGGTAAGGTCGACAGAGCTCCTGAGGATGCGCTGTGTTATAAGGGAAAAGGGACCTGTAACTGACAACACAACAAATAATCCAATCAAAAATCGGTTGGCAATGCAGTTGTGATCATGCTGAAGAGATTGTGCCCTCCTAGGACTCCTAGCCATTGTTTCAATAAGGTGGCAGAGAGAGAATAGTGGTTCTAAGTCATGGTTCTACGCAATCCGAAGGGCTTTTGGTCAATGCTATTGCACGCGTCAAGTCTACGTAGGTAATTCAACAAAATGGACGACTGAAATGTTGAAACCTTTATTGCTTTTGGCAGAGACTATAATGTAGTAGGTGGAAGGTGGAAGTCTATCCTGAAGTCTAGTGTACCTCCAAATAACGCCGTAAAGTTGCATTCAGTTTCGAACAATTTCCAGATACTTAGGTACACCTTGTTACACGACAGACCAACTGGATTACAGGCACTTGTTCTTGTCCTCCCAGACGTGTCCGTCGACGGCGACATCCTGGCAAAATTTACCTTAATATTTAAGGTCCGGAGACTTTACGCGCATGGGCGCGAATGTGACTCGCAAAACCGAATTTGGTTTTGAATGTGCGGTCGCAAGAAACAGAGTGAAGCTGTCCGTCACTGTTATAAGTGTATTGGTAGGAGGGTTTAGGCCGAGTTTTACGGAACTGGCGTTTGGCGTCTAGATCTTCAAGACGGGCGGATTCAAAGTCTTTAATACCAGTAAAACCCTAATAAAACCTTGTCGACCTCATGGCACAATATTTTACACAATTTCTACCAACTACGCTTGTTGACGGATGCTCCTTATACATTTCACAAAAAATACATTTCACCGTTCCGTCGCCTCCATACCCGTACAAAATAGCCGCGAGATACACGGGCTGATACCGTCAAGGGTGCGGCGAAATTTCGACGCATTCTAAGGCTTATTATACACACGCGACAAAAACGCGTTGTCTTGGACATCGAAACGTGAAGCTCATAAATAAATACATAACGTGGGGGCGGGTGCGTGGTGCGAGAGGCGGCGGGAGCGTTGCTGGTGAACCAGCCGGATTCGGACTAATCTGACGTAATATTTGATGTAATCTGACATCTGACGCCTGGCACAGTATGGGCCGTCACGTCAGAGTATCTGCATCATTTGAATGTGAATCTGTAGTCCAGATCTGAACATATTGCATTATCTGTAACTGTTAAATATGATGACTATAACTTGTTCTGTGAGCCTATTAAATAGAGTAAAAAAATAAATAAAAAATCTACACGTATTATATGAATAACGAAGATAAATAAATAAATAGAGGTAATCAATAAATGAATAGATAGTCGATACCAAATAAACTGTGGGGCTCTGTGAACTGTAACTATACCTCACGAGCTTTTGTATTTATAAAAATCCCAAAACCGTCAAATAAATCTATATAATTATCAAACATGCTCACAAAAAGGAAAACAACAACCGGAAATCCGCCGGACATACGAAAACATTTTGGTCGAAGCTGAAGCGGAGAGCTTCGTTTCACTCATTCAATTCTTCATCTTCATAAAGAATCTATTTATCGGATAAAACACCATTTTAGTTACGTTTTGATTTAGGGCGCGACCACACAGTTACTGACCGACACGTACTTTTGTAAACATACCAATAGACTCCAGTAAAACCTATTTCAGTGGACGCAATTTACTATTATCGATTGACGGTTAAAGACAGTCGAGCCTAAGTACCTTTTCTGAATAGATTTTACCAAATAACACAATATGCCATGCCTTGGTATGAATATGTAATGTAAATAACTGATCTACGTCTACGTTAAAGGCCTATTACTGTTGGGAGGCAAATGTGGCTTTGTTGTTTAAACACAATATCCATTACCTTTTCTTACTCTATATGTAGAGTAAGAAAAAGTGGAATATTATGGATATGGTGGAGTAAGAAAAAGTTTATGGACCTTCAGTTATGCCGTTTCGACGAAGAATATCTGTAACTTGGACCATAGACCGGATAAAAGGCAGCACCGCTCGCTCACAATGCATGAGGCCGTAAGAAAAACCTGTGAAACCGTCGGTAATGGCCGCTGAACATTTGTAGTATTATGCGGCTGAATAGTTTAAAATGTCATTTTGGTGCCTTCGCGAATTTATGTGCTCGCGCGGCGTTTTTTGCGCCCGTCTGTACCCTGCCTTAGATATATTTTATTCATTCGATCATTTGTTAAGTGGTGGGTTAAGTTAATTTGTGGGTTTCTTAATAGGTTTATTCGAATGCTATCGTAAACTGAGATTTTAACGGTTTTTGCTGAAAATTCTAGGTGCTAGTGATTTTGTTTTTGCTAGTCGTGTGTTCTTATCTTTTTGCGTGTTTTGATCTTAGGGCCAGTCAGGGCTACAAGTTTTATTTACAGTGACAGTGACATAGTAGCATACGGCAGTGGTGCTAATGCGTAATGAACACACCGTACCGTACACACCGTAGCTTATGAACGCGTGCAACTGCATTAGGATATTTAGGATTAGGAGCCACAAGCGCGTCCCCGACTATTTTCATTTGAGGATTCGTTGAGTCGACAGTTAGAGACAAGTGCAGGTCCCTACTCTCAACACAACCCACTCGGGAACACAAGACCTATGTACGAAGTCGACCAAAAAAGTAGGCTACCACTTTTCGACTCTATTATGTGTACGTTAAAGTCCAAAAGTGGTAGAGGACTATCTTTGCTGACTGTACTTACAGAGCAAATGATGGTGTTCTAATAGCTTCGGTCTTCTGTAAGGCGGAGGCTTTCCCGACATTTGTCGTATAATACATCGCGTCGGCATTACATGTCGTAAAATAGGTAATTAATTAATTTTTTACTTAGATTTAAAGTCTAACAAACTTGCAATATTAGTTATTGCACATAACAATGTAGGTATCTCAGACATTTTCGTATATAAAATTATTTTATATCTTCCTCTATGATATATAAGTACGTTTGTATGTATATCGTCGTCTAAGGACCCATAGTTTTGCAAGGTTTGCCAAGCTTTGCTTAGTTTGGGGTTAGGTCGATTTCTGAAAGGTTTTTTTTACACATCTAATTTATTTATAGTTTATTTATATCAATAGATTCTCGCCTCCTGATGCGCAGTCTTACTTTTAATCGCAAAGAAATTTCGCGGTCGATGACGAGTGAATGGGTTATAGAAACTATTTCACCTTGTGCCGCAGCTATAGTCGTAAAAAGGAGTTGATATTAATTCAACACAAAAAATGCACCAAATCGTACTAAATATTGGAGAGATGAAATTAGTTTTATTTAATAGAAGAGATGAAATTTGTATAATATGAAAAGAAGAGAATAAATGGGTCTAAAACAAGAAAAAGCATTATGAATGCTGGACCTTTGTAACGCCTCGTGCCTAGAATTTGCTAGTTTATGTCGGACGTATACATTACGCCATGCTAGGCTCTATGGAAAAGTATTTATTATATTACTGTTGACAATTTCCTTAAAGGAGACTGTCTTTTGTTGTGAAAATAAGGGCCCCTTTGCATATTTCTGTTCTATTGTTAATTATTGGACATAAACTAAATGATGTCTAGCCAGCATCCTTTAGTATCCATCTCCTTCATGGCAGGTGCTTAAGAAATACCTATATGTACAAATTGCCTACTATTTTGATATAATTATCACGTACCGCTTGTTTGCCACCGACATAGTATAAAAAAAGTATAAAATGATCAAAATACTCTTGGCCAATTTTTTTTTGTCTTTTGGCATTCACAGATTTTTGAAAAATACTGTTCATAGGTATACGTTCTGTATATGTCTTAAACTGTTTTAGCAGTCGTTCAAATAGTCAATTACCCTGCTGGTCCAATGCCTAATTTACAAACTATTCTTCCCTTCACCTGACTTCCAAATGCCCCATTACAATCGAGTTCAGATATATGTACGGACAAAGCTATCAAAAATATCTGACGAAACTTATTATTTATTATTTATTTATTTCAAGATTACAATTTGCACCTTAACAGCTAAAGCCAACACGGCACAAATTATAAGGTTTGACATTTATGTATAATACACAATTAAATTAAATTAGAATACGGTAACAATTCAAATACTTATTCTATGGTGCTTTTAGGCATCTCACTTTCAATCACTTTCCACCCTATGCCCTTAGCAATCGTGTTCACATGTTATTGATCACTTTGTCCGTGCAAATATTTCCGAGCTCGACTGCACCTTAGTTATGAGTCCCCTTTTTCATTGTAGGTATCTCAGATTGGCCACATTCCCCCACAGGATTCCTTCGCGGTGACAATCACTTCATTAACACACACTTTTTACCCGAATGCCGACAGACGGACGGACGGACAGACGGGACTTTATCTTTATTATCTTGTCACGGGATAACGGTATTTTTTAGCAGCGAATTAGGTTTGGGGAAACCTTTTTTAGGATGTTAGATTTTTGGTGGCTTTGTGACACCGACCGAATTGGTTTAATTTAACCATTGTTTTGGCTGAAATTGGTAAACGTTGAATAAAAAGGTTCGAAGCTGTTATGTTTGATTTGCTGTTGTATTGATAAAAACGAACATGGGAAATATACGATCGCGATTCGTTTTCAATCGAAAACCAGCCCAAGTAATTTACTAGTTTTTTATCTTTCTAAAAACCAAAAAGGATAAACTGACTATATGGTACAGTTGGCCTCATTGAACTGTGAAAATTTGATTCCATCCGTTCAGCTTTTAAGGGGGGCTCCCATATAGCTAAAGGGGGGTGCAAAAAAATATAACCTACCCCATCGACTGGGGTATCGTTGTTTAGTGCTCGTTGAGTGCATGAATACTGTATTATTTGTTTTTAAGAATATTGAGAAACAAAGGAATGAGTCCCACTTATAATTAACTTTCTCCCTTTAAAATCTCACTAAATATTACCTAGCGAAAAAGTGCGTAGAAACTTTATTGTAGAGAATTTTATGTAAGTAGATTACTCATGTCTAAGAACATTTTTTGCTATGGGCCACCGTTTAAGAGTTTTATAGAAAAAAACTAATAAAAATACCTTTACACTTGGAGAAGTAGTAATAAATAAATTTGAGCACTAAGGCACGTATGTACAGTCAACCAATTTGATTTCTGGGGGGCAAT
The DNA here is from genome assembly GCA_951800055.1 of Cenopis cana. NCBI lineage: Eukaryota > Metazoa > Arthropoda > Insecta > Lepidoptera > Tortricidae > Cenopis > Cenopis cana. Next base: position 13,490,167 of record OX637493.1, on the reverse strand, counting down.
TTTTGAGTGTCGAACGCTCGACTTTTCACTCGACATCTGTCAAAACATTATAGTTTTTGACAGATCTCGAGTGAAAAGTCGAGCGTTAACATTCTAAATACAGGGGGCTGATTTTTGAGTGTCGAACGCTCGACTTTTCACTCGAGATCTGTCAAAAAACTATGATGTTTTGACAGATGTCGAGTGAAAAGTCGAGCGTTCGACACTCAAAAATCGGCCCCCTGGGCCACTTTGTACCTTGTCACAGTGATGTCACTGTGACAAGGTACAAAGTGGCCCAGGGAGCCGGTAGAGATGTTATATCAATGTTGATATGACATCTCTACCGGCTTTCATTTAGATCTTCACTGTGACAAAGTAAGAAGTGTCTCAGAAATCAAATTGGTTGACCGTACGTACGTACGTGTACGTGTACGTGTGTATACGTGTTAAAGATAAAGCCAAAATCATATTATACAAGATGTTTTTACAAGTCCCACCGCGCCGCTGCCTCCCCTCGATTTATTTAAGCCCTTAAGTGTCTTTCTCCCCATCGTTTGTCATATACCCCATCTTGTAACGGATCTGTGGGCAAACCCCATCAATTTTGTACGGTTAGCACGAAAAGCCTTTTTGACCGAGTGAAACGAAGGTCTCTGCTTCAGGTTCGACTAAAATGCTTTCGTATGAGATTCCGTTTGTTCTCCTCTACAGTTCGCATTTTTCAACCGATTCTCGTGAAATTTTGTGAGCAGCGGGGTAATCACGTAACGTTATGTACTACCATTAGTGTCAATTTTGACGTATAAATCTGTGAGCTAATGTCGAAAAATGACATTAAATATGCTCTAACGGTAGTACATAAAGTTTCGTGATTACCCCGCAGATTTGAAAATTAAAAGAAAATTTTTTGTCGAGACAGTTTTTGGAAATATTAAAAAAGAATATTTAACAATGATTTCGTATGTTTCTGCGGCCGGATTTCGGTGTGTGCTCCTCTGCAGATCGCATTGCTCAGCAGGTTCTATGATTACATAGATTTTTTTTGTCGAGTAAATTTTTGTACATTTTCTTTTTTTTGTCAATGATTTGTTCTCCTCTACAGGTCGCATTTTTCAACCGATTCTCGTGAAATTTTGTGAGCAGGTTGGGTAACTATATAGTTTTTTTTGTCGAGTCACTTTTTGGGAATTTAAGAAACACATTTTTTTTTCAATGATTTTGTGTTTCTGCGGCCGAATTTCGGTTTGTTCTCCTCTACGCGTCGCATTTCACAACCAGTTCTCGTGAAATTTTGTGAGAAGGTTCGATACTAACCCAATATAGTTTTTGGAAATTAAAAAAAAAAACACTTACGAGGTCTACAGCTCACAGAGCCGCTAGTACTACAACGGTGGTAAACAAGACCTACCTGATGATAAGCGGACACCTTAGCCTATGGACGATCACTAACAATACAATACAAATACTCTTTACTGCACAACCTCAACAAAAATAAGACAGTACAGTACATAATGACAATGAGTAGACGCAAACAACAGGCGGCCTTATCGCTTACGAGCGATGTCTTCCAGACAACCTTAGGGTAGCGGAAAACATATCTAAGCATAAAGCACGGGCTAGACTGTTTAAAACCACTATTCCTGCCAATGAGACCTTGGTAGACAACGAGGGTTGCACTGCTGGCTACACTGTTTAAAACTTGAGTAGATGCCTGCCAGTGGTTTACCAGGCACGCCTTTCTACCAAGGACAATAGAGAGCATACCAAATTTGGTTGGAAACCACTAGCTACACTGTTTTAAACCACCGTTTTCCTTGGTTTCCGTTTTCAAGGTCACCTTGGCAGGAACAGTGGTTGTAAGCAGTCTAGCCCGTGCTTAACTATCTTAAATGCGCCGCTCCTTTTTAGGGTTCCGTAGCTAGAATGGCTAAAACGGAACCCTTATAGTTTCGTCAGACCGGTCACCGGTCAGACCTTGTTTTCTTAGACTTAGATCATGCTTTTACTGCACTGGAAGCTGGACGATTCGAATGATTTCATGCGCTGCGCGGTAGCGAGGCAGTACTGCATTCGACTCACATTCGAAAACGTTTTCACGTTTATCACTACATAGTATAAAACAAAGTCGCTTCCTGACGTCTGTCTCGTTGCATGCTTAGATCTTTAAAAGTACGCAACGGATTTTAATGTGTTTTTTTTGTGATAGATAGAGTGATTCAAAAGGAAGGTTTATATGAATAATTTGCACCCGTGCGAAGCCGGGGCGGGTCGCTAGTATTATAAAAGATTAGATTTGCCGACCGTCCCAAGCGGTCCCCGCGGGGCCGTCACACTTTACTCCCCAACCCAGCCAGTATTGGTCCAGATTAGATCGACGATTTGTTAACTGGCTGCTTATATCGTTATTAGGATTAATGGTTTAACTACTAACATAATAACTACTTAGTAAGGTGGTGAGTAAGATCATTTGTTGTGTCTGTAAGATTATAGCCGAGTCAAAGAGGTGTCTATGAGTGAAATGCATCTTTTGAAGATTTAAAAGGATTTCAGTACTGTAGAGCTACTTTAGCCACACTGAGAAAACTGAGTAGGTGATTTCACGTAAAGTATTAGGGATCAAAGTGGTGGTCTAAACTAGATAACTAAAACTAAATATGTTAAAAAAGAGAATCAAAATTGGGCCCCCTTGGAATAGTTCCCATCACGCATGGAATCGTTTCATCATCATCAAAAAGTATGATAAAAATATTAAATATTATGGTGAAGCTCATTATGATGAGTAATTATATGTAATTGCATCACTTCATGAATGAATGAAGTAATGCAATCACCTAAATTATTGATGAACAGTTTTCTCAGTGCATCTATTTTAGAAACCGTAGCTAATTCCAAACTTATAAAGTACAGAAAAAGCCATCACTGGCCTTGTTCACGTATGAAATGATGATTTAAGCAGCGTCCGTATTAAAGATGCGGCATTTACGTAAGTGGCTTGTAAGACCTATATGGGAGCGAAAGCCACGACTGCATGGTCGACAAATAAACCACCCGAAGATGAAAGAGGCAGAGCAGCACGCTGATGTGTTAATCCATGCCTGCGGAATAAAAGATCAAATCAAGTTTGGCCGTGCTCCACCACTCCATTGCGTAGGGTCTCCCTCCACTCGTCAGGATCCTGAGATCAGAAAATGTCAAGATACTTGTTAATTCACACATAAAATGATATGAGAGTTTAATATGATAAGGACCCTTAAAAAAGACATTTAACATCCACGCACATTTGTTTTCAAAATGCAACACTCGCCTCCTGTAACGGTGCGCGTGAAAACAAAAGAACAAAATCGACGAATCGGAAAACAAAAGAACAAGGAACAAACGCGAGAACAAGCCGAACGTAACGGCACCTGATGGACGGTGATTTTGGTTTTGTTGCGCTTTTGCTGATCCGCGGGTTTGGTTGGAAGTGTATACAAAAGTTTGGCGCTCATTTTAAAACGATTTGTTAGCATATAAGGTCACACTTTCCCACAATCCACTCTGGATTGCACCAAAAATGCGTTCGTTAAATTAAAAACAGTTGATGCAGCAGCCCTCAAACTTAGATAAATCCATAATAATTGACATATAATTTTGTTGAAACAATAGCCACCTATCTCATTTAATCTACGAGGACTTGTCTTGTACTCATTCTCGAAGCGTATAGGCATTAATTTGAGTTAAATATTATTTTTATTTTTATACAACTATGGTGGCAAACAGGCGTACGGTCCACCTTATGGTAAGCGGACACCGCAGCCTACAGACGCTCGCAACTCCAAAGGACGTGCGCGTTGCCTACCCTTTATAAAATTTGAGGATTTACTGTGTTGAGAGCAGAAGGGACAAATTTAGGCCCCTCGCCCTCAACACAGTGCATCCTCGGGAGCTCTGGCAACCTTGCTCACCTCCAGGAACACCACACTACATACTTGTATAGTAAATAATGTTATTAGGGCTGTGGTCTTCTGCAAAGCAGAGTTACTTCACAGACTTCACCAGTAGGGCTGCTCCAAATTCGAGCAAGATGAAAGATGACATTTTGCTGTGCCCTACCTCTCCTAGCGATTCAAATAAATATAAATAAATAAATAAATATTTGTAGACAATCTTACACAAATCAACCTAGTCCCAAACTAAGCAAAGCTTGTACTATGGGTACTAAGCGACGATATACATACTTATATAGATAAATAAATACTTAAATACATAGAAAACATCCAAGACCCAATAACAAATATTCGTGCTCATCACACAAATAAATGCCCCGGCCGGGATTCGAACCCGGGACCTCTAGCTTCGTAGGCAGGGTCACTATCACTACCAACTAAGCTAAAGCGGTCGTCAATATAATATTAGTACCCACTATTATGCGCTATCAAAATCAACTTAATTTACACCCGTTTCCCAGACTTACAACCAGGCACCAGCAGAACTAGTTTGTGAGACGGACAGACGGACAGCCTTCCTTATTTTCGCGTAAACATTGTTACATTTGTTGTTTATTTGCGTTACACGAGCGGCGATTGTGTTCAAATCACCTCCTCGTATGGACGGGCATAATGTGTTTTAGGGGGTGTACAGAATGCCTACTTTATTCCTTACTAGGGCTCGTCTAGAAATCTTATTTTGTCTGCTTTTGACACCACTCCCATTGGTGATATATATGGCGATTTTGTTAACAGATTAAAAAAAATGTCGGAAAAAAATATCACTCGAAAGTCATTGTCTACTCCAAACAAATCCGTTGTAGCATATTCTAAAACAACAAGTACCAAGCATTGCAATAAGTCAATAAGGGTCTATTGTTTGACACATTATAGTGTATATAATTAAATATAAATAACAGTTTATATGAAACATGGCAGGCTATTATTTATTTGTCACACATTGAGCCAGTAAACGCTAATAAATGCAAATATTTAATAAAACGAATGCTTTGAAAGGGTCTAAAGGTGTACATGTATATATGTTGTATGTTAGGATCAACTTAGACTACTAGACTTCCTAAAACATGTTTAGGAAACCTCTGTCATGTCATTGTTCATTGTCCCCAATATAGGCATTTAGGAATAATCTCTACTCCCTTTTGGTCTAACTGACGCTCCGCTAGATCTTTTCCTGCATAGTTAGTTTTTTTCAGATTTAGAAAAAGCGTGCAATTTTCGTCATGCTATTTAAGGGAAAACAATCTTGAAACGGGAAAATAAGCGTCGTGCTATATAAAATAAGCTATTGAAATAAGTGAAAATAGTGCAATATTGTCCTCTGATATCTTAGGGAAAGAAAGAATTGTAACTGTTAAAATTCTAATCTTTTAAAAAGAACGGGGTATAGAAAACCTTTGTTAATCCATTGTGTGTACATCCCCCTGTGTCTCTTAACCAAATCAGCCGCGTGATATCTATCGCGTAAGTTAGTGCGCGGGCGCGACATTTGCGAGTCAGATCCATGAGGGATGGAGGCCTGACGGGAGGACATACGGAGGGGAAGTCTGGGCGGTTCGGAGGAAACGCTGAAACCAATATAAGATTTTAAGCTCACATAGTCATTTACATTAGAAACCAAGACGAGCGGCCGAAGTAAACAGTTTCAAATCAAAATCAAATATTTATTCTGCATGGAGGCCTCAAGGGCTCTTTTTAATATACTTACTCTTGATTATCATTAAAATTCAATCAGTAGCGAACGATGATTCTGGCAATCGATTTTTAGCTACAAGTTACCTTAATTTATTGAAACATTCGTCCAGTGTCCCTAGGTTTACAGATGTGTTGCAGAAACTTTTTTGGCACATAAATACACTTTTCGTAGAATTACATTTGATAGAAAACTCTTTTTTTAAAGAGTCGCTTTTCTAACCTAACTCAACCTCGTTTTCTTCTGGGTTTTACATGATTACCTTTTAGGTACCTTAAAAGTTAGCGGTTACTGAAAAAAGCTTCTGCGATAAGTGTATTTCTGACAAACAATATTATGCCAGATGAGGTAAACCCGCGTCCCTGTCCGTAACACCGTCCCGTGTAACCCCCCCGTCGCCGTCACGTATTTGGCCGCCGTAACGACTCTGAATTTGTTTGCGGCGTCACAATGATCGACGCTGATCGTTCACAGGATTCATCTTATTGGATTGATTGTATAAATCAACAGTTCTTATTTGTGTTTTGGAATATGCTTTATTTCCTATCCAATCCATGTCACAAGGCGATATGCTGTTATTGCCAATTATAGCGTCACTAAATTGGACATGTTTCGGTATTACAGTCCTCGCCGTGTGCGCAGAGAATGAGTCCTTTATTTTCAATAAAAAGAACTGTTTTTACTTCGACAGAGCGACTGTCAACTTCTGACAGAGCATAAGCCGTGGGCATTCTCAAACTAAATATTTTTTATAAATTATGTAGGGATACAACTTGTATCATTCAAGTGATCGGGCCTGTCTCACTAAAAGCTTTCTTGAAATCAAGATAGCTAGTAAAATATTCAAATAACTGTGTTTAAATTAAACCTATGGTATGGTAAGGTTAATAAGTGACTTGCGCCAGCGTGCTCGGGAGTCGGGACCATGCCTCAAGCAGGTGAACGTGGTGGGGTTTTTTATATATAAATATAGGTAGTTTCTATTTTCTATTTTAAAATATTTTTCTCTTAAATATGTTATTAGTTTTAATAAGTTACCTGAATAAATGGATTATACTACAAAAAAAATAATAATTTGAAATTACCCTTACACTGTCAGCTTTCATGTGTCAGTGACTTTACGTTCGAATCTAAAAAGAAAACACTTGCCAAGTCGCACTTTTTAGTAGGTAGCATAACATGATGAACCATTTTAAGCTGTGATCTAAGGAGCTTTTAAATTACTTCGTTTGAAATGAAAACTCACTTTTTTATTAGCGAAACCGTATACGAACTTGTAATTTTTTCTGATAATTTATATTTTTGGTGGAATTGTACTATTTATTTGTGTCTCGGCGGCGCACATCACTCCTCCACGCCTTGATTGGTAACTTTTATACTCTATCGTGGACCTGGACATGCACGTTATTTAAACTCTATGGTTTCATTCATAATTAGTCTAAAGTCTATTTACGAATGAAACCATAGAGTTTACCGTCCATTTACGTAACAAACCAAGCACGTAACACATTGAAATGTAAATGGCATGTTAAATAGATGAACATGATTTCAGCCCTGCTACGTAATGAATCGAAACTTTATCGATACCTAATGAATCGAAACCTAAAAAAGATACTATCAAAATTCCCATACACAAACCACCATAAAATCAAAACCACCAATACAAACACCACCAATCATTCAACCAACATCAATTACAAATCACTGTTTATTACTGTATCTACCCACATCATCTGCCATCAACAGATGCAACTTCATTTTCATCAACAATTTAAGCATGCTCTACCTAATAACACCACGGAAAAAGCAACCTAAACTTATTTAATACAGGGGTGCAAATCTCATGGCAAATAGGGTCGATAAAGGGCTAAGGTTTTTGCAACAACAGGGAAGGGATAGGATAGATTGACCCTCGGGGATAAGGCGATAAATTGCTCTTTTAGATAGCGTTTGTTGCTGTGACGGTACTCTCCTAATGTTACGCGATCTCTTGGGATAAGCTTTCATTTGTTATCATGTTTACCTCTAGTAAATAAGTTTAGTTTCTTATAATTAACTCGTGATATTGCTGGCCAAATGTCACTTGAAATATGTGTACCTATTCATTCGTTGTTTTTAGGTAAATGCAATGTATCGTAAATGGGGTTTGAACTTTGCACTTTTGTGCTTTAGAAGAATGGATGCTGTTTGACCGTCAAGCAAAGACGATGCGACTTTTTTGTTTTTCCCTTTCATAACAGAGAGTTTTGACATTTTTCTAAACCATGTCGATGGCAAACAAGCTGAGAGCCCACCAGTAGGCCTAGCACGTGTTGCGCTCGAGAGTATGTCGGCGTATCTCGAGCCATCCGTCACTTTCTAAGGCGACTTCCTGATTTGTCGGTGCGGAGGCAGTACGATATGAGAAAAGTGTCAAATGTCATTGTCAGCTGTCAGTCGACGCGATACCATTTTTTACTACGCCCCTACATTTAAATGAGTGCTTCCTGACTGGTGCGGGATGCGCGGTAGCGGGACGATGCGAAGGCGGTACTGCTTCGCTTCTGCGCATGATATTACTACTGCGCAAACGTAATACTGACAGTATTATATCAAGTGGGAATCTTAGCGACGTCAGTAAGTTTGTACGTCAAAGAAGAAAATGTCACATATCGATCCCGCCCCGCCAAGTCAGGAAGTCGCCTAACAGCGCCAATCAGAAAAGACGCGCAGTTCGAGATAAGTCGAGATACACTCGAGCGCAACATGTGCTACGGGCGCTGATGGTAAGAGATCACCGTCGCCTATGGACGCTTGCAACATCAAAGACGCGCTTTGCAGACCCATAAGAAACCATGTCACGCCTTTTTTTAAGAGGCCCATGCTGTAGCCCAGAGGAAATGCCTTGGCTCATGCCACGACCTAGGCCCTTTATTTACTAACTTGACAATTGTCACGTTACAATGACAATTCGGTATACATTGCCGGGCCGGTAAGTATCGATGCTATCCAACGACCATCTTTACGTGACGACTCAAAAGTGTACTTGGAATTGTCATTGTCAGATGACAATTGTCAAGTTGGTGAAATAGGGGCCTAGTTGCCGATTTGACTATAAAGCTATTTGCTGAGAACTACCTTGTAAACACAGTTAAAATATTACTGAAATAGATGCCTACTGACCAAACTTTTCCTCTTCACAAACTCCAATTACCCAACTAAACACCAAACCAACAATTTATTAAAGAAATCCGCCATTTTGCGAACCTAATAAAAACAATTAAGGTGGCTCACTTCGCTAAAATTAAAACGATAGCATCTCATCTATCACCATTATGAAATCGCTACCAATTACATGGGAAATTGAGTCAATTAACACTATCACACACGAAAAACAACCTTAACAGCATACTTATAAAACTCAATTTAGTTGAAAGCTGAAATGAAAGAAAAATATTAGTCTTCAAGCGAATTCCAACCTTAAACGAGCACTCTAATGTTCATATTCCATTGCAGTTGACACTTGGCAGTAATGGTCGTATTTTCAGAGTAATAGCACCAGGAGGCTGCCTGTCGGTCCTTGTCTCACACGGGTGTTAAATATACCTGTCTCTTTTGCTCAGCCCTATTGATTTTCTGAACCGAGTTAAGAGGAATTTGCATAAAACTGGAATTGATGTCAAATATTGGGTGATGGGGGTGTTTAGTTTATTTTGAGTAAGAGGGCGATGGGATTATATTTGATTATTAGAAACAAATTAATAATCTGAAGGTTTCATCAACGTGGTTTATATGATATATCTATAAAACAAGAATAATGAATTCTGAAATAAAGAAGAGGATTGTTAGTTTAATTCTAAAATGGGCAATGGTCACTTTCATCTTTTTTTTAAATTATATTGTTTTTGGAGTTACAATACAGATATAGACAAAAAAACCTATTTACGTGTATACATATTGTTATAACTTAAAAGAACCTTAACGAACTAAGTTTTTTTGTTTGTATTATTTCATTTTCTTTTGGTGCTGTGTATGTTGGTTTATCAATAAATGTTTTTCTATTCTATTCTAACCTTTTTTAAAATTTCTCATAGTTTTTCTTAACGACTACGCTGTACGCTACGACTATAATGTACCTATTGTCTATTTTTACGAAGCAGAAGAAAAAGTTATTAATTTCGTTCGCGTGATCTAATAAGCTCACATTAATCTACAACCCATGCCAAACATAAAACAAACAATAATTGAAAACTTGAACCAATTTAAAATAAACACCCTCTCCAATTCACAAGCATGGAGTAAATCCCTTAATAAAACACTACAATTACAAGGCAATAACGACATTTAGTTAAACTTAATTTAACTGGCCGTTAAATGGGCGGCCCCTTAACTCCCCTCTGTGTAGCACGCACACATGTAACGCTGGCCTCTGATTGGTCGACGGGTTGTGTTACGCGGTACTACTAACGCTATGTGCGGATGGTAAGTACAGGGGGATGAAATTGTAATAGTCGGGTTATTTTGAGCGATATGTGACTCCGGTATATAGACTACGGTAGGTATTCAAATTTTGCTTACAAAAGACGTTTTCTACATCTCCATGTGTGTTTCAATTGATCAGTTAAACTTTGATTTCATTTTATGTCAGCGTCTATTTGAAGCCAAAACTATCTATGTGTACAACTTATATATCATCATCAGCCTATATACGTCCCACTGCTGGGCACAGGCCTCCTCTCATAGGTGAGAGGGATTGGGCAGTAGTCCCCACGCTGGCCCAGAGCGGGTTGGGGGCTTCACATACAACTTTTGAATTTCTTCGTGGATGTATGCAGGTTTCCTCACGATGTTTTCCTTCAGCGAAAAACTAACGGGAAATATCAAATGATATTCCGTACATAAGTTCCGAAAAACTCATTGGTACGAGCCGGGATTCGAACCCACGACCGCCGCTTGACAGCCGCATGCTTGAACCACTGGGCTACCGTAGCTCCCAACTTATATATAAATGCCACAAATGCAATAAATTATATCGATTTTTTATAGAAGCTACTTTGGTACTTCGTAGCTTTCACCCGTTAGAACTTTGGTTTAGTATAGGTATGTTGAAATACAAATTATTTTAATTTATTACCTATGATTGTTTGTGAAACTTTATGTACGGTGGAAACAGAATTTTTGACATATTTGGACTCTATTACTATTGGAATAGACTTCAAAAGTGACAATATCAGTTTACTAGACAGTCATCTTTCTAGCCCTTTCCTAGCGTTATCCCAGTACAGTTGCATCTTAAAGTATGTTTGGGGTCCACTAACTAATCCATTATAGGTACATTATATTTTATGTCACACCTGGCCATAAAGTGGCCATTATCGCACGCTCCGCGCGCGAAAAAACCCACTTCCTGCCCAGGGGGTGACATAAAATTTTGTACTTACCACGGGCGATAATAAAGAAAGCCTCAGATCGCATAATTATCGCCCTTGCCTTCGGCTCGGGCGTAAAATACCTGCAATCTGAGACATTCTTTGTTTTATCGCCCTTGGTAAGTAATGTACTATTTTATATTCGCAAAATTCTTTAATACTTTTATCTTTATTTATTAAAGAGGGTTTTACAAATGCCACCCTCATAGTGGCTCTTTTATGCTAATCACTTCTTAATATAATAATCACTTCTTAATTATTTCTAAGACAGTTAAATTGTTATATTATAAAAGATAGGACCCGCGATATGGATTGTCTTTGCTGGCTTGGTGAGCTTACTCACCTAAGGGGAGGTATCCCCAACGCAAATGTCCCGCTCTAACACGAGTGAGTTTACAATTGACCATCCCGCTCTCTACGCAAGCTCTGCGCGCAGTTTTGTAAATATTTAGCTATAGTCATTAAGCCAATCATTTTATCAAAGGAAACCCTGCGAATTTGTCTATAACTATTTACGATCTTTAATTGAGTACAAAAATTAAATGTTTAATATCAGTAATATAGCCGTAGTATTGAAAAAACATTCCAAAAACCGGCCAAGTGCGTGTCGGGCCACGCGCAAGGTAGGGTTCCGTAGTCGTCTACCCTTTACATTATGTGGACTAAAAAGTTCGAAAACTTATATTTACTATGTTTTTGAAAGAATTAACAACATTATCTAAGGTATCAATGGAAATTGTACGAACGTTTGCTTTTGTAAAGTACATTTCTGAAGTTCGACTATTACTCGTTAACTAGTAATGTCTACTTAGCTGTGATAGTTTTCCTTTTAAATTCATCGTATATACTACTACCATGATTTTTTTCACATGCCTAGTAGCCACCGTTTAGCTGGCAGGGGGGGGGGGGGACACTTGACCATAGCAAAAATTATCACTTTAAAGCTTAATATCACGCTAACCACTTCTTTAATCAAAAAATGCTTTTAGATATTCAAGGCACAAAAAAGATGCGTCAGAGCAATATGTGCCCTGAATCAAACAGACAGCTGTCTTCCATATTTTAAAAAGCTTAATATTTTACCTCTACCTTGCCTCTTTATTTTTGAAACCGCTGTGTTTGTTAAAACTAATCCTACATTATTTAAGCAAGTGTTTCAGATGTTTAATAGAGAAACTTACCGCGCTCATAATCTGTGCACAGTGTTTTCTCGCACTGCCCTAATGAGAAAGAGCGTATTCTGTTTAGCTGTCAAAATCTACAACAAAATACCTTTAGTTATAAGAACTAAGCCATTGCACGTGTTTAAAAATGACCTAAGAAAATTATTAATAGCTAAGTGTTACTATAATCTGTGCGACTTCCTTGTAGATAATTTAAGTGGTTAAGTATATAATGTGCATTCTATTTTACTTATTTTAATTGTTGAATGCATTTATAAATTTTTATTTGTCGACATTACTTATTATAATCTAATTTAACATTCATTCTATTTTTACTTATTTTAATTGTTGTTTTATATAAATTCAATTTGTTGACATTATTATGACTTGAAATGTATGATAATTATGATATTAATATATAAAAATTATTGGACAATGTATAATGTATTCTGACTAATTTAATTATAAGTTTTTAATTTGTATGCCTATCGGCGAAACATAGCGTTCATTATTATCTATGTACCAACACTGTTACCTATGTTTACGAATAAATTATTATGAATTATGAATTATTATGAATTAGAAACCTTATAATATTTTTAAAAGAGCTATCCAACGATACCCCACACGATGGGGTTTGGCAGAAAAAAAATTTGCACCACCACTTTACATGTAGGGGAGGTAACCTAAAAAAAAATGTTTTTAAAGATTTTATTCTACCGTTTTGTCGGCGTCATTGATATGTATACTCATGCCAAATTACAGCTTTCTAGCACTAACGGTTTCTGAGAAAAACGGGGGTCGGACGGACGGACGGACGGACATGGCGAAACTATAAGGGTTCCTTGTTTACTACGGAACCCTAAAAAGGGGTAACTTCGCGATTTTTTTCTATCGAGTGAAATTCATCAGGTCATGTAACTGACTGCGATTTTGACTAGACAATATCCTTATGTAACACATATATTTTTTTTAGATTTTAAGACACAATATTCTATGTCTCAGATGGTTTTTAAAAACTCAAAAGTGGTAATACACGGCCTGTCTAGTGACCCTAGCAGATCCGTCCGTTACACAAAAGAAAACCTTTAGTACCAATAGTGGACTCAATACCGTAAATCACTAAATTAACATATTTAGATTAGAACATCCTGTGTTTCGTTTTCGCCGTAATAATGACACGATTAACTCAACGAGGCACGTTCGCACTCGCACATTCACAGATAGCGCAAATGTGCCTCACTAAATCACTGACCGCTACTAAACCTTAACGTCTTGTAATAAGGCTCACAATTGGTCAGCTCTGTCAAGTAGAAACCTAACGTAGTTACTCATTATTAGTAGACCTTAAAGCCTTCGTCATAAGACTCATTATATGTCGGTTAATGTTCGATAATGAGGATGTGTTGGTGAATTAGAATGCTAATTCGGGCCCTCAGGTAATGAGATATTAGATTTCAGTCACAAGTCACAAATATGTTTTAGGTGGAGGAGCCAAGTCAAGACTTGGGTGACCCATCTTCGCTCGGCGACAACAGTTAAAATAAATAGGGAAAACGAGTTCCTGAAATCTGGACCTAGGTCAAGTTTTCGTAAGACCCTATAGCAAAGAAAAATATCACTGCATGAGGTATCCATCGGTACGCTACAGCACTCTACTTTCAATCAGAGAATCACGAGTTCGTACCACGGCTCTTACTAATTACAATACAAATACAATACAGTAGGTCTAGTATAAGTTTTTTCGAAACATTAACTAATTCGAACGCGTTTGCGTTTTGTCTCAAATGTATGAAAACGCTCTCACCGTGTTTGAAATACGCGCGTTCATCGGTTAGCAATAAATGTTATACTCGCTGTTTTAGTTTCTACTAGTGACCACCAGAGGCGCTGTTCGCTGTTCACGTTTTCATACCACTTTCATACATTTTGAGACAAAACGCAAACGCGTTCGAATTAGTTAATGTTTCGAAAAAACTTGTACTAGAGCTACAGTACTGTTTTCCACACCCCAATTAAAGACATAGTACAGTACAAAATCACAATAAGTATAGAGGCGAACATTTTCGTCCAGACAACCTACGGTAGCGGAAATCAAATATAGTGGGTGGTAAGTGGGTGGGCTTTTCAAAAAATTTAGGTACCTGTATGAAATTTCATTTGATATTAAAAAGTGTAGATTTTCGCAGAAGGAAAACATCGTGAGGCAACCGAACTAATCCCGAAAAGGTCGAGTTTTCGTTTTTGGTTGGAACGAAAAATGGCAGTCATTTTCGAAGAGCTATTCAAGCTTAGGTATATGTATACGCCCAATCAAGGGATTAAGATGGGCCAGGACTAAAAGCCATAGTGAGGTTTAAAAAAAGGGGGTTAGGTGTCATAACGGACCTCGAGCTCACTGGGACGCAACCAGGAAAACGCATCTAGATTTTTTACCGGTTAGGCCCTAACCAGAGAGAGGTTATGTGAGGTAGGGCACAGCAAAATGTCAACTTGCTCGAATTTGAAGCAGCCCAACTGGGGAAGTAGGTACCTCCGCCTTGCAGAAAACCACAGCCATAATAACATTATTTACCTACTATACAAGCATGTAGTGTTGTGTTCCTGGAGGTGAGCAAGGTTGCCAGAGCTCCCGATGATGCACTGTGTTGAGAACGAGGGACCTTTTGTCCCATCTGCTGTCATCACAGTGAATCCTCAAATTTTATAATTTATAAAGGGTCGCCAACGCGCACGTGACAGTTTTGGAGTTGCGGACGTCTATAGGCTGCGGTGTCCACTTGCAATGAGGTGGACCGTACGCTCGTTTACCACTGTCGTTGTATTATAAAATAATATTCTTGCGTGCGATAGAGTAGTAATTTCAAGCAGAATTAGTGCTTCAGTCGCCAACGTTTTCCATCCCTTAAACCTTTATCAAATGAGACAATTTTGGCCTTTATCGATTCCTCACATCCTTAACTAAGTTTATACGTTTTGCTTTTTACGTAATTCTTTCTAGTTTATGAAATAATAACAAAAACCCAGGACGAAGTTTTCTTGTCAAAAAATCGAAACTTTAAGGGTTCATGTTTTTAATTGTATGCAATATTTCAATAAAATGTAAACGTATAAACATAGCATTTAATGATACTTACATCATTTCCAAAAATCATGTAAATCGGTTCAGGTTTAGGGGGTGGTAAACATTGGCGCTGGAAGCATGTTTTTGTATGAAAAAAATTTGATACACAATCCTCTTAAGATTAAAATAGGTACTATAATTTGTCTCAACAAAGTGTAACGGATCTACAAAACTCGAAGCCTTAATAATCTCATCACAGCTACGCTCACACTCGCGTCGCGTCCCGCCATCCCGCTAACGGCTCTCTCTAACAGCTCTGTAATGGAGTGCAAATATCCCCCCTTTCCTCCCCTTTTGCCCCCTCGCCCCTCGAGATAAGTGCCACCCTATTTATGGGGATGAGAATCGTTTGAATAAAGGTTTTCAGGAGTTTTGAACGGAACCGAACAATGGTATTGAATGTTGCTTTGGACTGGGAAATACAGTATTTTACCTACTGATCGTCAAATCAACTACTTTTTATGAAGCGTAAAAAACGCTCGGTTGATATGAACTTTGTATGGAAATACATATGACTCATGGCGTCACAATGTTCTTTTGGCTTTAACCACGGACTTTTTTGATACTTAAAACAGTAGACTTACCCATATCGGACATTTATTAAAGGTTAGGTATGTTGAAATCTAATAAACGGGTTACTCACGTCTGTATCGTCGAATATCGCTCGACATGTTTCGGGCCAATACGTGGTCCTTAATCATGAGTGATCGCGGCGGCCTCGCGTTTAACACTGCGTGCAATTTCAATATGTCTGATAATCACGGAAGTTTTCTGTAGGTATGTTATTTATTATATTATGTACCTATTTTTTTTTAAACAGGAGACGCTGGCTCTATCTTTTGTTTTTTCAACTACATATGAAGAGTGTGTAATTTCCCTACACTCCTCTATTCCTATTCACTTATCTGTAACCACAATAAAAACAAAGATCCGTCAATTCCGGCAGAACCTCTAACAAATAAATTGACAACAGATAGTTCCAACTTTACGACTCCCAGGCCAATAATTGTATGAAACCTGACACAACATAGCACAACATAACAACATAGTTGAACATAAACTTGTAACCCGATGCTTCCAATCAGGGTTTATCGCGCGAAAGCAATTTTGGTGGCGGTAATAAATACTAAACCGATAGAGATGTCTTTCTGGTGCGCTCTTGTTGGCACCCAATTACTTCTTCTCCTCGCAAATGTGATGACATTGTGTGTAAAACGGGCAGTAAGGCGACTTCCTGATTTGTCGGTGCGGAGGCAGTACGATATGAGAAAAGTGTCGACTCGGTACCATTTTTTACTGCGCCCTTACATTTAAATGAGTGCTTCCTGACTGGCGCGGGATGCGCGGTAGCGGGACGATGCGAAGGCGGTACAGTAGCTCTAGTATAAGATTTTTCGAAACATTAACTAATTCGAACGCGTTTGCGTTTTGTCTCAAAATGTACGAAAACGCTCTCACCGAGTTTGAAATACGCGCGTTCATCGGTTAGCAACAAATGTTATACTCGCTGTTTTAGTTTCCACTAGTGACCACCAGAGGCGCTGTTCACGTTTTCATACCACTTTCATACATATTGAGACAAAACGCAAACGCGTTCGAATTAGTTAATGTTTCGAAGAAACTTATACTAGAGCTACTGCTATTAGCTTCGGCGCATGATATTACTACTGCGCAAACGTAATACTGACAGTATTATTTCAAGTGAGAATCTTTGCGACGTAGTTTACGTCAAAGAAGAAAATGTCACATATCGATCCTGCCCCGCCTGAATTTTATGATATTCAGGTGGCACTAGGGTCAGTAATTTGGTACTTACTCAGGTTAAGTCTTTAAAAAAAACCTATTTTTTTTCAGTTCAATGCCTGTTATCTACTGGGTTCTGTAACTCTAGGTCTAGACGCCAAGTACCTTCGATTTTGTTAAGAACTATTTCTATTTTTCAATTCACTTCAATTCAAATAATTTATTTCAGGCTTTTTTTTATCAACCTTAATATTGCAGAAACAATTTCAGCGGGCCAGTGGGGAACTGACCTTTCGCGCCAATTCTTTTCAATATGGCGACGGGTAAAGCGATCCGACTAGAAGCAATAAAATACAGCAGTAAACAGCCAGAATATAGGTACCGAAAACTGAAAAAAATAGTTCGGTGAGACCCTCTCACCGACCAGCCTTTGACTGAACAATACACAATAGTGTAGGTATTCAATAAATAAAATAAAAAGCCTATACTTATTCCTTTTACAGAAATTTGGTTGGCAAAGAACTTAGTATTGTTAGTATTCAAGGAAGTACTATCATCATCATCATCATCATATTTGTTCTTGGGTCTTGGATGTCTTCTATGTATTTAAGTATTTATTTATCTATATAAGTATATATTATATCGTCGCTTAGTACCCATAGTACAAGCTTTGCTTAGTTTGGGACTAGGTTGATTTTGTGTAAGATTGTCCATAAATATTAAAAAAAAAAATATATATATATATATATATCAGCCGAAAAACGTCCACTGCTGGACATAGGCCTCCCCCAAAGAGTGCCACAATGACCGGTCTTGCGCCACCCGCATCCAGCGGACTCCCGCGACCTTTACCAGGTCATCAGTCCACCTTGTGGGGGGTCTACCCACGCTGCGTCTTCCGGTCCGTGGAAGTACTATAAATAACCAATAATAACTACTTAGTAACTTGGAGCGGCGCCGGGTACCGCTTGCGGTATCTAAGGTTAAGCAACGTGGGCAGCGGTCAGGACATGGATGGGTGACCGCTTTGAGTGGTTACTAACTGAGCGCTCCCGTGCTTTGGAAGGCACGTTAAGCCGTTGATCCCGGTTGCTCTCTATGGCAGCAGTCGTTAAGCCAAGTTGGAGGCCTTCGGGCGGTTTGAGAACTTTTAACAATCAAGTTGCCCACTCACTTGACAAAGCCTAATCCCAATAAGGTCTAGTTTCCCCTCGGGGTTGGAAGGTCAGATGGCAGTCGCTTCCGTAAAAACTAGTGCCTATGCCAAATCTTGGGATTATAGGTAGCGGACCCCAGGCATCATTCAGGATGCAACTGTACTGGGATAACGCTAGGAGGATGATGATGAACTACTAAGTAACAACTTACTATTGTACTAGGTACATATTTGAAACAAAGTCTATCAGGAGAGAGGTGCTCATTATTAGCAATATTGCTTTAACACTATATGTCGCATTGAAATCGTACAGCTACAGAAAAAAAAACAGTTTCCTAACAAGCTGTCTTTCAAATGCCATCTCACGGGAATATCAAACGCTAAATTGAATCCTAAATAGAAAATGCATTTCGGTTGATATCGCACTGCACGCCGTCACGGATTGTACCTATCCGTCGTTGCCGTTGAAACTACGGTGCGGATATAAGTTTTAAGTTAAAACTTAAACAATTTACTGTAAACCGATAAAATCTAAACAAATATCGCCCTATGTGTACTTAAGACAAAACAAACAAATAACCATCGCGTAATATTTTCTTCAGTTCCCGAACGAAATCACTCCCCGTGGATCGATTCCTGAACGAAAACCTCAAAAAAAATAACCTAACTTTTTAAATTTCGTATCTCTATGAACTTCCCAGTTCAAAGTTCAACCTTATGGCAATGAGGATGGAGTTACAAATTGGATGCGGTGAATACTGAAAGGGCTTAGGAAAATATCAGCCAGCCCGAATTCAATAACCACTATAGAGAGACATTTTATGCTTCAATCGGGTGTTTTAAATAACAACACGATACAGCTCTTCCAATATTGGTTAGAGTTAGTAAATCGGTGCCAGTTGGAAAGGTCCAATAATCTAGATTCAATACAATACAAATATGACTTATTGCTCACCAGAGTATTTTACACTAAAGAAAAAACAGAATCAAATCACACATAAACAATGGTAGACAGACACACGAACACTTAAGTGTAACTCTAATTTTCAGCAGAGCTGGCAGAGAAGAGAAAAGTCGAAAGAATAGGAACAGAGAAGTGAAGAAGTAAATTGGTAGACCCGTTTTCGGAACTCAGTTACAAACATAGATGTTGCTTTTTAACAGCATATAAATGTATAGCTTGGCTCTGTGACACATTATATAAATCTATCTAGTTTCAATTTTTACAAAGCCGTAGTTTTTTTCCTAAATTCCTATTCAGCCAGGTTATACATATGACAACATTTTGGTTCCACCATGCCTCACTTCGCTCATGAAATTGTCGGTTGAATAGGAGGGGCTGACACGCTTTGCTAGAGAAAGATAGTCTTATTGCGATTCCTATAAGAGGAAATAGAAAAGAGTGGCATGTTTTGTCCCTATCACCGACCGATCATTTATTCATGGTCGGGTTATAGGCAAAGGCAAACTTCCATAAGCAATAGATTGGACATGCAAACCGGCCAAATTGCATATTACAAATTTTGTATGAATATGAGACAGACATAGCCCCGCGGTCGCTCGTTGGCGCATCTTTAACTACAGAGTATAGAACTACAGAATACTCTGATAGATAGATATCTATCAGAGTATTCTGATCTATGTTCGAATATGAATCGAGTTCAAATTTTCACTTCTGACGGCACTCCCGGAGTGCTACCCGTTTTTTTTTCCTAAATTCCTATTCAGCCAGGTTATATGTCAACATTTTGGTTCCACCATGCCTCACTTCGCTCATGACATGACATTGTCGGCTGAATAGGTAACCCCCTAAATCCACCTAAAAAAGGTTCGCCAGGATTGTTTTCGCTAAAACAACACGGATTGAAATCCGGGTTCTTTTATTTTATTCGTCTGTATGGACACGGTTGTATATGACTCTTACATTGTTTCCCCTACATTTTGTTTGGAAAAGGCTCCGGGTTTGGGAATTCAATTTGGTTTGACAATTTCCGTGCTTCTGCTGATGTTTATGTAATGCGATTCTGTGATAAACAATTGGTACAGTGGGCCTACGAAAATGTTGAGCACTTTAGTACTTTGTCAAATTAAACCAGAATAAGGCATATTAGCGTGCGTGATAATTAGGTTGTCAACTATTTAAATTGAGAACATATTGTTATGACATTCACGCAAAAGAGTGCAGACTTGTCATTGTATATCTTTGTCTCTGATCTGCGATTTTGACAGATTTCTCGTAATTAATATTTAAATTATTTTACCTGTTGACAGTGGCACCAGAATATTTATGAAAGATTATCTTTTGAAAATTGAATGTCACGCATGACTTTTATCAGTCACCTTACAACCGACAAAAAGGTTGTAAAAAGAAAGTTTAATGTTTTAACACCTAAACGGAGGAGGTTTCAAATACTTATGACATTTCAGTCTTAACGAGATTTCTTTGATTTCGATGTGACAAGGTTCTAAGTATGCTCAAAACAGAAAGTAAGTATAAGTTTGAGTTTTCGTTTCTTCTCCATGTAACTTAAAAAAAATTAAAACAGCTTAAATAAATACGTTGATGTATATTTTCGTATATTTTGTTTATAGCAATTTAACATAAAAATATATTTATTTTTACTGTTGTTTAATTCTGTATTATAAATTACTGTATTATACAGTTGATCGTTGCTGGCATTCAACATGCTCTCGGCATTAAAAATAAACAGTATCGATAAATGTTTAACCGCATTTAATAAATGCACTCAAATAGCGTACGATAAAGCTGTCGGCACCCAATCGTTAGCGCCATCTTGCGGGATATGACAGTTAATAATTTGAACGCGCCCGTTCTATTTATGAATTCGCTAAAATGTTTTCAGACGCGTTCTTCGCGCTCTTAGCGATGTTGTTGACAGATGTAAGGTCGCCAGCAAAAGTGGTTTAGGATTTTTTCCTGAAATTGCTAGCTAAATAAACTGTTATCAGTATTTATTAGATAGGTTCGCGCTTTTGCTCACGATTTCACCAGCTCGCCTCGTTTATGTGGACAATGTTAAAAAAATATGTTTTTTTTTTATTCTTAATTAGTTTAATGACACTGTTGTTAAGGGTTGTGTGTATGACACCTTCGTAATCAAATGTATTAATGCCTTAACATTGTGTTGTCTATGGTTTTGTCTATATATAAGCGAAACGTCAAATAAAAACAGTTCGGCAAAATATTTAGCAGCGTTTGCTTGGTGATTCCTCTCCCTCAGCATAGTCTCCATCTCCTACTCCATCCTCGAACCTCCTCATCTGGAGAAACTCCAACAACTGTAGGTATAGGGTAGCTTCCTCGCACAGCGTTTAAGTATTGCCATACAGCGAGGGAATGCTGCCAGCGTCTTTGGTACCATGCCACGGAGGCCCTTTTTAGATATAATTTAATTAAATGGGTATAAATTGAAAATGTTTCCGGGATGAAAAGTATGTTTCTAGTGTCTATTCTCTGACTGTCGGGCTTAAACTTTGTAGGTAGCTACAGAAATTCAAGATTAAAATGCATTTGTTCTAGAGATAGCTAGATTGAATGTTCAGAGGCGGCTATTATGATACTTACTTTGCAATCCGGAAATCGGCTCCTAAAAAATACACAGAACTGTATATTTACGAGCATGGCCGTTAGTTATAGGTTAGTATTTGAAGCTAACATGGCAGTTAATTTATATAATTAAGTACTCTCACGACTCTCACTCGACATCTGTCAAAAAATCATAGTTTTTTGACAAATCTCGAGTGAAAAGTCGAGCGTTCGACACTCAAAAATCGGCCCTCTGTGCCAGCTTTGATTGGCGACAAGTTGCCCAGTACAGAGCACCAGTGGCGGCGCGTCAAAAATATTCTTAGGGAAGCCGGAAATAATATGCCTTTCTTTGTCTTCATGAGCCGTAGTAAAAGAACTGGACTGGCTGAAAATTAGGCAAGCCGGTGGGAATCGAGTTGTATGGACGCTCCGCCACTGCAGAGCACAGTAGCGTGTCTTAGTGTCAGAGGCCAAGATCTCCTTCGGGTCCCTGAGCCAGCGTAGTAGGAGGTAAGTACATGAAGCGCTCGTGGCCCAGCGGCGCCTGCGTGCCGCAACCGGTATGCAAGGTTAAGCAATGTCGGGCGGGGTACTGACTGTACTGACATGGATGGGTGACCGCTTTGAGTGGTTACTAATTGAGCGCTCCACGCGCGCACGTTACGCCGTTGATCCCGGCTGCTATCTATGACAGCCCACTCACTTGACAAAGGGGGGTCGAAGTTGCACCACGTCCGTAGGGAAAGTAGGTACCCACCGCTACCCTACACGTGACCCCTGGGTGGTTCTAAAAGTGCAACAAAAACTGGCAACCGTACTGTCTTCTCGAAGATCTCACGGTTCGAAATAAATGCCATACGATAAATATAATAATAAGTAGCTCTAGTATAAGTTTTTTCAAAACATTAACTAATTCGAACGCGTTTGCGTTTTGTCTCAAAATGTATGAAAGTGGTATGAAAACGTGAACAGCGCCTCTGGTGGTCACTAGTGGAAACTAAAACAGCGAGTATAACTTTTGTTGCTAACCCATGAACGCGCGTATTTCAAACTCGATGAGAGCGTTTTCATACATTTTGAGACAAAACGCAAACGCGTTCGAATTAGTTAATGTTTCGAAAAAACTTATACTTACTAGAGCTACAGTACATAAAATGACAATATTAATCAGAGTTCACTTGTGCACTCGCCAGTCTTCACCAAATAATAAGCTAATGCACTTAAATATAACCCTTACGTGTTTACTGGTTTTTCATAATCGTACTACTTCGATCGACTCGACTTGAGTAATGATTTGATGAACTCCTGCTAAGTGGCGAGGCGCATAAATCAATATGTTATGCGATGCTTTTAGTTTAGTTTAGTTAGCTTTTATTTTATTACATGTTTTATTTGATGTTATTTTAAAAGTTTTAAGAGTGTTTTAATACTAAGTGAGTTATGGTTGCACAAAAACGAGTAACTGCCGTGATTTTCCGTAGATAACTTATTTTCCAGGGTAAAACCTAGCTGCCTACATCGCTTTTGCGTTACGTTAACAATAATTTTGTAGGAAGGTACGTATTTTTTTTTAGAACTTAATTCAAAATCATTTTTTGCATCGTAATCCTGAGTCCTTTCAATGACATCGGTACTCCTATCTCAATATATTTAGCGACAAAAAAACAAAAACTGCGCTATTTTTACGGAATAGACGACAAAAAACATTTCCGTCTCGTTAATTCCCGCGCTTAATTTTTCACACCCGAATTGGTCGCGTTCTTTCATTAAAACAATTATACATGCAAGTTAATCTGGGTGTCAAACTGAAGAAAACATTCCGAGAATGAACTTAAATAGATTTACCTAATTTGTGGGTTTTTGGGATAATTGTAAGCGTTTTAAGCGTGTTTAAACTCGATGACAGATGTGAGATCGGGAATCGTGAACGCACCCATACGTTTTGGTGGGAAATCATCAATCTAGGTTTTTATGAGTCCAATGGTGAGTCTCGTTTTAAAAACAAAGCAAACTGTGACACTATGGCAGTAAAGCATCGATTACACTGAACTACTTCTAGTGCACTAACTGGTGGAGGGGGGGGGGGGGTCCACCAGTCAATCAATATTTGTAGTAATACCACCATTACCGCTCATGCAAAACATCTAATAAAAAAACATGTACCTATTTAGGATCATACGATTCTGTGATTTAGAACTAGGTACTATTTGTAGGAGCGCGACTTCCTAATACTAATACCCGTACCCATGGTATTAGGATTATTAGGAAGTCGCGCTAGGAAGCAAACTTTTTGTCATTGTGTAAAACTTTAAAAGAAATAAAACATTTACATTTTCATCTGGCACGGCAGAGCGTGTAGGTAATTTGAAATAAGTAGGTATTTCGCAAATTTACCACAAATATACTTAGGTACCGCAAATCTACGCACACGAGTTGGCAACTCTAGTCTGAACTCTGAACGCACTGTCTCTGTATTATGCTTTCACAAAGCGAGAGATAAGTACCTACATATTATACTTTACATTATATTAGGTAGTACCTACTTAAATATGTAGCCCGGCCGTGAACACGTACTAATGCGGATATATGTATGTTCTACGTGGACAATGTCACGGGTAAAAGCTATTATAGGTATACCTAGTTATATAGTTAATAAATAATCATTAAATAATTTCCCAGGCGTGAAACTGATTTGTCACAACTCACAAACTAGCTATAAGCTTCGAATTACTAATCTCAGTCGCTTTTTGCTAAAAGAGATTAGTCTAATACATCACGTCGTTTGCATGTTGTAGCAATAAATTATCACCATTTTAAAGCACTCCGCCATTGGAATATAGCTCTTAAATATTCGTATTAAGATCGTCGGCACTTACGTTACGTTTTACGCAGCTTATTTTATCTGTGCCCGATTAAGTGGGCTTATTTTTGGACGACCACCCGTGTAAAGCAGCTGTCAAAGTTTTTCCGCGATGCCGTGTTTTTTTTAAATTACTAATAACGGCTTAGAGCATTTAATAATAATGGCAAGGGATCAGGCGTTCAGTCATAGTATTTTTTTTTATTCTGTGGTTCAGTTTAGATTCGCTAGCTATTTTTAAATGGCACAGAATAGTTATAATATAATATCCCAATTTTATTGTTTTATTTTTTGTTATACCTGGCCTTGAGATTTAGGACTTTACATTACAACTCAAAACATAGGTACTGGCGCTAAACAATAGGGTATTAAACAAAGGTAAAAATAAATTATTTTTTACTTGACTAATAAAAGATCTAACGAAAATACTCACAAAACATCAATTATTAATTTATTTTAGCTAATTGAAAGATTTTATACCTAAGCATAAAGATTTAAAAAGGACCTTGTGAACAAACCTACTCACACTGTCTTAGTGACGTCACTAAGACAGTATTTCCTACAAACTTCATATTAACAAATAGTTTTTGACATTTAAAATAAATTAATAGTTTAAAAACACTACAAAAACACGCTTTGCATGTTAATTGAAACCTGATCGTGTTCAAAGTCCATTACGTGACCTTTCTCACAAGTGCAAACACGACTATGATACGATATTCCATCATGGAATGCCAGTGCCTATCTTCCGGCTTCATCATCAGACCTTGAAACCTAATCGTGGTCAAAGTTCATTACAAGACTTTTCTAACAAATCCAAACACAGCTACGATACGATGTTCCATCATGAAGTTCCAGTTCATATCTTCCGGCTCCATCATCAGATCAGTTCGACAGTACCATATTATTTTATTGTCATCAGAACTACATACTGCTGCTAATTTTCATGACGCTACGATCCTTGGAAAATGGTTAAACTAGTTACCTTAGATTCCATTACATAGTTAGTTACATACAGGTCGACCTATCAGACCTTGAAACCTAATCATGGTCAAAGATCATTGCAAGACTTTTCTAACAAATCCAAACACAGCTTTGATACGATGTTCCATCATGAAGTTCCAGTTCATATCTTCCGGCTCCATCATCAGATCAGTTCGACAGTACCATATTATTGTATTGTCATCAGAACTACATACAGCTGCCAATTTTCATGACGCTACGATGCTTGGAAGATGGTTAAATTAGTTACCTTAGATTCCATTACATAGTTAGTTACATACAGGTCGACCTATCAGACCTTGAAACCTAATCATGGTCAAAGATCATTGCAAGACTTTTCTAACAAATCCAAACACAGCTTTGATACGATGTTCCATCATGAAGTTCCAGTTCATATCTTCCGGCTCCATCATCAGATCAGTTCGACAGTACCATATTATTGTATTGTCATCAGAACTACATACAGCTGCCAATTTTCATGACGCTACGATGCTTGGAAGATGGTTAAATTAGTTACATTAGATTCCATTACATAGTTACATACAGGTCGACCTAATAAAAGCGTGTTAAAAAAGTTGTTGATTTGACTAGGGGTTAAATGTTTAATACCGTATTACAAGTCAAAACATAGTGCGGTCTTTGCCATTCTCGCCATTCTACTGTGTCGAGAACACGCGTAGGTATTCGCAAGGATTTTGTTAATAATAGGCACTTGCTTGTAGCTGAAAGTGAAATTGCAAGTTACTGAAATAAATTGTAAATTGTAGCGGATAATTTCAGTTTTGATCTCAATGAAATGGATGTGTGAACTACAGACTGCCAGCGCCATCTGGTTTGCAGGAGGTAAGATGTACGTACTTTTATTGCGCCATCTATTAATTTTTACATTAACTACTTACCCAAAGCCTTAACTTACTTAAGCTTAGCGCGTGCCTAGCGCACAGCACTGCGTAGCTGGTGTATGGAAATAACAATAGATGTCGCTAGTTACCGCCTATAACGTTCCAATTTACGGTAAAACATAAAATATTAACTCTTTAATACAATGCTTCACAATCAAAATATAAATTAACAGTAAAATTCGTTACGAAAATATATCAAAATTTATATAGGTATATTTTATTATGAAATATTTTTATAGGTGAAATATGTATGAGATTTATAGCTTGTTTTAATTATTACGTGAAAAGGGAAATCATTGCAGACAGTGCTGCCAACTTCTTGACGGTGACCGAGATGGATCGGAAATCCACCATTTTCCCTTTGTAGCTAACCGGTGTTCAAAACACGTGCGTACTATCAAGTTACATGGAAAACTCGCGTGTTCCGAGCGAGAAATAACAAATAATCCGTCTGAAAAAGTGCGCCGCGTTCAAATAGTCAGTTGACTTGTGTAGTAGATCAAAATGAACACCGAGAAGCTGAAGAAATTGCAGTCCCAGGTGCGCATCGGCGGTAAGGGCACACCAAGGCGCAAGAAGAAGGTTGTGCACGCCACAGCCGCGACAGATGACAAAAAACTGCAGTCTTCCCTCAAAAAACTGTCAGTGAACACGATCCCTGGCATCGAGGAAGTTAACATGATCAAAGATGACGGCACAGTGATACATTTCAACAACCCGAAGGCGCAGGCTTCGCTCGCGGCGAATACCTTCGCCATCACCGGGCATGGTGAGAACAAGCAGATTGCGGAGATGCTTCCTGGCATCCTGAGCCAGCTTGGGCCCGAGGGCCTGAACCAGTTGAAGAGGTTGGCTTCAAGCGTCGCCGCGCCAAAGCCACTGGAAGAGGACGACGAGGTACCTAACCTCGTCGGCAACTTTGACGAGGCTTCCAAACAAGAGGCGAAGGAGGTTGTCGTTGACGAGAAGGAAAAGAAAGAAGAAAAGAAGCCCGAGACAGAAACCAAAGCAGCGGACAAGAAAACTGACTAACTGCCCCCATTACTACAGGAGTGATTTAGGTTTTTAATTTTGCTCATCCATGAAGTGTCTTTACAACAGGTTTCCAAAGCCATTAACCAGTGTCTCAAAGGTTTATTTTATAATTTAGTATTTGTGTTCCTAAATAAATGTACTTTGAATTAATCTTGCATTTATTTAATTGTGTGAAGTGCCAAAAGGGACATTGTGTGCCTTTGCCTGTACTTAGAAAAATAAGGGACACAGTTTTTTTTATATTTGACTCCGTGACTTTGGAAATCCTGTACAGCCATCACGATGTGAAACTAAGCTTGTTTCTCCTTCAACGCACTAATATTGTCTTTATTGTCTGTAAAATACTGCATAATGGGATATTCTGTCGGTTAAGTGTTGTAACCTATTGTTGAGATATTGGCAATACTATAAAAAGTCTATGTATGGCATATACATTTATTTTTTACACCACACTGGCATATAGGAGTATATTATTATATTAGTAAAGTAAGGTGAGTGACACACCTTATCATATTTTTAAATGGTATTTTCTAAAGTTGTTGATTCTGGTTGAAGGAATTTGCTTTCTCATTTTTTAAATAGAAGAGAAATAGGTTTAAACAAAAAGAATCTTTAGTCACAGCTAGCTCTTTAGATTTCAGAGCTAACATTGTATCATAAAACCATAAAAATTGTAAAATTGAAAAGGTTAGAGTTTTCATGTGTGTGTAAGCATGACATTAAAACTTTGATCACTGTACTTTGGACTTTTATTTGAATAATCCTGAACCTTGTCTTTCTAAAAATTTCTGAAAAATACAAATAGCAAGTCAAGCTTTGACAGATTTTCTTAGTACAGTCGAGGGCATAATAATGTATACATTTCTGGACCTTATTTCAATGGAATAAGGTGAAAAAGTGTATACATATTGGTGCCCCTGGCTGTACAACACAAGTACAGTGTACATGGCATCTCTTTGTTGTCCTCAATGAGAACTTCAAATCATAATTTAAGTCTTATAACTTGGAGTTAAAGGTTATATTACATTAACCTTGACAGATATGAAATACCATGGTTTGAACAAAGTTTACTCCATAAATAAGAAGTTTACTCTGTAGTTGGCACTTTTTGTGAATTCTTTATTGAAAGGACATGCCATGGCATGTTATAATGGTTATAACAATCAGTGTGGGAAGAACATAATTCCCACCCAAAATGAGGTCATGACTAGAAGTCATACCGCAAGACTCGGCCTTGATAAGTGGTAATAACCGATTAGAAGGACAACTAATAAAGTTGTTGTTGGTTTCCTGTATGAACATGGGCATGAGTATTTTGGGTATGTTGTATATTGTGGGTACATTGTAGGTGTGTTGGATCAAATATGTGCTTGTGCAATAGCAATGTAGGTATTAAGTAGGACATCTCTATTCAAACTTGCAAAAACTTAAACTAACTTAATAAGTATTGACGTTCACAGTAAGTAAGTAAAACATTTGTACTCTTTACTTTCATTCTACAGTTAAGTGAATAACGAAAGATCTTTTTTAAATTAAATTAAAAGATTTGGTTTGGATCAGTTTAATAAATTCCGATTCAAAGTAGCGTTTATCGATTGGTAACTTGAACCTTAACCTTTAGTACATCCCTATATCTGTCAAATTCAATATTGCTAGTTGATCAATTTACCTCGTTATCGGGGTATAATCAATGTGTTAAAAATTCAATTTATTGTTCCATTAAAGGTTCAGAGTCAGACTTTTATTTTGAATAACTTTTTAGTGATACTCAATATATGAGGACAATAAAATCCTTAGAAAACTATGAATTTGCAACTACATCACAGCTTATTTAGACGACTAATATACGAATAGGGTGATTTAAATTCTACACTGGCAACCGTCTGGAAACGTCAGTCGTCAGACGACAAAATTGTCAAAATTTCTTATATTTTTGTCAACAGTGTTCCATTTATCTTCAATTTTCGCTTATTAAATTAAGATTTCGTGACGATGATTGCTCCGGTCGCTAGACCCGTGGCGCGGCCGTGGACCGACGACCTGCCCAAGTGTCGCAACACGTGTGTGGCATCGTATTTCTCTCGGTTAGGAGGCGGGAACGTTGAGTCCAATGATGATTATCTCTGCTTTCACTGCCAGACTGAAGATAATTCGTGAGTATTACCATGGTATTACCTAATAAATATATTTTTTATTATTGTTTGTTCACAAAGAAAGAAGAAAGCAAGAGGGGAGGCCTTTGCTCAGCAGTTGGACACTAATTGTTAATAAAAAAATTATTATATCAACAGTGACATTATATTTAAAACGGATACAGGCTTCATCAGTTATTTCAACGGCCTGCCTCATTAATAAATAACAATAATTTCAATCAATACACTTTCAGGAGCCTGTACGGAGTGTTTGAGCCTCACAATGGGCTCGAAGCAGCCCAGTTCATCATGCAGCGCATGGCTGCGGAGCTGCTGCTCCCCCCTCCGTCGGCCAACAATACCGACGAGGAGATCAGGGATCGGCTAAGGTAATCTTGAAATACCAAGCATTTAATTCCGCCCCCCTCTCCGCTCAGTGCTAAGCGAGGTGGTATGGGTACAGGGACAGAAATGGCCAACTCAAAGTAACGGGTAATATGCAGAACAGAAAAATAATAGTAATAATAAGACATTTGTCATTTTTTTTTGTATGTGTAGTTGTTACAAACACTGCCTTATTATTTATTATTATTTATTTATTTGACACACCAACAAGATACAAGGCTGGCTGATCATTTAAAGAAAATAAAATTAGGTGACACAAGTCCTGCCTGCATCTCAATAACAGGCGTGCAACATCATTCAATTAAAAATACCAGAGCAGTATAACAAACAATTAAATTTACAATAGAAAAGCAATTAAAACAATAACTTGATTACGTAATTTAGAATAGGTAACAATTTGGTAAGAAAATGATAAAAACACCTTATGATTACAAAATATTACGCTTCCATTTAGAGGCACTGTCGAAATAGACATCCAGGTCGAAGGTCTTCTGGTAACAGTTGTAGTGTCTGAAGTCTACTCATGACAGAAAACTTTCCCAAGTTACTTTTAGCTAATTTAGGCCGGAAAGTTGTGATGCGTGAGGCTCGGACATGGGTGTTTGGTACAACAAAGTTCAGGCTCCTAAGGAGGTGGTGTTCCTTGACGCCTCCATTAACGAGTTTGTATAACAGAGTTAAATCTAAATAGTCCCTTCTCGTTTGGTTGCTTCTTATTATTGTGTTTGAACATAAAACAACTCTTTTTCTCATCAAATTATTTTATTAATATTTTAACAACTCACAACTCAGCTCACGTCATCAACTCTATCTGTTCTCTCTATTCAACTTTTTTATTTTCTATATTCTATATCAACATATAAAACCTATTTAGGACAAATTACTTATATAAATTATTGTTATGATCTGAACAGTAGTAAGCACAATGTAAATGTTAGTTATAAGGATTTTAAATGAATATTCTATTCTATTTATTCAAAGTTACTCAAAGCTAAAACAAAAAAAGGGGTTCAAAGTTAGTTAGTTAGAAAAGACCTTAATTTGCTAAATATACATTTCAACAATGATACATTGTATGTTCCAGGAATGCATTCAACTTGGTGGAGAAAGCCTATATAGAGAACTATGACAGCATGATAGCGGAGAGGACCAGCCTGCAGTACCAGCTACAGACTCTGACAGAGTCACAGGTATACATATGTTTCAGCGTGTTTCCCCTCAAAAAGTTCTTTCTTAGTCATAACGAGTCAACGAGTCATATCTTCATTCTAAGTCTTATACCACCTTCCTGTACTGTAAACATGGTACTTTGTTACTTTTCAGGCGATAAATCGTTTGAAAGAGACACCCTTATGTTTTTCGCTCACGACAAAACGGGATGCAACAATCCGAGAATGGCTTTTTAGGGTTCCGTACCCGAAGGGCCAAAACGGAACCCTATTGGTGACACCCAGACGTCCGTCCGTCCGTCCGTCCGACGTCTGTCACACAGGTTTTACAGCCAAACAGTTGGAGCTACAGACTTCAAATTTACACAGTATAAGCATCTTGTTGGCCCAAAGCCATACTAATAGTCAAAACTTATTTTTAAATGTTTTTTAAGGGGGGCTCCCATACAGCTAAAGGGGGGCGCGAAAAATTTTTTTTTATCCTACTCTATCGAGTGGGGTATCGTTGTTTAGAGCTCATTGAGTAGATACTTACTATATTTTTAATTTAAAAAAATATTGGAAAACAAAGGAATGAGAAGCCACCAAAGTGAGCTATTTTTACGAAATTTTGTTCCGAAAATTTTTTTAACTTCCCATATACCTATAAACTCTAAATTTGGTAATAATGTTTGTTATTACGTATATTTTACCAACAAATACAAATATATTGATAAATTGGTTTTTTCCTTGAAATTTCCTTATTTTTCCTACAAAAACCAACTTAACTTTGCGGTCGGTTCGGAACCCTAAATGTGCGAAGTCCGACTCGCACTTGGCCGGTTTTTATACAAAATCTCGTTCGTTCGTTCGTTTGTTAGTCTCAATATCTGGGCGGCCGAGCAAGGCTCGGCGTTTTCCCGGGCATGAGACCTAGCTAGATCGATTGCTCGTCCCCGAAAATCCCCACATACCAAATTTCATCGTAACCGTTAGAGCCGTTTCCGAGATCCTCGAAATAAATAAATAAATAAAAATACAAGAATTGCTCGTTTAAAGATATAAGATTCTCATTCTTCAGATATTTATCTGACTGTGTGCAAATTTCCACTTGACAGAGTTTAGACGAAAATCAGCTCCTACTGTTTGCTAGTCTGGGCAGGACAGCGTTTCAAAGTTTCTAAATTTCTCGTTGTATGTATGTATGTAAATACTTTATTGTACACAAGACAAGAAAAAGAAACAATACAGACAAAACAGATTATACAGCGCTTCGTTGTAAAGGCGCAGGGTAGGACAAGGCCTTCCCCATACAAACTTTGTGCACGTTTTATTCGTCGGTTTTGGCACTAACAAATATAATATTTTTTTTGGTTGTAAATATTAGATATGCGAAGATCGTGATGTGAAAATTTTTAAATATTAAAAAAAAAATCAAAATTTATAATAAATAAATAATAATAATAATAAAAAAATTACACCACGAAATAGCTATCAGAAAAATTAGCATACTGACCAAAAATCATAACTTTAATGCAAACAAACGAAGTAAATCCTGCACAAAGTTTGTATGGAGACTATGGAGAGAGCTTGCCCTACCCCTCCTCTTAATGAGGAACTATCTGTACTATACAAATACCCTTTTTTTCGTGCATGAATAAAGTTCTATCGTTTTTTTTTTTTGGATTCTTTTATCTCTTTTTTTATTGTTTTTTTTTTTTGTTTTTTTTTGACATTTATATATTTTTCTATTTGTCATGCATGGCGCATTAAGCGCAAAAGGCCTCCCCACTAATGAGGAACTATATGTCCTGTACTATCCTGTTATTGGCAGGCGGTGGACGCGGTGGTGTCCCGGCTGAAGGAGATCGACCGGCACCTGTCGGGCGGTGCCACCGTCATGGTCGCGCTGGTGCACAATAACAAGCTCTTCTGTGCCAACGTAAGTATAATACGAAAATACCATCATCATCATCCTCCTAGCGTTTTCCCAGTACAGTTGCATCCTGAAGGATGCCTGGGGTCCGCTACCTAATCCCAAGATTTAGCGTAGGCACTAGTTTTTACGGAAGCGACTGCCATCTGACCTTCCAACCCTGAGGGGAAACTAGACCTTATTGGGATTAGGCTTTGTCAAGTGCGTGGGCAACTTGACTGTTAGATGTTCTCAAACCGCCCGAAGGCCTCCAACTTGGCTTAACGACTGCTGCCATAGACAGCAACCGGGATCAACGGCTTAACGTGCCTTCCAAAGCACGGGAGCGCTCAGTTAGTAACCACTCAAAGCGGTCACCCATCCAAGTCCTGACCGCTGCCCACGTTGCTTAACCTTAGATACCGCAAGCGGAACGCAGGCGCCGCTGGGCCACGAGCGCTCATAATATGCAAAATACCGGTTTTTTTTTTTTTTTTTTAATTTATTAACCAGAGAATAATAAAAAACTTAACCTAGCTAACAGTTCCCTGCAAAACTATGAACAGTTTGTCTGCAGGTGTGAGTCGTCTTTTTCGTCGAATATCACTCGGCATGTTTCGGCCCAATACGTGGTCCTTAATCATGAGTGATCGCGACGGCCTCGCGTTTGCGGCTCAGAAATAATAGTTTAAGAGCCGGTGACACTGAACCTAGTATGATAAGATTCCCAGGTGGCATATATACAATTAGGTGCGTCATTAGTCGGGGAACACGAAACGGCGATGCTGCAATGCGAAAAACCTGGCAAAGCCATTGAAAATTAAAATTGAAAAATGATGAAAAATCCGGTTTCTAGTATGATAAGATTCCCAAGTTTCGTTTGTTCCTCGAAATAGGGGAGGGGTAGGACTATACGATAGTGCAGTGCTGCAAGCCCTCCTGGCTGGCCTTGTCAGTGGCAGCAGTATGATAAGCGACCACTTTTCTGAGGTATCTAGTATGATCGGATTCCTGAAAAAAACAGGGCTCATCTGAAAGATCAGCACTTTCTGTGTAAGAAAAACCACTGCTGCATTTTCCAAACAGTGGAGAAGGTGGTTGCTGCAGCGATTAAAGGAGCCGACAACACTGAACCTATTTCGATAGAATCCCAGATGATATATATATAATTAGTCGCGGCATTAATGGGGGTACACGAAATGGCGATGCTGCAAAGCAAATGAGCAGGCAAACCTATTAAAAATCAAATTTAAAAAAATAAAAAATAAACGGTTTCTAGTATGATAAGATTCCCAAGTTTCGTTTGTTGCTCGAAATAGGGGAGGGGTAGGACTATACGATAGTGCAGTGCTGCAAGCCCTCCCGACTGGCCTTGTCAGTGGCAGCAGTATGATAAGCGACCACTTTTCTGAGGTATCTAGTATGATCGGATTCCTGAAAAAAACAGGGCTCATCTGAAAGATCAGCACTTTCTGTGTAAGAAAAACCACTGCTGCATTTTCCAAACAGTGGAGAAGGTGGTTGCTGCAGCGATTAAAGGAGCCGACAACACTGAACCTATTTCGATAGATTCCCAGATGATATATATATAATTAGTCGCGGCATTAATGGGGGTACACGAAATGGCGATGCTGCAAAGCAAATGAGCAGGCAAACCTATTAAAAATCAAATTTAAAAAAATAAAAAATTAACGGTTTTTAGTATGATAAGATTCCCAAGTTTCGTTTGTTCCTCGAAATAGGGGAGGGGTAGGACTATACGATAGTGCAGTGCTGCAAGCCCTCCCGACTGGCCTTGTCAGTGGCAGCAGTATGATAAGCTACCACTTTTCTGAGGTATCTAGTATGATCGGATTCCTGAAAAAAACAGGGCTCATCTGAAAGATCAGCACTTTCTGTGTAAGAAAAACCACTGCTGCATTTTCCAAACAGTGGAGAAGGTGGTTGCTGCAGCGATTAAAGGAGCCGACAACACTGAACCTATTTCGATAGATTCTCAGATGATATATATAATAATTAGTCGCGGCATTAATGGGGGTACACGAAATGGCGATGCTGCAAAACAAATGAGCAGGCAAAGCTATTAAAAAGAAATTTTGAAAACATAAAAAAACCGGTTTCTAGTATGATAAGATTCTCAAGTTTCGTTTGCAGCAACCACCTTCTCCACTGTTTGGAAAATGCAGCAGTGGTTTTTCTTACACAGAAAGAGCTGATCTTTCAGATGAGCCCTGTTTTTTTCAGGAATCCGATCATACTAGATACCTCAGAAAAGTGGTCGCTTATCATACTGCTGCCACTGACAAGGCCAGTCAGGAGGGCTTGCAGCACTGCACTATCGTATAGTCCTACCCCTCCCCTATTTCGAGCAACAAACGAAACTTGGGAATCTTATCATACTAGAAACCGTAAATTTTTTATTTTTTTAAATTTGATTTTTAATAGGTTTGCCTGCTCATTTGCTTTGCAGCATCGCCATTTCGTGTACCCCCATTAATGCCGCGACTAATTATATATATATTATCTGGGAATCTATCGAAATAGGTTCAGTGTTGTCGGCTCCTTTAATCGCTGCAGCAACCACCTTCTCCACTGTTTGGAAAATGCAGCAGTGGTTTTTCTTACACAGAAAGTGCTGATCTTTCAGATGAGCCCTGTTTTTTTCAGGAATCCGATCATACTAGATACCTCAGAAAAGTGGTCGCTTATCATACTGCTGCCACTGACAAGGCCAGCCAGGGGGGCTTGCAGCACTGCACTATCGTATAGTCCTACCCTTCCCCTGTTTCGAGGAACAAACGAAACTTGGGAATCTTATCATACTAGAAACCGGATTTTTCATCATTTTTCAATTTTAATTTTCAATGGCTTCGCCAGGTTTTTCGCATTGCAGCATCGCCATTTCGTGTTCCCCGACTAATGACGCACCTAATTATATATATGCCATCTGGGAATCTTATCATACTAGGTTCAGTGTCACCGGCTCTTCTACTATAACCATGTTCATCAAACCCTACTGACCGTACTATGCTAAGAAACAAGAAACGTGTTTTTCGCAATTAAATGTAATTAATGATAGGTATTATTATTTTATAATTAATCTTCTTTGACATTTTTATTGCTAATATTATTTGACTTCGCTGAATTATTTTGATGTTATTTTACTTTGTATTTGTTCTCTGTATCAAATATTTACTTAGTTAATATTATTTTGGTTTATTTTTGTAATGTTCAAACACAATGTATTTATTGTTTATGAATAAATGAATTGAATATAATGCTGTTTGTAGGTGGGTTGTTGCCGCGCGCTACTCTGCCGTACGGACGCCAACTCCGTCCTGCGCGTGGTGCAGCTCACGGCCGACCACGGCCTGCACAACGAGGACGAGCTGCTGCGTCTCCGACAGGCGGGACTAGACCCCAACAAGCTGAGGACTGGTGAGACATCAGCTTTCCCCAGGCCACCCTCCAACCGCGCACTCCTATCCCCTGGATGTTCCCCAGCCCACCCTCCAACCGCGCACTCCTATGCCCTGGATGTTCCCCAGGCCACCCTCCAACCGCGCACTCCTATGCCCTGGATGTTCCCCAGCCCACCCTCCAACCGCGCACTCCTATGCCCTGGATGTTCCCCAGCCCACCCTCCAACCGCGCACTCCTATGCCCTGGATGTTCCCCAGCCCACCCTCCAACCGCGCACTCCTATGCCCTGGATGTTCCCCAGGCCACCCTCCAACCGCGCACTCCTATGCCCTGGATGTTCCCCAGGCCACCCTCCAACCGCGCACTCCTATGCCCTGGATGTTCCCCAGCCCACCCTCCAACCGCGCACTCCTATGCCCTGGATGTTCCCCAGCCCACCCTCCAACCGCGCACTCCTATGCCCTGGATGTTCCCCAGGCCACCCTCCAACCGCGCACTCCTATGCCCTGGATGTTCCCCAGCCCACCCTCCAACCGCGCACTCCTATGCCCTGGATGTTCCCCAGCCCACCCTCCAACCGCGCACTCCTATGCCCTGGATGTTCCCCAGCCCACCCTCCAACCGCGCACTCCTATGCCCTGGATGTTCCCCAGGCCACCCTCCAACCGCGCACTCCTATCTCCTGGATGTTCCCCGGGCCACCCTCCAACCGCGATTTTTTTTAATTTTCCAGAATAGCAAGTATGTATAAGTACTTACATTAAGAAATTATACTTAAACTTAATTTACGTGCAACATTCCATTAGACTATTAGAGCAAACAGTAGTCTTCACACTCGGTCGAGCCTGTGTCATGAAGGCTGTACCAGAAACTTTGACAGAGCTAGATTTATTTACGTTCCTCTTTTGAAAGACTTTTAACATAAAATTATTCCTTGAAGGCATGTACGTGGGCAACCAACCAGGCACGCGGTGCCTGGGCAACTACCTGGTGAAGGGTCTGTACCGGGCCTTCCCGGCCCTGTCCGGCGCGCGCGCCGACCCCGTGCTGCCCACGCCCGAACTGCACGGACCGGTCACGCTCGACGACTCTTGCAGGTGACTACCGATACATTACTAATATTAATATGTATGTTAGTCTTTAAGGTATTTGTATTATGGGCCACAGATGCCTGAAATAAATTATTAAATAAATAAAAAAATACTACTTGGTGAAGCCTGTACCGGGCCTTCCCGGCCCTGTGCACTGTGCAGGTGACTACCGAGACATTTCTACCTGGTGAAGACTGTACCGGGCCTTCCCGGTCCTGTGCGGGTGACTACCGAGACATTTCTACCTGGTGAAGTCTGTACCGGGCCTTCCCGGTCCTGTGCGGGTGACTACCGAGACATTTCTACCTGGTGAAGTCTGTACCGGGCCTTCCCGGTCCTGTGCGGGTGACTACCGAGACATTTCTACCTGGTGAAGTCTGTACCGGGCCTTACCGGCCCTGTGCAGGTGACTACCGAGACATTTCTACCTGGTGAAGTCTGTACCGGGCCTTACCGGCCCTGTGCGGGTGACTACCGAGACATTTCTACCTGGTGAAGTCTGTACCGGGCCTTACCGGCCCTGTGCAGGTGACTACCGAGACATTTCTACCTGGTGAAGTCTGTACCGGGCCTTACCGGCCCTGTGCGGGTGACTACCGAGACATTTCTACCTGGTGAAGTCTGTACCGGGCCTTACCGGCCCTGTGCAGGTGACTACCGAGACATTTCTACCTGGTGAAGTCTGTACCGGGCCTTACCGGCCCTGTGCGGGTGACTACCGAGACATTTCTACCTGGTGAAGTCTGTACCGGGCCTTACCGGCCCTGTGCGGGTGACTAACCGAGACATTTCTACCTGGTGAAGTCTGTACCGGGCCTTACCGGCCCTGTGCAGGTGACTACCGAGACATTTCTACCTGATGAAGTCTGTACCGGGCCTTCCCGGCCCTGTGCGGGTGACTACCGAGACATTTCTACCTGGTGAAGCCTGTACCGGGCCTTACCGGCCCTGTGCGGGTGACTAACCGAGACATTTCTACCTGGTGAAGCCTGTACCGGGCCTTCCCGGCCCTGTGCGGGTGACTACCGAGACATTTCTACCTGGTGAAGCCTGTACCGGGCCTTCCCGGCCCTGTGCGGGTGACTACCGAGACATTTCTACCTGGTGAAGCCTGTACCGGGCCTTACCGGCCCTGTGCGGGTGACTAACCGAGACATTTCTACCTGGTGAAGTCTGTACCGGGCCTTCCCGGCCCTGTGCGGGTGACTACCGAGACATTTCTACCTGGTGAAGCCTGTACCGGGCCTTACCGGCCCTGTGCGGGTGACTAACCGAGACATTTCTACCTGGTGAAGCCTGTACCGGGCCTTCCCGGCCCTGTGCGGGTGACTACCGAGACATTTCTACCTGGTGAAGCCTGTACCGGGCCTTCCCGGCCCTGTGCGGGTGACTACCGAGACATTTCTACCTGGTAAAGTCTGTACCGGGCCTTCCCGGCCCTGTGCGGGTGACTACCGAGACATTTCTACCTGGTAAAGTCTGTACCGGGCCTTCCCGGCCCTGTGCGGGTGACTACCGAGACATTTCTACCTGGTAAAGTCTGTACCGGGCCTTCCCGGCCCTGTGCGGGTGACTACCGAGATATTTCTACCTGGTGACAGCTGTACCGGGCCTTCCCGGCCCTGTGTGTTGCCCACGCCCGAAATGCACGGACCGGTCACGCTCGACGACTCTTGCAGGTGACTACTGAGACATTTCTACCTGGTGAAGGCTGTACCGGGCCTTCCCGGCCCTGTGCGGGTGACTAACCGAGACATTTCTACCTGGTGAAGCCTGTACCGGGCCTTCCCGGCCCTGTGCGGGTGACTACCGAGACATTTCTACCTGGTGAAGCCTGTACCGGGCCTTCCCGGCCCTGTGCGGGTGACTACCGAGACATTTCTACCTGGTGAAGCCTGTACCGGGCCTTCCCGGCCCTGTGCGGGTGACTACCGAGACATTTCTACCTGGTAAAGTCTGTACCGGGCCTTCCCGGCCCTGTGCGGGTGACTACCGAGACATTTCTACCTGGTAAAGTCTGTACCGGGCCTTCCCGGCCCTGTGCGGGTGACTACCGAGACATTTCTACCTGGTAAAGTCTGTACCGGGCCTTCCCGGCCCTGTGCGGGTGACTACCGAGACATTTCTACCTGGTAAAGTCGGTACCGGGCCTTCCCGGCCCTGTGCGGGTGACTACCGAGACATTTCTACCTGGTGAAGTCTGTACCGGGCCTTCCCGGCCCAGTGCGGGTGACTACCGAGACATTTCTACCTGGTAAAGTCTGTACCGGGCCTTCCCGGCCCAGTGCGGGTGACTACCGAGACATTTCTACCTGGTGAAGTCTGTACCGGACCTTCCCGGCCCAGTGCGGGTGACTACCGAGACATTTCTACCTGGTAAAGTCTGTACCGGGCCTTCCCGGCCCAGTGCGGGTGACTACCGAGACATTTCTACCTGGTGAAGTCTGTACCGGGCCTTCCCGGCCCTGTGCGGGTGACTACCGAGACATTTCTACCTGGTAAAGTCGGTACCGGGCCTTCCCGGCCCTGTGCGGGTGACTACCGAGACATTTCTACCTGGTAAAGTCGGTACCGGGCCTTCCCGGCCCTGTGCGGGTGACTACCGAGACATTTCTACCTGGTAAAGTCGGTACCGGGCCTTCCCGGCCCTGTGCGGGTGACTACCGAGACATTTCTACCTGGTAAAGTCGGTACCGGGCCTTCCCGGCCCTGTGCGGGTGACTACCGAGACATTTCTACCTGGTAAAGTCGGTACCGGGCCTTCCCGGCCCTGTGCGGGTGACTACCGAGACATTTCTACCTGGTAAAGTCGGTACCGGGCCTTCCCGGCCCTGTGCGGGTGACTACCGAGACATTTCTACCTGGTAAAGTCGGTACCGGGCCTTCCCGGCCCTGTGCGGGTGACTACCGAGACATTTCTACCTGGTAAAGTCGGTACCGGGCCTTCCCGGCCCTGTGCGGGTGACTACCGAGACATTTCTACCTGGTAAAGTCGGTACCGGGCCTTCCCGGCCCTGTGCGGGTGACTACCGAGACATTTCTACCTGGTGAAGTCTGTACCGGGCCTTACCGGCCCTGTGCGGGTGACTACCGAGACATTTCTACCTGGTGAAGTCTGTACCGGGCCTTCCCGGCCCTGTGCGGGTGACTACCGAGACATTTCTACCTGGTGAAGCCTGTACCGGGCCTTCCCGGCCCTGTGCGGGTGACTACCGAGACATTTCTACCTGGTGAAGTCTGTACCGGGCCTTACCGGCCCTGTGCGGGTGACTACCGAGACATTTCTACCTGGTGAAGTCTGTACCGGGCCTTCCCGGCCCTGTGCGGGTGACTACCGAGACATTTCTACCTGGTGAAGTCTGTACCGGGCCTTACCGGCCCTGTGCGGGTGACTACCGAGACATTTCTACCTGGTGAAGTCTGTACCGGGCCTTCCCGGCCCTGTGCGGGTGACTACCGAGACATTTCTACCTGGTGAAGTCTGTACCGGGCCTTCCCGGCCCTGTGCGGGTGACTACCGAGACATTTCTACCTGGTGAAGTCTGTACCGGGCCTTACCGGCCCTGTGCGGGTGACTACCGAGACATTTCTACCTGGTGAAGTCTGTACCGGGCCTTACCGGCCCTGTGCGGGTGACTACCGAGACATTTCTACCTGGTGAAGTCTGTACCGGGCCTTACCGGCCCTGTGCGGGTGACTACCGAGACATTTCTACCTGGTGAAGTCTGTACCGGGCCTTACCGGCCCTGTGCGGGTGACTACCGAGACATTTCTACCTGGTGAAGTCTGTACCGGGCCTTACCGGCCCTGTGCGGGTGACTACCGAGACATTTCTACCTGGTGAAGTCTGTACCGGGCCTTACCGGCCCTGTGCGGGTGACTACCGAGACATTTCTACCTGGTGAAGTCTGTACCGGGCCTTACCGGCCCTGTGCGGGTGACTACCGAGACATTTCTACCTGGTGAAGTCTGTACCGGGCCTTACCGGCCCTGTGCGGGTGACTACCGAGACATTTCTACCTGGTGAAGTCTGTACCGGGCCTTACCGGCCCTGTGCGGGTGACTACCGAGACATTTCTACCTGGTGAAGTCTGTACCGGGCCTTACCGGCCCAGTGCGGGTGACTACCGAGACATTTCTACCTGGTAAAGTCTGTACCGGGCCTTCCCGGCCCAGTGCGGGTGACTACCGAGACATTTCTACCTGGTAAAGTCTGTACCGGGCCTTCCCGGCCCTGTGCGGGTGACTACCGAGACATTTCTACCTGGTGAAGGCTGTACCGGGCCTTCCCGGCCCAGTGCGGGTGACTACCGAGACATTTCTACCTGGTGAAGGCTGTACCGGGCCTTTCCGGCCCTGTAACCTGCACAGGCAGCAGGTAGAAATGTCTCTCTGTCACTACTGGGAAAAAAATCCATGCTGTTACCACTAAAGTGAGTAAATTACTCACGTATTTGACACCAATTACTGAACTATTAAGTTATCAAATTAGTCCGTTAAAAAACGCAACTTTTCTAAGCAAGAGGATTCAAATCCTAATTACAGTTCTATAAAATGTCGGACATTTTAAATAATTAAATTATACCAAAGCTAATTATAATGACGACCGCTTTAGCTTAGTTGGTAGTGACCCTGCCTACGAAGCTGGAGGTCCCGGGTTCGAATCCCGGCCGGGGCATTTATTTGTGTGATGAGGCACGAATATTTGTTCTTGGATCTTGGATGTCTTCTATGTATTTAAGTATCTATTTATCTATATAAGTATGTATATCGTCGCTTAGTACCCATAGTACAAGCTTTGCTTAGTTAGGGACTAGGTTGATTTGTGTAAGATTGTCCACAAAATATTTATTTATTTTGATTTATTTAATTTTCAGATTCCTAGTGCTCGTCAGCTCCGGGGTGTACAAACGCATCGCAGAAGTGAAAGGCAGCAGCGACCAAGCGAACAAACAGCTGGCCCAAATCATAGTCGAGAACTTCCGGAAGCAGACAGACTTCAAAAAAGTCTCCCAATCGGTCCTAGATGAGATTGAAGAAGAATTTGTCTCTTACTGCATTAAAAATAACTTGACACCCAAATCTAACACACATATGACACTATTGATA
Organism: Cenopis cana; assembly: GCA_951800055.1. Taxonomy (NCBI): domain Eukaryota; kingdom Metazoa; phylum Arthropoda; class Insecta; order Lepidoptera; family Tortricidae; genus Cenopis; species Cenopis cana. Next base: position 13,447,343 of record OX637493.1, on the reverse strand, counting down.
AGAAATTTCAACTTTATTTCAATAGATCCGGAGCCAAGTTTAATTCCGAAGCAGCTGAATCCATCAGTTCGCTTTAATCCGATAGTCCAATCCAAATCAAACACTTTGCTAAACGAGTTAGATTCTGAGATCTATTCGTCCGGTGAAGCAACAGAATCGAATGTGGATACTAATCGATCTACAGAATCGACTTCTGATATGGATCCAGGTGTCAGACATTATGATAGGGACAGGAAAATTAAGGCGTATGTGGACTTTTCGTGTTATTACGATAATGTTGCTAAGGCGAGGAAGAATGGGACGTTGCCTAATTTTATTGATTGAAATGGGGCTATTTTTCAACAAATTTAGTTTAATCTTTTGAGCGCCAAGCATCGGACATAAATGACGCATTCTGACCACACCATCGCATTGTTCAAATCTTACGCACCCAGGCCAGGCTGTCGGTTGTAGCCTTCCATGACGTGTATAGCCGACTGTGGCGTTCAATCAGTGAACGAATATAAACATGGAAGCAGCCTCTGAGAACTTTGGCGTTGAATTTATCGGGACACTTAGCACACAAACACAAATACACACACATTTAAATACGACGTTACGTATATACAGAGATATAATACGAAAACGATAACAAAATAATAGTTATCTCTTTTACACTAATTGTAAACACTTGCGCGTGACTGAAATGGCTGTATAGACAATAACTGCCAATCAGCAACTTAATCCGCCAATGAGCTTCTTGCTGCAGGCGCTAGCAGCAGGCCGTACGCCACGGATCTGTGCCGTCACGAATCATATTTGATAGATGTCAATGAGATTCATGGATAGGTTCATGCAACAGATTTTAGACAGTCAAATAATTAATCAATATTTTAATTTTCGGCACGTTGAAAGAAAACAAAATAAATAGGTTAACAGTATTGTAATAAAATTGCTGATTAATTTGTATTATTTATACTTTTACACTCCGTTCCAGACATCTGACTGAGTTATTCCACGGGATAAAGCTATATTATGTCCTTCCTAGGGTCTCGAATATCTCCATACCAACATTTATCACAATCGGTTCAGGTGTCTAAGCGTGAAGAGGTAGGTAATAGATAGTGAAACAGAGTAGGTACTTTCGCATTTATAATAATTAGTATGGATGTGTACAGCCGGGCAGTGCGTACCCATTTACTCATGTTCACGTACAGTCAGCAACGTTTACGTCGATGCAAATAGAGGAGCTATATCTGAATACACCTTTACGTATGAGTGGCAGAGGAAGTAGATTGCACAGGGATATGTGCGACATTACAGGGTCGGTGAAATAAAATATTGTCTATTATTATTATTATTTTTTTCAATTTAACAATTGTTTAATACAATAAATTGTCGCTTGGCCGCATTCGTTATTACCTAAATATTCCTTGCGCGTTCTTAATATTAAGTGCTATGACTCTCCCATTTCTCCTTCTACTTTGTGCTTGACTCAGTGCTTGTGCTAATTATAAGTGCTTGAAATACTTGAAACATTTAGTGCACAAAGGACTGGGTTGTTTACATTCTGCATCGCCGTGTACCCATTCCCTCAAGTAAGTGCGTGAATTAAGACCTTACACAATCTAGCCACAAATACTTTGATGCATTCCATAAAAAATGTACTTACTACATTTGGCATAATATCATCCCTATACAAAATATTGATCAAAATATTTTTTAAGGTTTTACTAACGTTATCGATTTACTTACACGTGGAAAGTGATTCCCTTGTCTTTGTTACGATCCGTATGATTCCTGCACCACTTCACAACACATGAAGGCATCTTAAATTGTAAAAATCCTTGATTTTTTCATTGCGTTTCGACATCCGCCATTCACTGGGATGACAGTTGAACTAAATTCGTGCCGGGCCTAGTTATTAAGGACCTGCCCCACTGGGGTTAGTTTGCGTTGCGTCAAAATTTAGCAGGCAGAATGCTTCTATGTTTATATTCGTTCACTGCGTTCAATAGGTTAATTTACCTTTTAAGTTTCAAAGAAAGGGATTGTTTAAACGGGGTTTCACGCAGAACAGATAAAGATAATGGTGTTAGATTGCTAACATTTGCAAATCGTTCAATACTATTACGTTCTGCATGGCTAGCACATAATGGTCTCGAGAGTATGTCTGCTTTTCTCGAGCTACGCGTCTTTTTTACACGACTGCCCAAAAAAAGGAGTGTAATGTTTTCAGGTTTCATGTATGTATTTATTTTTGATAGGTGCTGTTAGAAAGTGATGGATAGCTCGAGATAGTCGAGATAAGCCGACAAACTGACATCACCATCATGTGCTAGGCCTACTGGTGATGTTATTATTCTGTCATTTTAGATTGATTCTATAAGAGCCAAACTGTGCCTTTTACAAATTTTGTAAGTATTCATAAAATAAGTGTTTTTATATTTATGTAATAAAGTTATTTTTGCCTTCTATTTTAAATGAATAAGAGTAATTTATAATGTCAATAACTTGTAAATATTAAATTGTAATACTTGTAGACAGAACATAGTATTTAGTAGTTCCAAAGACTCAGTTTAACAGATATCCGTTAGACCTTTTGAACAAGTTATGTATAAAAATCCGAGTTACCCTGATCTGTCATTTGGAGTAACAGATTTTTAAAAACTTGTCCTAAAATAAATAACTAGTCAATCCATCCGCCTTTCCTTTCAAATCACAGAGTAAAATCTGTTGATATCCTATACACGTGCCACCATGAGTGACGGAAAAGTATTATGCAGATAAATTCAGAACTTGTATAAAATGACCGACGGCTTACCATAAGGCGCCTGTAGAGGCAAGCCCTTCTCCATACAAACTCTGTGCAAGTTTTATTCGTCGGTTTTGCCACTCCCGCATACATTTTTTAGGGTTCCGTAGCCAGAATTTTTTTTTGCTTGTAGTATTGGACATACAAAGAATGTCAAGAAAAAAAATTAAAAATTTCAAATAAAAACGAAAATTAAAAAAATACGAAAAATAAATTAAAAATCTTGTGGTTCTTGCTAACAGAAAAATAAGCATACTGACCAAAACTCATAAAGTCATAAGTAAGCAAACGCAAGCTAAGAAAAACTTGCACAACTTTGCACAAAGTTTGTATGGAGAGTGCTTGCAACTTTCCATACAATCAGATTTGACGAACACCGCTTACGATTACAGACGGTTTGGTGCAACCCAGCCTTAGTGAGTTGAAATAAACGACCGTTAGTAAATTCCTATTCGTTTATTGGGTAAATACATAGAATATATCAGTAATAAGTATGTGAGTAAATTAAACTGGCTTGTAATCCAGCTTGCTCTCAAGTTTCTTGTTGTCGGCCACCTTGCGGACCGCCTTCATGAGATCCTCCTGAAAAAGAGATGTTGATTTCAGATATTTCATGCAAACAAATATACCTGAATTTTTTAATCAAAGTGAAAATTGAAAAATTCAACAGCACAGGTGGGGTGGGGTGGTGGGGTGTTGAATTTTTCAATATTAAAAAATTGAGATTTTCGCTAGCGGACGCATCCGCTTAACAAACATATTAAATATACCTGAATCAGAAGTCGTGAACAGAAATATGAAAATATGATCCTATCAATGATTATGAACCACTTTTACCATGGGAATAATTTTGTCCGTGCCAAAATGAATCTACTGTTTCGTAGGAAAAGGTCATCAGTCGCCTAATCGAAATGTATGAAGTAACAGTTTTATTTTCACGGACAAAGTTGGTCCCATAGTAAAAGTGGTTCAGAATCAGTGATGGAATCATAATTTCTTTCACCCGTATATACCTACCTACTACCAGAGGCTAGGAATCTATGAACACAACGAAGAAGCTCTCAACAGATGGCGCTATGTGTTAAGCAGAGGTCTTAGTGACCTACGAATTAAATGGTAAAGAGATCTCTCCATAGTGAAACTAGCTACAGCAGGCCCATTATTTTAAAATTACGCCACAATGTATAGGCATTGGCAGTCTATATAATTCCTAGTCTCTGCTACTACATAGCGATAGAAACACGAGTCGTACAGTCAGCATCGTAAGTAGCGACACATGAAGGCGTCAAAAGTCTTTATTACAAAGGAATAACCGCCTCGTAGTCCATCTCTCCGTGCTAGGCACTACCTCCTCCATACCTCTACTTGCCCATGTGAGCAGTACTGTGATCCCCCTGCGCTGTGAAGTGTCCCTCTACGCTGTGAACAACTGAACGCTACGTCTATAACATGCTGGTACCTGTATGATGTACTCCCCCGCTCCGCCCTGATCGCGAACAGCGTCCCTCTACGTAGTGATCACTACCTCTACGCTGTGATCACTACCTCTACGCTATGAACACTACCTCTACGCTGTGACCACTACCTCTACGCTGTGACCACTACCTCTCCAACATGAGCAGTACCTGTATGATGTACTCCCGCTCCGCCCTGATCGCGAATAGGCCCGCCTCGGTACACACGTTCCGAAGATCAGCTCCGTTGAAGGTGTCGGACAGCTTGACGACCGCCTCGTAGTCCATCTCTCCGTGCTTGGCGATCGGCTGCGCGTGGATCTTCAGGATCTCCAGTCTGGAAGTCGGGATAACATAATACTTAAAATCACGCCTGTATTATCAAAAGGGGTAAAAGCACATGAAGTTTGCTTTGGAGCGGATGCTGCGTAAGCACCTGCTTAAATTGTTATACTATCATCATCATCAGCCTATACGTCCCACTGCTGGGCACAGACCTTCTCTCATAGATGAGGGGGATTGGACAGTAGTCCCCAGTCACGCTGGCCCGGAACGGGTTGGGGACTTCACATACAAATTTGAATTTGTTCGCGGATGCATGCAGGTTTGCTCACGATGATGACCTGTTTTGTGTACAATAAAGTGCTTACATACAGACATGATTTTCTTCATCGAAAAGCTAACTGTAAATATCAAATGATGTTGTGCTATGGCGATCCTTATTAGGAGATTATGCTATCTCATTATTATTATTGATATCTAACTTGACGATCATGATGTGAATTCTTATATTTTTGAAAAGAATTCTAATTTGTATTGTAGTATGTATGAAATAAATGATTCTGAATCTAAACAAGAATTCCAGAATCCATTCTCAATTAACCCTTTAACAGTTTGAGCTCTCAATAGTTTTGTTCACATACGATAGTACTCCCGAGGGGAGGGGGCTGGCATCCAGCAATGATCTTGGACTTTAGCCTGGCGATGAGAGTGTTAACAGGCACCGTCTGATATATGAGACAAAGTGTTAGTTATATTTTGTCCCATCCGTAATTTCTCATTTGTCTGTCTGTCTGTCCTCACCTGGCCTGCTCGTTGGGCAGCGGTATCTCTATCTTCCTGTCGAGCCTGCCTGGTCTCAACAGCGCAGGGTCGAGTGTGTCAGGCCGGTTGGTGGCCATGATCATCTTGACCTGTCCGAGCGAGTCGAAGCCGTCCATCTGGTTGAGGAGCTCCATCAGGGTGCGCTGGATCTCGCGGTCGGCGCTGGTGCCTTCAGAGAAACGGCGCCCACCTGGAGGAGAGGAACAAATGTTTAGAAGGATCAACAACAATCAGAGAAACACAAAATAGAGAGTGATAAATAACTTCACGATGGAAAAATCACGGTGATCCGCCGTTAAAAAGTAACAGTGTGACTTGTCACGAAGTAACAACGTTACAAAATAACGTTGTTACTTAGCGCTACGATATCACTGGAACAGTGTCCATACCAGCCGATATCATTCTAGACCTTAATAAATCGTATCAAAGTTCAAATAATTCGCGACAGTCTTGTAACGTCCGGAACAAAACGTCGAAGTAGCAGTCACACTCATAGATATATAAATACAGGAGATAGGCCGTCGCCGTACTAATTATTTCAGTCCCAATGTCGCCAGTGTTTGACTTGTGTGTGTAACAACCACATATGTAATCTTGTAAACACTAGGTTCACGCACACATTGCTCATGCTCCCTACTTGGATTCTAATGCTGTGATTGGCGCGCACACACGCCGCAAAGGTTGTAAATACACACTACTACACGTAAACATCAACATCGGTGAACGTAATAGAGATGGGACAGCATTTTTTTTTTTTATCGATATTTAAATGATTAATATGGGAAATTACAAGGTAGGTAACATCAATGAAAAAAAAAGTCGTGATAATCGAACATTACCCAAAGGTTGTCTGGAAGAGATCGCTTTAAAGCGATAAGACCGCCTGTTGTAACCATTATTTAAATAACCTAATATTTTATATGTACTCCTTTATTACTGGTGCAATAAAGAATATTACTACTACTACTACTACATTTCTGAAGACCATCCCAACAAACAAGGCTATCAATTAAAAAACCGCACTCAAATCGGTTCATCTGTTTGGGAGATACGATGTCTATATGTCTATACATGTAAACTTGTATCCTTTTTTGCATTGGAGGTGGACATAACCTAGGACTATGAAATTCGGCAAGTTATTTCGTTTTACTACGGTCATAATTGTATAGGTGACCATATATATTTTATAACCACAACTTAGTAACCCGCAACTGAATTTCTGAAAATTGTATTTCGAGAAAAACTGAGAAAAAACACCGAGACTTCTTGAAGTAGGTATTTATAATATTGAGGCGGACTCGTATGCTGCACGGCATCTCTAGTCGCCGCCATGTCGCAGCACTCCGCGAATCTACGAGCGACGCGCGCGGTCTACCGCCTCGCCATCGTCACTATCGCCAGTGCGAGCCAGGCAGTCTTAGAGCACGGTCACGTCACTCGCCCCTAAATCCGATGCTCTCGCGAGCTCCAGGGTAAACACCGCGATCATTGTTTACATATTGTGTATTCTCATAATAAATAGCTGTATAAGTGACTTTCAATAATGATCACCTGTAGCAAGTAGAGACCCCACAATACGTTACTAAAAATTTGTATGGAACCCTCGGTGGGCGAGTTCGACTGCAATTGTTCATTTTTTATATGATGTACGAGTATACAACATAAATGTGTATTATACTTTACTTTTATAAACTTATTGTAGAAACTTAAGTGAAAGAAAAATATAGTATAGTAATAGTGTAATAAATACATAAACATAAGTCGGGAGCCGCCTACGTCCAGCAGTGGACAAGGTACGCGAGACTTAGACCTCAATATCCCGAAACGGGAACTGCGAGAAATAAATTACAAACCACTAAAACTATCGATAGAATGATCGCTTATGTACCGCACTAGTGCGCCCCCACCTACCATCGTAAATCGTGCCACTAACAAAGACACTGCGACAACATTGTGTCGATCGGCAAACTTGCGGCCCATTGCGCGTTAGTTACGTGAACGTCTAAGGTGGCAATATACAAAACGGGCAATGAATAACATTATAATAGAAATATCAGTTTTATTGCCACACTTAATTATTTAAACGTTTTTAGTTAAAAAGTATTAAAAACAGGCTTACTTGTGATATGTGACTCCGCTATTACTTGAATTAACAATATTGCTTCGATTTCTGCACGTTATAACTGCACAAACCGGCATTTTACCCACGAAAACCGAGTTGTTTACTGCGCAATCGATGTCCGGCGACTGACACGACGAATCAAGTCTCCGAACAAATCGTGATCACACGATCAGGAAATGGCGACATGTGCCACGCCCACAGCTCCCATCTCTTGTATTTATATATCTATGGTCACACTAGTCACAGAGTAGCATCAGTTGTTACAGAAATATCAGTAACTGTCGGGAACGATCGAATCGTAAATGTCGTGACACGAAATAACCGATGTGACAAAGTCACGGTGATTTTTTTGGAACGGGAATTACAGTAACGGTGATCGAAAAGTAACGCTTTTCCACAAAAAACGAGAGTATAGTTATACTGTTATTTAATACCGTACTGCCTATTTTAAATCAGAAGATGACTTTTATTTAATTTATATTTGGTATGAGACTCCGATCGACCAACAGATAAAACGCCGCAAGTGGAACTGGCTCGGTCACACGGTCCGAAGGGATCCCGACCACATTCCGAGGCAAGCCCTAGACTGGGGATCCCAAGGAAAGCGTAAGCGTGGCCGCCCTAAGCAAACCTGGCGGCGGACGATCATCGCAGAGGCGAAGACAATAGGGAAGACGTGGAGCGAATCGAAGCGCGAAGCTCAAGACCGAACGGGATGGCGGCGCACTGTGGAGCCCTCTGCCCCATCTAGGGGACATAGGATCATAAGTCAAAGTTAAGACTCACCGATGGCGTCGATCTCGTCCATGAAGATGATGCAGGGCTGGTGGTCGCGCGCGTAGTTGAACATCTCGCGGATGAGGCGCGCAGACTCGCCGATGTACTTGTCCACGATCGCTGACGATACCACCTGTGTTTATACAATACAATCATTATTAGGCGATAAGTAACATACTCGTAATTGGAACTAGTCTAAATTACTGACCCCCTTATTCATAAAAATTAACAAACCTCTGCTAAATAAAACTTAAAGTAAAAAATTTTTTTCTTTTACTTTAAGTTTTTTTGTTTGTATTATTTCATTTTCTTTTGGTGCTGTGTATGTTGGTCTATCAATAAATATTTTTCTATTTCTATTTCTATAAAAAAAAAACGGTTTTTGTCTCTTTAGAACAAACACAAATTGTCAAAGTGACAGATAAAGAAAGAAAGAAAGAAAAAACATTTATTTGTTGCACAAATACAGTACAAATAAACATAACACAACAATACAGAACATAGCCATTGGCTAGCGCTGGTCTTCCTTTGGGACCACGTGAAGCCACGAAGGACAAAAAACACCAAAAATACAAACAATATAAAAACTTAAACAATTCGAACAAAACAACAAACATGAACGCGACCATAAACATCTTCAGACATCAGCTGTGGACTGTCACAAGTCTTGTTTCTGATTTCGTGAAATGGAAATGGAGGGGAGGCGTTAAGAGGAGGGGTAGGGCAAGCTTTCTCCATACAAACTTTGTGCAGGATTTACTTCGTTTGTGTTTGCATTAAAGTTATGATTTTTGGTCAGTATGCTTATTTTTCTGATAGCTATTTCGTGATGTAAATTTTTTTTTTAATTTTTGTTAATTTTGATTTTTTTTTAAATATTTGAAAATTTTCACATCACGATCTTCGCATATATCTAATATTTACAACCAAAAAAAATATTATATTTGTTAGTGCCAAAACCGACGAATAAAACGTGCACAAAGTTTGTATGGGGAAGGCCTTGCCCTACCCTGCGCCTTAAGTTAGCGTCATGACATGACAATATTAACATTACGGAATTTACTGATAAAAACTAAACAAATAAATAAATGAAATGTCTTACAGCTTATAAAGACAAACGAATTTCACGAGGTGGGCTAATGATCTGGTCAAGGTCGCGGGGGTCCGCTGGACGCGTCGATTGTCGTGTCGTGTCGTGTCGTGTCGTGCCGCTCTCTGGGAGTGGCCTGTGTCCAGCAGTGGACGCCTTTCAGCTGATAATGATGACAAAACTAGTAGCATGCTATAATCCGGAACTGACCTTGAGGAAGTTGGCATCGAGCTGGGAGGCCACGGCCCTAGCTAGAAGCGTCTTGCCGGTGCCGGGCGGCCCGTAGAGGAGACAGCCCTTGGGCGGTGTGATGCCCACGCGCACGAATAACTCCGGGTTCATTAGTGGAAGCTCGATCACCTGCATCACACATGAGGTTGAAACATGATCACCTGCCACATAAACAAGGTTATACACGATGTTCTGCCTCATAGTACTTTAGCTTAGTTGGCAGTGACCCTGCCTACGAAGCTGGAGGTCCCGGGTTCGAATCCCGGCCGGGGCATTTATTTGTGTGATGAGCAGTTGAGCACAAAAATTTGTTCTTGGGTCTTGGATGTTTTCTATGTATTTAAGTATATATTTATCTATATATGTATATCGTCGCTTAGTACCCATAGCCATAGTACAAGCTTTGCTTAGTTTGGGACTAGGTTGATTTGTGTAAGATTGTCCACAACTATTTATTTACATGATCACCTGCCACACAAGCAAGGTTATACCTATACATGATCACTTGACACACACACAAGGTTAGTCAACTGTCGCGCACCATATCTCGGAGTTCGGACTCTATAACTCGTATCAAAATGAATGTGAAAACATATTTGTAGGTAATTTAATAATTTAGTCTTAGACCAATTTCTCGTAGCTTTTATAATTTTCCTGAAAAATGTGAAAATTTGAAAAACCGGACATATTTCAAGGGGGGACGCCGACGCCGTGGAGGGGGGGGGGGGTACGGACTCGTCTAAAGGTATAACACAGCAGCAATATGTATGTATGTATGTATGTAAGCACTTTATTGTACACAAAACAGGTAATAAAGCTTAATTATAAATTTTGCCGCTTAAAAAAATGCGGAGTACAATACAATTGCCGAGAAATGCATTCATAGCTTCGGAAATTATAAACTAATCACAAATGATAATTATCCTTTCGAGCCCTAAGTCACACCTGTGACACGCGAAAGAACGTAAGCGCTGTGGGTATGTGTGCGTGCGCTGTCGGTACACGCGTCCATTGTTTGCGCGGGTGCGTAGCGCGTGGCGCGGACGAATCGCGAGGCGCAACGGCACCCGATCGGCACCAGGCGGGTCTCTCAGGGACGAGGTAACTGACCTCGGTGCGGGGGGTTCGTGTCCGTTCTGTATGTAATACTATTATACTATTCTGTGCCTAATCCACCATAAATAGGAAGAATAGTTACCTCTCTCAACTGCCTGATTTGTTCCTGCAGACCACCGATGGCAGAATACGTGACGTCTCCAGGGTCTTCGTGGCTCATGTTGTATACCAGCGGGTCTACCTGTAAATGTAGAAAGATTCTTCTCAAACTGTACCCTGTCAAAACTATAACATCCTACAACTGCTGGTTTTAAAAATAATTATGAACAATGGAATATTTTTTAGGGTTCCGTAGTAAACAAGGAACCCTTATAGTTTCGCCATGTCCGTCCGTCCGTCCGACCCCCGTTTTTCTCAGTAACCGTTAATACTAGAAAGCTGTAATTTGGCATGAGTATACATATCAATGACGCCGACCAAACGGTAGAATAAAATCTTTAAAAAAATTTTTTTTTAGTGTACCTCCCGTACATGCAAAGTGGTGGTGAAATTTTTTTTTCTTCCAAACCCTATTGTGTGGGGTATCGTTGGATAGGTCTTTTAAAAATATTATAAGGTTTCTAAAAGCATTTTTTGATTAAAGAATTGGTTAGCGTGATATTAAGCTTTGAATTGATAATTTTTGTTATGGTCAAGTGTCCCCCCTCCGCCAGTTAAACGGTGGCTACTAGGCATGTGAAAAAAATCATGGTAGTAGTATATACGATGAATTTAAAAGGAAAACTATCACAGCTAAGTAGACATTACTAGTTAATGAGTAATAATCGAACTTCAGAAATGTACTTTGCAAAAGCAAACTTTCGTAGAATTTCCATTGATGCCTTAGATAATGTTGTTAATTCTGACAAAAACATAGTAAATATAAGTTTGCGAACTTTTTAGTCCACATAATGTAATGGGTGGACGACTACGGAACCCTACCTTGCGCGTGGCCCGACACGCACTTGGCCGGTTTTTTAATGATAACGGCCTGGATTCCAGTTCTTTTTAGCCTGAACAATTAAATATGTAGCTTTACTGGCTTTGGAGCAGTTTCTCTAACAAACATGACAGTTTTGTCTCTTGTGTAGTAGCAACAAAGCCGTAGAAGTAACAAAATACTTAATAAGAGAATAAATGTTGTCAATTGGATCACTATTTGCGACATGTCTCGGAATGCAATTAGAGTAACAGACCGTGCATCACTGGCTCGCTAACCAACCAACTAACCATGAGTGAACCGCATGTGATTATCAACCGTTATTCTCTTATTAAGTGTAATTATGTCTCTATTAAGATAAAATGGACATGGGCAGGCCACGTATGCAGGATGCATAACGATAGATGGACAAAGCTTTTAACTGAATGGACACCGAGAGATAGGACGAGAAGGAGAGGCAGACCAAGAGTCAGATGGAGAGACGAATTAAAGAAGTACGACAACTACTGGTGGAGATCGGCACAAGATAGAGTACTGTGGGAAAGGTTGGGGGAGGCCTTTTGCGCTTAATGCGCCATGCATGAGAAATAGGAAATATATATATAATTAAAAAAGTATATATTAAAAAACAAATGAAAAAAAAAAAAAAAAAAAATAATAATTCTACCCATGCAAGAAAAAAAGGCTATTTGTATTTGTATTTGTATGTCTCACACTGAGTTACAATATGTTACTATTCTCAGGAGGCATCTATAGGCTGCGGTGTCCGCTTACCATCAGTTGGACCGCCTGCTTGTTTGCCACCGTTGTTGTAATAAAAAAAAAGGACCGGAGCACGTTACCTCTCTAGGCAAATGTCTCATGATGGTAAGTGTTGTCATGTCCAGGGCCACGCGGGTGCCTCCCTTCAACTTGTTCTTGTCCAGCTGGCGTCGGCAGCCCACCACGTAGCGGGGGCCATTGGTCGCCTTAACGATGACTGGAATACATAAGATACTCTTATTGATGGTTGGAAGTAAAAAACTGTACAGAAAAGATCGAATATAAGGCGAGACAAATAACAGGGTAGGTTTTGGGTATTACATAGATATTTGGCCTGTTTACTAAGCTCTGCCTGTGTATTAGAAGTAATGCAACTACTACTTTATACATCTACAAGCCATCCTCTCCCGGTGAAAAAAATATACAATGCCATTCTTTTGTTATCTGCCCTGGGATCCCAGGGACTGGTAGACGACGGGTTAAATATGTACCTGGTATTAACCCGCTCACATTTTATGTTACCACATTGGCGAAATTCACAGAAACAATATTAACTAGTAGTAAATAAACGGGATTTTTTGAATCTACTAATATTCCAATGGATGATACTTACACTTTTCTTCAGTCAGTTGTTTCAACACTTCTCCTACAATTTGACCAACGCTCTGCAGCGCTTTTAAATCGTTTTCACTCTTATCATACTGTTTTGTGAGGTCTTTTAACTGTTCTCTCACTGGAAATAGAAAAACAATTGATTATTAGCAAAGGGACAAACATACAAATGGTAACCTATATTACTCTAAAAAATCATCCATGACCGAAAATATCTATTAACCCAAAGCTATATACTGTAATTGAACTAGGAAAACATTGAAAATACGTTAATAGTGGACAATATCCCATTGTTTAGCAGAACAGTAGAATGATGATTCGGCATTATTCGAATGCTAAAGACGATTTACTCACTATCCTTCAGCCTTGACTCCACTTCTTTGTGCTCCATCAACTTCTTTCTGTAATCCTGAAACCCCTTCTCCCTCAAGGGATCCATGGTTGATGTTCCAGCAGGCATTTTTATTATAAAAATTAAAACAAACTCAATACGATTTCACTGCAACACAAATCTCAAGTCATTTGACATTTGTTTTTTTTTTTGTTAATAATTCTTTACGACGGCCCTGGATTCCGGTTTCGATTTGCAGGGATTAATGGTGCGTTCACACTACTCACAAACGTTTACTTGATACTATGCATAAAAAATTGTATAAATATTTCTTCCACACTATTTAAATTTAAAATATTACCTTATTTTACTACTGCAATTAAAAAATGAGAAAACGGTCATCAGGCATCATGATAAATCAAATATAATGCTGGAGCCACATAATGGGCCACGATGGCCCAGCGTACGGTGAAATGAGATGAAAATATGTCTTTCTCCTTTTAATACCGGCTGTTTACTCTCGTGCGACAGCATGTTTCGAACTCTTCGGGAGTTCTTCTTCAGGAACAACAACAACAATCAACAACCGCAACAGTTGCGTGGACACAGTGAGTTCAGTGTGCTTGCCATTGATCAGCGGATTCAGCGGAGACGATCTCTTAACACAATTTTAACTTGTAAGATGGTTATGATAGATAGTTGTATTATGAAGGCCCGCGGACGTAATAATAATAAACAATTAAATTAAATAAATAAAAAGTACATAACTGGCTATCTCCTAAGAATAGATTTTCTTTGCAGATAGTAACTGTTAAAAATAAACAGTTATCTGCGAGGCAAAACAAATCCTGGGAGATAACTAGCTACCTATTTCTGAGGAAAAAAATCTTCACAGATAACCAGTTATCTAGTTATCTGATCATAGTTATCTCCAAGGAACAAGCGATATTTCTGTGGTGTCATACAAGACAGACAAAGACATCCTTGATAAACTTTTATACCAAACAAAAATTACAATATCAAACCCACACGACTTTACAAGATTCTACATTACAAATAAAAATAATGCGTGACTGCTCCGCCATATTGCTCAGTCTCGCGCCTAAATATACCTATTAAGAACGTGGCTTATTTATTTTTTCGGAGACGTGATCGCGGGACTCGGGAACGGCAGACACACGGAAACGTGCCGGCTATGCGATTCATAACTTGTTATAACTCACCCCACTTTCCCCTGGTATAACCTGAGCCTCGTAATCGTTAAGACTTATACAAACGTCCACACCGAGAAAGGGACGAATGTTATATGACCAATTAAACCAGTTACCACCACCACCATGACCATGTTAAGCCAGTTTGAAACATGAAACCTTGTTTTTTTTTTTTTTTTAATACAACGACGGTGGCAAACAAGCATACGGTCCACCTGATGGTAAGTGGACACCGCAGCCTATAGACGCTCGCAACTCCAAAGGAGCAACGTGCCCGTGGCCGACCCTTTATAAAATTTGACTTAACTAATTAAATCCTTCTACCAGCTCTTCTATATCTAAATACTCGTAGAAGAGCTGGTAGCCGAACCAAACATCATAGGTGAATCCAAAGCACATCGTCTTCGCTGGCTTGGCCATCTAGAGAGGAGGGAGAAGATCGACAGGTGAAGAGAGCATACTTGGGCGGACCGACGTATCGCTGCAGGGATGTGGTGGAAGCGGACCTGCGTGAGCTTGGAGTCGGCGCAAGCTGGCGAGAAATTGCGCAGGACCGAGCAAAGTGGCGTGCTCTTGTGTCGGAGGCCAAGACTCATTGCACGTTTTATTCGTCGGTTTTGGCACTAACAAATATAATATACTTTTTGGTTGTAAATATTAGATATGCGAAGTTCGTGATGTGAACATTTTCACATATTTCAAAAAAAAAAAAAATTTAAAAATTAAAAAAAAAAAAAAAAAAAATTACATCACGAAATAGCTATGAGAAAAATAAGCATACTGACCAAAAATCATAACTTTAATACAAACACAAACGAAGTAAATCCTGCACAAAGTTTGTATGGAGAGAGCTTGCCCTACCCCTCCTCTTAATGCTTTATTGGGCCCGGCCTACAACGCAACAGTCAGGTAAAAAAGAGGTTTAGAAATTATTTATTACAGTGGTTTGCATTGCATGAGACGATTCGGTTAACATTGTGAATAGGTATTGTAATCAAAAAGTATGTAGGTAGGACGCGTGGCTTTTAAATATGCGAGAGAGATGAATTAACTTTTGGAATATTTATTTGTAAATTTTTTGTATGTACTATGTAAGTAGGACGCGTGGCTTTTAAATATGCGAGAGAAAAGAATTAACTTTAGGAATATGTATTTGTCCATTTTTTGTAGAATGTGTTTTTGATACGTATTTCGCTTTCATGTAGTAAAAAAGAATGCTCAATGTAGATGTATTTGCCGCCTAAAATTGAATAAGTATGCTCAGTTGAAAGATTATACTGTAACATTCATATACCTCTTAAAACAATACAATAATTTTATATGGAGTGTTGTCTAAGCTCTTACTTATTTTCTTATAATAAAAATTAATTAGAATAAGATCACAACGGCATTCAAAAGAAAAGTGCTATTAGAACACAATTTCAAATTTCAAGCCGTTTTAACATTAAATCTAAATTTAATATCGTCTCGTTATTTTCAAATCACCGTAATAGAATTTAGTGCGTAGGTGCCCACTAGATTACTATGACTTTCAAATAGTTGTTTGAACGCATCTATATAATTTTATGTCGGGATGAGACCGTTGTTTATAAAATTAATTTTCTCAGAAATGGTCCGAAAATTGAACGTTATTTACTACATATTGGAAAGTATAATGTATACCTACTTAAAGGTCAGATAAAAAAGAACATTGCAGGTTCGCTCCACGCGCCTAAATGTTTACATAGGTACAGTACAGGATAGGTAAAATCCATTAAAAGTCTGTTTCCAAACTTTTTAATTAAAAAGGTAAGGTGGCCATATAATATAAAAAGAGGGCACAAGTCATAGGTATACATTGGGTATACAGCCGATGCAAATGCGAAAATCGGTATAAAAATACACTCGCGATGTGCTTGCGATTATGTTAAAAAAATAAACGGCGGGTTTTTGATATTTTTGAGTTTAAAGGTTTGTTAAGCGGATGCTTGCTTGCTTTTTCAATTTACACTTTGATTAAAAGATAAATTGAATTTTTACAAATGCTAGTCTAAAGTCTAAGTCTACGGTCTATTTATAAGTGAAACCATAAAGTTTTACCGCGCCCGGGCGTCGACGATATTCTACTGAGTGGTATGTACCCAAGTCTTGTGTAACAGGACCCTACTAACTATAAAAGTTGCTGACCAATGATTAATGTAATCCGAATACCTATTTAAACTGTCGGTTAACCTACACCCAATTAGGCCATGGCCAATTAGGGTAGCTATAGCATAGCTATTCAATTATAAGAAGACATAGGAGCAGCGTGTCATCTTGCTCGAATTTGGAGCAGCCCAACTGAGGAAGTACCTTCGCCTTACAGAAGACCACAGCCATAATAACATTATACCTGTGTAGTAGTGTAATTGTGTACCTATATACGTGTGTTATTAGGAGAAAACCGTGAGGATGTGGCTGAGGCGGCGAGAGTCCGTGGCCGTGAGGCCTCTAAGATACTCGTAGGCCTCAGGATTAACCTTAGCAAAACCGAGTACCCTCACATGAAACGATATAAGAACACGCGTGCTCGGTGAGACTGTCTTCATGTTGAGGGTACCTAACCTCATGTATGGTTGCGAAGCCTGGACACAAATCAACTCCTGGTAACAGAAAGAAAGGTTTTGCGGAAGATCCTGGGACCTGTCAAGAACGATGACGGCTCTTGGAGGATCAGGAGATATGCCGAGATCGAGGAATTGGTGGCCGAACCTAATATCATCGGCGAAACAAAAGCACACAGGCTTCGCTGTTTCGGTTACCTACTGAGGTTGGGAGAGGGTCGAGCCGTTAAGAAAGCATACCTGAGGCGACCGAGTGGTCGCCGCCCGGTTGGTCGACAGGTATCGCTGGGAAGACAGTGTGGAGGCGGATCTGCGGCAGCTTCAGGTCGAAGACTGGCAGGAGGCTGCGCAGGATCGGGAAAGGCGGCGTGCTCTCGTTTCGGAGGCCAAGACCCTCTTTGGGTCATTGCGCCGTTAAAGTTTTTTAGTTATTTTATTTATTAATTTGAATCAGGCAACAAGGCAAGGCAAGGCATCCAGTGGCGGAGCGTCCATATACAACTCGATTCCCACCGGATTGCCTAATTTCCAGCCAGTCCAGTTCTTTTACTACGGCTCATGAAGAATAGGAAAAGCCAAGTATTTTCGGCTTCCCTAAGAATATTTTTAACGCGCCGCCACTGCAAGGCATTTACATATACCTATGTAGTGTTGTGTTCCTGGAGGTGAGCAAGGTTGCTAGAGCTCCCAAAGATGCAATGTGTTGAGAACGAACGAACGAACGAACGAGAAGCTAAATTTGTTCCATCTGCTGTCAACAAAGTAAATCCTCAAATTTTTAAAAGGTCGGCAACGCGAACCTGACTCTTTTGGAGTTGCGAGCGTCTATAGGCTGCGGTGTCCGCTTACCATCATGTGGAGCGTATCCTTGTTTGCCGACGTCGTTGTATAAAAAACAAGGTTTCATGTTTCAAACTGGCCTAGCATGGTCATGTTTATGTCGGACGAGTAACAATTCGTCCCTCTCGCACTCATATACTTGCTTGTGAAGGACGGATGCTACACGTTCGACGTAAAAGCAATCATGCTAACTAGGCATACCGATAAATACCAACTCCTTATACCCATTGATCTCTTTAACATGAGTGCTTCCCAAGTTACATTCCTAATTTAGTAAGGACTTAACTCCCACTTAATCTCATACAATATCGTCCTTGAGTTACGAACGTGAACGAAGTTTCTGTACGTGAAAGCCGACAAAGTTCGCAACAACTAGTCTTATCTGAAAAGTTACGACGGAGGCATATTAGGCATGCATTGTACGCAGATTGAAGAAAATTTGTCGGGTAGAGCAGGCATTTTTACAAGCTTTAACGCTAATACGTAAATATTTTTTATGTCACACCTGGCCATAAAGCAGCAGTTACCGCACGCTCCGCGCGCGGGAAATCCCACTTCCTGGCCAGGGGGTGACATAAAATTTTGTACTTAACAAGGGCGGTAAAACAAAGAAAGCCTCAAATCGCATATTTATCGCCCTTGCCTTCGGCTCGGGCGTCAAATATCTGCGATCTGAGACATTCTTTGTTTTACCGCCCTTGTTAAGTAATGTACTATTCATTTGAAAAAAGTCTCTGAAAGTGGGTCATTGTTCATCTAAGTGGCGGGCTGAAAGTAATCAATTTCTGCTCTAAAGCAGAAAAGTATTAAAAATAACAGTATGGTGAATTGGAATTAAATTGGGCAACGGCAGTGACCTATACAGCCATAAAACACAGAGTAAAGATGCATATAAATTAAGCCGCAGTGAGATAAAGATCCTATACGCGTGCCACCATGCAGATAAATTAAGAAGATAATTAAAAATTAGTTGTGTATAGTTGTAGGTACAATCTGTATAAAAGTCTTGTTTTGTGTGTTCTATGGAATAAATGATTTTTCTTTCTTTCAAAGAACTTGTTTAAAATGGCTGACTGCTTTCCTTAAGCAACCTCGAATTTGGGTGGGTAATCGTTTGTCTGCCACAGTCAACTTCATATCGTTTGTGGCAGATAAAACAAAATTAAAAAAGTGATACTATGAGAAGGACAACACGTACGTTCGGTACTGTAGGGCTAGCATAACATGCATCTCGTCTCTACTCGCGCGCGAGATAGACTACCTACCTGTCACTGTCTGATTAATGCTGTCAAAAAGTGACAGGTAGCTTATCTCGCGCGCGAGTAGATACGGAATGCATGTTGTGCTAGAGGGGCTGGTATTATTACTTGATGTCGAGTCTGGTTAGCCTGAGCGTAATAATTAGTAATAAATAAAATAAAATGGTCCATACACAAACACCATTAACGTCAGTCAACAGTTCCCGCCAAAATGGTTCTTTCACTGATTTACAAAATGTATGTGCGTATTAGATTTTTTGTATTTCCTCATATTCGAAATGAAAAGCAGAGTGTTTAACTAAGGCGAAACCACCTATTTCAGCCTCGAACTATTGGCGCTCGAGCAAAGTGAGACGCCAAATCTTAGGTGTCAAAGCGGACCATAACATTTATATTTTTATACAACGACGCTAGCATATAATCTTACGCCCGGCCTGGTAGTAAACATATATCGTAGCCTGTATATTTCATGCATACCTATAACCGGAAAAAGGAAGGAAGTTAAGAGATACTCGATAAAGTTTCTACGTTCCATGTTCCTCCTAGCAGCGATAACGCGGGCCCTCGCAATCTGTCCCTTCGTTTTACCCGTTTATCTGAGAGTAGGAAAAATGCTATAATTTGTTAACTTCAACTATTCTCGAGCTGGCCTTTTGAGTTCACAAAGCTTTGATAAGTCGACTCAGCCTAGCCGGACGGTTTCGGTACGCCGAAAACAAAGTCAAAGTCAACATATTCTTTATCCAATTAGGCCTAGCAACAAGCACTTTTGAATTGTCAGTTATAGGTACGAGTAGTTCGTACGAAACTCTAAAGGGCCCCATATACGAAACGATTCATCGTTACGAATTTACGATCCGTCGGTTCAGACTGATCGAAACGACAATTCCGTAGTGTATGTTAAGATCGTTGGTAACAGATCTGTCGTTTCGATCAGTCTGAACCGACGGATCGTAACGATGAATCGTTTCGTATATGGGGCCCTTAAGGCCAGGCCCGCACGACGATTTTTAGTCGCTGGCTAATATAAGCTACTCTCCATCAGTGCATCGTTTTATTCGGCCCGGCCCATAATGCCATAGTCAGGTTAACGAAAAGCGTCTTGGTTAAATAACACTTTCGATGCCAAGCTTTTCGTGTCATACGACGAAGAAGAAGTAGAATGTTCAGCAATGGACGTCTTTCGGCTGATGACGATAGGAATTTAGCACTTTACAGCTGATAGGGACGGCTTATCAGCTGTCTACGGATCATGAAGCCCGGTTTATGGGATGCTCGGTATAAGTAAGGAGATCATAACATAATTATTATTGAAAGAATTGAGATCAAATGACACGGGAAGATTTTATAATTATTTTTTCAAACGCCTCTAAAGAATTAAGTACTAAATCATTTTGGCACTAGGTAACGTAGATAACATCAACAATTCACTTACTAAAAGAGGTTTATAAAGTACTGAAAATCGTAAAAATGTATTATACTATGTTCCGGTAAATTACCGGTTTTACATAAAAAATACCGGTTTTTTACCGACCTCAATTTCGAGAAATTTACCGGTACACCGGTTTACCGGTTTGCATTCCCTAGTCGTTACGCAAATTTCTCTACGGGGAAATGCATAGTACGCATCTATTAGGGCAAGCCTTCCCCATACAAACTTTTTGCAGGTTTTATTCGTCGGTTTTGGCACTAGTTAACAAATATAATATTTTTTTTGGTTGTAAATATTAGATATGCGAAGATCGTGATGTGAAAATTTTCAAATATTTCAAAAAAAAAAAAAAAAAAATACATCACGAAATAGCTATGAGAAAAATAAGCATACTGACCAAAAATCATAACTTTAATGCAAACACAAACGAAGTAAATCCTGCACAAAGTTTGTATGGAGAGAGCTTTAAGAGGAGGGGTCCTCTTAATTGATCTGCATTTACATAGGTACCTACAGTAACTATTTAAGTACTTAAAAATGCGATCTCGGTACCTATTCACCGCTACAGTATATAGATTCTGTAAGTCTACTTCGTAGCAGAGGACTGAAAGTGAACCTTACTTGATAGCACGATAGCTTGCTTTTACATCGACTTGATCGACTCGATATGAAGTCATTTGGCGTGTAGGACACAGAATGTCCTGGTTTTGACTTTATATCAAGTCAATGGCGGTGAAAAGGTTAAAGGATTGTTGTGAGCCGAGTCGAGGTCGGTTGTGAATCGCTCTGAAGCGTTCCGTTAGACGGTTTTCTGGACGTGTGATGTATTTTATCCATTTAATGGAAGTCAGGGAAGTGCATTTGTGCATTCGCTAACTGAATAAAAAGTTGAGCAATAAGTTACTTAAAAAAAAGTTTTAAATTGCGTTTCTTATTTACTCTAATCTAAGTAAATTAACGACCGCTTTAGCAGCTTAGTTGGTAGTTTGGTAGTGACCCTGCCTACGAAGCTGGAGGTCCCGGGTTCGAATCCCGGCCGGGGCATTTATTTTGCGTGATGACCACGAATATTTGTTCTCGGGTCCTGGATGTTTTCTATGTATTTAAGTATCTATTTATCTATATAAGTATGTATAACGTCGCTTAGTACCCATAGTAGCTTTGCTTAGTTTGGGACCAGGTTGATTTGTGTAAGATTGTCCACAAATATTTATTTATTTATTATTTATTTATTTATTTAATGGTACCCACGCATGTAAGATTGAACTTAGATAGGCAGGTATATAAATAGTGAATACCTATAAATAGTGAGTTTAGGTCATGAAAAAACTAGGTTCTTTTTCGGAGGATCTTTTTCTCGAGTCCTTCCTTTACTTTTCGCTTGATTTGGGTCTACTAATTAATTATTAATTTAATCACCCGTGGATACAGTTAAATAACTCAATAAATCTGTAATGATAAATGATCTAAAATCCAAGTCATAACTAGTTTACGTGAGTTTATTCAAGTTTATACCGGTTTACTAGCAACATCCCCCGTAAACCCGCGCCATCGCGTTTAGTGCATATTGGAAATTAACCTTTAGTTCCTTCACACCTAGATTTACAACCGATTTTAAAACACCACCCTAACTTCACCTCTAAAGTCTTTACAACCATATAAAATTGTAGGTCAAGCTTAAAGTGGTTCTCACGAAGAAGCAGTAAGATAAAACCAGTGTATCTTGATCCCTAGCTTAATGATAACTATATGTAACGGGAAGTCAGAATTAAAATGGTTGGTAAGTAAAGTCGATTCGTTGTGAAACAACCCTAATCTTTTCCGTCGGTTATTGAGGTTGTATCGATTTAGTGGATACGAGCTGGAATCTCTATTTTATAATCTACTACCGGATAATACAACTTGTGAGGAAACTCGTTGGTTCCTACGTTTCGTCTGTACGTATAAAACTCCAAAATCTACTATTTTATTAAAAAAAAATAGTTGTTCAATAAACAATTTTAATGCCCCATCTCTCCTCGCGTCTTCGGGCGCGTCCTTAATGACATATGACCGACAGTTGACCTATTGCTCGCATTCTAATACCAGCACGCGTGTGAATCAGTGTCTGTGTGCCGGCGACATGAACCCTGGACTTGGCAGTTAAGGTATGTGAGCAAGGGACCTGACCTAAAGACTATTTTGTAATCCTTTGTGTTAAATCCCATTTTAAACAATAGTTAAATATATTACTTCCCTAAACAAATACATCAATCGCTATCGTGGAAGAACACCACAACGGAACGGCCTCGCGTCTCACACCGCCGCAAATCGCAATCCACCGTCGTCGCGTCGCGATTACACCTCATGAATAAGGACCACGTATTGGTCCGAAATATGTCGAGCGATATTCGACGTTAAAGACGTGAGTGACCCATTTATTATTTCTCAGTATGATTGAGACTCACGGGAGTTTTCTATTTAAAATCTTATTTGTCGATTAATTGTCGGAAAATATTGAAAATCTTGGGGCCATAGATTTTGAATATTTCCAAAAACTAATCGACTAAATAGTTACCTAATTTATGACGAAATTAAACTAATCGGGGGTTGAAAACCTAAAAACTTTCACACGTTTATGATTGAATTAAAAGTTGTATTCTGCTTTCCGATAGACTATCTATACGTAGGTACCATCCGAGTTTAGCAGTAGCTAGCTAGTAGGGCTTTCAATACCGGTATCCCGGTATTTCGGGATCCCGGGATACCGCCTTTTTCAGAGCAAATTTCAATACCGGTATTTAATTTCAAATACCGGTATTACCGGTATCCCGGTATTTTTTGGAAAAACATTGAAAGGTACGAAACGTTGAATGAAAAACACCAAATGTTTGATTAATAACGCTATTATTATTGTATTGAAGATGCCATACCGGTATTACGATATGTCCGGTATTTGAAAGCCCTACTAGCTAGTTAGGAGAGAGGCGATCATTAATCAATCATTATATCGTAATTATAAAACACAAACATTGGAATGCGTGATGCTGGTGTGTACTGAATCTCTTAAATCTCAATCGTATACTATCGTAACCCGTTGGCTCCCACCGCGACTGTTATCATTGCCATCGCAGCAAACTTGTGCAGAGTGCATTTGTGCAGAATTGTGCAGACTGCGGCTGTGAGGACAAGACTCCCGTTACTGCGAACTTAATGCATCTGTTTTTTATATACGCGAAATTTATTCACTACTTAAACTGTTATTATATATACTTATGTCCCACCGAAAGTTCTCGGTGGGAAAGGAAAGCAGCACGACGTCCCTAATGGCGACGACTCATTCATGAGCAGGTTAACTACTTCGAAACTGACCGTTGTAACGAGCTCGATAGAAAAAGAGACGAGCTGAAGGCGTGTCCACCAGCAGCCATCTGTTACATCGGCGGGGTGTTAACCTGCTCAAAATGTGCGCGTACCTTTACAAAAAAGATCGGATACATGTCACCTAAGAGCGCACCAAAGAGTGGAACAACGGCACTCCAGTACCTAAGTAACGCCTATAACCAAAACCTAGAATAGACAGTCGCTGAGGCCGAAATCGGCCAGGAGCTTATCATCATATATATGTATAAAACTTTAATAAAAGCTTCCTTCTGCCAGCACAGCTGCTGCTACTGCTGACCCTAGGCTGGTTTTCCACTAGAGCTATGCTATGCTACGTTGCTATGGATGCGTTTGAAATCCACCAATCACATTCCTTTATTCACATAGCATAGCTCTGGTGGAAAAGGATTCAGCTAAGCTATGTTTTTTATATGGAAAGATGCGAGCTGCGGATGCGTGCTGTGGATGCGCGCTACGGATGCGCGCTACGGATGCGTGAGCGCTTCCCCCCTCACCGCGCTGCCGCTCCCCGCGCCCGCTATCGATACATCGCATAGCTCGGGCTGCGCATCTTCCTCGCACAGTTATCTTGCGGCTGCGCATCTTCATAGCGCATCTACCTCGCACAGCTACATAGCGTAGCTTTAGTGGAAACGGTTGCATAGCTCGTAGCGCATCCTCGCAGCATAGCTGCGTAGCTCTAGTGGAAAACCAGCCTAAACAAAATTTGAGGATTGACTGTCAACACAGTGACTCCTTTGGAGTTGTGAACGTCTATAGGCTGCGGTGTCTTACCGTCAGGTAGTACACTTGTTTGCTACACCGTCGTTGCATAAAAAAAATCATTTAATGACTTTCTTTGCATAATTTTGTTGTAATTTGAGTTCGAAATATTTAATGTACGGTCTCTTAATCGACGTTATTTCTGTCGATTTAAGGGGTACAATTTTTACTCCAGAATCAGGCGTCGAATGCGGTTACGTTACGAGAGCGCGGGCAACCCCCAGGCGTTCCCGCAGTACACAGTAAGCAGTCTGTAGCTCTAGTATAAGTTTTTTCGAAACATTAACTAACTCGATCGCGTTTGCGTTTTGTCTCAAAATGTATGAAAGTGGTATGAAAACGAGCGCCTCTGGTGGTCAATAGTGGAAACTAAAACAGCGAGTATAACATTTGTTGCTAACCGATGAACGCGCGTATTTCAAACTCGGTGAGAGCGTTTTCATACATTTTGAGACAAAACGCAAACGCGTTCGAATTAGTTAATGTTTCGAAAAAACTTATACTAGAGCTACTGACGTAGGCATTCTCGCCGGCGTGGACGTCCACCGCGCGATCGCGACAACACACACATTACATATAGTCCCTATTCATCCCGGTACCGCCTCATACCGGGTAGAGTCAGTCTGACCCAGGTCGGGCCTAGCTGAGTTTCTTGCTGGACTCTTCTCAGCTAGGCTAGGTTTAGTGAATCAGCGACAAAACTCCCAGTAGCCCGATTCCACAAACACCTCATATTCGTTATTATTGGAAAACGTCGGGCAAAACCTTACAAAAGGGTAGTATATATATTCTTTGACAAAAGGTAAATAAATTATTAAGTGTACTAAGTCTTAGTTTACCAATAATAATGTGTGAAAATCGTGTAAGTTTAAATCGATATACCTCATATTCGGTTAAAGCCGCTCAACCAATCTCACTGGAGCGCAAACTCTTAGCGTATTCCAGTGTTTGGAGCGCCCGCGTGGTCGTGTCGGAAGTCTCCCCTGGATTTTCCCTAGGCCACTCACCAACCGCGCACTCAGATCGCTTTATTTGGACCGGCCACAGTCAGGTTTAAGAAAGTCTCACGAAATGACAGAAATCATCTGAAGGTGTTTTAAAGGCATCACAGAAATCCGCAGCCATTTTTAATAAATATTTGTGGACAATCTTACGCAAACTAAGCAAAGCTATGGGTACTAAGCGACGATATATTGTACATATTTATAGATGTGAAATATATAGGTATGTATACACGAGAAAACATCCAAGACTCAGGAACAAATAATCGTGTTCATCGCTCAAATAAATGCCCTGACCGGGATTCGAACCCGGGACGCCCAGCTTCGTAGGCAGGGTCGCTACCAACTAGGCTGAAGTGGTCGTCAAATGGATTAACATTATGGGATACTGTTTATCTCAAAAATTATCCCTCGGATGGATGAAGAAGGGAGAGGAATTTTACGAAGTCGCGGGCAAAATAATAATCACGAAAGAAATATTTTAACGCCAAATAAGTACTACGTTTCTGTGGATAGTTTCATGTATTACGTTTCATCTCTTATCAACAATACACAAATAAATAATATTTACCTCAATTAAATACACATACAGTTCTTGATACTTGAACCTCGGGATATTTGACAGTGGTTTTAAAAACAGATTCACATACGACATATTATAGTATCTTTCTCTTTTGTAGGCGTTGAATTCTTGCATTTTCATCGCCAACGGGTCACCTGTTGGTTGTCAAAAACATTTACAATACCAGAAGGTACCTACTTATACGTAGGTTATTATGGTAGATGTCTAAAATGATTATAGGATATGATAAAAATGTTGAGGCTACAAACGGATTCCTTAGAGCCCAGAACCCAGCGACTCAATCACCATACTCTACCCAATATCTCCCAAACAGATGAACCGATTTGAGTGCGGTTTTTTAATTGATAGCCTTGTTTGTTGGGATGGTCTTCAGAAATGTTCGATTATCACGACTTTTTTTTTCATTGATGTTATCTACCTTATAATTTCCCATATTAATCATTTAAATATCGACAAAAATAAAAAAAATGCTGTCCCATCTCTATTACGTTCACCGATGTTGATGTTTACGTGTAGTAGTGTGTATTTAAAACCTTTGCGGCGTGTGTGCGCGCCAATCACAGCATTAGAATGCAAGTAGGGAGCATGAGCAATGTGTGCGTGAACCTAGTGTTTACAAGACTACATATGTGGTTGTAACACACACAAGTCAAACACTGGCGACACTGGTATTGGAATAATTAGTACGGCGACGGCCTATCTCCTGTATTTATATATCTATGCTCTACCCAAACGAGCTGCCTCTCACTGCGTTTATGGCCTGACACTAGAATACTTTCAGGGCCTTTTTTCACTGGTGTCTGAGAGCCATTTGCAAGCGACGCAAAACAATGATCGTGCTCGCAGCGAGCTTATTGGTTCACGTCACTTGCAAACCGTTTGCAAATTGCCATAGAGACAGGCACCTGCCATAGCATAGTTCTGGAGCTATGGCTGGCTGGCTGCTATATGGGCGTTCCCATGAAGCAGAAGAGGCCACCCATGGTGGGGTCATAACCGAACGAGCAGTGTGATAACCAGTCATCGGAATTCTCGTAGCATTTTTGAGCTGTCATAGGGACTTCTCGTTTATCGACTTCCGATTATACATATGTATATCGATAAATACAGAATACAATATGTAAAATAATTATGATTACGAGTAGAAGTAAACAACATGCAGTCTTATCGCGAATGAGCGATCTCTTCGAGATAACGTTTGAATACCAACTTTTAGGAAATTATAAATAGAAATTAAAATAATATAATTTTATTATTTCTTATGGCTATTAATTTTTTTTCGAAAGAAATTGCAACGAGAATTGCTAATCTCTATTTAACATTTTCAGCCACTTAAAAGTTATCTGAAAGAGATCGCTCTTTAGCGATAAGACCGCCTGTTGTTTACCTCTACTTTTAATCTTCTTTGATATGTTGTGTTGTGCTCTATAATGTATCGACAAAGTATATGTATATCGGAAGTCGATAAACGAGAAGTCGATGACTGGTCATAAGGCCCTAAGGTTCTCCGAAAGATCTTACCATCTCCATTCTCTTGCATTATGATCATCCGCATCTACGACAGTCTGTTTTAGCAAACTTGTACAACCAAGGGCACAAACAAGGCCACAGACACGGCCACATGACGAGTGTAGGGCTAAATATCAGACACGCAAACACAAAGAGATCCAGCTTTGTACAACGCTCACTTCGTGGTCGGTGGTCCCTTTTAAACTTATTCCAACAATTGCTACACGGGAACCCGCCGGCACTATTTCTACGACAGCCAAATGGTAAGCAAGAAGACCAACAACACCCCATTTTTCAATTTTTTTTTGCTTTTTTATATAGTTTTCTATGATTTTTTATTGTTTTTTGGGAGCGCAACGCATTTATTTACATTTTAACGCGTTATATTTACATTGCGTGCGCTCCCGAAATGACAATTTCCTCTATTATGACATCTTTCTATGTCACAGACCACAGACACAAAAGTACTCCGTATCACAGGTTGACTGTCATGTCTTTGGAAATTTGTAAGCTATGGGCAAAGAGAATATAACCCCTACGTTCTAGTTATGGGCCCTTATGGGCTACACAAGCCTACTGTACAAGCAACGTATAAAATAAAATCGAAAACTCGAGTCAGAGATCCAATAAGTCGGTATAAACAGGGTTTAAAGATGGTCGAATTAAGCGTGCATATAACAGGTATGTAATAGTTTTCCCTTTGGGTTGGAAGGTCAGACAGGGGCCGCTTTCGTAAAACTAGTGCTATGCTAAACTCAATCTTGAGATAAGGTACCAAAACGGACCCTGGGTTCCAAAATGGTCTCGCCGGAAGACCAGCGCTGGCTGCAGTCAGCATTATGCTGAGGCGGGACCATTCGTGACAAAAGAATTGCCTATCGTTACAGTTTTAATCCTTGCTCAATTTAGTTTTTGTCATGAATAAATTACTTGAATTTTTTTCAGTTTCATTAAAATGCCTATTATGTCCCCGTACCCTTACCACGAGTTGGCAATGTTTGCATTACCGTACTCGCTAGCGACCGCGTAAACGATTTAGTATGGCGATTCTTAATTATATTGCGTAACCGCCAGAGGCGCTGTACTTTTGTCCATACTAAATCGTTTACGCAGTCGCTAGCGAGTACTGTAATGCAAACATTGCAAACTCATGCTAAAGGTACCGGTTGCATATAGTACCTACAAGTATGACACTGATATTTATGCTTTTATACCATTCGATATTCTAATTTAACACTAAAGTAATAAAGTTCCTATTGCAAACATACGGTTTTTAGAAGGTGTGTATGTAATATAATAAACTCTATTAGGTACGTCAGGGTTTAAGTAAAATATCCCATGAAATGGAGATAACAAAAATACCACCGTAATTTTACTCGTGGATGCACTGTGTCAACTGTGTTGACAGCGAGGGACCTACATGCACACACACACACACACACACACACACTTGCAAAAACAAAAGTCGTCTCTCCTGTGGTCAATTATAAGCACGTGAGTTATTTTATTACATGGATTTATAGAACCGGAGACGCCATTTATGCGGGTTACTAGACCAATCCAAAATTAAGCTTTGTAGCCCTTAACTTTTGATATGTCCACAGGAAAGACGCGAACCTAAATCCGTTTATGGCCCAAATTTGTCCCGTCTGCTGTCAACACAGTGAATGCTCAAATTTATAAAGAGTCGGCTTTGGAGTTGCGGGCGTCTATAGGCTGCGGTGTCCACTTACCATCAGGTGGACCGTATGCTTGTTTGCCGCCGTATTTGTATAAAAAAAGGTCTTCGATTGCAGCGCGTTTCAGTACTGTTCCAAACATGTCTCCTATCAGAAACTACACTTATCTAGTCCGACTTGTTTAAATCGAACTATCAAATGTTCGTTAACCGATACACGGCGAACAAAACTAATTTCTTGTTCCCGAACTTGCTCGCAGCGGCGCTGTTAAAGATCTCAATTCAGTGTTAGTTCGGAATTCTACAATTCCAAGTTCTATAAGTACTTCGGATACGTACGATGCCTCGTCTACCCCAATACAAGGCAATTAAATGTACGTAAAACCCATTGTGATTTGGTTTTGTTTGAAAGATAATTTCTTCACATATAAGCTCATGCCAGTATTGCCAAGAGGTGTAGACAGAGTACATATATGTTCAATTTCAGTAACCAGTATTACCAATAGGTATTTTTTTTTACTACAATGGTACAAACAAGAATACCGACGATAAGTTTACTCACCCAATGTTTTTAGACCAAATAAAGATTTCAGAGTACTTTAATCATTCATTTTTAATATAGAATAAGGACATGTAAAGTTTTGTTGCGAAATAGGACATCACAATTATTATAATATTTAGATGTTCAAAACCGAGAGAGAAAAACTTTTGACACCAACACTTTACACGACTTTCTTCTTCGATCTACTTTTAAAACCATTTAAGGTTTAAACTGGTTTGAAAAAAGGATAGAGTGAAATAGAACCCTTCGGTTTCATTGTTTAGGGAACTTGTCTCTTCACATCTTCTTCTTGTCTTTTAACATTGGAGAGGTTGGAAATGCTGCTTTGGAATGTTCTTCGAATATGCTCTCTGGATAGTGTTGGAAAAGATCTCTGGGTTGAATTTAGGTTTTTGGTGGTCAAGTTCAGGGTCCTCCAAAATGATGAACTGTAAATAAACAATCTGTCAGTTTTGATAATTTGTGAATTTTATACCAACGAGATACGGTCTACCAATGGACAGATCTGTGATGCTAATAGTACATTCATCATCACAGTCTTGTGAGCGTGCCACTCAGCGAGCGCGGTTGAGACTCCGGTGTAGGCTTGGACACAACCTTATAGTTAAGGCTATAGCCAGCCTTCTGTCCCCTTCATCAGATCAGCTCGGTTCTGCCATTGTCACCGAATTAAATTTCAGTCTCGGAGTCCGATTAACAGTGTCATATTTAACTCACAAACTATTACGGACATAGGGACAGTAGAATTTAAATAAATGCTTGTAAAGGTATAAATTGTTCATAGTGGTCATTTAGACCAGCGTGTCGAGGAAGTTGTCAGCTGACTTGACCAAACAGTATCATAGAGGTTATCTTTATACGAACAAACTTCCAATCTCAATATTTTTGTGAAATCATACAGAAGTCATTATATTACCTTCAAGCATGCATTACAAGCGTAATATCCTGGTATCTTAACACCACTTGAGTCCATCATGTCAGAAGCAGCATCTACAGAACCCTGAGCAGAAGGTCTTCTTTAGCCACCAGTAGAACAGGCAAGGCCACAGAAACGGGATAAAAAAGATACACGGCAGAAACAGAATACACGCCATCATGAAATTGTCCTTTAAGGCGCATTTGCCTTTTTTCATTCGCCAACATTGGTATTTTAGTTTTAAGCGTTGGCAAATATTAGGCTTTCTATTAATTATGTAGCAACTACTCCTTCGTCGGAACATCTTGGATTGTTGTTGTAGATTAGGAGCGCACCGCTTGTTTTGTTATTATTTTTGACATGATGTTGAGGCGTGCGCTCCTAAAATACAACAATATTGCAACAATACAACAAATGTGACACCAAAGAGTTCCTAACGTATATTAAACTTTGCCAAAGAGTGTGCAAAGAGAATAATAAGTATTATGTATTTAGATATGCGTGACAAATGCGTGACGTGACACTAAGCCTAGGCGCACACAGAGAGCGTTCTGCGTTCTGCGTTCTCTGTATTGTACCGAGTCCCTTACGACAATGCACACAGCAGGCGGGCAGAACGCTCCTTGAATTCATACAACTCTGCACGCAGAACGCAGAACGCGGAACGCTGAACGCAGAACGCTCTCTGTGTGCGCCTAGGCAAAGCTAAGCGCAAAGTGCAAACAGAGCGTTCTGCGTTGCGCGTTCTGCGTGCAGAGATGTATGAATTCAAGGAGCTTTCTGACTGCCTGCTGTGTGCATTATCGTAAGGGACTCGGTACAATACAGATAACGCAGAACGCTCTCTGTTTGCGCTTACCCTAAGGGCGCGCGTTGGTTTTCATTTGACAGCAAATTTGTCAAAAGCATCAAATAAGCATGTCATTTTTCTATTTTCCGTTCACAAATACTGTTGTTATTGGCAAAGGCGCCTGAGGCTTCCACTTCTCCAGTAACTAACCACAAATTCTGAAACCATATATAGTCATAAAAATTTAGAAATGTTGCACAGAAGAAAGAAACTCCGTAGCATAGCATAGCACATGTGTTTCTGTTTCTGCGTTCCTCATTTGTGCTGGTTCCCATCTATTCTTAGTCCGTGCTTGGCCTGCCTTCCGTGTTGTTTTAAAGGTACTACCCGTTCGCTTGGTTTTTAGGGTTCCGTACCTCGAAAGGAAAAAAATGGAATGGAACCCTTATAGGATCACTTTGTCCGTCCGTCCGTCCGTCTGTCTGTCTGTGAAGACCCTTTTTCTCAGGAACGCGTGGAAGTATCAAGCTGGAATTTACATCAAATACTCAGGTCTACTGTCCCTTGGCTAGCTAGCTAGCGACACGTGTCGCGGGACATTTGTCCCCCTAGTGAATCACCGCTTTAATCTTACATGATAGTATTGCATATTGAGTTCATTGGAACCTAATAGTTAGGATGACCCCTCTTTCCACTAGGCTCTCATGCCTATATATATATGCCTATGGGATTCCAGCGTAATGTTTTGCCGCTATGCTCCCATGGTACCAATGGATATGGAACTGTGGAAAAAAAGTACAGTCGGCAATAAAAGCTTGTACCAAAATTATTTTTCTGACAGAAACTTTTATTTTTGTTTCTGAGGTTACGTCCTAACCTACTACTACCTTCCAGACATGAAATGCTGCCAGTGTCTAGTAGTCCACGTGGACGTTGACAACCCCGACTTCCCCTCGCACCCCAGACCGCCGGCCAGCTACACCGGGACCACTGTCACTGAGATCTCCAGCACAGATGTCAAGCCTCGTAAACAGAAGTCTGATATTAAAGAGTGAAGAAATTTGCATTTTTTATTTATGGAGGGTACGATTCATTTCAAAACTCGTGGAGCGCTCGTGGCTAAGCCTTGCGGTATCTAAGGTTAAGCAACGTGGGCAGCGGTCAGGACTTGGATGGGTGACCGCTTTGAGTGGATACTAACTGAGCGCTCCCGTGCTTTGGAAGGCACGTTAAGCCGTTGATCCCGGTTGCTGTCTATGGCAGCAGTCGTTGAGCCGAGTTGGAGGCCTTCGGGCGGTTTGAGAACTTTTAACAGTCAAGTTGCCCACTCACTTGACAAAGCCTAATCCCAATAAGGTCTAGTTTCCCCTCGGGGTTGGAAGGTCAGATGGCAGTCGCTTCCGTAAAAACTAGTGCCTACGCCAAACCTTGGGATTAGGTAGCGGACCCCAGGCATCCTTCAGGATGCAACTGTACTGGGATAACGCTAGGAGGATGATGATAATGATGACGATTCATTTCAAAACTCAAGTGGAGTTGGGCAGGACATATTGCCAGGCAGAGTGATGGCAGGTGGACCAGAACGTTGACAGATTGGTGGCCACTTACAGGAAAAAGAAGCGTCGGTCGTCCGCCGGCACGATGGGTTGACGATATTAAAAAGATCGCGGGTCACTCCTGGATGAGACCTGGATGGGACCGGGACGGGTGGCGTATAAGAAGAGAGGCCTATGCTCAGCAGTGGGCGATTACGGGCTGAAGATGATGATGATGATTCATTATCTTCCTAACGTTTTTCCGGCGTCCGCTTTCCCACATAATCCTATGATTTGGTGTAGCGACTTGTCAAGCCTCATAAACAGAAATCTGATATTAAAGTGTAGAAATTGCTTTTTTTGGGTTCCGTACCGTATTTATGGGACTTCGAATTTCACATGTTGGGTAATTTAGGAAAAACCATTTAAGAAATCGTACCTCCATGACCGTGACTCTTAGGGCCAAGGGTCCATGGGTGGAAAGGTAGCAAATGACCCTATCATTGCCCCAAAAAATGTTGACGGTCCATGTGCTGAACATCCTGTATGTATATATATATGAAACTCGTTTTTGAATTAAAAAAAAATACCTATGTGAGCCAAAGAGAATATAACCACTACGTTCTGATGTGAGCCATAGATATACTCTGTACTGTGAGCTGTCCCACAGAGTGATAAATCATAAAGTACCTAACTTATATACTGGTGATAAATTGTCAGGAAAACACGGACCGAACTAACCGACCAAGAGAAGTAAACGAATGAAATGAAGCGTTTCTTCTGCACTGCACCCTCTGTAGCTCTAGTATAAGTTTTTTCGAAACATTAACTAATTCGAACGCGTTTGCGTTTTGTCTCAAAATGTATGAAAACGTTCTCACCGAGTTTGAAATACGCGCGTTCATCGGTTAGCAACAAATGTATACTCGCTGTTTTAGTTTCCACTAGTGACCACTGGAGCCGCTGTTCACGTTTTCATACCAATTTCATACATTTTGAGACAAAACGCAAACGCGTTCGAATTAGTTAATGTTTCGAAAAAACTTATACTAGAGCTACTGAACCAATTATATCTAAATTGGTCAGCTTATACAACTTTTTTAAACAACAAATAATCTGTAATTACTGTTTTAAACATGAACAAAATACTTTTTATTTGACTCCAACGCTGAAACCGTTAGTATATCCTTAGTAGTTTGTGGCTGAAACAACATTGATAGCTCCCGTCACTCAAATAACATAGAGAAAATAATTGTCAAATAATTCTGTGTTTATAATTCTAGCAAAATGTGACCAAAATCTCAGTCTCGATTATGTGTATACTCGTGATACCTCCTGTTTTTGTGATACCATGCTGCCTCTTGCCTTGTTTCCTCTTACCGTTCTGTGCAACTGCCGCCTTAAACACCAAGAAATGTTGCCATTGTGTATCTGATTCTAGTCTAGAAGAACCCAACACCCAAGAAGAGAAGAAAGATGCGGTTCATGGTAATAAGAGCAGCTCTAACAAAAAAAGCAGTTCTGGGAGCTTGAAAACGCTGCTGCGAGTACAGAAAAAGCGATAGTTTAAATTAAAGTAATTAAAGATCCGCTCCGATACTCACAGTCCAGTATTTGAAGATTACTGACGTTGAAGCAGTCGTGTGGCAAGTGGTAAGGAGATTAAAAGTAAAAAGTTATAAAGGAACATTACACAAATCCAATTTACACAATGGATAGTACTGACATAATTTATCTATCAGGTTCTCTGCCTATCAAAACCGATGTTTGAGATTCAAGATTCAAAGCGTTTATTGCTAGAACATTGTTTATACAATGGATAGCACTGAAATATGTACGTAGCAGGTTCTCTGCCTATCAAAATCGTGTTTAAGATTCAAGATTCAAAGCGTTTATTGCCAGAACATTGTTTATACAATGGATAGCACTGAAATATGTACGTAGCAGGTTCTCTGCCTATCAAAACCGTGTTTAAGATTCAAGATTCAAAGCGTTTATTGCCAGAACATAGTTTAAGACACAGATTTGTGTACAATAATGTGCCTATGCTCTACCAATCTTGGCATGCAACATTACAAATTCGTTGAACAGCTGTTAACCCAAATCATAGCGTCCATTTTATCCACATAGCACTTCTTTCGTCAAGTTAGGGTCGCCACATTTCGTGGTGTAACACATTAAGGGGACTCGCACCTCTGTACGCGAAAGCAGTTTAGCAAAAGGAACAAACAAAAGCAATGTGTTGTCTTATAACATTGATTATAAGTCCTTTTGTGTCATGTCTACCATGTGCTGCTCCGTTTCTTAGAATGTGTCATGTTAATATTCACGAAGACGACGATAGAGTACTCCTGCACTGAGCTAGGGCAACGGTGGAATGCGACACACGGTTATATACAAGTCCAGAAAAACGAATATCAAGCATTTAAACACAGATTTCGATGCTAATGTACATTTTTTCATTTGCCAACCGAATTAAACTAGATAACACCCATGAAAATGTTTCATTTAAATCTACACTCACGGACAAAGAATACGGGTCGGTAAAAAACCGTCATATTTCCTAAAATACTGCGAGGTTGTAAGTTTATTTAATAATGTCATTATCTTTATTTAATTTTACATCTCTACTGCAAACACACAATAAAGTAACGACGCCAAGTTTAAATCGGACTCGTAAAAACTAAGTCACATGAAAATAAAAGTAAAATTAAAAATTTTAAAAATTGTCAGGGGTGACACAAAAAATAAACTCTAGAAACTAACAAATAATATTTTAAACCGATTATAATTATCGTCCCATTATATTATGTAAGTTCAAAATTAATATTTTTATTTTCCAAGCGTCGTCGCGTTGGGGAGCCGCTAAGTGAGAAAAATGTAGTCGCAAATTGCAAAAAAAGAATTACTCCAAAAAATTCACAAAATCGACACTCTTTCTTACTTTTTTCGAGTTTTTCTCACTTAGCGGTCCCCAAACGCCACGACGTTTGGAAACTAAAAATATTTGAACTTACATTATATACTTATGTGACGATAATCTTATATTTTTAAACGAGAAATTCTTGATCTCGGAAATGGCTCTAACGATTTTGATGAAATTTGGTGTGTGGGGGTTTTCGGGGACGAACGCTCCAGGACACGCGTAACCGACTACACGTATATTATACGCGTAGCTGCAAGTACGGACATGGCGTTCCAGGACACGCGTAACCGACTACGCGTACAATGTACGCGCAGTCCGATGCGCAGTCCGTACGCTGCTTTAGGTAAAGTATTAGCTCCTAGTTATCGAGTGATAAAGGACAAGATACGCATCCCGCCTCTTTCTATCAAGTCGTGACAGAAGTGTCACATGCTTATCATCTATTCATTCATTTTACCTGTTGGGAAATTTACAAAGGTTATGCCCCCGTGACTCCAACAGTACTCATTCAGTAAATACATTTTGATACTAGTTTATTAAAGTTTAGGGTGAGACACTTAAAAAATATGTAGAAAGGTAAGGTAAGGTATGTAGGTGGTGGTATGTAGGTAGGTATGTAGGTAGGCGCCCAACATTTTCTCTACCCTTTTTCTTTGTTCCACATATGACCCAGGTCTGGCCTCGGGTTCCCCCCATCCCACGCCCTTAGTCTCATGCCCGGAGCAAAAGCTGTTACAACCTTGCTTAAACTGAAAGTGTGTTCAATGTTCCGCTCACAAAGTAAACCTCACACCTAAACGCACACATTGAAACAGTTTCTAATACGAGGGGAGATTCATTTTAAGACTTTTTACTTTAGGTAACTACAGTACCTACTTTCATTTCATCTCACGCGCGCGGGTGAGACATGGTTGTATGTTGACCTACACATGCACAATTGCACATTGTCTAGTTCGTATGTGTCACACAAATATTGTGTACCTCAACTATGGTTAATGTATGTACTCATGAGATAAGATGTACAAACTTTTATCTACATCCATATCATAAATCTATAATGTGTTCAGCGGGGTAATCACGTAACGTTTAAACGTACCGTCGGTACGATTTAAATGTCATTTTTAGTATGGGATTTGACATTTAAATCGTACGTGCTACCGTTCGAAACAGTTACGTGATTACCCCGCAGGTAAGTTTAACAAATGACCACCATTACAACACTAAGTACATAATTTCATCATTCGATGTCATAATGAAACTACCTGAACTTTAATGTTGATATTAAGATAGGGGAGATGCGGATAAGACGGGGACGCTAAGGTAACGAAGTATAAAAACAGAGTATTTCAAATATTATCCGTTTTATTTATTAAATAAGTATTAATAACTTATCATAGCTTTATTTGGCACAGCTTTGGACTTGGTTACTAATCATACAAAAATTAGAAAAATACAATTATCAAATATTGGAAATACACCATCTTACCCCACATATGGGATAAGACGGGATACTAAAAAGGAGGCAAGATAGGGACTGAGGGTAAGATGGGGACTAATTCTCCTCGCAGAAGATGCGTATCAAATAATCTTCCACATCATCGTCGTCGACTCCAGCACAAGCTGTGTGGGCCCATCGTCCACACCGCTGACACTTTACCCAAATAATCGTTCTTCCATATCTTTTAAATATGCCGCTATTTCTGCCTCTTCTTCATCGCTGAATACTTTTTTATAGGCCCTAATGGCTCGCCAAACATTATTTCACTGCCTTGTTTTACTTTATTGATATAACGCTCTAAAGTGGTTTGCGGAACACCATAATTTGAAGCTGCTTTGCGAAATCCTGCCTTTTTTCGCCAATACATCTTCTACTGCCTTTTTCATAGCTTCTTTACACCACTCTCCCTTCGTCTTTTTTTATATTTTCGTACCATTGTACCATACCACTGTTAGCTGAAAAACAACAAATGGTTGCAATACCACGACACGCATTATCTCACTCGCTGCCGACATCGGACTGATGGCCGCTCGGGAGGGGCGTCCCGTCGGCCAGTACGTTGCGTTAGTGTGATGTCTAGTTTCGTGTGTGTGTGGGGGGCTCCACCTTACCCCGTGTCCCCGTCTTACCCGCATCTCCCCTACAGGTGCTCACAAAAGACTGCAACGAGCTCACGAACTCGAGCTCTGAACTTGAAACGCAATATTTTAGTTCCTGAACACATGATAGAAGATTTATGGATATGCATGTAGGTCTTAAAACACGTGTTATCCTATTATGAAAACCAACACTCGTGTTTTAAGATCCCTCATTATGTAACAGTTACATGAACTGCTATTAAGTGTCACTAAAGAAACTGACGCAGTGCTGAAAACACTTATTTTATCCACAGATTTGAGAAGGAGGCTCTAAAGAAAAATGTGTTTCTTGTCTTACCTATGTTTCCCGCTGGTGATTATCCCGTGTGTGGCGCTATACCCCATCACCTGTCCCTGTCTGATTGACTGTTGTGCGAGAGAGGAAGATGATAAAAAGGACGAAGTTCTTTAAGTTTGTTGAAATTTTCAGTTTGAAATAAAGTGTTTTTGTTTTGTATTTTGATTTTACACTACAATAGGGTACATGACCTTATCAACGATCTCCCTGAGGTAGTCGACAATGCCACCCCTCTTCTGTTCGCCGACGATGTAAAACTCGTTATGCGCATCAGGACCATTATGGATCACCAACGGGTGAACAGGTGGAGTGAGGAAAATAAGCTGTTGTTTAACAAGGGTAAATGCGAGGTCATGACTTTTTCTCGCTCTCCGTCGCCCCTCCACTATGACTACCTCATAGCCGGGGAGGCGATGGTCCGTGTGGGGGAGGTTCGTGACCTCGGAGTCACCTTGGACAATTGTCTCACATTTCGGACTCATGTTCGGAATGTCACGAAATGTGCCTACCAAAGGCTCGGATTTGTGTTGCGGAACGCTGCCCCACTCTCCCCTGCAGCAATGCTTGTGCTCTACACAGCCCTAGTAAGAAGCATCCTCGAAACCAATGCCGTAGTCTGGAGTCCACACGAGAGCAAATACATTCTTATGTTGGAACAGGTTCAAAAAAGTTTCTTAGACAAATTTATAAAAAGAATCACTTTTACTATCCGTTTCTATACCCCACACGCTTTCTGCAGGGTCACTTGGGGTACGATTCTTTAGAATTGCGACGGAACCTAAGTTTGCTCAGTTTCACTTTAAATGTCCTGAGAAATAAAATTGATAGCGTAAAACTAGTTGAAAAGATGCTCAAATTCAATGTGCCCAATGACTACAGAAACAAGCGCCTTAGAGTGCCTCTCTTAGCAACTGCGGCCTCGCGCACGAACCTGTACCGACACTCGGCCATTCCTCGCGCCACTGCTCTCCTCAACTCTGTATCTGTACTCGCAGCATCACCGCAATGCGATGTGTTTGTGACAGGGATAGCGCGACTGATGACTGAATGTAAGAGAGTGTTAGAGACGTATAGATGTTAGTTAGTTTAGTTTACAATAAGTGTGAATCACTGTAACGTTCTGGTTATAACTGTCATGTTACAAAACATTATATGATTCAATAAATAAATCAAATGACTCATATTAAAATGTGTGACATACTTAAGTGAAGTACATGGATATGGATAGAAATCCATCAAATTATCACAGTAAATAGGAAATTAGACAAAAAATAAAAAAGATATGGGACTAGGTACAGTCAGCGTCATATAGTATGTAGCAGCCAAAGTGGCCAAATAGTTCGGTACACCATATTATATTTTGTAAGGTGAGCCGAAGTGGACACATTGGCTGCTACGTACTATATGACGCTGACTGTACATATTTTTTGTTGTGTGTGATTTGAACGTAATCTAGGTATATATTATTTGTTTATATTGGTAGTTCATTGGCTGCAAGTCAAAATTACCATGATAAGGTCGATTTTTTTTTATCGAAAAACTCAAATAACTTGAAAACGACTGAGCCTCAGGTTGATAGGGTCAAAATCATTGCAAATTAGCTCTAGTATTAATGTAAGTAAGTAGTAAGTAATATTAATAATGTAGAATAAAATGATATGTCGGTTAGTTACATGTTTATTTTGCTCAATTTTTAATCATTCTTGTGTATTACTCGTATCTAACTTTTTTTTATTTTTGGGCTTGGAATTGAACATTTTAAAACAACAATTGAAACAAGGATCGATGCACGGTATACAGAATACAAATGGACTGATGAGAAGGGGGAAAAAGCAGCACATCTTGTTAAATCCAGAACCTTCTATTTCTTCTCTACTAGTCACACTGACGGGATAGTTATTTTATTTTTGTAATCGATTTCTAGTTTTATGTCATTGCAATTATCAGTTTGCTTTTCTTCTAATTCATGTTTGCCGGGATTATTATATCTCATTATTTTTAAATCTTCATCTTTGACAGGCTTATCAGCTTGTGGAAATGATTCATTATCTATACATCGAAGAGCTGCAATGGTTTTGCTTGATTTTTACGAGAATTTCGTGAAACATCTTCATCTATGTAACATCATCTTCATCTATGTATGTTCATGTGTGTGTATCTTGATCAGTGCTAGGTTAATAGTCTTCTGCTAAAGAATTTTATTCTTCATCTTTGCTGGTATTCATATTTTCGTATAATATACGTTCGTTGGCTGAGATTTTGCTGGATAATAACTGGTTTCAACTTTTCCTACGTGTTTAGTAACTGTATTGAAACAAGGATCAAAACAGGCTACACAGGCGAGGCACGGACTGATGAGGAGTGGGAGTATGAAGCACATCTTGTACCTTGGTATCGACTATTAATTTGATCGTCGTAAGTTCCCGTTGCCATTAATACACATACTTACCTCTGTAAATACTTTCCTAATGCACGTCCATTTGGTTGGTTGGTTAACTTTCTTATGTCAATTGTCATTTATGGCTTCCTGTTTATCAATCTAGACCGTTGTCAATAAAGGTAATTATCTTCTGTTTGCCATTAGTTTGACCTTGATCAGTTTTAATTCTCTCCTACTTTCTATGAATCTTGTCGATACAATAGTCTTCTGCTTAATACTCGTACTCTAGATCTTTGCTGGGAGCACAGGCTTCGTAACAGGACTCAAAACACGGCACACATGACATAAATGGACCGACCAGTAACGGTACGAGTAGTACGCAGCAGCACATTTCGACTGTTTTTCATTCTACGATAATTAACAATGTCTTCTAAAATTCCCAGTATGGTTTAGGCAAATTGTCTCTTCTGGAGGCATTTAAGGTGTACAAATTTCTGGGCACTTTCTCAATTTCTTGCCGTTTTTAATTTTTGTAGTATTATAGTCTTTTATGTGTACTTGCTGGTTTTTCCCTCGAAATTATCTGTCGTGTCACTAAATCAAGTTGATGTTTGATTCTTTAAGAATAGTTGCTGTGGTTATTGACTTCTGAGATTAATTTTTCGAACTTGATGTATCATGGTTACATTTCGAGTGTTGGTGAAACTTGTTTAGTAGCTTGTCCGTCCGCCTGTTGTATGTTACCCCCAAACCTCCAAACACTTCCGTGGCAAGAGGAGGAGGAGGTAAGCGGGGATTGAAAGAGTAGATTTTAAGGTCAATGCATAATCAGATTTCAGATTTTTATGATGATTGACAGACTGAAGGCTCTGAGTGACAGTTATGACTTTTTTTTTCTTCTTTCTATGAATATAATGGACAGTTGGTTGCTTGACAAGTAAAAACTAATAAATAAAGCCAGCATTACAGACCAGCCTCCGGATTTGTTTTTTTTTTAATTATGTCGTGTGCAATTTTCGCGGGGATGGTCC
Source organism: Cenopis cana (assembly GCA_951800055.1). Lineage (NCBI taxonomy): Eukaryota > Metazoa > Arthropoda > Insecta > Lepidoptera > Tortricidae > Cenopis > Cenopis cana. The sequence continues at coordinate 13,405,216 of OX637493.1, read as the reverse complement.
AGAGCTGGGGCGATGCCGTTGCGGAGTGGATAAGTGTGCGTTGCAGTATTGCAGTATGAAGTGTCAAACAAAGGATACTGACCGGCGCGAGCTGGGGCGGCGCCGGTCGGGTGCTGAGAGGTTACGTGTACGACAACCTTGAAATTGGTTATTACCTTTGGTTATTACCCATCTGTTATCTGTGATTATAACAACTGTCAATACGACGCCGTAAAAAAAGCATAAATAAGAGTGTAATGACTGGTAATAGATAGCCAACTGCACGCATATTGTGATCCCGACTAAAGCGCCACCAAGTGCTAAAGTTAGTAAATATTATCTTGGATACATGTGAAAAAACATACAAAAAGTTCATCCGCCGCTGGGGATCGAACCCGGGTACATTGTCTCTAAAGACAATATACTTTACCACAGGGCCACGTGTGTGATACTGGTACGCATCGAATTTTTGAATACCTTTTTAACAGTCTACCTACTTTTACGTTTTAGCTGACTATTCGAGCAAGTTTAATAACCATGAAAATAGGTGGCGCTATTATTAATTCCGTCAGCTTTCTTCTAAGATGAACAACCAGTAAGTATGACGTGATGAAGATCAATCAACGAACCAACAACGAACAATCCACGCCACGTGCAATCCACATCATATCCTCATCAATCCCATCTGAATATGCATTGAACTAAAAATTAAAAGTTAAAAATCCAAGGTCCTCCGTGCAACCAGCAACGTCCACCGTGTCTTGATGCCAGTACATCTTCAACCTAACACCACGTCACAGACAAAAGGCGAGGATATCAATACAATGGTCAACTTCAGTTAAAACTACCTTCAGCGTTGGAACTAATACCTACCTCTCATGCAGGAGACTTCTGTGCTCAGCAGTGGGACGTTATAAGCATAGTTCTGTAGCGTGCCATAGCTGTGTGATATTCCCTGAAATTCCCTTGAGAAAATCTGGATTTGGAATAACTGTACGAATTAAATGAAGAGGAGAGAAGAAAGAAAATAGGCGAAGAAAAGAAGAAAATACTACACATCCAAAATACGCATGAAATAAGAAGAAGTTAGTACAATTTGAAAGTAACATTATAAAGACAGCAGGATCAAAACCACACCACTGATATCTTGCATATAGATCTAGATTTTTAAAGTATAACCATTTTTGGCTGTTCACTTCAATAGGGTGTACCATGTGTTGATTACTGTTACCAAAGTTGCATGTCACATAAAGATTAAGAATCCTGATAAATATCGAGCTATAAATAATAATAAAAACATAAAAATACCACATTAAGATTAAAAGAAACCGAAGACTCTCTGCTAAACAAGCACTAATAGTGGAAGACATAGACGGTGCTTGCGGGGCGTGCGGAGTAAGGGCGGTGACGTCTAAAAAAGAGAAGAAGAAAGAACAAGAGAAGGAAGAAGAGAACAGTAAAGGACGGCAGAAACTTGACCCACTCCGCCCCCTCACCACTCACTCATAGTAAAAGAGGATTGCGGTCGCACCAGTGTGTTAAACCTGTTACAATGTGCTTCATACTCCCTATTCTCCTAATGCCATTCCTAACATGTTTACCCTGTATAGATTCCTGTTTCGATAAGTGCACTGGATACAAACCCGAAAGAAAAGTAGTATTAAGGGGCAAAATAAGTCAAAGTGCTTTTGTATGATTAGGGCCCCTTTGTGTTTTCCTTTTTTATGCTTTATGATGTTAGTAAAAACTCAGTTGTATAAAATGTCTCAACCATATTGTCCTGTCCGTAACCTGCGGCCTCAATTTTCTTTCGATCAAGCACATTTTGTAAATCATTCTTATTTATACCATACTTTTCAATAAAACCCTACTCATAGCTAAAGGATTTTCTCATTATTGTAAAATTATTAAAAACACACAAGTTAGTAACTGTGGGTAGCTGTGCTTTTACACACTGTTCACGAAACGTTTTATCTGTTATTTAATATATTAAAGTATTTTCATTAAATCAACACGTCTTATTTTTTAACAGTATATTTTAAATCTGACAATGACAAGACATTAGGTATCGGCCTAAGCATAGACAAAATACCTAAGTAGGTTTTACTGCAACACCTTCTCCTAATTTTTAAACTGTCTTTAAATATAATGATATTATTAATTAGTTAACTTGATACAATTAAGGTATGACAGTTTAACAATTACAGATATTACAGTACTATTGTCGTTAATAAAACAGTCTTAAGAAATCAAATTATCACAATGTCTCTGAAACCTCACTCTGTTCAAGGGTTTCGTCATGATGTCGGCCAATTGGATTTCAGAAGGGCAGTATATAACATCAATTTGGCCTTCAGCATACTTCTCATATATATGATGGTAACGCACGTCGATGTGCTTGGATCTTTTGTTGAAAGAACCCGTTTTGATTAGCTGTATGGAACTCTGATTATCCACATGTAGAACAAGCTTGACATTTTCTTCCACCAACTCTTTCAACAACGATTTTAGATACATAGCGTCTTTGCAACTGTCAGCGGCAGCTATAAACTCCGATTCCGTTGACGAGAGGGCCACGATGGGTTGTCTTTTTGATGACCAGTATATAGGACCATTTTCAAGCATCAACACAGTTCCAGTTGTGCTCCGTCTAGTCATCAGATCACCCGCATAATCAGAATCACTGAACGCTCGGATGTTGCCTATTGGCATGTTCTTTTTAAACATAATACCTTTATCTTTAGTTCCGACTAGGTACTTCAGTATTTTCTTTACTGCAATTATGTCATCTTTAGAGGGATTTTCAGTTTTTCTTGTTGCTTGGTTCACAGCCTGAGCTATGTCCGGTCTGGTTCGGGTAGAAAGGTACAATAAGCTTCCCACGACTTCCCGGTATGGATAGTCCACCTTCTCCTGGGAGGTTTCTTCTGCCACTCCCGAATCCATGGTACTCGGTATAACAGAGGGTTTAGCTTTCTCCATACCATATTTTTGCAGAATATTATTTATGTAATTTTTCTGTGTTAGTTTTATACCTTCTTCTAAATATTGTATTTCCATTCCCAAATAGCTTGTAGGATATTCATTTTTCTTCATTTGAAATGTGTTTTCAAGTGTACGTAAAATCTGTTTTATATTTTGTTTGTCTTGTCCAATAACCAGCCCATCATCCACATATAAAGCAATGATGACTGACTTATCTTTGTTTACAAAAACACATCTGTCATTTTTTATGCTTTTAAAGCCTAGGTCTGTCATAGTTTGAGTGAAGGTTTTATTCCATGTAAGAGGCGCTTGTTTAAGTCCGTAAAGTGCTTTTTTCAGTAAGCAAACTTTGTCAGTTTTATCTTATCCTTTAGGAACTTTCATAAATACTTTGTCTGTCAGTTCACCATAAAGAAATGCAGTTTTTACGTCGAAAGTCAGTATGTGATGGTTTTTGGACGCTGCTATGGCAATTAAAGTTTTGAGAGCAGTTTGACATACGACCGGACTGTAAATTTCATCGTAGTCAAGGACGCCTTTCTGCTCGCAGCCTCGGACCACCAGTCTCGCCTTGTAGGTTCCGTCGTCTTTTACGCGAAAAACCCATTTGTTTGACAGAATTTTATGTCCTTTTGCCTCTTCTTTGTTAACCATGATCCATGTTTTGTTTTCTTCCAAAGAATTCATTTCTGATTGAATTGCCTTCTCCCAATTTGCTTTTTCTTTACTTGCGATTGCTTCTTCATAGGTAAGCAAAACATAGTCTTTGTATTTTTCAGGTAATTTACTATTTCTTTCAGTTCTTATTGCTTCTGTGTTTATATTTCTTGTTGTTTCTCTTTGTTGTTCTATAGTTTCAATTTCTACATCTTGTCTCTTTTCTTCTTTTTCTTCATCTGTTTCTTTTAGTTGTTCGAAATTTTGCTTTTCTATATCTTGTCTTTCGTCTTTTTGTTTTTCTTGGTTATCATTTTCAGTATCAGAGCTTACAGGGTCGTAATACTCGAGGTCATCATCTTCATTCTCTTGTGAACTTGTATTTTTCTTTGTTTCAGAAGCTTTCTTATTTCCAGGATTGTCTTCTTCTTCTTCTTCAAATTGAGGTAAGATTGCTGTAGATATATGATTCACAGCACCGTCTTGTTTATCAAATATTATGTCTCTCTGGATAGTAATTTTCCTACGCTCTGGATCCCACATTCTGTATCCGACTGGAGCATATCCGATCATTATTTGCTTCTTAGTTCTGGTTTCTAGTTTCTTTAGATATCCCAGACGTTTTACATATCCCACGCTCCCGAAGGTTCTTATATTTGCTAGGTTTGGTTTTGTTTTATACCATAATTCATATGGAGTAGTACCAGTTGTTTTCGAAGGTAGGCGATTCATCAGGTATGTAGCGCTTAAGATAGCTTCTCCCCACATTTCTTTATTTAGACCCGATTGAAACAGCAATGCTCTTGCTTTTTCTATCAATGAGCGATTTAGCCGCTCAGATTTGCCATTTAATTGCGGGCTGTGAGGGATCGTATAGTCTAATTTAATACCTCTTCGATGGCACCAAGTTTTAAATTCTTTTTCAGTGTATTCGCCACCATTGTCACACCTCAGCTTCTTTACTTTCATGTCTAATTCTCTTTCAGCTTCATTGATGTATTGTTTTATTAATTCAGGAACTTCATATTTATTCTTCATCAAGTATACTTTTGTGAAATGAGTATAGTCATCCAAAACTGTAAGAATGTATCTCATTCCATCCCATGTTGTTTGTTCAACATAGCAGACATCAGTATGTAGTATTTCAAGAGGTGTTGTTGCTCTTGTTCTTTCTGTATTAAATGGTTTTCTTGTTTGTTTTGCCATGATGCATACTTCGCATAAATCATCTTCATGTTTGTGGTTTTCATTGGATATGATGCCTTCAGCCATCTTTTGTAAGTTTTTAATTACTTTCTTTCCTGGGTGTCCCATTTTTATATGCCAGCTATCTTCTGCACACATAGCCAAATTTTTTTCATGGTTTAAGTTTACTGTGTATAAACCGGATTCGTTCTTCTTTCCAAACATAGTGAGGTCTTCTTTACAAATCTTGACGGTGTCCTTTGAGAATATTACAGAACCACCGTTATTCGTAATCTCATTGACTGACATAAGGTTTTGTGATAAATCTGGTACGTATAGTGTGTTTTTCAGTACGCATAGGTCTCCTTCGACAGTTCCAACACCTTTGGATAGTATTTTAGCTTTAGTTTTGGCTATGCAGATTTCTGACTCTTGACTCCTGAAGTTCTTTATGGTTTCCAGGTTATTTGTCATGTGCGCCGAGCATCCCGAGTCCACTATAAACTCAAGTTGATTTGAGCTGGTATTATTTTCAGAGCTTGATAGGAAAGCTACTCTACCAGGTTTTTTGTATTTGTTTTTATTTGAATCTTTGAAGAAACACTTATCTTCCGGATGGTTATACTTTTTGCAGATTCCGCATTGTTTAGACCTGCAGTCTTTTGCTTTATGTCCCTTTTTGTTACATTTTAGGCATTGTACAGCTGTATTAGCTTTGAATGCTATTGAGGAAGTTGAAGGTTGGCCATTCTTTCTATTTTCTTCTAACAGCAAGCGATTCTTTAGGTTAGATAGTGTTTTCTCACTTGAGGATTCCCACGCAGTAATAAAATTGTTGTAGGTTTCAGGAAGAGCGGATAGTATTTTTGACATTACCATATCTTCTTCGATTTTACTGCCTAATTTGGATAGGCGATCAGGGATCGGATACCGGTATTATTTTCAAACCGGTTTCGGCCATTGACCCCAAACCGAAATGAATAGCGTTTGTGGTTTCGTTCTTGTTTCTGGTTTTCGGCACTAGAAACCGGTTAGTGAAGGAACTGTTCTGGGCCCAATTTCGTTTCCGTGGAACGAAATTAACCGGTTTTCGACGGAGACAACCAGTCTTAACTCGAATTTTTGACAGAGGCCGCCAAGGGTTACTATTATCCGCAGCGGGCGTGCGCTTACAATTTATTTAAAAGCTAATTTATAATTTGATATTAAATTTTACCACTAGACCTGATATCGAGGGTCTGATGATGCAACCGGAAGAGAGCCACTGGAACTGCCTACCGGAAAGTGATAAAGTAGTCGAGTTTGGGCTTGTTTGTTTTGTTGTCTTGAGTACTTACCAATGGACCTGATATCGAGGGTCTGATGATGCAGTCGGAAGATAGGTACTGGAACTGCCTAACGGAAAGTTCTACGATAGTCGAGTTTGGGCTTGTTTGTTTTGTTGTCTTGAGTACTTACCACTAGACCTGATATCGAGGGTCTGATGATGCAGCCGGAAGAGAGGCACTGGAACTGTCTAACGGAAAGTGATAAAGTAGTCGAGTTTGGGCTTGTTTGTTTTGTTGTCTTGAGTACTTACCAATGGACCTGATGTCGAGGGTCTGATGATGCAGTCGGAAGAGAGGTACTGGAACTGCCTAACGGAAAGTTCTACGATAGTCGAGTTTGGGCTTGTTTGTTTTGTTGTCTTGAGTACTTACCACTAGACCTGATATCGAGGGTCTGATGATGCAGCCGGAAGAGAGGCACTGGAACTGTCTAACGGAAAGTGATAAAGTAGTCGAGTTTGGGCTTGTTTGTTTTGTTGTCTTGAGTACTTACTAATGGCCCTGATGTCGAGGGTCTGATGATGCAGCCAGAGAGAGCCACTGGAACTGCCTAACGGAAAGTGATAAAGTAGTCGAGTTAGGGCTTGTTTGTTTTGTTGTCTTGAGTACTTACCACTGGACCTGATGTCAAGGGTCTGATGATGCAGCCGGAAGAGAGACATTGGAACTGCCTAACGGAAAGTGATAAAGTTGTCAAGTTTGGGCTTGTTTGTTTTGTTGTCTTGAGTACTTACCAATGGACCTGATGTCGAGGGTCTGATAATGCAGCCAGAAGATAGCCACTGGAACTGCCTAACGGAAAGTGATAAAGTAGTCGAGTTTGGGCTTGTTTGTTTTGTTGTCTTGAGTACTTACCCCTGGACCTGATGTCGAGGGTCTGATGATGCAGCGGGAAGAGAGGCACTGGAACTGCCTAACGGAAAGTGATAAAGTAATCGAGTTTGGGCTTGTTTGTTTTGTTGTCTTGGGTACGTACCACTGGACCTAATGTCGAGGGTCTGATGATGCTGTCGGAAGAGAGCCACTGGAACTGCCTAACGGAAAGTGATAAAGTAGTCGAGTTTGGGCTTGTTTGTTTTGTTGTTTTGAGTACTTACCAATGGACCTGATGTCGAGGGTCTGATGATGCAGCCAGAAGAGAGCCACTGGAACTGCCTAACGGAAAGTGATAAAGTAGTCTAGTTTGGGCTTGTTTGTTTTGTTGTCTTGAGTACTTACCCCTGGACCTGATGTCGAGGGTCTGATGATGCAGCCGGAAGAGAGGCACTGGAACTGCCTAACGGAAAGTGATAAAGTAATCGAGTTTGGGCTTGTTTGTGTTGTTCTCTTGGGTACATACCACTGGACCTGTCGAGGGTCTGATGATGCTGTCGGAAGAGAGCCACTGGAACTGCCTAAAGGTCAGTGCTACGGTAGTCGTGTTTGGGCTTGTTTGTTTTGTTGTCTTGAGTACTTACCACTGGACCTGATGTCGAGGGTCTGATGATGCAGTCGGAAGAGAGGCACTCGAACTGTCTAACGGAAAGTGATAAAGTAGTCGAGTTTGGGCTTGTTTGTTTTGTTGTCTTGAGTACTTACCACTGGACCTGATGTCGAGGGTCTGATGATGCAGCCGGAAGAGAGGCACTGGAGCTGTCTAAAGGAAAGTGATAAAGTAGTCGAGTTTGGGTTTGTTGGTCATGTTGTCTTGAGTACTTACCACTGGACCTGATGTCGAGGGTCTGATGATGCAGCCGGAAGATAGACACTGGAACTGCCTAACGGAAAGTGATAAAGTTGTCAAGTTTGGGCTTGTTTGTTTTGTTGTCTTGAGTACTTTTACCAATGGACCTGATGTCGAGGGTCTGATGATGCAGTCGGAAGAGAGGTACTGGAACTGCCTAACGGAAAGTGATAAAGTAGTCGAGTTTGGGCTTGTTTGTTCTGTTGTCTTAAGTACTTACCACTGGACCTGATATCGAGGGTCTGATGATGCAGCCGGAAGAGAGGCACTGGAACTGTCTAACGGAAAGTGATAAAGTAGTCGAGTTTGGGCTTGTTTGTTTTGTTGTCTTGAGTACTTACTAATGGCCCTGATGTCGAGGGTCTGATGATGCAGCCAGAGAGAGCCACTGGAACTGTCTAACGGAATGTGATAAAGTAGTCGAGTTTGGGCTTGTTTGTTTTGTTGTTTTGAGTACTTACCAATGGACCTGATGTCGAGGGTCTGATGATGCAGCCAGAAGAGAGCCACTGGAACTGCCTAACGGAAAGTGATAAAGTAGTCTAGTTTGGGCTTGTTTGTTTTGTTGTCTTGAGTACTTACCCCTGGACCTGATGTCGAGGGTCTGATGATGCAGCCGGAAGAGAGGCACTGGAACTGCCTAACGGAAAGTGATAAAGTAATCGAGTTTGGGCTTGTTTGTTTTGTTCTCTTGGGTACATACCACTGGACCTGTCGAGGGTCTGATGATGCTGCCGGAAGAGAGCCACTGAATCTGCCTAAAGGACAGTGCTACGGTACGGTACTTCGAGTGGCTGTCTTCCGGCTGCATCAGCAGACCCTCGAAATCAGGTCTAGTGGTAAGTACTCAAGACAACAAAACAAACAAGTCCAAACTCGACCCCTTTATCACTTTCCGTTAGGCAGTTCCAGTGCCTCTCTTCCGGTTGCATCATCAGACCCTCAACATCGGTCCAGTGGTAAGTACTCAAGACAACATAACAAACAAGCCCAAACTCGACTACTTTATTACTTTCCGTTAGGCAGTTCCAGTGGCTCTTTTCCGGCTGCATCATCAGACCCTCGACATCAGGTCCAGTAGTAAGTACTCAAGACAACAAAACAAACAGGCCCAAATTCCACTCCTTTATCACTTTCCGTTAGGCAGTTCCAGTGGCTCTTTTCCGGCTGCATCATCAGACCCTCGAAATCAGGTCCAGTGGTAAGTACTCAAGACAACAAAACAAACAAGTCCAAACTCGACCCCTTTATCACTTTCCGTTAGGCAGTTCCAGTGCCTCTCTTCCGGCTGCATCATCAGACCCTCGACATCGGTCCAGTGGTAAGTACTCAAGAGAACAAAACAAACAAGCCCAAACTCGACTACTTTATTACTTTCCGTTAGGCAGTTCCAGTGCCTCTCTTCCGGCTGCATCATCAGACCCTCGTCATCAGGTCCAGTGATAAGTACTCAAGACAACAAAACAAACAAGCCCAAACTCGACTACTTTATCACTTTCCGTTTGGCAGTTCCAGTGGCTCTCTTCCGGCTGCATCATCAGACCCTCGACATCAGGTCCAGTGGTAAGTACTCAAGACAACAAAACAAACAAGCCCAAACTCGATTACTTTATCACTTTCCGTTTGGCAGTTCCATTGCCTCTCTTCCGGCTGCATTATCAGACCCTCGACATCGGTCCAGTGGTAAGTACTCAGGACAGGAAAACAAACAAGCCCAAACTCGACTACTTCATCACTTTCCGTTAGGCAGTTCCAGTGACTCGCTTCCGGCTGCATCATCAGACCCTCGACATCAAGTCCAGTGGTTAGTATTCAAGACAACAAAACAAACAAGCCCAAACTCGACTACTTTATCACTTTCCGTTAGGCAGTTCCAGTGACTCTCTTCCGGCTGCATCATCAGACCCTCGAAATCAGGTCCAGTGGTAAGTACTCGAGGCAACAAAACAAACAAGCCCAAACTCGACTACTTTATCACTTTCCGTTAGGCAGTTTCAGTGACTCTCTTCCGGCTGCATCATCAGACCCTCGACATCAGGTCCAGTGGTAAGTACTCAAGACAACACAACAAACGAGCCCCATCTCGACTACCGTAGCACTTTCCGTTAGGAAGTTCCAGTGGCTGTCTTCCGTTCCGGCGGCATCATATAAATTAGCTTCTAATCTAAATATTATAAGCGCACACGCGCCGCGGGGCCCGCGGGTGATGGTATTACCTGACGACAAAGCCTTCAAAAGTGAGAAAGTGACAGTCGTGACATTTTAAACCGGTTTAATAAAGTTCCACGGAACGTTAAAATTCCGTTCTCCTAGAATACTGATAACCGAAATAATTCGTTCTTTCACTAACAGGTATTTTGATAAACCGGTATTATGTAAGAACGAAATCAAACCGGTTTAGGAACAAAATAATACCGGTATTTGGAAACCGGTTCCGATCCCTGTAGGCGATACGTTATGCTATCCATTTCGGAGAGAAATTCCGTCATATTCTGTCCCTGATATTTGTAGTTGAAGAAATCTTGCATCATACTGCATTTGTTTCGTGATTCTTGCCCGTCATAAATGTCACATAAGGTTTTATACATTTCTGCAGTGGTTTCGCATGTTAGGATGTATTGTAGATGTTTTCTATCTATAGTTGATATTATCAGGGCTTGACCCTGAGCATCCTGCTTTTCATCTAAAGTTTTTTTCTCATCTTTATTTTCGGGTTTAGTTAAGTCTAACAAACCTTTTGCTCGAAGAAATATTGTGAGTCCGAACTTCCAGCCACGGTAAGATTCAGCGCCGGTTAGTTTTTCAATATTTTCATTTTCAGCTCTTGACATTTTTCCGACTTTTGTTTTTCGTGAAAAATATTATAACGTACGATGTTTTATATATTTTTAGTTCTTCATTATTTTTATTGATAAGCCCATAACCTGTGGGTAGCTGTGCTTTTACACACTGTTCACGAAACGTTTTATCTGTTATTTAATATATTAAAGTATTTTCATTAAATCAACACGTCTTATTTTTTAACAGTATATTTTAAATCTGACAACGACAAGACATTAGGTATCGGCCTAAGCATAGACAAAATACCTAAGTAGGTTTTACTGCAACAGTAACAACACAGTTCAGTTTACAAACTTCTTGGAAAATACTTATCTTGACGGGAACATTCTGAAACTATGAAGTTCCAGGGTTTCGCGAAAGGGGCCTTAAGCAACCATTACTGTATCCAAACGAAGGTTTCAACAAATTGAAGGTTTGGAGTTTTGATAAAGATAAGTTACTTTTGTGTCCTAAACGCCATGTGTTGTTTTATACCAATGGTTATAAGCCCTTTCGTGTCTTGTTTTCTGTGCATTGATTCTTGCCGTGACCGGCACAAATGGAATAAAGATGATGATGATGATGATGACGATGACTAAACTAGAGGTATATCGTTTAACTGATACAGTGAGAGTCAAGAGAAGAGACGCCGTCTCATTTAAGTAGTCGCCCTATAATTTATAACAAAGCGCTCCTAAAGCATTGCAGACAGTTTACACTCGGCTATACGCCAACAATTCTAAAAGCATTTTAGGACAAATTGAATAAATGCACAACTAGGTAGTCCTTGTAAAGATATCCTTTTTTTTAAATAAATCAGTACCAATGAAACAACCTTTCATTTCGATCTTATGCCATAGCATTATCTTGTGACACAACGGTTATTATTCATTATTAAAAAAATATATACTGCAACGCAAAGAGAAATTCAAAGTTGTATGTGAAGTCCCCAACCCGTTCTGGGCCAGCCTGGGGACTACTGGCCAATCCCTCTCATCCATGAGAGGAGGCCTGTGCCCAGCAGTGGGACGTATATAGGCTGATGATGATGATGATGATGATGATGAACGCATACCGCTGGCACCTTGTACTTGGTTTAACAGAAGACCTATGAGTACATAGCGTAGAGTCGAGAAATTGGGCATGTTAAATAGCTGATTGTGTCTCAAGGAAGCAAAATGATATTATATTTACGATGAAGGCGGTATATTGAATCCTGAGTCAAGTGAAAGATTCAACAATTGTTCAACAATAGTTAAAGTATAGAATATAATAAAACAATAGACATAGAATAGAATCTTGAGCGTGGCGAGGGATTCAGGTGTTTACGCCTAAGAAGGAAGTAAGTTTGGTACCGTGTTACACATGCCGCTTTTCACACCGCCTATGAGGCCCGCTGATAAAAACAAGACATGTTTTACAATATTTTTCTACCAAGTGACAGAATACTGCTTTTCACACCTTCTATGACTAAAAGAATCATTGTTGTTCGCAAATGAGGGAAACAAGTAGGTACCTACGACTTTGATCCCTCATTCGAGGGCAGCAATGACTTTTCTGAATAGGTGTGAAACATATTTTGAACCTTCAATCTGAATAGATACGACTGAAAATAAACACAAGTATCCAGTTACAAAGTATTTTAATTTATCTTAGGTGGCGTTCCATTGTATTCATACGATTTACAAATATCATGATCCTCAAGGCATGGTTCGATTATAGGTAAACATGAGGCAAATGGACAAAGAAGGAACGGGAAACAACACATTTTGTATACATTAAACCTGGGCTACTAGTTCATCAGCACTAATATATGCAGTTGGGCTTTCATTTTATATATATTTCATAACTATTGTTTGATAGGATTCTGTATTATGAGTTATTTGAAGTTCGGCTTTACAGTTCACTTACATAGTTTCTGGATAAGTTAGTGTTGTAGTTTTAGAAGCTAGTTAGGTACATGGTGCATTTTTCTTCATATCTTAGAGCATCTTCATTGTGCGTAAGTGCGATGAAAAAGTAGGCATTTTGTGCATTCGTTTTCAGGCATGTTTACTTGTTGACTTATATATAAAATGTATTTATTGTATTTGTATTTAATTTGAAAATCAAGTAGGTAACAGAAGGGCGATGGCTGACAAGCTTGTCACATGTCATCGAGTCATTTTATGTTTTTTTCTGTAACTTGTTAATTTTACAAAAAAAACCTGTACTTGAGGTTCTTAGGAAGCTACTATTGAACTTTCTTTATTCTAAAATTACACATTATACATTACTTAAAGAATTAAAAATCAATTTCAAATGTTGGCTTAAATTACGAGTTTTTAGACATGTATTTACTATCAAATCACTAATTTAACGTCACGAGTCACGACTATATAAAATGTGTGCCATCAAAATTGTAGTTTTCAAATACTTCGTGGTTGTGGCCCTTTTGGTACTTGTATTTGTGGCCCTTGCGTTACTTGTATTGGTGGCCCTTTTGTTACTTGTATTTCGGTACCCCACGCGGATTGAGGCACAGTCGATACGCATCGACATGGCCAGTCGTCCTCCTCACCCTCGCTGGTCATTGTCTCATCCTGGTCGTCAGCGTGACATCCACACCGCACCTGCTCTTCCTCATTTTCTCTTGATCGACAGTAACGATCAACGTCACTCACCTGACTCACCTCTTGGCCTGGATGAGAACAACGGCATCTGCCTTCGCTTTTTTGCTTCTTGTTTTCGCCTATCAAACATCTGTAACAGGGGTCGTAGTTCACACAGACACAGCTAAGTATACATGATAGACATATGCTGATACAGCAATTTAAGAAAAACCCCATTTTTACCAGAAGTATTAAAAGAAGTATTAGAAAAAAATATTGTCCGGGGTCCAAACTTATGCTATTTGTTTGTATTTTCGTTCTGTTACCGGTTTATAATCCATAAAAGTTTATAAACTAAAAGCGAGCACTAAGTCAGTTTCTAGTTTAAGAAGAAATATATCTTTTTAAAATTAGTTCTATTCCGCAAAAATCTTGGACAATTTTTATTTTACCCCGAATAATTCCCTACATTTAGGACATTTGCATTTATACGGAGGTAATGCCCCCATGGGACCATTTCTTTTATAATAATCACCACGGCTAAGGTCCTCTAGATAAGCACTGAAACACGTTATAACCGATAAACAAGGGATAAGCAGAATAGAAACGATTAAACCCGAGAAACACATTGTAAGCCTTAAATGGCTGATGTGCGATGTCTCATAGTGTCTGATTAAGTGTTTCCAGAGTTCTGTAGAGAGTAATCTTTATCTATGTCCTTCATCGACGAATTAGAGGCTTAAATACCTTTCCATTGGAAACTAGTTCAGAGTTCTCCATTATATTATTTGTTATATTCACATTCGTATAATACCGTAGCATCAACATTTATAGGAGCGGTATATTTTTTGTTTCCAGGTAGACATTTCTTGAAGCAAGGATTACAAAATGGTATACACGCCACAAACGGACACACAAGCAGAGGATAGATGCAGCACATATTTAACCGTAAAGATTAAGAATAATCAATTTTTTTATTCCTTTTAGATTTTCTTCTGCGATTTCGTCAGCTTCAGAAAAAAGTACATTAAGATCCTGAAGAATTAAGTATGCTCACTATTATCCAACATCTATTAGTTCTAGATTGCCGTCAACGATTTCCACAGGGGCTCAAAAGCTGCACTTCGAGGACTTCGTGGATTTCGAGGACTTCGAGGACTTCGAGGACTTCGAGCTTCGTTCGCTCAATTTTTCTTCGGACTTCTTTCTGTCTTTGCTGCAAATCTTTCTCTTAATACATTCTACTCCTTTGCTTATACAGTTTGCAGCAGGTTTTAGAGGTTTACACACGGTGCACACAACGCAATTCACTGAGTTTTCAATTATGCGCTGATTCATAATTTTACAAGATACCTTGTCCACGATATAGAAGATGCAACATAGTGTCGCTATCTCACAAACAGTCATCATAATAGCATAGTATCTTTCGATATCTATAAAAAGAATGATTCCAGCATGTTCACCGCGTTATGTTTGATTATGGACATGGATTCTGGCTGCTTGAAATAGTTGTTTTGTGTTTCAAATCACTTACTACTTTTTAATTTACAGTTGTAACTTGCAGTTGTTGGATGTGAGTCGGCCCGAATGTTACAAATATGTCCAGAGTGCTAAGGCCAGTATTACAATGCAGATTGTACACATGATCGACTCTGGTTTTGAGGATGAACTGTTTTCATTTCTATTTTAGGGATGGAATCCCTACATAAATCGTTTTAACGCCTGTAATTTTTTTGCATGATTTTGTGTAACACGAATGTCAATGAATTGATTGATGTCAATTAAAGTTCTGGTTCTGTGACAATTACGTGACAATGTGTGGTATGACAGTAGCCACCAAAAAGAGTTTCATTACTAATGGAAATTAGGTTTTTAATCAAAGTGAAAATTGAAAAATTAAACACCACAGGTGTGGTGTTTGAAATTTGAAAATTGAGATTTCGCTGGCGGAAGCGGACGCATCCGCTTGACAAAAATATAAAGGAAATTAGGTTTATCAAATTTTAATAAATAAAGAGTTTCATTACTAATTGAAATTAGGTTTTTCAAGAAACTTACAAAGATGTAGGTGGATGACACGTTCACAGTCCAGTGCCCCATGCATGGGTCAAGATTAACTATCTCTACGAGTCCGTACCCGCACATGGGTCTTTTTTATTATTTATTTATTGATCAAAGTACATAACCACAGTAACAAATTTATGTTGCTCGCCAAACTGCGATAACAGTTTGTTGGCGAGATGTCTCTATAGCCGACCAGGTAAGTACGCACTCAAATCAGTATAATTATATTTTTGTTTATGTTGTTCTATTTTGTTATATTCTTTTGCTTGACGATCATGATAGACAGCAGCATTATTTCAATATTAATATTATAAATGCCAAAGTGTATCTGGAAACCGCTAAACAGATTCAGATGAAATTTGGCGTGGAGATAGTTTGAGTACTGGTCTGGGGAAGGACATATGATATACTTATCCCAGAAATCATCTTTTAAGGGGGGTGGGAATTTGTATGGAATAGTGCTAACTGTTCCTAACTGTCAAAATATTAATAAGATGGTCGTCCCGTCGGTACGTACTTGGGCCTCAAATTGAAGAACATATATTATACGGGGTTTAAATCGACAATATAATATACATTGTACTAATTTGAGTGCGTAATGCCGCCACCACACTTCGCTATGAGCTATTCGTTATGTGGCTTATGCGCCTGTATTCGGCGAAGTGTGGAGGGTTTATTCGTTTATGTTTGCTTTATTTGCACGCATAACGCATAAGGCCTTGGTCGTTTTGACGCCGTCGCCGGCTGCGTGCAGCGGCCCGTCGCACGCGACGTCTGAAAAATGTTCGCGTTTGGACGTCGCTCGCGACGGGCGAGAACGACCGCGCCCGAACATTGTCGAACATACCATTCAGACGCCGCGTGCGACGGGCCGCTGCACGCAGCCGGCGACGGCGTCAGAACGACCAAGGCCTAAGCGCGAATAGCGAATACGCGTATCGCGTATCCGTCGACGTGTCGGTTTATTGGTACACATCAAAGGCCACGCATAAGTCAAATAGCGCATCAACTGCCCACACTTCGTTCACTTACTCACCAGCGCCTATTTTTCGGTCTTTCATTAACTTTGTACTTATAAAACCGGTATTGGTGAGTTGCATTTAGATTGTTTTAAATAAAAATGTTAAAAATAATATGACTTGTGATTACACAAATAACACACACATTTGGCATATTCGGCCAAACAGCACGAAGTGTGGGTGGGGATGTTTGTTATTCGCGCACATAACAAATATTTACGCAAATACGGCGCAGTCACATAACGCATAGCGCATAGCGAAGTGTAGTAGGTAGCTAGGTAGCGCCGTAACGCGTCGTTCTTAGTGACCCATACTTGGAGCATGGACGTGTGATAAAAGTAATTTGCTTGGACGTACGAGGTAATCCAACCAACCAACCAACCAACCAACTTCCAACTTCTATGTAATTTTTGGTGAACAATAAAGAATATTTGTATTGTATTGTATTGTAATCCAAACATGTTGTATGGGGCCTGTGAACGTGTCTGGAATCTTCTCAGTTAGGCTAGGTTGTGAACCAGCGACAAAACTCCCAGTAGCTCGATTCCACCCACATCTCAGATTCGGTTGAAGCCGCTCAACCAATCTCACTGGAGCGCAAACTTTTAGAGTATTCCAGGGTTTAAGCCGCCCGCGTGGTCGTGTCGGAGGTTTCCCATGGACTTTACCCAGGCCACTCCCATCGCTTTATTGGGCCCGGAGTCCGGACTAAGCCACATTTAGGTAAAAAAAAACTTGAATTCGTCATAGTATCTTTTTGGTTACAGTAACAATTCGCTAATGAGGATCAAGCTCAATGTTGAGTAGGTACCTATAGATATAATACCTCTTATGATACTAACGGTACCTTAATCAGGTAAACTCGATTTTGACAGGTGCTTAGTATTTATTATTCACGTGTGCACGAGCTAACCCTTGAATGTTTAACTATGCCTTAATTTGGTCCATCTGTTTCACATTCCAATGGCATGTCACCGCAGCAAGCTGACACCGTAGGCTATGGACGCTTGCGACGTCATTTCATGACTATCTTACGATTTACTTTGGCATGGGATGGGTACGACCCCACCCATTTATAAATAAATAAATAAATATTTGTGGACAATCTTACAGAAATCAACCTAGTTTCAAACTAAGCAAAGCTTGTACTGGGTACTAAACGACGATATACATACTTATATAGATAAATAAATACTTAAATACATAGAAGACATCCAAGAACAAATATTCGTGCAGATCACACAAATAAATGCCCCGGCCGGGATTCGAATCCGGGACCTCCAGCTTCGTAGGCAGGGTCACTACCAACTAAGCTAAAGCGGTCGTCAAATACAGATACTGTGCCGGTAGGCACATAAATCTAATCTAATTAGATAAGTTAATCTACTATACGTGTTTAAGATAAGTTAGAGAGTAAAGAGCCTGCGACTGCGAGATGTATGGATGATTACGCATGTATGTAACTAGTATATAAGCAACCCAGTTCTGAATAAAGTTTTAGTTCATATTGAGCACTAGTACGGAATACTGAGTGTGGACTTCCATAAACCTCTTTGGGGTGTTAGCAGGCGGCTTTCAGTCCGTCAGTTCGCCGCGCCGCTGCAAGTACATCCCCGGGCCGCTGCAAGTACATTCAGTTGGGAATTGCTACCGGACGGTCGCGTCGTCTCGTCATTCGCTTGGTGTGGTCAATATTTGTTATTTACCTATTATAATTTGGGTTTCTAAGTTGGCGATTTGTTAACAGTGCAACTTCTGTACGTAGTACTATTACTTATTCTGTGGTGTTAGTCCACACTCCCCCTACCAGTTGGTACCAACCAAGATAAAGATTTGTCGGCGCGCCTGGTAGACGCATCCGGTGACCAGAAGGCTGGCCAATATTTCACTCAGCGAATAAGCATTGCCATCCAACGTGGCAATGCAGCCAGCGGCTGACAGCCTTCTGGGCACACTGCCCATTGACGGCGATTTGGGCCAAATTTATTATTTGTAGTTTTAATTTTTAATTTTGTACTTTGTAAAGATTTAGTCTTTAAGTTTCTCATTGTACCTAATTTATCTTCTTTATATTAATAAATAAAACATTTAGCCACAAAAAAGATACATAGTTAATATGTTTTTTGGTCGCATTTAATTTTTTTGTTACTATATTTAGGGTAAACGACACAGTGCTTGACACTATATGTATATATACTAGACACGGCTGGTAGAGAATGCCATTTGGCATTAAACCGTTCATTTGTACAATTCTGTGTTTGTGCAATAAAATTGAAATAAATAAATAAATATATATTTCGCGCGCAAGCACACTTTCGATAGAGATGATCTATTGGCTATTTATGTTTCAAACATCGGGACGCTTTCCTTATTTATTAACAAATTGAAATGAAACTGAGATCGGAAGCGACGGGTAAAAATATGCCTCCTAAAGGATGCGGGGAAGCAAAGGAAGTCACCTGGGACAGAACATGGCGATGAGTGCCGCCTAGTACTTGGTTTGAGGCTTTCTTGTTTAAGAAGTAAGTTTTGAAATTGTTTTAATTAAATGCCCTTATAATAAAGTAGGTTTTTCTAAAAGTATCGTCTATTGTAAGGCCTTTCAGCACTAAATATAAAATTAAATCAATAAAAAATATCACGGTTAAGTAAATTAAAAAATTTTTTTTTGGAAAGTTTTGATATTAGTGATTACTTTTCTAACGGTAACTTTACGAGTATTGACGTATTTTTGCAGCCATAATGACATCAATCACTAGGTAATTTGTACAGTCAACCAATTAGATTCCTAGGCCACTACGTACCTTGTCACAGTGAAAATCAATATGAAAGCCGCTAGAGATCTCATATCAATGTCACTGTGACAAGGTACGAAGTGGCCCAGAAATCAAATTGGTTGACCGTAGTATACATTTTACATGTACAACAAAATATTATATCTTCATCATGCGCTATACCTTTGAATACTAATCTAATATGTAATGTAAAGCATTGTTAACATTATTATACATGTAACATTAATTAACTCCTAATCAGGAGTAGGAGTACAGAGTACACAAGTATACAACAATCTTGTATCTAAGCTACATGATTATCCTTTACTTGTCTGTACTTCGAATCGAATATTGTACTTTAATAGGCAAGGTACATGGTTTACATTGTTATACACCGTGAATCCGAGATACCTGTAATTTTAATACTTGTTATTTTTACTATTTTCTACTTTCGATTAGTACCTTTTTTCAATCCAATTTAATATTAATTCAATCCAATTACCTTTATTCAATCCAATTTAATATTAACAAAAATATCTTTTAAAAAAGAAAATAACTTTTAAACATAAATTTATTTTAAAATAAATCATTATTAATCTAAGAAGAAACTATTTTTATTAATGACACTTAAATTAAGGCGCCTCAACGAGAAATTTAGAAACTTTGAAACGCTGTTCTGCCCAGACGAGGAAACAATAGGGGCTGATTTTCAGATATATGATTCTTGACTATATGATTGTGTTTCTGATAAATTGATAATAGCCGACACATGATTGCTTAAAATTTTCTCAATAGAAAAAAATCCAAAGTTTTTACCCAGCCTACTAAAACAACGCATTATTAAAAGACACGATTAAGTTAATGTGATAGTATTTCACCTCATATAAACTCTGTCAAGGGGAAATTTAATAAACTTGCACACAGTCAGATATTTATCGAGATTTGTCTAAAAAAGCCATTCTAGAAGAGTGTTGCATCCCGTTTAGTCGTCAGCGAAAAACATAAAGGCGTCTCTTTCGATCGATATATCGCCTTAAACACAAACTTGGGGTAAAAAGAAAAATGTTCTCAAGTCACAGTCAGCGGGTAACCCTAATAAGTAAAAGGGTAATAAGTTTATTTATCATAAAATAAAGTTTGACGTATATTGATTTAAACTTACACGATTTTCACACATTATTATTTGGGGAACGGGACTTAATCGCGTACAATTATAACTAATTTACCTTTTTTAAGGTTTTGCCCGACGTAGGTAAATTAGTTATAATTGTACGCGATTAAGTCCTGTTCCCCAATAATAAAGTTTGACGTGTTTGTATGGGATAGCAGCTGTTGGCAACGTATTTAAAAACTGGTCTGTAATTGTATGTTGGCGCTACACTGCCCTAATACATAGCCGCAACCTAAAACTAGATTAGATTATTTTAACCTCTATTATGTGACACTTCATCCTCATCATCATCATCATATCAGCCGAAAGACGTCCACTGCTGGACATAGGCCTCCCCCAAAGAGTGCCAGAATGACCGGTCTTGCGCCACCCGCATCCAGCGGACTCCCGCGACCTTTACCAGGTCATCAGTCCACCTTGTCCACTCCATCCTATTTTCAGGAAATTGCCGTTGGTTTCGTCCGAACTGGTGAGTTTATTAACAATCACAGGTGCATATTATACCTATGCCTAAATTCAAGCATAAAAACTTCGATTTAGAAATTTGTCGGTACCTCGGGACCACGGTGTATAAATTTACAAGTAAATTACTGTCGAGACGTTTTTGCATTTGTAGTAATATTTGTATATTTACAGGGATTCTAAATACACTTAAAAAATAATTTACACACATTTAAATTTTATCCGTACACAACTACAAATACAAAACGTCTCGAAAGTAATTGACCTGTAATTAAATGAAAATCCTCAAGTATGTATAAAAAGCCTTTTGTTTCAGTGTTCACTGTAATCAGACTGCCAACTCCCCGAGCTAGTACAAAGGCAGGAGCAGGACTGTCTGGAAAACAGGATTTTACGAATTAAATAGCATCTTTAACGTGGTTGGAGTAAACGGTAGTGATGGGACTATGTCGTTATTGGATACTATTAATCACTGAATTAGTTAAACGATGTAAAATGATTATCGATAATTAATTCCTAATTAAATTATATCAGTTTTATGGCCGGACCTATAACATACATCACCTAGATAAGTATGGCTTATTCTAGATCATTTGAGTCAAAGTAATCCATACAAAAAGCGACTTTAACTTGATCATCCCATTTTTCGGTATTTCGTAAAAAACTTGTAAACGGTGGCTCATGAAAGGTACTACACACTTTTTCGGTAGGATTAATATTTAATGAGATTTTAAAGGGAGAAAGTAAAATTTTATGACACGGAGGAGGGAAGAGAAGAAAGCTTGCCTATCCCACTCTCGTCGCCACTGATAGACACGTAAGGTAAATAATCGGCTACGGTATCCTCTGTCTGTGGTAGAAGGCGACTGAAAGAGGGTCCTCGGGGCCGAAGACGGTCGTAGTTGGGGGCTGCGATCGTCCATAAACACATGGCGGGACCCATATAGGTGGACTCTAGGGCGGCACTGGAGAGTTCCATGGGAGAGCCCAGAGCCGTCCGAAATGGGTTGAGGAGGAAAATCGGGGGGTTTTTAGTCGGTGCAAGTCCATAACCTGCGCACTGCCCCCGCGGTGCGGAGGTATCCATAAAGGATTTTGCCCCGTACAAAAAAAAAACAAAACAAAGGACAAGTGAAACCACTGCTTGCTGTTAGCGTACCTACCTACTGACGTGTAATCGTAGGTCAAAATTGCTGGTGGTATGCGTGAGCACACATATACAACAAATATTAATCTTTATCTCATTCCTTTGTTTTTAAACAGTTTTCACGAAAATCGAAAATTCATTGAGAAATGCGACCTGTATATAGATAGCGGAGATTTTTTTCACAAGCTGATTAAAAAAAATCTCAATACACAGCTCACAGAGTCACTAGACAAAGTTTGTTCAAATAATCTAAACACTGGCTCGATGTTGTACGTGGTTTAAGCAGAAAAATCTTCAGCAGAGAAATTCGTACACGTACAACAATGTCACTTGCGTAGATTGGTGCGGCGGCCGCAGTATTAGGCGACTTCCTGACTTGGCGGGGCGGGATCGATATATGACAAATTTCTTCTTTGACGTAAACTTACTGACGTCGCAAAGATTCTCACTTGACATAATACTGTCAGTATTACGTTTGCGCAGTAGTAATATCATGCGCAGAAGCGAAGAAGTACTGCCTTCGCATCGTCCCGCTACCGCGCATCCCGCGCCAGTCAGGAAGCACTCATTTAAATGTAGGGGCGTAGTAAAAAACAGTATCGCGTCAACTGACAGCTGACACTGACATTTGACACTTTTCTCATATCGTACTGCCTCCGCACCGACAAATCAGGAAGTCGCCTTAAGTGTGCCGCGGGGAAATCGCAATGCGTGCTCTTATGGTTTCACTTCCAAGCCCCATGTCGAAAGAAGAATTATTCTAGACATCTTTCTGTATAGTGCGCGCCATCCACGACGACTTGCCCCTCCACCGCCGAGATTAGTATGAGATGCGCTGTGGAGGGGCTCGTCGTCGTGGATGGCGCGTACTATAGAGGTATAAATATTATGAATAGGTGTTTACTATAACTAGCTTATGTTAAATTTACTACACCATGTTTCCCGTAACAAAATTTATGTTGCTAGTCGGATCTAGAGACATTTCTATCATCTAGGCACAATAATATCTTTGAATTTAATATTTTATATTTTTTTCGTAGAACCTTTACCCTTTGGCTTGGCTAGAGCTTTCCGTTTCCACCCCACCGGTGCTATGATATGTGAACCAATGAATATGATTGGTGGATATAAACGCATCCATAACAACGTAGCATTACACCGCTCTGTAGCTCTAGTATAAGTTTTTTCGAAACATTAACTAATTCGAACGCGTTTGCGTTTTGTCTCAAAATGTATGAAAACGCTCTCACCGAGTTTGAAATACGCGCGTTCATCGGTTAGCAACAAATGTTATACTCGCTGTTTTAGTTTCCACTAGTGACCACCAGAGGCGCTGTTCACGTTCTCATATCACTTTCATACATTTTGAGACAAAACGCAAACGCGTTCGAATTAGTTAATGTTTCGAAAAAACGTATACTACTGATGGAACGGCACCCTTAATGCGCATTCGATAAGTAAATGGGCGTGTCTATAAAATAAAAATAATTTGTCGACTATCCCTCATCCCTTCGTTGCCCTTAAGGGAATTAAACGGAAACAGTTCTTTTCTCGGTTTATCTTACATTAGTTCTCCAAATGGCCGCCGCTCGCCATTTGAGAATAGTGTTTCTTTTCTTTTGTGGGATTGAATTTTTCTTTATTTGCTGCTTTCAGGGCGATGTGCAGCTTTTGCACGACGTTCAAGTACCTAGTCTGTCAAAGACTATTGTTTTTAATTACAATTTGTTACGTTAACTAGGTATCCCTGATTCAGGGAAATTATAGATTGAGTTTCTTGTTTCGAAGATTCAAACTCGTGTTACTTACAGCTGTTCTTCGGGTGCCATATTTCATCATACCTACCGAGACTGTATGAGAGAACGGTTGTGACGGGACAGAGGCAACAGGAATACGTCAAAGGGTCTTAATGGTCCCGAATGGAAATATGGTCCCTATCGAGCCGTCTCAGTCAAGCGATAGACTTATAAGTGGCCAATTTAGTTCATCACTTCACAATATCATAAATATCAATTAATTGGCGCCCTCGCACGCCAGCCGAGCTAACAAGTCAAGAATATTGTAACATTGCCATTTGCAATATGATTTCAATGCAATACGTTGTTTCAAATAGACCCTTGAACTAGTTTGAGTTTTGTTATGCATTGTGCATCCTTGAAGAGAGCAATATCACTGAAATCTGCAGTTTTGTTGACGATTGTTTAGAGGAGAGAAGATTGAGGTTTAACTTTCAATTCCGTTGTTCTCTTGACTTTAATGTTTCATTTTGCACTGCTCCTTAAATGAAGTTACAACTAAAAGTTTACAATGGTGAATGCGCAATTTTACAAGCTTTTAAAATGCTTTTAAAACTAAGGTAATTTTAAAGTTTCTCAACCTATTCGCTTTTTTTTAAACAGCATGCAGCACATCATCATATCCATGGGAATAGAATAGAATAGTATTTATTTGGCTCACATTAATACAAAATATAAGTTTATTATAACACAACACAAAAATACATGACACTTAACTAATATTTAAAAATAATAATTATAAATGGAAACGCCCCTCCTCGATTCCTCCTAATGTTGCCCGAGGCATCGTTCCCAGGACGCTCGCTGCGTTGCCTTGCTGAATGACCAGGCTCAGCCGCTGGGCGAAGTAAGAGCCAGCCCTCAGATCACCTGAGACCCTGATCAGTTTTTGACAAATTCTTTACAAAATATTATACATTCGAATAGAGAAACAACTTGTACATCTTATGCCCATTAGCAGGCCAATCTGCACTCCCCGCCACATAGCGGTCACAATGCTCAGCATTTGAGAGACTGAATGATTTGCATAGAGGTATACGTAGCTACTTTCGATAATGACCCTTGAAAAATTAGACGAGATGAGATTGCAAATTTGACGTAAACGAATGAGTAAAACAAAACAACGCATAAATCACGAGTTTTCATAATTATTAAAAGCTAATTTGACCGCTGTTTCCTTGGTGGTAATTAATACTGATAATACATTATTAGGCCCTTATGATTAGGGGAATGACGTGGGAATGACCTAGGACCGTTATGTGAGCCCAGGCACCGAAATTTGGTCTCAGTTATCGCGTGATAAATGACAAGATAAAAAGCATCATTTTCTATCTTTCGAGTGGCATCAGAAAGTGACAGATGATGATATCGTCTATCAAGCGTAACTGATGACTTGACCGCGTAACTGATGCAACAACCATAGTATTTAAAGTTGCGGTCTTCCTATATAATGAAATTATAATACCTCTACTATGTTCTAAATATTATACTAAGTAAATCAATGTATATTCCCCGCTATGCCTACAATTGTACATGTACACACAGTCCCAAGCCGCGCAACTTTATTAGGGGTAAACATAAATTCCGAATAGCATTTTCAATTAGGTTAGGTGTAAGTTAAGCGGTCTCCCCAGTGGCTGTCGCGAACTTGTGGATGAGCATACTGTAGGAAAGGAAGGCGAGCAAACCATACTAATAGTACCACACACATATTGGCTCTGTGGGCTGGAACCTCGCGAGCATTTCTTACGTTTATTATTAAGTTCTCAAGCCGCCCAAAGGCCTTTAACAATTGCTTAACGTGCTTTGACTTAACGTGCTTTCCAAAACACGGGAGCGCTCAGTTAGTAACCGCTCAAAACGGTCACCCATCCAAGACATTGCTCTCTACAATCTCACATACCGCACGCGGTACTTGGGCGCCGCTAGGGGCCAAAGCGCTCCAACAAACTAGTAGGTTAATATTGAGAAATAATGAAACGAAAACAAATTAACTAATATATAGGTACTACTGGCTTAAAGCAGTAGGCAGCGAGTTTATTTTTATTTTATTCAATATAGGTTTGCGCTAGACAACAAATCACCTGATGGTAAGTTATATTGCGGACTAGGATGGAACGCGCTTACCTAGCAAATACCGATTCACTCTCGCCTTGAAGACCGAAAGGTTGTAGTTAGTAGGTACAGGGAACAAGGAATCCGGCAAGGAGTTCCACAGCTTGGCTGTTCTCACGATAAAAGTGGAAGCATAACGCTTCGTGCGAGTTTTAGGAACTGCCACCGTAAAACGGCCTTGCCGTATCCCTGCTCGTCCGATGGTAGAAAGGGGCGGGAGGAATTAAGTTGTGTAATTCCTCAGCACACTCCCCGAAATGCAACCGGTAGAAAACCGAAAGACTGGCAACTTTGCGGCGATGCTCTAGACTTTGCAGCCTCGCATTGCAAAGAGAGTCCTTTCCTATGAGCCTCTTAGCACGTTTCTCGATTGCCTCCAACGCCTCAAGCTGATATTTAGCCGATCCATCCCATAGATGCGAACAGTACTCCATGCATGAGCGAACTTGTGCTTGATACAAGGTGAGCAACTGTTCCAGCTGGAACTACCGCCGCACCTTAGAGAGGATGCCCAGCTTCTTGGCAGTACTTTCATAGTACAACCATGATTCGTGCTAGGCCGTTCCGTGTCCGGGCTGGCCCATTTTCTAGTACAAGAAATCGACGGCCGTCGCGCGTCCTGTATTTAGAAGCGGCCAGGACACGGAACGGGCTACTGTGAATCATCCTCGTTTTGTCGCTCATGCGAGTAGAATTACTATGAGAGTACTCACTGCTCGCCGGCAGTGGTGCCAGTGCCTAAGTCTATAAAAAGAAACAACGGGTTGCACTCCGGGAGTACCGGCAGAAGTGAAAACTCAATGACATGATAAAGAAGTTTTCACTTAATACATTTTTCATAACAGCGTCACCTACGAACAATACAAGGCACTAACTATACAGAACGCTGCTGTCGGTTGTAACTTAACACGGTTAACCTGCACTGTGAGAAGCTTCGCTTGTTTGTTCATAGGTGGCGCTGTTACCAATATCCATCTTCTACAGGTCACGTGTCCGTCTTACGATATTAGGAGGGGTCAACTTAGCTGAGCTGACCCCTCCTAAGCTTAGCGCCTCCTGAGCTTAGTGAGTGAGATCTCCCTATGAATTTCACTCTGACGAACTGTCGAATCTGTCGGTCACGTGACCTGTCGCGAGTTTAACAATTTTTCCCCATCACAAAAAGTTGCTGTCTATGGCAGCAGTCGTTAAGAAAAGTTGGACGCCTTGAGAACTTCTAACAGTCAAGTTGCCCACTCACTTGACAAAGCCTAATCCCAATAAGGTCTAGTTTCCCCTTGGGGTTGGAAGGTCAGATGGCAGTCGCTTTCGTAAAAACTAGTGCCTACGCCAAATCTTGGGATTAGGTAGCGGACCCCAGGCGTCCTTCAGGATGCTGTACTGGGATAACGCTAGGAGGAGGAGGACAAAAAGTGCTCCGCTAAAGAAGTTTTCACTTCAAAAATAGAATAACTTAATTAAATGCACAACATACTTAGGTTTCGTCCAAAATATGCTTACCGCAACACAATCATCATAAAAGCTATACAAGTTAATAATCAGCAACAAACCTCTACCTATTTAGATCCTCCATCCTTGGAGGCCGTGTGTATCAAGTTATCTACAAGTCCACAACAAACTCCTCTATGATTGTTCGATATATACGTATTGGAAGTTTGTTCGCTATTGATGTATTACGTGACGAGAACAGTTTACATACTAATATGTATATGTTTATGTACGCTCATTCAGCGGATCCCGAACGGGCCAACCTTGGCGTGCCCGATAGACAGCTGAATATATCAACTGCACCACCATCAATCGAGGAAGTGATCACGGCACTGAAATCGCTGAAGCCGGGGAAATCGTCGGGTATAGACAACATCCACGTTGATATGTTGAGAGCTGATGTTGGGACGTCGTCGACGCTACTGTATCCCCTGTTATCCCGCATCTGGGAAGCAGGACAAGTACCCGCAGAGTGGAAACAGGGACTCCTGGTAAAAGTCCCAAAGAAGGGGGATCTGTCGCGATGCGATAACTGGCGCGGCATTACCTTACTCCCAGTTGCCGCCAAAATTTTAGCAAAGATCCTGCTAAACCGCATCGCTCCACAAGTGGCTGAAACGTTACGTGATGAACAGGCAGGTTTTCGACCAGGTCGTTCCTGTACTGACCACACCAACACCTTGCGCATCTTGATTGAGCAATGTGTCGAATGGCAATCGGAACTATTTTTAGCTTTCGTGGATTTTGAAAAAGCCTTCGACACTGTGAAGTGGAGCGCGTTGTGGTCTAGTTTAAGCAAAAGAGGCATCCCCACCTGTGTCATCCGTATTATACGTTCCTTGTACGAAGGCAGTACATGCAGGGTGGTCCACGAAAAGGAACTTGGCGAGCCTATACAAATATCTGCTGGCGTCAAGCAAGGGTGCCTCCTATCGCCGCTCTTATTTGTCATTCTGCTTGACGACGTCATGAGAAGCGTCACCACCACACCAAGAGGTATACCGTGGGGAACAAATCCCTTGGAAGATCTGGACTACGCGGACGACATCGTGCTGATCTCGCCAACTCTCGCTCATCTACAAGCTAAACTTGAACGACTTCAAGCAGAAGCTGAAATTATGGGCTTGCGAATCAACAGACTCAAAACAGTCGATATGCGGATCAAGTCGGACTCAACGGAATCACTGGAGCTTAGAGGGGAAAGCTTAAACTCAGCCACTAATTTCGTGTACCTCGGTAGTGTGGTAACGTGCCAGGGTGGGACGGAGGAAGACATTGACAGCAGAATTAAAAAAGCAAAAGCTGCGTTCGCCCAACTCAAAATGGTATGGGAGTCCAATGTGCTCACACGGCGCGTCAAGATATCCCTCTTCGAATCGTTAGTGAAGTCGGTACTGCTTTTTGGCTGTGAAACGTGGAGAGTGACAAAGGGCCTGACGAACAAGCTACAGGTCTTCGTCAATAAGTCCCTGAGGTCGATCCTCCGCGTGTTCTGGCCAAGAAAGATTCGAAACGAAGACCTCTGGAGCATATGCCATCAACCCCCTATTAGCGTAGAGATCGCGACACGCAAGTGGAAATGGATTGGCCACACTATTCGGAGGGGGGGAGCTAACAACGCCAGCATTGCTTTCGAGTGGCAGCCGCCGGGCGGTAGGCGAAACCGCGGTCGTCCGGTGCACACGTGGCGGCGGACCGTCGAGAGCGAGCTGCGAGCCGTCGGACTGAGCTGGAGCGAAGCTAGAAGCGTGGCTGAAGATAGGAAGGCGTGGCGCGATCTGACGGAGGCCCTCTGCACCTCCGGGGTGCCATAGGATGACAACAACAACATGTATATGTTTTGCTCACATTATACATAACTGTATCAAGGGCGTCTGGATTTTGATACCTACAGGTTAGCATCTTCTTAACCCTTTGACCGCCAAAGCCGTAGTGTGTCGTCGTGCCCGCCCCGCCAGGCACTGTACACTGAGCGAAAAAAATACTAATTATTAGTTAGTTTGTAACCGTTAGTATATAATCTCCTTGTCCTGGGATTCACTAAAACTTACTAATAATTAGTTTTTTTTTTCGCTCAGTGTAGAATTGGTGTAATGTCTAAACCAATGAAAACAAATTAAAACAGTTCATAAGTAAATGTTTTTTTTCATGATCAAAGTTCACCTTCACTCAGACCTTCGCGCGGAAAATCCTACTTCCTGGCCAGCAGTGACATATTTTTTTTACTTACCAAGGGCGGTAATAAAGAAAGCCTCAGATCGCAAATACCTGCGGTCTGAAACATTCCTTGTTTTACCAACCTGGTTTTACCGCCCTTGGTAAGTAATGTACTATATCCAATTTTAAATAGAAAACTCCTGTGAGTCTCATACATATTTAAATGTAATAAACTAGTCGGGTCACGGGTCGGGGCTAGACGTGAGGCGGTCGCGGCTAGTTCTCATGACTAAGGACCACGTATTGGTCCGGAACATGTCGAGCGATATTCGACTTTAAAGACGTGGGTGACCCGTTTATTATTTTTCAATGTGTTTGTTTTATCCATTGATGAGAGCTTACTGTGTCGATTAGAGATTTTGATATAGATTTTGCATTATATTTAACCTTCTCACCGCCATTGACTTGATATAAAGTCAGGGCATTCGATGCCTCACACGCCAATGACTTCATATCGATCGAGTCTATGTAAAGGCAAGCTACATGCTATCAAGTAAGATTCATTTTCAGTCTTTTGCTATGCTTTCGTCTTTTGACTTTGGCGTGTGAGGCACAACTTACAGAATCTACTGTGGCGGTGATGAATAGGTTAAGGCGATTGAAAGAGACACCCTTTGTTTTTCGCTGACGACAAAACGGGATGCAACCCTCTCCGAGAATGGCTTTTTAGACAAATCTCGTTAAATATCTGACTGTGTGCAGGTTTATTAAATTTCCTCTTGTCAGTACCTAGATGAGGTAAAATTCCATCATATTAACTTAATCGTGTCTTTTAATAATGCGTTGTTTTAGTAGGCTGAGGAAAAAAAGGAAAATATAGACTCGACTTTGGATTTATTTTCTATAGAGAAAATTTTAAGCAATCATGTTTCGCTATTGTCAGTACCACAATCATATAGTCAAGAATCATATATCTGAAAATCAGCCCCTACTGTTTGCTAGTCTGGGCAGGACAGCGTTTCAAAGTCTCCAAATTTCTCAGTGTAGCGCCTTACAAGAGAGTAAAAGCAAAGCCAGCAAGAAATCTCTTTCATATTTGTAGCGACCCGAACTGGGGTGCTCCTTTACCTGGACAGTAGTGGACAGCGACCGCACCTTCTTTTTGAACCGCAGACCAGAACCGTGCCGTGTGTAGTGGAAACGGTGCCGATATTTGCCGACCTATCAGTAAAATAGCGCATTGAATTTATCCAAATGTACTGTTAGTTGCCGGCAAACATCTTGAACCTAACCTCATGAGCGCAGTAGCCGATTTACGTACAAATCACGCTACTGCGCAGGTCAATCAGGTTCAAGATGTTTGCCGGCAACTGTATCAGACTTATTACTTTACTAGCCTTTGCCTTCGTCTGCGTAGAACTTGTAATTATCGCGTTAGAATGTAATTGATCTTTTTTTTCAGGCTTTCTAGTAATCTAATCACTCTTCCATACAAAGTGCCTTTCCACCAGAGCTATGTTACGCTGCGACGATGTGATGACAGCTTTCCGTTTTCACCAGTGCTATGCTATGTGAACCGATGAATATGGTCGGTGGATATCAATGTATCCTTAGTAACCTGTCATCTTCATCATCATCATCTTCAGCCCGTAATCGCCCACTGCTGAGCATAGGCCTATCTTCTTGTACGCCACCCGCCCAATCCTTGCCAATCTCATCCAGGAGTGACCCGCGATTTTTTTAATATCGTCAACCCATCGTGCCCGCGGACGACCGACGCTTCTTTTTCCTGTAAATGGCCACCAATCTGTCAATGTTCTGGCCCACCTGCCATCACTCCGTCTGGCAATATGTCCTGCCCAACTCCACTTGAGTTTTGAAATGACTTCTCCGACGTATATAGTAACCTATAGGTCAACCCCGATGGAAAGGCACCCTAAGGGATAAAAAGTATCCTATGTTTTTCCCCGGGACTATCTCCATGCCAAATTTCATCGAAATTTAAGCGGTTGAAGCGTGAAGAGGCAACAGACAGACAGACAAAAAGACACACTTTCACATTTATAATATTGCCCGCGACTTCTTCCTCAGTAATTTTATTGATATTTACTTAAATCAGGCGCTTCCCTAGTCATCGCTCTTTCATGCAAACTTCCACCCCCTTAAGGGACGATTTACGGGATAAAAGTATATGTCCTTCTCCGGGACTCAATCTATCTCCATACCGAATTTCATGTAAATCGGTTCAGCAGTTTAAGCGCGAACAGGTAACAGACAGACAGACACACTTTCGCATTTATAAGCGCATCCTTCTGGATTTAGGAGCGAATAACTTTTCTGCGAGCCTCATGAGAAATAACAGGAAATCATCTTATGCTCATGATCATAAAGGCGGATTTTTAGCACATTCGGTGGTGGCAAAGAAATTAACCATACAAAAATTACACAAATTAGAATTCCCAGCACTGAATGTGTTAAAAGTCAAAAACAAGATTCAAAACAAGTTTAAAGATTAAAATTTGTATATTTGGTACTTCGTATATTTTTTCATTTACACTTGACTCGATAAGAATTAGTAGTATCGTATATGTATAACCTTAGCGTAGATTACCACAGTACATAGTTAAGAACAGTACGAACGCAACGTATAGTCATAAATTAAAATAGTTTTAACAAATTCTAGATAGGTTACTGTATATATCTATACGTAGTTTTAATAGTATATTAAATTTAGAACAATTTTTCATGAACAATTTGCTAATTTTTAAATACAATAAGAATATCGACTGGAGTCATTCTTATTTAAGGAAACTCTAGGTAGAATAAACATAGTTTAATATCTGTACAAACGTAACGTTTCAATAGTAAATTACATTTTGTTTCTTAAAAAAATAACTGTTGTATAATTAAAATTATTGCATTCAATACTGGTGTCTAACATTCGAACGACATTTGCGGTGGCAAAGTGTGGCTAGAATATTAAAGAAAAAAAACATGCAATCATTTTTTGTTTGCATGTTTTTTTTAAGATAGTGTCCCAACAATTAGCAAGGGCTCGGTACTTAATTGCTAGGACCCGTCTTCAATATAATATAAAACAATATATAATAGTTATTCCGCATAACATGTAAATAAAATGTTTACCTTATATTATAATATATTAAAAATTGTAATGGCAGAATTCCGTCATAAATAAATATCTATCCGTGCAAAAATTATGTCCTACATAAAATTCTGGTGTTAATTTACACTGAAAAAAAATATCCACTACTAATACATTTTGATTTATGTAGAATCACACACACATTGGAAGACTATATGAAATTTTATAAAAGAGATATTTAAAAAAGAAATATGATCAACGTCTATTGCTCATGATTTCAGTACATACGAGTTACAATGCTCAATTACTCTAAAAATCTAATTAAGACTATTACGGCAATGGTGTTGCAGTGTTATTATTTGAATTATTATTTAATTAAGTATTAATTTATACAATTACATTAAAACTTTATAAGTACTCACGTTAACCGAAGGAAGTTTACATCAATTTAGAATTAAATTCTCGTTGTTGTTCTTTATAATTTATATATATATTGGTAACTGTTGTAATTATACAATTTACAAGACTGAATAATGTACAATTGTTAATTAATGTAGGGCAAATACAAGACATGTAAACTATGATCAGTCGCAGATATAGTTGATATCATATAATAAGTATTTTTTAAATGTTGATTTAAAGAAACTCTAACACTAGTCATAAGTTTAGTTTCTTTAGTTTATAATGAATTAATCATAGACCAGTTGCCTTTAATTTACATAGGGAAGCGTTAAAAAAACTATATTTCATACGATTTATCTTATATGGCAATTCATAAAACAGTATTTAATATCACTATACATACATTTTGATTTTTAAATTCATAAGATTAGAAAAATGTACAGGAAGTAGTTTGGTGTTCTTTTTTGGTTAATTAATATTATTAATGTACATTAGAAACTATCTTAAGTACTATTTACAAAAAATAATACAATAATTTTAATAATTATTCGCGACCAGCGCTACCGAAAGAAACCTTCACAGCAAGTATCCTAATTAACAAAAAACTGGTAAAAGAGACACATAATATCATTAAAATGTTTATTAATTAATTATATAAAGTGCATTTATTGTTGTGTGAGTGCTTGATCGATAGGCACAGGGGCACAGTCATTTTTTATAGTTTATAATATAATCTACTGGGGACTGAACATGCTGTGAGCATTATTTACTTAATGAAAAAACAAAAATCAAATTATAAATTTTGATACTAAGTTAAAAATGTTATCATTATGTATAAGGAGACATACTGACTTGTCGGGGTGGGATAGATCCTTAGTATTTTGTACTTTGACGTGAGTTTACTGATGTCACAGAGATTTCCTCACTTATTTGGAACAGTAGTATGCTTTCATATCACCGTAATGTAGGAGCGCAGTAAAAGGCGGTACTGACTCGACTGACAGTTGACACTGACAGTGACAGTTTTCTTATATCCTCCGGACTAAGAAATTGATGTTTATGTATTAAGAAAATGTAACATTAAAAAAATATATTAAGATGCTTATACACATAAAAAATATTTATAAGTTAAATTAAAACACGTAAAAGTACGATTTGCTAAATCACGCTCACAAAATATTCAACTTTTGATTGGACACCGCGTCTTTACAATGTTTTTATTAATTTATCAGTGTTATGAGTAATGGAAGAACGTTGTTAAATTTTAATACATAATTTATCAAGTAAGTAAATTGTTAAATAAAATTCAATTCCATTAAAATAAAATATTGTATTTATGTTGTGTGTAAAATAATAATCCATGGTGAATAAAAAAGGAAATTTATTGTTTAAGATCAGTTAAACTACTAGGTATTAAATATTTGATTTTTAATAAAGGACAGTTTGGACTATGCTTTGGTAATAATAGGTTAAGTGTATGTGAATCAATCCCATGTGAGAGTAAATATTAATGTATATGCACGTGTGAGTAGCTGCTACAATAACTTCAAATGTGCATACTTAATTACTTATTTAAGAAAGTAGATCCTATTAAATTAAAATAGGAACACACACTTTCTGAAAAACAAAAACGAGGAAAGTATTCCATGTCTTTGAACAGTTTGAACTGATTGTAGCAACTTGTAGAGTGTAATGAATCTTAGGACTTTACTAGCAAACAAGTATACAAATACTACTACTTTGTACATATTTTAAGCGCATGTGTGTGTATTGCAAGGGGATGGCTAAAATTACGACGGATAACTGTAAAATCACGCCTTTATCACAGAAGTAAAATATAATTCTGTTTTTTTCAAACTAATCCGTAAATTTAAATATTTTTTCATACGTAGATATATAAAAAAATCCTTTAATTTATTGGGATATGGTAAAAATACTTGCTGTATTAAAAAAAACTAAAAAACACTTGTTATATTTTTTTACACATTTGGAGAAAATAAACGCGTATAATTTATATACGTATGCTATAATCATACTTCCAAATTTAAAACCGCAGACATTTAAGCATTTTTGTTCAAATTGTATTTTGGTATTTTGGTATACGTTCATACAAAAAAACAAGTGCGCTGACAGTGGCGTGATTTAGAGTATATTTATTGTTAGGAATTGTCCTTTAAAATTTAGTTGTGTTGTCACTTTGATTATATCCGCTGCCATCGTGAATAATAGATACAGGAAAAAAATATCGGTACATTTAATGAACGCTGTATTATTACATGTAATTCATTATATTTCGCAATATGCGAAAAGAAAAATCAATAACAAAATATGTGCAGAACATCCCCTTGCGTTTAGTGAAATAGTTTACTTTGTTAATTGCAAGCTAAACCTTTACCATTAAAATATATATTTTTATGAATTTTAAAGCTATTTAATTCCTTTATATTATATTTTACAGTATGTAAGGAATATTTAGGTTACAAGTATAATCAAATCCGTTAGTGTTTGCAGTATTATAGTTTGTCTATACAAACTCTATTAGTATTATTTAGGAAGTATGTTCTTAACCAATTTCATCGTCATGTAAAAATATGATGCTAAATGCTCAGTCGTTAGTTATAGTTACCTTTTATTTAGATATTTATTTTTGGTAAAATATGTAACGTATTTTTTTACTATAATTGTCTGGCTAATTGAACCATAAAATCTACCTATCTGAAATGGTTCGAAAATTATAGCTAACAGGCCAGGAAATAAGAAAATACGAATGTTTATAAATTTTGAAGTAATAGATAGGTATATACAGGAATGTGGTGACATACAAGTCGGGTTTTGTGTTTTAGTGTAAACTAGGTTAGAACATACTTCGAAAATAACACCCTATGGTTTTTGCTACATTTTTAAAAATCTCTACCAAAATGTATTTTTACAATATTTATATTACAGCAAAATAAAATTGTAATCACTTCATGTTCATATAATTTTAGTTATGTATAATTTTTACGTGTATTATTTTCACATGAAGTAACTGTAGTATATTGAAGCCTAAGAATAAGCTGACCTAAGATCTATTATGATAATGTAAATTTGTATACAGATTTTTGTTTTAACATGATAGTATGCTCTTGTGGTTTTTGGCTCAAACAACTCTGAGTTTTATTATAAAATTTCATTTGCATTCGCTGGTAATGTAACACGAATGAAAAAAAAGAAATAATAAAAAAACAAAAGATTGTTTTTTCAGACATGACCTAGCGTCCGACCGAAACATGTTTTTTTTTCCGAAACCGAAACCGAAGGTTCGGTTTTGGCGCTAGTTTCGGCCGAAACCGAATCTTTTCGGTAAAAGACGTGTTAAAATCATTGAATAAAACGTCAGCGGGCCGTTCCTTAGACATATGACCTTAAAAATGAAAAACCTATTATTAGTGCAAGTGGTACAAAATAAAATAATATGAGTAATAAGATATGAAACAAGTGATAATTTAACCCAAATAAAAACGGAGACGCTTCTCTCGCTTTGTTCGCTCGGCCAATAATATCAGTTCCGGCATTGCAGCATTGCCGAAAGGTTCGGCCGAAACAGGATTTTAATGCAAAAACCTACCGAAACCGAAACTTCGGTCGGACACTACATGACACGCGTACTGTATTCAAAATGTTTACTGTTGGCAACTATTTGAACCAATAACCACAAAGTTTACTGTCACTTAATCACATGAGATTGTCCTGGCGTTAACGTACATTGTAAAGTCCCGGTGCTGCCCTCTGTTGCGCCATCATGATGCGATTTGTTACGCATCTGTAGCAGCACAGGTAGGCCAAACATCACTTAAACAGTATCCTCCTAAACGCTCTTCTGAAATCCTTGTTAAATATCGTATATATAACAGGATTTAAGACAGAATTCATGTATCCAAGCCAGAACGCTATCGCGAAAGCGCTGCCCGGGATAACGCAGTTCCTACACGCTGCTTTAAGGATGTATAAGAAGAAGAACGGAAGCCAGCAAGCGATAAAACTCCCCATGATTAACCCTAGTATCAAAGTCGCGCGTTTCTCCTTTTTTCTAGCTAATCTTCTCTTTTCCCGCTCCGGGTCTCTAGGTTTATGCTGCTTGGGTATCGCCGGCTCACACTCGCTCTTCTGCTGTTTTTTCTCCTGTCTTCTATTACTATCCGCTTTTTTCCCGAAGATGGGCTGGCATATGCGTAGTTTGAGCGGCTTGACGACCGCGCAGCGGGAGACCACGCCAGAATCTGAAGAAGAAGGGTCGAATTCAGAGACCATGTCGGTGTCTATGGCGACGCTGGGTGCTCTGCAGCGCTCCTGGCGCGGCTCACCGTTTACGGAGAGGGTGGAGCTACGGAGCTGGCAGGTCGCTAGCGGGTTGCGGGTCACTTGTGCTGATGTTACTACCTGGAACAATGTTGGAGGGGGTTTGAGATATAGACCAATATTTATTTCACAGCCGCTATTCAGAACAGAGTCATGGTTGCCCTCGAATGAGAGATCAAAGTTGTACTTTTCTTCGCTCATTTGAAGGCAACAATGATTATTTTCCTCAAAGATGGACAGCAGTATGTGCCATTCGGCAGCAAAATTTTATTTGTAAGATATTTCACGTTTTTTGCAGCCAACCTCATAGGCCGTGTGAAAAGCAACATGTGTCACACGATGGCAAAATTATCTTCGTCTTGGGTGTAAACACTTAAATCCCTCGCTACGCTCAAGAACGCGCTACGTTATTCTAGAATCTCTCGCTTCATTCAGGATTATATAACTATCGCCCTCGCCGTAAATATATCATTTTGCTCCGTTGAGACGAAATCTACTACATATTGCTTGTTTAGCCTAGCTCTCAGCCTCCGTACGATCTTGTTGATGGTGGAGGTTAAGCTATGATGGCACAGATTAGTCTTCGGATTACATCATTAGACTGACCACATTATATATATCGGTTCATATGCCTAAGTTAAACTGCTGCCTTTCTACGACAACAATACATGACGGGAATTATGGGCTTTTTTTATGCATTTACGTCTAAACACGAAATTACGAAGCATTTTGTATTCTGGACATGTATTCTGATGTGTCCAACCTGTAGCGAACGTTCGCCTGGACTTCATCTTAATACTAAACATTACCTCGACTGTATTAGTTCTCATGCTGAATGTCGATTCAAGGCAATGATTCTTTACCATTTCAATATCGATATCGTTTCCCCTTCTGATTTTACCCCTTATAAAAACCGGTAATAACCGTATCTATTTATCCACTTTCGATACCTTAATACTCGGTTACCGTCAACCAACGCAATTACCTAGTTCGGCTAAAGATTAATGATACTGAAGAGCTACTCCGAAATTCAAATTCCGAACTTCGTATCACGCCGTCCCTTTTTACTCATGTAGTGAAACACGAGAGTGAAAGGGACGGCACGTTACGAAGTTCGAAGTAGAGATGTAGTGCAAAATGATTTCCTTCGTACTTTATCGGAAAAGTTCGTATTTATCGTACTTTCTCAATTAGCTTCAGTACCCATCTTACAGCCGTAGTACCTTTGACACTTTGACATTTGACACTAAACAGTAAAGTCCCATAATAATGGATATGAAAACGTCACTCATTTAATACAATCATTGATTGACAGTTCGGGTGCCATCGTATTCAGATTGAGATCCGAGTTTTCCCGAAAGAAAATCATCTTGCAATACATCTGGTACAGTCAAGGGCAAAATATGTATACATTTTTGGACCTTATTTCAATGGAATAAGGTGAAAAAATGTATACATATTGGTGCTCTTGACTGTACTGGCCCTGTGTGTTGATGTTACCTTGAGCGTGTCTTTTCTCTCCTCCTGCGCCGGCAGCGTGTCGCCCGCTTCGCTCGTCGATATGTCGCTGGCGAGATCACACGTCACCGTGGGTATCTGCACTTGTTGCGTTTCTATCGTAGATATTTGACTTACTCTGAAACAAAATGACATATTGATTAATGAGATGAATTGAAACGTTTATTTGTGACACACATAACATAATAATAAACAAAGGTATGCGGACAAAAACGTCTGTGTCATGAAATGGATCCAACTTAGCAGCCATCGCTGATCTTTCGTTCGGACTATTAGGTAAAGACACGATAGGTGACACACACAACAAACAATAAATATAACCGTCGGCTGGCCCGTTCCCGAGTACAAGAAATCGACGGCCGTCGCGCGTCCGTCGATTTCTTGTACTAGAAAACGGGCCGGCCCGGACACAGAACGGTCTAGCGTGAATCATCCTTAAATGCTTTATGGGAAATGCCTGAAATAAATGTTTTGAATTGAATTGAATAAACAATCACACAGTTTTCAAACAATTTTCAACGATCTAATAGCGAAGAGTCTCGATAAAATTTTTAAGAGATCAGATAATGATATACTCGTAAAAGGCGATACTCCTGGACACGGCGCTGATAGTCAGGAGTCTCTCCTCGTCGCCCTAAGTTTTAATAATGATTTTTAGGGTTCCGTACCTCGAAAGGAAAAAACGGAACCCTTATAGGATCACTTTGTTGTCCGTCCGTCCGTCTGTCTGTCTGTCAAGACCCTTTTTCTCAGAAACGCGTAGAGGTATCAAGCTGGAATTTATATCAAATATCTACAAGGTCTACTGTCCCTTGGAGCTGTGAAAAAATCAAACTTCTAAGCCAACGCAATCAAAAGATGCAGCCGTTTATGCCGCAACACACGACACTTGCAAGGGAATGAAAACCTACAGGGTAGGTACTTCCCGTGAACTCAGAATCCTGAAAATTGGTACGAAGCAACGTCTTATAGCACAGATAAAGGAAAAATTGCGAAATTCGTAAATTTTTAGTTACATAATATAATAAAAATATTTTTAATAATTTTAATTTTTTTACTTGGACCATAACTATGACTCGATTGTCGTGATGGGTGAACTTTTACTTATATACCTACAGGTTTGTACGGAACCCTCGGTGCGCGAGTCCGACTCGCACTTGGCCGGTTTTTTGTTTTGTAAATTATAGTTCAATTTTTTACTTTATTACAGTAATGTAAAAAACCTATCCGAATATTAAAAATAAATAAAGAACACTAATTTCTCATCGAAATTATATAAATTATAAGAACTCAGTGTCATTTCCTAACACTTAAACATTTAAGGACGTAACTATCTATTACCTAAACTTTCCTTGTTGGTGGCGGAGTACAGTTCTAATCGGATACCAGACTGTTTGAATCAGGATAAAGTTTTAAATCAATTCAAAGGAACTTCGGTTTAGTATTGAATTGAAGCAACGAAGCTGTTTTTGAACTACCGATATCGAACTTCATCTTGGACTAGCGGACGATGAAAGAGATATTGATAATTAGTGAAGTGACTAGTTACAGTAATCTTGTAGATAACCAGAGCTTCTATCCTTCTAGGTAATGTAATTTATATGATTCCATATCCAAAGGTGTCAACGGCCGGATCATTGACAGAAAAGGACATGTTCGGGAACTTTACTTTTCTCCTTAATTATCTCCGAGATACGGGGATATCAAAGGGTTTCCATATGAACTTATATATATTGAGTTGAATCTTCGTTATTCGACTCAAGTCCTTTTGAGAAACACCTAAAGTTAAAAAAAAATACTACAAATGATACCTACGAAAGCTAGATTTTTTTCTAAAGCTAAGTTTTGACTACTGGACTCGATGACACTGGAAAAAGCACTCGAATCGGAAGAGTGGGAAAATGCTGTGGGAAGACGGAGTGGAAAGAAGAGTGGGAAACTTGAGTTTATTTTGTGAACATTTTGGAGGGAAAAATTGAAGGAAGAAGGGGTAGAAGTAGACCCAGATTGACGTGGTTCAGCCAAATGAAGGAGGCATTGGTGCCGCGTCGTATGTTATGAGGCTAAAAGACTGAAAAAGAACCGGGAAGACTGGTGATCACTCCACCGCCGGCAAGAGCGTGGAGCGACGCCGAACTGCCGCGCGCGCCGCGCGCTCGCGTGCAGTGTGTGACGCGAGGCCGTCGCTATAACACCTCATGATTAAGGACCACGTATTGGTCCGAAACATTTCGAGCGATATTCGACGTTAAAGACGTGAGTGACCCGTTTATTATATTTCAATAAGAGCGTAGCTCTTAAGTTTAATGAATGCTGCTACTAATAAGTGAGGGTAACATGAATTTTACCTATTATTAGAATTACTATCCACGCCCTGCGGCATCGGTATTGAAGGCGTGGGCGGCATTGGCCTCGTGCCCTTTGGCGGATTGCTGAAACTCGTCTGCTGCTCGTTCTGAAACATACACATGAAAGCGTTAGCGTAGTCAAAGTCAAAGTTATTTAAAGGTGCATTGGGGTAAAATCGACAATAGGGTAATTTTGAAAATGGCAAATATACTTAACTTTAAGCGAGGTAGGACACAGCAAAATGTCATCTTGCTGGAATTTGGAGCAGCCCAACTAGGGACGTACCTCCGCCTTGCAGAAGACCACAGCCATAATAACATTACTTACTATACAGGTATATAGTGTTGTGTTCCTGGAGGTGAGCAAGGTTGCCAGAGCTCCCAAAGATGCACTGTGTCGATAGCGAGGAATCTAAATTTGTCCTGCTGCCACATTGAACCCTTAAATTTAAATGACAGCATGTAAAATAAAGCCGTATACTCACAGGCCTTGGCCTCGGATTTTTCCTGATGCCCCGTCTCGCTCTGGCCTTGGCCGCATAGTATATTCGGATGTACACGAACACCATTATGCAGGAGGGGATGTAGAAGCTGCCCAGTGCAGAATAAACCACGTAGCCGATGTCGTCCGACACCTGAGGACAAAGTAGTTACGGGTTAGGAGACTTTACCGTAGAAAGATCAGACTTACCAGAGTTTTGGTTATGGAGAATCCAAATTAAAGGAAAATATAAAAAAATAGGATCTGTATGGTGTGTGGCGGTGTAATTGGTGTATGTGTGTATTACTGGCTCCAGTCTTATTGTTATTCATTTCAAGGACACCCCAAAGACCGATAATTCTCTTCAAAGCAACGAGAATTTCGACCACAAAACTAACACGTCTTCTGCTATTATCTTATTTTTATCAAAACAATACCTTTGAAACTCATAGCTGAATCCATACAAAACTGAAGATTATACTCAATTGTAAACAAAATTGAATTCATGTTTAAAAGACCTCTCGGTCCTCCAAATATCGATTCTGCTCGAAATTGGTGCATAACAGAAAAGTAAAGAAAAAATCTCTAACAGTACCGAAGTAAACGTGTTTGACCCACATCATCTTCAAAGCAACACAAATATTCCCAATCACAAATCCAAGTCTTATGGTAACCGTTATATCACAAAAACAATACCTTTGAATAAGGTAAATGCGCACAAAAGGAGGCCATACTAATCGACAATGCTGATATATTCACGTGTCTAACGCGATGATTGAAAATTGCCTCCTGAAGGGGCTCGAACGGTGAAAAATTGGCGAGAAGTTGCCAAGTTTACTCGTTAAGTAGACATTGACAAATTGAACGGAGACTTTTCATACAGGCGGGAATTATAAAAGTAAATTAGGGGAACGTCTGTCTTTTTTTCTCGGTTACTTTTATCACTAGCTGTCAGATGGAGAATTAATTCTTTAGGTATAGTTTATTCATATTGTTGCCAGGTTAATATATCACGTTAACCGCGTTTGATGTATCTCCCACACGGGACAGGTATAGCTTAGTGTGTGTGTATAAATGTAATAGATTCTGTAATAGTGCTTCTGAAGCCGCAAGCGTCCATAGGCTACGGTGTCTGTTTACCA
The DNA here is from genome assembly GCA_951800055.1 of Cenopis cana. Classification (NCBI taxonomy): domain Eukaryota; kingdom Metazoa; phylum Arthropoda; class Insecta; order Lepidoptera; family Tortricidae; genus Cenopis; species Cenopis cana. Next base: position 13,362,423 of record OX637493.1, on the reverse strand, counting down.
TCATCAGGCAGGCCGTAAGCTTGGCTGCCACCGTTATTGTACAAAATACTAACTTTTTGGACGTTTTATAAAAAAAATGCATTTCGATTTTTTCGGACACCTCTCACGATGTCCTTGGGATTACCTGGAGAGAAATATGGGAAAGGGCCAGAGATTCCGGGGCAGACCACCCGCTATATGTTGCACCAAAATCACTGCACCCTGCAACTACATCTGCACGAGGCCATCCATAAGGCAGGAGACAGGAGCATATGGAGGAGTCTGGTCAGCAAGAATAGGACATGATGTCACGGTTCTCAGCATTGGGGGACCGACTGATGATGACGATAAAAAATGGTTATCGCATTACCATTTATCAGTCAGTTATTTAGCATAAGACTCTGCCGTACCAAACTAGGCTTTCACTCGTCGGTGCCCTGTCTGTCGCGCCTATACAATCAACTGAGCAACGATTTAGACCGCCTGCTGGACATACTTCACGAGTTTACATTGATTTAAAACGAAAGTGCTGTCGATTATAGGTTGTAGTGCCTTAGTAACCTATACTATAGCCATATAGTGCGCGCCATCGACGAAGGCGCACCCCTCCACAGCCGAAGCCGTGCAACTGCGCACAGATTAGTATGAGATTCGCACGATTCTGTACGTCATTAGATTTTGGACCCACTTATTCCTAAGTAACTTATTAGTTCAGATTTTGAGCATATTACTATTAACTGTAATGTTGTCCCTTTGATGTAATGTCTTTTTCTTATATAGTTTTTGTATTATAAAGTTGACGCTTCCTGTAATGCATGCTGTGTTCACCTGTAGTTGGTGGCGCAATTAAATTTAAGCTCCGTGTATTTCGTTGTAGTTCTAATTAAATGGTGATCCCAGACAAATTTAAAAAAAAAAACAAAAAAAAAAACCACTCCGCTGCCGCTAGTAACTTGCGCTGCCAATATTCTTATTTTGACCCAGTCTATTCTATTGTAAGAATTAATCATTGGGTCCATTGTCCACGCTCAATGGCGGACATCGCTTTGTTGCCGGTTGAGATATCAGCCCGAACATACATAAGACCGACAAAAGAATGTGAATATGGATATACTCGTATGTGCATTTACATATCTAAGGAGGTAAAATAAAGAATAGCTGAGATGACAGATGGTTAAATTGTAACAACGGAAAGATAGGGTGATAGGGTTTTTGTACTTTAGTAATGATGTTATCCGTCAAATTTTAACCATAAAGAATGCTAGGTAAGTATACTAGGAAGGTTGTCTGGAAGAGATCGCTTTTTAGCGATAAGCTTGTTGTCTACCATCAACATGTTTAGTTTTAAGCCCAACTTCTATGTAATTTTTGGTGAACAATAAAGAACATTTGTATTGTATTGTATTGTATTGTATTGTATACTAGAATACGAGTACGGCTCTTGGATGCCCATCCTAGATCCTAGATCCTGGATATAATCACGGTGCTATATTTATATTTATAATTAATATTTATGTTGTATCAATATTTGTATTATTTAGGGTATCCATTTTTAATAATAGTACATTACTTACCAAGGGCGATAAAACAAAGAATGTCATAGATCGCAGGTATTTTACGCCCGAGCCGAAGGCAAGGGCGATAAATATGCGATCTGAGGCTTTCTTTATTATCGCCCGTGGTAAGTACAAAATTTTATGTCACCCCATGGCCAGGAAGTGGGTTTTTTCGCGCGCGGAGCGTGCGATAATGGCCACTTTATGGCCAGGTGTGACATAAAATCATTTATGTTACACCTGATATTTATCGCCCTTGCCTTCGGCTCGGGCGTAAAATACCTGCGATCTGAGACATTCTTTGTTTTATCGCCCTTGGTAAGTAATGTACTATTATACCTCTAAACGCCAACGCCAGAGCAGCAAAAGTTTTACATTCAGCTAAGGAGCAACTAAAATGGTCGCTGCTGAAATGAAAAACGAGAAACATTGTATAAATTTATTTTGATCTACGTAAGTTCAATTACTGGGCACCTAATGTCCTGATTTTATATCAATGGCGGTGAAAAGGTTAAATTCAATTGGTAAACTATTATACCTATGTAAAAAAAAGTAAGTACTTATTCTGTTGGTTTCTTTTTTACTTTTTTCGTTATTAAAAAAGAAGTTAATGCTTAAGGAGTTGTGCGATATTCGGTGTGGCCTATGGACGCTTTTATACCGTAGACGTTCGCAGCACGGTAAAACTCTATGTTTTCATTCGTAATTAGTCTAAAAGTAGCCTTTGGTCCACTTATAAATCACACCATAGAATTTTATGTTTTACCGTGCCGTGGCCGTCGACGATAAAATATAAAAGCGTCCAATGACCATCCATGACTCTGACAACTAGACCTAAACCAGAATATTATCATGACACAAACGTGTTATTGAGCCAAAATGGCATTTTGTAATTGTCCGATAAAGGTGTTCGCACACTATATCAACTCCACGCCACTGCGGCAGCACCTCTACTCACACTCTCGATGAGTAGTCAACTAGTTGATCCACCCAATGGTCACTAATGGACAACGCGGTGTCAACGAGTGGACAATGCGGTGTCAACGAGTGGGCAACGTAGTGTCAAGTGTGGGGAAGGCACGGGGCGGACGGGTGGGCTGGCAAATGGTTGCCCGTCACGCGTCAGTGGCAAACGCATAGTCGTTGCGGGGACGACGTGTGGTCAATGCGTGGCAAACGTGTCGGAGTTGACCTTAGTGTAGGTACGACGCGTAGACCATACGTCGTACACTACTACAATATATATTTTTTGAAATTAAACCTAGAAAATAGGACATAGGGCTTAAATTTCAATATTTGGCATAGAATCGAATCGCCGTGGAGTTGATATAGTGTGCGAAGACTGCTCTGACTTCCATTTGGATTGTTCACACAGTATAGGCATTTTATTTATTTTAAAGAGTTTAAAATATTAAAAGCCGAAAATGAAATTCCAGCCGACGAAACGTAACGACGCTTCTTAAACATCTAATTTGCAGTTTAGGAAACTGACTCATTTTACGGAACAATTATATTAATGTTCACCATTGTTAGGCTTGGGAGGTAGCGTGGTGGATAGAAGATTGAGCGTTTTCAATCACCAACGTAATGTTCTTGTTACACGTGTCTACAATAAAGCAAAATACATGCAGAATGTATCCACAACGCAGGTTTCGTCCAAATCATAACATAGTAAGAATCCGCAAATAAACTTCGTCAAAATTTCCAATTGTACATAATCCGCAACATGCTTCGTCAGTCCACCTAAAAAAAATTACAATTTAAAAAATAAATAAAGGGGGGCGCGCTACAACAGATCCCCAGTACGGCAGGTACCCGAAGGAAATGTGCCAAATATACTAGCAGCGTTCCCCCGCTGTACTGCCAGCGATATTTGCTGCACTAGAAAAGAACCTGACCTAGGATCACAACCTCTTTCCCTCAGCCGCTGCCCCAACCTCCTAACAAAAACTTTTGCCTTTGAGCCCCATGGACCACCCGTTTCAACCGCTACAGGTACAAATTCGTACCGTGTGGTTCGTCTAGGTCGTTCGTCATGTAGTTTAATTTGTTATTATACCTTACTTCGTGACAGCTGGACAGACGAACTAGCAAAAATTTACACAAAAAATGGAGATCAAAAATAATATGTGTATAATTGCCATATACGTTGTGCGGTGAGCAAGTCACTAGTAGGTAAACGCTTTCCCCAGAATGCAGCCTTTCTTCATACCTACTCAGACTCAGTCATTTAATTATAGCCTAATCTTCGTATTACGACATTTTTGAAATGAAACATTGTAAAAAAGTTTTCTAATGTGGACTTTTATACCTAGTTTCGTAAACTACCTTTAAATATTGGAGCTATCATTAATTTTATTGCGAAAAATGCCATTATTTTCAGTTCATGCTTTTAATCCCGCTTCGCTCCTAATATTTTAATAAACTGACAAGATGTTGATATGTAATTTTCAAGCGAAATGACATATAATAGGTCCATTTATTACACAAAAAACACATAATATAGAAAAGAAACAAAACAAGAATAGATCTAACAACTACTTAAACCTAACCTAAACTAAATACTTAAATTGTAAGGGCATGCATCGCCCAAGTCGCTGCCACTGGGAAGGGTTCCCATAAGGCTGGCTGCGTTGCCTCGCTGAATGGCAATTCCGATTCGCTGAGCGAGGAACGAGCCAGCCCTACGGTCACCTGAGGACCGGATAAGCAAATAACTTAATCTTTTAATAGGTATATTAAAAAATAACATGGAATTATCGTCAGTCAAATCGTCTTTTTAAATATCAATATTAAACGTGTTTTTCATTATAAAATTACATTTTAATCCGCTATAAAAAGGTGCAAAATCTTACAAAACAACTGCAGCTGACACGGAACCCGAATTAAAGCGAACGAGTCGATCTCATTTCCACGCGGATATTAAGACTGTGTAAAGGAAATTAAATTTTAAGACTTTGGAATAAATACCCATTTCCCTGAGCTTGTGCCCAGCTGTGGGATAATTTCGCGAAGAATTAGAGATAGGTACTTTTTATTGAAATATTGTACACTGAGCGAAAAAAATACTAATTATTAGTTAGTTTTAGTGAATCCCAAGACAATGAGATTATAAATACTAACGGTGTTACAAAACAGTTTAGTTGTTACAAGGGCAATTTTTTTGGTATTAGTAAATAACTAACCTAAGACAGTTCTTAGTGTGGATCTTTAAAAAACTACAGATAAACTTGAAATCATTTCAGTTGAATGAATTGCACCAAAGCGCTAGGAGCGCTCGTGGCCCAGCGGCGCCTGCGTACCGCTTGCGGTATCTAAGGTTAAGCAACGTGGGCAGCGGTCAGGACTTGGATGGGTGACCGCTTTGAGTGGTTACTAACTGAGCGCTCCCGTGCTTTGGAAGGCACGTTAAGCCGTTGATCCCGGTTGCTGTCTATGGCAGCAGTCGTTAAGCCAAGATGGAGGCCTTCGGGCGGCTTGAGAACTTCTAACAGTCAAGTTGCCCACTCACTTGACAAAGCCTAATCCCAATAAGGTCTAGTTTCCCCTCGGGGTTGGTAGGTCAGATGGCAGTCGCTTCCGTAAAAAGTAGTGCCTACGCCAAATCTTGGGATTTGGTAGCGGACCCAAGGCATCCTTCAGGATGCAACTGTACTGGGATAACGCTAGGAGGATGATGAATTGCACCAAAGCGATTCCTTTAAAAAGCTACTTTACCGTTCAAACAATAAGGTTCTAAATCCAATAATATTTTAATAGAAATACGTTCAACACAAAGAATTTCAACCATAACTGAAAACGCTTGAACTGAAAACGACTTCTCCTTAGTTTAATAATCTGCCGATAAAAATCTGTAAATCGCAATCCTATAATAAAGCGACCACATCAGTTTAAACAAATGTCGACTTTACATCATCAGTAGTAAGGCTTAAATTGCAACCACTCCAATGTTAGCCGGTAAATTAGAAGTGCTAAATCTTTACGATGATGTAAACCGAGCTTCGTAAAAATCCTTTTTTAATCTCAAGTATTTTGGAAGTAAAATCTGATTCCCACCAACAAGAATCCTAAACCAGTCGTTCTAATTCAAACCCTAATTTTAACACCTTAAGTTCGCTTTTCGAATGAAGCGGTCAATTTATTTGAAATCATAATTTAATTTTAAAGAAAATCGAACTGTATTGTCATAGTTTTAAGGTCGAATTTCGTTTACAAGTTTGCGTTCACTGTTGAAGCTGAAATTCGTTATTTTCAATGGACCGTGCTCAGTACGTGATGTCCGTTTGGGCAGGAATTACTTTTTGTATTCGTTCGTTGCGCGTAATTGCGGCTGAAGATGATTTGAGCAATTATTACGCGACATTTGGCCTTTGGTAGTCGTTGAAATAATTTACAAGCTTTTTAAAAGATTTTTTTTAATTAAAAATGGGACTGCTCTTGTTCAGCCACCTAGCCAGGGGACGATAAGGCCGATCGTATAAGGATTCGATCCTAGCAAGAGTAGCAAGTGGGAAGTGCGGTATCATAATGAAGCATTTGAAGAGACGGTTGACAGCGATACGACAATGATTTTAAGACTATTGTTGGGGTAAACAGGCCGAGTGCCGATAAATTAGTATTAATATTAACTAGATATTAAATTTAGATCGTAATAATTAGCTTTAGAGGGCTTCCTCTTTGTTTTATTTCTTGATTTTAAAAATCCATTTTTAGCATTATGTCTCGACTAAATATAAATGAATTATCGTTATTACATTTTCTATGCTTTTAATATTTTAAATACGGTTTCAAAAATATATAAAATGTATGTATTTAAAACGAAAATTGCGAAATAAAATCATAATTCTAAAAATTTTAAACACGACTGCACTAAAAAGATAATAAAAACAAGTTTCAAAGTAAATAACTCAAGGAAATCTATTTTGTTTGCATTCGGGGGACCTACTATCACAGAATATGTAATAAGGAGCTAATACGATGCCATATAGATACACATATACACAGATAGTTACTTATAATACCACTTTTTTCGTAGCGCGATTGGGGTTAAAAATAACACCACGCTACTGAATTTCGGTCTTCATCCCACAGGGACATATCATTAGATCATAACCACATTTAATGGCCTTACTTTAGCCAAGATAATATTCATAAAGAGCGCAAACTCTTTTAACATTTTAGAGAAAAAAATTGGCACTAGCACCGACTTTAATGTCACGTAGGAGATGTAATTCACGGACCTTACAAGCTTCTTGGCTTAAGTCGGTTAAAAAAGCTGGCAAGCGACAGATCTGGTTCATTATTTACAGTCAGAGGAACTTGGGTAAGAAAGTTGGCAAATGTTAGACATACCTAATTTAATGTCAAAGCGTTTTAAAATACGTAAGTAAGGTACCTTAAGGGTCCTTATCGGTTGAAAAATGCTCATCCAATTTAGGTCATTTTCCGTTTCGTTGACACGTATCTTGATCTCAATGTTACTATCATCAAGAACAGGACAATTGCAACTTAATGTCATTAAAAATGTATTTTTTGGATTTTTCATTCAGGAATATCGTCTCAAATATGGTGGTGGTAAATATGGTAATAAAATGGGCACACTTTTTATCGAATTTCCTTTAAAACCGACCCGTTATTATTGCTCCTCTCCTAAAGCGGCAATTACACTTCGTCGTTCACTTAATGCGGCCGCCGAATTGATTTTAAACTACTTAGGTGAACGAACGTCATCTTTACACTAGTAGTTTAAGAGCCGGTGACACTGAACCTAGTATGATAAGATTCCCAGATGGCATATATATAATTAGGTGCGTCATTAGTCGGGGAACACGAAACGGCGATGCTGCAATGCGAAAAACCTGGCGAAGCCATTGAAAATTAAAATTGAAAAATGATGAAAAATCCGGTTTCTAGTATGATAAGATTCCCAAGTTTCGTTTGTTCCTCGAAATAGGGGAGGGGTAGGACTATACGATAGTGCAGTGCTGCAAGCCCTCCTGACTGGCCTTGTCAGTGGCAGCAGTATGATAAGCGACCACTTTTCTGAGGTATCTAGTATGATCGGATTCCTGAAAAAAACAGGGCTCATCTGAAAGATCAGCACTTTCTGTGTAAGAAAAACCACTGCTGCATTTTCTAAACAGTGGAGAAGGTGGTTGCTGCAGCGATTAAAGGAGCCGACAACACTGAACCTATTTCGATAGATTCCCAGATAATATATATATAATTAGTCGCGGCAATAATGGGAGTACACGAAATGGCGATGCTGCAAAGCAAATGAGCACACAAACCTATTAAAAATCAAATTTAAAAAAATAAAAAATAAACGTTTAACTTTTTACGTTAAACGTTTTTCTTACACAGAAAGTGCTGATCTTTCAGATGAGCCCTGTTTTTTTCAGGAATCCGATCATACTAGATACCTCAGAAAAGTGGTCGCTTATCATACTGCTGCCACTGACAAGGCCAGTCAGGAGGGCTTGCAGCACTGCACTATCGTATAGTCCTACCCCTCCCCTGTTTCGAGGAACAAACGAAACTTGGGAATCTTATCATACTAGAAACCGTTTATTTTTTATTTTTTTAAATTTGATTTTTAATAGGTTTGTGTGCTCATTTGCTTTGCAGCATCGCCATTTCGTGTACTCCCATTATTGCCGCGACTAATTATATATATATCATCTGGGAATCTATCGAAATAGGTTCAGTGTTGTCGGCTCCTTTAATCGCTGCAGCAACCACCTTCTCCACTGTTTGGAAAATGCAGCAGTGGTTTTTCTTACACAGAAAGTGCTGATCTTTCAGGTTAGCCCGGTTTTTTTCAGGAATCCGATCATACTAGATACCTCAGAAAAGTGGTCGCTTAACATACTGCTGCCACTGACAAGGCCAGTCAGGAGGGCTTGCAGCACTGCACTATCGTATAGTCCTACCCCTCCCCTGTTTCGAGGAACAAACGAAACTTGGGAATCTTATCATACTAGAAACCGGATTTTTCATCATTTTTCAATTTTAATTTTCAATGGCTTCGCCAGGTTTTCCGCATTGCAGCATCGCCGTTTCGTGTTCCCCGACTAATGACGCACCTAATTATATATATGCCATCTGGGAATCTTATCATACTAGGTTCAGTGTCACCGGCTCTTCTACTATAGTCTGTCCGCCCACTACGGCGACGAGGCAGCTGTCGATCGCCGAATGCGGCCGACTAACGTCCCAAGCAGCACATTAGTGCATTTTGCAGCTTATCTTATAGCTTTATGTTCTAAATGAGTGGTTTAACGGTGTTTGATAAAACTTATAGCTTTAAACACAACTCAGAATTGTATATGAGTTCATCCTGTCACTTGTAGTTGGGTAAAGTCGATTTTGCTACTTACAGTTGCATGCAGGTTTTAATTGTCACTGAATAAGAAGCAATAGTGCTATATAAGGCCCTAAAGTCACTTATAAGCAACTTTTATATATAAGTGGGAACATACCCTTATTTGGAACTTTTAATTCCAAATGACTAGTATAATAGAGTAGTATATCACCAATAGTGGCTAAAGAGATAATTTTACAGCCCTTTTGGAACCTGAAGTGATTGCAACTTTAAGGCCTAAAAGTACTCTTATTGCCACTCCAACGCATAATTAAGTGTCAATAGGGGGTTCTTGAAATCCAAAAGCAGTTATTTTCACTTATTTCAAACCACTAACGCTCTAACAGTTCCAGGTTATAATAAAATTGTGTCAAGAATAATTGATTACAAATTCAAGGGTTCCGCGTACAAAATAAGTGTAACCGTAACCTGACATTAGTTGTTTTATGCACATTTGACGTATGAAAAGTGTTGCATTTGAGTTAATAAGCGAAAGTTACAGAACGATACAATCAAATTCCAGGGACAGTTGATGCCTCGTAACAACAAATTCGAGTGCACGTCGCAATGATAGGGATATACTGTATAATCAAACTTGCTTAGATTAGTTCTCCTTAAATTAATTTAAATGCATTCCATAAGCCCGCAAAAGGCTATCTCTTGCACCTTGTATTAATTTCTCTACCTCTACTGTAGTATCATACATCATAATCAATTATTTGCTGTCACATAGTCGTACCTAAATACTAATAATAATAAATATGCTTTATTGCACCAAAAGAATTTACAAAAATAAATTATTCAAAGATAATCCTTAAAGCTAATGGGTAACAACAGGCGGTCTTATCGCTATAGAGCGATTTCTTTTCTTGCTTACAACAACAACTTGGGATTTTGAAGCAGTATTGAGGACTCCTAATTCACGAGCACTGGGTGATCTACAAAAGAGCAAATAATTAGTATTTATTGGTAATAGCATTCACTGCTTTGCCACTCGCAAGATACAAATAAGTGATTTTCAGACCTGATAGTTCCAATTAGAAAACAAATAAGTGAAAATAAACACTGTAAGATCTTTTTTGTTTCGCCATGTTAACAAATTGGAGTCCTTGAAAATGAATTATTTTAAACAGAATTTTATCATACTGACGCATAATCACAGACTTGTGATAGTTGTGACGATGTTACTTTAACATTGTACGTAACCCACAATCATTAGGTCAGGTTTTTAGCAGTTTTATTTTTTATCAGTATCAATTCCTTATTTGATTTAGCACTCTCTTTTTTAATATTCCTGATCAAATCAAAGGCGCATCGAAATTTACAAAGAAACTATACTATAGTTTCACGATAAAAAAACATTCGCAAGAATTTCGTGATATTTCAATGCCTGTATAACGTGAAGTTTAATCACTTCACCAAACAGATGTACAAATCCCAAATTATAACATGGCAGATCACATTACCTTTTAACAAACACATAGTCTTAATTGTTGCCACTACGCCACTCAAAAGGAACTTTGGCGTCGCATTTATCACTCATTGACCGAACTGAAATTATTCATTCGTTCACTGCGCATAACTTTCACCCATAGTTCTAATTGCCACTTAAGGTAATCGTGAGATCTCTTATGGATTCAATTTAGAACCACAAATAGGCTGCAATTTTTCTCCCCGTGGTTCTATATTGGTTGCCTAAGGGTTCTTTCCACCTATATAGAACTTAGTGCTGGGTATATATTTCACTTAAGTATCTAAATAGATATGCTATACGAGCTATTTCCCACCAGTTGTGCTACTTGGGGTGCTCGTTACACTTTCGCGATCGTCGCATGCAGCATGCGGCGAACGACGAAGTGTAATTACCCCATAAGTGTTATATTACGAATATTCCGCCACCGTTAAAAGCGCCAACGGTAAATAGACGGCCAACCTAACAATGTTTACCCATAGAAGGGACGATTAAGCGCCGTTTTTAATGGGCAAACCGCCCTTTTCAAAATGGAAATCCCTTACAAACAGTAAATAGTGCCTGGCTTAGTGGATGGAATTAAAACGGGACCATATTAAATGTAAACATTATCTGGGTTGGGGAAATTTATGCCGTAGCTAATGTAGGGAGCCCGGTCTATTTGGATTTGTTCGGTAAAACTAATAAATGTGACGGTGCATTGACGATGCCTTTGGAACGTAGAAAGAGGATCTATAGAAGGAGGGTTAGCGAATCACACACAGGGACGGAGATAATGTGACAGTTTCTTCTGGGGTTACCACAAAAAGAATAATCTCCCCATTTTTACTGACAAGTAGGTTTTTAATTATTCAGCATCTTCAAAATAAACTCTTAGTAAATATTAGCGGACAAACACAAAACATCCGATATCCTCCCAATTACGATATAAAAATGTTTACTAATTTTATGTCACACCTGGCCATAAAGTGGCCATTATCGCACGCTCCGCGCGCGAAAAAACCCACTTCCTGGCCAGGGGGTGACATAAAATTTTGTACTTACCACGGGCGATAATAAAGAAAGCCTCAGATCGCATATTTATCGCCCTTGCCTTCGGCTCGGGCGTAAAATACCTGCGATCTGAGCCATTCTTTGTTTTATCGCCCTTGGTAAGTAATGTACTATAATACCTACATTACAGTTAACAAAATCACGATTAGATTAAAACGTCTTAGTTATTCAGCCATTATAATAATGAAATTCACAGTAGTATTCTAATCGCGTCAGGATTCAATTTTTAATCTGTTATTTTTAACGTTCGAGCCGGTCTGATTTACCCAATATTATGGGTAACATATTTTTTTATACTCTGGCCACTGGTTCATCGATGACACTTTATTGGTGGCACCGGCTGGTGGCAGACAAATGCTGCCTTATACGCGATGAGGGACAGAAGATATGACGTTGTATCTCGTTCCCACGTGTGTTATTGTCTATGCTTACATCTCCTTCACACACCTTTGTATGTGTGTATCACCAGCTCCATCTTTATACTTACTTCATGCTTTGGAATGAGTTTAGGATGGAGACGGCATCACATTTTACGTAAATTTTTCAGTTACCGTTTCTTCACAGCGCACAATAACCGAACAAAATATTGAAAAATGTATCGCATGCATCTTTCAAGTTGCGAGCGTCTATAGGCTACGGTGTCAGCTTACCATCAGGTGGACCTCACGCTTGTTGTATTGTATTGCCACCGTCGTTGTATCATAAATATCATAATTCATAAAAAAAATGTTACAATCTAACCCCTTATTCATAAACGTCCATCAAACCTATATTAAGGGGAGGTATCCCCAACGCAAATGTCCCGCTCTAACACGCGTGAGTTTACAATTAACCATCCCGCTCTCTACGCAAGCTCTGCGCGCAGTTTTGTAAATATTTAGCTATAGTCATTAAGCCAATCATTTTATCAAAGCAAACCCTGCGAATTTGTCTATAACTATTTACGATCTTTAATTGAGTACAAAAATTAAATGTTAAATATCAGTAATATAGCCGTAGTATTGAAAATACATTCCAAAAAGGGGTAACTTCGCGATTTTTTTCTATCGAGTGAAATTCATCAGGTCATGTAACTGACTGCGATTTTGACTAGACAAGATCCTTATGTAACACATATATTTTTTTTAGATTTTTAGACACTATATTCTATGTCTCAGATGGTTTTAAAAAACTCAAAAGTGGTAATACACGGCCTTAAGGCTTTCTTATTGCAGCGAAACTACAAACGCGACACAAAAAATCCGCTAGGCGGCGCAACATTATCGTAATTCTCCCCAGTAACAAACACAATTACATTTTACACACACTATCTCACTTTACTGTGACAGGTCACTGACCTCGTTTTTTTAATGATTGCTGTAACTTAGAATTTGAATATGTGACAGACCTTCTTTGTCAAATTAACCAGAATAAGCCAGAGTGGCGCACGTGATAATTAGGTTGTCAACCATTTAAATTTAGAACAGATTGTTATGACATTCACGCAAAAGAGACTTGTCATTGCATATCTCTGTCTCTGTTGCGCAGTTTTGACAGATTTCACTTAACTAAATAAGGGCTAAATTTTATCACGACTCGACACAAAAAGTCAAAGTTGCAAGCCACAAATAAGTAGCTTAATTTCAACCACTAAGCCAAGTACATTGTGGTGTAATTAGTAATCGCTTGCTCTCTAAAGCACAGGTCACAGGTTCGAATCTCAGGCAAGAGCAAGTTTTTTTTTGTGTTTTAAATAAATAAATAAGATTAGAAAGAGATTCAACATAAATATTTTGCCCTGCTAATAAAAGCTTACAACTTTATTTATTAGTTCTTTATTATTCTTTATTTATCGTATGGCCTTTATTTCGAACCGTGAGATCTTCGAGAAGACAGTACGGTTCATAAATCCATCTTAAATAAAATTCAAGATTTATTATATAATTTATTATAAACATAAAACCTAAGACTGAGGGATTATAATGCGTGCAACCACAGTGCGTCTTTAACAGTTTGTAGCCTGTCTCTCAATAAGCTGAGAAGACGTTGATAATTATGTCAGTTCCCCGCATTTCCTCCCATATTTCATTGCAGTATCTATTGCTTGAATTGCTTCTTTGGTTCTTTCATGGCGATGATCCCACTGTTGAACCATTAAACCCCAAAGATTCTCAATCGGGTTCGAATTTCAGGCGATGGCATTACATCATTACATTTATGCCTGGATGTAGCTGTAGAGTAAACCATTCCCAAGTGACAATACAATACAATACAAATATTCTTTATTGTTCACCAAATAATGTACACTAAAAACAAATAACAGAAACAAATTTCACAATGGTAGACAACAGGCGGTCTTATCGCTAACAAGCGATCTCTTCCAGACAACCTTTGGGTAGTGGAAACGATGCAAGAAAAGTTAAAACTTGAGTAGGTGAAACAGCAAAATAGAGTATGAACAACCTAAAATAATAATTATGACTATGAGAAGCATAAACTTACATAAATACATAGATATGTAAACTTACATACACATAAATACAATAATTAAATATTAAAGAAGCTGTCGCAACAGTCTGATAAAAACAGCACACATAAAGACAGAACCTACGAGTAATTACGGGTGAGATAAATAGTACTCCTTTAACATGCTTTTGAAAACGGGAAGAGACTTAGCACGTCTAATTTCGGTAGGCAAAGAATTCCACAACCGAACTGCTCGGAAGGTAAAAGAACTGTGACCCGTGCTGTATGGGGCAATTATCTTGAATAAAGTCAGGAAAGTCAGTAGAACAATTTGCAGCATCACTTCGTCCAGTAAATTCACGTAAACATTTGCGCATGATGTGGCTATGAAGTGAAGTTCACCGAAGCCGCTGATCATAGATCTGAGACCGCGACGCCGTCACCAGATATCCTCCCCCACATACTAGCCGTAAGCGGCCAGAATTCCTCAGAGCTTTGGGCCCTTTCTATTTCAGATATTATCCGAGGCGTCTTTTCATTTAAATTTGTATTATTCTTTTTTTATCGTTTACGTTGATATATTGGAATAATTACACAATGCAATAATATCACTTTCATCGTAATACTGATGTCATTCTGCTTTACATTGAACTGCAGAGCAAATTGAAGTCGAATAGCGTCAAAACTTTGGCAGGATTACGGTCCGTTTGGGCATATTTATTTTGTTACAATACGAAGCTCAATGTATTTAATAATTTAAAATATTGTATTTGAAATACCAAGCTTGAATTTAATTTGCTAATGTCAGATGTCAAACTATGTGTCAGGCGCTATGAATATACTCACACATAGACATAAAATATACAATATGCTATATGAAGGAGTGTGACCCGTATAATGGAAAAAAAATCCACATTCTAAAAATACTCAATGAAACCTTTTGTAATAAGAGAGGGTTTAAAAAGGAAAAAAATGATATAATGATAAGATTTATTAGCCACATTTTATGTTTTCCACTCTCGAATTGTAAAAGTACCAGGAAAACTATTTTAAATGTTTATTCGTCGATATGACTCACCAGTAATTTACCCTGAAAATGTTAATATCATCTAGTTACTGGTATTAAATATGCGATTTTTATAAATGTCAAACTGCAAAAAGTGCGACAGACGTCCGTCCAGCTCGAGGCCCAACGGCCATCTGTCTACTAAAATGAAGCGTGCAGTTTGCTTTTCTGATATTTTCGAGTTTTGTTAAATATAAAAGCATTTAAAAAAAAATTAGCCGTAAAATTCACTTCTTCACATCGTTTCCTATCTATTGATATATTTTACTCGAGTCTGAGTTGGATATATTTGATATACGACTCACAATAAGATCAAAATTTACCTGTTTTTGCGATGTGAGATCATCGAGCGAAGTTTCAAATATCGTGTTTTCGCCCTTAAAATACACTAGACCGACTCTTAAACTATAACATATCTAAATATCCCATCAATAAAGTGAGTATTTAATGGTTTAAAATTGAATGAAAAATACTATGATTTCGAATAACGTGGTCTTAAGTTTTTTTTTGTTTTAAAATGGCTTTTCATCAAATTTACGATGATTTCCCCAACCACGTGTACAACAAAGACGTTGTTCGGTAACGACGCCATGACAGTAGGCAAGTGGTTTTGTTCGGTAATGGATTCTGCTAGTCGTCGCCGCGCCGAGAGCACCGTGCGTTCACCAACGTGGCGACGAGCAAAATACTTATTTTAGTTAACAAGCCGCTAAAGTTCGTTTGTCCTTATCTGTCACTTTGACATTTACGTATGTGAGAAAGGGACAAACAACATTTTAATTAGCAGAGGTTTGTTAAGTTTTAAGAATAAGGGGGTAAAACGTTAATAAATTCATCGTATCCTTTAATCACTTTATTGTTATTATCCATACTTTTCTTACAATTTTAAATCTAACTAAATATGTTAAGGCCTAAAATGCCGCATCCACTGCTCCTTGCCAACCACGACGCTGCGCTGCGAAACAGCGAAACACCACGCGGCAGTGGATTAATAATGGATTAGTATTCTGATATTATGCTTAGCGAGATGAGTTATAATTTACGTGCACATATGAGACTTACAAAATATTATAAGAGTTAATATGAAATAGTAAATATTTATAGCAATATTTGAGAAACAAGAAATAAAACATTTTGTTATGAGTATGGGCGGACAAGCTTTGTTATTAATAGTTATCAAATAAGGAAAAATATTTTTTTTTAATAATCAACGGACAATAAGTGACCTAGAACTGTTTGTATAAATTATGTAAAGAAACACACTAACATTCTCAATTATTTCTAATTCAAAATAACTAAACATTCTCAATTCTCAAACTCATAAGTAGTCTTAAAAGTGGACGTTACTCGTACTCGTTGCATATTGGGAGGTAAACTATTATGTATAATCCGTTTGCAGTAATAAGTAATTTTTGAGACATTACAGCACCCAATGTAACATGCACGTATTATAGAACCAAAAAAAAATTCACTAATCTAGCTTTTAAGCTTTAACAGTATTTGTAAATCATAAATTACATAGTGCCTCTATTTTTTTTCTCTCATATTATTGTTTATAAAAACACGAAACACAAACGTTATAATCTGTAATTTTATCTGTAATTTTTTTATTGTTTATATATTAAAATGAAGAGAAAATAAATAATAGCCCAGCCTCAATCTTAATAACATTATGACTGCGTATTACGGCTATTTGGGGCTATTCATAAATTACGTCATTTAAAATTTTGGGGGTGGGGGGGTCATAACATTGGATGATGGTAGCATGACGTAAGAGGGGAGGGGGGTAAATCCCAAGATGACATCATCTCTCGCTCGAAGTCGAGTGGGCTGAGGCTGTGGGTGGCGCTGACTTTGTAGGGGAGCCAGGCTCTGATCAAGAACCACATGATTCCAGGCCCGATTTGATTCAGAACTTGGAGGAGTGGGTGAAGTCCCCATGGGAAAACACTAAATGAATAAAAATTGTTATTTGATATTTAGAGTTGATTGTTAATTTGTTGTTTTGTTGATTGTTTTAACTTTAAAGAAATAATAATAACTAAATCATTTTAAATAGTTTTTTATTGAAAAATTAAGCTAAAAACGCATTTTTTTGAAATGACATCATTTTATTTGATAGGGGGGGGGGGGGGGTCATTCGAATTATGATGGTTGGATGATTTAAGGGGGGGGGGGGGGGGTCAACAATCGTCAAAAATAGATGACGTAATTTATGAATAGCCCCTTTTCAGTCCATACTTACATACGGGATCGACCTATGGGGCGACGCTGCGGACCGACTAAGGCCATTCAGGATCCAAAAACGAGCGATTCGCTGCATATCTGGGGGTCCCATGGGACCACCCTGCTCAGGAATTGTTTAAAAAAACTGGTATTCTAACCCTACCGTGTCTATACATCTTCGAAGTAGCAAAATACGTAAGGCGCAATTTAAAACTGTTTCCTACTCGCAGTAATGCTGTATCCACCAAAAACACGACTTGCCAAATCAAGGAAGTGTATGCACACGGTAGGACCTAAAGTATACAACAAAATACCGCTAGAAATAAGACAGGCTACTAGTGACGGAACTTTCAGTAAAAAACTCAAAATGAAATTGGCATCCAACGCCTACTACACGCTTAATGCCTTTTTCGAGAGCTAAACTAGGTTTCACCTTTAAATTGAATAATTTTATCGGTTCGCTTGCCCAGCCTTGTTCTTGAACTGTTTTTGAACTCTATGACATTAAAGAACAACACTACACACTGAACACACACACACTGACATTGAACTATATGAAGTAGCTCCACGTGTGAGATGCCGAACCGCAGCTCTAGTATAAGTTTTTTCGAAACATTCACTAATTCGAACGCGTTTGCGTTTTGTCTCAAAATGTATGAAAGTGGTATGAAAACGTGAACAGCGCCTCTGGTGGTCACTAGTGGAAACTAAAACAGCGAGTATAACATTTGTTGCTAACCGATGAACGCGCGTATTTCAAACTTGGTGAGAGCGTTTTCATACATTTTGAGACAAAACGCAAACCAGGGATCGGAACCGGTTTCCAAATACCGGTATTATTCTGTCCTAAACCGGTTTGATTTCGTTCTTACATAATACCGGTTTATCAAAATACCTGTTAGTGAAAGAACGAATTATTTCGGTTATCAGTATTCTAGGAGAACGGAATTTTAACGTTCCGTGGAACTTTATTAAACCGGTTTAAAATGTCACGACTGTCACTTTCTCACCTTTGAAGGCGTTGTTGTCAGGTAATACCATCACCCGCGGGCCCCGCGGCGCGTGTGCTCTTATAATATTTAGATTAGAAGCTAATTTATATGATGCCGCCGGAACGGAAGACAGCCACTGGAACTTCCTAACGGAAAGTGCTACGGTAGTCGTGATTGGGCTCGTTTGTTGTGTTGTCTTGAGTACTTACCACTGGACCTGATGTCGAGGGTCTGATGATGCAGCCGGAAGAGAGTCACTGGAACTACCTAACGGAAAGTGATACAGTAGTCGAGTTTGGGCTTGTTTGTTTTGTTGTCTTGTGTACTTACCACTGGACCTGATGTCGAGGGTCTGATGATGCAGCCAGAAGAGAGTCACTGGAACTGCCTAACGGAAAGTGATAAAGTAGTCGAGTTTGGGCTTGTTTGTTTTGTTGTCTTGAGTACTTAGCCCTGGACCTGATGTCGAGGGTCTGATGATGCAGCCGGAAGAGAGTCACTGGAACTGCCTAACGGAAAGTGATAAAGTAGTCGAGTTTGGGCTTGTTTGTTTTGTGGTCTTGAGTACTTACCACTGGACCTGATGTCGAGGGTCTGATGATGCAGCCGGAAGAGAGGCACTGGAACTGCCTAACAGAAAGTGATTAACTAATCGAGTTTGGGCTTGTTTGTTTTGTTGTCTTGAGTACTTACCACTGGACCTGATGTCGAGGGTCTGATGATGCAGCCGGAAGAGAGGCACTGGAACTGCCGAACGGAAAGTTATAAAGTAATCGAGTTTGGGCTTGTTTGTTTTGTTGTCTTGAGTACTTACCCCTGGACCTGATGTCGAGGGTCTGATGATGCAGCCGGAAGAGAGGCACTGGAACTGTCTAACAGAAAGTGATAAAGTAGTCGAGTTTGGGCTTGTTTGTTTTGTTGTCTTGAGTACTTAGCCCTGGACCTTATGTCGAGGGTCTGATGATGCAGCCGGAAGAGAGTCACTGGAACTGCCTAACGGAAAGTGATAAAGTAGTCGAGTTTGGGCTTGTTTGTTTTGTTGTCTTGAGTACTTACCACTAGACCTGATGTCGAGGGTCTGGTGATGCAGCCGGAAGAGAGTCACTGGAACTGCCTAACGGAAAGTAATAAAGAAGTCGAGTTTGGGCTTGTTTGTTTTGTTGTCTTGAGTACTTACCACTGGACCTGATGTCGAGGGTCTGATGATGCAGCCGGAAGAGAGCCACTGGAACTGCCTAACGGAAAGTAATAAAGTAGTCGAGTTTGGGCTTGTTTGTTTTGTTGTCTTGAGTACTTACCACTGGACCTGATGTCGAGGGTCTGATGATGCAGCCAGAAGAGAGCCACTGGAACTGCCGAACGGAAAGTGATAAAGGAGTGGAATTTGGGCTTGTTTGTTTTTTTGTCTTGAGTAATTACCACTGGACCTGATGTTGAGGGTCTGATGATGCAACCGGAAGAGAGGCACTGGAACTGCCTAACGGAAAGTAATAAAGTAGTCGAGTTTGGGCTTGTTTGTTTTGTTGTCTTGAGTACTTACCACTGGACCTGATGTTGAGGGTCTGCTGATGCAGCCGGAAGAGACCCACTGGAACTGCCTAACGGAATGTAATAAAGTAGTCGAGTTTGGGCTTGTTTGTTTTGTTTTCTTGAGTACTTACCACTAGATCTGATGTCGAGGGTCTGATGATGCAGCCGGAAGAGAGGCACTGGACTGCCTAACGGAAAGTGATGAAGTAGTCGAGTTTGAGCTTGTTTGTTTTGTTATCTTGAGGACTTACCACTAGACCTGATGTCGAGGGTCTGCTGATGCAGCCGGAAGACAGCCACTTGAACTGCCTAAAGGAATGTGATAAAGTAGTCGAGTATGGGCTTGTTTGTTTTGTTGTCCTGAGTACTTAGCACTAGAACTGATGTCGAGGGTCTGATGATGC
Organism: Cenopis cana; assembly: GCA_951800055.1. Lineage (NCBI taxonomy): Eukaryota > Metazoa > Arthropoda > Insecta > Lepidoptera > Tortricidae > Cenopis > Cenopis cana. The sequence continues at coordinate 13,342,338 of OX637493.1, read as the reverse complement.
AGCCGGAAGAGACCGACCGGAACTGCCAAACGGACAGTGATAAAGTAGTCCGTTCCGTCCGTTTGGCAGTTCCGGTGGCTCTCTTCCGGCTGCATCATCAACCCTCAACATCAGGTCTAGTGCTAAGTACTCAAGATAACAAAACAAACAAGCCCAAACTCGACTACTTTATCACTTTCCGTTAGGCAGTTCCAGTGGCTCTCTTCCGGCTGCATCATCAGACCCTCGACATCAGGTCCAGTGGTAAGTACTCAAGACAACAAAACAAACAAGCCCAAACTCGACTACTTTATCACTTTCCGTTAGGCAGTTCCAGTGGCTCTCTTCCGGCAGCATCATCAGACCCTCGACATTAGGTCCAGTGGTATGTACCCAAGACAACAAAACAAACAAGCCCAAACTCGATTACTTTATCACTTTCCGTTAGGCAGTTCCAGTGGCTCTCTTCCGGCAGCATCATCAGACCCTCGACATTAGGTCCAGTGGTATGTACCCAAGACAACAAAACAAAACAAGCCCAAACTCGATTACTTTATCACTTTCCGTTAAGCAGTTCCAGTGCCTCTCTTCCGGCTGCATCATCAGACCATCGATATCAGGTCCATTGGTAAGTACTCTAGACAACAAAACAAATAAGCCCAAACTCGAATACTTTGTCACTTTCCGTTAGGCAGTTCCAGTGCCTCTCTTCCGGCTGCATCATCAGACCCTCGATATCAGGTCTAGTGGTAAGTACTCAAGACAACAAAACAAACAAGCCCAATCTCGACTAGTTTATCACTTTCTGTTAGACAGTTCCAGTGCCTCTCTTCCGGCTGCATCATCAGACCCTCGATATTAGGTCCATTGGTAAGGACTCTAGACAACAAAACAAACAAGCCCAAACTCGACTACCGTAGCACTTTCCGTTAGGCAGTTCCAGTGGCTCTCTTCCGGCAGCATCATCAGACCCTCGACATTAGGTGCAGTGGTATGTACCCAAGACAACAAAACAAACAAGCCCAAACTCGATTACTTTATCACTTTCCGTTAGGCAGTTCCAGTGCCTCTCTTCCGGCTGCATCATCAGACCCTCGATATCAGGTCCATTGGTAAGTACTCTAGACAACAAAACAAACAAGCCCAAACTCGACTACTTTATCACTTTCTGTTAGACAGTTCCAGTGCCTCTCTTCCGGCTGCATCATCAGACCCTCGACATCAGGTCCAGGGGTAAGTACTCAAAACAACAAAACAAACAAGCCCAAACTCGATTACTTTATAACTTTCCGTTCGGCAGTTCCAGTGCCTCTCTTCCGGCTGCATCATCAGACCCTCGACATCAGGTCCAGTGGTAAGTACTCAAGACAACAAAACAAACAAGCCCAAACTCGATTAGTTAATCACTTTCTGTTAGGCAGTTCCAGTGCCTCTCTTCCGGCTGCATCATCAGACCCTCGACATCAGGTCCAGTGGTAAGTACTCAAGACCACAAAACAAACAAGCCCTAACTCGACTACTTTATCACTTTCCGTTAGGCAGTTCCAGTGACTCTCTTCCGGCTGCATCATCAGACCCTCAATATCAGGTCTAGTGGTAAGTACTCAAAACAACAAAACAAACAAGCCCAAACTCGACTATCGTAGCACTTTCCGTTAGGCAGTTCCAGTACCTCTCTTCCGACTGCACCATCAGACCCTCGACATCAGGTCCAGTGGTAAGTACTCAAGACAACAAAACAAATAAGCCCAAACTCGACTACCGTAGCACTGTCCTTTAGGCAGTTCCAGTGGCTCTCTTCCGGCAGCATCATCAGACCCTCGACATTAGGTCCAGTTGTATGTACCCAAGACAACAAAACAAACAAGCCCAAACTCGATTACTTTATCACTTTCCGTTAGGCAGTTCATGTGCCTCTCTTCCGGCTGCATCATCAGACCCTCGACATCAGGTCCAGGGGTAAGTACTCAAGACAACAAAGCAAACAAGCCCAAATTCGACTACTTTATCACTTTCCGTTAGGCAGTTCCAGTGATTCTCTTCTGGCTGCATCATCAGACCCTCGACATCAGGTCCATTGGTAAGTACTCAAGACAACAAAACAAACAAGCCCAAACTCGACTACTTTATCACTTTCCGTTAGGCAGTTCCAGTGCCTCTCTTCCGGCTGCATCATCAGACCCTCGGCATCAAGTCCAGTGGTAAGTACTCAAGACAACAAAACAAACAAGCCCTAACTCGACTACTTTATCACTTTCCGTTAGGCAGTTCTATTGGCTCTCTTCCGGCTACATCATCAGACCCTCGACGTCAGGTCTAGTGGTAAAATTTAATATAAAATTATAAATTAGCTTTTAAATAAATTGTAAGCGCACTCCCGCTGCGGATAATAGTAACCCTTGGCGGCCTCTGTCAAAAATTCGAGTTGAGACTGGTTGTCTCCGTCGAAAACCGGTTAATTTCGTTCCACGGAATCGAAATTGGGCCCAGAACAGTTCCTTCACTAACCGGTTTTGAGTGCCGAAAACCAGAAACAAGAACGAAACCACAAACGCTATTCATTTCGGTTTGGGGTCAATGGCCGAAACCGGTTTGAAAATAATACCGGTATCCGATCCCTGACGCAAACGCGTTCGAATTAGTTAATGTTTCGAAAAAACTTATACTAGAGCTACCGAACATACACATACACAAACACGCGCACGTTGCGCACCCACACACACCAACACACACTCACTCTCTCACTCACACACAAGCCTAAACAGCCACCAACCTCAGCCAAACTTAAACTTTTAAATGTTTGTCTATTACTCTGCATACTTTTTTTTTCCAAATTATCTATTAACTATGTCCTATTAACGATTTTTAACTTTAAAATTGTAACTTTTTACTTTATACTTACTTTAATTTTTTTTTTTGTCTACGAGTCGGAATACGTCTGACCGTAATGTATGGTTTAGTTTGAAAGTGTTTAGCAAGTAAAATGTAAATCCGTAATTGGCCAATGGTAAACTAATATGTAACTTTTCTAAAAATATTGTAAACTGTGCTGTGGATTTTATAACAATAAAATAAATGAGCGAGGTATCTTCCAGGGCGACAGTCTGAGCCCCCTATGGTTCTGCCTAGCTCTGAATCCGCTCAGCACTTTGCTGAAGGATACAGGACTAGGTTGTCAGCTCCGGAGAGAGGGTGAGGTCATTTCTCACCTGCTCTACATGGACGACCTTAAGCTTTTTGCTCCAAATACACGGGATATGTTGACGCTACTGAAAACGACAGAAGCTTTCAGTAGCGCCATCAAAATGGAATTTGGAGTCGATAAGTGTGCGGTCATGCATGTACAGCGGGGGAAAGTTGTAAATTCTACAAATTTACAGCTCTCTGAGACAATGTCACTCAAATCTCTCTCCGAAGCAGAAACCTATAAATATCTTGGTATGTCACAGTCTTTGGGTATTGAGGGTGAGGACGTAAAGCGGGCGGTGAAGGAGCGTTTCTTCTGTCGCCTGACAAAAGTATATAATAGCTTTTTGTCAGGCGGCAACAAGGTGCGCGCCTTCAACGCCTGGGTGATGCCCTTACTCATATACTCCTTTGGCATACTAAGATGGACTCAGACCGAGCTGGACGCCCTGGACCGTAGGGTGCGTGTACTGCTTACTGCGCACCGCATGCTACACCCGCGCTCGTCTGTTATGAGACTGTACATCCCGCGGAAGTGCGGAGGACGCGGCTTTTTAAACGCGAAAGACCTCCACAACCGCGAGGTGTGCAGTCTCAGGGATTATTTCCTAAACAGCGAGTGCGGGATGCACCGGGACGTAGTTGCAGTAGACGCATCTTACACCCCGCTCTTCATGGCAAAAGAGAACTGGCGCAGACTTAAAGTAATGAGTACCGAGGACCGCAAGGCCGTATGGAAGAGTAAGGAGCTACACGGGAGGTTCTGCAGGGCCCTTACGGGACCCGATGTAGACCTGCTCGCGTCGGTGAACTGGCTACGTTTCGGGGATCTCTTCGGGGAAACCGAAGGTTTTGTCTGTGCAATTGCGGACGAAGTTATCATGACGAACAACTACCGGAAGTATATCCTGAAGGACGGTACGGTCGACATTTTGTCGGGCATGCCGCCGTCCCGGAGAGTCACTCAGGCATATCATTTCCGGTTGTGGTCATCTTGCGAACGGCGAGTACTTGCACAGACATAACCTTGTAGCCAGGATCATTCACCAGCAACTTGCTCTTCTATACGGTCTTGTGGACGTCGAAGTGCCGTACTATAAGTACACACCTGCGCCAGTTCTCGAAAATGGTCGTGCCACGCTCTATTGGGATCGATCTGTCATCACGGACAGGACTATTGTAGCCAATAAGCCTGATATCGTGCTGATAGATCGATCGAAACGCCAGGCAGTGCTCGTTGACATCACCATTCCCCATGACGAGAACCTCGTGAAGGGCGAGAAGGACAAACTCAGCAAGTACCTAGACTTGGCCCACGAGGTAACCGCCATGTGGGATGTTGATTCAACGACCATTGTCCCGATAGTCGTTTCTGCGAACGGTCTAATAGCGAAGAGTCTCGACCAACACCTCAAGAGACTCTCGCTAGATGGCTGGGTCAAGGGTCAGATTCAGAAGGCGGTACTCCTGGACACGGCGCGGATAGTCAGGAGGTTCCTCTCTCTGTCGCCCTGACCACCGGTAGCTTAGGCCCTGCCTCGCTGCCGGCGGCACTCTAGGCTAGGTTTTTATAACGTTTTTATGTTTTGTAAGTGTATTTTTATATTTTACTTTTTATAGAAATGTTATACAAACCTAGGCTAAGAAAAGAAATAAATAAAGAGAAATAAATAAAATAAAATAAATAAATGTATATAAATATAAGTTAATTTAATTAATAATGTAAACAAATGACATGTAAAATGCAATATTCTATTAATAAATAATTGAATTGAATTGAATATTTATTTATGTTGAATAGCATTAAGACTGTACGAACAAAAAGTTGGTATTTTAGAAAATATACGGTTTTTTCTAACGTCATATCTTTGTTCAAGTGACTACATTGTTAAAGTAAACTTCTGTTTTGTATAGATAAACTCTTATTCTAGACCATAGCGTTGCTAAACTTTTATTTCTATGTACGATTATTTAAAACAGTCAGGTTTTCGTCGGAGTGTTTTGCAAAAATACGCGTCAGAGCTATCTTTCAGGTACAATATTTCCATTTTAAATTGTCAAAAACGATTGGATGTTTATCTTTTACAATAGGATGTATAGTCTTTTAGTACATAGCGATCGCACTAGTTCTGAAATATTGGTTTTTACTATCTAAAAAAAATACTACAAAATGTCTAAATCGGTTTGTTTAAACATTTTTTTCCTCACATGTTTTATAATATTTTGAAAAAAAAACTTATTATTATAAAACTACAGGTTTTGCTTGATATTCCTTATTTTTTTTAACGCTTATGGATAACCCACTTAATTTAGACGAATTTTTAAAAACCATTATAATTCACAATATAACAGCGCGCGACAACGTTGTTCGATTCATTACGCGCCGGGCCTTCCCAAGGAACGCACGTGTCGCTCTCCTCGGTGCGTTAAGGTCGGTGACCAAGCTCACACCGATACTGCTATTCTGTAGATGTAGCGCGTCCGCTACAGATTAATAATTTGATACTTGGTATTTTATTTCTTCTCAAAGCAATAAAGTAATATGATTTTTTACAGAAATGGGCAATAAACGTAAATTGTTTGGGACGAAAAAATCCAACAGTACTACGGCCACACAAGTTAAAAGGTAAAGGTATGATTCCGCTGCCGACTGCATACAGCAACTGCACGTTCCGCCGCATGCGTAAAAAGCTCAATTTGAAATGAGCGGAGAAGTGTCGGAACAGCACACGCCGCTCACTCTAAATTGGGACTTTTAGTCTTATGATTACAGTTCAATTTGGAGTGCGGCGGAAGGTGCAGTTGTTGTGTGCAGTATGCATGTTACCTATTACCTATTGCTGCTAGTGATATTTCTATGTCTGGATATGTGCTTCTATGTTCTTGACGTTCTGTGAACATTTCGGATCTTTCCTTTAATTGTAAAATTCAAACTAATATTTTTTTATTCTTAACGAGCGCCCGATAATTTATGATTGCGTTGTTTGAACTAGTTATTGAATTATATGTATGTGCAATTTCAAATTTTTAAGCCAAGTAGTTTCTGTGGAAAGTAATTTAAAGTAAAACTAGTCCCCGAAACACGTGGACTCCACGTAATTATCATTCCAAATTTGACTTTTTTCCTGACAAACTTATTCCAATTTTGTTGATTAATTCGTGTTCATGCACCTCTAAAAATTGTTTGTATAGTCTCCCAACATATGTTTACTGGTTGTTATCTTTTGTGTGAATTTACTCTCATATTCATATTCATTTATATTTTTTATTCTTAACGAGCGCCCGATAAATTATGACTGCATTGTTTGGACTAGTTATCGAATTATATGTATGTGCAATTTCAGATTTTTAGGCCAAGTAGTTTCTGTGGAAAGTAATTTAAAGTAAAACTAGTCCCCGAAACACGTGGACTCCACGTAATTATCATTCCAAATTTGACTTTTTTCCTGACAAACTTATTCCAATTTTGTTGATTATTTCATGTTCATGCACCTCTAAAAATAGTTTGTATAGTCTCCCAACATATGTTTACTGGTTATCTTTTTTGTAAATTTTCTCTCATATTCATATTCATATGCATTTATATTTTTTTATTCTTAACGAGCGCCCGATAATTTATGATTGCGTTGTTTGAACTAGTTATCGAATTATATGTGTGTGCAATTTCAGATTTTTAGGCCAAGTAGTTTCTGTGGAAAGTAATTTAAAGTAAAACTAGTCCCCGAAACACGTGGACTCCACGTAATTATCATTCTAAATTTGACTTTTTTCCTGACAAACTTATTCCAATTTTGTTGATTATTTCATGTTCATGCACCTCTAAAAATAGTTTGTATAGTCTCCCAACATATGTTTACTGGTTATCTTTTGTGTAAATTTTCTCTCATATTCATATTCATATGCATTTATATTTTTTTATTCTTAACGAGCGCCCGATAATTTATGATTGCGTTGTTTGAACTAGTTATCGAATTATATGTGTGTGCAATTTAAAATTTTTAGGCCAAGTAGTTTCTGTGGAAAGTAATTTAAAGTAAAACTAGTCCCCGTAACACGTGGACTCCACGTAATTATCATTCCAAATTTGACTTTTTTCCTGACAAACTTATTCCAATTTTGTTGATTAATTCGTGTTCATGCACCTCTAAAAATCGTTTGTATAGTCTCCCAACATATGTTTACTGGTTGTTATCTTTTGTGTAAATTTACTCTCATATTCATATTTATTTATATATTTTTATTCTTAACGAGCGCCCGATAATTTATGACTGCGTTGTTTGGACTAGTTACCGAATTATATGTATGTGCAATTTCAGATTTTTAGGCCAAGTAGTTTCTGTGGAAAGTAATTTAAAGTACCAGGCCGAACGTCACAATTTACATGACAGTTATCACGCTCCCAAACGTAAAATTTATAAAAAATTAACGTTGTTTTTTGCGTAATTTCTGTATGAAACACAGGTTTTTTATTAATTTCGCGAAAATGAATAGTCAGAAGTAAATAGATTAACACATATTTAAGTATTAATAATGTGTAATGAGATAATAAATGTCGATCGTTTTTTGTATGAAAATTGAACCACCTTAATAAGTGCGTAGGTACGTAATGTTAATAAAATAAAACATTTAAAACTCACCACATTTTTTCCTACCTCACTCTAACTCTATAACAATGATCAAGACATGTCAGTTCAACCGGCAGCACTCGAACCGCACGCACACAGTAATCGTTTTAGTGTGTAGCTAAACATGGCCGCTCGCAGGGAGATCGCGGCTAGGATGAGTTGGAGCGAAATGTTCGTACCCTCTTAAGATGTTGACAGTAACATCGATACCTATATTTTTTGTCGATAAAATATTTTGCTACACCACTTTATTATAGGTGCTCCCAGTTAGCACAGGAATGATCATATTGTATAATAATTCATAGTCCTACCAATAGATAATAACGGCTAAAATCGCAATCCCACATCAAATCCAACTTTGACGCGCGAAAAACCGCTCGAGCCCCCCAAATTATAATTAAAACTAACATCTCAGTCTACAAAGTTAACTGGGGCGATCTTTAAACACACAGGGACCCTTATAACTAAGTGGGTATGGGGCAAATTGGTGAGATTAAATGTCAACAGGCGGCAAGTAGGTGTTTGTAGTGAAATTATCGCTGGTCCGGTTACACTGATGTTTATTGTTTGGTACTGGAAGAGACAAGAATCTTTCAAGCTACATGATTGAAATACTCCGAGGGTCTTTTTATTCATCATCAATTGGCTTGTTTATTTATGAAAAGATGAGGTGCCGCACTTACGTAAGTGGCTTGTAAGATATGGGAGCAACAGCCACGATAACATAATTGGCCACATACTAAACTAGACGCGTGAAAAACATGTTTTTGCTACTTTATATGGCAAAATTTTTGCATATTTTTAATTTCCTGTTAAAATCGTTAAAATAGCGGGACTTTAAAAAACACTCGTATACGTTTTTAGACAAAAAGAGATATGGGAAACTGGGAAGGTATTACATAACTTAAGCGGAATGAACATTTGCAAAATAATATTACTTCAAAAGTCAAAAAAATCAATATCTTTATATGTAAACATAGGTATAAGGCTGGTAAAAAGAAACTTATATTACGTTCCACTATGTTTTGCCATTAGGCATACAAATATTTTATGTTAAGATGGAGCAGTTTTGTTTAAAAATAGAAATAGAAAAACATTTATTGATAAACCAACACACACAGCACCAAAAGAAAATGAAATAATACAAACAAAAAACTTAAAGTAAAAGAATAAAATATTTAAAATTGTACAATATGGAAAAGAAATAACTTAATACTAGGTGCTGTGGCTACAAATGGACACCACTCAGCATCTGCTGTGGCATAGATATACCACAGCGCTGGTCTTCCGTGGGGCCAAATAACAATTTAATATAAAAAGTGCGTTGTAAAAAATGTGCTGATACTTTTACAGTTCAAAATCCGTCAAGTATTCTTTCAGTGAATAGTATACTTTTTCTACTTCTACTAAAAATGTAGAGGCTTTTGTTGAATTCTAGCAAATCTTGTATTTTAGATAGTTTTTTCGGCAATTTGTTATATATATTACTCGCCATTCCGAAAATGTTTTTTGCCAGAAAAACTGTTTTTACTGATATTATGTATATATTTTATGACATCAAAGAGCGACTTAATAGTTTTTTTTTGTTTTTTTTTTAAAGAAGAACTAGAGGGTTCCGAAAGCCTTCAGTTTCTTAATAAAGTCAAATTCTAGTGCTTTCTTCTGTAAAGTTAAAGGTTTAAATATTCTAACAATGAACATATCACTTCCAGATAGCTTTATATCTCGAACGGGGCCCTTAGGGAAACAATTTTCGGATTAAAAGCTAGTTAGTAACTCCCGGCGCGACTCGTTCATTATTACAACGTTATTTACTTCTAGGGTCCATTTCAGACAAACGTTAGGCATTTCAATTTCATTTCGAGCACTCGCTTTTCTGCGGAGAAACAAAACATCGTCATCATGATGGGTTTTACGTGCCACAGTCCGAAAATTTCGAACTCCGATTTCAATCTGGGCTATATTACTGATATTTTACATTTTTGTTTACTCAATTAAAAGACCCAAAATAGTTGTACCTACCTACACAAATTCGTAGGGTTTGCTTTGATAAAACACACACGCGCCAACATTATGCCGCATCCATCACATCACAAGCGAGTTACTCCCTGAGCCACCTTTAGCTCTAGTATAAGTTTTTTCGAAGCATTAACTAATTCGAACGCGTTTGCGTTTTGTCTCAAAGTGTATGAAAACGCTCTCACCGAGTTTGAAATACGCGCGTTCATCGGTTAGGAACAAATGTTATACTCGCTGTTTTAGTTTCCACTAGTGACCACCAGAGGCGCTGTTCACGTTTTCATACCACTTTCATACATTTTGAGACAAAACGCAAACGCGTTCGAATTAGTTAATGTTTCGAAAAAACTTATACTAGAGCTACTTATCTATGCATTACATTTTGAAGGTATAGAGGGAAATGCTTAGAACACAATTTTTGACTTATCAACTTTGTTTGGGCTAGTTAGGAGGTTAACATATCAACAGTCCCAGCACCTACCCCCGCCGCTGGGGGAGGGGGGTTTGAAGGTCCCATTTTTAGATATTTCGTAAAAAACTCGTAAACGGTGGCCCATAGTAAAAAAAACGTTTTTAGGCATAAGTGATCTACATAAAATTATCTACAAAAAAGGTTATATACACTTTTTCGCTACGATTAACATTTAATGAGATTTTAAAGAGGGAAAATATTTTTTTATGATAATTTAACTGGCTTCTTACATCTTAATTTTTAAAAATTTTGAAAAATGAAAAATACTGTGTTTATGCCCTCAACGAACTGTACTCGACGATATCCCACTTGATGGGGTAGGCAACATTTTTTTTCGCGCCCCCCTTTAATTGTATGGGAGCCCCTCTTATAAACCCATAAAAATATTTTTGGACAATTTGTATAGCTTTGTGTCAACACGCTGCTTATTAATATTATGTAGAATATGTAATGGAATAAGAGAATATATATTAGCGCCAAACTCGAAGTAATTTACATGTACTTACATATTTGTTTATGCATTCGATCTCTCGCTGTCCTGAAATATTCAAAACTAACTGTACACCAAAGGGGTACAGAGTACACACATTCCGAGCGTATTATTTAAATGGTGGCATTAGTGTTGTGCGTTAAAAATCGCAGTCATGCGTCACGCTGACTGGAAGCTTTTTGTTCGTGCTTACTAGTGATGTAGTGTGCTGGCTATGGTATTGATATTCCCGTTTTTGTAAAAATATCTTCAGATTAGTTCTTGTCTGCGACTTTGGCCGCCTATACTCTTTAATCGCCTTAAAAAAAGACGGCGATAATGTGTTTTGTTTTGGTACAGTTTAGCACAATTATTGAAGGCATTATTAGCACAAAAATTTAATTAGTTATTTTTTAAGGCCGCACCTGTGTCGAAAGGCATAATACAACTTAAAAATAATAATGTTTCCTTTTGTGTTTCGCGCGTATTTTAATAATATTCTTATTAATGTGTATTATCTTTTAGAATGCTTTTTTTTCTTGTGTTATCTTATTATTGTGTGTCTTCATTTACTGTACCGAGTGCATAAAACATTGTAACTTATATACGTTCCAATGTTTTTTTCTGAAAATAAATAATTTCAAACGCTTGCCAATAAAAATACATAAAATATTCAGGTAAGACCATTTTTTTTACAATTTACTACTGACTCTACTTTATATAAATTATTTTGACCGCTCTTTCGGGTAAATAATCAAAAATGTATGTATTTTATTAAACATTAATGAGACACTCATTCCACTTTTTTATATGAGTAGTTATATACAACGACGGCGTCAAACAATCGTACGGCGGTTCACCTGTATGTGTTGGCGGACACCGCAGCCTTATAGACGTCCGCAACTCCAAAGCAGTCACGTCGTGCGCTTTGCCGACGCTTTATATAATTTGAGGATTCACTGTGTTGATAGCATATAAATTATATTCCTAAGATAGAAAAAAATCAACACATCGCCATTTGACGACCGCTTTAGCTTAGTTGGTAGTGACCCTGCCTACGAAGCGGAGGTCCCGGGTTCGAATCCCGGCCGGGGCATTTATTTGTGTGACGAGCACGAATATTTGTTCTTGGTTCTTGGATATTTTCTATGTATTTAAATTTATTTATCTATATAAGTATGTATATCGTCGCTTAGTACCCATAGTACAGGCTTTGCTTAGTTTGGGACTAGGTTGATTTGTGTAAGATTGTCCACATATATTTATTCTTATTTATTATTTATTTATTTACATATCGACATCGATAAAATGCCGCCATCCTTACTCATATCAATTTATCTTTTCGCAAGTGCTCGGCAAATGTATTCCTTCATACATCGCGACTTGTATTACCGTAAGAGCCATGTTATGTAATGGTATTAATTTACGAGCGAACGAGGGTTTTAAGCCAAGGGGTAATAAAACAATGAAGGAAAGAAAAATGGCGGAGGAAATGAACCCGGCAGGCAACGCCACCGTTGTCAGGCTTTTTAGGGTTCCGTATCAAAACGGATGTGCACACAAAGCCCAAGTTAGAGAGAAATGGAGAAAGATTGTGCATCGTGCCACCCAAAAACCGCATGAATAACCACGACTGCTCTGTCAAGAGCATACAAGAAGAAGAGAGAGATCCAGGAAACGGTCCAAACATGACAATTATCAAAACATCTGACAATGACAATTCCAAGTACACTTCTGAGTCGTCACGTAAAGATGGTTGTTGGATAGCAGCGATACTTACCGGCCCGGCAATGTAAGCCGAATTGTCAATGTCCAGTAGCTCTAGTATAAGTTTTTTCGAAACATTAACTAAATTGAACGCGTTTGCGTTTTGTCTCAAAATGTATGAAAACGCTCTCAACGAGTTTGAAATACGCGCGACCATCGGTTAGCAACAAATGTTATACTCGCTGTTTTAGTTTTCACTAGTGACCACCAGAGGCGCTGTTCACGTTTTCACACCACTTTCATACATTTTGAGACAAAACGCAAATGCGTTCGAATTAGTTAATGTTTCGAAAAAACTTATACTAGAGCTACAGGTGACAATTGCCGAGTTGGTGAAATAGGGGCCTGCTATCCCTCACGCGTCTGTCTGTCCGTGTGTCCGTCTTAGGTTTTGGGGCTACTGCCTTACTTTTAGTTAACAAACGTTACTTTTAGTCTATTAGCGAATTTTCGAATTCTATCTTGAAAATAATTTTGTTCCTCATACAAAATGTCCACCCCCAATAATTATAAGATGGCCGACGGGGAAGTCAATCTTTTAATTTCTTAACATTAATTTATTTTTTGTTTATTCATGAAAATAAATTGCCTATTAAAACTTTACTACAAACAAGCATTTTCATACGGCTGCCATAAAGCTTATTTGCAGTCTATGTGTCCCGAGTATCGAAACAGCCTTTGCAGTAGTCCAGGTAGACATTTTGGGTAAGGCCACGTCTTAAATTCAGCGGACTCTGAGGAACAATCAAGAGCAGGAACTTTCGACAATTTAAGACAGTTATTTAGTATGCTGAGATCGGCAGCTACAAGAGGAGCTTAACATTTCTAACTTGTATTAGGTTAGGACACAGTTGATATTGTATACGTAGCAGTTGCGGAGCGTCCATACAACTCGATTCCCACCGGCTTGCCTTATTTTCAGCCAGTCCAGTTCTTTTATTACAGCTCATGAAAGAATAAGATTAGCAAATTATTTCCGGCTTCCCTTAGAATATTTTTGACGCGCCGCCACTGATACGTAGTGCATAGTATTTTATATTACTTAACTTTTTGTAATGGAATTTATACGCCAACTGGCAAAACATAGTGATTCACGTATTTATCATTTGTGTACTTTGTGTACTTGTGTTTGTGTACTTGTGTTTGTGTGTTTGTGTGTGTGTAAATGTTTGACAAAAATAAACCATTTTGAATTTTGAAGTTGATCTATATACTTTTCACTCAATCGCTTTAACGTTCTCAAAAAGAGACCCATTATCGAGATAAGACCGCGTTTTTACTTTAATCTGATGCAAAATTAGAATGCATTTCCTCTGCGTCAAAAAAAAAGAACCACTTTGGCCTAGTTGGTAGTAATACTGCCTACGAAGCCAGTGGAAAACCGGGTTCGATTCTTGTTAACAGCGTATATTTTTGTGATGATTACAAATATTTGTTCCATAGTCTGTCTAGGATGTTTTCTATATATTTAGCTAAGTGTATAGTTCGCACAAAATCTACCTTACAGTCAGAGCTCTAAGCCTAGTTTTGCTTGCGTTCGTTTGACAGAATTTTGCCTTAGAGTTGTGTCCGAACTATATCTGTTTATGGGTAAATTGTCACCTAGTACCACATGGTTAAAAGTTTGCATAGTTTGGGACTAAGTAGGTAGGTCGGTTTGTCCAAGATTGTCCCTCAATATTTCTTTACAAATCCGCTACAAACAGCAACATATTTGTACGTATTAATTGTCACCGTCTTTTTTGAACTAAATCTCTATTCCGCTTACCGCTCCGCTACCGCCAGGCCACAGCCTCGTCACACTTGACAAACAGCAACACATTCGTATTCATTGTGGACGTTTTTGCTGGAACCCTTTTGCGTCGCCCAAACTTAGTCTATCTGCTGGGACAAGGATCTACGGTCACTTGAATAGACTGAAGAGTGTAGACTAGTGCTTTGGGAGGCACGTTAAGCCGTTGATCCTTAACAGATCTGTAGGCCTAGCACGTGTTGCGCTCGAGAGTATGTCGGCGTATCTAGTATCTGCCACTTGCCTGCATACCGCACCGCCGTTCGGAAATCGCACCAGTGTGACAACCGCCTTGATCCTATTTAGATTTTATTTTATTCGACGACTGCTTTAGCTTAGTTGGTAGTGACCCTGCCTACGAAGCTGGAGGTTCCGGGTTCGAATCCCGGCCAGGGCATTTTTGTGTGATGAGCACGAATACTTGAATTTAAACTTTCGTGAGACATGTTATAACTTAAGACAATTAATACGTGAGTTTTAACCGTTTAGTAAAATAAAGTTATGAGCACGAATATTTGTTCCTGGGTGTTGGATGTTTTCTGTGTATTTAAGTATCTATTTATCTATATAAGTATGTATATCGTCGCTTAGTACCCACAGTACAAGCTTTGCTTAGTTTGGGACTAGGTTGATTTGTGTAAGATTGTCCACAAATGAAATGAAAGTAAAATTAATTTTGCAATTGTACTTTAATTTAATCGATAGAGGCAAATTATAACATGTACAAGTGCCCCGTGGCCTATTTGCAGAATAAATGTTTTCAATATTGAATTTTTGGATCTATATCCCTTCCAGCCATTTTAACGCCAATGGCTGTGTGTAGCAAAAACGTTAGTACGTGAAAATTTCTGGATCGCCCATTCGACTAACCCTCACTGTCCCAAAACGCCCGTTGACTGTGACAGGTCCCGCGTTGAATGTTAAGTCTGTCATTCTATAGCTGAACCTTTGCATCACAAAACATTATCTTGTTTTTGTAGGGTATATACCTCTATCATCTCGCTACTGGCAATGTACTTTCGACCTTCCACACAGACGCAGCCTGCAGCCATAATCACACCACAAATGTTACACATACATAGGTAGGTATTAGGTATATAGCAGTGGCGGCGCGTCAAAAATATTCTTAGGGAAGCCGAAAAAAAATTGACTAAGGCAAATTAATTAGCCTTAGTAAAATAACTTGATTGGCTGAAAATTAGGTAAGCCGGTGGGAATCGAGTTGTATGGACGATCCGCCACTGGTATATAGTGCAGTGTTCCGTGTGAGGCGGTAGTCAGAGCTCCCGAGGGTGCGCTCGCAAGCGTCAATAGGCTACGGGGTCTACTTACCATCAAATCTTCTTATTATTCAGACTATTTGACTTTGTAAAAGGGTTTTCTTAAGAGCAGTTTTATTTTGGAACTCGGCTAAAGTATCGCTTTCTTATTATTTAGACTATTTGACTCTGTAAAAGGGTTTTCTTGAGAGCAGTTTTATTTTGCGACTTCGCTAATATATTTGCTATCATGTAGGCAAGTACATTTTATCTTGATGTCTGAAAGAGTTCCCAATTTAGACCTAAAGTGTAACTCGAGTCATATATTTAAGAGCTAGAAGGTTGTGTTATTGAAGTGTTAAAGGGTGAGTGTAGACAGTAGCAGACTAGCAGATAACATAAAAAAACTATAATAAATAGGTACCTGCTTTTTGCAGAGGTGCTCTGATAGAGTAAACTAATCTTTAAGGCGATATATTGATTGAAAGAGACGCGCGTGTTTTTCGTTCACGACAAAACGGGATGCAACACTCTCCGTGATTCCGTGAATGACTTTTTTAGACAAATCTCGATAAATATGTGACTGTGTGCAGGTTTATTAAATTTCCTCTTGTCAGTACCTAGATGAGGTAAAATTCCATCATATTAACTTAATCGTGTCTTTGAATAATGCGTTGTTTTAGCAGGCTGAGTAAAAAAAGGAAAATATAGACTCAACTTTGGATTTCTTTTCTATCGAGAAAATTTTAAGCAATCATGTTTCGGCTATTGTCAATACCACAATCATATAGTCAAGAATCATTTATCTGAAAATCAGTCCCTATTGTTTCCTCGTCAGGGCAGAACAGCGTTTCGAAATTTCTTGTTGTAGCGCCTTAAGGCGAAACTAGTAAATTTTCATAAAATATTTTTAGGTACCTCACACTTAGCCATAAACTGGCAATTACCACCCGCTACGCGTGAACTCTTGGCCAGGCAGACGTAAAATTTTGTACATTCCACGGGCGGTAATAATACAAATACAAAAGCGTTACCACTTTAAATTACAATGGTGTATCGATTAGTAAGGTACCATAACTAATTGACATGGAAAAATCGTAGGTAATAATAAAAGTCTGCGATGGCATATTTCGCCCTAGCCTGTAGCTCTAGTATAAGTTTTTTCGAAACATTAACTAATTCGAACGCGTTTGCGTTTTGTCTCAAAATGTATGAAAACGCTCTCACCGAGTTTGAAATACGAGCGTTCATCGGTTAGCAACAAATGTTATACTCGCTGTTTTAGTTTCCACTAGTGACCACCAGAGGCGCTGTTCACGTTTTCATACCGCTTTCATACATTTTGAGACAAAACGCAAACGCGTTCGAATTAGTTAATGTTTCGAAAAAACTTATACTAGAGCTACTGGACACATCACGTAATCAACTTGCGATATTGCAAAGCTCGTCCGTGTGGATACGCCTTTACAAAGACTAAGTGAATCACAAAGAAAATATTGTTTCTATTTTTATGAAGGGGCACTGTTTTTCTCTATTATTTTCTTATCATATAAAGTCGTGCACTAAAATATCAGATATTGTTATTCTTGCTTCGTACCGAAGCCGCCGCTTAGACATATTCTGCTAAGAAACAATCCGGTTTTAGAACGAAATCGCAATGGAAGTGTAATGGCAACTCAGACGCTCGGGTAGACAGGGAGCTACTTGCAGAAATTTTATGTGGTGAGTATAAATGTCGTTGTTAAAATTATTTAACCTATTCACCGCCACAGTATATTCTGTTATTTGTGCCTCACACGCCAGTGTTCGTTAGCAATATACTGAAAATGAGCCTTACTTGATACGATACATGAGGGGCACCTAATGTCCTGACTCCATATCTAGTCAATGTTGGTGAAAAGGTTATTGCCAGGTAAACTTTAACACTGTCAATCGTTCAAGTGTCAACTTGTCATACGATTCACAAACTGATTCGTCCTCACTTCTCACCTCACAGCTCACACTGTTTTATATGGAAACTGTCAAATGTACTTGGTAATTTTTTGACAGTTTCCATATCAAAACTGGTGAGGTGAGAGGTGACAGGTTGGATTTTGCCCGTCGCCGCGTTGGTGAACACACGTGCTCTTCGCGACGACGGGCTGAATTCACTACCGTACAAAATCAGTTGCCTACTGTCATGTCGTCGTTTTACCGAACAACGTCTTTTTTTTTGAACTGGTGTTGATTGGCGAAATCATCATAATTTTGATGGAAAGCCATTTAAAGAGTGAGGTGACAGGTGAGAATGAGTCTATGAATAACAGCCCTGCAAGTAAGGCCAAACCTTAGTGAAAGGGACTCAGGGAACCTTGAAATGTGAACAAAATGTAATAAAACAGCCTTAGGTTACAATCAAAATGTAAGGAATTATGTAACCAATCATAAATAGGTACTACTGTATTGTAAATTTAAAAAAATTACATTTCTTGAATACGTAGAATGTTGCATTTAATAATCAGAATAACAACATCAAAGTGAGCGTTTTGTGAAAAACCGCGGATGAAATACCGGGCGAAGGAAAAAACTAAAGAAAACCATTCAATTGTTCATTATTGAAGATTTAAAAATACAAACATTTCCTTTTGCAGAATGCAAACAAAAGGACGCGATGATCTTGGCAGTGTTTCTATAGGAATGTCATATGCATAACTCACGCATAACTATAAAGTTTTATTTAATAACATTACGATTACGACCTATTTGACTAAATAGAAACTGTTCGAAACAGTAGGATTCAAAACCTCTTACATTCAAACTTTATTCAATACAGAGATATAATTACGCAATGCTTTTGGACTTCTGTAAAGTAGATTTAATTTTGATTCTCCAAACAGAATATGACCATTAGCTCACGGTCTACGTTTTTCGTCTGTGACAACGTCAGTGATCCGCCACGGGACCCTAGTCTACTAGTCTCGGAATGGATAATAAAACAATTTCCTGGAATCCATTTTGCGGGAGTAAATAAAGCAGGCTTACGGCCCGGGATGAAATGATAATGCGTCTAAACTAAACGTGCGACTTGAACTGACGTTTTATCGCTTGTAGTGAGATACAGTTTTACTAGGGTGTACATATTATATAAAACGACTTGCACGTCAGTTCGTAGGCTTGTTAGTTTGTATTCATCGATTAGATCATAGTTTAAGAGTTGTATATATTTGATTGCGTATATAAGGTCACACCAACAAAGATGGAGAGAACTGCATCAAGCTGCACCGACAAGAGCTTGGCTCTTAAGATGATGATGATGATGATGATGATGATTATGATGATGATGATGATGATGATAAGGTCACACGTCGGTCGTCGTCGGTAGTCGCGCCGGGCGTCTTACGAGGTTAAGAAATTTGATCTTTATATGCAGAAGTTAGATTTTATATTGGTAGCAGCAATTGAGATTGCTCTGTATACATGTTACTAAACTAAATGATATCATTAGGAGCGCTCGCGGCCCAGCGGCGCTTGCGTACCGCTTACGGTATCTAAGGTTAAGCATTTTAAGCAATGTGGGCCAGGGACCCGACCACCCCTTCCCAGAAAAAAGCCTTTGAACGGCTTAGTCGTTCAATGAATAGCCCTAACGTCTTGCTAACCCAATCGAAGGGGTAACCCCTTCATTTTGCTTAGAACTAGGAAAGAGGCTACCACCGCTTTTATAAGGGTATCCCTTTCCGACAATTTTAAGCGCTGGTTGCCCATTCAATGAATAGTTTCGGGAAAGGCTAACCATAACGAGTTTAGCGCTTACCCTTTGGAAGATCTTCAGTTTTCTGTGCTGCGTAAGTACTTGCAACTCGCGTAGAGCGGCGTGAATTAATAGTTTCACTTTAGTTTTTAATATTTGGGTAGCCGACGCCGAAGTTTTGTTTTGTTTCGTGTTCGGGCGATTTTTCTACCGTTGTATAGCGGCATTTTTGGTATGTCCTACCATTATTTTTATCACTTTAGACATGTTTTTAAAGTAGTTGCGTATCTTTTGTGCTATTAAATACGTTAATAGATAATTTTGCATCAATAATGCGTAGGAACTTTTTTTAATAATACATATTTTTTCCATGTCCCAGCATTTTATTGCAGATGCAGATTTTTGTATGGTAAGAGTATATGATTTGACTAGCAATAAAGTTTATAGATACATCGATATTTACTAGGGAATGCAAAAACCGGTGAAAATCAAAAACCGGTTATTAACCGTTTTGACGGGACAAAAACCGGTTAACCGGTTTTTTACCGGTTTTTTACAAACTACCTGAAATCGAAGTATTGGACTATAAATCTATTATTTCTGGGTTCTATTGGTAATCCGGGCATGTTTCTAGTGATGTGAATTTGGTTTTTATCGTCATCTTTATAAACTACAAAACAAATCAACAAGTGACAAATAAAATTATGAAACATTCTAATATAATATACGGATATATATAGATATCTTAATAAGCGGCGATGAAAAGTAATATTACCAGTATAGCACCAGCAAAGTTAAGGTGGTACCTAGTGTACCTACCTACTATTTACAATGACATATTATAACAAACATTAAGTATATACATTGAAATGAATAGAATTTTTTTTTTTTAAAAGAGTGCATAATAACCTGGGCTATTAACGAATATAACTTGTTAACTATCAAGAATAACATGAAAAATAGCACTATGTATTATTAAAGAAATACTTATTTGAGATGTGGACTTCCAGACATCAACTGGTATTTTTAATATTCACAATTTCACACAACAAACAACGCAATAAGTACACAAACACCACACTTGCTTTCACCCTCTCTGAGCACTGACTGATTAGATACGTTACTACAGGGTAGTAGCAGGAAGCAAAACTATCCAAGTAAACCAATAGGGCTTACCCGGCCATAAACCCTTTCTGCGCTTTTGACGCGGCAGACTCAAATGAAGTGGGGATATGGGAAACTAACAACATTTTAACATTATGATATTCATGTGCTCTATCCACAGTCGTAAGAAAAAGAAACTAACTTCTTTAAACGTTCATCCTACCATCCTTAAATAACGTGATTTGAAGGTGAAAGAACGGTCTAATCTCACCATGAAGTTGTTTTTTATACTAAATACAATTTCGGTTAGAAACCGGTTAGTGGTGTAAAAAACCGGTTTTTTACCGAGCTCAAAAAGTTCCGGTTAACCGGTTTTTCGGTTAACCGGTTAACCGGTTTGCATTCCCTAATATTTACATCATTGTAATGGTTTTAATTTAAATGTTTAGTGTATAATATTGCTCAAAAAAGTAGCGCTGTAGAGATTCCTATTGAATAACGAATGTTATTCGATGATATTTTGATTAATTCTTCCAAAAAGACAATTTTATTTTGGTAAGGCTACATTCTTTTATCCATGCCGTGTTGGTTTTGTTGGTTAGTTAGTATACTAAAAGCTTTCGTTGCAAAAGGAGTTATATTGCAGAGTTTTTGGTTGACTATTTTTAGTTCCATTTAGTGACGGAGTTTTAGAAGGTAATTATCGTATTTTATCGTATTTCTTATATGTGGTGTTATTAATAACATCATTCATTGATATAGAAATAACGTTACTTTTCATAATAAAATAACTTAAATTTTGTATCTCAAGGTACAAGCGTGAAGTTCCACTGAGAAATTTTGTTTCTCATTGGATCGAAAAGTTACTCAGTGTAACGGTAAAGCCGCGTTATAAGTGCATAAAGAAGGATAATAATTAAAATATGAATTCTGTACTAGTTTATTGCAGTGCCATTACAGATGTCTCGCTCTAACACGCGTGAGTTTGCAATTAACCATCCCGCTCTTTAAGGAACTCTGCGCGTAGTTTTCGTAAATATTTATTTTGATCGTTTTTTGGAATACTGGATCACTTATCAAAAATCTATCCGGTTACCAATTGTGTTAGAACAATAAAAAAGCTATCCTTGCTTGTCATGTTTTCGTAATAAACAAGGAACCCTTATAGTTTCGCCATGTCCGTCGAACCGTCCGTCCGGTTCCAGCTTAGCTCAAAAACCGTTAGTACTATAAAGCTGTAATTTGGCACGGGTACTAAATATAAACGGACGAATATAGAACAACATCTTGAAAAACATGTTTTTTTAGGGTACCTTCCCTGGACATCAAGTGTTGGTGAATTTATTTTTGTTTCATTCAAACCGCGTCATGTTGGTGCTGTCTAAATATTGTGAGGTTACTCAAACCGTTTTTTGATTCAAGAATCTGTTGGCGTGATATTAAGCTACCAAGTGTTGGTTATTGAAATTTCCTGTTACTGACTGATTACTTTTTTCATGGCGACGTAAGTAGCATTTTCAATGAGCACACGTATTGATACAGTGCGTTACCGGGAAGCAGGTATTAATTTTAAACTGATATTAATATGTTCCATTAGCCATTCTACGTCGACTAGAATTTATACTACGATGGTGGCAAACAAGCGTGCGGTCCACCTGATGGTAAGCCGACACCGTAGCCTATAAACGCTCGCGACTCTAAAGGAGTAACGTGCGCATTGCCGACCCTTTATAAAATTTGAGGATTCACTAAGCTTAGGAGTAGCAAAAACCCAAAAACTGCGAAATTAAATTTCCTAATTCCGCACCTTCAATGTACTACGTAACGCACTGCCTAAGAGAACGTCATAGTAAACAGAACACTAAGGGCTGTGATTTGTACTGAGTTGTCAATTTACTTTGCAATACATTGCTGGCAATTAAAATTTTAATTTAATCGATATCAAATCCCTAGAACTTGTTCCGAGTTAGCACAGGTATGGTCATAACTTCATAAGTAAATGTTACTATGATGCTATCTAAAATGAATAAAATGCATCATAAATTCATAACATAACCCTTCATTAAGTTGATGTTTGAAATGGCAACCATGGTTTTCAATGCAATATTAAACTCGTTTAGGTGATGATTTTACTATTGCGTTTTTCTTGTTACTGAAATCTATGACATCGTTCCTAAGAACAGATCTTCGTATGTCTTATAGTTTCAGACTTCCCATACTGACCGATTTAAATGTTACACCCTATATAATGATAATTATAAGTAAAATGATCACAGCTGAGTAGACATTACTAGTTAACGACTAAAAGCCGAACTTTCATACAATTTCCATTGAGGTAGGTACCTCAGATAATGTTTTTAATTAAGTATTTCAAAAACATAGTAGGTAAATATAAGTTTGCAAACTTTTTAGTCCACATAATGTAACGGGTGACCAACTACGGAATTCTACATTGTGCGTGGCCCGACACGCACTTTACCGGTTTCGTAAAAAAAAGAACATAATTATAACTGACGTTGAAAATTACGAAATAATCAGCACTAAAGTTGATTTTTACGATGATATTATGATTTATGACGGAGTTATCTAAGGCATTTTTCAATGTTTTCTTCGGTTATTTTACTGTGTTCTTTTTCAGTCTAAATAGTTTTTAGTGTAGTATAATTCTACCTTATTTCTTCACACTGGAAGCTCAAACTTCAATTTCACTACGTTAACTCTTCCATGAAAATGAGCTGCCAAACAAATATAAATATCTGGGTGACCGAGCTTTGCTCGACCTTTTCCCGGAGATGAGACCTACTAGACCTAGCTAGATCGATTGCTCGTCCCCGAAAACCCCCACTTACCAAATTTCATCAAAATCGATAGAGCCGTTTCCGAGATCCCCGAAATAAAGATATATACAATTTATAATGTAATTTTTTATCATGAAATAAATAATCTAATCTAATCTAATCTAATTGCTCGTATAAAGTTATAAAATATCTGGGCGGCCGAGCGGCGTTTTCCTGGGCATGAGACCTAGCTAGATCGATTGCTCGTCCTCGAAAACTCCCACATACCACATTTCATCAAAATCGTTAGAGCCGTTTCAGAGATCCCCAAAATAAATAAATATATATACAAGAATTGCTCGTTTAAAGACATAAGATTTGGCAACATTGTGCATTATACGTCATATTGGTATTACTAACATCTCACAAAAAATAATTTTGTGGAATATAATGTTTTTCTTCGTTTATAATGCATGCAAATATAACCGGTCTATTACATGGCACTTTACTAAAAAAAAAAGTACCTTTTTCTCGTTTTTTAGGTAAATTATGTTACTTAAATAATAGTGTACGTATACGTACACCTTGTACAAAATGTAACTCAGTGGAAATTAAAATGTCTTTATTTTAAAAGGTTTTGCTATATATGCAATGTTTTTTGTATTTTGAATATTGTTGTAGTCTATATTCATAATTTAGGGAAAAATATATTCATTATCGTATTTTAAACAACCATTTTATTAATTTCAATTTCGTCACTCAGGGGAACATCGGTATCGGTAGATCGGTACCGAGATTAACACTAACACATTCATCCGATTTTTTTTTTGCTAAATCCAAGCATTAATCCGTGAGTATATCTATATTTTTTAGGTACCTTAATAATTAATTAACATAATAAACCCAGCTTAGTGCTTGTTGCACTCGCACATTTAGGGTTCCGAACCATCCGCAAAATTTCAAAGGAAAAACCTCATTTATCAATATATATATTAGTATTTGTTGGTAAAATAATAAACATTATCACCAAATTTCAAGTTCATAGGTCAACGGGAAGTTAAAAAATTGTTAGGAACAAAATTTTGTGACAATCGACGGACGGACGGATGCGTGAGTGACAGCAATAGGGCTCCGATTAGAGCCTTCGGTTTCGGAACCCTAAAAAGTATTTGCATTAACAGAATCAGCAATTGTTTTTTGAACACTACTTTTTAAATATGTTACAACTGCAGAAAAGTCGGCCCGTTCGATAAATTGCACGCTTCAACTTGTTCCGGCCCTTCGCCATGCCAAAGGAAACCGTATTGCAATGTGATAAGGTATTTTTAAATCGCAACTTAGCGGTATTTCAAAGGCGCCGGCGTTTTATGGCACCTGTGCCGACGGCGCCGGCAGTCATCCAGTCGACAAACGTAAATTTGCAATTACTGCTCTTATTGTCATCAGTAAAAGGATGAAAATTGCATAAGCGTGGAAAGGGAAACCCCTTCAAACTGTTGTATTTTCGAAAGGCTTTTTAAGCGCTTAGTAAAAATATCTGATATTCGTTAACTGAACGGCTTACCCATATTTAAAGCGCTTTAAAAGCCGAATGAATGGTTTTTTTTAGAGCAACGACTTCGGTAAGCGAAGTCTTACTAAAAACCCTTTCAAAAACCCCTTGAAGGGGATACCGTATTAAAAGCGCTTTAAAAGCCAAATGAATGGGTTTGAAGCGCAACGGATTGGGTAAGCAAAGCCTTACTAAAAACCCGTTCAAAAACCCTCGAAGGGGATACCGGGCGGGTCCCTGATGTGGGCAGCGGTCAGGACTTGGATGGGTGACCGCTTTGAGTGGTTACTAACTGAGCGCTCCCGCGCTTTAGAAGGCACGTTAAGCCGTTGATCCCGGTTGCTGTCTATGGCAGCAGTCGTTAAGCTAAGTTGGAGGCTTTCGGGCGGTTTGAGAACTTCTAACAGTCAAGTTGCCCACTCACTTGACAAAGCGCAATAAGGTCTATAGTTTCCCCTCGGGGTTGGAAGGTCAGATGGCAGTCGCTTCCGTAAAAACTAGTGCCTACGCCCAATCTTGGGATTAGGTAGCGGACCCCACAGGCATCCTTCAGGATGCAACTGTACTGGGATAACGCTAGGAGGATGATGATATAAGGTCACACGTAAGTTTAAGTCGTACAGGGTTTTGACAGAAATCTCGTTTGCATTGGATTGTATAATATTAGAATTTCTATTAGTTTCAAGTGAAGTGGGAGGTAGCTACGGTAGCCCAGTGGTTCAAGCATGCGGCTGTCAAGCGGCTGTCGTGGGTTCGCATCCCAGCTCGTACCAATGAGTTTTTCGGAACTTATGTACGGAATATCATTTGATATTTACCGTTAGCTTTTCGGTGAAGGAAAACATCGTGAGGAAACCTGCATACATCCGCGAAGAAATTCAAAGTTGTATGTGAAGTCCCCAACCCGCTCTGGGCCAGCGTGGGGACTACTGCCCAATCCCTCTCATCTATGAGAGGAGGCCTGTGCCCAGCAGTGGGACGTAGATAGGCTGATGATGATGATGATGAGGTGAGAAGAAGGAAAGTAGCAATGACTGTGACACTGCTTTTTATTTATTTATTCTTCAATGTACAAAAGAAATCTTAACATTCAAAAGGCGGACTTAATGCCATGAGGCATTTCTTATGGATTAGATTATGACTGACTTTTCTAGATTAACAAAGACCCGTAATAGTATCCAGAGCACTACAACTGGAGTTGGTCAGTTTTTGTATTTGAGCAAAAGTCTCCGTAGGTATAGATTGTTTTTGTTAATTCTATAATTAAAATTAAAAAAAAAAAACACTCGTGCGGTCTGCAGCACACTAAGCCATTACGTAGTATATAGATGAACGTAATTTTATTGTCAATTCTGCTAAAAAGATTACACTTTACTCAAAGATGACTACAAAGACTAAGGCTGGGTTGCACCAAACCGTCTGTAATCGAAAGCGGTGTTCGTCAAATCTGATTGTATGGAAAGTTTGACAAGTTTCTATGGGATGACAGCTGCCGGCGCCATATTTGACGCCGACCGGTCTGTGTTCGTACGTTGGTGCAACTGGCACTAAAAGTTATTTCAGTTAAGTCAAGAGTATTAGACATTAACAATCAACTGAAAACTTCATTTGAATGCATTTCTTTGTCCCTAATTCGATTTAACTAAAAGGTTAAAGACTAAACACAAACATTAGCAAGGATACCGTGAACAATTGTTTTTAACTGGCTCAATTCCATTAAAAAATGATTATAACCTTAATTTAAACCATAATCAGTTACCTGAAGGTTGCTTTTAGATTGTAATCTTCTACAGAATACGATGTTGTCAAACTTGCTGTTTTATATATAGGTTTGTTTATAATAAGTTTTTAAGCAAAAGTTAAGCGTAAAAGCTGGCATTCATTACCGACACAAAAGAAATGTTTGAGGAGATTTTCGTTTTGTTATTATGGAGGTTTGTGGTGTTTGAATAAGACTGGCCATTGGCGTGGCGACTAAGGCGACTTCCTGACTTGGCGGGGCGGGATTCATATGTGAATATTTTTTCTTTGACATAAACTTACTGACGTCGCAAAGATTCCCACTTGATGGAATACTGTCAGTATTACATTTGCGCAGTAGTAATATTATGCGCAAAAGCGGACCAGTACTGCCTTCGCATCGTCCCGCTTCCGCACATTCCGTGCCAGTCAGGAAGCACTCATTTAAATGTAATTCAAGAATGAAAATAACAGTTTATAAACAGGAACTTTCTTCCCAACATTTAAACATGAAATGTTAATAAATTTAGTTAGGTAAACTTAGTTAAGATAATTATGTCTATGTCTATACTTCTTTATCTGTGCATGTGGTGATCTTCTATAAGTGATAAGGCGCTTAACTGTTAAATGGAAATGTAATTACGAATATGTATCAGTGTACTTATTGTTGAAGGTCCAAATAAAAAAAAAAAAAGGCGCAGTAAAAAGTGGTACTGAGTCGATTGACAGTTGACACTGACATTTGACAGTTTTCTCATATCGTACCGCCTCCGCACCGACAAATCAGGAAGTCGCCTAAGTTTAATGAAGATACTAAACACAGTTTTAGTAATTTTATCTCATGAGCATGGGTTGGCCAATGTTGTGGTTGTGACACATAGACAATGTGAACTCATAGCTCCTTCGCTGACGCACACATAGATTATTTATTTATTTATTTATTGAATTTTATTTAATCATTTATTTCAGGCATCTGTGGCCCATTACAAATACCTTAAAGACTGACATACATATTATATCATTATATTTCCTAAAACTAAATAGTAGTAGTATCACGTTGGGACGACGACGCGAGGCGCTTACTCTGGGTGTCGAATAACTGGCCGCGAAACCGCCGGAAAACGACACCCACCAAAAGTTGCCAGTCTTTCGGTTTTCTACCGGTTGCATTTCGGGGAGTGTGCTGAGGAATTACACAACTTAATTCCTCCCGCCCCTTTCTACCATCGGACGAGCAGGGATACGGCAAGGCGACACCGTTTTACGGTGGCAGTTCCTAAAACTCGCACGAAGCGTTTTGCTTCCACTTTTATCGTGAGAACAGCCAAGCTGTGGAACTCCTTGCCGGATTCCTTGTTCCCTGTAAACTACAACCTTTCGCTCTTCAAGGCGAGAGTGAATCGGTATTTGCTAGGTAAGCGCGTTACATCCTAGACCGCAATATCTTTTACCATCAGGTGATTTGTAGTCAAGCGCAAACCTATACTGAAAAAAAAAAAAAAAAACCTTTCGCCCAGAACTCCTCCTTCATGAAGGAGATAATGTCCATGAGCTCGACACAATCATGGCTCAACCGCGTTCGTGAGATAAACGTACTCTGCAAGACATAGTGCGTGTTATCCACGAAAGCGCGCCCCTTCACAGCCCAATCCTTAAAATTGACCACATTTCAAAATTTATAATGATGCCTGAGGCGACTTCCTGATTTGTCGGTGAGGAGGCAGTACGATATGAGAAAAGTGTCAAATGTCAGTGTCAGCTGTCAGTCGACGCGATACCATTTTTTACTACGCCCCTACATTTAAATGAGTGCTTCCTGACTGGCGCGGGATGCGCGGTAGCGGGACGATGCGAAGGCGGTACTGCTGTGCTTCTGCGCATGATATTACTGCTGCGCAAACGTAATACTGACAGTATTATGTCAAGTGAGAATCTTTGCGACGTCAGTAAGATTACGTCAAAGAAGAAAATGTCACATATCGATCCCGCCCCGCCAAGTCAGGAAGTCGTCTTAATCGAAAACCATTTCGGTAAATATGCTACCGTAATAAAATAGTATTTAGATTTTTTTTCTTCGCTAGATTTGAAGAAAATCGCCAAAATGTTGAGACGGAAGTGTGACCTCATTCTTACGACTAGGAGCAATGCTGTCAAACATAGGTATTTCAATAAATTACGTCATAATTCACTTACGATTCGCTACTTTTAGATTAGATATTTTTGAATGAAAATTAGGATTTCGAGAGAAATAAAAAACATGTGGACCTTAAAATTTCTTTTCTATCGATCTAGGACATAAAAAGGCCAACTAGAAAATTTAAATTGTTGTCAATTGTGCATAGACTAAGTACAGTAGTGTTATCTCATGAGCGCGGGTGACCCTGGGGCTGTGAGTTGAGCTATACATACACATTGTCTATGTGTGTGTCAGCGTAGGAACTATATTCAATGAATTCAATTCAAATAATTTATTTCAGAACATTAATTCCATAATACATGTCATTACAATCAATAAAATAAAATAAGTAAGTAAAATGAGTATATATTAGTAGTATTAGTAACAATAATTCCTAAGTAACTATGTTAGTTTATTATTATTATTTATTTACTACAGTGTGGAGCTGTACCCACCGCCGCAGTATCGGGGAGTCCCACTCCCACCTCTCGGCTAGCGTTCGTAGGATGGTGTTCGTGGAGCCGCGCACACGCCTCATCATCGAGGCGGCCCGCTTCCTGATTATGGCGTGGAAGCCGTCAATTTGCCGCTCCGCGAACATCGCGGAGTCGCTACAGTGCCTCGGCAGCCCGAACAGCACCTTCACGCGTCATTATACTGGACAAGCAGAGCGCTGTATGCGCGATGCGTATGTCTGACCCATAGGCTGCACGTGTAAAAAGATTGGCAGTACGGCCTAAAAAGGGTTACTTTTACTTTATCTGTACAACGTGCAAACCGCCGGGCCAGCATGTTACATCGCACAGCCAGCGCCCTACGTTCCCTCTCCATATCAATATTGTCACTTAGGTCATCGGTGACCCAGTGGCCCAAATATTTAAATTTCTGCACCTGGTTTAATGGTGCCCCACATAACCTGACAGGTGGCTTGACAACTGACTATGTGTTCACACTGTCGATGTGTTCGTATGTGTCACAACTACAATTATGATCAACCCGCGCTTGTGAGATAAAAATACTGTTAATGAAAAATTCGCTGAGGAGGGGCGCGTCGTCATGACACGCACTATAATTTAAGGTAAGTTTGTCTAATAAATTATATAACGAGGCTCCAACTATTTCAAGTTGACGGATAAATCATTTTTACGGCGGATTTTTCGTCATCTGCGTCATCTTTTATATCAAAGAATCAAATCAAAAACCTTTATTCTGCAAATAGGCCACAAGTGCGCTTTTACAACTGTGGTGTATGTCACACCCTAATAACTCAGCTGATCACAGCTGATACACATCTGATGGAAACCTAACTAATATTAACCTTTGTACTTTTTCCCAGAACTAAGGAATGCAAGAGACCTTGATATTGATTCCAAGAAAATAGTATTAAATAAATTACCATATGTTCTATATTGCATACCAAACCTTTAGTATAAAAGCAGTGTAATTGTTACTCAATAAGTCAGTATTAAATCAGTATTAAATCAGTATTAGTCCAGTATTTCAACGAGTCTCATCTTATCATTATAACCCGTAACGCTCCATATCTCATGGCTACCCTGCCAGGCGGGCTGCCACAGGCAGCCCTGAATTAGTGAACAAGTGCCAGAACCAAGATACAAAGAGCAGGTCGTCTCATGGCGACCCTTCCAATGCCGAACAACTAAGTGGAGGGCGCCTCTCATGGCGACCCTTCCAGACGGTCTGCTCCAGGCACAGCCCCGATATAGTGAATTAGTCACCAACGTCAGCCACTTCAGCACCGCACTGCCAACGTTATTAGAGGAAGAACCGAGTGCTAGTGCGGCCTTGTGCCGTACTGGCGGCGTGCTGCGCCTTCCAGTCAGATTTCTCGAGACAGCCTCGGTATACATAGACACCGAACAGCCAGCTCCGCTGCGCCAGCCATCGAGCTCCACTACGTTGCGCCAGCCATCCAACTCTACTACGCTACATCAGCGACCCAGCTCCACTACGCTACGCCAGCCAGCCAGCTCCACTGAAGCCGAACCAGCCAGAGCAGAGCATCATCGCGCGTCACCAGCACCAGCCCCATCGCCGCTACCACAGGTCCAGAGCACAGCTGATACCATACAGATGACTTCAGGTCCACAAATGCCTGACAGCTGATCACCAGCTGATCATAAGTCATGTGTCATGTCATTAGATCACAATAGTCCTGTTCTAGATAGTAAAATTGATGAAATGTCAAGAAACTTATCAGTTAAACTGAAAATGGGCTAAAACGATGAGCATTTTTTACCTTATAAGGACCCTTTGGTAACAGATGAGATATATTATCAATCCTTTGTGGGCTCTGAGCGTCAATTTCTAAATAATAAAATAAAGTGAGAACAGAGTGAAGTCTCTCATGTCAATTTCATTGAACACTAGTAAAAAGCGTTAACCAATATCGGTTTAGTAGTTAGAGTCTTATTGGATTGGGCTGTCCCAACTTTGTGTAAATAATCTGATATCCAAATAATGTAAAGTCCTCCACTCATTTTTTTTTCATAATGTTACTTCGAATAAGTCATTTATTTACAAGAAAACATACAACAATACAACTTAAATGATATTACAGCTAACTCAAATCTAAAACAGGCCCTTGAGGCATTTTACCGAGGATGCCGGCGGCATTTCCTCGCTGTATCCAAAGACTACAATATATATCTGTATCCCACTGCTGATACGTTGTGCGAGGAAGCCGCCAGCTCTTCGGTCACCAGCTCACCAGTTACGTCAACCAGAGGCTTGGCCATTTCAAATCATTCATTCATTTATTTTACTGTGTTTCTTTTCCCAACGGTATGGGTCGGTGTTTGAACTCGCAACCTTCAGATTCCATTGAAAGTGCCTTGCCGCTCAACTGAAGTGTCTGTTCTAAACTACAGATAACTCTCTGGCCTGTTATCAAAACCCATAAGTTTTAAACGTAGTTACCTCTAAACAACAGCCGTTTGTTCAAACTGTTGTTTTGATGATATCTTATATTATGCAAGAGTTAATGTGAGACCCTCGTGATACGACACTACGACCACGACGTCTTAGGCTGGTGATCTTCACCGTGACAAAACAGCCACTCCCTCCAGAGATTAGAGCTTTTCATTTGGTTTTAAGGGGAGGTATCCCCAACGCAACTGTCCCGCTCTAACATGCGTGAGTTTACAATTAGCCATCCCGCTCTCTACGCAAGCTCTGCGCGTAGTTTTGTAAATATTTAGCTATAGTCATCAAGCCAGTCATTTTATCAAAGCAAACCCTGCGAAAATGTCTATAACTATTTACAATCTTTAATTGAGTACAAAAATTACATGTATCAGTAATATAGCCGTAGTATTGAAAATACATTCCAAAAAGGGGTAACTTCGCGATTTTTTTCTATCGAGTGAAATTCATCAGATCATGTAACTGACTGCGATTTTGACTAGACAAGATCCTCATGTAACGCATATATTTTTTTTAGATTTTAAGACACTATATTCTATGTCTCAGATGGTTTTTAAAAACTCAAAAGTGGTAATACACGGCCTTAATGAGGCGGACATGTTGTGACGTTTTAGGTGCGTTACAAATTTTCCGAGTGCAGCAGTAAAAACTGCAGTGGGTGTATCAATTTTAAATTAGAAGAATGTCGCGTGCTGTCGTAGTGTTTATCTGTAGACGTAACGGTCGTGGCCGTGATGCCACAAGAGGAAAGTTTTAGTTTGTATGAAAGTTTCTAATACATACTGAACTAACTGCGGGGCGGAGCGGGGCATGATATTTGATAAGACAATGTCTCAGTCCGCCCATGGCAGTAAAAATATCGTATGAAAAAGTTAAGTGTCATGTGTGTTGATACTTGCATATTCTTACCTACGAGTCCTACCACGTAGATACGGTAATTAACGGTATATGCGTTTAGGGTGGGCAGGCGGCTTTCACTCCGTCAGTTCACCGCGACGCTGCAAGTACATCCACATCCCCGGGCCGCTGCAAGTACATTCAGTGGCGAATTGCTAATTTGCTACCGGACGGTCGCGTCGTCTCGTCATTCGCTTGGTGTGGTCAATATTTGTTATTTAGAAATACCTATTATAATTTGGGTTTGTAAGTTGGCGATTTGTTAACAGTGCAACTTCTGTACGTAGTACTATTACTTTTTCTGTGGTGGGAGTTTATTTGTCGTTGTGTTTATGTAATAAATATATCCCATAGAACAAATTAAAAGTATATTAAAAATTAGGTACTTTTATACTTTAAGCAAAACAGGTATAAGGCCTTATGGAAGTGTGCAACTAAAAACAACAATCGCGCTGTCAACCCTTATTTGTTTTGAGGAATCGTTTTATTGACAGCTAGAGTCAACTGCATGTGCCTGCAGATTCGATGGTAGAAAATATGATTCGGATATTATTTCATACAGATTTAATTTAAATGTGCCTTGCGTGTTGACTTTACGTTCACCTGTGAGAAAGAATTTGAGGGATCGTGTATCACATTTAGGCGATTTCCTGACTTGGCGGGGTGGGATCGATTTGTGACATTTCCTTCTTTGACGTAAATTTACTGACGGCGCAAAGTTTTTCACTTGACGGAACACTAACAGTATTACTTTTGCGCAGTAGTAATATCATGCGCAGGAGCGGTGCACCGCCTTCGCATCGTCCCGCTACCGAGCATCCCGCGCCGTCAGGAAGCACTCATTTAAATATAGGGGCGCAGTAAAAAATGGTACCGAGGCGACTGACAGCTGACACTGACATTTGACACTTTTCTCATATCGTACTGCCTCCGCACCGACAAATCAGGAAGTATGTCCAGAAACGCGGAAAGTATGTCCATCAGAAGAGAAGATGCGTGTGCCAAATGGCTAAACTGTACATCGATTTGCGGTTTTTCTTTGAAATTGGGCCTGTACGGCTACCACTACAACCTTCGGAAAGTATAATTCTCCCGGTAGTAAAATTAATTATTTGATTCGCTGACTATGCAATTATCACTAAAACAAAAAGCACGTTAAAATGTAGGAAATAAACTAACCAGGAACACCAGGATTCGTAATTACGTTAGTTTGTACAATGTAGTATTTTGTTTGGTCTAGCTAATTAATTATGTTGCAGGTTTTCCATTTGGCTGTGCGGAGTTTAGTTTAGTTTATTTTTACACGACTGCCCAAAAAAGGAGTGTAATGTTTTCGGGTTTCATGTATGTATGTATGTATGTAGGTATGTATGTATGTGAACTTTTTTGTTCCCCCAGAACTTCTCAACGCCTTAACCGATTTAGATGTGTGAGGTATCGTTGGAATCGAATATATGACGTTGCAATAAAAACAATATGGCAGACAGTAGACTCCATTTTGAATGTTCCGTAAAAAAAAAATCTATCCTAGCAAGTGGGGTATCAAAATGAAGCATTTGAAGAGACGAATCCAAAAATATATATAACGAATGTTTTTCAAGCAAAAAAGTTTGAAATAAATTAATAATTAGAAAATATATTTTGTTTGCAGTCGGGGGACATACTACATACAAGTTAAACCAAAATAATAGGTCCCACGACTGCAAACAAAATATATTTTGTTGAGTTCTTTATTAGGAAACATGTTTTTATCTTTTTAATGCAGTCGTGTTTTTAATTTTTATA
This sequence comes from Cenopis cana, assembly GCA_951800055.1. Lineage (NCBI taxonomy): Eukaryota > Metazoa > Arthropoda > Insecta > Lepidoptera > Tortricidae > Cenopis > Cenopis cana. Next base: position 13,308,063 of record OX637493.1, on the reverse strand, counting down.
ATATCTCATTATACATCTACGAGTATACCGATATGGTACCTATATAATTATAGTATCAGTAAACTCCCAATTATAATATTATCTCAATAGTATTTTATTTCTTTTGGTAATTAGTTAAGGTGCACCAGGGCAATCTAGACTGCGGGAAATTAAAACGAATCGAAATAGGGTATTAAACTAAGGTAAAAATAAATTATTTTTTACTTGACTAATAAAAGATCTAACGAAAATACTCGAAAAACATCAATTATTAATTTATTTTAGCTAATTGAAAGATTTTATGAGCATAAAGATTTCAAAAGGACGCTGATTTGAACAAACCTACTCACACTGTCTTAGTGACGTCACTAAGACAGTGTTTCCCTACAAACTTCATATTAACAAATCGTTTTTGACATTTAATAAAAAGTTGCTGATTTGACTAGGGGTTTAATACCGTATTCTATTTTCCGTATTTTACGTCATTTACTAGAGTGCCATCTATCCGGGCATAGATAGATAGCACTCTTGTAAATGATATAAAAAAATCTGTAAATATTTTCGATTAGTTTTAATTTCCTGCAGTCTAGATTGCCCTGGTGCATTAATATTTGTGCCTTAATATTGTTATTTTTATTACTTCATATTGTCATTTATATTTTAATCATTTGCAGGCTAGATACACTGTACGATATATAACAACAACAAATACTCTTTATTGCACACCTCAATTAAAGGACACAGACACCTCAATTAAAAGATATATTTTAAAGTAACATCTTTGAAACTGTATCTAAGCAAATAAATATTTCTGATTGTTAAAAAATATGAAAACTTTCAAAAAGTAACAAATGACATTTGACAGTTCCATATAAAACGGGTGAGCAGTTAGGAGACAGGTGAAGACGGTGCATAGAGGTACAGTCAGGGAATTTTGAATGTTTGTCACTTTTGGACTCTATTTCTATCGTAATAGAGTCCAAACGCAAAACATTCAAATTCCTCGACTATACAAAGGTCCTTGCGAGTCCGACTATACTGCAACCAAGGATAGTTTCACAAAACACAAACTGAAAACCTAACAAGGTAAAATTACATTTAACATTAACACAGTAAAGTTTTAAACTGGACCGGAATAAACGCAATTACAGTGTTTTCAAAGCGCAAAATTTTAACAAGAATATGCTTAATTTAAAAACCGCGTAACAATGAGGAATTTAATTCGAATGCAGTTTTTAGACGAGGGAGCACGGGGCATGTGGGTAATTGGGTTTACTAATTTAATGTATTAGTTTAAAGTAGGTGGTTAAGGCATGAGAGGTAGCGGAGCGCTAAGTGGAGTGTGTTGGTTTCTCATGGTCATATCATTAACATCGTCATCAGATGATCAACTGCAGTGCTTGGTGCAAGGCTTCTCTTTCAGAAGAGAGTAATTTGAGAGTCTTCAAGAAAATTAAAAATTAATATGTGATTACTTAACTTACCGTAGGTTAAGTAGGTATTATCATTGTAATATTTAAGCATATTTTTGGGAGAAATGGCTGACTGTCGAGTTTCTTTCGGCGTTTCTTCTCAGCAGTGGCCTCTGTGAAACGCTAGTAGGCTTTGACTTGTAAAAGTGCCATTGCGGCCTACTTACAGAATAAAGTTCATTTTATTCATTTATACCGATAAAATCTCGGGGTTGGGGTAAACCGATAAGTTGCATGCTGATAAACTTCGGGTCAATTGGATAACTACCGATTTGTTTTGTCGTCGTATTGAAATCTAATCTAATCTAATCTTTAAACTAGCAAAAGGCCGTAACCGATCTATTTGGACTATTTCCTTTGGTTCTCACTAGATTACAAAAAAAAATTGATTGTTCAATAATATATAATAATATTGTCTATTTAATAACCAAAAAGAACTGAACAAGTGCGTGTCTGACTCGCAATCCAAAGGTCCCGTAGAAGCTTAGTTGATATAGGAATATTGATTTGAATATTGATGATTAAAGTAACTAGGTAGAAGCAGTTATATTTAATATCAATCATAAGCACAAGTCTCAAAGCTTCGCAAAACTTGTTTTTTTTAGACTTGTGAAGTTATAAGGTTGAAAAAGATTTAATACCTACTTCAAGTTATTACTTGAATAGTTTTAATTTAACTTTATGAAGTTAAATTAAAACTATCATGAACACGAATAAATGCAGCTTAATTTCCCATTAATTACATTACAAACAACAATGTATATTTTAACAAACTTTTTATTGTAATATCTAGGTTAAGTTTTTGAGCCAATAAAGATTTTTTTACTTTACTTACTTACTTACTAAGCAGAGCTTAACAAACTTATGCTGACAGCATGTTTTCGTGCATCGCCTAATTAACCTAATAACATCCGCTACCGCTTATCTCCTGCGGCAATCGGCGTGCATCCTGACAAGTTAATATCATGCGCGATATATTAACCAAATTAGTCGCCTAACGCGAACTACTAACTGTAATTATCCGTTAGTTTATTCGCAACACAAGTTATTTTGTAACTTGGCAAGCTCAGACCTAATAACCTAGTCGAAATAGCTAAACTAAACCTCATAGTGTTCTTCGAAACTTCAAGTTTAGATATTATCCCCTGGAAGGACAAAAGCGGAAAATCTGATATGTGGATGAATTTTCTTCACGAACACATGTTTTCTCGACATTGTTTTGTACAAGCTATGAATTTATTATGTTTTAATGTTGCCCTTGACCATATTTTAATTACGTAGAGAAAATCTCGTATGTGGATGAATTTTTCTCCACGAACACATGTTTTCTCGTCATGGTTTGTACAAGCTAGTGCAGAATTTATTATGTTTCAATGTTGCCCTTGACCATATTTTAATTACGTAGATTTCACACAAATCGCTTATATGTATCAATGTATCTTACGGATGGAGTACATTTTCCGAGATAGCGGCAGCTCTAGAAGGTCCTGGCCCCTATACCACAAAACTTTAAAAGTCTACAATTTGACAAAATTGTACAATTTTCCATAGAAAAAGTTCACAAATTTGTCGAATTGTACGCTTGTAAAGTATTGTGGTACAGGCCCCTGGTCTGGGAACTTCCAGGAGACGAAAACAAGACCTTCAATGAACATGTGTAACAAATTTCATGAAAGTTACCAATATTTCGAGGTTTTGTTATTTTGACTGGGATATTATATATGTTACGGATTGTTCATTAGAATAGATATACAGGTAAATTATTTTCGGGACGTTTTTGCATTTGTAGTAGTATTTGTATATTTACAGGGATTCTATATTTAAATTTGCGCACACTTAAAAAAAAACTTACACACATTTAAATTTTGTCCATACACAACTACAAATGCAAAAATGTCTCGAAAGTAATTTATCTGTACGGGGTTATTAAACTAACACATCTTTGTAGCTTTTTAATCATCATCATCATCATCATATCAGCCGAAAGACGTCCACTGCTGGCCATAGGCCTCCCCCAAAGAGTGCCACAATGACCGGTCTTGCGCCACCCGCATCCAGCGGACTCCCGCGACCTTTACCAGGTCATCAGTCCACCTTGTGGGGGGTCTACCCACGCTGCGCCTTCCGGTCCGTGGTCGCCACTCGAGAACTTTTCGGCCCCAACGGCCATCGGTTCTACGTGCAATGTGCCCCGCCCACTGCCACTTAAGTTTAGCGATTCGAAAGGCTATATCGGTTACTTTGGTTCTGCTACGGATGGCCTCATTTCTGATGCGATCACGCAGAGAAACTCCCAGCATAGCCCTCTCCATTGCCCTCTGAGTGACTTTGAGCCTTCTTATGAGGCCCATGGTGAGCGACCACGTTTCCGTACCATATGTCATCACTGGCAACACACACTGGTCAAAGACTCTCGTCTTGAGACACTGCGGAATATTGGACGAAAAGATATGCCGTAGCTTCCCGAACGCTGCCCAGCCGAGTCGGATTCGACGATTGACCTCTTTCTCAAAGTTGGACCTACCTAACTGGACAGTCTGTCCTAGGTATACATAATCGTCTACAACTTCGAGCGTAAAGCGTCCGATTGTAACGGGAGTTGGTGCTACATGGGCATTTGACATGATCTTCGTCTTATCCATGTTCATCCTTAGACCAACTCGCTCGGAGGCTTTACTGAGGTCATCGAGCATTGTACTTAAATCCTCCATGGTTTCAGCCAAGACTACTATGTCGTCAGCAAACCGAAGATGAGTGATATACTCGCCGTTTATGTTGATGCCTAGCCTTCTCCAGTCCAGATTCTTGAAAACATCCTCCAGTGCAGTGGAGAACAGTTTAGGAGAAATAACATCTCCTTGCCTGACTCCCCGCTGCAGCGGAATAGGTTTCGAGTTCCGGTCCTGGAGTCGGACTGACATAGTGGCGTTTTCGTACAAACACTTCAGTACTTCGATATAGCGGTAGTCTACTTGGCACCGCTGTAGAGATTGTAGTACCGCCCAGGTTTCGATCGAATCGAAGGCTTTCTCATAGTCCACAAACGCTAAACAGAGGGGCAGGTTGTACTCTTCAGTCTTCTGTATAACCTGTCGGAGCGTGTGGATGTGGTCTATGGTATTAAAGCCTCTTCGGAAACCGGCTTGTTCAGGAGGCTGGAAGTCATCTAGCCTGCGTGCGAGACGGTTCGTAATGACTCTTGAAAACAGCTTGTAGACATGGCTCAAAAGCGTGATGGGTCGATAGTTCTTCAGAAAAGTGGTGTCACCCTTCTTAAAGAACAGCACCACCACGCCTGTGTTCCATGCCTTTGGCGTTCTCCCTTCCAGTAAGACGGAGTCGAACAACTTCTGAAGGGCCGTAAGGACCGGTTTTCCACCCGCCTTCAGGAGTTCGGCTGTAATTCCGTCTTCACCGGGTGCCCTGTTGTTTTTGAGCTGTTTAAGAGCCATTCTAATCTCGTACAGGCTGATGTCCGGGATGTCGTCGGTATAGTGCCGGGTTAGTCTAGCTCTAGGATCTTCCACTAGACCAACTTCGGGTCTGCTAGTTGACGTGTAGAGCTGTCCATAGAAGCGCTCTATCTCGCTCAGAAGCTCAGGTCTGGATGAGACAGTTCTACCATCCTCAGTTTTTAACTTGGCGAGCTGGCTCTGCCCAATAGACAGATCTCTTGCGAAAACTTTTGAGCCCTTATTCCGCTCGATGGCCTCTTCAATACGTTTTGTATTGAATTGGCGCAGATCACGGGTCAGGGATTTGGAGATCTGTCTATTAAGCTGCCGATATAATGTCGCATCGACTGAAGACTGTAGAAGCATCTTACTCCTTTCCTCGAAGAGCCTCTGAGTGGAGTTAGAGAGCCTATTGGTTCTGTTGGTCCGTTGGGCCTTGAAGAACTTAGACCCTGTGGTATGGACAGCTTCCACAAACCCGTCGTTGAATTCGTCCACATCGCCGCCTAGGCAATCGAAACGGTTCTGGAGTTCCAGCTGAAAGCTGTCGGGGTTTTGGAGTTGGGCTGCTACTGGTCGGAGCGTGGACTTCATCAGACGAGAGCGTTCCAGCTTAACACATATATTCAATGTGCCTCTTACCAGACGGTGATCACTTCCGGTTTTGACCGTATTAATCACAGAGACATCATTGAATATATGCCTTTTCGTCGACATGATGAAGTCAATCTCGTTTTTAGTTGCACCGTCGGGACTCATCCAGATCCACTTTCTATGCTCGCGTTTCCTGAAGAAGGAGTTCATCATGTAGAGTCCCTCCTTCTCCATGAAACCAGCCAGTAGGTGGCCCCGGTGGTTCCGAATTCCAACTCCAAATTTCCCCACTCTCAGCTCTTCACCATCTCTCTTGCCCAGTTTCGCGTTGAAGTCCCCCATGACAACGGTGAAGTAGGTTTTAGAACTATGCATGACGTTTGAAATGTCCTCATACATAGCCTCCACCTCGTCGTCGGAGTGTGCCGATGTCGGCGCGTACACCTGTATGACCTTCAGCAAGTACCTCTTTGATACTCTGAGTATAAGGTACGCCACCCTAGACGACACACTCTCGATCTTCACAACGTTGTTTACGAGGGACTTGTGGACGATGAACCCGACACCTCCCTGGGACTGTTGGTCGCCCTCCCGGAAATAGAGCAAGTTGCCGGACTTTAAGGTTATCGTGTCCTCCCCCTCTCTTCGGACTTCAGATAATCCTATGACATCCCAACGCAACTTGCTCAATCCTTCCTCCAGTTCGGCTATCTTTTCGTCGGTGCGCAGTGTTCGCGTGTTATATGTTGCCAGGGCCAGGAGTCGTCGGTGGTGGTAGCCGGATCTTTGCCGGAGATTCTTAGCACCCCTGACCCCGCTAGTGCCCTGGCCGCTACCATAACCAGGACACCGGGGGTCGCCGGAACCTCGGGGCCGTGGCCTTGTTGTACTCTGCATGGGGGGTAAAATGCCATAATCGCCACGCTTGGCATGCGGGTTGGCGATCGCAGTATCTCCCACCGCACTCCAGGGATGCTGCTGCCCATCCCCCGGTGGTCTTGGCCGTAGTTTTAGGACTTACCCGGGTCCTTTCCAGCTTTTTAATAGAATCAATCAAACGATTTCTCAATGCTGAGGATTGTGACCGCTAAGTTTGTCATCTGTGAGTTATTTTTAAATTTTCCTTAATAAGATAAAGATAAAGATCATTTATTTCATAATTGCAGTTAACAGAATATACCAGAGGTCTCCGCATTAATGAGGCCTAAACCTAATTCTGTTTGTACTCGCGCTCTCTGCATACAGGATGGCGTACTAGTTAGCGCATAATGACCTTTATTACAGTACCGCTGCTTCTAATTTAGCATTCTCTATGAAATGCTAATGCTACTAACTACCTTTCAAACCAATTACTCTCCGGTCCAAGTGACGAGTTACAGGCGGTTTGACGTTGAAACACAGAATAAATAATAGGCCGTTTTAATTTCAAAATAGCCAATTGAAAATGCTGTTGGTGGTGATTATCTACATTAAAGTACTTTATACGTGGACTTGATTCTGGCTTTATTTCTGTTTCATATTAATTCGGCTCTAAAACACCCAGTTACGAGCTATCATTTATATTTTCAGTTTAAAATGGTTTAAATATTGCAAGTTTCTGTCTAGGCTTTAGTTTTAAGTGTTTGTAGTTATAAATGACCGTGTTCTCTGAGTATAAGGTGGTACTGGAGTATTTGCTTGGGTTTTTGACAGAACGGAGCCCAACGAAGAGTTTTGCAATTGCCCTGCACGTTCCTGTTAGGTGAGAATTTGCATATTCAATCGTAAATGCAAGTTTTCTAATAATCGGGAGAGTGTTATTTGCAATTAACTATCCCGCTGTCTACGGAAGCTCTGCGCGTAGTTTTCGTAAACATTTAAACATAGTCATTAAACCAATCATTTTATCAAAGCAAACCTACAGTCTATAACTATTTAGGGTCTTTAATTGAGTAAAAACATTCCAAAAAGTAACTTTGAGGGACTAAGGGTAACTTTGCGATTTTTTTCTGTCAAGTGAAATTCATCAGATCTTGTAACTGACTACGATTTTGACTAGACAAGATCCTTATGTAACACATATATATATATATATTTGAATTTAAGACACTATATTCTATGTTTCAGATGGTTTTAAAAACTCAAAAGTGGTAAAACCCAGCCTTAACAACCTAACCTAATTTACACATACTATGTATTTAGCCATAAGACTAAAAGAAATTTGAAAAAATCTCTAGTTCAATATAAAGTCATCAAGTATTTCAACAGTTTTACTGTGACTAACTCACATTTAATACAAAACAGAAATGTTTGTAAACATGAAAATAATATTATAATCACACTACTCCATGCACAGTATGTAAATACACAGGCATTCTTATCATAAACAAGCGAGTAAATCTCAGTTGTAAGATCGGACGATCAGTGTTTTATAGTTTCTCGCTAGGATCACTAGTGTTAACTATAAATAAATATTAAATAATAATAAAAAACGTAGAAAAATAGTTGGCTAGACATAGTACTCGTCTCGTAGCGGCTTTACGTACGGTTTTTTCCGTATGTTAACTGGCTAAGAGTGTTGTGCTACGAGATCGTTGACTGTGAAAGGAAAACTCTTGGAAGGTGGTTCGAAGGTTAGTTTTTACCCAACGACTGTGTGATAAATTATATCAACTATTGTTACGAATCAAATTATTTTATTAAATTGTTTGTGATTCGCGAATTAAACGTGGAATTCACCACGATCAAATTTCAATTATTTGGAGAACTAATACACAGGAAAAAATATATCTTGAAACCAAGGTTGGTCCGGCAAACCAGAGGCAGGGGTTCGATTCCCGTCTGAAGCTGCGTGCATGATCACGGTTAATTTTTCCTTTGTATTAATAAAATAAAAAATAAATAAAAAAATTATTTACTTTTTAAACCTAATGATTACATTTCATTGTAAAACGCAAGAGAGATACAATGGCTCTTAAGGTTTGACACAGTTTCATTAGGAGTAAGCCTCTGCTTCCCGAACTAAGACAAAGCCTGTGACTCGGGAGTCAGTGATTCCTCCGTGAATGTCTTAGTTAATGTAACACAAAAAGTTGATAAGTATAAGAGTTTTCACAGACAAAAAGGAAAAATAAGTAAAATAGATTACATGTTAAGAATCTAAGTAAATTAATCTAAATACGACATGCATGCAAATGTAATGTGTATATGTGTTTGTGTATATGTTTGTTTTGTGTATGTGAATGAGTGGTTGGTTGTTATGTTAAGTGTGATTGTTTATAAGTTACTGATGTTTGTACATTAATCACAGTGTAAGTCAAATTAAGAAAGTAAGCAAGTCTTCTGTCTCCTGGTACGTTTTAAATTGAAGCCAGGATTTTAGTTGTTACTTTGCATTGGTAATGGTTTAGAGTGTAGATATTTAATTGCCTATTCGTTTTGTTATACAAGTGTGCACTCATTGAGACGTACTGACGACTTGCGAAAACTGTCCTGTGGTGTTCCTCTGTACATACAGTTGATTTTATGCGTTTACGAGCTCTTATAGGGCACAAAGGTAAATGGCTATGTCTTCGAAGAATGGTACGCATTATGAACGACTGCCGCACGGACAGAACATAAGTTAGCGAAGAATGTTCACTTGCATCTCGACAATTCATCACCACAAGAACTTCATACTCTAAAATTGTTGGATAAAACTCTTGAATTCAATTCTACTACATTTATACCAGGATGAAAACGTGGTGATATTATCATTAACATCATAAGGGTATGTTCATCAATCGATAAAAACTTCACAAAACAGATTTCACGTTATATCCATCATCTGTTATTGATTCTAGAAAATAGATGGTTAAACTAACTACACTGGAAGGAAAGTGGATCTATGCGATTCCTTTGTGGATACATGGTTCCACCGTAAACTGATAACATAGATGCAGCCGATGACAGGGATGCAATTAACTGATTATATAGATGTGACTGATAACGTTAATTACATCAATGAAACTGATCGAATGGACGAGACATATAGTAGTTTACGTTGAAGTAGAGCGCAGGAAAATTAGATAAAGTCGTAAATATTACATTTGGGGAAGTCGAACAGTACGAAGACGAATTTATACAAATTGCTACTGGGGAAGAGAGACATAAGAGGACTCTAGCGGTCCAAGACTTGGTAAAATTAAAGTATAGACCTGCCACTTGTTGACTAGTATTTGTTCTCTGTATCAAATAATTGTAATTTTATCGTTGAATGTTTTCTATGATTTTTCAAATATTTCATGTGTATCTAAAATAGCTAAGTATATATTATGGGGTAGCATTTAACGAACCACCAAATTAGTTGCCGAATGATGCTCTAAAAAATTACATTGATTACCAAAAATATTAGATTCGCACCAAATTTTCAACTCCTTTTAAATATAAAGTGCAACTCAAAGAAGTAACATGTCGATAACCTATTAAATTGTTACCAAATAAATTAGTCACTACCCAAAAATACTTAATGATCACCTAATTTCAAACACCAAATTTCATATAATTTACATCCAAATATTACAGGGCTCGTAATCCTATTAAAATTATTTACACCCAAATAATTCTTTCGATACCCAGAAATACTACATGATCACCAAATTTCACACGGCAATTGTTTTTTTAACGCCCGACGCGACGCGAAAAGCAGTTCCAATCTAGTCTAACCTCATTGCTAGCACCTGATGCGGTTTTCCATACGGTCCGTCTCGCTCGCACGTCGCACCGCGTGCGAGCAAGACAGCGCTAAATGATTTTATTTTATAGAAGCTTCAAAATTTCTGTAACTTTAATGAGACACGTACATAACATAATTTAATTTAATATATTTTCAACAGTGCTTTCTGCTTTCCTTACTGGTCGCATACAGCTATTTGTTCTCAGATGTTTTTGCCTCTACTCTATTCGCTGATAATCGTCAATTTGCCTAGGTAGTAGTATTTTTCTATGACATCTATTTTTATTTCAAACTAGTGGACATTGGAACAGTATTGACGGATCTCCGCTGGCGCGGAGCTCCTATTTTGAGTTGTTTTGGCCCTTCGGGCCGATGCAAAACTAACATAACCTAAACCTACCTATACCTATTTCTACCTATTAACTTCCTTTAATTTTTCCATGAAAGTCTATCTAAATTAATAAAGTAAACTCATTTGAGGACCTTTATCCATTTTCATAACAAACTAACAATTTAATAAATCAACAAAACTCATTTTCAAATAAAAGTTTTCATTCAAACGCGCTCACGTCAACGCATTAAAAAATTAATAATAAAACTTCTTGCAGTTTGTAAACCATCAGCAATAGGTAGTTAGAATGAAACAGCAATAGGTACCTTTCACTCTAACGACATATCAATAGGTTTTATGCTTCAGACAATTCTTTGACCTTTGTATTTGATTGAGTGAGATAGCAGTATACGTGTTATTATTTCACACAGCCACATTGCGCGTTGCTTTTTAAATTAATTTAGAATTTTACTTTCTTATTTATAACATTTTGGAAATGACTAAAATATTTATAGTGCTAAAAACAATTAATTTGTAATTGTTTACTAAAATGTAGCATGCGATGTGTATAATATTTGGATGTTATTCTAATGAAAAAAGGTGCATGAGATTAGGTGGTAGTTTAGTGTTTTTGGTGGTACTTGACAATTTTTTTGATGCGATTATAAATTTATAGGAACGCAATAAGTAAAATAGGTGCAATTGCTGCAAAAATAGGTAGAATTTTTTTGGTGACTCGGAATTGCTGATCGATAAATTTTTTTCAGTGTTCAACCTTATTTTAGGGTTCGAAAATTTGATGATATCAAAAGTTATTTAGGTGATCATTTTATTTGTACCCTATATTATGTACGTAAATAGAAGCTCTTGTTCAGTTGCTAGTGATAGTTTTTATTCCGAAAAATCATCCTTTAAACTACTTTAAAGGGATGAAATAGGGAGTGGAAGTTTACGCGGGTGAAGTCCCGGGCAGAAGCTAGTAATAAACAAGGTAATAATTGTAATTACTTCAGTTTTGTTTTCATTCCTAACTGATGGATCAGTTTTTGTAGTCGTACTTTCGGTACATAAATTTAACTAGGTATAGGGACATTTTTTAGTTTAAGAATATTCACGAAATAAATTATATTATTTTAAATATTTCAGATGCTTTAATGCAATCTCATTAAGCAGCGTTTCATAGATAGTAGTATTATCCAACTTAAGTTCAAATAAATGGATGACTGTGGCAAAATAAAATAGTTCGTTCACCAAAACTTGGCCTTGCTTTCCTTGGCGTTACTATTAACAATTTAGACATCTTCCGTGTTTTTTTCACTGCAAAATGATTCTTATTCCAACGCGTTTAAGTCGAAGTTAGATTGACTGAATTCCGTTTGTCCATTACTGCTAAGTGCATAGACGTTTTCCAACCACTTAAACATGCGCTAAAGAATTATCCTTGAGCGTGTAGTAGAGGAACGAAAAACGCCTTTGTGAGCGGATAACGAGTTCAAAATTCGAATACGATGTAAATTTTAAATAGCCAGTGGAATTAGATAAGATTAAAAAGGAATCTCTGTCTCTTTCTCTTAAGCTATTTGTTTTCACTTGAGTCAAAACAGCTAACTTTTTATAATAAGTCAAAATGCTCTGTTTAATAGAGATAGAGAACAGTAGAGATAATAGAGATGTACTAAAAGAGTCTCTGTGGTCAAATATACATATAAGTAAGCGGAGATGTAAAGGGTCCCCATAGTCAAGTAAGTTTTAGAGGTGTAAAAGGCCTTTAAATGTCGAAACATACGAAATACAACTTTCACGTCAAGAGACTAAGGCTAAATTAAATTGTTATTAAGGCCGGTCGCACATTGGACACGTTTTCGTACGAAATTACTCGTCCGAACACGCACGAAGCCGCGCGAACGATCCCGCCCTTGAAAGTACTACGGGAGCGCGCTCACTGGATGCGAATACGACCAATTCATGTCCAGTGAGCGCGCTCCCATAGTACTTTCAAGATCGGGATCGTTCACGCAGCTTTGGGCGTGTTCGGACGAGTAATTTCGTACAAAAACGTGTCCAATGAGCGACCGGCCTAAGTTGTCACACTAAATTTCCAACAGGTGAAAGAAACAAAGTAACCAAGTGCCCAGATACTTATGAGGCCGACTGTTCGAATAAATTCTTCTCTATAAACATTTCCTACTGTATTTACTTTTCTATATCGTTTTATACGTGCAAATTCCAACGTGATACTACTACTATTTAGTTTTAGGAAATATAATGATATAATATGTATGTTAGTCTTTAAGGTATTTGTATTATGGGCCACAGATGCCTGAAATAAATGATTAAATAAATAAATTCTTTATTCACGTAAGAAAACATTTTGCCAGCAAAATTCCTATTGCAGCGCTCGAGCTCAAACCATTCTTGCAAGCTTATAGCGGAAAATATACGAGCATGCAATATTCAAACTAGCTGCAAGTTCATGAAATCCAGACGAAATCTTCAGCGCGATGAAAATATTAATAATACATACTGGGTTTTAATCCAATATCCATTTTTAATTATAAATAAAAAATGCATCATGTTCTGCGAAACAAATACCTATTCGTTGTTGTGCAAATAAAATACAAAATGGTTTATTTTATAAAATGTACAGTTTATAAACACCAGTATTAACTCTTCCTTAGATCATAAAGAAAGAACGAAATAAACAGCTTTAATTTAAAAAAAATCGTAGGTCAAAGACAGTGCAAAAAGCAAAACATCACAATATACAGCACAGCCATGAAATGGTCCCAAATAAATAAATAAATAAATACTTGTGGACAATCTTACACAAATCAACCTAGTCCCAAACTAAGCAAAGCTTGTACTATGGGTACTAAGCGACGATATACATACTTATATACATAAATACATAGAAAACATCCAAGACCCAAGAACAAATATTCGTGCTCATCACACAAATAAATGCCCCGGCCGGGATTTGAACCCAGGACCTCCAGCTTCGTAGGCAGGGTCACTACTAACTAAGCTAAAGCGGTCGTCAAATCAACATTAAGATCTATATATAGATCATAAAACTAATATATCATCATAAAAGGTCTAAGGGATAATGCCCCCCGTTAAGCAAACAGTTGCCTGTGTTGGGAAACACCACGACAGACAGGTTGTGATGAAGTACTGGTCTGGGTAGGCTGTAAGGTGCTGGTATGGAAATCCAGTAATTTACCTAAAATTTTACTGTTTCAGGAACGAAACAGCAAGAAAACAAAATGCGTGCCATATTGCTGCTCGCTTTGATCAACTCTGCAAGAGGCGAGCTCATAAAGTGTGACGGAGTTATTTTCCGCGGCGTCTACTTCGACAAGGTCCCATTTGTGAAGGGCTTCCATAAGCCTTACAACCTTTTCCTGCACAAGTTCTCCGGAATGTTATTCTTCAGCAACACCGTTCAGAATGGGACCCTTGCTGACTTCACAATAACCTCCTGCTTTGTAGACTCCGGGAGATGTACCGATATCTTTGGGATCCCTGGAGGCTTCGCGATTGGTTACGACCAAGGGAATGACGATGTGTATCTTGGCGGCCATGATGGAATATACAAATATAACTTCGTCACTAAGACAGCTGAGTTCTTCGGGGAGGAAGGCAAGTCGATATGGTCAATATTCATCAGAAAAAACTTCTACTACATCCAATATCCATCGCAGAAGCTATACGTCTACGTGGATACGGGTTTTGTGAAAGTAGCTGAAGCTTATCATTTTGAAGTCGATGTTTTCTACATATCCCGACAAAACGACATTTATATAGCGAACAAAACCGCTTTGTACAAAATTGAGCATCCGTCGTATACGTCCATATTTCTGGCCGATCATTTCGTAGTGCGTCAAATAGTTGAAGATGGATTTGGTGATATTTATTTCTGTGGAAACGATGGCATATATATTGAAGATAAACCTGATTATGCGGTTAAGCAGGTGGCTAAAATAAATGATGCGTATGGTCTAGTTTTTGATGAGAACGATCAAGTAATGTTTTCGGATAAAAACACGATATACAGATTGAAACAAAGTCCTCATAGTAATGAATGTTACTATGCTCTCAGTACCAGAGATCAAGATGGCGTATAAAATGTGAACGCATTGTATGATAATGTAAATAAATATAGACAGGACATAAAGAAATCGGACGGAAAAGTAAGTTTGCGACTGTGTTATGTGTATGCTTATCAGCGGAAGATGTCTTTGGATATAAAAATGTAAATACTAAAGCACATTTTGTTGTGGCCTCTCTCTAATCCGTCCCTCATTACAGAGAATCGTGGTCACTGGAATCTAAACTAAAGGGACGATTCGTTCGATTCTGGTCCGAAGTGATCATTAGGTACTACTTGGGACCATGTGAAGCTAAAACTTACAAATTGCAATCGGAATTCTCTTTCTAGTTACAGGTATTGTAATGTGACTTCCGCTTGTAATTTGGAACATATAAATCAATCAAAATCTCAATTTAATCATGCCGGCCTACACTGAGAAAAAAAAACACCACCAGGAATTAAAAAACCGTTTTGTAATTGTGGAAAAAAATGAAGTTTTGCTATTAATTACTGAAGTATTGCGGTTTTTATAAAAGTTATCACGGTTTTAATAAAAGTTATCTATTTCTACAAACAGCCTAGTAATCCTAAATCTAATTTCAACAAATGGGCTTTAGTAAATGTAGCATAAAACAAAATTCATTAATTATTACAAATCACTGTAATTATTTTTAAAGTTCCCTGTATTTAACAAATTATATTGCCTATTTTAGAAAAGCCATTTGTGATACCAAGTTATGATTTTAGGAACAGTCAGATTTTAGTAACATCAAGTAACAGAATTTACAAAATTCAATTTGTTGCTATTTAGAAGACATTTCTCGTCCTCGGATTAAGTTTTATTTTAGTAATAATTATTCTATTTTTGTTGTCTTTTCTCTCAGTGTATATTTAAGAACTTGAAATGACTACCATTACCATGTCTATACATTCTGGAAGTCTGTATTTTTGTTAGGAAACACCCTGAATTATTTAAAACAGCAAGAGACGTGTATAAACGCATTACTAGAAATCCAGGGCGGCTTGCACACGACTGCGTCCCACGCACATCATTTTACTTTAAACAATGTTATGGCCGTTGGGGCCGAAAGGTTCTCGAGTGGCGACCACGGACCGGAAGGCGCAGCGTGGGTAGACCCCCCACAAGGTGGACTGATGACCTGGTAAAGGTCGCGGGAGTCCGCTGGATGCGGGTGGCGCAAGACCGGTCATTGTGGCACTCTTTGGGGGAGGCCTATGTCCAGCAGTGGACGTCTTTCGGCTGATGTGATGATGATGATGATGAATGTTATGGCATGTGCATTAAGTTGTTTAATAAGTTACCGCTGGACATCCAACAATTGCTTTTCAATAGATTCCGAAATAATTTAATAAAATTGCTGCAAGAGAAACAGTATTACGAAGTAAAGATGTTCCTTTTAGATAAAGATCCTAGTATTATTTTTGTAATACCTATAGCAGAATATGTTCTTTAACTGTATTTTATCATCTATGTAATTCATTATTCTATGCAAATAAAGAAGTATGAAGTATAGTTGGTATGTAGTAGGACGGATGATTAGGATAAATCTCTGAAGATTTCGCTCTCTTTGCTTGCTCATATCATCGTGTTGACCGGCCGCAAGTTTGCCTTGGGTATTTCCAACAATTATTAGCTTCTCCAGTAGCTCTAGTATAAGTTTTTTCGAAACATTAACTAATTCGAACGCGTTTGCGTTTTGTCTCAAAATGTATGCTGAAAACGCTCTCACCGAGTTTGAAATACGCGCGTTCATCGGTTAGCAACAAATGTTATACTCGCTGTTTGAGTTTCCACTAGTGACCACCAGAGGCGCTGTTCACGTACCAAAACTTATACTAGAGCTACAGGACCCTATCTCCTCTTCGTATGAGGCCGAAATATTGGAGTATGTATTGAAAGCACGTGGTAAAATGTCGGGGTTTGATACCAAGTTTGTTGAAAATTGTAAAAAAATGTTTTTCTATTATACAAATGATTGTTAAGCATTAAAAAAATGCATACCATCAAATTGTGATTTTTCTTTTTATCGGTATTTAAAATCATTTATTAAAAATGTATACTTAGGGTATACATTTTTACAAATATCGATACAAATAGTGATACAAAATAAATATATATTATTTTCTTTTTATTATATTTTCCATACAACTCGATTCCCACCGGCTTGCCTAATTTTCAGCCAGTCCAGGTCTTTTACTGCGGCTCATGAAGAATAAGAAAGGCAAATTATTTACGGTTTCCCTAAGAATATTTCTGACGCGCCGCCACTGGTTGACAACGAAAAATTTTACTTTAGGTACTTTGCAAGCAGCTGCTCTTTTGTAAGGAGGCCCCAGTGCTCGACACATGACAATTTCAATCTTATGTCATTACAATAGCTGTCGCTGGTTTATTTTACAGAATGCTGTAAGTTCGAGTGATTGCAAAAACTGCTTTATCTATCAGTTGAATATTTATAAACCATTCGTTTTAACCGCCCTCGGTCATCTGAAAATGAAGGTGTACACCATTTTAAACATCGCTCTTTTGCAGATCGCTTGTTCATGTTAATTGGGAACTGCTTGCATGTCCGTGTTGATGTACAATGTACATGTACCGCAAAATGTACAACAGTAATGAACGTGGGTTTGGAAAATATAGTGGTATTTATTTTTCAATTTTTAATTCAAATTTAAAGATTTATTCTACAAGTAGGCCTCTGTACAGTGGGCCAACGAAAATGTTGAGCACTTTAGTACTTTGTCAAATTAAAGAGGTTTCAAATTTTATGACGTTTCAGTCTAAATATTTCTTAGAGTTCGATGTGACAAGGTTCTAAGTATGCTCAACATTTTCATGGGCTGACTGTACAAGCGCCTACAGATATAAGAAAAGCAATATCACCAACGCCGCGCCTATCCGTCAGACGTGCTCCAAGGAACCTTTTTAAAGTCATACTTGCAATTCATGTGAGCTCACTTCACTACTCGTTACTGTAAACGATTACACGTACATTTTTTGGAAATTCTAGTCTTTTCCGTTATTTATCCCGCCGACACCTAAACAGCGTCAAATAAATATTTGTGAACAATCTTACACAAATCAACCTAGTCTCAAACTAAGCAAAGCTTGTACTATGGGTACTAAGTGACGATATACATACTTATATAGATAAATAGATACTTAAATACATAGAAAACATCCAAGACCCAAGAACATATATTCGTGCTCATCACACAAATAAATGCCCTGGCCGGGATTCGAACCTCCAGCTTCGTAGGCAGGGTCACTCCCAACTAAGCTAAAGCAGTCGTCCTCCTGACACAAGCTTACTTATGCTTAAAAGGAGAATCCAACCTTATGTATTCAAGCCTAAAAAAGACAGCTAAATATTTGAATTTTGAATAACAAAAAAAAACTACCGGAAATTTCTGTGAAAACTCGTTTTTACCATTAAGATCATGATAGGGCATAGACTCAAGTTTACAATATAAATAATATTTTAAAAATATATTAGTCGATCTATAGACATCAATAGGGAGTCAATATTGGCGACTTTTCTGGGGCAAAAGGGGAAAGCTTTGTTGGCCTATTAACTAGCTCTCAAACCCTATCGCCCGGTCGGACGCAACAAGCACTTTGCTATAAAAATTGGACTCAAAGCGAACCTCTAGTGACGAGCTCTAAGTGGGTGTTTCGTGTTGACATCGATAAAAAAAAGTTACGATTCATCTTTCGCTAACTTTTAGTTCAGATCAATTCAGTTCAGTTTATTTGGTAAAAATCATGATTTTTACAAGTCATAGTAGGTGCAGGTGCAGGTTACATACAGAAATTATAAATAAAAGTGAATTAAGGCGCAGGGTAGGGCAAGGCCTTCCCCATACAAACTTTGTGCACGTTTTATTCGTCGGTTTTGGCACTAACAAATATAATTTTTTTTTTTGGTTGTAAATATTAGATATGCGAAGATCGTGATGTGAAAATTTTCAAATATTTCAAAAAAAATCTAAAATTAAAAAAAAAATAACAAAAAATTTACATCACGAAATAGCTATCAGAAAAATAAGCATACTGACCAAAAATCATAAGTTTAATGCAAACACAAAGAAGTAAATCCTGCACAAAGTTTGTATGGAGAGAGCTTGCCCTACCCCTCCTCTTAAAATAAACGTCAAAAAATTGGAACTTTACTATGAGTACATATTTACTAACTAAACCATGGTAGACAATAGTAAGTAGTAAAACAAGAACATACAGTCAGAATCATAAACATGCATGTATACATTTTAGGACTTTATTGTTTGGTGATAAAGACGAAATTTGTATACATATTTCTGTTATGACGCTGATTATACAAACGTACGATATATAGCACTCACGCAGGCACGCGTCGCTATAATAAACTTGAGAAGATTTCGCAGTACGCGGTACATCAGGCCCCGTACTATGGCTACAGTTATTCACGTGAAAAATGACATGATAAAGCATCTGTCACTTTCTATCGACTGGTATCAGAAAGTGACAGATGCTATATCTTGTCGTTTGTTACGCTAATGCTTCATCGTCTATCACGCGATATACGTAACCACCATAAACCCCCCGTCACTTATTCCGACATGTGAAGCGTTGGAAAGGAGATGATGGGATTTAAAGAGAGACCGAGAGTATTATAATACTAATTCCCATGTCAAGTTCATACACGTATTTAGTTTCCTGTCTTTCCTTTCCTGTAGATATAATTGAAAATTAAGAGCAGGATGGCCTAATTATTAGTTAAGGTATGATTCCGCTGCCGATTGCATACAGCAACTGCACGTGCCGTCGCACTCCAAATTGAACCGTAATGGTATGCGTAAAAACTCAATTTGAGATGAGCGGAGAAGTGTCGCAACAGCACACGCCGCTCACTCTAAATTGGGACTTTTAGTCTCATGATTACGGTTCAATTTGGAGTGCGGCGGAACGTGCAGTTGCTGTCTAACAACACACAACAGTTAACTATTTACCACTTTTGAGTGACAACGATCATCATATCGTATGGCTTTTGGTTGGTGAACTGCGTTCTGAATCGGTATTTATATGTTAAGTTTTAGGTCCATTCTCCTGTTGTCGGCGAAAGTTGGCAACGATGGCAACGATGTTAAATCCAGTTAAGAAACAACTTAAAGAGAAAGAAAAAAATGCTTGATTAGCTTAATAAGTTGTTTAATTTGCCGAATATTTGCATACATAATTCCATAACGGCACAGAAAACCATTTAAATCCAAGACTAATCACAAAAATCGTATTCTAATTCATGCAAATCCATTAACCTATTTAGGCTACAAAGTGTATAAAATACATTTATATTTGAAACAGCTTACGTCAATCTTCCCACGCGACGTAAAACAACATGGAGATAAAATCTTCACAAATAAATTCATCGATAAACGTATTGACATCCCTAGAGACTGGATACAGGCAATCCATCGATATTGCTACGCAGCCGGAAATGCCGAATAAAATGGAGTTAAGCGTGAGATCGGAGAGTGCTGTGGAGGGTTCTCCGTAGTATTTATATGCGAATTTAATGTAAGTTACTGCTTACTATTTATTCGCTAGCTCGATGACCCTAATATATTTGAAAATGAATTCAATAGACATACGTTAATATTGTAAATTTAATTTCATTGACATGTAAAATTCTCACATTTTATTAATAAATGAGTATGAGTATAACGTTTGCGAAGTAGTAATGTCATGCGCAGACCGCAGAAGCGGACCAGTATACTGCCTTCGCATCTCCCCGCTACCGCGCATCCCGCACGCACAATGGTCCGACATACACGGACAAAGTGCGGAAAAAGGAGTCCATAACCATAACCATCCCGCGCAGTCAGGAAGCACTCATTTAAATCTAGGGGCGCAGTAAAAAGCGGTACTGAGTCGACTGACAGTTGACACTGAAATTTGACAGTTTTCCCATATCGTACCGCCTCCGCACCGACAAATCAGGAAGTCGCCTTAATGGTACCACCTATGGATGTACTTGAAGCGGCGCGGCGAGTGACGGAGTGAGACCCTCCTGGTTTTACGAAATGTTGTTTTTACAAAAAGTGATATATTGTAACGTTCTCTTTGAATGATGTTACGCGGAACCCCAAAAACAAAAACCTTTCAAAAACTCACTAGTGGCGCTGAAAAGAGCATCAATTATTCACAAATTTACCGTCACCCTGCAACACGAACACGGCTGCGTGGTAAAACCACATAAGTCATTTTTTAGATTTTTGCGGTTTGAGTAAACTATTTTTAGGAGAGGTTCGGTATAATTTGGACACGACCTGAGAGACGCGACGGTCAAGGCTGTCTCCATCGCTGCTCATTGGGCATACCTTGTTTGAGGAACCTCGACACGAAAGTAGAAGAAGAAGGAGAGGTTCGGTTCTTATCTTAACTATTTTATATATACAGAATATTCGAGAGCTTTTCTGTCTCACGCTGTTTAGGTAAAATGCGTTTTAGAGCTTTTGCACAATATTGTTATAAATTTTATTATCATTAGGTAAGGAGAGGTTAGGAAATGATTCCTTTGGATTTTGTTTTCTCTTGAGAGAGCACTACATTAAGAGTACTTTTCCTCCACATGTCGTTGAATATTTCCACCACATTTGTGTTAACTCTTTCGCTGCTAAGGTTTCCACAGCGTTGCGAAATTTCCTCTACTTATGTACGGCGAAACGACGGGGAGAGAAGCGACCGCTAGGCGAGTTCCTCTAGCAGTTAACGTTTTAAGGCGATATATCGATTAAAAGAGACACCCTTTGTTTTTCGCTCACGACAAAACGGGATGCAACCCTCTCCAAGAATGGCTTTTTAGACAAATCTCGTTAAATATCTGACTGTGTGCAGGTTTATTAAATTTCCTCTTGTCACTACCTAGATGAGGTAAAATACCATCATATTAACTTAATCGTGTCTTTTAATAATGCGTTGTTTTAGTAGGCTGAGGAAAAAATAGAAAATATAGACTCAACTTTGGATTTTTTTTTATCGAGAAAATTTTAAGCAATCATGTTTCGCTATTGTCAGTACTACAATCATATAGTCAAGAATCATATATCTGAAAATCAGCTCCTACTGTTTGCTAATCTGGGCAGGACAGCGTTTCAAAGTCTCCAAATTTCTCAGTGTTAGCGCCTTAAAATCGTAGTTTTGTAATTTACATGATTTCGTTCCGGCCGCAGCGAATTTCAGGACGTGGTTTAGGCCAAAATACGAGGTAAATTTGCACATGCGGATTGAATTAAACAATTTTGCCCCGACCGCACTTTTTTGCATCGCTGTCAAACGTTGCATATTTAGCTCTTTTTTCGTGTACCTATTTTAAAAGTGGAATTTTTTACTAACTTTTACGATGTTGTTCGTAAAATTGTATGGTTATATTTAGTTTTTTATGCCCCATCAGTGGGAACAAACTTATGGGGTTGGCCGGAGATTAAAGATGACCGATAATGCTTGTTACACCTTTAAAAATGTAAATACCCCTTTCGCTCATTCTAACAAGATTTGATCACTTGTTACTCTGATTCAGTATGTATATTAAAGTCACATAAATGATACAGAACTAAGTGTGGCAGATGTTTCAAGAAATACCATTTTAGTTCAACATCCCACCCTCATAGTTTCGCCATGTCCGTCCGTCCGTCCGTAGTAACCGTTAGTACTAGAAAGCTCTAATTTGGTATGAGTATACATATTATTGATAACGCTGACAAAACGGTAGAATAAAAACATGAAAAAATATTTAGCGGGTCCTTTTTTTTTCAAAACCCCATCTTGTGGAGTGTGGCTAGGTAGTTTAAAAATATTTTAGGGTTTCTAAAACTATTTTTTATTTTGAGTGGTGATTCTGAGTGATATTAAAGCCTTCCATGGTAGTATAATTATTTTAAAAAGAAAACTTTCACAACTATGTATTTAGACATTACTAGTTAACCAGTAATTAAATAGCCGAACATGTTTTTAACGCATCTAACAACTTTATCTAAGGTACCAATCGAAATTTAACGACAATTTGTTAAACTCCTACCTTGTTCAAAACATAATAAATAAAGTTTGCGAACTTTTTAGTCTACCTAATATAACGGATGGACAACTACGGAACCCTAGATTGTGCGATTGTGCGTGGCTCGACACGCACTTGGCCGGTTTCCTGGGCTTTTTATTGGTTGGATTCCGGGGAGTACCTGGAACAATAAAAATATCATAAATATCTCAATAAAACACAGGAAATATAGAACACCATTGTAACTATTAATTTTAATACAATTTTAGCTTTACAAATGGTCGCATCTTGTTTGAAAAACAAACACTCGAAGTTCCCAAATTTTTTATCCGCCCAAAAAGCACAATTATTATTTTGGCATTCATTATGGACTAGCAAGCGTCCATAGACTACGGTGTCTAATAACTATAAGGCAGACCGTAAGCCACCCCTTGCCAACCCTTGTTTGCCACCCTTGAATATAGAAAAAGGGTTGCCTTCATGTCTACCTACACACATCATAATGCATCCCACACCAGAGGATGCCCTATGTAGGTACTTACCTATGTATATAACTGTAAACGCATAATTAATACTAATGTCTACATTTTAAACATAATATATTTTCTTAAACCACTTAATTTATAAGCATAAAAAACTCACGATCGACACCCACTCACCCACTTAAACCTAATTTAAAATGAAATTGCTTTTGTTATCCAATAATTTCAATTCAATTACTTATACAAGATAAGACAAAGCCAAAATAAAGAAAAAACACAACAAAAACCAATTATGGGTCCTTAAAACGATCTTCGACGGGCTGAATAAAAGTCCAAAAGATTAAAAGAATTTTATTCAGCAAGTAACGACAAACAAATTATGTAAAAACGAGGGATAGAAGGCTTTTGCGTAAGTACTAACAAATATGTAATTAGATTAAACTATGCAGAATGCTTTAGAAGCACAGATAAATGTAAATCAGATGAGAGCTTTCTGGATTTAAGTAAATAGCAAACTTTATACTAATGGCAATTTATTTAATGTCGGTCACGAACTTACTTCGTTCGTATGTACAGTGAACCCTCAAATTTTATAGGTCGGCAGCGCGTATGTGACTCCTATGGAGTTGCGAGCGTCTATAGGCTGCGGTGTCCGCTTACTATCAGGTTGACCGCACGCTTGCTTGCCACCGTTTTTGTATAAAAAAAAGATTACAGCCAGGAATGGTATTAACCTAAAAGACAGTGAAGATGGCTCAAGTTTTTTTATAATTAACCTGGTCTGGGCAGCAAGCCCCTAACTCCGGTTAAGGGACCGAAATAATTACCAAGGTTTGGCCAGATGGGCAAGAGAATACAGTAGGTTAGGAACGCAAACCTACACGCAAAAACGTACAGCCTTGGCCAAAAGTGTTATATATTAAAGTTAAACTTTCAATCATGCATTGCATATCCTTTTATCAAAGAAAATTAAATATCTTTCAAAAGCTAGCTACTTTCGTTGACGTTAAAGATAATTGCACGGATAATTAAATGCAATTTGTCCTTTTATTGCAAACCCGTCTATTTTTAGTCTTCAGTTAGCAATAGCTACTTCGAAATGATATTATTTAAGTTCTCTAGATGTTCCTTTTCATATTTTACGTCAATGTGCATTTTTGTAATTAAAAAATAATAGTTTTTTTATAAGTTACAAAGGAAAATAAGGGGTGCTCAACACTTTTGGCCAAGGCTGTATATGGAGAAAAAAAATGGTTTCTCATTGTCTATTCTACAGACAAGAACCAAGCTCTTAAATATTATGATGACGTGTAACGCAAAACGATACAATACTCTGTGTTTTAGCTATAAAGTAGGTTATATTCTATGTACCTACAAGTTCTACTAAACAAGAATTAGCAAAAACAAATGAACGCGCCATACATTGTAGTATGTCAGTATTTTATAAAAAAAAACAGGCCATGTAATAATATTAAGCTCAAGCGCTATAAGGCGCCTATAGCTGCCGAATTTTTGTGAAACTTAAGAGCTAGGTACTAAAACTAGTACCTACGCCAAAATCTTGGGATTAGGTAGCGGACCCCAGGCATCCTTCAGGATGCAACTGTACTGGGATAACGCTAGGAGGATGATGATGAAGAGCTAGGTACTCGCTCTTTTCGGTGGAGTTATCGCCAGTCTTCCCGGTTCTCTGCCATACTTCTCTGCTGTCTTTCGGCAAAAAAAAATCCTTAATTTGGTTGAAGTATATTAGTCTGGGTCTACCTCTAGCCCTACTTCATCCAATTTCGCCCTCAAAAATGTTCACAAAATATACTGAACTGAAAACAGTGTCCAATGGGGCCTACTGTATTTTGTTCATTCCTGTCCGGTGCGACGAAATTACAGAAGAGAATTTGTTTTAATTAGCAGCGCGCAAATTGCCAGCGGCCGCCAGCGGCCGCCAGCCGCCAAGATTTCGTGTTCAGTCAGCTTAAAAAGTAACTACGTACAAATATGGAGACGTCAGAAAATCCTTCATAATTATTTAGCTGGATTTCGCCCGTCGCCGCGTTGGCGAACGCACGTGCTCTTCGCGACGACGGGCTGAATTCACTACCGTACAAAACCAGCCCCCTATACCACAAAACTTTACAAGCGTACAATTCGACAAAATTTTACGATTTTCCATAGAAAAAGTTGACAAAGTCGAATTGTACGCTTGTGAAGTTTTGTGGTACAGGCCCCAGTTGCCTACTGTCATGGCGTCGTAACCGAACAACGTCTTATGTATACGTGGTTGGCGAAATCATCATAAATTTGATGGAAAATCATTTTTTTAAAGTGAAGTATTTAGCTGTTAGGAAGCTTTGAACTCGTTGGGAACCTCATAAATTGGCCGAAACTCAAAGACGCCATCGTGTTAATTGGTGACCAGAAACGATGCCAACAATTGACGGAGGTAACTTGAATCCTGTATTCGACATAATTATATATGACAAAAACTGGATATACTGCTAAGAGGTAATGCTTGTCCCAGTGAATTCTGAAGATCTCTATCTTGGGCTCTCCAAACTCAGTTGGGCCCTACTGGCATGTTAAATAAATGTCTCATATCTTAAGTTAAATAATATAATACATTGTATGTATTCCATTCTAATACTCGTAGCTTAACTTTCGACGAAAACAGGGTAAAATGTTACCAATTTCTCGTACGAGGTTTAAATCTAACAAGAGTTACGGCTTCGAAAGAAAATAGCAGTTTTAGAAAATAATGTTTCAAATATGGCGTGATTTACGGTGGCAAATTTGGAAATAAAGGTAAAATTGAAAAATTCTGGCACCGAGCAGGATTTGAACCAGCGACCTCCCGGCACTCGCGGCCAGTCGCTCTAGCCAACTGAGCTATAGGTGCAACTACCACCTGGCCCCAAATTCTTTCTTCTTTTTCCTTTATTTCTAAATATGTAGCTTGCGTTAGCAGCGATACTGCTTAATACAAAATTAATTTAATAAAATAAATGTAAGTACGTATATATATTTTGTCTATTTTTTAAGCAAAAGGATACCACCCTGTGGGAAGCCCTGTGCCCATTTTGACCTTATCCCATGATTTGGCTTAGGAACTAGTTTTACGAAAGCATCTGCCATCTGCCCTACCAACCCAGATGGAAAACTAGACCTGGGATGATGTTTTCCTCCACCGAAAAGTCACCAATAAATATCAAAGGATATTTCGTACAGACGTAACTGCCTAAGATGGTATGGACACGTAAAACGACGCAACGAAGACCATGTGGTACAAATTGCATTGAACCTACCGGAGCAGAAGAGAGGTAGGGGCAAAGAGTACATTATTAATACTGGGTAGGGATCGCCCGCCATTGACCTGGTGGTCTAAGATAAGAAGAGACCTCAAACTAGCCCAATTGCCGGAACCGACAACCCAAGACTCTCTCTTTGCAATGCGAGGCTGCAAAGTCTAGAGCATCGCCGCAAAGTTGCCAGTCTTTCGGTTTTCTACCGGTTGCATTTCGGGGAGTCTGCTGAGGAATTACACAACTTAATTCCTCCCGCCCCTTTCTACCATCGGACGAACAGGGATACGGCAAGGCGACATCGTTTTACGGTGGCAGTTCCTAAAACTCGCACGAAGCGTTTTGCTTCCACTTTTATCGTGAGAACAGCTAAGCTGTGGAACTCCTTGCCGGATTCCTTGTTCCCTGTAAACTACAACCGTTCGGTCTTCAAGGCGAGAGTGAATCGGTATTTGCTAGGTAAGCGCGTTCCATCCTAGACCGCAATATCGCTTACCATCAGGTGATTTGTGGTCACGCGCAAACCTATATTGAATTAAAAAAAAAGACTGTCTTAGCGCAGAATAGTGAGGAGACCCGACCCCGAATAACGGGAACAGGGACGGAAAGAAGAAGATTTCGTATAAACGTAACTGTAACCTTTTTAGTGTTGATTGTAGATTGACGCATTTATCTAACGTTTATTTTAACAGGAATGTGAAAGTATGATTATTCATTCTTAGTTTTCAACAATCTCACGTTCAATAGAGATATTATGCTTTTATCGGAAAGTAATACAAACATTCGTAACGATATTATTTTCATAACAATTGTAATTCAATCTTTTGACGAGTAAAGTAGGAATTTCTTATTTATAGTTAACAACATCTATACATCTTCAGTCTATAAAGAGCATTGCTTCCGTGTTGTTGTGTCACAAAACTCCCAGTAGCTCGATTCCACTCACAGTACTCACACCATTACTTATTCTGTGCCTCAGATTCGGTTTTAAGCCGCTCAACCTACCTCACTGGATCGCAAATTAAGTCTTAGAGTATTCCAGTATTTAAACCGCTCGCGTGGTCGTGTCGGAGGTTTCCTCTGGATTTTGCCCAGGCCACTCCTATCGCTTTATTGGGCCCGGCCTATAAAGCCACATTCAGATTCGATGCTTTTTTGCCATAAAATCTCATGTGTTTTACATTTACAGGTACAAAGTTTAAAAGAACGGTGATGTTGTAATTCCTCATACCTATTTAACAACTTCAGCGTATTCATTTCTAATTGAATGTCATTTATAATTAATTAAAATTGAATTTAGATTAATCTGTAAAAAAAATTGTCGAGTTGAGTCACATAATAAAATGGACATTACTTCGGAGGCCTTTAAAAAAATAAACTAGTGGGTAATTCATGGTGTTTAACCAGTTGTGTTGTTGTCTTTCAGTTATCATTATGGATAATGATCTACATTATACCATCCGTCCAAAATGCTGGCAGAGTTCAGAAATACTACACGAAAGAATTATTCCTCTTATGGAAAGGCAGCGGCATAAGTCCATGCAACTTGAACGTCCATAAAAAAACCAACACACTATTCTTCTGTATCAACAGACCATCAAACTTCGATTCCCAGATAGCTTATTACAAAATAGATACGAAAGAAACACGAACTATTATCGACATCGCAAAAGGATTTGCCATTGCCATAGACCAAGTCAATGATGTTATATACTTGGGAGGTCTTAGAGGTATCTACAAATTCAACATTACAACAGAAAAACCGGAATTTTACGCTGAAAAGGGCACTTACATTACATCTCTGTTTTACCATGAACGACTTTACTACATTAGATACCCTGATCGTAAACTTTTTATGGAATATGATGGTCAATTTGCACACGTGGCTGAATTTATGGATCTTAAGGTTGACTATTTTCTTGTAAGCAAAGCAGGGATAGTTTACTTTGCTAAAGGGAACAGCGTTTATATGTTCGATAAGAACCAAACGCAATGGGATATTAAAGGACTAAGAAAGGTAGATGCAGTAAACGCTATTTCCGAGGATAATTTTGGTACTGTGTATCTTTGTACCAATCGTGGTGTTTATATAGTAGTGAATAACGGATTGCTAAAGATTATGCATGAAAGGAATATCGTAGGAATGGCGACTGACAGAAACAATAATTTAATACTGGCAGATGATGTAAGTATATATAGATTATTGTCGACTAAAATGATTTAAAGTACATACATAATTATAGTTTGTTCACGTGCGTTGAACATGCCTACAATAGCATCAGCATCAAGATTTGGACCAAGAAACTGCACAGCTGCTGACAGAGCGGGCAAAGTGCTAAAACTACGTTTTGTATAATTGACAAAATACATCTAAGAAGAGGACTATTCGTATTCACACACAGTCACACACATATGTATAATTCAGTATAAATAACTTGTAAATTTGTAAATAAAGTCTCTTTGAGTTTGGAGATTGTTGTTGTCATTCCTCTCACTGTGGTCAAGACACCTTTAACCGTAACAGTCACATGAGTCTGTGTGATTGGCAGTGAGAATATCCCACCTTACCCTGTCCGTCTGTTGGCTTAGGTCTCTTGGTGCAGACATCCCGCACTTATTATATACATGTATATTTGAACCTATGGTTAGGGCTAGGCATTGTAGGGCTTTAGGGTTGTTCAGGGTTGTTAGGACGATAGGACAGTTAGGTTGTTAGGCTACAGCTCTTCCCATAGTTTGTTGGTAAAATCAGCTAGTTGATTCTACATAGTTTATGAATAATTTACTTTACCTTTGTACCTGCAGATAACAATCCAAGTAGTTAGTAGCTACTACTGCTAGGATAAAGCGGACAAAAAAACCGTTTTGTCCTACGGCACTATAATATTTATGTCAAATTTCGTAGGGATTTCGTAGGTTTTCGTAGGATATATTATAGTATGACAGTAGATTAATAAACTACAAACGAATTTTTGAGACGATTTTCATTTATTTAACTTGATAGTTTGCTCACTAAACTTGTGAATAGTAAACGGAAAAAAAGTGTTTTTATTGAACATTGAGTTGTCCTTTTTGACCCATTTAGGCTAATTTAAAGTAAATAGACACTCTGTAAAAAAGGGTTCATTACGGTTTCTCCTAACTCAGCCCTTTGCAACCCAAGCCAAGAATTTCATTAAACGTGGGATCTTAATTATATAGGTTAACTCGGTATAAGGGCAGCGAAGAGTTTAAAATATCATCATCCTCCTAGCGTTATCCCAATACAGTTGCATCCTGAAGGATGCCTGGGGTCCGCTACGTAGTCCCAAGTTTTGGCGTAGACACTAGTTTTTACGGAAGCGACTGCCATCTAACCTTTCAACCCCGGGGGGAAACTAGACCTTATTGGGATTAGGCTTTGTCAAGTGAGTGGGCAACTTGACTGTTAGAAGTTCTCACACCGCCCGAAGGCCTCCAACTTGGCTTAACGACTGCTGCCATAGACAGCAACCGGGATCAACGGCTTAACGTGCCTTCCAAAGCACGGGAACGCTCAGTTAGTAACCACTCAAAGCGGTCACCCATCCAAGTCCTGACCGCTGCCCACGTTGCTTAACCTTAGATACCGCAAGCGGTACCCGGCGCCGCTGGGCCACGAGCGCTCCCTCGGTCTACTAATAACTAGTAAATATTAGCTAGTTCCTAAATAAACCATTTCGAATTGGAATTTCGTACCGTATCAATATCAATAACCTAGCCAATACCCGCCTAAATATACAAATAGATTTCAATTAAATGAACAGTTAGTAAGCTGTCGGCCAATACAGCCGTTTAAATAATTGATTTGGCAAATTATTTCAAATAATTGATTTGGCGATTAATAGTACGTTTAGGCAAGTGGTTTTGTGGTATTATCTTTGTAATTAAGGCAAGGCCAGTTTACGAATCGACGAAAATATTAAAGTTTGAGTTTCCAGTGTGAAGAACTGATGAAGAATTACACTACACAAAATATTCTGTAGACTGAGAAAGAAACAAATTACCTAACACAATAACCAACCAAAATATTGAAAAATGCACTGCTAACTTTGTAAAAAAATCAACCTAAACTAGTCCCAAACCAAGCAAAGCATGTACTAAGTGACGATATACATACTTATAAGGATAAATAGATATTTAAATACATAAAAAAACCTCCATGACCCAGGAACAAATATTCATCACACAAATAAATGCCCTGACCGGGATTCGAACCGCCTATTGATTGATATTGTCAAGAACGTCTAACGACGTTTATATTACTACTGGCTGATTGATTGTTCTGTCAAGACAAACTTCTATCTAATCGAATAGCTAAATGTGGGCCAGGCTTCTCCAACTAACTAGCCTAAACAAACACACCGGCAGACTTTGTTAGCAAGATTGGCTTTAATAAGATACCAAAATATCTAGAGGATGCTCCCGGGAAATCCCATAGTAATTCCCGGGAATTTCGTAGTGTTAAAAGAACCGGTCAAATATTAGACACGGGCCCTATTTCATTTCACCACGTCGACAATTGTCAGTCACATATGTCGTGTGACAATTGTCAAGCGACAGGTGACATGTGACATTTTTGAAAATTATTTTGTATAGAAATACATATAAACATGACAGGCATTTTGTTACAATTGTTTGTATGACAATTAAGTTGTGAAACCAAAATTATTTTTCCTAGTCGACATATTTGTAGATAATGTCGGTAAAAACTACAAAGCTTGACACAGTGTTTCTCAACGTATTTGTCATACAAACAATTGTAACAAAATGCCTGTCATGTTTATATGCATTTCTATTGTAAAATTATTTTTAAAGTTGTTACATGTCACGTGTCGCTTGACAATTGTCGACGTGGTGAAACAGGGGCATAGGTATGATATGGGAATGTCAAATGCAAAGTTTAATAACCTTATAGAAATGCATGTATACTATGTTGATATCGCACTGCACGCCGTGACGGTTTATATTCGTCATTTGGGATCAAAAGGTTAATGTGTCAGACAGCTAAACCAAAGGGTAGAAAATTTGTGTATCACTTCATTTTGCAAAAATTGTCAAGCAATTTACGGCTCTATTGTTAGATGATTAAGGTTCTAAATTGGTCGACCACTTTTTTAACACCATATTCTTCACAGTCCGGCGCGAACTACCGGTAATATAAGTCTAGACGTTACCCATGTACCACCATCTTAACGGCCGATTTACATTTGCAAGAACTTGTATAGCAGTTTCTTTACATTTCGGGGCTGCTGGCTACCTAGGTAAGATGAATACGATCAAACCCAGCAATGTAATGAAAAGTCACTGAAAATTGCACACACAGAAATAGTCATCAATAACCAGCCGTCCATTCAATAACCGTTGGCTCCAACTAGTTATCTTCCGCGTTCACACGGCGACCCTGCCAAGTGGGATTAATCTTGAAGCACCTGCACCGATCGTGAACACTTTCAGCGCAAACAGATTGGGTTAAGGTGGGAGAGGTAGCGGGCACGGCTCTTAAACCGGTTTAAATACTGGTTTAGCTCTGATCATGATAACACCAGCGTTTTAAGAACTTTATTTTAACCTAAATTAACAGATTTAGTTCGACGAGCGTCGAAACGGCCAGCAATATTATGGTCTAAAAACAAACACGCGCTGCAATTTTTTCTCGTTATAAACTGAATTTAATCGCCGTAAACCGGTTCATCAGACCTTTGTTTAAAAGTCTTCTAAAAACTGGATAAAGAAACAGTTTATGGTAATTCATGATACCGCTTTGAAAATTTAACCAGTTTTCGGGCCTTTGTATCGGGAGCGATTTCAAAGTAGATAAGAGAAGGCAGAGGTAGCGATTTTTTTTTTTAACCCCCAATTTAAGCGGGGGGTGTCTTTTTCTTTTTCCCATAATATAAGCACCCAGTTGACCAAAAAGCCGTATTATTGGTACGCGGACATCGTAGCCTATAAACGCTACAAACGCCAGAAGTGTCAACAGTGATCAAACAGACCAGTAAAGTGCTTGATTTCGACTAATTCGGGGATAAGGATTTCTAATTTTACATTTATTTTGATTTTAAGAAAAAAATTTTTTTTTGTAAAAACCGTAATGAGATGATTGAAACGATGACACATGAACTGAAGTACTGTAGCTCTAGTATAAGTTTTTTCGAAACATTAACTAATTCGAACGCGTTTGCGTTTTGTCTCAAAATTTATGAAAGTGGTATGATAACGTGAACAGCGCCTCCGGTGGTCACTAGTGGAAACTAAAACAGCGGGTATAACATTTGTTGCTAACCGATGAACGCGCGTATTTCAAAGTCGGTGAGAGCGTTTTCATACATTTTGAGACAAAACGCAAACGCGTTCGAATTAGTTAATGTTTCGAAAAAACTTATACTAGAGCTACTGAACTAAGTGAACTATTGAAGTATATAGATCCGAACTGAACTAGTGAATGAATGAAGGACACCAAGTGAAGTACTTCAATTGAATCATTCATTCGTGAACTACACATGTCTAATTGAAAGCTGTGAAATCCTATCTCCAGTTACCCCGCTGCGCTGCGCTTATCACCACCCTACGCTCCACAAAGTAAGCTCGTAAAAACTGTAGTATGCAAAATCGCTGTTTTCTAAATATGAAATCCCATTAGAGCGTAGCAAGCGCTTGATTTATACTCGAGTTTATTTAAATCGCTATGCTAATGTCGTCCTTAAGTTCAGTGACAAAAGAACCTAAATCTCATAGATTCACCTCTGGATGTAGGTCATTTAGTTTAAAGCTAGTTTTGAATATTAAATAGGAGTTGGTATAGCGTTAATTTTTGTTAGTAGTTTTGATCACAAATGCAAACAAGTTTTAGCATATTGTTACTGGTTTGGGTTTTGTCTATGTCGTCCTATTTTAATGCAATTTCGCTGCAAGTTTAAATTATATGTTAACCTAAAATGTTTTTTAATCATTTGGAGAGCAAAGTTCGGGCATTTGGGGGTCGAGCTCGAATGCTCCCATAGCTCAGTGGCTGGAGCGCCTGGCCACGAATGCCAAAGGTCGCAGGTTCGAATCGAATGAATCGAATAGAAATTTGGAGAACATTTTATTCCAATTAAAAGCAAATTTATTTTACTTTTATGATCATGATGGGGACTATGGATCGATGAAAACACATTTTTTTAATAATGTCATACCGAAAAGGTAGGCAACGCGCGGAAGTTTTCGCTTAATACATTTTTAATAACAGCGCCACTTACGAACAATACAAGGCACTAACTATACAGAACGCTGCTGTCGGATGTAACTTAACACGGTAAACCTGCACTGTGAGAAACTTCGCTTTTTTATTCATAGGTGGCGCTGTTATCAATATCTGTCTACAGGTCACGTGTCCGTCTTACGATTTTTCAATCTGACAAACTGACGAATCTGTCGGTCACGTGACCTGTCGCGAGTTTCACATTTTTCCCCATCACAAAAAGTGCACACGCACAGCGCCGCTAAAGCAGTTTTCACTTCAAAAAATGTTCTCAGCGGTCGGTAACAGGCGGCACGCGAGCTTCCTTATTATTATTTTATTTATCGTATGGCATTTATTTCGAACCGTGAGATCTTCGAGAAGACAGTACGGTTGCCAGTTTTTGTTGCACTTTTAGAACCACCCAGGGGTCACGTGTAGGGTAGCGGTGGGTACTTTCCCTACGGACGTGGTGCAACTTCGACCCCCCTTTGTCAAGTGAGTGGGCAACTTGACTGTTAGAAGTTTTCAAGCCGCCCGAAGGCCTCCAACGACGTCCAACGTTGGCTTAACGACTGCTGCCATAGACAGCAGCCGGGATCAACGGCTTAACGTGCCTTCCAAAGCACGGGAGCGCTCAGTTAGTAACCACTCAAAGCGGTCACCCATCCATGTACTGACCGCGGCCCACGGTGCTTAACTTTGTATAACGCTTGCGGCACGCAGGCGCCGCTGGGCCACAAGCGCTCCCTTAACACAACAAATGTGTCCTTATTGACAACATGACAATCAACAATGTGGTACCTTTTGGCCTGATAGTCACAAATTATTAACACGTGCGGCTTGCGATAATTTGTTTAGCTACTATGTGGCCCTTGGCTGAAAAAAATGCGAAAATCCCCAAATCCCCAATTCTAGAAATATAAATTTGCATGAATTTTGCAGTACAAGTAATTCGATTGTTTTAGCACCACCCAGGGGTCACGTGTAGGGTAGCGGTGGGTACTTTCCCTACGGACATGGTATTGATTTATAACCCTATTTTTATTTCTCATATTTTTTGTTCTGAGACCATAACTTTTCGTGATTTCAAACTATAAATGGAATAAATTAAATAATGTTTAATAATATAAAAATGCAAATTTCTAATTTGGGCCAAATTTTCTGCCGGGGAGTATATAGCCTTACCTGTCCTTATGGGCACCATACGGTGTTTTTTTTAATTAAGTCCAGAAAAAATCTCTTTCATCGTTTACTGTTCGAGAATTTACTTATGATACGGAAAATATGCCAAAAGCAGTACGCCCATACAAAGTGCCCAAACGACATGATTTTTTTGATACATCAAAATTGTCAACATTTTTCACAGATAAAAATATATCAAAAAAAAAAACAACAAATGGCAAATCTTTTCCAGATATAACCCGCAATATCTTAAATAAACGTTGTCGAATACCAACCCGTCAAAAAATGATTGCTAGCGCATAATAAGACGTGCCAAAGACAGGGTGTGATATTGAAATGAACCGGATTATTCGGTGTCTGGTATTGACGTGAGTATGAGTACGAAATAGTTTTATAAACCTACACCTATCTTTGAGAACTATTTCGCGCAATATACAGAGCAATTTCGGCGGTTGGGTGACAGATAAAGATTAATATTACCGGTGTGGCAGCTCCCTATACTCGACACTGACCTAATACAAGGTACTTTCAATCTTATGTCATGATGACAGAGGTGATTATAGCATCTATTGGGCACTAAGGTGTCCACCACTGGGACGTTTACGTTATTCGACTCTGTTTAAGTCAGGCTTTACATGAATTCATTTATTTAAAATTTATTGCTCAAAATACAGTGTACAAATGGAGGCAATCACGGGGCCAACCAGAGACACTTAAAACCGGTGCAAGGTGCCCCTGCCTAAGAAATTGACGGTCCTGGCCTCCGGTTACGAAACCCGGTTCGGGCAAATAACATCTAAACTTTTGCATTTATAATTTTTGTACTAAGCAGTAACGCTGCTAAAGCTCACTAAAAATTACTAAAAAATAATAAAAGAAAAAAATGAAAAAAGTAGGATCCGGTCGGGATTTGAAGCTGCGACTGGACCCTAAATTTTTCAATTTTTCCTTTTTTTAGAAATGTATAATTTTAGTAGGATTTGAGACAGGGGAAGTGATCCTTATTATATATACCTCCCGCATCACAGTATCCCTGTAACCTATGTATGTATGTATCAATTAACAGTGTATGTCGGTTGGAAATTGCTTATCGCCGACGCTGTACCAATCAGGCCGAGTGTCCGATGCCATAATCTATAATCGATACCTACATGGCCGGGCCAAAATTATAATGATAATATATATCTATGACTAGTATGATCTATACTCGTTTGATGCATTTAAAGAAGAGTTAGGTACAGTGTCAAAGGTGGATAGATCATCAAATAAGGATGTTGAGTGGATTGGATGAGTCATGAGTGGCTGTTATTAATTGCTTGTTTTATTCTATTTTGCAAAATGTCATCGCTTTTTGACGGGTTTTTACGAGTTCGATTTATACCCAGGAAACGTTACATTTTTAATTGTTATGTAAAATTAAATCAAGATGCTGACATGATTAAACAAACTGTACAACCTTGCGGTATTTTAGGAAATATGGTGGTATTTTACCGCGAGAGTATACCTAAATCTATGCCAAATAGTGAAAATCCTATTCAAATATCTCAAAAAATAACGAAACTACAACCGTTAGAATGTTTTTAGTTTGAGAGAGAAAGCGCTACAGGTCAGTGACGTCACTGACCTAGAGCGCCATAGTAAACGACGATCGTTCAATACACAGGTGCGTTTTGCGGGAAAGGGACAGAAAATGCCCCCTCTTAAAACTTTGATGACTTATAATTATGTACATATTTATTCTTTTGAATTACTTTTTTCGCTATTTGATTGAGAATTTGATCCTTTTTCGAGAAAATTCGGATTCATTGATTTTCTTATTTGGTGTCAACATCCCTATTATTTTGTGTTAAAGCGTTCCCGGCTCTTAGATACAACCTGGAAAACAATAGTAGAATGGCGATAAGTTGTGAAAAAGGACTTTATTAAATTCTCGTTCATTAAAACGGTAACATTGTACGAGTATAACCTACCGAAAACAACTTAAACCGACTCCAGAACCTAATCTCCAAAGTGCACACGTAAAATTCACCTTTGAAATTCTACAAATCAAGACGTTACCTTGTCACTGTAACAATATGTGTGCACTGCGACCGAGCGGCCAATCCCGTTAGAGAGACAAAGTACTACACTGAGAATGGTAAAGATGTTACAGAACTTTTCCTTAGCAAATACATTCGATTAACTTTCGGAAGTAGGTTAATGGAATGTTAACATCCGAGTATTTCCGGGGTGCCCATTTAAATGTACATACGTGGGTAGTGGGTAGTATACAGAGTGTATAAGTAACATCGTCACGAAATATTTGTAAAATGTAAAATTTCACAACAATCGGCGAAATGCGACCTGTAGAGAACATCCGGTCAATCCGCCGGACAGCCGGACAGTACTAAAACATTTTCCAAAGCTACAACCGGTTCGCTGGCTCGAACGTGTCAAACTTATTTCAGGTAGACCTAACTGTCGTTTTTATTAGTAATGAAAACGACATTATTTGGACAGTCTGGAAATTCGCCTCCATGCATTGCCTTGCAAAGGGTGGAGAGCAAAATGTTTTGATTGGGTCAGCGTATGAGGTCATGAAAAAAAGATTTCGGGTTTAAGAACTTTATTTCTCAACAAGAAGATATTACAAACTTCACTTATGTGAGAATTAATTAACTTATAATATTAAACTTAGTAACTTAGTATTAAATAATTTTGCTAATGCTCACGTCACCGCCCGCGGTTTCACAGATTATCAATATTTATTGGAATTTTTGTACTTTGTGGGTAGAGTTCGATTCACCGCGCGCGGTGATCGATGAGCACAAGCGAGCGAAACTACTACTACGCATTGTGTTAGGATTACATTTAAAATATTGATAATTCCTTCGCTTGGGAATTAGAACAAACTGCTATGTACTTAAAATAAAATTATAGTCAACTCACTTAAACATTTAGAAATAAAAATATAGGTTGTATGAATTGTACATGTGTGGATCTTATATCCATGACATAGGGTATATAATAGCAAAAAACGCAAGTATAAATTTTAAACACGCTTAGTTTAGTTATTTAAATTATTGTTCATATTTGGAAACATTGCGAGATATGAGCCTTAAGTTTTTTTTTAAATAAATTTAATGACACAGCATTGCGAATATCATTCGGTAGACAATTGTACAGTTTTGCTCCCTCGTACGTAATATTTTTTCTGCCAAACTGGTTTGTCCGAGCCCTCGGTAAAGATAGATTGTTCGAACTTCGGGTGTTCCGTAGCCCTTTTTCTTTATTTGTCAGAAATGAGAGTTGAGTATGTACTTGTTTATTAATTATTTTATGAATCAGGATGCATGTATTATAAGTATAATTTTGTTTCAACGTAAATAATTTAGTATCACTATACAATTTGACTGTCGGCGTTAAATAATCATAATTGAATAATGTTTTAATCAGTTTATTTTGGGTTCTTTGCAATTTATCCAGATTCGTTTTCGCTGCATTGCCCCAGACTTCCACAAGATAGTCAAGATGTGGTTTAACCAACGTATTGTACACTAGAATACGAACTGAGCGCGGGACACAGCCAGCCATTCTCCGCAGGGCTCCAGTGAGGGAGGAAATTTTAGTTTTTAGTTTTTGAATATGGGGTTGCCATGTTAAACCGCTATCAAGTACCAGTCCCAAATACTTTTCCTGTTTAACTTCGTGTATTATTTGTCCGTCAACAGTTAGAGGCGCACAGTTTTGTATTTTTTTATTCTTAGCTGAAAAAAGGATGTAACATGTTTTTGTAGTATTGATAGTGAGAAGGTTACTTTGCAACCATGTAGTTAGCGTATCTAGATCCCGTTGCGCCTGCTTCAATATGTCCTGTACTGAGTCACCATAATAGAATAGGCAAGTATCATCGGCATACAATGTGATATCGCCCGTCAGACCGGCGTTCAGTAAATCATTTATATAGATCGTAAAAAGCAGGGGGCCCAAAATGGATCCTTGAGGAAGTCCGTAATTAATATTGCGCGGTTCACTAGTAGCCTGGCCTATCTTCACGACTTGTTTCCGATTTTTTAGGTATGACTCGAAAATTCCAAGAGCTGTGTTTTTAATGCCTACGTTACCTAGCTTTTTTAACATGATTGAATGGCTGACTGTGTCAAACGCCTTCTTTAAATCTATAAAAACACCCAGAGCGACTTTTCTTTCATCAATATTAGTTTTAATTTTAGTTATTAAGTCTATAGTAGCTGTGAGTGTGTTTGATTTTTCTCTAAAACCATATTGCTTGTCACTTATGTAATTTATTGATGTAAGATAGGCATTAAGTCGTGTGTAAAGAATTTTTTCGATTATTTTAGATAAAACTGGTAGGACCGAAATGGGACGATAGTTCTCTGGGTCTGTCTTTTTCCCTGATTTATAAATTGGTGAGACCTTTGCTATTTTTAAGGAATCTGGGAAAACTCCGTGTACAAAACAAGCATTAAAACAATTTTTTAGGTCATTTAGTATAAGTGTTTTTATACATTTTATGGATTTGGTGCTTATGCCGTCTAGACCTGTGCTAACATTAGGATCAAGGTTGTCTATGATTTTATTTATCTCATCACACGTGCAAGGATCTATTTCTGCGAGTTCCCGACCAATTGGATTATCATTATCATTGCACGCAACGTCTTTATATGTTTGATTTTTACTTAAAAATTTTTCGGCTAATACGCTACCTATTGTTGAAAAGTATAGATTGAAGCACTCGCATATTTCGTTCTTATCTGTTATAACCTTCTTATCTAATATTAGTTTTGGGGGGCCTGTACTGTTTTTTATTTTGTTTGCAGCTAAAGTGTTTATTAAATTCCACAGAGACTTTGGTTTCTTAATGCATTTGTTAAAAGCATTATAATAATATTTATTTTTCGCAGATTTGATGGCTGCACTTGATTTGTTCCTTTCCTGTCGAAACATTTTTTTTAGCGTTTCATTCTCCGGATCCATTTTCAGCTCGTTCCATAGTGTGTTTCTTTTACTTATGCCAGCGATCAAATCTTTATTTATCCAATCCTCTTGGGGTAAATTTTGTATTTTTCTCTTTATTATTTTATTTTTGTCGATATTCATAGTTATGTAGTTTTCTAATTTATTGTAGTCATTTGATTGGTTTAATAAGTTATTATTTAAGACGCTTTTGTACAAACTTTCGTAATTAATGGCTTCATATTCTTCTGTTTTCTTCATGGCTGGCGCAAGTTTTTAGATTTTATCAAAGATATTTTTTACCGAAAAGCTGCAGTTTTTATTTTGTATTAAACAGTAACGCTTCTAACGCAAATAACAAATTAAAGGGAAAATAGAATAAAATATGATCCGAGCAGAATCCGAACCTGCAATTTTCTGGCATGACGCGGCCAATCGATGTTGCTGAATCTGAATCGGAATAATATTAGGTAATAATATACTCTTTACTGAATAAATATAAATAAGAATCCTTCCGAATCTGAAACTTCACCGTTCCAACTTCAATAATAAGTGTCAATTATATTATAGGTTATTAATACGTCAACCACTAGGCCGTTCACTCTACATAACTTGTACCCAAAACTAACAAGTTTAAATGGAACCGTGTATGTGAAACTATGAAGTGTGAACCCCTAACGGCATCGGTGAAGTTTCCTTCGCTCGTTGTTTAAGATAAACGTAGAGATCAGTAGCACGATTGTAATTAACGGACCGTTTAGCCAAATATTGAATGAAAATGTTCAGTTTCAAATTTATGACGTTGAAGAATGGTGGAGTTGGGCAGGACACATTGCTAGGCAGAGTGATGGCAGGTGGACCAAAAAAGTGTCAGACTGGTGGCCAATTCATGGCAAAAGGAGCGTCGGCCGTCCACCGGCTAGATGGGTCGATGATATTAGGAAGATCGCGGGCCACTCTTGG
This sequence comes from Cenopis cana, assembly GCA_951800055.1. NCBI lineage: Eukaryota > Metazoa > Arthropoda > Insecta > Lepidoptera > Tortricidae > Cenopis > Cenopis cana. The sequence goes on along the minus strand of OX637493.1, from coordinate 13,267,273 downwards.
ATAAGACTGGCTCGTAGTCGAAGAGAGGCCTACGCTCAGCAGTGGGCGATTACAGGCTGAAAATGATGATGATGATGAAGAATGGTGGTACATAGAAATGCTGTGAGTGCGGTGGCATGAGCGAAAATAAACGTAACGGTCCGGTTAACCATTTCTCCTTGCACATGAATGTTTTTAGTTTCAGAGTCAAAGTTAGAACATTGGAAGAGCAATGAAGTAATAAAACGACGTAAGACCGGCGGCGGTACAGCAGAAAATTAACAGCCCCGTTAAAAACAACTTCAAAAATCATACTTTCTTATTGACTAACCAATTAGTTAACTTTGTTCTTAATTTGTGGTGGTAACATTATATGTATAATCTGTTTTGTTACATTTATATTGTTTTTTTTTCTTGTCATTTATTGCTTATTGACCAATGTAGTGGTATAAAAAAATCTTGCCTTAGTGATCTGCTCAGCCCTTAGGTCCTTATTTATTTGTGTTTGGTCCAGTTGGGCCTTAATGCTTGCTGCTGTTTCTTTTGTAACAAACTACTAATATTATAAATGCGAAAGTTTAGATGTATATGTAACGCATTCACTGCCACTAACGCATATATGCGTTTTCGTTACTTTCACCCAGTGCCTTGAACGCACAGACGCGTTCATCATATTTAGTGACTTTCACCCTGTGCGTTAGTTCCTAAGACTTAGAATAGTCGGTTGAACTCACATGTGCGTTTGGGGCACACAGCAAAGTGCGGCACCTGCCGAATTTCCAGGAAAAGAGGGTGGCAGTGAATGCGTTAACACAATCTCGCAAAAACGGCAGAACGGATTGTGACAAAACTTAATATACAACGAGATTATTGCCTGGAATAACATTGTAGCTATACTTTTATCCCGATAATAATCCCACGAGGGAATGAAATATGGAATGGAAGTTTACGCGGGTGAAGTCGCGGGCAAAAGCTAGTCTTATTATAAAAATCCTATTATTAACCGCTAGTTTAATCCCGTTTAAGCTTGTACAACCGGCCTTCCAACTATGTGCAACTCTGCCGAATATTTGGAGGTTCACTCGTTATTGGCCGCAACAGTTTACCGCAGAGCCCCGAGTTATTTAAGTTGGTAACATTTTCAGCGCACAGTACCCTTACCATGAGTTTGCAATGTTTGCATTACCGTACTCGCTAGCGGCTGCGTAAACGATTTAGTATGGACAAAAGTACGCCTCTGGCGGTTCGCAATAGAACTAAGAATCGATATACTAAATCTTTTACGCAGTCGCTAGCGAGTACGGTAATGCAAACGTTGCAAACTCATGGTAAGGGTACATTTAACGGCTTTGAAGAATGCTTTAACTTCTCACTTGAATTGTCTTGTTAAATAGTTGTGTATTGGAATTTCTTATTTAGTGCGGGTTGCAGAAAACCGTGGGAATCGAGATACAGAAATTCGACAAGTTTCTTTTCTGTTTCGAGACACAGCAAGCAGAGGCGCTGATTTTCGGTGGGGACCTGACTTAAAAACTAAGATAAGAGGCGACACAAACGCCAACGACATCGACAGTTGTATTATATAAAACAAATTAGAATAAGAGAAAGAAAATGAACTAGAACTATTTTAGATGTCAATTATCGAAAATATTAAGATGACGGACATTGGGAGCGTACCGTCGCCAACACAGTTTAACTGACCATCCCATCAGTGTACTTTATGAGCATTGTCATAAGGATCAACAATATTCAGTTAACTGTGTTGGCGTTTGTACCTACCTCATTTCTGTCTGAATCCAGTCCAAGTGTCTCAGTTGCGTTTGTAACTCAATCCCCGAGCAACGTTAGACCCATTTTCCAGTTAGCTCACGAAAGTCAACTAGGACATCGATTTACAGCTATTCACAAGTAAAAGCCACCTTAGATGGCCAGTATAAGTAGGAATGAATTGAATTCTATTTTAACTTTGTGTAGACGGGTTTAATACAGGTCCTTTTTACAGGATTGTAAATAAAACAGGATATAAAAAGTGACCACTGAAAATGACCACACACCCAGGAGATGCCTATTCAATGCCAGGAGATTCAGACTGATGCTCAACGCCCAACCGACCATGACCATACGCGCTGACCGTCGGTCGACCACTGTTTCCAGCCTAAATCCGACCACCAAATTCTTGTTTATTCGACAGATCACTTGGTCAGTGGTTGGACGAGTCAGCACATACCAGCTTCTGAATCGCCTTGTCGTGTACTAAGCCATTTAGGTGCTTTGAATGCTTTGATAGCGTACCGCATAACAGTATTACTGTTAGACATAGCGACAATCCTGCCTTTGTAATCTTAAGCGGCCGATTGAGATACTTGAGGCAACCTAGTGCTAGGCATTCCTATTACGAGTATTCAATTGGAAGCAAAGCCGTATTAGTAAGTTACCAACAGTATTGATTGAGGCTATGTGTTGATAATACAATAGGATTAACTACTGAAGATCATGATCAAATTGAGTGTCATGTCACTACTTGTTAGTTCCTATACTTTAATTAATTTTTAATGTAATAACACTGCTTTTGGATCTCCAAATAAATAAATAAAGAATAGTTCTTGCATTTTCATCAGTAACAGCGTTTTATTAGTATAAACAACTATACATCGTTCATCAGGAACGGCTTCTGTGTCCATAAAGTGTAAATGCTTCTTTTTAGTAATTTAATTCATAGCAATGTCATTTTATCGCAAATGTGTATTTAAAAGGTTGGATACGACAAAATTTAGGTTATTTCGTATTAACCGACTTCAAACTACTCAACTATTAATGTCCATATTTTGTACGCAGTTAAACAATTAATAAATTATCTTATCTTATCAAAAAACCCAGCTAAGTGCGAATGAGACTTCGCGCACATTTAGGGTTCCGAACCAACCCACCTCAAAAATAAGTTAAAAAGTTAAAAACATTAAAAAGTATTTGTATGGCTTTGGGACAACAAGATGCTTAAATACTGTGAAAATTTGAAGACTGTTTAGTTTTTAGTCGGTTGAAGTCTTTTTATGAGATGATCCGTTGTAATCGTTGTATTGACAGACAAATAATAATAATACTCTTTATTGCGCACTACAAAGTGGAAATATTATAACAACAACAACACAACACAAACTTAAGACTAACAAAAAGGCAATAACAGACGGTCTTATCGCTAAAAAGCGATCTCTTTATGACAACCTTTGGGTAGCAGGAGACTCAGAATTATATAACAGTTTACAAGAAGTGCATATTTAAAAGAGAGATACAATCATCGATGCTACGTACCTATATAATAAGCTAATACAGCAAGTAAATAAATATATACCAATACAATAAATATATATACAAATTCAAAGGAAATCTAGGGAGTGACAAGAAATACAGTTCCAGAGCGTTACATGCCGGTACTCCAAAAATAATTACGTAAATAAAAAAAATGCTCGGTTTTCTCTTTTATTTTTGTCACCAGCTACATTTTATTTATACCCGCTTCAAAACAGGAAGCATGACATTATTCCGTGCAAATATTCAAGCATATGAGACGACTATAGCCTTTCCCCACATGCCCTATAAAACACCTAACATAATATTCACAGCTACGCCACCGTAAAAACACCCACAATATAACGATGATGAAAAATTCCACCGCGGCTGGAAAACACGAAAATACGGATACAGTGTCTTTTGAGAGAAACAAGACATCTGAGGCGACTTCCTGATTTGTCGGTGCGGAGGCGGTACGATATGAGAAAACTGTCAAATGTCAGTGTCAACTGTCAGTCAACTCAGTACTACTTTTTACTGCGCCCCTACATTTAAATGAGTGCTTCCTGACTGGCGCGGCATTCGCCGAAGCGGGACGATGCGAATACTGGTCCGCTTCTCCGCATTAATATTACTAGTGCGCAAATGTACTGACAGTATTCTGTCAAGTGGGAATCTTTGCGACGTCAGTAAGTTTACGTCTAAGAAGAAAATGTCACATATCGATCCCGCCCCGCCAAGTCAGGAAGTAGCCTGACTGTAAACATTACTGTAATAAAATACGGCCTTGCTTCATGAAAATATTCATCCCAAGGTCCTAAGTAATCGAGCCTTCTTACAACAAATGCTCTTTTGAAACATCAACTTTCCCGCCGGTTTTCATCAATAAAAAGGTTAAGACCTTAAGTCCTTAAGTTATCATTCTTTTATTTTATAAATAACTAGTTTTTGCCCGCGACTTCATCCGCGTGGAACTCGTTACACGCGATAGAATTCAAGTAATTGCTATTGACTTATATCAGGCGCTTACCTTCTCATCACTCTTTCATACAGACTTCCACCCCCATAAGGGAAGATTTCCGGGATAAAAAGTACCCTATGTCCTTCCCCGGGACTCAATCTATCTCAATACCGAATTTCATGTAAATCGGTTCAGCGGTTTAAGCGTTAACACTTTCGCATTTATAATATTAGTATGGAATTATGGATAACTTTTTACGATGACCATCCTCTGCTATACTTAGTCAGTCTAAAAGACCTAAAGTGACATTGTTTTCTTACGAATATGCTGCGGATATTTTCCGTGTGTAGAAGGAAATAAATTCACTAATTCGGTATGTAACAACACGCAACGGGGGTGTTAAATTTTGCAGTACTCGGCTCTTTCTGTGACGCGAGGCAAGGGAATTTACATGTTGATTATATTTTATTACAGAATATAAAGAAGGAAATCAGCACGAAAAGCAGTACAGATAGCAGTGGCTTTAGTAAAACTGGTGCATACGCCATTATCAGTGGCTGAAAGGAACCCTGTATCCGTAGGTATGTGGTGTTGTTTCTAGTGGTAAATAAGGACACCAGATATCCTTATAATTATTTAAAAAACCGGCCTTGTGCATTTCGGACTGCGCACATTTAGGATTCTGAACCAACCGCAAAATTAAGTTGGTTTGAAAAGGAAAAATAAGAAAATTTCTTTGGGTCAGCAAGATGCTTGATACTGTAAAAATTGGGGGACTATAGCTTCTAATCGTTTAGCTGTAAAACCTGTGCAGTAGACGACGTATGAACGGACGCGTGAGTCACAACAATAGGGTTCCGTTAGGAACCTTAGGCTACGGTACCCTAAAAAGGGTCGGGAACGAGTATCTTTCACACCGTATCTTTGTTTGTTACTGTCGTATTATAAATAGAAACCCCCAGCAACTAATAAAGACGAGTCATCCCCGTCCCACTGAATTGTGCTTCGTTACTCGCGTACAGACGAAGTTCTGAAGTAAATTAATTTGAAAACTGTCAGCTGAACGCAGCCGGGTCGTTGCCAGCTCGTTTTTTTTGAAAAATAGCTACTTGGCGGTCCAAACTGGCACCAACTTAATTTGGTACGAAAGTAGCAAAGCTTAGGTAGCTAAAGAAATATATATCTTTATTTACTAAAAATATTCTTTACACAGGTCTCACGCGATATTTACGTTTGTTACCGATGTTTCGACACTGGTTGCACCAATCATGTTCGCGGCAAAACTGTCGTCTCGGCAAGTCAAACAATTCTTAACTATGTGTACAAAACGCGAGAGTTTAAAATGTTATATTATCTTGTACCGAAATGTAATTTAAAAAAATATTTGATGCCTTATCATTTATCATTTAAAAATCTATATAAGTAAATATAAATGAAATGTGTAACGTCATTATGTTTACGAACTTACTTTTAGTAACAATATATAATGTAAGCATGAAATAACGATTTCAATATTCATTGAGATTATTCGGCACTTATGCTTAATAAAAAACCTCGTAAATAGTTATGTGTCATTCTTTCTAATGCAAAAAAAACAAGGTATAAGCATTAGTTTTTTAAAACAACTGATTCATGCCAGACAACTACCAGCTTGCAAGGCCGCATAACTTTATTGAATTGTAACAGTTAGAGATTAACAGTTAACAGTTTGATTGTAACAGTTAACAGTTTAACTGCAGCCGACCGAACGTAAATATGCGCATATTATTGAATAGCAAATGTCAGAAAAGTTGCCCTAAAGAGATTAGGCGAGGGTTGAAATGTAATGTTTACAAAGAACATAGTAGTTGTTTGTATGAAATAAAAAAATTAAAATAAAATAAACATATTTGATAAGCATGTTACAAAGTGGTATATACGTACAATTTAGGGCCTCCATTTGCAAGGGAAGGAGTACCTTCCTTATATAAGAACATGAGGTGAATGCAAACAGCAGTACTTAATGATATCATTAAAATTGTATTGTATTGTTTTGTGACATTCAATTCAATTCAATATCGTTTATTTCAGGCATTGCCCATAAAGTGTTAGTGGATACAAAGTGTTAGTGATAGAGGATTACTTGCAGAATAAATGTTTGTGAAATTAGCACAAATGGTAGCGATCCGTTTTAAAAAAGGCGTTAATTGGTATTGCATTCTTCCGAGAAATAAGTAGGTAAACATTTATGGCATGCATTTTATGTGTTTTTTGTTTTGTTTTGTTTTGTTTTGTTTTATTTATTTATTTATTTATACTTAAGGAGTACCAACAGCTATTGAAAACGAGATATAGTCTTAAGTAGCGATACAAAGCCAATTAAAGGAACTCACAAATAGAAATAAAATAGAAAGTATTAAGGCGCCTGTATACGCAAGGCCTTCTCGATACAAACTCTGTGCAAGTTTTATTTGTAAGTTTTGGCACTCCCGCATATAATTTTCTTTTTGCTTGTTAATATTAGATATACGAAGAATGTCAAGCAAAGAAATCTATTCCTTAAAAAAAAACAAAAAAACATTCTTTTTTCTTGAGGTTCTAGCCAACTAAAAAATAAGCGTACTGACCAAAAATCATAAGTGTAATGCAAACACAAGCGAAGAAAAACTTGCACAAAGTCTGTATGGGGAGTGCTTGCGTACCTATACAGGCGCCTTAAACAAAATTAGCACACTTATTACGAACCGATGATGTATTTACATTTTAGTATGCGGGATGCCCCCGAATTCCGTGTATAATAAAAATATTAATTATGTAACATCTTACTTACACTTACACGCGACTTACCTCCGCTTGTCACAAACTGCACCGAAGTCACGTTAAACGTCAACTCAAACTGAAACCGCGTTCCCGCGGGAAATATGGCTGAAATATATTTTCGTAACGAACGGCGCCAGTAATGCAACAAGAGTGACTCCGTAACTTACGAAACAAAATATAAGAAGGACAATGCGAACGGGTGGGGTGGGGGCAAAGTCATTAGAGGAAGCGTTTTCAAATAATAAATACAATTCTTGAAGTGAAAACTTCTTTAGCGACGCTGTGCACTTTTTGTGATGGGTAAAAAATGTTAAACTCGCGACAGGGTCACGTGACCGACATATTGTCAGACCAACTAAGTTGACCCCTCCTAATATCGTAAGATGGACACGTGACCTGTAGAAGATGGGTATTGGTAACAGCGCCACCTATGAACAAACAAGCGAAGTTTCTCACAGTGCAGATTTACCGTATTAAGTTACAACCGACAGCAGCGTTCTGTATAGTTAGTGCCTTGTATTGTTCGTAGGTGGCGCTGTTAAAATGTATTAAGTGAAAACTTCTTTATCATGTCATTGAGTTTTTACTTCTGCCGGCACTCCCGGAGTGCAACCCGTTTTTTATTTTGTTAAACTGTATATTCATAGATATTTCATAAATTAGGTACATAATAATCTTAACTACTAATCTTAACATTTAAGATTATTTGAGTTAAGGAGTTAGATTAATTATGTACTGTACTGTGTTATTTATGTTGAGTTGTTTTGAGAGAGAAATATGCAGGTTTCTCACTTCCATACTTCACTTCCCTCGGGACACAACACCACATACATAACCTCCAGGCTGAAAGTCGATTGACTTGCCGCTCGGCTACAGTGAATCAATTATAAGGGAGTCTGAGCCATTATTTTAGGTAGGTACAATGCCGCCCTAAGCAGATTATTAAACTCTATAGATACAGACAGTAGTTGTACCTATGGACAATATTAATATTTTTAAAAATATTGTTACCTCTTGTTCCTAGATAGCTGGCGTAATAAAACTCTGTGATGATTATAGACTGGTTAATTGTTATTAATAAAAAAAAGATTTTCTTGAAAATGTCCACAGTTTTTTATTACACCTCTGGAGTTGCGAGCATCCATAGGCTGCGGTGACAACGTACCATCAGGCGGGCCGAACTCTTGTTTGCCATCGAAGTGGGTTAAAAAAATGTTCCCACAGCTTGAGCGATTTCCCCTACTATTTCTGTAAATCGCTCACGCTTATAGCTTGTCCCGCAAACATCGTCGCGGAAGAAACTAATTCCTTAACATGGCTTAAACTTTATTCGTTAAACTTTCCGGCGCAGGCGCGTGCCTGAGCTTCGGGCTTAAAGTTCTGTGCAATCAAAAAGTTCCAACTATCCGGATGGATGTTTAGGATGCATTCCATTTGGGATCAATAAGCGGTTTTTTGATTACTTTCCAAAATAAAATACATGATCGGAAGTTAAACTTTTCATTTGGAGTGATGTTTGAACTACATAATTAAAATAAAATAAAATAAATAAATAAATATTTATAAATATTTCTGGACAATCTTACACAAATCAACCTAGTCCCAAACTAAGCAAAGCTTGTACTATGGGTACTAAGCGACGATATACAATTATACATACTTATATAGATAAATAGATATTACCTGCTTAAATACATAGAAAACATCCAAGACCCAAGAACAAATATTCGTGCTCATCACACAAATAAATTGGATTGGATTCGAATCCGGGACCTCCAGCTTCGTAGGCAGGGTCACTACCAACTAAGCTAAAGCGGTCGTCAATTTAAAATAAAAATAAAATATAAAATCTGAACAAAAACCGGCCAAGTGCGGCAAATGCAATCGCTGTACCTTAACAGCACTACAACTATTAATACATGTACTATCGAACCAACTGAATCGTGACCCATCGTGGAACCTTGTCACAGAAAATGTCATAGTGACTTCGTACTGCCTGACAAGGAAAATCGTTATGACACTTTCTGTGACAAGGTTCCACGGTAGGTCACGATTCAGGAACTATGATTTTAACATTGTCTATGTGTTCGTATGTGTCACAACTACAACAATGGCCAACCCGCGCTCGTGAGATAAAAGTACTAAGTGCACTCGCGGACAAAGAATACTGGTCGTTAAAAAACCACCATATTTCCTAAAATACTGCGAGGTTGTAAGTTTTTCAAGTGAAAACTTCTTTATTAGCGGCACTGAGCACTTTTGTACTGGGGAAAATTTGTTAAACTCGCGAAAGATTCTAAGATTCTAAGACCAGCTAGTTGACCCCTCCTAGTATCGTGATTGCGATGTTAGGAGGGGTCAACTCAGCTAAACTCAGCTGGTCTTAGATGCGTAAGACACAATGATAGACACAATGAGTATATATGTAAATGGATTATGCGAATATGAATATGAAGATGAGTATGAATATGAATACGGATACGGATACGGATACCGATACGGATACCGATCGATACCGATACGGATACGGATATGAATATCTTTGTTATTTACTTTCTTTATTGAGTTTTCACTTCTGCCGGCACTCCCGGAGTGCAACCCCTTTTTTTTCTTTAATCATGGGATTTTCTTTATCTATACTGCAAAAGTAACAGCCAAAAAAGTAACGTTTTCAGGTTTAAATCGGACTCGTAAAAATCCACGAAAAAAACAACCTTAACGGAGCGAGATATCGCGAAAATCGTCATTTTTGGACATTGATATTTTTATGATAGGATCCCGGAAATTCTTAATACAGTTGGGCAATACAAAGAATAGTAAATTACGTAAATAAAACGAGTGTAGAATGTTTCACAAAACCTATTGAGGTTATTTAAACTAGGGTGACCCGAAATTTTTGACCGCCAGTACCTAACAAGTTAACTAACCAGATGCCGTGTTTTCAAAAAGACTAAGTCTTAGATAAAATGTATATTTCTCTAAAGACGAACTGAAGGACGTGTAAAATGAAACCTTTTTGTAAACAAATTATTTACGACGGGAAAGAAATGTTGCTTAATGGAAAATATGCTAATTCGCTTATCGAGACTCCAGTTGTTGTTTATTTGAAGAATTTTACTTCTACCTTTCAAGTGTTCAATCAGTAAAAGATGTCTTGCTATACCTAGATAATACAGTCTGAAATAATATGATTACTTATTAGTTTCAATTTCTATCAATAATATATACTAGTAATTTCTTTTACAAGAAAACCGTTTTTTTACAACAACGGTGGCAAAAAAACGTGCGTTCCACCTGACGGTAAATGGACACCGCAGCCTATAGACGCCCGCAAAATCAAGGGAGTTACGCAGAAAACCCATTGGAGAAAACGTATCCAAACCGGTTAAGAACAGTCTCTCACCCTAAACGCATATAACTTCTTCGTTTCGTCGTGGGCAAAAATAAATTTCAATTCGGAAAGTAGGTAAAGAAGTAGCGGGAGAAAACTAGTATTACCAACGCTATGCTGGATAGCCTATAATGAAGCTTGTGCCTCGTGAATAACCCAGCAATGGAAGGCAGCAGGTGTGTTCATTTAAAGCGCAATTAAATTCTGTTGCGAAAACACAATTAAGTATAAGAAAAACGGTGGGTTTATCTGATAGCTGTAATTTATCGTGCGGGTGCTCGTTCGTAAACGGGGTGTTTTCTGAATGTAGTTCATGATTTTATTTTTTACAACGGCACGTGGAAATAATGCACTTGCAACTGCACATCAGCTTTAGAGGGGTGATGATGGCACGTTTTATACTTACACTTTAAGTAAATCTATAATAATTTTCGCATACAGTTACACGATTCGAATGAAAAAGTGATTATAATGAGGGGTTGGACACGACTGTAACAAAAAATATCACTTTAAAGCTAAACTTAGGCGACTTCCTGATTTGTCGGTGCGGAGGCAGTACGATATGAGAAAAGTGTCAAATGTCAGTGTCAGCTGTCAGTCGACGCGATACCATTTTTTACTACGCCCCTACATTTAAATGAGTGCTTCCTGACTGGCGCGGGATGCGCGGTTGCGGGACGGTGCGAAGGCGGTACTGCTGTGCTTCTGCGCATGATATTACTAGTGCGCAAACGTAATACTAACAGTATTATGTCAAGTGAGAATCTTTGCGACGTCAGTAAGTTTACGTCAAAGAAGAAAATGTCACATATTGATCCCGCCCCGCCAAGTCAGGAAGTCGCCTTAAAGGCAAACTTGCGCCAGGTATTTTTAAACTCTTGGAAACGTATACATAATATTTATGACACTCCAATGTATAAAGAATGAACATTAGACCTATCTTACGTACTCGTATATTCGAAATTCGAAACGTTAAAAAAGGGGGCCTTTGCCCAACAGTCGGACATAACAGGCAGTTGCGTCTCTACTCTAGCTCCCGTGTGCAAATCATTACCCTAGTTCATTCTAGTTAGTGGCGATCAGCGCCGCTCGGCGCCCCCTAGGGCCACTGCGCCGGCGTGCAACGCAAACTCTGCACAACGCGTAAAGCTGCCTCTAACAACAGGGCCCCACTAATGATGATAATGTACCAATGGGCTGAAGAATTGCATGCAAATGTTTCAACCGTAATACCACGGCAACGGTCGACATCTGTCCATGCAATTTTGGATCAGTGTACCTACGTAAACATCCCAAAACTAAAACACTCCTACATTTTTACGTAACAGAGTTGATATTAAAAGAAACATTACAATACCGGCCAGCTGTACCGCCATTAAATCCGGCGTTCCTTTGTACCAGATTTGCATAGCATTTACCAGGCCAAATCGACCTCAGCTGTGCTATTCCCAAACTCAACTCACCTGACTCTAGACTCGATTATCTTGACCCCGTAGTAACAACCGCTTTTTATTGTAGGTATCAATTGTTTATTTATTTAGGAAAACAAACAGGCATATATAACACATATAGTAAACCATTTATTTATTTATCGTATGGCATTTATTTCGAACCGTGAGATCTTCGAGAAGACAGTACGGTTGCCAGTTTTTGTTGCACTTTTAGAACCACCCAGGGGTCACGTGTAGGGTAGCGGTGGGTACTCTCCCTATACGGACGTGGTGCAACTTCGACCCCCCTTTGTCAAGTGAGTGGGCAACTTGACTGTTAGAAGTTCTCAAGCCGCCCGAAGGCCTCCAACTTGGCTTAACGACTGCTGCCATAGACAGCAGCCGGGATCAACGGCTTAACGTGCCTTCCAAAGCACGGGAGCGCTCAGTTAGTAACCACCCATCCATGTACTGACCGCGGCCCACGTTGCTTAACTTTCAATAACGCTTGCGGCACGTAGGTGCCGCTGGGCCACGAGCGCTCCAACACCATATACACATACACATAAACCATGATACACATACACAAACCAAACAGTTTCCACCACTCTTTTCCTCTTCGGATTCGCTTCCTCTGAAGTCACGCATCCATAGGCTACAGTGCACAGTTATATAGTTTGTAGTTTGATCCTTTCCAAGTTTAGTCGTAACGTAACTTGTGTTTATTGGTAATGTAAAAACAATATCTTTTCATTCTTTTTTAATGTTTCACCGCGTAATCGGATAAAATAATTTCGATTGGAAATTAAGGCATTGTCAGTTATAAGTTATAACAGTGACGGACACCTGTAGGCTTAGATACACCTGTGGACTCGACTGGCCCAAGGATTAACGGATTTTTCACCGGCGCCAACTCGTGAGTTACAACCTACACAGGTATTATCCCTGTTCGGAATTCGTATTACGAACTTTTTGTTTACGGATTTTAAAAAGGTTTCATTCACTAACCACCGAGTTGAACAATGTCTATTCGAGACTCTATAGTCTATTTTCGACATTTTAACAGGGACATAAAAAAGGAGATGGGTCTAAAGTAACCCTTCAAACTATTTTTTGTTTAAGGGGAGGTATCCCCAACGCAAATGTCCCGCTCTAACACGCGTGAGTTTACAATTGACCATCCCGCTCTCTACGCAAGCTCTGCGCGCAGTTTTGTAAATATTTAGCTATAGTCATTAAGCCAATCATTTTATCAAAGCAAACCCTGCGAATTTGTCTATAACTATTTACGATCTTTAATTGAGTACAAAAATTAAATGTTAAATATCAGTAATATAGCCGTAGTATTGAAAAAACATTCCAAAAAGGGGTAACTTCGCGATTTTTTCCTATCGAGTGAAATTCATCAGGTCATGTAACTGACTGCGATTTTGACTAGACAATATCCTTATGTAACACATATATTTTTTTAGATTTTAAGACACTATATTCTATGTCTCAGATGGTTTTTAAAAACTCAAAAGTGGTAATACACGGCCTTAAATATGGCTTTTAGACCAGAGTTATACAATGTACGCTACCTTTCACTTCGGTTGTGAGAAAATAAATAAACCTAGATTATCCACATAAAAATTAATAATGAATTCCACGGCGAACACAATTATGTATAATTTTGCGTCATTTTTTAGGGTTCCGTAGTAAACAAGGAACTCTTATAGTTTCGCCATGTTCGTCCGTCCGTCCGTCCCCCGTTTTTACTAGAAAGCTGTAATTTGGCATGAGTATACATATCAATGACGCCGACAAAACAGTAGAATAAAGTCTTAAAATAATTTTTTTTTTTGGGTACCTCCCCTACATGTAAAGTGGTGGGGCATTTTTTTTTCTGCCAAACCCCATCGTGTGGGTTATCGTTGGATAGCTCTTTTAAAAATATCATAAAGTTTTTAAAGCATTTTTGATTAAAGAATTGGTTAGCGTGATATTAAGCTTTGAAGTGATAATTTTTGTTACGATCAAGTGTTAACCCCCCCCCCCCCCCCCCCTGCCAGCTAAACGGTGGCTAGTTGGCTACTTGGCATGTGAAAACTATCATCGCTAAGTAGACATTACTAGTTAACGAGTAATAGTCGAACTTCAGAAATGTACTTTGCAAAAAAGCAAACTTTAAAAAGCAAACCTTAAAGGGATAAGTTCGCCTTTGTACATACTATTTCCTTTTCGGTTTGCTTTTTAAATTTTCATAATTGTTTTATGTACTCGTACAATAAACAGTTTTACTACTACCACTACTACTACTTTCGTACAATGTTAATTCTGTCAAAAACATAGTAAATATACGTTCGCGAACTTTTTAGTCCACATAATGTAACGGGTGGACGACTACGGAACCATACCTTGCGCGTGGCCCGACACGCACTTGGCCGGTTTTTTATTTTCTAAACTGCTTTGACGACTACTAAAACTTAATCTTTTGAAAAAAATATTCTATTTCCTGATTGATCGATTTTAGTAAAGCTGTATTCTGGTTAGTTGATACAAAATACAATTTTTTTAAAGAGTGTTCTGTGATTTGTGAATTTAATATGATCAAGTATTATAAGTGGTCGAATTAAAATGACTTGCAAGTCATAAATATATATTTTCCCAAAGGGCTTCTTCTTCTTTCGTGTCGAGGTTCCTCAAACAAGGTATGCCCAATGAGCAGCGATGGAGACAGCCTTGACCGTCGCGTCTCTCAGGTCGTGTTCTGAGCAGGAGAGTGGGCATGCGGGGCCCGACAGCAGGTGTGCCATGGTTTGCGGTGCTGTATCGCACACACATTGGGTAGTGTGTCCCCGGTGTAGTCCCCATTTGGCCATGTTCTAATTGCAGCGGCCAACCTGCGATCTGAGCCTGTTTAGCGCCCTCCAGGTTGGCCATGGTTGCTTGTAGCCTTGTGGTAATTGCTCCGAAACTGGCACATAGACGTTAGGCGGAGGGCGTTGAGTTGAGGGCCCCAAAGGGCTAAATGTTTAAAACACTTTGCGAGCATGAGAAGCGAAAATATATTTGGGTCATTGTCAGATTTAGGTGCGCGTCTTTTCGGTGGACATGTCAAAAGTTAAGTGCTGCAAAGCTTAATTTTCGATTGATCTGATAACCCGCATAATCTGTAATTCCTTTACTATAACTCCATGTAATAAAAACATAACTTACATGCACACAAGCTCTTAACTATTGACCACCGAATGGACAACTTTTGTTTTTCCGACTGACAATGACCCATTTAGTATTTATGTAGATAGTAACGGCGAATCAAAATGGTATTCCGAATGTTCGAAAAACCCCACTACCCAAATATTTTTGTACACATCTTCAGGTTTACAACAGGTTTAAAACTTTATTTGGCTACTATGCCAAAATTATGGTGGCAATCAACTTCTTAGCTCGCTTTGAAGTGCCCAAGCAGCGAAGAAAACACGGGAAAACATATTGCGTTCCAACTTTCTTGTCGCACTTCATAAAACTAAAACCTAACGTTGCAAAAAGCCACATTGCGAGTATCCATACTATTGGAAACTTTCTTTTTACTTCACCTATTTTAAAAGCAGCTTTATACATACATTTTAAAGTACATTTTTCATTGAGAGCAATCTGGTCATATTTGGTGTACATAAAAGGCCCGCGAAATGGCAACTGTATATAGGCTATTTTAGCCCACACCTGCTTACATTCTAATATAGACTCTGCTTTTAACATCTTAAAGTCTAATTTCGTCTGGAAGTAGAATGATTTATACGGTAATACGTAACCGCTACACCATTTCCGACCGTATCTCTTAAAGGTTTAAGTTCAAATTCAAATGGTGGACCAGTTTATGCTTTCGAAGAATATTTTCACTAATAGCGAATGCATTTCATGCGAGCCTTAACAAGCGTTTATTGAATGATTTATGAGAATGGGAATTTAAAAAGGTATCAATTTTACTTCATTTTGGGTTTTTTTCTCTACGATTTGAGTGACGCACTGTGTTATAAATAGAATCGCTTGAGAAAATACTTCTTTTTGCTACTTAATTAATAGATGCGCAAATCGATGTTCAATTTTCAAAAAAGATTTGGAGAAAAAGGATGCTATTTAAGTTTATTTTTGCAAGTTATGTTGAACAATAAGCTGCAAAAATAAACTTAGCATCCTCCATCCAATTTTATTAGCCGTCCGCTACGTAATTTTAAATAGAAAACTTCCTTCAGTCTCAGACATATTACCGTGGCCCGTGGTTTATTATATTTTAATATATGTCCGCCTCGCAATTCAGGTAATTATGAAATTCTTCAAATTAAACTTTCGGTGACAAGTTATAACTAAGTTACTAAACGGTTAAAACTCACGTATTAATTGTCACCCCGGGCGACATGTTTCGAACTCTTCGGGAATTCTTCTTCAGGACGAGGGATCCCTTTTCCTCTTGATCAGGTGGGCCTGCGACTCACGCGGAGTGATAAATAATACGAGAGTTGTAACCGTTTTTAATAAAATATAATGATGACATTATTCATAACTGAGTCCTACCTATATCGCTAAAGTAAGTTAAAAGTACATATATTTGCTATTGAATGTACATGTTCAAGGTATTCTAAACAGAACCTTGTTAATGTGTATTCGCATAGGCCCGGAATAGCCAACGCTGAAATAAATAAGAGCTGTTATTCTGATATCGCGCCCCGGGGCCTCGTACTGTGCGAGCGGTATACTGAAAACGCAATTACTAACCGAAATGTACCTTACAAACCGCAGCCGTAATAACGCCATTGCTGTGTATGTGAGGATGTGTTCCTGGTTGTAAGGTTCATAGAATTCCCGGTTTTTTATACAACGACAGTATCCAACAAGTTTTAAAAGACTTCAGAATCAGAATCAGAATCAGAATAATGTTTATTGTAGACACATTCAGCCATATTAACACTACTACCAGACATGTAAATCAACCCGGCTGTGAGTAAAGTACCATCCACGTGCCATCCACGAAGGCGCGCCCCTCCACAGCCCAATCCGTACCATTGATCATAAATTATTAGTAAGCGGCAATTACACTTCGTCGTTCACCTAAGTAATGCGGTCGCCGAATTGATTTTAAACTACTTAGGTGAACGAACGTCATCTTTACACTAGTCTGTCCGCCCACTGCGGCGACTAGGCAGCTGTCGATCGCCGAATGCGGCCGACTAAGTGTTCTTTACACTTTCGCGGTCGTCGCATGCAGCATGCGGCGAACGACGAAGTGTAATTGCCCCATGAGATTAATTGAGGTTGAGGGGCGCGTCGTAGTAACGTAAGTTTTAAAAGACTTCCGCCAGAATAATACCACTACTAGGTAGGTATGTAATCTTGTGTTTCTGATTGGGGGGTTTCTTTTCTCTGCAGCTGACTGTACTACTGTACAAATGTAATAGTGACAGTAAACGGATCACTCACGTCTTTAACGTCGAATATCGCTCGACATGTTTCGGACCAATACGTGGTCCTTAATCATGAGGTGTAATCGCGACGGTCTCGCGATTGCACCTTCTCGCGATTGATTGATTGAGAGGTGTAATCGAAACATGGTCGAGCGATATTCAACGTTAAAGACGCGAAGTGACGCGTTTATTATATTTCAAACAGGACGCCTTACTAGACGACTTCCTGATTTATCGGTGCGGAGGCAGTACGATATGAGAAAAGTGTCAAATGTCAGTGTCAGCTGTCAGTCGACGCGGTACCATTTTTTACTACGCCCCTACATTTAAATGAGTACTTCCTGACTGGCGCGGGATGCGCGGTAGCGGGACGATACGAAGGCGGTACTGCTCCGCTTCTGCGCGTGATATTACTACTGCGCAAACGTAATACTGACAGTATTATGTCAAGTGAGAATCTTTGCGACGTCAGTAAGTTTACGTCAAAGAAGAAAATGTCACATATCGATCCCGCCCCGCGAAGTCAGGAAGTCGCCTAAAATGACGTATTTTACCTCGAATAAACTTGTCAATTGGCAAAAAGACTCAATATAAATAACAACTCTCAAACTCGAAGACTTGAGTTGATCACACACCTCAAGAGATCAGCGGTTGTCACAACTTTTTATTCGTCGCCATTAAATTCATAGCTTCTACATAAGTTCGACTCAACGGCTTCGGTATTGGAAACTTTCAAATGGGGGTTCTTCAAAAAACGCGCGTACGCTTAGAATGAGTATGTACAGGTTTGGGTTTGAATAAGGCAAGTAAAATGCTTGAATTGTGATCAATACGTTTGACAGGAGTTATCAACAGTTACGTTATTTATTATGACGACCGCTTTAGCTTAGTTGGTAATGACCCTGCCTACGAAGCTAGAGGTCCCGGGTTCGAATCCCGGCCAGGGCATTTATTTGTGTGATGAGCACGAATATTTGTTCTTGGGTCTTGGATGTTTTCTATATATTTAAGTATATATTTATCTACATAAGTATGTATCGTCGCCCAGTACCTACCCATAATACAAGCTTTGCTTAGTTTGGGACTAGGTTGATTTGTGTAAGATTGTCCACAAATACTTATTTATTTATTTATTATGACAGTTAACGAGATTGTTTACTGTTCTTTTGACAATGTCACCAACATATGAGAAACGTCGAATTGGACAGGGGTCGGCAAACTTTTTAATGGGATGGGATGGGCATCTAATGTTGCGGTTACTGTTCCCCATATTTTTTTAAAGAGAATTTTAAGATACAGTAACATAGTGTGTAGTGTAATATTTAATATCTTGTTTCTATTTGTGAGTTTCTGTATTTAAATAAATAAATAAATAATTTGGCTCCATGTTTCTATTTAAGAAGTTAAATTCTTAAGTTAAGCCATTGGTACTCCTTAAATAAATAGTAAATAAGTATTTAGTACAATTTAATATATTTTTTAAAATTCTGGATCTCTTATGAAAAATTTGTCCAGTTATTGTGTTAGAATATAACAGTTAGAATTATTGTTAAAGCTATCCTTTTTTTTAAAGAAACTTATCATTGTCATTAATAATTACGAAATCGTCAGCAGGAAAGTTTATTTTTACGAAAATATTTAGGATTTGTTGACAGAGTTATAGTTCGGACACAATTCTAAGGCTAAATTCTGTCAAACGACCGCAAGCAAAACTAGACAGAGCTATGACTGTAAGGTAGATTTTTGCTTGCGTTAATTTGACAGCACTTGACCTTACAGTTTTGTACGAACTATACCAGGGTTTTTTTTTTGTTACTGTTTCTTTGTTTTATTTTTTCTGACTACAGTAATTTTTATGTCTACATTATTTCTTCATAAATACTGGAAGCTCAAACTTCAATATTATCGTTAGATATCATGAATTGGTTTTTTATTTTTATTTATGTCACACCTGGCCGTAAAGTGGCAATTACCCCACGCTACACGCGCGAAAAATCTCACTTCCTAGCCAGGGAGGCATAAAGGAGGCATAAAATTTTGCACTTACCACGGGCGGTGATAAAGAAAACCTCAGATCACATATTTATCGCCCTTGGCTTCGGCTCGGGAGACCTGTGATCTGAGAAATTCTTTGTTTTACCCTTGGCAAGTAGTATATTAATATTATTTTCGAAGAAACCTCGACGAGCGGCAACTTGCCCTTCAAAAACCCGCATGTGGCTCGCGAGCCGCGGTTTGTCAACCCCTGGAATATGACATAACACGATATAAATTATATTAGGATGACAGCGGTCACAATAAGTGATTTATCTCGTTAACTGTAACATGCACTTGTGTCTTCTTTCTTATTTGTTATTTCTTTCTTTTCTCCTATATTTATTCTCGGTATTAACTTTACATCTGTTTAGGCCAGTGGTTCTTAACCTTTTAGTGATTCCCATTTGACTTTTTTTGTCTTGCCGTGGACCACCTCCTATTTAATTTTCGACTCGGCTCCCTCATAGCGTAACTCGCGCGACACATTATTTTGTTGATTCGTTATCACTTATTCAATATTTTTTTGATGGCTTCGCGGTTGCTTCCAGGGACCACCGGTTAAGAAAACACTGGTTTAGGTGAAAGTCAAATGCAATCCCATTAGAAGAACCGGCCAAGTGCGTGTTGGACTTTGGACATTTACGTGTCCGAATCAACCGTAAACTTAGGTTGTTGTTGATTAAGTGGGTTTTAAAATGAAAAATAATGAATTAAAAAAAACCTGATTTGTCATTATATTAGTATTTGTTGGTAAATTAATATAAACATCACTAAATTTCAAGTTCATAGGCCAATGCGAAAAATTTTGTGACACGACGAAAGGACGGACGGAAGGACGGACGCGTGAGTGACAGCAATAGGGTTGAGTTTGGGCCTTTCGGGTACCGAACCCTATAAACCTGCGATGAATAATAGTAGATTGTGTCACAAGGGAGCAAAATGACATATTTACGGCGTGGGCGTAACTTGAATCCTGAACGAAGAGAAGGATTATATAATAGAATCCTGAGCGTAGCGAGGGATTCTAAAATATAATCCTGAGCGTAGTGAGGGATTCAAGAATTAACGCCCAAGGTGGAAATAATTTTGCTTCCATGTGACACATACTGCTTTTCACATCACCTATTGAGGATAATGAAAGATCTAAAATAACAATGGTTGTGCATTTATTTTATCAAAATCGATACCAATAACTTATTACTCGTTACAGAAAAGTGCCACTTTGATCCCTCCTAGCAGGGAAGAAAAGTGCCATTTTGATCCCTCTTAGCAGGGAAGAAAAAGCCCTTATCCGAATAGGAGATGTGAAAAATTATTTTCCATCCCTCCGTTAAGTATGTCTCTTTTTAAGTAAAATAAGTATGTTGAACTATTCCAAATTATAAAAACATAAAATTAACAGGGTCACACAAAACTGTCGGAACAGTTTGTAGAGAATGGGTCCGTTATTATTGTATACAACAATTTACCAGTGTCGACATCACAATTGACAACATTTCAAAATTTATAATGATGCCTAAATCGAAAACCATTTCGGTAAATATGCTACCTGTACGTAATGAAATAGTTTTTAGATTTTTTCTTCGCAAGATTTGAAGAAAATCGCCAAAATAAAACCCACCGTATAAAACTGAAGGGTGACGTCATTCTTACGACTGTTAAGGAGCAATGCTGTCAAACATTGGTAATTCGTGAAAATTTCGTCATATTTCTTCGATTCGCTACTTTTAAATTAGATATTTTTTAATGAAAATTAGGTTTTCGGGAGAAATAAAAAAACACGTGGTTCTATCGATCTAGGATATAAAATGGCTATAAATGAAAATTTGAAATGTTGTCAATTGTAAATCTAGTTATCCTTATGGACGTTTATTGAATAGATTGTGTGTATCTTGCAGTGTATGTATACAGAGACAATAATTTACGATGTGCAAGACGATCATTGATCGATTTCGGCCGGGTTTTATAAAGATCCGTTAGAACAAATGTCAGATCAAATTTCGATAACTCTGTACATTTTTTGACATAACATACCGAAATAAGGTCTAACAGATCTTTATAAAACCGGGCCTTAGTAGTTGTAATACCTATTTAAAATCAGATGTTATAGACCCCGCCAGTATATTTTTACGTGCTCAACCCACGTAGGTGTTAAGCTGTTTTTTGAAGGCACTAAGAGATTTAGCACAACTCAAATAAGAGTTTGTTAATAACATTGTAACAAATAGTATTTAAGCAGGATATTTAATTGAATAAGACCATAAATGTCAGGGTCAAAAAGTATTCGAACAACCCAGTCCACAGCGAAACCTAGAACAATACAATGACCGCCTTACACGGAAACTTCGTCCAGGCTACATTCATTAGCTCCGACAATCACAAAGTCCGCGCTATTGACTCAGCTCCAACTTTGGGATAACATCGACTTGTTTGCGTCGCTAATGAAACATTGAAAGAATAACGTCTAGGTACTTATTATTTTATATCTCTACATCATTGATGGGAGCGCTCGTGGCCCAGCGGTGCCGGGTACGCTTGCGGTATCTAAGGTTAAGCAACGTGGGCAGCGCAGCGGTCAGGACTTGGATGGGTGACCGCTTTGAGTGGTTACTAACTGAGCGCTCCCGTGCTTTGGAAGGCACGTTAAGCCGTTGATCCCGGTTGTTGTCTATGGCAGCAGTCGTTAAGCCAAGTTGGAGGCCTTCGGGCGGTTTGAGAACTTCTAACAGTCAAGTTCCCCACTCACTTGACAAAGCCTAAACCCAATAAGGTCTAGTTTCCCCTCGGGGTTGGAAGGTCAGATGGCAGTCGCTTCCGTAAAAACTAGTGCCTACGCCAAATCTTGGGATAAGGTAGCGGACCCCAGGCATCCTTCAGGATGCAACTGTACTGGGATAACGCTAGGAGGATGATGATGATGACATCCATTGATGGGGGTTTTTTTATTTATCTGTATACAGGTTTCTTTTTTTAGGGTCCTTTACCTCAAATGGTAAGAACGGAATCCTTATAGGGTCACTTTGTTGTTCATCCGTCTGTCTGCCTGTCGTCTGTCAAGACCCTTGATTTCGTGAACGGAGATTCTAGATAGTAACACTGAGAAAATGTCAAGATATGTGTGTATGGCATTTAAGGCGATATATCGATTGAAAGAGACGCCCTTATGTTTCTCGCTCGCGACAAAACGGGATGCAACACTCTCCGAGAATGGCTGTTTTAGAAAAATCTCTATAAATATCTGACTGTGTGCAGGTTTATTAAATTTCCTCTTGACAGAGTTTAGATGAGGTAAAATACCATCAAATTAATTTAATCGTGTCTTTTAATAATGCGTTGTTTTAGTAGGCTGAGGAAAAAAAAGGAAAATATAGACTAAACTTTGTTTTCTTTTTCTATCGAGAAAATTTTAAGCAATCAATTTTGACGACCGTTTTAGCTTAGTTGGTAGTGACCCTGCCTACGAAGCTGGAGGTCCCGGGTTCAAATCCCGGCCGGGGCATTTATTTGTGTGATGAGCGCAAATATTTGTTTTTGGGTCTTGGATGTCTTCTATGTATTTAAGTATTTATTTATCTATATAAGTATGTATATCGTCGGTAAGTACCCATAGCACAAGCTTTGCTTAGTTTGGGACTAGGTTGATTTGTGTAAGATTGTCCACAAATATTTAATTTAATTTAATTTAATAATCATGTTTCGGCTTTCGTCAGTACCACAATCATAAAGTCAAGAATCATATATATCTGAAAATCAGCCCCTACTGTTTGGTAGTCTGGGCAGGACAGCGTTTCAAAGTGTCTAAATTTCTCGTTGTAGCGCCTTAATAACAAAACTTATTGATTTTAGCCAGGATTTGAACCACCGCGTCATGTCCACCGCGTGATAACTTCTCTTTAGACGTAAATACAATGTAAGTATCTAAGACATACTAAAAAAACAATCTTTCTCAACGCATCGCAAGTGTGAGAGTAAATAAGCCAAAGCAAACCTGCATTAAACTCTGCCATTTAAAACACAACCTTATCGACCAAGAATACGGTTGGAATTGCCTTGTGTTAGCCACACTATTGTTACTGAAAGGTAAACTTGTCAATTCTCATAGACGTCTACGGCGTAGAGGTGCTACGGCGCTACGATAATACGAACGTAGCGTAGCTTTCTGGGACACTATTCAACATTTATTTTGATGACAAGATGTGACATAAAGGACATATTACAGCTGTTTCTGTTGCCTTAATAATACGATAATAACCCAAGATCTGTCAATGTGATAAGTGTACTTAATTTATTTATGTCACACCTGGCCATAAAGTGGCAATTACCGCACGCTCCGCCCGCGAAAAATCCCACTACCGGGCCAGGGTTGACAAAAAACTATGTACAAATGACAAAAAAAGACTATTATGTGTAAGTTAAAGTCCAAAAGTGGTGGAGGACTTTCTTTGCTGACTGTACTTACCACGGGCGGTAATAAAGAAAGCCTCAGATCGCATATTTATCTACGTCGTGTGACAGACGACGGACGGACGGGCGGACGCGTGAGTGACAGCAATAGGGTTCGGCTTGGATCCTTCGGGTACGGAACCCTAAAAACTGTTTGGAGCGTTTTTTGACGACCGCTTTAGCTTAGTTGGTAGTGACGCTGCCTACGAAGCTGGAGGTCCCGGGTTCGAATCCCGGGTTTGGATTGGGTCTTGGATGTTTTCTATGTATTTAAGTATTTATTTATCTATATAAGTATGTATATCGTCGCTTAGTACCCATAGTACAAGCTTTGCTTAGTTTGGGACTAGGTTGATTTGTGTAAGATTGCCCACAAACATTTATTTATTTATTTTATTTATTTTGTAGTCTGAATCTCGGTACAAACACTTCAATAGGTAGCAAGTTGCGAAGAAAAGGTAATGCTACAATTTTTCTCCACACATTGTTGGCTTCATAAACCCAACAGGATTTCATTTCGCCGAGAAACTAACATCACGTCTTAAAAATAAATTCGAAGGATAAACTCACCACTTGTAAAGAATAACCACTGACGTCCCTGGTTTCTGAGATAGTAAACACATGATTTAAAATAATACTACACAGAAACTAAGAAAAGCTCGATTCGACTTTTAACAATTATTGTAGATGGTGTTTAGAGTGGTTCAAATGGAATAACACTGATAGAGTACTTTTAGATTTTGCCCGTCGCCGCGTTGGTGAACACAAGTGCTCTTCGCGACGACGGGCCGAATCCACTACCGAACAAAACCAGTTGCCTACTGTCATGGCGTCGTTACCGATCAACGTCTTTGAACAAGTATTGATTGGCGAAATCATCATAAAATTGATGGAAAGCTTTTTTTAAAGAGTGAAGTGAAGTGTGAGTACTTTTATTTCACGAGCGCGGGTGAGCCATGGTTGTGTGTTGAGCTGTGTGCGTCAGCGTAGACGCTATGAGTTCACGTTGTCTATGTGTTCGTAATTCGTATGTGTCACAACTACAACAGTGGCCAACCCGCGCTTGTGAGATATAAGTACCTAGTGTAAAGACTCTATAAGACTAGTCTTGGTTTTTTAGACTCAGCATAGCCTTATCCCAGTACAGTTGCAGCCAGATGATTAGGGTCAGCTATGTAATCCGAAGATATCGCGTAAGCACTAGTTTTCACGGAAGCGACTGCTATCTGACCTTCCAAACCAAGGGGAAACTAGTCCTTATTGGGATTAAGCTTGTCAAGTGAGTGGGCAACTTGACTGTTAGAAGTTCCCAAGCCAACTTGGCTTAACGACTGCTATCATAGACTGTTACGTAGACATGTCTCTTCCAAAACACGGTTGCGCTTAATTAATTAGAAACCACTGAAATCGGTCACCTATCTAAGAATTGACCTGGGCCAAAGTTGCTTAACCTCGTTACGTGGGCGCCGCTGGGCCACAAACGCCCTTAGTTACTTAAGTGTTTACGAAATGTGTGAAAAAATGACATTGGCGCAATATAATAGAGACACAGACATTAAAGTAGTGTCCTACTAGTGTAGTAGGTCCCTACTCTCTTACTAGAAATAGAAAAACATTTATTCACGACACATAAAACACAAAGGTACATAGGAAATAAGAGATTAAACATGTACAAAATATGTCGTGAAATGGTCCCAACTCAGCATGTAGCTGGTATAAGTACCAGCGCTGGTCTTCCGTTGGAACCATCAGTGACACACGGCGGGTACACATAATACATTAAAAAATAAAATAAAAATTAACAGAAAATAGAAAAACGACAGTGACAAGACTTAACTACGCCACACTACGCTACGCTAGCGCCACAAATATCAGATATGATATCTGTGGCCTAGCGACTAGGAGAGAACGCGTTCATTTTAAGCTTCTACTCCATCCGCTATATCATCAGCTGTAAAAAAAACAATACCGAATGTGGCTTACTCGTATCTCTGCACTTTATAAAACTAGAAAAATATAACCCTATAAAGTTAATAAGACTTTAGTTGGAGTATGTGTATAGTCGAAGGCTTATATGTATGCTATTTTGAACTTTATTTCAATGGAATAAGACGAAAATATGTGTATCATATTGCTTTGACTGTTTGCTCACGTCGGGTTTATAAATCGGTCGCGTAACGTGATCTGACGATTCGCGCGTCGGCGGTGAATTTAGATAAGATTATTTGTGAAGTTATTGCACTTTAGTTCTGTAATAAAACCACATGATTTGGAATTCAGTAAAAGTCTCGCAGTAATAATAAAAGACGTAGGTACTATTGGTTTATTATATTTATAATATAAAAGACTTAATAAAAGGCAGAAGTCATGTTATGTACTTAGTCGTCTAACATTAAATTAATATATTTACAAAAAATAATTTGAAGGGAAAATATAATCTCATGCGTTTTTTTATTTTACTGACTTTTACATTTATTTTTAAAAAATGCTCAGGGCTGGAGATCCACAAGAATCGATGATCTCACCTACATCTTTGATTTCTTCTCGACAAATTTTACAAAATCAATTCTATAAATAGCGTGATAACCATTTCTCTCTGCCATAATGGCGTAGATGAATAGATAAGTTCATAAATGTGACACCATCGCCTTCTAGACTGGAATGGACCTTTTTAAGGCACGAGTGAATAGGCGTTCTCCTGGGTGAGCTCGCTTCACCGTTAGCCTCATCTTTAGCCCCTGGCTAGATGCTGTCCAATAACAATCACATTTTTAATTAAAAAAATTAAAACTTGTTAAGTGTTAGGTACAACGTACTTCTTATGCACACCGAGTAACGTCATTTCCTACTGCATTCCTAACTCTAGACAGTTATTAAATTCTATACACACGACGTGACTCGTTGCCGCAAAGGCACCCGTAGCTCTAGTATAAGTTTATTCGAAACATTAACTAATTCGAACGAGTTTGCGTTTTGTCTCAAAAAAACTTATACTAGATTGTAAGACCAACGTACTATTTCTGCAGTCGTGACTGTAACTTCGCCGAATTGCAGTAAAAGGAACTGTGTGTGAACTATAACATTCAACATTCATTACTCGGTTCATTATTTGGTTTAGAGCCATGTAATTTTTAAGTCTAATGCTTTGTAAATTGAAAAATTAGTAGTTTTGTAGCCAATCTACTATGCATAGATTAACAGGAAACAATTTTTAATTCCTCATACTCTTAACGTAGGTCATATTTGACCTAAGAAGTAGGTTGAAAGTGCGGCATATCGCCCCGTGGGTTAAAAAGTAATAAAAAAATTGAGCAATGGCAGAACCTATACAGCCCCAGCCAAAATATCTCGTCTGAAATGGGTGGATTTCAACCCTTGGTTAACAATCTATTATATGAATTATATCAGAGCATTAAAAAAAACATAGTTATCCTATGATAAATTACATTAATTAATTCATTAAGTCACCCCTCATTTTCCACTTTCTCACCATTTTGCTATGTATTATAATTAAAGTAGTGTTGTACTATGTGTATTGTGCCAGAAACTTTTGTCAAAACTGGTAGACCACTTCCTTGGCCGACTGTACATGTAATTGGATAATTCTAAAGTATCAAAAACCTTTTGTTAAAGCTTACAGCCAAATGTATTCGAAACGGCAAATTACCTGAAACAGAAAAAAATACATTTAAGTAAATCCCAACATTTTACAATTGCCTTTCAGGGAACTCCATTACAAATTCCATGCATTTTTGTCCGTCGCTATGGGGCCATAAATGTAAATAAACCCAAACCGATCTAAAACCATCTAATTTACAAGCAAGCAATTACATCACTAATTTCTTAAACCTTTCATTCAATAATGGCTTGAACGCATTCGTACTTTAATCATTTCACTCCGAATCACAGCCAAAAAAATATAATTTTTAAAAAGACATTGTACAGTCAAGGGCACCAATATGTATACACTTTTTCACCTTATTCCATTGAAATAAGGTCCTAAATTGTATACATACTTATGCCCTTGACTGTACCTAGTCACAATCAAAAGGAGCGAGTTACATCCTTTGTGTAACAAAAATGACATGGCGTAACGTAAAAGTGCGTATGTGCGTAAGGTCGGCAATGGGCATTTTTCAAAAAAAGTGTACATGGCAAAATTTGCGTGTCACAAACTTTAAACGTGATTTTAAAAATATTCCCTTTCGTATTTGGGTATATGAGTGGTATATTTTGATTTTGTAGATTATAGCAATTATGTTATATTTATAAAACGATTAATATTATATTTATTGCTAGATTTATAACAAAATAAAGATACGAAAAGTGCTAAAATGTGTATGTCACACGTCGACTCAGTCATGTTTAGAGGCTTGCAGAAACTCGAAAAAAAATCGAGTGAATATTCAATGTGGTCACACAGGTAAAGTAATGAGTCAAGATATTAAAATGTGTTTTATTTATTAAAGAATACGGTATTTAATGCCAAAAAACTACTTTTTCCACTGTTGGGATTTCTTGGGAGAAATCGACCATACCGGAACCTCCGGTTATTGTCACAGCGATTTTAACAATACTTGTGGAATCGATATTCCCCAAAACGCATTTATTTTGCAATCCTGGCAACATTAGAATGCTATAAACAATGACCGCCAATACGTATTTAACGTGAGCTCCTTCAAAACGGTGACGAAAGGCGGCCGCAGTGTTGGTGCACAAAAAAAGTATTCGGACTCAGTCACAGTATTTTCTGTAAGTAGATTATAATTAACTTTTGTAAACGCAATTAGACATTTAATAGACTATCATAGTATCCGAAACGAAACAAAAACCACATTGAATAGGTTCAAAACAAGTTGAAATCTTGATTTTAAATCGTTGCGGTAGAATCCGTCACATCCGGATAGTAACGTGACATACCTACCGGAACGATTTTGTGACTAACTGGAGTCATAAAGCTTAGTACACAAACGAAATGTGACCGGTGTTTTAAACCGACTACAAAATAAAAGGAGGTTCTTAGTTTGACCCGTATGTTTGTATACATGTATGTTTGTCATCGATTATCTCGCATTTGGCTGAACCGATTTTGATGCGGTTTTCAGGAAAGTATTTGTTACAGACTGGAGAAGGTCTCGGTAAACGACAATCATATTTCAATAACTAAAAAGTAAATAATAATTACAATTTTATAAAAAAAGAACCACCATTAATAATATACTGAAAATTCTAATGTAATCTGGACACGAGGCGGTTCTTTTTTACTTATTTTTTTATTATTATGCGTACGCCACTTTAACACCACAGACACAGAGTACAGAATACAGAAGTACAAAACGGTTATGGTACCTACTTAAGGGAATATAATTATTAATTATAATAGGTACAACATTATACCTAGCATTTACAAATATTATTTATATTATTAGGGCTGCATTTAATTCAAGGTGTTTCGGTTATATAATCCTAATATCCTATCCCAATAATATTATATTCAGGTATCGGTTGCCAGTTCTAATTTCGTCATTTCCGCAACCGTGTAAAAAAGATTGTATTTATATTAATACAATTATTGTTCTTCGGTTTCTGAACCCATCTTAGAGTACTTATAATATGTGTGTAGATAAAGTAATGTATGCAACTGGTACATAATGAGGGGCATCAAAACAAGAGTGTGTGTTTTGAAACGAGCCGTAGGCGAGTTTCATAATAAGGTCACACGAGTGTTTTAATGTCTAGTTAAACTACTATTATACATTGATTTAATACATAATAAACGATGTTAGTCACACAATACGTTCTTTTTGGTATTTTCTTTCAATATATTCAATATGTGTACACTATTCCTTACAATTTCCAGTTAGTCACATGAGATTCCGCTTAGTCACTGTCACAAGATTTGGAGTGTTTAAAATAATTATTTCTGGCTGCTGTACTGCAACCATTCGCATTTTTAAGCGTTTACATTACTAAATGAATATTCCTTAATGTATTAAATTTTTCTTTTTATTGTTTAGTACTATTTTAACACCAATAAATACATGTTTTAGCAGTCATTTACATGCGATTGTGACGAACTGGACTTTCATTTTATCCTCCAAGCTTATTTTTTCCATTAATTCTATAAATTAAGCCCGTTTTAAATGGTTTATTGTCTTTATTTCAAATGTGTAAACTGAAACTGGTCCAAAAAACACTACAATCAATTTATAATGAATTTTATAATTGTGACTATCCGGAACTAGTTCCACCGTAATCTGAAGTTAAAATGCCGATATTTTCTATATTTATTAATATTTTCATGCCATTTTCGCAAATAATACACTATAACTTATGTGGAATCGAATAAGCAAAGAAATTTCAAAATTGGTGTTAAGAAAAAAAGTCGTTCTCCGGTTCGTCACGTGTACACTTTTTTTGAAAAACGCCCCAATGTCGTTTAGTTCATTTTGTATTTGTTGGTTGGTCTATTATTCTCTGAGGTGACATTTCGCTGTTTCAGAAATGACGCAGACAGAGATTTAGGAGACTACTTATAAGGGCGAACTAATTCAAGGTTTATTTAATGTCATTTATTGGTTATCGTGGGTATATTTTTATTTAAAGTGTATACATAAATATAGTCCAAAAACATGAGGTGCACTCTGTTTGTTTCGTATGTTACGTTATGAATAAAATAAAAAAAATACTATTATAAACTGACACAATAAAATTGATAATAATTATTATTATAATAAAATCAGATATCAACAAAATAGTACATTACTTACCAAGGGCGATAAAACAAAGAATGTCTCAGATCGCAGGTATTTTACGCCCGAGCCGAAGGCAAGGGCGATAAATATGCGATCTGAGGCTTTCTTTATTATCGCCCGTGGTAAGTACAAAATTTTATGTCACCCCCTGGCCAGGAAGTGGGTTTTTTTCGCGCGCGGAGCGTGCGATAATGGCCACTTTATGGCCAGGTGTGACATAAATTAAATTAATTTAGGTATCCACATTTAAATACATTGCTGCCTGCATTATAGGTAGGTACCCTGCCAAGAGGTCCCGATTTCTGGCAGCACTTTTAGAACTAGGTTTTAGTTTAGATTTAGATTTTATTTATAATTATATCAATTACTTTTTACTTTATCATAGGTAGTTTCATTTTGTTATTTAAATACATATTAATAGATGCAACCACAAACATTTACAAATGAAGATTCATAAATGCATAAATCATTTTACAATTTATCGTAATATTTTGTGGTTTAATACTTAAGTGACACCATGTTGTATATTGGAACATGGTGAAAATACCCAAGCGTTCCATACTTTTTAACAACATCAACCTTATCGCAGTAAACGGTTGGTAACTTTGACTTCTAAATCTGACTATTGAAATAACTTCTGAAAATGAACTTCACTAGAATTAATGGATGAGGATCAAAGCAAAACGGGTTCCAACTCCAACTTCTGGTTAATTTGATTGTCGCAGTTAACTCCCAAATATGGCGGCCACACAAACATACCTACAGTTATAAAAGGGCTGCATTAACGACTAATAAATAAGTTTCTGTAAATAAACATTTTAAGTACTTTTTTCTCACAGTTAATTTCCAGATCAGCTCGATGGTATAGTTCGTACACAACTGTAAGCCAAGTGCTGTCAAATTAACGCAAGCAAAAATCTACCTTACAGCCAGAGCTCTAAGTCGAGATTTGCTTGCGATCGTTTGACAGAATTTGGCCTTAGAGTTTTGTACGAACTATACCATAATATTGCATTGTTACCGAACTTACAGTATTAATTATTTCAGAATACCGGCAAGTGGTTGAGGAAAGAGTTTCAAATCTTGAAGACTATACCTACGTCAGGGGCGACTCACTCGCGTGACGTCATCGCGCCGCTCAAAGGTCCCACGTCGGGTGACTATCAATGCGAGAGAAAGTGATGTAGCGAGTGATGCGCGTGCGATAGAAGGAGATGGCCACGCGTAGGTACGTTTGGCTTGCCTGGCGCGGATTTGTTAACAGTGAGACTTCTGTACGTAGTACTATTACTTATTCTGTGCCTACGTACTAAAATATCTTGTAAAAAAGAAAGAAATAAACAATATTTATTTAATTTGAAACTACGATTACGCAGACCAGGAAAAAACTCATAATCAAACTAAACCATGCATAGCCAGAGCTTGATACGCGTGATCTGTGTTATATATGTATATATGGATAGAAAACCATCAAATTATAAATCACAATAAATAGTAAATTATACAAATTAATCAAAATTCAAAATTTTTAATCAAAGTGAAAATTGAAAAATTCAACAACACAGGTGGGATTTGAACCTACGACCTCTGGAATCCGTCCATTGCTCTACCAATTGAGCCACCGTGGTAAACCCGGCGTGTTGGTGAAAATTTTAGATTTTCGCTAGCGGACGCATCCGCTTAACAACCATTTAATCAAAATTATAAAAAGTATATGTACTAAAAATTGATTTACTTATAACCTTTCTACAAAAACTGGGGACTGCTTAATTTTCATTTGTATGGGTTGCGGTTTCGGATCCGATTCCATTGGACTAAATAAAAGTTTCCCCATCGCAACGACCCCTAATTGCCGAAGTTCACAGATGCTTAGATTAGCGGCAGTAATGGCTTCCGCAGATTACGGCTTTTATAAAGCATGCTATACTTGTTTTAAGGCGATATATCGATTGCCCCTTGTTTGAACTTCCGCACCACCGCTTATCATCCAGCTTCTAATGGCATGATAGAGAGGCTCCATCGTCAGCTCAAGTCCGCCATCATGTGGCATTCCTCATTATCCTATATGGGAGCCCATTTCTCTTCTACAGATCTTTAAAACCCTCCCATCTTTAACAATGATTTTTGGTTTAATAGTTGTAAAATGATAAGTTCTCAAACCTGATAAAAAAGATTATCCTTATAAATGTAGACGTTTAGAATAAACATCAATATTTACGATCGATATATAGGATATCGATATCGATATCCTTATTGCGTTGTTATGTTGGCATTGACGTACTACCGCGTTTTCTTTTTTATTGTGGTTCAAAATGTCTGCCAAACTGTACATCAATGTCATGTGATGACAATATTGACAATGTCACTGCCATCAAACACCTTGTTCTAAGTACCGTCTCTTAGAACGTAGTGGTTATATTCTCTTTGCTCTTAACCGTTGAGTGGTCAATTCGTTTTGTATTCTATCACTCAGTTTGAATTCTAGTAATAAAAACTCAGCGGCAAAAAACTCAACTAAAAATCAACTAATAGATAATTCAATAAAATCTAGTTATCTTGAAATTAAAAAAGTAATCCAATCAGCGGTCAAATCGTTTTGGAATAATTATTGGAAAAGTGGTAACTTAAGTCATTTAGCGTGTGTTAGAAAATCAATATTTGAAACCCCACCGATACCTTTCACATGTAGAAGAGACCAGATCGCTATTACGAGGTTAAGAATAGGACACACAAACCTAACCCATTGTCATCTTATCACTAAGAGCGAAAAAAATAAATGTGATAAATGCGGTTTGGAGTTAACTGTGAGCCATATGTTAA
This sequence comes from Cenopis cana, assembly GCA_951800055.1. Taxonomy (NCBI): domain Eukaryota; kingdom Metazoa; phylum Arthropoda; class Insecta; order Lepidoptera; family Tortricidae; genus Cenopis; species Cenopis cana. The sequence continues at coordinate 13,233,929 of OX637493.1, read as the reverse complement.
TTGAGTGTTTAGCGTATAAGAATGAAAAAGAAATTTGTAAGTTGCCTGATAATTTAAATGATTGTTTGAACGATGGTTATTTACATGTAATTAGATTTATGAAATTAATCGATATATATAAAAAACTGTAATTATCTTGTGGTCGCTAATGACCTTGCTGTTAAACAGCGACCTTAAATAAATAAATTAAAAAAATAAAAATAAAAACTCAGCCTCATTTTGTCAGATATAATTCGCTTTCTTGTCTACAACCCCATTTAAAAACTGGAGCCACTTAACCCACCTACTGCTATTGTCCGAGGGAAGGGTTAATGAGAATTATGGTAATGCCCAATCGGGACTAATTTGCCCCATTGTTGGGGGTATTTTGAACAAAAAAAGTAATTTAGGTGCGATAATTGTTGTACAGGTCATTTATTACACGGATGAGGGATTAAGCGTTGTATTTGAAGTTAGAAATATTATTATGTGAATGTAATGGATTTGATATTGTCGGTTTTTAAATGTAAATTGGCTAAACTGTGGCAATAAATTATTTCTGATTCTGATAATTAAATAAAAAGGATGCATTACAACAATCAAAAGTCAGTATGAACAAAATGAAAACCAATTTTATTAATAAAATCATACGTCGCGGTATCTCCGATACAAGACAATACCTTAAAAGTAGAAATGAACAACAGGCTGTTTTATGGCTTAAGAGAGATGTCTTCCAGACAACTAAATATCGATATTTCGGAGACATCACAAAATTATTTAGGGTGGCTCTATGGATACAAAACATCCTAAAATCAAGAAAGGATCGATAACAAGCTTGTGACTCATTAGGCGTCATTACGTCCATAGCCCAGCCTATGGACTTGCATATCATCAGACTAAGTCTGCTTGATTGCCAACGTTATTCTCCTATCGTTATTTTTTTAGAAATAAAATAGAAATAGAAATATTTATTCGGGACAAAAACAACTTATAAAACAACACATCAAAATAAAAATAAACATAAACCAAAAAGTTGTGTTGTCACGAAACGGTTCCATCTCAGCATAATGCGGGCAATCGCCAGCGCTGGTCTTCCGATGGAACCGTCGAGTGATTTCACTGTAGTTTTTGGTAAATGGGTACAACAAAAATAATGATAGTTACATACATTATACAATAGGGTTAAGGGTTAAGGTACCAAACACGAAAAAGTTGAAACATGCACTATTAATTACATAATTCAAATCAAATAGGTACCGACATTTCAAATTTCGCGCGAAAACGCTCACTGGCTTAAGGTGGTTCGCTTATAATATAAACTAGAATAATTTGAGAAATTAGTTTGTCACGTGAGTATCACGTGACATCATTTTTTCGAATTATTCTAGGTTATACAAGTTTATTCTAGGAAAGGGGGGAATTGCGCGCAAATGAAAAGCCAATCTAAGGAAGTTTGTTACATAAGCTTCTTGAAATATCACGCCGCTAGCCTGCGAATGTCAAAAGTCGTTTTGTATGGAAATCGAACCACCTTAACGTGACGTTACTGCGGACGTCAAACTTTTCATGGCGCATATTTTAATGGGTAGCATTTAACGAACCACCAAATTAGTTGCCGAATGATGCTCTAAAAAATTACATTGATTACCAAAATAACTAGATTCGCACCAAATTTTCAACTCCTTTTAAATATAAAGTGCAACTCAAAGAAGTAACATGTCGATAACCTATTAAATTAAATTGTTACCAAATAAATTAGTCACTACCCAAAAATACTTAATGATCACCTAATTTCAAACACCAAATTTCATATAATTTACATCCAAATATTACAGGGCTCGTAATCCTATTAAAATTATTTACACCCAAATAATTCTTTCGATACCCAGAAATACTACATGATCACCAAATTTCACGCGGCAATTGTTTTTTAATGTCTGACGCGCAAAGCAGTTCCAATCTAGTCTAACCTCATTGCTAGCACACTGATGCGGTTTTCCATACGGTCCGTCTCGCTCGCACCTCGCACCGCGTGCGAGCAAGACAGCGCTAAATGATTTTAAGAAGTTGAAGTTTGAAATAAAAATAGCTATTTTAATTTCAAACTAGTGGAGATTGGAACAGTATTGACGGATCTCCGCTGGCGCGGAGCTCCTATTTTGAGTTGTTTTGGCCCTTCGGGCCGATGCAAAACTAACATAACCTAAACCTACCTATACCTATTTCTACCTATTAACTTCCTTTAATTTTTCCATGAAAGTCTATCTATATTAATAAAGTAAACTCATTTGAGGACCTTTATCCATTTTCATAACAAACTAACAATTTAATAAATCAACAAAACTCATTTTCAAATAAAAGGTTTCAATCAAACGCGCTCACGTCAACGCATTAAAAAAAAAAAAAAAAAACTTCTTGCAGATAGCAATATACGTGTTATTATTTCACACAGCCACATTGCGCGTTGCTTTTTAAATTAATTTAGAATTTTACTTTCTAATTTATAACATTTTGGAAATAACTGAAATATTTATAGTGCTAAAAACAATTAATTTGTAACTGTTTACTAAAATGTAGCATGCGATGTATATAATATTTGGATGTAATTCTAATGAAAAAAGGTGCATGAGATTAGGTGGTAGTTTAGTGTTTTTGGTGGTACTTGACAATTTTTTTGATGCGATTATAAATTTATAGGAACGCAATAAGTAAAATAGGTGCAAGTGCTGCAAAAATAGGTAGAATTTTTTTGGTGACTCGGAATTGCTGATCGACAAATTTTTTTGAGTGTTCATCCTTATTTTAGGGTTCGAAAATTTGATGATATCAAAAGTTATTTAGGTGATCATTTTATTTGTTCCCTATTTTAATTATGCATTACATAAATAATATATTTTAAGTTTCATTTAATATCATACATAATTCATTAAGTATAAACTATTTTCCATTATACATATATATATATATATTTCAATGCTTTCTACTGAAGTTACGGATGCAGTGGGGTTACTGGTTAAATTAAAACCTAAATATTTATGTCACACAATAAATTTCATTTCATTTCATTTCCAGTAATACAATTGTAATTAATGTTTATCATAATTGGATTGCTAATGTAATTTCTCGATGTAATTTTAACGCAAGTTCCCCATTACACATGCCCAAATGTTACTATGAATCATTAACTTACTCGTAAATAACATCCACACCGAATCAGTTAAAAGTTTAAACACCGCATTTAAGCCACAGCGTCACTAACTTGAACTTGTAATGGATGTTGTTAAAACTGTATGGTGATCAATCAGAAAGCGCGTCAGATAAACTCCCGGCTAAACCATTACATTATATAAGGCAACATAACAACCTTATTACATTGTATAAGGTCCCTTCCCAGTTTTTAGTAATAAAAAGCGTCAGAATCAGATTGATGAAATTTTATTTCTAAGGAACAGAAAAATATTATAAATTTTGATAATGAGTACTCATTTGCATAAGGAATATTCTTGTTTTGTGCTTAGCGGCCTTAAGACTATTGTGAACCTATCGTGCGAGCGAGAACAGGCATTCCGGAATATTCTTGCGTGCGATAGAGACAGTAGTAATTTCAAGCAGAATTAGTGCTTCGGGCGCCAACGTTTTCCACCCCTTAAACCTTAATCAAATGAGACAATTTTGGCCTTGATCGATTTCTTACATCCTTAACTAGGTTTATACGTTTTGCTTTTTCCGTAATTCTTTCTAGTTTATGAAATAATAACAAAAACGCAGGACGAAGTTTTCATGTCAAAAAATGTCTTCAATTGTATGCAATATTTCCAATAAATCAAAACGTATAAACCTAGTATTTAATGATACATCATTTCCAAAAATCACGCAAATCGGTTCAAGTTTAGGGGTGAAAAACGTTAGCGCCCGGAGCACGTTTTTGTATGGAAAAAATTTGCTACACAATAATATGAGTTGGTAGCTGAACACTGTGTGTGTAACAAGATGCTAACAGCTCCGCTGTAGTCGTGTCTTGTGAAACTTATTTCCTTAATAACGCTGTAATTGTGTTCCGATGTCACCGCGGCGGTTCGGAATTTACTTACACTGTTTTATCGAAGCCATATAACTGCCAGGAGAGTTAAGCCACCATTGTAGTCAAGTCGTATAGCACATTCAATTTCTAGGCCATGGGTTCGAATCCCGGCTAGTACAAATTTCTAAACAAACAAAAGTTTTAAGTTTGCGCTATTTGAGACGTTAGTACTGTTAAGAAAGCCTAAGTCATCTAGGAAGAAAAATCAACTAAAGCGCCACAGCCACATATTTTACTAAAACTTTTGACTTTTATAAGCTATGCTACCGTGATTCTCATCGTTTACGTTAATTTGATATACTTACCGGCCCGAACGTTTAGTAAAGCGAGTGAAATTTAAACTTTTTTTGCTGACACCGGTGTACTCTAGTTAACGAAGTTATATATTTTTTTCTTTATACGACGACGGTGGCAAACAAGCGTACGGTCCACCTGATGGTAAGCGGACGCCGCAGCCTATAGACGCACGCAACTCCAAAAGAGATCCAAGAGAGAGAGAGAGAGATTTTTTGGCTTTAACTATTTTAACACTTAGTGGCCTGGGCCCTATCTATTTCTCGAACGTTACAAGCCTTGTATTACAAGTGTGTATCTATGGTAACGCTTTTATATCCATATAAAATACAATCAGTCACTCAGAGGGCAATGGAGAGGGCTATGCTGGGAGTTTCTCTGCGTGATCGCATCAGAAATGAGGCCATCCGTAGCAGAACCAAAGTAACCGATATAGCCTTTCGAATCGCTAAACTTAAGTGGCAGTGGGCGGGGCACATTGCACGTAGAACCGATGGCCGTTGGGGCCGAAAGGTTCTCGAGTGGCGACCACGGACCGGAAGGCGCAGCGTGGGTAGACCCCCCACAAGGTGGACTGATGACCTGGTAAAGGTCGCGGGAGTCCGCTGGATGCGGGTGGCGCAAGACCGGTCATTGTGGCACTCTTTGGGGGAGGCCTATGTCCAGCAGTGGACGTCTTTCGGCTGATATGATGATGATGATGATGAAGATACAATTGTTACCGTAGATACACACTTGTAATACAAGGCTTGTAACGTTCGAGAAATAGGCCCCTGGTGGCCCACGTATTAATATTCAATATTAAAATAGTTAAAGCTGGCCCCCCACAAGGTGGACTGATGACCTGGTAAAGGTCGCGGGAGTCCGCTGGATGCGGGTGGCGCACAAGACCGGTTATTGCGGCACTCTTTGGGGGAGGCCTATGTCCAGCAGTGGACGTCTTTCGGCTGATATGATGATGATGATGATGATGATGATTAAAATAGTTAAAGCCAAACAGAATCACTTCGTTAACAATCCGTACCCGGTAAGGTTTAATAAGAAAATGTTTCTCAGGACAAGAACCATCAATTCAGTACCTAAATGTTTCCGTCAGGAAATGCAACAAAGTAAAAGTTTACAAGTGTAAAGGAAGTTTGTTAGACAAGTACTTATACCTACAGCTCTACGCAAGTAGCAGTGACACGGGCAACGAATTAGCGAGCAAAGTTCAGAACTTGTGCATTATATCAGCTGCAATGTGACGCTGCTACTATTGTTAATGAAATAAAAACTGCAGTGTTTATTCATGGACGAAGGAACACAAAAAGATGACTTTGTTACTGATATTTTAGTATTGGCCGCAGAGTTTAGTTTCGTATCAGTAAAATACGCTTATCCAGACGTACGGCTGGATACCATCCTTACTTGGTCGAAATTCCTCTTATTCGAACCAAGCGCTTTGCATCATCTTTTATAATGCGCATTTTTAAGGTTTGGAATTCTCTGCCGGCGTTTGTGTTTCCGAGCTCATATAACCTAGACCTTTTTTAAGGCACGAGTGAATAGGCGGGTCTCTTCTGGGTGAGCTCGCTTCAACGTCGGCCTCATCTTTGCCCCCTGGCTAGATGCTGGCCAAGAGCGATCCCATTTTTAATAAAAAAAAAATCTTTGTAGTTGTGTTTGAGCTTGTCCTGTCCGTGACTTTGTGTGTAAATCGTTCATCGGTGTAATTTCTGTGTGCGAACCGACACACCCTGGAGGGTTCTAATTTTTTTTTGGAATTTCTACTTCACCAAAACTAAAGCCACTATTCAAAATAAAACTGAACATAAATCGCGGTTTATTCAAGCGGAAACTATTTTATCGGTTAAATTTTTAGTGATAACTACTAGGAAGCATTTTATTTTGATTGCAAACCGATACAACTCTATATAGAACGATACCGTAAAATGGGGTGAGTTGGCACAAAACTGAAGTTCAAACCCGGATAAAAGTTTATTTTTGTATGTGACGCATTGATTTATTTACAAAAAAGTATTCCGGATGTTTGTATTTTTTTTATGATTTTGTGTTCTTAATAACTTTAACGATAAACACAAAAAGTTGGAAATCCCACCTCACCCCGTAGTTCAGGTAGGTTGGCGTGAGGTGGGATTTCAAACTAAGGCGAGATTGGGAAATTGTAGGATCGACACTTTGGGATTATGCATATTATAATAGCATGATTTGTAATTAGAATTTATATGTTCCGTAGCAGTAGCCTATAAAAACCAGCTCACCCCGCTGCCATCCCTACACTCCCCATTCATAACCCAACTGTCCTCGCAATCCTACTTACCCCATTTTACGGTACTACACAATTAAGACTGTCAACATTTTGTTTGTTGTTTTCGTCTCCCTCGCGCGGAATACTAAACAGTTTTTAGCTTCAGTTGATTTGGAGTGATGTTTGAAACAATATTTCTCAAGGAAAAAACCAAATTATACATTTAAAATCTATGATGTTAGGCCACTTTAGTCTTGCTTCAAAGTCTATTCCTTATACTAGTGTACGTACATCACACTACGTATCTTACGTAGTTATAGTCTGTCACTAGCATTGCATAATTTAGCCTAGATAGGAAAGAACTTGAAAGAAGTAGCTGTAATTTCCAAACTTGTATGTGAGAGAGCGCAACACTCGCCAACAAATACTGTATATGCAGTTAAGCGAGATAAATGTACATATGTGCCTGTTGTATGTTTATATATTTTTGAGTTTAATAATAAATAAATAAAAAACTAAAGACCCTTAAAAGGAATTATTAAAACAGCTCAGTCTGTCTGGACCACTATTCGCGGCACGTATATTCAGAATTTTATTACGCGATGCTGAATATTTAGCGCTCAACAGAATCCAGCATAATTTTCTATTTCTTTCTCTCAGAATTTTTTCTTTCGCCGGAGTACTCTGGAGGATTCGCCAAATTCACGAGTCACTTACATAATTACGTGATGTAATTGAATACTTGTTTTAGTACTTTTAAAAGGCAGTTATAGTGAATTTCAGTCGTTATCATAATTCTAGAAGTCTATCCCCAGCCAATATCTTAATAGCCCAGCCCAGCCACCCAGCTAACTCCTTTGAGAGATATGTAAGCAAAAGGTTACTAAACTATATGGCTGATGTAATGAAATGAATTGAATAGCAATTATAAAGCTTATAAATGGGTTTTTGAAAGCAGCTCTAAAGCTATTTTTTTAATTTATTTACCAATATTTTTCTTTATTAAAAATGGGATGCATGGTCAGCATTTAGGCAGGGGGCCAAGATGAGACCGGCGGTGAAGCGAGCTCACTTAGGAGATGCCTATTCACTTGTGCCTTAAACAGGTCCAGGTTATATGAACTCGGAAATATAAAAATAATAAAATCTTATAATGACATTCCGAAGTAAAATTTATCTATAGGCCTCACAGATAGGCCCACTAACTACATTCCATGTTTGCTACCCTTTTTCGTCTAAAACACGAAAAACGCTGGTTTAAACTTGATCACCCAGGTATAGTTCGGACACAACTCTAAGGCTATATTCTGTCAAACGAACGCAAACGAAACTAGATTTAGAGCTCTGACTGTAAGGTAGATTTTTGCTTGCATTAATTTGACAGCCCTTGGCCTTACAGTTTTGTACGAACTATACATAAGCATTTTATTTTACTAAACGGTTAAAACTCACGTATTAATTGTCACTTCGGGCGACATGTTTCGAACTCTTCGGGAGTTCTTCATCAGGATGAGTGCGTCTGCGACCCGCGCCGATTGCACACTGTCGCCCGAAGTGACAATTAATACGTGAGTTTTAACCGTTTAGTAAAATAAAGTTATAACATGTCTCACGAAAGTTTAAATTCAAGTATACATAAGCATATCATTATTTTAGTATATAAAATAAACCGGCCAAGTGCGAGTCAGACTTCGCATATTTAAGATTCCGAACCAGCCGCAAAATTAGGTTGGTTTGTTTTCACGCCTCTTTAGCTGTTTTGTATGGGAGCCTTCTTAAAAGATTTAAAAATAAGTTTTGACTATTTGTATAGCTTTGGACCATTTCAAGATTGAAGCTCGAACGGTTTGGCTGTAAAAACTTGTGTGACAGACGACTGACGGACGAACGCGTGAGTGACAACAATAAGTTTCCGTTTTGACCTTTCGGGTACGGAACCCTAATATATGACTTGAACAACATTTGTATTTACCGTTTTCCAATACACTTTCAATTTTATTTCCATTATTTCCGCTCTAACTCCCCTGAATTTAATAAATAAACTCCCCCCAAACTTGTCACATCGTTAAAAGCAAAAACACTGTCAAAAATAATTAGAATCCTGCCCTGTCATGCTTGGCCGCGTCCTTTTTAAGTCCATCAAAGCCTTTGGTTGGATTTTTAGGTTATGTCCTTTTAAAAGGCAATCGGGCGGAAACGCTGGTTGGCCGATTGGTTTCTTGTTAATATTGGTTGTGGAAGTATATACTGGTTGATTGAATTTGTTTATCAGTTCAAATTCATATATGCTGCGCTTTGAGAGGTCATGTACAAACCGGCCTACTTTGATAGATTTAGGACGCTTGTATTTTCATCACTATTTCTAGTTTGTTTCAGTTTAGTTAATAGTTAGGAAATTTAAAACTAAGCACGGCATGAAAACTGAATTATTAAAGTCGCCCCTCAATTTAAAAGTTATATCATGAATTCATGATGACAGGTGTGTTCAACAAATTGGAAAATGGGTCATATTTATTATGTTAGTTTTTAGAGTTAAGTATGACGTTACCCTTCTATATTTATTATATTTCGATGGTCATCTATTGGGCACTAAGGTGTCCAGCACTAGGACATTTACCTTATGTAAAGACTAGCTTAAGCCCGCGAAGAACTCGTTCATTGCGTTAGAATTTAAATACTATTCTTTTATTTCAGACGCTGACTTAAGGGGGTATTACACCGTCCTGAATTCAGGACACTTAGAAGGGTTCCGACCTATACGTTAGAGCGAAATGCTTCAACTCCCCTCCTCCTCTAGTTAGGACGCCTGATTCAGGTCAGTGTAACACCCGCTTTAGATATCGCTCTTCCATACAAACTTCCACCCCCTTAAGGGATGTTTTCCGGGATAAAAAGTATCATAATTATATCGATCCCCGGGACTCAAACTATATCCATACCAAATTTCATCTAAATTGGTTCAGCGGTTTAAGCATGAAGAGATCTGCCGTCCTATTTCTAAAACCAAACTAACCCACAAATTATAGTTTTGAGATATGAGCAAAAAACGTTCAAACCAAAATTTCTAGGAAATGTGTACATTTATTCCAGATTTCTTTTATATAAAAATTAAAACTAAATTTGTGCTTCCATTGTTATTACGTACACTACTTCGTAAAATAATGAATAGGTTTTTTTACAGAAAGGTTTTTGTGTGTTGCAAATAATCACTAAACTATCAACGATATTACACTTAAAACACCGTTAAGTATACCTTAGCCGTTCTTTAACATCGCATAATAAACAAAACATAGCTAAATAACGGCTAAGTCACTTAACGAGTTTATAGTATTTGTTATTGGGAAATAATGGGAAAAGATTACACTGAAAAACTTTAAATAAGCACGTTACTGGACTATAACCGTTTTGTAGCTATAGCTATGCAATAACTGCAAACATATAACAGACAGACTTTCGCATTTGTAATATTGATTGTGCAGTTCGTATTCATGAAAATATACAATACACCAAGCACACATCCCTAAATCCCTAGGTAGGTATATGGGTGTTTTCCATTTCCCCTCACGCATTATTTAGCGAATGTCAAACACACCTGTACTAACCCTATTTGTAATCGACGTAAGTCATAGCGCTGTGGTTATACGTTACGCCATTTTGATACTTTAGAGTAGTATAGTGCTAATAAATTTAACCAGTGGTTAATTAGGCCTGAGTTACGTTCGGTATTATTTTAAGTCCATTATTTAGTTAACATGGGTCGCAATTAGTGTTTAAATGTGCGCAGGATTAGGCCCTTTAAATGGCAAGAACGCTTAATATTAAAGATGTCGCCAATTAATAACGCTAATAGATATTTTTCTTAACCTGACTGTGACTTATAGGCTGGGGCGAATAAAGCGATAGGAGAGCGCGATTCAGAATCAGAATCAGAATTATTTATTCGTGACACATACACAACAAAAGGCAAAAAATAAAAAATGATAAAACGGTAAAACAAGGTATTGCACGAAATGGTTCCATCTCAGCATGTGCTGGCGTGGTTGCCAGCGCTTGTCTTCCGACAGAACCATTTAGTGATTTCCCAGCAGGTAACACATTAAAATAAAATAAAGTAAACAAAACAAAAAAAAAATGATTTGAAGAGGAGCCTGAGGAAAATACAAGGGAAACATCCGACATGACCATGCGGGTGGTTTAAACACTGGAATACTCTAAGAGTTTGCGCTCCATTGAGATTGGTTGAGCGGCTTCAACCGAATCTGAGATGTCCCTGGAATCGAGCTGGGAGTTTTGTCGCTGGTTCACTAAACCTAGCCTAACTGCGAAACGTTCAGCAAGAAACTCAGCTAGGCCGATGTGGGTCGGATTGTTACTACCCGGTTTGCGGTAAGAGATCTGTACTCCAATTACCACATGCTACGCGCGCTGAAAATCACACTTCCTAGCCAGAATTGACCTTCTCTTTGTGCCTTTTACACAAAAGCACTGTCTTTCATTGTTAAGCGTAGCCGGTAGTCGATACCTGTAAACTAAATGAAGTAAACGTTAACACTTTCGGCCAAAAGGCGGCTTTACTTACAAGAAAAAAAAGGTTCACATTAAAAAATACGACTTATCAGTGTTGACCTTTTGTACTTAAAACAGCAATAGTATTCGTAGAGCAGCGTAGGACGACTAATAATGTTTAACAATAGAGTCATTATTCGAGTAAAGTATTTATGAAGTCCATCATGTCCTTTTCATTTCGAAGCGTTTGTGGCACGTGGCTAGATAAAGGCTTTGTTGGACCGATGGGTCTTTAAGATAAGACCTTCTTAGAAAAACAATTCCAACTATACTCTATCTACTAATTTTTAGGCTACCAAGGCAGGTTGTCAAGGTGGTCATGGTAACGCTACCACCAGGCGATCCGTCAGCTCGATTGCGCCCTATATCATAAAAAAACCTAACACTTTAATAGATGGAGTAATAATTACATCACTTTAATAGCTCCCAAAATATCGAGGACACCTCCAATATGTTTGTGCACGCACGGAGCTAACAAGAAATGTCCAGTTTTTTCCCCCTAGAGCAGTAATTTATATTTCGTCACGTTTCCACTCCGCAATATTTGGCCACTTTTCCCCCATTAGGCTTAGTTGTGTACCTATTTCTGGCCTTATTGCACGTTGCATGGCCATTGTGTGAGTGCGACAGCTTTATGAGAATTTAGTGGGGATTAAGTGGAAACGCAATAGGCTTCATAATGTGAGTATATTGGCTTATGTTTTTGTTATTTAGGAACGCACTTCGTGCTATTAATATCATTAATGTTGTGTACGAAATTGTGCTTGTTAGGTTTTAGATTTACAGATAAATAGTCGTGATATTTTTGCATAGATACATGGGACCATGCATTGCTCCGAAACATGGCGAGCGATATTCAACTTAAGAGACGTGAGTGACCCGTTTCAATAGTGTCTGATTGAGACCCTTAGGGAGTTCTCTATTTAAAATTGCTGATGATGACAATGTAATAGTACATTATTGCCGTGGCCGGGAAGGAAGCAATTGCAGGCTGAGTATTTGTTTAAACGGACGAGCTTGCGAGTCCGTTTAATTATAATACGAAGCCTGTAATTGCCATTCCGGCCGAGACTAATATAGTGCTTTTCTCAAAAATGGGGAAAATACGACAAAAATTTAATTAAGATTTGATAAACATAACCTTAAAACGTCAAAAACATCATGTTTTCCCGCCGTTTATTTTTTTAACATAATCGCATTGCCCGGGGGGGAGCTAACAACGCCAGCATTGCTTTCGAGTGGCAGCCGCCGGGCGGTAGGCGAAACCGCGGTCGTCCGGTGCACACGTGGCGGCGGACCGTCGAGAGCGAGCTGCGAGCCGTCGGACTGAGCTGGAGCGAAGCTAGAAGCGTGGCTGAAGATAGGAAGGCGTGGCGCGATCTGACGGAGGCCCTCTGCACCTCCGGGGTGCCATAGGATGACAACAACAGCATTGCCCACTCACTTGACAAAGGGGAGTCGAAGTTGCACCACGTCCGTAGGGAAAAGTACCCACCGCTACCCTACACGTGACCCCTGGGTGGTTCTAAAAGTGCAACAAAAAACTGGCAACCGTACTGTCGCCTCGAAGATCTCACGGTTCGAAATAAATGCCATACGATAAATAAATACGGCTCAAAAATATGAAATCGTTATTATACTACCCACGACGACTACACACGATTTTACATTCCATCTCGTCCAACTTCAATGAATATGAATATGATACGAACATAAATATGCGATTGCTAGCTGCACTTTTGCAGTTAAGAATACAATATTGCCACTAAATCACAAATAATGTCGAAAGTGCCATAAATCAAACGAATAAATGTGCTTTTGCATCGAGACAGTCATTTGTATCGATTTTATTGCATTCAATGCATTTTGGTTTTGAGAGTGTTCAACAGTAGTATTTCAATAAAGAAAACATCACGAAGAAGGTGTAATTCAAACAAAGTCTTACCTCTCGAGTTGGAAGATCAAATGGCAGTGGCTTTCGTTAAACTAGTGCCGTGTCCGGGCCGGCCCGTTTTGTAGTACAGTCAAGGGCATAAATATGTATACACTTTTGGACCTTATTTCAATGGAATAAGGTGAAAAAGTGTATACATATTGGTGCCCTTGACTGTACAAGAAATCGACGGACACGCGACGGCCGACGATTTCTTGTACGGTCACGTGCATTAATTTAGGACCCATTTCGCAAACTTTTTCTTTGCATTTCTATACTGTTTGACAGTACTGTCAACCTTAAGGGGGTCCCACATTAAAACTCGTGACTGTACTACAAAACGGGCCAGCCCGGACACGGAGCGGTCTAGCGTGAATCATTCTTTAAGAGGCCTGACAAATTTTAAAATGTTTTGATTTCCAAAATTATTTTTACTTTGAATGTCAATATACTAGCACCGGTTGGTAAAATAAATCTCTCCCTCGAGAAGAACTAGCATAGGGAACTCGGCGAGGTGTAATTTTTCCAAAGCAATAATCATACAATGAATATAAAATTACAGTAATATAATAATACTACAAAATTACAATGCTACAGTACAAAACTTACGTTAGATTAATGCTGGTGCGTTAGAAAAAGAATACAGTCGGAGGACAATATCACAGAACGCAATATGGCAAATGGGTGCTTTTATACTTTACCGTGGACGTTCACGGCACTGTACAACTCTATGGTATCATTCATAATTATTCTAAAGTCTATAGTCTATGGTCTAACGTCGATGATAAAGTATAAAAGCGTCCAATAAGTGAATAATGGCCCTAAAGCCATTTCCCAAGTAAAAAAGCGCCCTAATTGCCACTGAATAAGTACCCTTCTCTTAACCTCAATCCTGCAAATTACAACCCCATAACTTGACCTAACTCCATGTCTACACTTATTGCCTTACGATAAGTTGACTTAGGACCATGGAGAATCTAATTTGATGGACCCTAGGGCAAAATTGACAACCATAATACAATAATTGCGAACGTTGCCCATTGAAAGTACTTCCACGTTCAGCCTACGTTTTTGTATTAGACTTATGGAATAATAATTAGATGTCATGCTTTGAGAAGGTTTGGATGGTTATTTTGTCGTAAGGGAAAGAAAGAATAAAGAAATTTATTCGGTATAAATTAGTAATATTCAAAACATCTATCCCAAGTTCACAACACAAGTAATTGAATACCAAAATGGGTGCTTCTCAGCATAGATCTACGTGGTCGTGGTTTATTAAATACTTATTAATGCGTACTGCCCGCGACTTTGTGTCCATGTAAATTTTAGTCTAAGTCCTATTCTGATGACTAAGCTACGTAACTAAGAAAATTTATTCCAAATACGTTCAGTATTTTTGAGATTAGGAGGAACAAACATCAGTACAAACTTCCACCACGTTTAAAATTTATATTTACTAGCTTTTGTCCGCGTAGAACTCGTTCATCGCGTTAGAATTTAATTGCTATTCTTTTATTTCAGGTGCTTACCTAGTTATCACTCTTCCATACAAACTTCCACCCGCTTAAGTGGCGATTTCCGGGATAAAATGTATCGTACGTCGTTCCCCGGGACTCAATCTCAGCGGTTGGGTGGGGCCAGCGAGTTCTCGAGTGGCGACCACGTACCGGCAGGTATATCAGGGGCTATACATATAGATTGTAACGTACATAACCCACGAATTCTAACCGTCTTCACAGCTAGAATCGTGGCATGTAAGTAGGTACCTGTTATGATAAATGAGTATTTAAGTACGTCTTTGATATAAAGCAATTGTTCGGTTGTAATTTGCGGCAAGGACCGGAATTAGGGTGCTCTTGAGAACCAACGAATAAATGTAGACACCTCGGAGACAATCACAGTAGGTGAAGTTCGCAACCGATTCACAATTCAATCGAGATACCTACCTACAGCTACTTTCTCATGTAAATATAATAAACGAGTTACTCACGTTTTTAAAGGTTGAATATCGTTCGCCATGTTTAACACCATAGAGTTTTCGACATAATTATTACCAACCAATGTTATAAAGAAAATTCATAATGAACTTAGGCAAAAAATTGACAATTCCACCGTCAAAATTAGGACAAGTTGCATCCTTCTAACCCAAATCGCAAACGGAAAGATGTTTGGATTAAATAAGCAAATTAATGATTTACTTATATATGGTGGAAATTTATCCATCGCACGTATTCCCGATCTCAATACCCTTTCCTCGCGCAAAAACCTTCGAAGCCTAATCGACATTCCGTTACATGAAAATAAGCCAAGAACGGCATCAAACGTCTTCGAGTGCCACTCGCCTTTCAAGTGGCGAGGCAAGTAGCCAGTCGAGTATGCTGGAGGGGCTGAAAGGTGTAGCTGGACCACAATAAGTTAAAGGGACAACAATGGATGGATTTAAATCGACGGGTATTGTTGTTCAGGGTTTGTTCTTCAAACTCAATATTTAAGCTATGAACGTCATTTGATAAACTTCGGATCGATCAACTGTTTCTTGTACCTAGCTCGTTACCATGGTTACGTCTCCTAGGTCACTCTTTCAAATCCTGATTTTACATAGTTTAATCCTACTAAACATAATTTTTAGCGATTACGAAGCTTTTATAGCGTTATTTTTTATTTGACGACCGCTTTAGCTTAGTTGGTAGTGACCCTGCCTACGAAGCTGGAGGTCCCGGGTTCGAATCCCGGCCGGGGCATTTATTTGTGTGATGAGCACGAATATTTGTTCTTGGGTCTTGGATGTCTTCTATGTATTTTAGTATTTATTTATCTATATAAGTATGTATATCGTCGCTTTGTACCCATAGTACAAGCTTTGCTTAGTTTGGGACTAGGTTGATTTGTGTAAGATTGTTCACAAATATTTATTTATTTATTTTAAAACCCATTTTGACGTGGGTCAACGCTTGATCATGCTAAAAGTCCATAATTATTATAACATTGTTTCTGGGAATTTTGGCTCCTGTTGTCTACTGGCTGACGAGACAGAATAACAACACGGAAAAGTACTTGACACGATCTGGATCTGGAGGTAGCTGGTTCGAACCCCGACTTGTACCAGTATGCTTATAAAAAAAATCTTATGCACAAAATTCTTATCAGTTTGGTTTTAACAATATTTTTTCGGGGAAACTAGGTATTTCACCAATTAGTTAAAAAAACAACACCATTTCCAATAAAAATCGAATAGCAAAGTAATAATTATATAAATTGTATTGCAAAACACAAAAAGTACCTTATATAACATTACAATAATCTAGGTACGAGTAAATAACGAGAGCCATTAACTGCTTAAAGCACATGGAAGCTGGCAGGTTAATATTCCAAATAGGCTCAATACGCGAACTCAGACGTTTTATAAGCCCTAAAATTATTACATCAACATACAAAGGAAGGTTATTTATGAGGTGAGGCCGCCGCTCACACCGTATAATATGTGGAGGTAAATTGGCTTACGCTACTTATTTACAATCTCTGTATCACCTCATCTGCCATGAATCATCGTGATCAATGACGTTTTAGATATGATTTCCGCTACCCTAAAGTTGTCTAGAAGAGATTGCTTTTTCGCGATAAGAACCCCTGTTATTTGCCTCTAGTCATTGTCATTACGTACTGTACTGTGTTTTAACGGGTCTAACGCGATATTTATGTATTTACTTTTTTTTTAAAACAAACTTTTTAAGTATGTTTACAAAGCAAGGGAGTTTTAAGTGTTGTACTGTGTTTATTTGTTGAAATTGTGCAATTAGGAATATTAATTTGTATTGTATTGTATCATAATTGATCTACATATAAACACACGTCTAGGTCTTCCCCTGCCTCGCCTCCCCTCTCAAGCCAAAGATAAAGTTAATCTTAACCTGTGATCCGCGGACCCCTGGGGTCCGCGAGTATGTGTGGCGGGAGTCCGCCGCAGTCTCACCTATTGACAATTTGACAGTAATGGTTTGAAATATTATATTGCTGTTTTTTATTAAGTGGTCTTTGGACTTGTGCTTGATTTTCTAGGGGTCCGTGGATGGAAAAGGATTTACCACGATGGCCGTTAATGTTAGTAGGAATGGCGATTGCGATTACATAATAATGATGATTATATTATTAATTAATTTAAAAAAATCTTGTGATTACGACGCGGTGTAAGCATGTGCCACTCGTTTATTTCAAGATTAATACAGAGGTGTGTAAGTGCAATTTCAACTCGAGCCAGCAGCACGTTTCAGCAATTAAGTGCTTCGTTGCGAAGAGTTATTAGTCGAAATGTATCTTAGCAGGTGAAGGACGCGTATTAACCAATTCTAGAAATATAAACAATGTATAAAACTGTATACGATTAAGTGAAAATGGGCAAAGACGAAGACCAGTACAGACTGGAAGCCTCAGAACAGTGAATGAGACGCGGACGGACCTCGTCGGCGATGGCGGGACGGACTGGACGGCATGGTGCTACAACGAGAAATTTAGAAACTTTGAAACGCTGTTCCGACCGCATGAGGTAACAATAGGGACTGATTTTCACACACATGATTCTTGACTATATGATTGTGTTTCTGACAACAGCCGAAACATAATTGCTTAATTTTTTCTCGATAGAAAAAAAATCCGAAATTGAGTCTATATTTTTCTTTTCTTACTCAGCTAATGAGTTGTTTTAGTAGTAAAACAACGCATTTTTAAAAGGCACGACTAAGTTAATATGATGGTATTTTACCTCATATTATGGGATTGTCCTTATACAAACGCGACTACGCAATGATCGCGCGACCGCGCGACTTTTACTTAGAATATTTAATTTAAGAAGAAGAAGAAGAAGAAATACATTTATTTGGTGTAAATAAAGAAAAACAATAACAAAATAGTAGGTACTGCACAAAGTGGGTATACACCAAAAAGGTTGCCACTCAGCATATGCCACGATACACTCAGCATATGTCATGACGCTGATTTTCAGGACAACCAAAAAATAAATATATACTACTTAACCTTTAATTTTACCTACCTACTTAAAATTTAGTAGTAAAAGTCGCGAGTTCGCGCGATAATCGCGTAGTCGCGTTTGTTTTAGGATGATCCCTTTAGAATACCTATTCGAGTTCAATATATTCGCAAATTTCACTCGCATACTCTCGAGCGCAACACGTACTGGGCCTACTGGTCGTCAGGAGGCTAGATAAAAAAAAAATACACAATTTTTTTTGGGCAGTTGTGTAAATATGTGATTATTATTGACGTCTTCAAAAAATTGTTTGTTTACATGAAAGGACATGTAAGAATGAATACGAATATACTGTACAACATCCACCTGCTGCTAAGCCAGTTGTAAAAACCTACCCACATATATTAGCGCGGAACGGCGGTATTGCCATTAGGTGGGGTTTTTCAGTGGCTTATTGCATTCCGCCGTCCAACTTATTGCGTGCGGGACTCCTGTTAGGGTACCGTATTATTCCATTAAAAAAATACTTTATCATTTATTTCTATAGGAAGCATTTGTTATTTCTACAGGAACCTAGGACTTAGGAGGCTTTTCTACAGGAACCTAAAACACAGAAGGCTGTATGTGTCCACAGAAAATATCAGCCTCTAACTCAACTAAAGACTGCTAAGGTTTGGAATATATCAGCCTCTAACTCAACTAAAGACCGCTAAGGTTTGGAATATATCAGCCTCTAAATCAACTAAAGACCGGTAAGGTTTGGAATATATGAGCCTCTAACTCAACTAAAGACTGCTAAGGTTTGGAATATATCAGCCTCTAACTCAACTAAAGACTGCTAAGGTTTGGAATATATGAGCCTCTAACTCAACTAAAGACTGCTAAGATTTGGAATATATCAGCCTCTAACTCAACTAAAGACTGCTAAGGTTTGGAATATATCAGCCTCTAACTCAACTAAAGACTGCTAAGGTTTGGAATATATCAGCCTCTAACTCAACTAAAGACTGCTAAGATTTGGAATATATCAGCCTCTAACTCAACTAAAGACTGCTAAGGTTTGGAATATATCAGCCTCTAACTCAACTAAAGACTGCTAAGGTTTGGAATATATCAGCCTCTAACTCAACTAAAGACTGCTAAGATTTGGAATATATCAGCCTCTAAATCAACCAAAGACCGGTAAGGTTTGGAATTCCCTGGCGGCAGCTGTATTTCCGAGTTCATATAACCTGGACTTCTTTAAGGCACGAGTCAATAGGCATCTTCTGGGTGAGCTCGCTTCAATGTCGGCCTCATCTTTGCCCCATGGCGAGATGCTGGCCAAGAGCAATCCCATTTTCAATATAAAGAAAGACCCGTTCATTAAGAGGAGGGGTATCGGGTAGGGCAAGCTCTCTCCATACAAACTTTGTGCAGGATTTACTTCGTTTGTGTTTGCATTAAAGTTGTGATTTTTGGTCAGTATGCTTATTTTGCTGATAGCTATTTCGTGATGTAAGTTTTTTTATTGATTTTTTTCACATCACTTTCTTCGCACATCTAATATTTACAACCAAAAAAAATATTATATTCCTTAGTGCCAAAACCTACAAATAAAACGTGCACAGAGTTTGTATGGGGAATGCCTTGCCCACCCCTGCGCCTTAAATAAATCTTCCTCCATATTAGAATTAATTCATAAAGCTACAGGTTGGCTGCAGTATGGATAAGGAGGCTTCCGGGCGTCTGTTTTAAACGTGCTAAATTGATTCAAACGCGCCAGATAGCGTTAGCAAAAAAGCGTTGATTAATTGGGATTTGGCTCTTCGCCGCGTTGGTGAACACACGTGTTCGGCGCGACGACGGGCTGAATCCACTACCGAACAAAACCAGTTGCCTACTGTCATGGCGTCGTTCCCGAACAACGTTTTTGAACAAATATTGATTGGTGAAATCATCATAAATTTGATGGAAAGCAGTTTTTAAAGAGTGAAGCTGATCACTTGATTTATTTTTTCCGTATGCTTGTGGGCGTTTTTTTACCTGTTTACTAAGCATAGTCAGTGTCAAATATATTATTTAAAAAAATATTCTCTTGCCTATGTTATACTGAATCAATAAATCATCATCAAAATCAGCTATCCTTAATAGCCATCGGAAATACAACGTATTTTTCAACCACACTTGTATTAATTCCGTCTCAGGGAGGTATGTGGCAAAATCTGACGCGAGCACTCAGTTTAGTAGGATTAGGGTTTAGTAGGGTTTAGTAGATTTAGTAGGGTTTAGTAGATTTAGTAGGATTAGCCTCAGATCGCATGCGATCTGAGACATTCTTTGTTTTATCGCCCTTGGTAATAAATTATTTTAATTTGAATTTTGAACTTTGAATTTGAATGTACTATTAATTTAATCGTTTTTCACTGGTAAGAGCATTAACTAAATTACGGCTAAATATCATGAATTTAAAATTTATTTTTTCTCACTACGAATAAGTAAGTATCCCTGCAAATTGACAATCCTTAACCAAGTAACTGTTTTATTCCGCTTAAATATCTACCACATATTAAACTTTAATATACTTTAATATTCGATTATTGAAAAATATCATTTTAAACGTTTGCGCTGACCGTATAGGCATGCTGGGAGACAAAATGAAAGGTGTTTTACAGTAAAAGTATACTCCAAGCATCCCTTTCCGTGGAAGCGGGACAAAAAATCAACCACAAGGAATTAGAGCGAGACGTACGGCTTTTAATCAATACCGGTTGTTTATAGAAAAAAGGCGTACTGCTGTTCGCGTGTAATTAATTTTGAGGCTTGTTTATCAAGGGTAAGGGTTTATTTTTGATTGGGTCGAGTGGAAAAATATGCAACTCAAGGGACTGGATTTAGAAAAGTTTTATTTCGGATTATGGTTATGAATCAGTTTCGTTTTTGCATTTTTTGTGGCAATTAGCGTTACTTTTTTGCTGAATTCGGTTGTAAAGGATTATAGGTCCTGTTGAGTTTTTAATTGCGCCGGACACAAATTAATAACGTACAGTACAGTCGTATTAGTACCTACGTCAAATTTAGGGATATAGTAAGTACCTACTTTTACACAGCTGCTCAAAAAAGGACCGTGTTGTTTTAATTTAACGATTTAACAACATTATACAATTATAAAACGCAAAATACGCTCAAATATATTACGGTTTTATAACAAGGTTGCGCACCCCATTCAATTAAGTCCATTAAAACATGAATTGCAACTTCCTCTTAATTCAAATATGCCTTTAATCACATAAAAATGTTGCGCGCCCCTTTCAATTAAAAGCATCAAAACATGAATTCTCTTTTTCCTGGACTAACGTGTCACATGTTAATAAATTCACGAAAAGGTTTGGCGCCGCTGCTTGAATTATGACGGCAGAGGTCGCCAACGGTTGGCCTGGGTAATTTATTTACTTTTTCTGCTACATGAAACTGGACTGTATTATTTTTCGGCGTTTTTAATTTCTCTATTTTAAGCTTTATTATGTGTGAATTAGTGTTTTAAAATTAGTAAAAGCACTTTTCGGTCTTCTACTTCTTTAGGTGTCATATCATATACGTGTACGTGTTTTAACTTGTTATTGTGAGCAATAAAGTGCTTACATACATACATACATATACGAATATTGGCTACCACTATCCAGTACCCTTACCACGAGTTTGCAATGTTTGCAAAAGATCATGAAAATATGCTCGTTAACACAAAATTTTGTGGCCACCCAGGCAAATCCGCGAGAGATAGCTAGTTTATATTTTACTAGTTATTTCCCGCGACTTCGTCCGCGTGGAACTCGTTCATCGCGATAGAAAATAATTGCTATTATTTTTATATCAGGCGCATACCTAGGTATCGCTCATCCATACAAACTTCCACTCTCTTAAGGGATGTTTTCCGGGGATAAAAAGTATCCTATGTCCTTCCTCGGGACTCACTCTATCTCCATGCCAAATTTCATCTATATCGGTCCAGCGGTTTAAGCGTGAAGATGTAACAGACAGACAGAATAGATAGACAGACAGACACACTTTCGCATTTGTATGGAAGTATGGATAATCCTAGTTGCCAGGATTGGACAGCCAAGTGTTAGTGTGTGCTTACAGCGCCTGTGGTCTCGTAGTTAAGCTAAACACAAATACTTGAAGCTTGGATGATATTCCGCTGGCAGGCGCGAGTCATAAGCGGTAGCGGATAGTAATCCATTTTCAAGGCTTCTCATCTTAGCGATATCGGTTGCATATAAAAATACCCAGAGCTTTTTAATCACAAAAACTACGAAAATACTGTTATAATGTCAATCTTCAACATAATCATGACCACAGAAAAAAATTGTGACGTCAGCAGTCATATTTCCATACAAACTTCACACTAATCGGGCGTTTATGACGTTTCGTAAAAAGTTGCTGACTTGACTATTAATAAAATTTAATGTCGAATTCGTCATACATTTCTGGCTGCATAACTAATTGACTCAGCAGTTTGTAGAATTGTCATTACCAGGTGGCAAATGTCAAAATGGCTACATAAGAGCCCTATCTGTGACCCAAAAATTTTATGAACGCATTCTATGGAGACGGAGCATACGTGAAATGCGGGACCGATGAAGAGAGCTAGCGCTATCTTATCTTTATCTTATCTTATCTAGATGAGGGCCATTGTGGAGGGCACTTCGACCCAATGGGATCTTTTGTGCAATTACCCACTCCTTTATACCTACTCCAAGCTGCTCTCCAATCTCTCCACGAACCGGATGATGGAGTTCAGCGGGAGTACTCTGAATTCCTCTGGTTCTGGGTAGCCATTGCCAAAGTCGTTCATTCTTTGTCTGGCAAGGGCGTGACATTCACTCAGCAAGTGTTCTATTATCTCGTCATCCTTGCTACACTAGCTAGCGCTAAAGCGGGTATTACACTGTCCTGAATTCAACACACTTAGAAGGGTTCGGACCTATACGTTAGAGCGAGATGCTTCAACTCCCCTCCACTAGTTAGGGCGCCTGATTCAGGACAGTGTAATACCCGCTTAAGTTTATGCCTTGAGACACTGCGATGCGACCACTAGAACCGACTCATGAATATCGGAGCGCCGACATAGTTTAAGGAGTAAGCTCATATTTGCCGACGGAATGCGGACAAGCTGGCGCTTATGCACGTTACCACATTAGCGACTACCCGCGACTTCGTCTGTGTGTACTCCTTAACTAAAGGTAAGTGTTATGTTCCTGGCTGGTAAGCCGAGATTTTTTTTTGAACCCGATTGTGGCTTTGCAGGTGGATCTTTCAAAGTGGCCCCTATAACAGACAAACTAAAAGAAAGCAGGCTCAGATGGAACTACAGTAGAGGTTGTTACTGTATGAGGCTGGCCATGTTTGGTCTAGAACCATAAAGTAACATATTCGTATTTGAATATATTCTGGAATGCCTGTCAAAGCGGCATTCTGCTGGAAACAAATGGTTTTCCAGGGACTCTAGCCTGGGACTCGCTCGGAGTCACAACTGAATGAGATTACAATTGAATGTGAATGTATTCGGATATAGTATGAATACATTATAATTTGTATGTGGATTGCGTAATTCCTTCCAGATATCTAAACCCTTCTCCTAGATCCCTCAACCGTACCTCTACGCTAGGACCCCTATCATAGTACGGACACATAATGCGAAGAGACGATAGCTACTCCGTAATAGTACATTACTTAACAAGGGCGGTAAAACAAAGAATATCTCAGATCAGATCGCAGGTATTTGACGTCCAAGCCGAAGGCAAGGGCGATAAATATGCGATCTGAGACTTTCTTTATTACAGCCCGTGTTAAGTAGAAAATTTTATATCACCCCCTGGCCAGGAAGTGGGTGTTTTTGCGCGCGGAGCGCGCGATAATGGCCGCTTTATGGCCAGGTGTGACATAAAAACTGTTTTAAATATCCCCACAAAACCCCGGGGAAGAAACCTCCCGCCACATGGTGGTCCAATATTGAGAGGGAGTTGAAAGCGCAGAACCTCACACCTACGACAACCCAGGACAGACTTTCCTGGCGCCGCCGTACAAGGAGACCCGACCCCAGATAGAACTGGGATTAAGGGAAGAAAGAAGAAGAAGATTGTGGCTTTGCAGGCCGGGCCTAATAAAGCGATAGGAGAGCACGGTTGAAGAGCAGCCTGGGAAAAATCCAGGGGCAATAACCGAAATGACAACGCGGGTGGTTCAAACACTGGAATTGGTAGTGAGACTGCTTTAACAGAATCTGAGGAAAACTATAATAAACTACTAGCGCGCTTTGAATGAAAATTCTTTTCTTGAGTGTCAATTATTTTTCTTGGTCTCAGGCGACTTCCTGACTTGGCGGGGCGGGATCGATATGTGACATTTTCTTCTTTGACGTAAACTTACTGACGTCGCAAAGATTCCCACTTCACAGAATACTGCCAGTATTACATTTGCGCAGTAGTAATATTATGCGCAGAAGCGGACCAGTACTGCCTTCGCATCGTCCCGCCTCCGCGCATTCCGCGCCAGTCAGGAAGCACTCATTTAAATGTAGTAGTACTGAGTTGACTGTCAGTTGACATTGACACTGACATTTGACAGTTTTCTCATATCGTACCGCCTCCGCACCGACAAATCAGGAAGTCGCATTAGAAGCGATGTGTTGATAGTGGGGGAGCTGTAGTAATCTCTCGCTGTCAACATGGAATCCTCAAGTCACGCAACTCATCGGAAATGCAGTTAAGCTAACGCAGTTATCAAAGTTACGACTCGGGGGCGTAGTTCGCCAAGAACTTATGCCTTAATGGCATGAGTACACCATTTTTATTTCTAAAATTGTAACTACTATTTCTAGAACGATGCTCGCAAGGTAATCCTAAAAAATCTCCATAGTAATTTCTTCGATGGTAAGGGTGGTGTAGAAAGACTCAACTGACCCTACCTAAATTAAATATAATTTAATACGTTATCGAAAACATTGGCCATCAATAAATTATGTGATCGTCTAGTTCAAACAATACGAATAGGACCCTTTACGTTGTGTTAAAAATCATAATGAAAATAAACCGTTAAAATAATAACTCTTAAATTGTGTTATAATAAAAACACAATTAACGCAATTAATTAAAAGCCGTTAATAAAACAAGTCTCAAATAAATGTCGATACTTAAAATCAATATTTCAAAATAATGACCGAAGATAAATTTTATCGCCCGAAATTTTTATCAAGTGATAAAAATCATAGTAATCCACAATGAATTAATTTAATCCGCAATAAAACAATAATGAAGAATTAAATCAGAATAATCTGCATTCATCAAAGCAATAATAATCTAACTACATAAGTGAACATGCGACTCACCCGATTCAGCAACAGCTCGAACAAAGATAATTGATTCAATTAATTAATTACAATGTGTGAATTATTATTAATAAAAATAAAAATACAAACATGTTTCACTTAAAACTAACTAAGGTTATACTATGATAATATATGCTCCAACACGATGCATAACAACGACGACCTGTAAAAACCAGACTACAAGGGAACCTTAGGAATTCAAACCTTTAGGTCTTAAAAGGGGACCTAATCCTATGTTATATCTTTGACATTGAGGGGGCTCCCTACACCCTACACCCCCTACCATCCAGCAAATCCGTCATGAACAACCTATCTATCCCTTAACTACACAGTTCAAACCATCCCTCCTATTTATTCATTCCTCATCAATCTCTCGTACTATTTTTTAATAGAAAGTACTTTACGCAGAATGCCAAATAACTAGTTTTATTTATTTTATTTAAAGTTACGCTAAGCTTTACGCGCTGCTGAATTTACGCTTCCCTAATCCGTCATGCAGCCGCGGTATTTGTGACAAAGTTAGTGATTGTTGTCGATTATGTACAAGGTAATCTGAATATCATTTATATGCTACAACACACTCTGTACTGCAAACTCCTTAAAATGCGACGCAGAGCTCTCTGCCTTCACACACGGCTCCGATACCAGGGGTTAGCTTATGTCGAGAGATTACGCCCCAGAGAATGCAGAGATTATGTTACAGTCATATGAACGACTCAGGCCTTGCTTGAGTACCTAACGTGTAGTGTAACGGCTCCTAACTTCTAAAGAACTGACCCGTCAGATTCTTTAGGTAAGAGCCTGATTCAGCTCCAGTAATCCCAGGATCTAATATCAGCCAAGATACCTTCTGCCGAGTGTACCTAAATGTGTGTATGCAAATTGACTAATCATGTGGTGTGTCAGCTAGTGTGTGTTAGTGTGTGTGTGGTGTGTACGAGAGAGTGTGCTCATTATAGCCAGGCTATGCCATGGAATACAATGGTTGTGTGTAATAGTTTTTTGTTGTAAGTTCACTATCTTGTCACAAATAATAGGATCAAAAGCAATCAAATGTTTGACACTGCAACGCCCTCAAAATGTTGGAAAGAGTTAATAAAAATATTAGATGTGTGTAGCAATAACTCTCTCCTAAAAAATCAAGTACTTCGCAATGTCAACACTTAATTCATGCAATTTTAATTTAAAATAATGTTCATGAAAATATAAACTACTATTTTAAATTGCACTTTCATTCCATGACGTAATAAAGATATATTATGTATATAGAATTTAATGTTGACCCTAGTGGTCCCTAATAAAACTTCTCTGGAACGCTCCGTCAACTCAATTGATATGCAGAAACGATCTAACATAGCCAATAATGTTGCCGTGTAAACAACAACGATTTTTTTAAACTGCTTGCAGAACTCTAGAACCAGTGAAATGCCCGTCGAGATGACCTAAAAATATGAAGGAACAACCTTAATACCTATCATTTGTAATACATAATAATTTTATTGTACTACCTGTTACACTGACTCTATTAACAATTATAATTTACACTTAATAAATTAAAAATAATAATAATTAAACACTTAGAGTCATTACACATATCGTTCATTGTCAATTTTCACTATAACTACGTATTTCCCTACAATAAAACTACTTAATTGTTCACTACAAAAGTCAGAATGTCTTTGTATAAATAACACATAAAAACTGAATTAATGGACCACTAATTTATAATTAAAACCGCGAACGCGCACACATAATTTTAAATAAATATCAATTATTTAATCCGTAAAGTAGTAAAACCGAATAAGGCAGAGATATCCCCGGAACTACATACAGCTACGGAACCAGCGCCATCTGGCGCACAACTAGATGAACAAGCAACAGCGCCAACCCTAACTGAAAATATCCCAGAAAGCAACACGCCACCGCCGCCATCCTCACAGAATAATAATAAATATAGATCTAACAGAATCAATTACACCGATGCATATAACAAACAATTTCAAGATGATTATGAGAACAGAATGAAACACGGTTTATACAAGCGAAAAATTGTTATATCAGCTGACCAACGAGGTAGACATCTTGGATCGTCAATGGACGCCATGTACGGATCTTATTTTGACATAATATGCTACTCAAACCCCGGAGCAGACACAAGAAACGTCCTACGCTCTCTGTCGAATATTGGAGCGTCACTGACCAAAGACGACTTCTTGGTCATAATTACTGGATCTAATGACAAAAACCCGAATAATCTGTTTGCAAATTTGTATTATTCTGTCCAACAATTGAATCAAGCAAACATTATTATAACAAAAGTACCTTATAATAGATACTTAAATGAGCGTCCCTTAAATAACATGCTGAACTCTATTGCAAAGCAATTTGAACATTGTACATTCTTATCATACGAACAGAATCCAGTAAATAACAGTAATAGAACTACATTTTTGAAGCAATTAACAACGAGTATCTTTCACCAAGTAGCCTGCTCACTCTACACCGTCCCATACCAGTTACAACTGCTACAACGTCACATGAATAATTGTAAAACCACAAGTACTGAACGAAAACGCACGTGTGAGCAGTCTGATCAAAATGCCGCTCCCAATGAGACTGAATGTGGCCCGGATGAGGACAAAACTAATACCCGTTCAACGGCCGGGAACAAGTTTTTTCGTCACAACTCTATATAACGGCTTCAAACCACCAAATTGTAATATTTCTGATGTACCGTGCGATAATTTAGGATATAAGTTTATGATTTTACATCAAAATATATGTGGTCTGTTGAACAAACTAGATATGTTGGAAATTACATTAAATGACTTTCAAACTGATTATCAAAATATCGATGTACTTTGCCTCAGTGAAACATTTGTCAAAAAAGGTTCCGAAAGTAACATAAAATTAAATAACTTTAAATTAGCATCATCATACAGTAGATCAAAAAGCAGAGGTGGTACAGCGATATTAGTTAGAAAGACATTAGAATTTAAGTCCATTGATATTATGCCTAAGTTAGCGTCAGACTTCTATTTTGAATGTTGTGGTATTGAAATTACTAGCATCAACTTGATAATTATTACAATCTATAGAATACCACAACAAACTCGATCGCATATAGGTCTGTTTTTACACAAGCTTGAGAGTCTATTTCAATACTTAGCCTTAAGGCATAAAAAGAAAAAAGTTGTTGTTTGCGGTGACTGGAATATAGATACCCTAAAGGATAATTCAGTCACTAAGGAATTAGTTAGCATATTAAGGAGCCACAATTTATCATTACATATAAAATCACCAACTAGAATTAACACCTGCATTGATCAAATAGCTAGCAATATGCGCAACGTAAAATCTGATACTCCCTTGCTGAACTTATCTGATCACGACAGAGCTCAATCACTAATATTGAACATTGATAAGTCCAAGTCCTGCACTACTTGGTTTGAGTTCAAGCGAGACTATTCTCGTGATAACCTACGAAAATTTCATGATAGCATTAAGGCTATGTCTTTTAGTGATGTATTAAATTCGAACAACGCTAAAGAAGCCTTCAAACTTTTTTATGAGTTATTGCGAGTGTTCTATGAGCTATGCTTTCCTCTCATCAAAGTTAAGGTTAGTACTGGTCAAAATAAGGTAAAATGGCTATCTAAAGGTATACGTAAGTCATGTAAGATCAAACGTCAAATGCTTTTGAATAGTAGAGTAAATAGGGATAAGTCAAATTCTAATAAAATCTATCTTAGTAAATATGATAAACTGTTAAAAAAGTGTATACATAAATCACAGAAAATTTACAATAGTAAATATATATCTAAAAGTAACAACAAATGTAAAGCAACCTGGAATATTATAGCTTCTCAAGTTTCAAATATAAATAATAAAACAGACATACGATATTTAAAAATAAATAACGTTTTATATAATGATCCTAATGATATTTGCACTAATCTAAACAATCATTTCATTGAGTTAAGTTGCACTAATAAAAATACTGTCGATAATAACATAAAAAAAAATATTGAAAACAGTCAATTCACAATGTTCTTAATGCCAATTGATCATAAAGAGGTATACAAACTTATTAAGTCATTAAGCAACAGTAAAACTGCAGGCATTGACAATATATCGACCGAATTGGTAAAGTCAGTTGGCATATTCTTAAGTAAACCTCTTGCTCACCTGATCAACTTATCTTTTAGCCAAGGATATTTCCCTGAACAACTAAAGCAATCTATAGTGAGACCGTTATTCAAAAAGGGGGAACGTGACGACCCAAGTAACTACAGGCCTATCACTATCGTACCCATCCTGTCCAAAATATTGGAAAAGGCTTTTTATGCTCGACTAGATAACTTTCTAACAAAATATAATATATTGCATCCAGATCAGTATGGTTTTAGAAAAGGTCTTAACACAGAATTAGCATGTTTTGAGTTCATTAAATACATTACTGAAACCAACAATAATAAATCACCCGTCATGTCAATATTTCTTGACATGACTAAGGCATTTGACCTAGTCGATCACTCCAAATTGCTACTAAAGTTAGATGCCTATGGAATCAGAGGCCAGGCGAATGATTGGCTTAAATCTTACCTTTCCAATAGAATGCAAAGTACAGAAATTTCAAGATTCGTAGAAGTTAATAATCGAATTAACAAAGTAGTATACAGATCCCCTCCTCGTGCTGTTGTTTCCGGTGTGCCTCAGGGGAGTAACTTAGGCCCACTGTTATTCTTACTTTTTATAAATGACCTTCCCAAAGCCACAAAGCCCAAAACCATACTTTTTGCAGATGACACAACCATAATAGTCACAGGAAATAATCAGTACACATATGAATCCGACATAAATGTAGCCCTAACAGATATGAATACCTGGATAAATAATAATAACCTTCTCATTAATCTTAATAAAACGCAGTATATGCAATTCCAATCATATGGAGCAGTGCCTCGCCAGCTAAATATCAAAATTAACAATATTACGCTACAGGATACAAAAACAATTAAATTTTTAGGTTTACATATTGACTCACACTTAAACTGGAAAGAACACATTAATTCGTTATGTTCTAGATTAGACAGGTTCATTTTTGCACTAAAAAAACTAAGACAGTGCGTCTCTTATGACGCCGCACTCACGGCTTACCACGGTCATGTATCATCCATCCTCAGTTATGGCCTTATTCTATGGGGTAACTCAGTAGAAGTAGAAAGGGTTTTTAAGATACAAAAGAAATGTGTGCGTGCAATAGTAAACGCTAGAATGGATAGTAGTTGTAGGCCCATATTCAAACAGCTCAACATATTGCCCTTGGCATGTATCTACATTTTGAAAATTTGCTGCTTCACTAAAACCTTCCCAAAATATTTCACAAAGCGTTCTGACATGTGTTCTGGTAATCCTAGACAGCAATATAAAGATCTATTATTTCAACCCCGGGTTAGGACTGATATATATAAAAGAAATGCATTTCACATGAGCATCACAATTTACAATAAGCTGCCGGTTGAAATAAAAACACTAGAGGGCAATAAGTTTAAACGAATATTAAGAACTTGGCTTCTTAATCAATGCTTTTACAGCATCAGTGAATATTTGAATCACAAAGTGTAATATGTTTAATTTTAAGTTTAACCTAATCTATTTTTATTTTGTTGTAATATTATAGTGTAAGGATATATATAATTAAGAGTGTTAAATACCTAAATAAAAATGTCTACCTAATATAAATAAATACCTAAGTAATTAATAATTAACGTGTATTCCATACAAACACCCTTTATATGGTGTAGATATATTTGCATGCTGTTTGTAACAGCTAAAGAAGGCGAACAATTCTGTATTTACACTAAGACATGTAAACATACCCTTTTTTGGCAAATAAATGATATTATTATATTATTATTATTCCTTTATTTATTTGGAAACTTAGGCTAGGTTGTTATAATAGCTTTATAAAAAGTAAAATATAAAAATACATTTACAAAACATAAAAATATTATAAAAACCTAACCTAGGGTGCCGCCGGCAGCGGGGCAGGGCCTAAGCTACCGGCGGTTAGGGCGACAGAGAGAGGAACCTCCTGACAATGCGCGCCGTGTCCAGGAGTACCGCCTTCTGAATCTGACCCTTGACCCAGCCATCTAGCGAGAGTCTCTTGAGGTGTTGGTCGAGACTCTTCGCTATTAGACCGTTCGCAGAAACAACTATCGGGACAATGGTCGTTGAATCAACATCCCACATGGCGGTTACCTCGTGGGCCAAGTCTAGGTACTTGCTGAGTTTGTCCTTCTCGGCCTTCACGAGGTTCTCGTCATGGGGGATGGTGATGTCAACGAGCACTGCCTGGCGTTTTGATCGATCTATCAGCACGATATCAGGCTTATTGGCTACAATAGTCCTGTCCGTGATGACAGATCGATCCCAATAGAGCGTGGCACGACCATTTTCGAGAACTGGCGCAGGTGTGTACCTATAGTACGGCACTTCGACGTCCACAAGACCGTATAGAAGGGCAAGTTGCTGGTGAATGATCCTGGCTACAAGGTTATGTCTGTGCAAGTACTCGCCGTTAGCAAGATGACCACAACCGGAAATGATATGCCTGAGTGACTCTCCGGGACGGCGGCATGCCCGACAGATGTCGACCGTACCGTCCTTCAGGATATACCTCCGGTAGTTGTTCGTCATGATAACTTCGTCCGCAATTGCACAGACAAAACCTTCGGTTTCCCCGAAGAGATCCCCGAAACGTAGCCAGTTCACCGACGCGAGCAGGTCTACATCGGGTCCCGTAAGGGCCCTGTAGAACCTCCCGTGTAGCTCCTTACTCTTCCATACGGCCTTGCGGTCCTCGGTACTCATTACTTTAAGTCTGCGCCAGTTCTCTTTTGCCATGGAGAGCGGGGTGTAAGATGCGTCTACTGCAACTACGTCCCGGTGCATCCCGCACTCGCTGTTTAGGAAATAATCCCTGAGGCTGCACACCTCGCGGTTGTGGAGGTCTTTCGCGTTTAAAAAGCCGCGTCCTCCGCACTTCCGCGGTATGTACAGTCTCATAACAGACGAGCGCGGGTGTAGCATGCGGTGCGCAGTAAGCAGTACACGCACCCTTCGGTCCAGGGCGTCCAGCTCGGTCTGAGTCCATCTTAGTATGCCAAAGGAGTATATGAGTAAGGGCATCACCCAGGCGTTGAAGGCGCGCACCTTGTTGCCGCCTGACAAAAAGCTATTATATACTTTTGTCAGGCGACAGAAGAAACGCTCCTTCACCGCCCGCTTTACGTCCTCACCCTCAATACCCAAAGACTGTGACATACCAAGATATTTATAGGTTTCTGCTTCGGAGAGAGATTTGAGTGACATTGTCTCAGAGAGTTGTAAATTTGTAGAATTTACAACTTTCCCCCGCTGTACATGCATGACCGCACACTTATCGACTCCAAATTCCATTTTGATGGCGCTACTGAAAGCTTCTGTCGTTTTCAGTAGCGTCAACAGGTCCCGTGTATTTGGAGCAAAAAGCTTAAGGTCATCCATGTAGAGCAGGTGAGAAATGACCTCACCCTCTCTCCGGAGCTGACAACCTAGCCCTGAATCCTTTAGCAAAGTGCTGAGCGGATTCAGAGCCAGGCAGAACCATAGGGGACTCAGACTGTCGCCCTGAAAGATACCTCGCTCAATCCTGATAGAGTCCCGCGGACTAGAAGAGCTATCTCGTCCACCCGGTTGACGAAGGACTGTGATCCACTGTCCCATGCAAGCACTTAAGAAAGATCTTAAAGCTGCATCAACTTTATACAGCTCTAAGATCCTCCTCAGCCATGAATGGGGCACCGAATCATAGGCCTTCTTATAGTCAATCCAAGCGGCCGAGAGGGTCCCTCTGTTCCGCCGGACTCGTTGGCAAATGGTCATGTCTATGAGGAGGAGCTCTTTAGTACCACGCGACCCAACCCTACATCCATTTTGAGCTGGGGCCAAAATATTGTTTGCAACAATGTGTGCGTTAATTTTTGCTCTAAGAATGGATGTAAGGAGCTTGTACAGCGTAGGCAAGCACGTGATGGGTCTATAGTTCTTTGCTTCCGTGGTACTACCGGACTTGTAGAGCAGGGAGGTTACACCAGTTGTTAAGGGAGGTGGCAGGGAGCCGAGCTCGAGGGCTTGTTGGAACTGCGCTGCCAAGCGTTCGTGTGAGCACCGAAACCACTTCAGCCAAAAGTTGTGCAATCCGTCCGGACCCGGACTTTTCCAGTTCGGG
Source organism: Cenopis cana (assembly GCA_951800055.1). Lineage (NCBI taxonomy): Eukaryota > Metazoa > Arthropoda > Insecta > Lepidoptera > Tortricidae > Cenopis > Cenopis cana. The sequence continues at coordinate 13,200,203 of OX637493.1, read as the reverse complement.
GCCGTACGGATGGCACAACTTACGTCTTCGGGGCTGATGGTCACTGGCCCCATGGGTTCGATGGATTCACACTCACGCTCGACAACATCGATCCAGTCGCCCTCGGTGTGTTCGACAGGAACCGACCAGATACTACTTATTATTATTATTATTATTAATCTTAAAGGAGATTCTATCGGACTGATTTTCGACCTGTCGCTAGGCCCCCCCGTAACTCGACTGCCATGAATTTTTAAAACAATAACTTACGTGAATTTACATGCATATTCAAATGTAGTAATAACCTTATATTTCATATTAAAATACGTCATTCTGGCTTCCAAATTATTAATAATTTTAACTAATGAGCGTAAGTGTTATATTATCAACGGTTAACATAGGCTCTTTTTGTGTTTAAAACCCTATTTTTGTCAAGTGGGCACGCCGCCGAGCTCAGCAATGTGAGAAACTATTATCAAATCCTTCAGCCTAACCACTTCAGACCAAACATAAATTATGCAATTTATTGCCACGGTGTTTCGTTGATTATATTTTAAAGAGAGCTTGTCGTGGGAACATTTTTTAGGCATATGTATTAAATAACATAAATAACTATATCAGACAATAATCAAGTACTGTAACCATTGCGGTTACAGAGCGCCCTCAGATAGACGATACAATTTTATAATCTTCGATTCTAAAATTGTGAGGCTATCTAAATAGAAGAATCAACTAAATTTCTGTTAGCATATGCACTAAGCAATTACCTGCGCCCTCACTTTTCTAAGACTGATAATAACATTGATAAATTTCATTATTAATCTTGATTTTCCCGTTAAGCAATGAAATATGAAGTGACTGTAGTTACGCCCTCGCATCGATATTATACTACGCAATGATGCGATTTATTTATCATTTTACTCAAAACGAAAACATAATCCTAATTAATATTAACAGTTGTTGTTAATCTTAGAAAGCTCATTCATATTTTTTTTCATATCAAACTCCAGTATGAAAACATATGAAGTATACGGTAACTCAGATTCGTAATCAAGTAATTAAGTCAATAAAATTGATTTAATTTTTAATGACTTGAATCCTGGTCCACGGCACCACTGTAGAAAGACTCAACTGACCCTACCTAAATTAAATATAATTTAATACGTTATCGAAAACATTGGCCATCAATAAATTATGTGATCGTCTAGTTCAAACAATACGAATAGGACCCTTTACGTTGTGTTAAAAATCATAATGAAAATAAACCGTTAAAATAATAACTCTTAAATTGTGTTATAATAAAAACACAATTAACGCAATTAATAAAAAGCCGTTAATAAAACAAGTCTCAAATAAATGTCGATACTTAAAATCAATATTTCAAAATAATGACCGAAGATAAATTTTATCGCCCGAAATTTTTATCAAGTGATAAAAATCATAGTAATCCACAATGAATTAATTTAATCCGCAATAAAACAATAATGAAGAATTAAATCAGAATAATCTGCATTCATCAAAGCAATAATAATCTAACTACATAAGTGAACATGCGACTCACCCGATTCAGCAACAGCTCGAACAAAGATAATTGATTCAATTAATTAATTACAATGTGTGAATTATTATTAATAAAAATAAAAATACAAACATGTTTCACTTAAAACTAACTAAGGTTATACTATGATAATATATGCTCCAACACGATGCATAACAACGACGACCTGTAAAAACCAGACTACAAGGGAACCTTAGGAATTCAGACCTTTAGGTCTTAAAAGGGGACCTAATCCTATGTTATATCTTTGACATTGAGGGGGCTCCCTACACCCTACACCCCCTACCATCCAGCAAATCCGTCATGAACAACCTATCTATCCCTTAACTACACAGTTCAAACCATCCCTCCTATTTATTCATTCCTCATCAATCTCTCGTACTATTTTTTAATAGAAAGTACTTTACGCAGAATGCCAAATAACTAGTTTTATTTATTTTATTTAAAGTTACGCTAAGCTTTACGCGCTGCTGAATTTACGCTTCCCTAATCCGTCATGCAGCCGCGGTATTTGTGACAAAGTTAGTGATTGTTGTCGATTATGTACAAGGTAATCTGAATATCATTTATATGCTACAACACACTCTGTACTGCAAACTCCTTAAAATGCGACGCAGAGCTCTCTGCCTTCACACACGGCTCCGATACCAGGGGTTAGCTTATGTCGAGAGATTACGCCCCAGAGAATGCAGAGATTATGTTACAGTCATATGAACGACTCAGGCCTTGCTTGAGTACCTAACGTGTAGTGTAACGGCTCCTAACTTCTAAAGAACTGACCCGTCAGATTCTTTAGGTAAGAGCCTGATTCAGCTCCAGTAATCCCAGGATCTAATATCAGCCAAGATACCTTCTGCCGAGTGTACCTAAATGTGTGTATGCAAATTGACTAATCATGTGGTGTGTCAGCTAGTGTGTGTTAGTGTGTGTGTGGTGTGTACGAGAGAGTGTGCTCATTATAGCCAGGCTATGCCATGGAATACAATGGTTGTGTGTAATAGTTTTTTGTTGTAAGTTCACTATCTTGTCACAAATAATAGGATCAAAAGCAATCAAATGTTTGACACTGCAACGCCCTCAAAATGTTGGAAAGAGTTAATAAAAATATTAGATGTGTGTAGCAATAACTCTCTCCTAAAAAATCAAGTACTTCGCAATGTCAACACTTAATTCATGCAATTTTAATTTAAAATAATGTTCATGAAAATATAAACTACTATTTTAAATTGCACTTTCATTCCATGACGTAATAAAGATATATTATGTATATAGAATTTAATGTTGACCCTAGTGGTCCCTAATAAAACTTCTCTGGAACGCTCCGTCAACTCAATTGATATGCAGAAACGATCTAACATAGCCAATAATGTTGCCGTGTAAACAACAACGATTTTTTTAAACTGCTTGCAGAACTCTAGAACCAGTGAAATGCCCGTCGAGATGACCTAAAAATATGAAGGAACAACCTTAATACCTATCATTTGTAATACATAATAATTTTATTGTACTACCTGTTACACTGACTCTATTAACAATTATAATATACACTTAATAAATTAAAAATAATAATAATTAAACACTTAGAGTCATTACACATATCGTTCATTGTCAATTTTCACTATAACTACGTATTTCCCTACAATAAAACTACTTAATTGTTCACTACAAAAGTCAGAATGTCTTTGTATAAATAACACATAAAAACTGAATTAATGGACCACTAATTTATAATTAAAACCGCGAACGCGCACACATAATTTTAAATAAATATCAATTATTTAATTAATCTTAAAGGAGATTCTATCGGACTGATTTTCGACCTGTCGCTAGGCCCCCCGTAACTCGACTGCCATGAATTTTTAAAACAATAACTTACGTGAATTTACATGCATATTCAAATGTAGTAATAACCTTATATTTCATATTAAAATACGTCATTCTGGCTTCCAAATTATTAATAATTTTAACTAATGAGCGTAAGTGTTATATTATCAACGGTTAACATAGGCTCTTTTTGTGTTTAAAACCCTATTTTTGTCAAGTGGGCACGCCGCCGAGCTCAGCAATGTGAGAAACTATTATCAAATCCTTCAGCCTAACCACTTCAGACCAAACATAAATTATGCAATTTATTGCCACGGTGTTTCGTTGATTATATTTTAAAGAGAGCTTGTCGTGGGAACATTTTTTAGGCATATGTATTAAATAACATAAATAACTATATCAGACAATAATCAAGTACTGTAACCATTGCGGTTACAGTGGTCGTTTGATGGTATGGTGGTATTTAGATTGGTAGTGGTGGTAGCGGTGGTCTTTTACCGGAACAGCGGAGGGATATTGTTCTAGAGGTTTTTCCTATGGTATTATTAACTGGCTTTAAAACAAATAAATCACTACAGTATATATTTTGCTAGTTTTATACGCGATAGATACAATTAAATAAATAAACAATCGTTATTTAGACTATGGGTCCGTGGGGGGAAAGCGCACAGTTAGTTTTTAAAGAATGCTCCAAACGCCTTGTGGAGGTGGCGCGTGACCGGAGGGCTGGATCATACCTGGCGCAGAGGATCAGCATTGCCATCCAGCGTGGCAATGCTGCCAGCCTTCTGGGCACGCTGCCCCCACAAGGTTATTTGGGGCAATTTTTTTATTTGTAAGTTAGTTTATAATTTTAGAGTTTAGTTTTTAAATATTGTCACTGTCTTTACTCGTATTATTAATAAATATAATCGTTACTTTATTATCATCATTTCAGCAGGAAAATGTCACAAATTATTTTTTGACAATTGCCGTTCTCACATACTTAATTCATTTTATTTATTTCATTTATTTCATTTCATTTATTTAATTCTGAACAATATACATTGTGTTGAATATACAGATAATAATTTAAATCAGTTATATAGTAACAATAATTCATTAGATATTTAAACAAAACTGTATATAATTTAAAAAAAATGTCAACATTATCATACTAGCATAATCACAGCACAAGCACATACAGGAAATACATTAAATGTTTAAACTATTCAAAATAATAATATGTCATTAGAAAATAAGAGTCAATATAAATAAAATTACAATATGTCAAAAAAAGTGTATACAATAATAAAAAAAAAAGTCAACATTCTAGTATAATCACAGCCCTACATAATAAACATACTTTAACAATTTTTATTGCCAAGTGTCGCCACTTAAGATGACAGACAGATGAAAGAAAAACAACACATGCCATAATTTGATTGAACTCATAAAGAGAATCAACACGAGCATGACTATATGAAACCTTCGTCACGCAACTCACGCAGAAATCTCAAATAAACAGAGAAATATTCCTGTTTTGGTAAAACGGTGGTAATGAACCGATACCTGCTTTTAGCCATTCGATTCATATTATATTCTGTTTGTCAGTGCGTATTACAGCGAACGTTATATTACGCATAACAGCGAAACCGGCGTGAGTTACAGAATGATATTTGTAACATTATTACTTTGTTTAATATACGACGTCGGTGGTAAACAAATGTGCGCAAGAACAGAACATGTCGTTTGATTCGGTTGCCGAGTGCGGCAAGTTGGTACTTAGCCGAGCCATCCCAAAGGTGACTACAATATTCCATGCAGGATCGGACTTGGGCTTTGTATAAAGAAAAGGAGCTGTACAGGCGTGAAATATCGTTTGACCTTATTTAGGATGCTCAGCATTTTGGACGCTATTCGAGCTTTGGACTCAATGGAAGTGCCGAAGTTAAGGTTTGGTTTGAATAAAAAATGAAAATGACGTCACTGACGACGACACACATTTACGTCCGCATACCAACTGCATATAGGATGTTCCGTGGCTTGTGCCACCCACATAACCGACGTAGCGGGTTTCCATACAGGTCCGGTGCGCTAGACCGTGGTATATTATTGTATCATGGTTGCAGTAAAGTAATGACAGTTGACATTGACAGCTCACAACTTACTGGTATGATACCGCCTCCTCACTGTCAAATGCAAAAGCAGCCTTATTTTGATAAGAATTTAAATATAAGCATATTCATTATTCAATCGCATGAAAAAAGTAAAAAAATAGTAGCCAATATTATTTAATCTTTGATCGACTCAATGGGAAATACCCCACGCTACCCATTTCGATTTGAATCAATTACAGTAGAATTTATCACCCTCATGTGCCGCAAAGCAAGTCACCCCTTCACACAAAGTTTCAGGTCGGCCGTAGCCGAAAATTTCCCTCATTAACAATCGCTGAAAGTATTCGCGCGCTCGTGAGCGCAATTATCGAGTTTTGCGGCGCGGCACAAGCAATGCGCGGCAGCGGGAGCGATTAGAGTAGCTTGAACGGTATGCAATCGACAATAGGGAATGTAAGTATTGAGTTAAGCAGTGCTACGAAAGTCATACGGGGAACCAGGAGAAAGCGAGAGGGATCGGTACTGATGATAATGATAGAAATCTATGAGCGGCGCCGGAAGTAGTAAGCTATTGAAGAACCGAAAAAGATAAGAATTGACAATAGTTAGTATACCTGCCTAAATGTCAACTTTTTCGACATGGAGTCATTGTTGCGCGACAGAGGAAGCGGTGAAAATAGTGGAGAAAAATAGCAAAGAAAAGCTAAGGTAAAGGCGAATAAAAGGAAAGGTAGAAAACTGGAATTAAATTATTAGAAGCATTTTTAATTTTTATTCCGGTATTTATTCCGCGCCACTGTGTCAAATTTATAGCACCGTGCTACGGTCAGAGGATGGCACTTTTAGAAAAAGAAAATTTCTAATCTCTCCATACGACCTATAAGACCATTTAGGTATATTTAATAATCGATATGAAAAGTTCTATAAAAATAATTTAAATTTCTAGATTATGAAGAATTAGTCCAGTAAATATTTATCGGAGTGCTAATTTCGGAAATGGCTAAATTCGAAATCCAAACTTCGGAGTAAATACCCTCTGGTTATCATTCATTTTAGGAACTTTATTTGTTTCAAATGCAAAGCCACATACAAAAGGAATGAGCAAATATAACACGATATCTATGTCGGGGAAAGCTCACCCGTCGTTGAGTTTCTATAATCTATTTACAATCCAATCGCAAAGTAAACCCAGACCTCATAAAGAATCAGTTTTATATGCTCCAGCGTGTGAATGTCAGTTCCAATAATATTAAACTTCGATTCGGCTGACAGCTGACGTTTCAAATATAAACGAACAGTAATCAGTGAAAATACCTATCAAGTTAGTATTAATGACAAGCTATAGGCGTGAGCGATGAGACAGCGGTTTTAGACAGACATGGAACATATGAATTCAATTCACAGATATAGCCTGAGCCTCTTACTGCAGTGTAATGTAATCTCTAAAGTATAATACTTTATCATCTTATACTGAAAGTATCATATCTAAAACATGTCAATCCAGGAGATAAACATCCACAAATCTATTCAATAAATATATCGTGGTAGATGACCGGTTAAATGTTTTTAGTGTTACTGTTACCTACAAATTTGATAGCTATCATCATCCTCCTAGCGTTATCCCAGTACAGTTGCATCCTGAAGGATGCCTGGGGTCCGCTACCTAATCCCAAGATTTGGCGTAGGCACTAGTTTTTACGGAAGCGACTGCCATCTGGCCTTCCAATCCCGAGGGGCAACTAGACCTTATTGGGATTAAGCTCTGTCAAGTGAGTGGGCAACTTGACTGTTAGAAGTTCTCAAACCGCTCGAAGGCCTCCAACTTGGCTTAACGACTGCTGCCATAGACAGCAACCGGGATCAACGGCTTGACGTGCCTTCCAAAGCACGGGAGCTATAATAAAAGTATATAATTTTAGTCATTGCAGTACCTGTGACTCACTGTCTTATAAAATAATTACTATTCAACTGTATTGGTGGGACTATGAGTTCACCATTTGAACATAAATTCAAAACAACTACAATGTGATGAGATGATGAAGTAAGTAATAACAAAAGATACTTCCGTAAGAACTAGTGCCTACGCCAAATCTTGCGAATAGGTAGCGGCTAGCTTCGGGATACAACTATACTGGGAGATCGCTAACAATGATGACTTTGAAGAAAGAAGTTGAAATTACGGGCATTTTAACATTAAACCCAATAAGGAAAACATTACATTGCTTGGACGAAGTTACGAAAGAAAGCCAGCAAGACAAATTCGTTTATAATAACATTTCATTCGCTAACAAGAGTAACAAGCGACGAACAGTTTTCGAATTCGTAGCGCTCGTGAGTGAATTATTGAGTTTTAAAAGTAGTGCAAATCACAAGAGGTAGCGGGTAAAACGCTAAAGCATTGTTTATGAGTGAGAATATTGGGCTTTTCTGTTTTTTTTTAAAGATGTGGATATTAAAAGCGCTATTATTTAAATAAAGACATTAAATTTCCAACACTAATGAATAAAAAATTGATAATAAAAATTTTGAATTCGTTAAATAGATTGATCAAATTTTCATTGTTTAGAATAATTTCAAATCTTCTTGCTAGTTATTTTATATATAAATATTGAAAATAAACAATACTTTTTTAATAGCAGATTCATATTTCAGCTATATTTCTAAATAATTACAAATAAAAATTGAAAATGGTTGACATAAATAAGGCGATAAAGATAAAAATATTTTAGAGAAGGTATTTTCCAAATAATATTAATTATTTGCTAGGTACTTCAGTACACAGTTTTCACATGCCTTACGGCTGAACATATCAAGGGTCTTTATGTATAAAAACTAATGTATATATACCATATGTTCTGTGAATAAACTTTCATTCATTCATTCATACAATTTGATGCCCTTTAGGTAAATATGCACGACAAAATATGTATGTAATATTTAACATCACAGCTATAAAAGACCATACCTGGGGGCCGATTCGACACTCAAATAACGCTCGAATTTTCACTCGAGATCTGTCAAAACATTTGACAGATCTCGAGCGAAAAGTCGAGCGTTCGACTCTCAAAAATCGGCCCCCTGCCCTAAAATTCTGTTTAACATGCAGAATAAAAAAAAAATTAACATAACCAAAAACTTATCTTGGATTGCTTCAAACTCCTAAACTTGTACCACACAGCCGCTTTAAAGGCTTATTGAAACAAACTTGGAAATAATAAACACAGTAAATTATGAAGGCGTTAATTTTATTCCGCAATGGCTGTGGAAGTTTGGAAAAACATTATTCCTCGAGTCGTTTCAGTGTCTTTAATGGTGGATGTATATGACAGACTGTGGCCAGACTTAGTAACTTGTAAAGTTATATAAATATGATAGATTTGTTGGGTAGCGGATCCCGGACATCCTTTACGCGACTTCCTGATTTGTCGGTGCGGAGGTAGTACGATATGAGAAAAGTGACAAATGTCAGTGTCAGCTGTCAGTCGACTCGGTACCATTTTTTACTGCACCCCTATATTTAAATGAGTGCTTCCTGACTGGCGCGGGATGCGCGGTAGCGGGACGATGCGAAGGCGGTACTGCTCCGTTTCTGCGCATGATATTGATATTACTACTGCGCAAACGTAATACTGACAGTATTATGTCAAGCGAGAATCTTTGCGACGTCAGTAAGTTTACGTCAAAGAAGAAAATGTCATATATCGATCCCGCCCCGCCAAGCCAGGAAGTCACCTTAGGCGACTTCCTGATTTGTCGGTGCGGAGGCAGTACGATATGAGAAAAGTGTCAAATGTCAGTGTCAGCTGTCAGTCGACGCGATACCATTTTTTACTACGCCCCTACATTTAAATGAGTGCTTCCTGACTGGTGCGGGAAGCGCGGTAGCGGGACGATGCGAAGGCAGTACTGCTACGCTTCTGCGCATGATATTACTAGTGCGCAAACGTAATACTGACAGTATTATGTCAAGTGAGATTCTTTGCGACGTCAGTAAGTTTACGTCAAAGAAGAAAATGTCACATATCGATCCCGCCCCGCCAAGTCAGGAAGTCGCCTTAGGATGCTAATGTAATGGAATAACGCTAGGAGTATGATGATGATGAGATTTATGGTTTTTTTTTGGCTTACAGTTCAGAAGCTACCTATAGAGTTTGTAGAATTAAAATACATAAAGAAGGATTGTTAAGATGTATCGTATAGAATGTATGAGCGAGAAACCGAATAAGAACATAAATTTCGAGGTTTCATTTCAGGTTGCTGCCACAAGTGGTCCCTTGACACAGAATAAGTAATAGTACAAGTACAGAAGCTTCACTTTCTAACAAAAACGGCGTTTAGGCATAAAAAACATGCCTACTCTGTGCATCTCTGTCTATCGTATAACTTTTATTCATTCACACGCGGCACGTGTAGCGCTAGGGCTATCGACTCGTCGCTCGCCGCGTTCTAGTCTGCGGCGGCAGCGGTAACGTGCATATAGACGAGTTCGCGCGGCGGCGGGCGGCCCTCGACTAACGGCCGGCCCCGGGCCGAGCGAGCGGTAGGCATTTAAAGCGACGCGCGCCTCCCACTGCAAGCCCCTTGCCCTTGATATCTCGTGCTACTATTTTCGATATTCACCCGGTAGTATCCATATACACAATTTAAAAAAAATCTTCTACACCACCTTTTGCAACGTAGGCTTTGCCGTTGAACCTCTACTGACTGGCGTATTACTAAAATGTGTTTTGTCCCTTTCTCACAAACACAAATTGTGAAAGTGACAGATAAAGACAAACAAATTTTAACGGCATCTAAACTAATATAATTATGTTTGACGGACGTTTATGACAGGCCTTGAAATATTGGCTTTTCTCTAAGTTACTTTTTTGTGGCTAGGTAGGTACAGTCAGCAGCAGATATATATACGCGGGCGAGGTGTTCACAAAGAAGATAACGTTTAAATTCTCATAAATTTATTGACAACTAAGTTAGCATTTAGACATGGGCATTCAGTACGTCACAAATATCTTAACTGCTCAGTGTCAATAACAGTTACACCCTTTTAAATCGAAAATAATAATTACAACTGGAAAGTCAGTGGTAACTAAGCATCACTGACGTCTATACGCAGTGCCAATCAGGCAATCAGAAACAGGTGAACAGCCGGGGTGTCACTGGTTGCTAAGCAGTTAATATTTCAATGGTAACTAAGCATCAACAATAGCCGTAGATATCTGAACAAAATGAGTTTCTTTACATTCTATTATATCTCCGTTTATATTTATATAGGTATTTGACCATATAGACTCTTTACATCTCTGTATTACCTATACTATAACTTTAGCGATAATGTGCTCGGGTATTATTTGTCTGTTGCTTGATTGTTACTATGCATCAGGTATATCATTGTAATAATGTTGTCATTGACTTAAAAAAATGTATTATTACTACAAATGAATCCTATTCAGATATCTCAAACAATAACGTTGTGATGTTGCTAGTTAGAGAGAGAGAGAGAAAGCGCTTCAGATTCGTGACGTCACGCACCTCGAGAGAGTAAATGACGTCGTTCCAATACAAAGGTGCGTTTTGCCGAAAAGGGATAGAATATATAATAAAACTGTGAAAACTTATAATTGTAGGTACAGTCAAATGCACCAATATGTATACACTTTTTCACCTTATTCCATTGAGATAAGGTCCTAAAGTGTATACATATTTATGCCCTTGACTGTACTTATGTATGTAATTATTTATTCTTTTGAGTAACTTTTTTTTGTAATTTGATTAAGAACGTAATCCTTTTTCGAGAAAATTCGAACTTATTGATTTTCGTATTGGGTGTCAAGATCAATGAAATTTAAACTAGTATTGTAAGGCTGGTTTTCCACTAGAGCTATGCTATGCTACTTTTCCATACATTTGACACATCGCTCCAGCTCGAGCTAAGATTTGTTTAAATAAAAGTTGATAGAATATATCATCATCAAGTAAATTATAAATTAATAAACACCTTACAATTCATTTTTTTTTAACGAGATTGCTCTTGCCAGCATCTAGCCAGGGGGCAAACATGAGGCCGACGGTGAAGCGACCTCACCCAGAAAATACTTATTCGAACGCTCGACTTTTCACTCGAGATCTGTCAAAAAACTATGATGTTTTGACAGATGTCGAGTGAAAATTCGAGCGTTCGACACTCAAAAATACAGATGCCGGCACGGAATTCCTAACCTTAGCAAAACATATACCTATTTACAAATCAATAAAGTGACTAAGACCGCTAAGACCTAAAGCGATCTTTCATTTCATATTTCACTAAAGAGGAGGTGACCCATGCAACCATTTAATTCCAAAGAGTCTTCACGCTATACTAATAATATCGAGGCATATTTATTACTGGCCACTAAATCCTTACCTGACAAAATGCAGACTATTTTGAAAATCGAATTTTAGATCTGACGGCCATTCTGCAGCCGAATTCTACAATATTCATAAACATAATACTCGTAGTGTTATATGACGTATAGATCGCAAAATGTGAGACAAACGTATACAATGACAAGTCTGCACTCTTTTCGCCAATTGTCAGATCATTTTATTAAAGTTTGTGACATATAGCAAGAACATAAAGTAGCTTTTGCAGATTTACATCTTGTATACAAATTATGCAGCAGTTACTGATTATATATTTAATGGTTTTATACGGCTACAAAATTCTGTATCTTTTGCAGGATACTATTATGTGATTTAACTTATGTACAGATTATATGAGATCAGTGGTATGAATACATAACCCCTGTTTAATGTACTACTCTATTATTATATAAAATATTTTCAGAGCTATTAAGGCGACTTTTTTGGTATTTAGGCATTATCAGCGGGTAAACATCCATATGCTCGACACTTACCCAATACATGCCATTTTCAATCTTATGTCATGATGTCAGAGGCGAATATTAAGTGTCATCTCTTGGCCACTATAAGGTGTCAAGTACTGGGACGTTTACCTTAATCGCATTGGATAGAGATGACTTCAGGTGAAAATTCGAAACAAAATGCCGACAGAGAATGCGTTAATTACGTAGTTTGTAGTCCCGCTCGATATACAAGATATATATCGAGTACATACTTTAAGTTTGAAGTAAATAAATATGTAGAATGTTTTTTTAGATAATCTAATCGGGTAGGTATATACATCCGCTGCCAGAAAGTAAGATCAATTTTAGACACTTTCTAATCAATATTCTTCTTATTTAATGGATGGCTGTAAACTTTTCCTCGAGTTTGTTCAGATATTATTGACATTTTGACTGCTTAGATACGAGTGGTTTTCTGACTGCTAAGGTGTTAGTAATTCTTAATGTGTGTCAAATTTTTTGAATACTGACTGCTCAGGTATTTCTGACGTGCTGACCGCTCACAGGTAAATGCTAGCCTAGCTGTCAATATCTTTTTGACAATTGAAACGTACACCTCTCTCTGAGCACCTCGATTGTATACCTACTTCTGCTGCTGACTGTACCTACGAGTAAAATCGACCAAAACAACGCTGTGGCGTAGGCACTAGTTTTTACAATAGCGACTGCCATTTGATTTTCCAACGCAAGGTAAACTAGACTTTTTTTGGGATTACGCTTGTCAAAGGAAATTATATTTTATCCTTTAAAAACTCCAATCTCATCAATCTATCGATTTAAAAAACGTGACAAACGTAAAATTTGCATTCAAATTGGTTTCGCGTAATATATCGACGGTTATCATAGAAGTTGTCGCGATAAAATACCCAATTTACTTGAGAAATGTCGCCAATTGGAACTTGTAATCTCCTTATTTGAGTTTTCGGGGTTCTTTGGGTGTTGAGTGCTCTCTGTAAGTGCTTACTTGCTTTTGGTCACTAAAATTTCTACCTTTGCAAACCCCTTAAGGGTCCTTATAAGGTAAAAAATGCTCATCTATGTAGCCTATTTTCTGTTAAATTGACAAGTTTCTTGACATTTTATCAATATTACTATCTAGAACAGAACTATTGCGACCATTTGAAATGTATTTCTTGCATTTTTCATTAAGATATTTTGTTTCAAACATCACTCCAAATCGACCATTTTCGAGCTAAAAACTGCTTTTTTCCACTGTAAATTCTACTACACACAATCAAATCAAAAAAGGGCAATGTTACTATCTAAAACTTTAATACAATCATAATATCCTATAATCACTTTATTGGTATTATCAATACTTGTGTCAAAATTTGAAATCAATTTTTTTTTAGCCGATAACATGCGTTTCGCCGTATGTAGAGGAAAATGCGTAGCGATACAAAAAGTTTGGCAGTGAAAGTCACAATTGAATGTAGCAACTTTAATAAAAAAGAGAAAAATCCCAAAAAAAAATTAAAAAATCTTAATTCTTTGTAAATCTCTTTAAGAGAAAAATAAAAGCATTTGTATTTGTATTTTTAATTATCAAGCGGAGTAATCGCGACCAGTTTAGATTCGAATCCCGGTCACAACTAAATTTTTTTTCTGAATCTTTGATGGTGTATATGTATTCAAGTATTATATTCTAACTGTCAAGGGCAGGTACTTCCATTGCACAATGTTCCGCTCTAACACGCGTGAGTTTGCAATTAACCATCCCGCTCTCTGCGGAAGCTCTGCACGTAGTTTTCGTAATTTTTTTTTTTTTTTAATTGAACTTTATTTTCGTAAATATTTAAACATAGTCATTAAACCAATTATTTTATTGAAGCAAACCATACGAATTTGTCTATATATAACTAATTTAGTGTCTTTAATTGAGTACAAAAATTAAATGTAAAATATCAGTAATATAGCCAAAGTATTGAAGAAACATTCCAATAAAAAGGGGTAACTTTGCGTTTTTTTTATATCGAGTGAAATTCATCAGATTTTGTAACTGAATACGACTTTGTCTAGGCCAAGATCCTTAAATCTAACACACACATATACATATTTAATTTATTATATTCTAAGTCTTAGATGGTTGTAAAAGACTCAAAAATCAAAAGAACCCAGCCTTATAGGTAAAGGTACGGATATTACTGTTGTCTTCTAGAACGCACAAACCTTTATAAGGTGACTGTTCCATTCGTGTAAGATGTCCCTAATCTTACTAATCATAAATATATTCCTACAGGAAGAGATTTATCTTATGTATTTGTACTTTTCTAGAGTTTTTATTTCATATACAAAGCATTAAAATCTCCTTTTATTTATAATACCTACAATTAAAAATACACTGTCTGTCATTTTATGTCTTTCTAAACAAATTGAAATTCTAAAGTCATTACAAAAGCCGTCAAGTATTAAAGGTGGTAATAAATTACCCGGCCAACAATCCCTATACGGAACCGTCGGGCGTGTTATGACGTTACGGCATTATTTTTGGCGGCGTAAGCTGAATCTTACGGTAATTTGTCAAGGATGTGAATGCTGAGATTTTATTATTAGTAATTCTTGGATATGACTATGACGTTATAATCCATACCAATATCATAAATGCGAAAGTGTGTCTATCTGTTTGTCTGTCTGTTACCTCTTCACGCTTAAACCGCTGAACCGATCTAGATGAAATTTGGCATGGAGTTAGTTTGAGTCCCGGGGAAGGACATAGGATACTTTTTATCCCAGAAATCATCCCTTAAGGGAGTGGAAGTTCGTATAGAAGAGCGAAAACTACGTAAGCGCCTGATATAAAAAATAGCAATTAAATTATATCAATTTTTTTAGCTGACCTGACGAAGCCTGCGTAGCGGATTTGGATTTATCTATGTCTTACTTCTCTATATTTGGTTAATAAAAGTTAATTTAAAAAAAAATTTTTTTTAGTCAAAGTCGTGGGTTCAAATCCCACCTGTGGTGTTGAATTTTTCAATTTTCACTTTGATTAAAAAATTGAGATTTTCGCTAGCGGACGCATCCGCTTAACAAACATTTCAATTATATTACCATGAACGAGTTCCACGCGGACGAAGTCGCGGGCAAACACTAGTTACTACATTCACTTGCACTCAATCAATCAAATGAAATGGTTTTTTTGTTCTCCCAGTAGCTCGATTCCACTCACACCTCACATTTGGTTGAAGCCGCTCAACCAATCTCACTGGAGCGCAAACTCTTACAGTGGTCTTGTCGGAGGTTTCCCCTGGACTTTCCCCAGACTACCCCCCCCAACCACGCACTCCTATCGCTGTATTGGGCCCGGCCTATAGTCATATTCAAAAAGTGTTTTTTTTTTTGTATATGAATTGCTGTGATTCCACGACCGCTTTAGCTTTGGTTGGTAGTGAGCCTGCCTACGAAGCTGGAGGTCCCGGGTTCGAATCCCGGCCGGGGCATTTATTTGTGTGATGAGCACGAATATTTGTTCTTGGGTCTTGGATGTTTTCTATGTATTTAAGTATTTATTTATCTATATAAGTATGTATATCGTCGCTTAGTACCCATAGTACAAGCTTTGCTTAGTTTGGGACTAGGTTGATTTGTGTAAGATTGTCCCCAAAATATTTATTATTATGTGATTTAATTTTACCCTCATTATGTAACAGTCGAATGAACTACTATAGTAAAATTATAATAAATAACCCTTACAACATAATCACTACATAGTATAAAACAAAGTCGCTTCCTGCTGTATGTCCCGTTGTATGCTTAGATCTTTAAAACTACGCAACGGATTTTGATGCGGTTTTTTGTAATAGATAGAGTGATTCAATAGGAAGGTTTATATGTATAATTTGTGCGAAGCCGGGGCGGGTTGCTAGTAATAAATAACCCTTACCACATAATACTTAATAAGTAACGCCTAAATTGCCGTATCCAAACTTCAGCGGTCCGTGTCAGCAATTTGTCACACCTGCTCACAAACACTGAAGGAAGCTGATACCATTGTCGACGGGAGGCAGAAATTATGCCACCTTGTGAACGCAGTTGGTATTCACGTGAACATAACAACATCATATACGTCGGTTGTACCTTTTTGTTTTATACCACGTTGGTGAATAAATATTTGTAGACAATCTTACACAAATCAACCTTGTCCCAAAATAAGCAAAGCTTATGTACTATCGAACCAACTGAATCGTGACCCACCGTGGAACCTTGTCACAGAAAATGTCATAGTGACATCGTACTGCCTGGCAAGGAAAATCATTATTACACTTTCTGTGAGAAGGTTCCACGGTGGGTCACGATTCAGTTGGTTCGATAGTACCATGGGTATAGTGTGTGACATCCACGAAGGCGCGCTCCTCGATTACCCAATCCGTACAATAGGGATGTTGACTGAAAAAAAAATACTTCAATAGAAAGAAGACATAAAACTATGCCAAATAGTGAAAATCCTTTTCAAATATCTCAAAAAATAACGAAGCTACAACGGTTAGAATGTTCGTAGTTAAAGTGTCATTCAATGGAATTTGCTAACAATGTAAACAAACCGCCATATTGAAAAAATTACCTGACTTATGAAACCATTTTAACCTTTTAATGAAATATCCAAGGTACAGTTATAAATTTTATGATTATGTATTTTACGGTAACGACCGTTTCAATAGTGTATGGTTTCAATGTTGTTTGATGAGGTGGTGTGAAAATTCAAAACAGCGACAAAACAAAGTTACGTCTTTCGTTTACATAGTTAGCAAGTTCCATTGAATGACACTTTAGATAGAGAAAGTGCTACTCAACAGTGACGTCACTGTTGAGTAGCGCCATAGTAAATGACGATCGTTCAATACAAAGGTCCGTTTTGCGGAAAAGGGACAGAAAATACCCACTCTTAAAACTTTGAAGACTTATAATTACGTACATTTTTTTTATTACTTTTTCGCCATTTGATTGAGAATTTGAGCTTTTATGTAGAAAATTAGGATTTATTGATTTTCTTTTATAGTGTCATCATCCCTATTGCGCAGTGATTAGTATAGTGCGTGTCATCCACGATGACATGCCCCTTAACAGCGAATCTCATACTAATCTATATGTATACTAGGCGACGATATAAATACTTTTTATAAAAGGGATTTAAAGCTAGGGACCTCGAGACTCACATATTAGTTCAATACCAATAGCCTATCTCAACTAAAATAACTATCATGTTTCAATAAAAAAAAAACTGTATCGCAACTATATCCATAAACGCAATATTTCAGGAGAAAAACGGCAAACTACTCTTTTTTTCATACAACGATATTACTGATTGTCATTTGTGACGTCACATTTCAATATCAATCAGTACGGACCAATTTCAGTGCTCAAACACTCTCTCATTTTCATGTACCTATTGTGTTGCTCTAATTGCATGTAGTTAGTCCCATACAAACATTTGATCGTCTCTAAAAACTGGTTCGAGTGGCACCAAAAGCCAATTAGTCGAATAGCGAATAGTACGTAACATACAGCGCCGCCGTTAAACTTTAGCACATAAAACTGAGTTACGTAGGAAGCAAGCTTGTACCAGAGACTAGGAATTATATAGACTGCCAATGCCTATACATTGTGGCGTGATTTTAAAATAAGTGGCCTGCTGTAGCTAGTTTCACTATGGAGAGATCACTTTACCATTTAATTCGTATGCCACTAAGGCCTCTGCGTAACTCATAGCGCCATCTGTTGGGAGCTTCTTCGTTGTGTTCATAAATTACGCCACAATGTATAGGCATTGGCAGTCTATATAATTCCTAGTCTCTGCTTGTACCTACGTCCTGCGGCGTTCCGTGAACACGCTCATTACAGCTCTAAGTTGCGTCGTATTCATACAATGTAAAATAAAAATAACTTTGTTTGCAAGGAAGACGACTGTACACTTTTCGCTTTTAGTTAGCAATACCTTAATTACTAAGGCGACTTCCTGATTTGTCGGTGCGGAGGCGGTACGATATGAGAAAACTGACAAATGTCAGTGTCAACTGTCAGTCAACGCAGTACTACTTCTTACTGTGCCCTTACATTTAAATGAGTGCTTCCTGACTGGCGCGGGATGCGTGGAAGCGGGACGATACGAAGGCAGTACTGGTCCGCTTCTGCGCATAATATTACTACTGCGCAAATGTAATACTTGACAGTATTCCGTCAAGTAGGAATCTTTGCGACGTCAGTAAGTTTACGTCAAAGAAGAAAATGTCACAATATCGATCCCGCCCCGCCAAGTCAGGAAGACGCCTTAAGCTCGAAACGCACTGACAGCGGTAGCGGGGCGGGGCGTCGCGGTGTGGAGGCGGTACCGGTTGTAATATTCGAACTAATATGAAAGGGTCCGCACAGAAAACCGACCAGGAAAAAAGCGTTCATTATAGAATGTTACAACCGGTACCGCCTCTGAACCGCACCGCCACCGCTGTCAGTGCGTTTCGAGCTTAAATCCTTATCCGGTATTAAATGTACTTAAACCATAGATGTACTATAAAAGAACTAGATACACAGTCAGGCGAAAAAATGGCACCCTCAAATGTACCGCGTTGCTTTACTTTCGTGTTGACGGCAGACAGTGACAGTGACAAAGCGTGTATGCAACTGACAGTGTCAATCAGTGCCACATTTTCCGTCATTTTTGTTCGGCATTGTGTGTCTATTTCTATATTATAAGTCAATGACTTAAACTAAAATGCCTCCTGTTATTCGGATTACTTATTATAATTAGTACGTACCTATTTAGGTCGATGTTACGGGAATATTTTAAACTAGGGAATGATGTAGAGAATAGGTCGATATTAATATACTTAGGAAACTCTTCTGTGTGCAAGACTTGACTGTCAAAGGATTGCAGATTATTATCAAAGAATGGTTAATCACTCTCTACTACAAAGCAACCGAAGATTTTCTGAAACCTTTGCAATAAACTCAATTTATTTACACACACACACACGTACACACACACACTCACACATACACACACACATTTATATATTATTTATAAACGGAGCACCTTTACAACACGCTTTTTATTTTGTTTCTTATAATTGTAGTCATATATTGCCATTGTTATACTTCTGTTATAGTTAAATTTCAAAATTTATACTTAAGCCCATCATTCTTGTTTACCTACTTGTAGTCTCTAACTGTAATGTCAATCTATCTGTATCATTCCCCTGTTTAAATCTTTTGGTAACATCATACGGCCTTCACGATACAGGCTCGGCCTAGTGTGAAGACCACTGTTTGCTCTGTTGAAATGAAAAAATGAAAATGAAATGTTGCATGTAAATTAAGTTTAAGGGTTCATAATTGTATACATACTTGCTATCTGGTAAATAAATAAATTTTGTATTTGTATTGCTTATATTTAAGTATATTTATATCGAAAGCGCGGGTTGGCCATTGTTGTAGTTGTGACACATACAAACACATAGATAACGTGAACTCATAGCTCCTACGCTGACGCACACATAGACAATGTGCATGTATAGCTCAACACACAACCATGGCTCACCATCTACGTTTAATGTTGACTGTAGTCACTGTAGGTATAGCCTGACAAGATTGTATTTGGCCCTGAAATAGTTTCGCTACAAACAGCTTACATATGGAAATAATGTGAGTACGTCATATAACTCGGTATAAAATGACTAACGGTCATTTCACGTCCCTTCAAAAGTTCAAAACATTGTTTATTCCAAAACGCTATAAGCAATTCTTCGTCCTTTTTTAAATGTAAATAATTGTATTCGAAACATTTTTCTTGCGCCTTGGAAATATCGTTCCGGCATTCCTGAGGTAAAATCGTTTATAATAGTTGTGTGGATAACAAATAAATAAATATACTTTTTTTTTAATATTCTCTTTATGTTTACATCGGTGATCGTTTCGTTTGTCAGAGTACTCCTTCCCAGTAAAATAAATTAGTGCCACTGGAAATCCGTGACATGGCGAAGGCCAAATAAAATCTTGGGTAGGTACTATAAAAATATACGGAACATTATGAAACCTCATTACTACAGTAGAATACTTTATAAGCTTTTTCTACCCACAAGTACCGTACCTATTCTACAGTCTCCATTATAAAGATTAAAATAATCTACATTTACACAGTATCTTTATGAGCCACACTCGTAAAGTTTACTGCGTTTTTTACTCTCGAGAACTGGGTTAAGACATGTCGCAGAAATAACGAGTCTCCTTTGTATTTCGAGAACAAGAAAATAAAACGAGAATATATGAGACAAATGTTAAAGCAAACAGTTTTCATTATGTTCTAATTCTTATAGTCACAGTCAAAGTTAAAATTACTCCTTCAGTCTTTATTCAGCACAACACAAAACATAATAACTAAAATAATATTATAACTAAATTAAAAAAGGTCCCCCATATAAATATTATATGCACCTTCAAAACTTCTGCCTCGAGAAGAAAAACTCGGCGAGGTTTTTTTTTATATGTATACTTAGGGTTCCGTACCCGAAGGATCCAAATCCAAACGGAACCTTATTGCTATCACTCACGCGTCCGTCCGTCTTCGTCAGATAGGTTTTACAGCGAAACGATTGGAGCTACAGTCTTAAAATTTTTACAATATAAGCATTGATGGCCCAAAGCCATACAAATAGTCAAATATTATATTTAAATGTTTTAAGGGGGCTCCCATACAGCTAAAGGGAGCGCGAAACAAACCAACTTAATTTTGCGGTTGGTTCGGAACTTAGCCGGTTTTTTGAAAACAATATACAATGTACATTACAGTATCACAATACTACAAAATTGGGCATTTTTCAGAGCGTTTCAACTGCCGTAACTTCGTTGGCGTATTATTTACCGACACTATTGGCTATGCGAAGTACGTGGTGACGTAAGTAAAACGACCGCAGCGCACGCCGTGGCAGAAATCTGAACTATACCGGGCTTGTCAGGCAAAATTGATCTGTCATTTCCTACAATTCAATACAATTTGTATTACATTTTGAAATGGGTCACAGAAGCTGTTGTGTGGTGAATTGTAAAAATACAGGCAGGAATAGTGATTGTACTATTGTACAATTTTCCTACAGCGCCTTGGAAATTAGATCAGAGATGTAAATGGATCGCTGCAGTGAAGTAGTAATATAATATAATATAATAAAGCCTTTATTCACTGACCGTGTTTTACATTTTTAAACTTATATTCTACACAATATATTTTACTGTAAGTTATATTTTAATGAATGAATGTTCATCAGCAACCAGTTTGTTGGTCAGGTTGTCCTTTGACATAGGCCTCCCCCATTGTTTTCCACTCATCTCTATTCCGAGCTAATCTTCTCCATCCTTTTGGTAGGTCCTCCTCCTCAAAATTTCAAATGAGCTACTTAAAGTGAAGTAGTAACATAACCTTAAAGTACGATTGAACTATTCGAAGATTTTCTAATATTACGTGTCTTATTTGTGCTTTATGATTTCAGTGTTGATGGCTTACCATAGACTCCAAGATATTAGCTTCGTCTTTTAGCTTTTTATTAAATTTATTTCGTTTAAATAAGCAAAATACGTAGTTAGACGTCAAAATTTGACATTAGCCCGTAAAGTTTCAAACGCTAGGTGGCGCTTCTGTTGTGCACAAAGCCAATCCTACCACCTACCACTATCCTTAATTGTAATGAAATTAGTAGTTTGTAATTTGAAGTTTTCATTTTATGACATTTTTATAATTTTAATTTTATTCAATTTTGACATATTTTAGATTTATCTAAATATTGATTTCATTGAATTTAATTTTAATTTATAATTTTATGGTAACTTTTAAGTGTAAATGTATTGAAAAAATGTATGGGTCCGAAATAAATGATTTTTATTTTTTAATTTATTTAGTAGTAGTAGTAGTAGTAATATTCGTTATTGCACCAATAATAAAGGAGTACATATAAAATATTAGGTATGATTAATAATGGTAACAACAGGCGGTCTTATCGCTCTAAAGCGATCTCTTCCAGACAACCTTTGGGTAGCAGGAGAGATTTAACAAGAATTTAGGTTTCTGTGGTCCATTTCGAATAAGATGGTAGCCTTCCCTACCAGCTATGGTGCAGGTGTACCTACTCTTCTCATACTTGCGAGCTGTGAGTGTATGTATGTGTGTACGTAGAGTGTAAGAAACCCTCTGCTAATGAGCCGAGTCGAGCAGCGTGCTTCAAAACTATGCCGACGTGTACCCTTACCATGAGTTTACAATGTTTGCATTACCGTACTCGCTAGCGACTGCGTAAACGATTTAGTATTGACAAAAGTACAGCGCCTCTGGCGGCTACGCAATATAACTAAGAATCGCCATACTAAATTCTTTACGCAGTCGCTAGCGAGTACGGTAATGCAAACATTGCAAACTCATGGTAAGGGTAGTGTTCCATGCTTGTTTGTTGTACAGCCGCGCGAAAATATCTACACAACAAATGCCTCTAAAATATGGATAATGTTGGAATACTGTGGACAAAGACGGTGTGGATATTATTTTGAGTGTGCTTGTAGTGTAAATATATTTGTAAAGTTGAATAGGTACCATATGCACAAGCCTTGGGCTATGTTTCAAGATAGTTATTAGTTAATTTTGTATTAAGCAGTAACGCTGCTAGCGCAAATCACAAATTTAGAAATAAAGGAAAAAATTGAAAAACTCAACATAATTTGAGACGTTAGTGCCGTAATGAAGCCTGAGTCTTCTGGTAGATGTCGCTGTACGCCTTCCTTAAGGCGTTGTATAAATGAAGGAAGGATTGACAAATTTCAAGCCGGGTAGCAATCGCACCTATTGCTCAGTTGGCTAGAGCGACTGGCCGCGAGTGCTGGGAGGTAGGGATGTCAATTCAGTGTCGATAATCGTCAATAATCGATTATTTTGCTCCAAATTAAAAATCGATTTTTGAAGAAATAATAATCGATTTTGTTTCATAATCTATTTTTTAAAGTTTTCCTATGGGATCGGTTACACGGTGATTATTATTAAGCAATACACGGGTACGGTAGAGGAAGAGCCGAACGAAACCTATCTAAATAATAAAACGTATAAAAAATAAGTTTCGAATTGACAACATTTACATCGGCATTAATCGGCCGTGAAATTATAATCGATTTTTTTATTATTCGATTTATTGCAAATTCGAAATCGATTAAAAAATCGACTATTTTTTTAAATAATAATCTGTAGGGAACGCGGCACTTTGATTTACACCATGAAGGTTTTACAACCTACACGAATTGTGTCTGTTGACTTGTCATCGCGTAGAGACTTCACTCATGACGGCACGTCAATCATAAAAAGTGGTTGCAATTTAATTCTGACTTATCGTGTATTTCTCCTATTGTAAATAGTCAAGTTGAATATAATTAATTGTTTGATAAGACCTGCTTTTCCTTGGCTAACAGCCACATTGGTGACCCCGACTTAAGAACGAAGCAAAAATGAAGGAGGATGAAGAAAAGTTTAGTGACGCGATGCAGCCTACAAAAGTACCGACAGCAAACACGCCATCAACCAGTGCAAATGCAGCGACCGGCTCTCAGGATGTTTTCCGGGTCGGTGTACGAGTACCACCATTTTGGCCTGACGAACCAGCAGTATGGTTTGCGCAACTTGAAGGTCAGTTTTTCCTATCCGGAATTACAAGCGACTCGACTAAATTCTACCACGTAATCGGACAGCTCGATCCGCAATTTGCTGCCGAGGTTAAGGACATAATACTATCGCCGCCTGATACAAACAAGTACGAAAAACTTAAAACGGAGCTAATAAGGCGATTATCTGTCTCTCAAGAGCAAAAAACGCGACAGCTTATGCTGCACGAGGAACTCGGCGATCGAAAGCCCACCCAATTTCTGAGACATTTAAGAAGCTTAGCTGGACCAAAGGTGCCCGAAGACTTCCTGCGTCCAGTCTGGTCAGGCCGTTTACCTAACAATATACAGACCATTGTTGCGTCTCAACCCAAACTTTCACTTGATGACGTGGCAGAGCTAGCTGATCGCATTCAGGAATTGGCACCAACTTCGAGGCAGGTAGCCAGCACTTCTTCCGAGTCTTCGATGGAGGCTTCCCCGGGACTAATGCAGCGCGTTGAACAACTAACACAGCAAGTGGAGGCATTGCTTAAAGTTGACAACGGCCAACAGCGAGGCAGAGAGCTGAGTCGGCGCTACCGATCTCAAAGTCGAGCTGAATCCCGCTCAAAATCTCGGCAACGCTCTAGCTTTTATACCGTTCCAGAAGGTTTTACTATTTGCTGGTACCATTATCGTTTTGGGTCTAAGGCAGAAAAATGTGTTAAGCCATGCACATTCAAGTCGGGAAACATTCAGGGCAGGCAGTAGTGGCCGAGAACGTCTGCCCCACGTCACAATCAGGCCGCCTATTCATCACAGACCGTTCGACAAAAATTCAATACTTAATCGACACGGGTTCGGACCTGTGCGTATTCCCTCGAGCGTCTGTCAACGAGCGCCGCAATAGAGCCAAATACGAGTTGTACGCTGCTAATGGAACAGCCATAGCTACTTATGGATACATCACTTTACGTCTCGATTTGGGTTTACGGCGAGATTTTGAATGGCGTTTTACAGTAGCCGATGTATCAAAACCTATCATCGGTGTTGACTTTTTAGCTTTTTTCAATTTACTTGTCGACTGTCGCAACCAAAAGCTAACCGACGGCACTACATCTCTCTCTGTCACCGTGCCGCAGGACAGCACGGCCGAAACTATATCATCGGTTCATACAACCTTGGCGAATGACTCCGATTACACGCTTCTTCTTCGCGCTTACCCAGACATCACCCGTCCAGCCGGTAAACTAGGTGATCCAAAGCACGATACAGTGCATCATATAAGGACAACACCCGGCCCGCCAGTCTCAAGTCGTCCTCGGCGCCTGGATCCGGAGAGGTTGAAGATTGCGAAGCAGGAATTTGATGACATGTTGCAAAATGGAACTGCTCGCCGATCTGAAAGTCCGTGGTCATCACCATTACATCTAGTGCGTAAGAAAGACAATGGCTGGAGACCTTGCGGTGATTACAGGGCGCTAAATGCTCGAACTATACCTGACCAATATCCTATTCGCCACATACAGGACTTTGCGTATCTTTTGGCAGGTAAGAAAATATTTTCCACTATTGACCTCATTAAAGCATACAATCAAATACGTGTTTATGGACCGGATATTCCTAAAACTAGCATTACAACGCCGTTTGGTATGTTCGAATTTCCGTTCATGACGTTTGGACTCCGTAATGCAGCTCAAACATTCCAAAGATTTATGGATGAGCTCCTACGTGGTTTTGATTTTGCATACGGATATCTTGACGACATTTTGATCTCCTCAACTTCAGAACTTGAGCACAGAGAACACCTGAACCAGATCTTTAAGCGCCTTCAAGACTATGGTGTTCTGATCAACACTTCGAAATGTGTGTTTGGACAGCCCGAAGTAACCTTCCTGGGATATAGTGTTTCAGCGGAGGGCATCCGTCCATTGGAGTCGAAAGTACAAGCCATTAATGACTTCCCGCCACCTCAGACGATTAAGCAGTTGCGAAGGTATTTGGGAATGCTCAATTTTTACCGACGATTTGTCCCTGGAGCCGCTAGAATATTGTCACCACTCAACGCCCTGCTTGCTGGGGACCCAAAAGGGACAATGGCAATCGACTGGACTCCTACGCTATGCGATGCCTTTACACAGAGTAAGTCGTATCTGTCAAGAGCTACCTTGCTGGCTCATCCAGATTCTAAGGCGGAGCTTGCTTTACAAACCGATGCCTCAGACGTAGCAATCGGAGCAGTTTTACAGCAGCTCAAAAACGGCTCATGGGAACCTTTAGCCTTCTTCTCTAAAAAATTAAATATAGCTCAGCGAAAATACAGCCCATATGACCGAGAACTCCTGGCAGCGTATGAAGCTATAAAATATTTTCGGTACATGGTAGAAGCCCGCTCGTTCATGATTCTAACTGATCACAAGCCACTCACATTTGCCTTTACGAAAAACCGTGATAATTGCTCACCTAGACAGTTTAGGTATCTAGATTTCATATCACAGTTTACAACAGACATCCGATTTGTACCAGGCAAAGACAACATAGTGGCGGATACGCTCTCTAGGATTGAAGAACTCACTTCATCTTTCGATTATGAGAACCTCGCTCAGGCTCAATCGTCAGATACAGAGTTAATGGGACTTATAAAGGGAGGATCTTCGCTACAACTTAAGAAGATGAATGTGTCCGGGTCAAGTGCGCAAGTTTATTGTGATGTCTCGACGTTATTCCCAAGACCATATGTGACACCAACTTTTCGCCGGCAAATTTTTGACTCTCTTCACAACCTAAGCCATCCAGGGGCTAAAACAACGGTCCGCTTATTAACTGAAAGATTCGTCTGGCCAGGTATACGAAAAGACTGTCGGATATGGGCTAAAGAATGTCAACAATGCCAGCGAACCAAAGTTACTAGACATACAAGCGCACCACTTGCGGAATTCAGCCCTCCCTCGTCTCGTTTTCGTCACGTGCATATTGATTTAGTGGGTCCTTTGCCGTTATCTTCAGGTTTCAAATACTGTTTAACAATGGTCGACCGTTTCACTCGCTGGCCTGAAGCTTACCCACTTCAAGATATCACAGCCGACTCTTGCGCCGCTGCCTTCGTCGATGGTTGGATATCACGGTTTGGCTGTCCAGAAAGAATAACCACAGACCGTGGACGACAATTTGAGTCTCAGCTGTTCAATAAAATCTCCGTACTCATCGGTGCGACCCACCTCACGACTACAGCGTACCATCCAGCAGCCAATGGGCTCGTCGAGCGGCTTCATCGCCAGCTTAAGGCTGCCATTATGTGCCACGCCTCGACTCAATGGTCTGAAGCCCTGCCTTTGGTCCTACTAGGCATCCGGAGCGCGTGGAAAGAGGACTTAAAAGGTTCTCCAGCAGAATTGGTATACGGTGAACCACTTGCCCTGCCAGGTCAATTCTTCTCTTCGTCAACTCCAGACGCTGTAGTCGATCCCGCTGATTATGCCAGTCGTCTCCGGAGTCGTATGTGTAAGCTCTCCCCTCAACCTACATCCTGGCATACGAGCTCCAATCGCCTCTTTTATATTCCCAAAGACTTACAACGTTCAGAATACGTTTTCCTTCGTCAAGGTCCAGAACGACGATCTCTAGAAGCACCATACCAAGGTCCATTCAAGGTGCTGCTACGCAGTTCAAAAACGTACGACATTGAGATGAAGGGGAAAACAATAACAGTTTCGATCGATCGGCTGAAGCCAGCATATATAGCCAGAGAGTGCACCGTTCCAGCAGCCGCCGGCGCAAATAACGAAGCCACTCAAGATCAGGCTCCAGTCCAAAGAACACGATCTGGACGGCACGTTCGCTTCCCTACTCATCTACAAGACTATCGACCGTAGCCACGGTCTCGGTGGGGGAGTAGTGTAGGGAACGCGGCACTTTGATTTACACCATGAAGGTTTTACAACCTACACGAATTGTGTCTGTTGACTTGTCATCGCGTAGAGACTTCACTCATGACGGCACGTCAATCATAAAAAGTGGTTGCAATTTAATTCTGACTTATCGTGTATTTCTCCTATTGTAAATAGTCAAGTTGAATATAATTAATTGTTTGATAAGACCTGCTTTTCCTTGGCTAACAGCCACAAATCGATTTTTTAATAATCGATTGTTTTTTTACATCCATACCGGGAGGTCGCAGGTTCGAATCCTGCTCGGTGCCTAAGTTTTTCAATTCTTTCCTTTATTTTTAAATTTGTACATATTAGTTATCTATAGAGGCCCCACTGAGCGACCGGTGGTAAGAGAAAGAATATTCATATAAAATGTATACTACGCAATTTGACTGGTTTGCATGTCCAATGTATTGCGTATGAAAGTGTGCTTCTGCCCATAACCCAACCATGAAAAAGTGCTCAGTCGGTGGTAGAGACAAAACATGGCACCCTTTTCTGTTTCCTCTTAAATGCTTCGCAATTAAATGAGGCTATCTTTATTTATAAAAGCGTGTAAGGCTCTTATATATCAATATGTATAAAGTACCTAGACAATTGCATATAATACAAACTCTATTTACATTAGTACTAAAGTAGAAAATCCAAAAGCATATGTCAGTGTTATACAAACCCCCGTTCCCAGAACAAGACGAAGACAAAAGCTAAGTAAAGAAAAATACAATATCCACGCATTCATAAGCACGACAAAAACCAGAAATAAATCATTACAAAGTTTAAATACCTCCCGATCAAAACGAATACCTTCCATTGTAGGTACCCGAGCGAAAATCCTAAATGGAAATCAGAAAACTGCCAAGTGTGAATTCTCTCAAACGCTCTGTTTATCACAAAATGTCTTAGGCGACAATTTAATCCCATACACATAAGACTTTTACTCCCAATAGGTTATTTCAGGAAAAATTCGGGACCTTCATTAACCTTTCGAGAAATCCCATTCTTGAACAGTGCAAAGGGGC
The DNA here is from genome assembly GCA_951800055.1 of Cenopis cana. Classification (NCBI taxonomy): domain Eukaryota; kingdom Metazoa; phylum Arthropoda; class Insecta; order Lepidoptera; family Tortricidae; genus Cenopis; species Cenopis cana. The sequence goes on along the minus strand of OX637493.1, from coordinate 13,171,295 downwards.
TATGATAGGTATTTTATTTAGACGGGAAAAAACCTTTTGGATCGTTGTGACTTCAATTTTCGATACAATACGAGAATTTGACATGATATATTACTTTTTGTTGAGTTTTTAAACAGGGAAATATTCAAAATTTCTACCGAAATGAAAGTTCTTTTTGAGTTTAATTTTAATAACATCCTTAACATGGGCGGGTAATCGTTTGTGTGTCACAAAGTCATATCAAATAGTTTGAATGAAATAAGTTTATTTAGCATTTTAAAGAAATACAAACAAAGATTTTGATATACAGCGATATATGCTAAAAAGGTCGTCACTCAGCTTTATGTCGCGAAGCAAACCGTGGTTTACATCGTGACGCTGATTTTCAGTGACGCCCGTGGTCACCAGGGTGGTTTTTGATGGTACATGATTTATTACTATAGTTAACACAAGAAATTTTAAACTAAGAACTAACAATAAAGTTACAATTACAGTACTTATAACAAAAATGCGAATAAGTTAATATGTGTGCGATCAACAACTTCCTCTGGGCACAGAATAGTATAATAGTATTACATACAGAACGGACACGAACCCCCCCGCACCGAGGTCAGTTACCTCGTCCCTGACAGGCTCAGGCTGACAGGCCGGGTTACGATCGGGTTACCGTCGCGTCTCGCGATTCGTCCGCGCCACGCGCTACGCACTCGCGCAAACAATTGACGCGTGTACCGACAGCGCACGCATACATACTTACCCACAGCGCTTAGTTTCCTTCGCGTGTCGCTCCCGTGCCCTGGACATGAGTGCGCGTGTGTGTGGTGTGGGTGTAGGTATGTGTGGAATACGTGTGCGTGTGTGTATGTGAGCGTGTGTGTGTCTATCTGTATGTACTTATGACTGCTTGTGTTGGGACCTTTGCTTATTAATCAAGAGCTTCTTAAGATTGTTTTTAAATGTTGCTTTTGTTTGTGATCAAAATACATGTCTCTCTCTATCGCTTTATTATCGGTCGGTAGTGGTATTATTTGATGTCGAGTTTGGTTAGTATGAGCTCTCGACATTGTAATGAATATCGAATTCAAACCGCATCTAATCGATAAACCAATTCCAAATTCAATTAATATCAACTGATATAAACCGGAAATATTATCCTGGGCCCACCGGAAATGCGGTGGTCGCCGGCAACTGTCCGCCATTACGACAACTGTCGCTGGCCGGGCACTTCCGGTGTGGAACGATGGAGTGCTAAGCGCTTCCGGTAGCCATTTTGGTTATTTGAGGGGTTTTTGAGTTGGGATTGCCTTAAGGAGCTTAACTTTAGTATAAAATGGAGGATTATTTAATCCAAAGTTATCTTAAGGCGATATATTGATTAAAAGAGACGCGCGTATGTTTTTCGTTCACGACGAAACGGGATGCAACACTCTCCGGTAATAGCTTTTTTAGAGAAATCTCGATAAATATCTGACTGTGTGCAGATTTATTAAATTTCCTCTTGTCAGTACCTAGATGAGGTAAAATACCATCATATTAACTTAATCGTGTCTTTTAATAATGCGTTGTTTTAGTAGGCTGAGTAAAAAAAGGAAAATATAGACTCAACTTTGGATTTCTTTTCTATCGAGAAATTTTTAAGCAATTATGTTTCGGCTATTGTCAGTACCACAATCATATAGTTAAGAATTATATACCTGAAAATCAGTCCCTATTGTTTCCTCATCTGGGCAGAACAGCGTTCCAAAGTTTCTAAATTTCTCAGTATAGCGCCTTCGTTGTCTTTCCAATGCAGCTATGCTGCGAGGATGTGAAAGCTATACATTTCCACCAGTGCTACGTGAAACAGATGCGTCCGCTAATGAAATAAAATCATCATCATCATCATCATCATATCAGCCGAAAGACGTCCACTGCTGGACATAGGCCTCCCCCAAAGAGTGCCACTATGACCGGTCTTGCGCCACCCGCATCCAGCGGACTCCCGCGACCTTTACCAGGTCATCAGTCCACCTTGTCGGGGGGTCTACCCACGCTGCGCCTTCCGATCCGTGGTCGCCACTCGAGAACCTTTCGGCCCCAACGGCCATCGGTTCTACGTGCAACCAATTGCACGTAGAACCAGTTAAAGTAAAATATTGAAAATGTCAACGCCACAGGTGGGATTTGAACCCACGACCTCTGGAATCCATCCATTGCTCTAACCAACTGAACCACCGTGGTAATCCTTAATGACCGCCTGAAATAAAATAAAAAAACCGGCGAAATGCTAGTCGGACTCGCGCACGAAGGGTTCCGTACCATTATCTATAAAAAACGGCAAAAAATCATGTCTGTTGTATGGGAGCCCCCTTTAATATTTATTTTATTCTGTTTTTTAGTATTTGTTGTTACTAGCAGCAACAGAAATACATCATCTGTGAAAATTTCAACTGTCTAACTATCACGGCTCATGAGACCCAACCTGGTGAGAGACGGACAGACAGACGGGCAGACAGACGGACAGCGGAGTCTTAGTAATAGTGTCCCGTTTTACCCTTTGGGTACGGAATCCTTAAAAACGAGTTCTACGCTTTTACGAACGAATTCGCGGGTAAAAGCTAGTTCGAATAAAAATAAATTTTCATTATGCCTCATTTATTCTGAAACTGTTATCCATATCGATAGTTGTTCAAGCCAGTAATCCGCAGTAAGTACCTAGTGTAAAATTAAATCATTGCATTAATTACCAGTTAATTTTCAGCTAATTAATATTTCACCAACTAAAATAATATATTATTCGTTATTAAGCCGATTTAACTTAATGATATAACTTTATAAATCATATTTTCGATGAGCTTGTTAGAAATTATTTGTAAAATAATTGCTATTACATTATTTTAAGCGCATGGCTTCATAGATCATGGGCCAGCAACGGGTTCCAATAACCAATTTCCTTCGCACCTTAAGTTGTACAAAGGTTATTAAACGAAGCTCAAGGAGTGGCTGTTAATGCAATGTTTTTTATAATTTTAATGAATATTTTAGATGTTTTGATGTATAGGATTTTATTTAATGTGTTATAATATTGTACGCCCGAAATGGGCAAACTGTTGGACTTTTAACACCTAATTACATTCGACCTAATTGTACACAGTTTCTGACGGTAAAATTATCTTTATCTTTAAAATTATATTATGAAGCCTCATAAACCTCAGCAGCGACTGCGACGCTGTTGGTGATGAAAGAGATATTTACACGTGAAACTAGAATCGTGACTCAAATATGTAGTAAAGTAGCTCATTACTAAAATAATGCTCCGATTAAAAACCTTAGGAAAACTATTAATAGCGAAGTTGTATCTTTGTGTAGCTAATGCGAAGTTGTATCTTTGTGTTATGTCTAGTTTGGAGTTGCGAGCGTCTATAGGCTGCGCTGCCCGCTTACCATCAGGTAGACCGTACGCTTGTTCGCCCCCGTTGTTATATAAAAAAAAACAACGGGTTGCACTCCGGGAGTGCCGACAGAAGCGAAAACTCAATAAAGATAGTAAATGGGTCATTGTCAGATTTAGGTGCGCGTCTTTTCGGTGGACAGGACATGCCAAAATTAAGGGCTACAAAGCTTAATTTTCGATTGATCTGATAACCCGCATAATCTGTAATTCCGTGTCTATAAATCCATGTAATAAAAACGTAAATTACATGCACACAAGCCGTTAACTATTGTCCACCGAATAATGGACAACTTTTGTTTTTCCGACTGACAATGACCCAATTTTGTCAAATTGTAGACTTGTTAAGTTTTGTGGTATAGGGGCCAGCTGAGTTTAGCTGAGTTGACACCTCCTAACATCGCAATCACAATTACTAGGAGTGGTCAACTAGCTGGTCTTAGAATCTGTCGCGAGTTCAACAAATTTTCCCTAGTACAAAAGTGCTCAGCGCCGCTAAAGAAGTTTTCACTACAAAAATTGTAAGCAATACTACCTATTTCCCATTTTTATTTCTTTAGATTCGTTGAGTGTGCTCAGGAACTCCATGAGCTCATACCGCCTTCCCCCTTCTTCCATCAGATATCCAGACGACGTACGACTGGCTACTTTCATTACCTGGTCAAAATCATCTTTTTTTTATAATGTTTACTGGTTTGGTATTCGAATGGCGTATGTAGGTACTTCCGAGTTCAAATAACCTGGACCTTTTTAAGGTACGAGTGAATCTTCTGGGTGAGCTCGCATAACCGTCGGCCTCATTTTCAATTTAAAAAAATATATATGACTGGTTAGAATTAGGCGTTTATTTAAGAAAATTTAATTTAGCTGTTTGCTCTAAGGAAGAACCCAAATTTGGTGTATTTTGAAAATTATTTTTATTTTTTAGGAAATATTATATTATTAATATCTATTCATTTAATGTGACTCGTTTAGTTTCTTGTCTATTCTAACAGAATCGTGCTCTATCAAGGTCATAGGGGCCCCATTACCCTAATGTGCCCAGGGCCTCAAATTGGTTAAAGACGGCCCTGTGCGTTTCCGTTGCTTTCTAGAAACCTTATAATATTTTTAAAAGAGCTATCCAACGATATCCCACACGATGGGGTTTGGCACAAAAAAAATGCACCACCACTTTACATGTATGGGGAGGTACCCTAAAAAAATTTTTTTTTAAAGATTTTATTCTACCATTTTCTCCGCGTCATCGATATGTATACTCATGCCAAATTACAGCTTTCTAGTACTAACGGTTACTGAGAAAAACGGGGGTCGGACGGACGGACGGACGGACATGGCGAAACTATAAGGGTTCCTTGTTTACTACGGAACCCTAAAAACTTAAAAAATCAAATTACTTGAATTTCCCGAAACGTGGGGTAATCTTCAGGGGATTTTTTTATTATTTGTTACGCGCTGTCTAACTTACGCGGAAATTGAAAGCCTTCTTACTGCCTCCTATTGAAAGGAATCTAAATGTACCGCACACACACATGCATACAAACACACACACACACACACACACACACACACACACACACACACACACACACACACACACACACACACACACACACACACACACACACACACACACACACACACACGCACGCACGCATACACACTCTATTCGCGCATAATGGACACGTAAATGGAAACTCCTTTTCTATATTATTGTTTGTACCTATGTATTGTAGTTTGTTGTAAAATAATACCAACAGAATAATATCTTGGCCATTTCGCGCTTAATTTGGAAACCTGGTTGAAATCTGGTTTCCTACGGGACAGGCTTTGCCTAGTGTAGGAACCATGTATAACACTGGAATTAGCGCAAACGAAATCTTTGCAGATTCTAAATGTATATTTCGGCTACTTAGAATGCAAACTAAATTAGAATATGTAAAGAAATTAAAACATTTAGTTTTATGTTTTATGTTTATGTTTTTGGTATCCCGAAATCGAATTATAAACCGACTGAATGATGGGACATCAATTCTAAGCTGGCTTCTATGGTAGCCGGTTTATATGTGAAATGTTTGGAGGTTATTTTTGAATTAATTTACATATTTTTCCTATTTCATCAAGTGTCTCATGATATAACTAATTATTTAGCTCAGTAACTTGGTTCCGGTGAGATTTTAGAAATAAACACGGGTCCAAAATGCAAAGAAAATGTACTTACGCAAATTACGCATGGAATGTAACATCCGTCTTTTTTCGGTCGAGTTTGCTTTTACAGCCCAACACTGAACACCCCACCATGTTTGCACTGAACACCCAAACACTACGGATCTGATAATTGGTAAATTATTATTCATTTAAACCAAACTTATCATTAATTCTCCATTTATAAAATGCACTACCAAATATTGCCAATTTGTTTTGCAATCTTCTTGACACTTCATGAAAGATTTCCTTTACCCGACCGTGAAATTTTTTTCGGTCGGTGATAAGGACAAAACATCGCACTATTTTCTACTTCCTCTCATAGGAATCGCAATAAGGCTATCTTTCTCTTACAAAGCGTGTCAGGCCCTTGGTATTTTATCCATCACTCTTGGCCACTAGGTATTTTGAAGGGAACTGTCACCGTATTTAGGGACAATAAGAACTACTTTCCATGAGAATTTATTTGAAATATGATCTTTACGGAAATCGGTCAGTCTGGCTATCCGATATTGGACTTTGGAAACGCTTTTTTAGGGACAATAAGAGCTACTTTCCATGAGAATTTATTTGAAATATGATCTTTATGGAAAATCTTAGGATTGTCTTAAAACAGTTAGAACCTTGGCTTTCTAAGAAGACCAGCTGGGGACCCCTCGTTACATAGCAATCACGATACTAGGAGGGGTCAACTAACCTGGTCTTGGAATTTATCGCGAGTTTATACATTTTTCCCCAGTACAAAAGTGCTCAGCGCCGCTAAAGAAGTTTTCACTTCAAAAATCTCCCTCTCTGTCACGCTTGCAATGTCGAGTGGCAAAGAGGGAGATGCAAGAACGTACTCCGTTTTTGGTTCACGGTCTTGCATAAGAAATCCTGTTCATGAACAAATACCGTATATATCCTTCTGCCTGTACCATTATGTACCTGAAACAAGATAAATAAATCTGTTAGTCATACGTGTTCAATTACTATGGAAATTGTCAGTAAAGATGCGCCATCCTATTTTAAATTAATGTAATATTAAGGCGCCTGGTTGTACAGGCAAGCACTCTCCATACAAACTTTGTGCAAGTTTTGTTTGCTTATGTTTGCATTTTACACTTATGATTTTTGCTCAGTATGCTTATTTTTCTGTTAGTCAGAACCTCAAGAATTTATTCTTTGTATTTAATTCTAATTCTAGTAAAGTGGTTGCTCCGGTAGCTAAGAGGATACATCGATTGGCTGCGTATTGCCAGAAAGTTGCAGGTTCGAATTCTGCTTGGAGCCAATTATTTTTTTCTAGTTTTCCTTTACTTTCAAATTCGTAGGTTCCGTTAGCAGCGTCACTGCTTAAAAAATACAAAATTAATTTAGTATACTACAGTGGCAATGAGCCCCACCCTCCCTTCCCCATTTATCAGATTGTGGGTGCTCTTTTGGAAATAAAAAATAGTTTTTCACCCTGATATTGCTCCCCAAACAAAATCCCGATTCCACGCCCGAGCGATACGCCATCGAAAGTGCCTTTTATCCTCTCGTCCCGACCGCGACTAAACCAACATACGCGACGTTACAGTACCTAATGGCCCCCGTATTCTCCATAAACTATGCTCGATACACATCATGACTCGTGCAACACCGGGGATAGGGAAGCGAAATATCGATATTAATTACGATGCAAAACGCTGGGTCGAATGACTGGCATTCCAGTTCAATACGTTCAGTCGGCGCTGGACTTTAGGGATGGGCAGATAAAAGCTTGAAATATCGATGTAACGTATTAATACGGTTAAAATATCATGTGGGTAAGTTTCATCATCATCATCCTTCTAGCGTTATCCCAGTACAGTTGCATCCTGAAGGATGCCTGGGGTCCGCTACCTAATCGCAAGATTTAGCGTAGGCACTGGTTTTTACGGAAGCGACTGCCATCTGACCTTCCAAACCCGAGGGGAAACTAGACCTTATTGGGATTAGGCTTTGTCAAGTGAGTGGGCAACTTGACTGTTAGAAGTTCTCAAACCGCCCGAAGGCCTCTAACTTGGCTTAACGACTGCTGCCATAGACAGCAACCGGGATCAACGGCTTAACGTGCCTTCCAAAGCACGGGAGCGCTCAGTAAGTTTGCCATAAAATATTATAGTGGGTAGTAAGTATGCCTGTATAATTGTGCAATACACGTATTACGAAACTCAACGAACCCAAAGACTGTATCTGAGAGCACCCACTTAATTAGCTATTAAATCAACCCTGGTCTAATCCAGCAGTGCGATGCCTATCTCATCTCCCGCATTACTATTTACTTGAGCCCTGATTTATAACCGCTAGCAATTGCAAGTTGAACTTAATTTGGTTAATTTAAAGCTTTTGAGCTTTAAAGCTTTTTAAAGTAAACAGCTATTTATATCAATAAATATTCTAGTTTATTTATAAAGAAACGTATGACAACAACAAACGGGACGATAGTCATATTTTTACATAGTTTGAACGACACATGTCACGAGCAGCATAGACACTCTAAGATGAGGTTTTATGCCTATATTTCCACATCCTCCCTTGGGCATAAACCCATCTTAGATGAGCAGTACTCGAGCTTCAGCTGCGGGGTGCCCTTGGTGAGCACGTCAGCGACCATCTCGCTAGTCTGCACGTAGTCAATGACAATCTTCTTCAGGCGCACCTTGTCACGAACAAAGTGGTGGCGTATGTCAATGTGCTTGGTCCTGGAATGATAATTCTCGGTACCTGCAAGTTTAATCGCACTTTGGTTATCGCATAAAATTGTCATAGGCACAGTTACCAAGTGTGGCCAAAATTCTTCCTGGAGCTGTTTAAGCCACATAGCTTCCTGTGTGCAACTAGAAAGAGACATATATTCGGCCTCAGTGGTCGAAAGCGCGACTGTCTGTTGTCGACGTGAGTTCCACGTAATTGCTCCACCCTGGTGAATAAATACGTAGCCGGTACAAGACCTACGATCGTGTTCATTGCTACACCAGTCTGCATCACAATAACCATATACAGGCTTGTCATCTCGTTTATAAGTCAAAGTGTAGCTTTCAGTAAATTTTAAATATCTTAAAACTCTTTTCAACGCCATCCAATGCTGCATTTCTGGTCTTGAATTAAATCTGCTGAGAGTATTGACAGCATAGGAAATATCGGGGCGCGTTCCTTGTGATAAATAAAGCAGACATCCAATAATCTCCTGATAGGGATGTTCATCTGAAATTGAATCTGCTTCTTCATTCACAGTAAACTTCATTTTGGGATCAATAGGTGTTTTGACACCCTTACAGTTTGACATTCCATATTTACTCAATATATCTTGAATATATTTCTGCTGGTTAACGCTTAAAATCCCTTGTGCTCTGTCTCTATATAGTTGCAAGCCCAGGCAGTACTTCAAATCACCCAAATCTTTCATTTCAAACTTTGAAAACAAGTTCGTTTTAATTTCATTTTTAGTTTCTTTAGAACTCGTGAATAAGATGAGATCATCCACGTAGACTGCTAAAAATGTTATGTCTTCCTTTTGAATTCTGTAGTAAATACAGGGATCGAGTACAGATTGAGTTAAACCGATTTCTTTCAGCGCACCATCCAGCTTTCGGTTCCACTGTCTGCTGGCTTGCTTTAGACCGTATAGAGATCTTTTCAGTAAGCATACTTGGGTTTCATTTTCCTCAAAACTTGGAGGTTGTCTCATGTATATTTCTTCTTCGATATCACCCTGTAGAAAAGCAGCTACGGCATCCATTTGATCTGTATCTAAGTTGTACTTTACTGCCATAGAAAACAAATACCGCAGAGATGAGTATCTGATTACAGGTGCATACAATTCATTGTAATCGCAACCTTTCTTTTGAGCGCAACCTTTAATGACTAACCGAGCCTTATATTTTGTAATGTCGCCTTTCTCATCTCTTTTCGTTTTAAAAACCCATTTACAAGATATGGCTTTCTTTCCTTGCTGCAAGTCACAAAGTGTCCAAGTATTGTTTTTCTTTAAAGTGTTAAACTCTTCTTCCATAGCTTTTTTCCAGTGACTAGACTCTGGGCTAGACAAAGCTTCTTCTAAAGTTAACGGGTCTTGATCCAAAGCCAAACAAGCAAATTTGACCTCGTCTGCCTCGTTTTCTTTGTCGAGGTTCACTTCTTCGTCTGTTTGTCTAATTTGCCCTCCTCGGGGCCTCAGGTTTATGAAGCGGTTGGGAGACTCAAATGTGCAATCTGTGCTTGGTTCATAGGTTGTATCATGATCCGTCAAGCTCATCATAGTGTCGAAACTTTCCTCGAATGTAGAGTCGTGCTGGTCACTGTCAACGGAGCTACAATTTGGTTCGTCAGTTGGATTCTCTGGGGTCTCTTCATTTAATGGCACAAGTGTCGGTAACGAAACATTAATGTTGGCGTCTGGGTGAGCTCTGTTGTCATGTCCATGACAGTCTTCAAGAAATACCACATTCCTGCTCTTTGTAACCCTCTTGGTGCGTGGGTCCATCAATTTGTATCCTTTGGTATTTTCGCAATATCCGATAAATATCATTTCTGAGGATTTTGGATCCCACTTCAACCTCTTTTCCTTCGGCACGTGCATCATGGCTTTACAGCCGAAAATCCGCAAATGAGAAATGTTTGGTTTTATACCTGTCAGTTTCTCAAGTGGTGTCACGTAGTTAAGGACTCGAGTCGGAGAACGATTAATTATATGAGCAGCTGTTTCTAGTGCTTCAGCCCAAAACTTCTTCGGCAGCTCGGCATCCATCAGCATGCATCTGGCACGTTCAACCAGCGTACGATTCATACGTTCGGCAAGTCCATTCTGTTCTGCCGTGTACGGTGCCGTCGTCTGATGCTTGATGCCTGAACCTGTCAAGAATTTTTTCATCTCGTTATTCGTGTATTCTGAGCCATTATCTGAACGAAGAATTTTGATTTTGCAGTCCAACTGATTTTCCATTTCCTTTTTATACATTTCAAACACTTCCTTTACATTTGTTTTCGTTTTCAAAATATAGACATTTACTTTTCTAGAATAATCATCCACAAATGTAATGAAATATCTTCCTCCACCCATAGACGGGACCTCCATTTGCCCGCATACGTCGGAATGTATAATCTGGAGTGGAGATGTCGCCCTCGTTCCAACATTATTAAAGGGAAATTTAGTTTGCTTACCTTTCAGACACGGAATGCAACCATTGTTTGCATCTGCATTGCTTACCAACTTCACACCTTCAGTACATAAAGGCAATCTGTTGACATCGTTGTAGTTGAGATGTCCCATTCTCCTGTGCCAAATGTCCAAAGTTTGTGTATCTACGGTCGTGGTAAATGCATTCCCTTTATAGGTGTTTAGCTTATACATGTTATTCGTGAGTGTCGCTGTTCCTACTAAATGCCTCTGTGCATTATATATTTCACAGCCAAAGTTATTGAATACAACTTGACAGCCATTTTTAATCAACTGACTAACTGACAGTAGATTAGTGCTCAATTGCGGAACATATAAAACATCTCTCACCTGTATGTGGTTTGTCTTACCGTCTCCACTCAGCAGGTCCAGGTTCACGTTACCCATCTGCTTTACGGCAACTGATGTACTGTTGGCAACCATTATCTGTTGAATCGGAGATGCCCGGACATCGTACATCTCTTCGGAGTTATTAACTAGGTGCTGAGACGACCCCGAGTCCAAAAACCACTCTGTGCTGTCCAGGTGTTGACCAGCGGCTGAAAAAACTGCAGCAAAACCTTTATCATTAGTCTTCTTGCTATGACAGTTCTTACTAAAGTGTCCGTACTTGTTACAGTTGTAGCAACGCGGTCCCGTTGGCTTCTTATTTTTAGGGGAGGTTTTACTATGCTTTGCATAAAGAACGGACACATTTGACTCCTTCACTTCCTGGAGTAATTTCATTTTGATGAAATCAGTGCTTATCTTTACACCAGAGCTCTCCAGCCCCATTATCATCGGTTTGTATTGCTCCGGCAAACCAGCCAACATTAGAGTACCTAACCATTCATCATCGACACAGAACCCTATATTCCTGAGCTTATGTGCGGTGGTTATTATCTTATTGACGTACTCCTCGACATTCAGACAACTATCTAGAGTAGTGTTCACTAAATCTCTGAGTAACCCAACTCTACGCGACAAACCTGAGTCTTCAAACGCTTTTTGTAAATTTAGCCATACCTCTTTAGAAGTCTTTGCGTCGTGGACGTGTACATAATTTACCGGGTCCACCAGCAAAATGATTTTCGACTTAGCTTTGAGGTCCTGCTTCGGATCTACTGAAGAATCTTTCGGAGGCTCGACGCAGTCCCATAAGTCCTCGTGTTGTAAATACGTCTGTACAGCGAACTTCCAGGTGCTGTAATTTTCTCTACCCAACAGTTTTTCTATTTGCACGTTAGACATGGCCATTTTATCGGTGCCAATTCAAAATTACGGTGTCTGAACGGCAAACCTAAAAATCAAAACTTCACTCGCGGAACTAGACCGAGTTTAGTTTACTGATATCGGAATAACGTTTACGGTTGACTTTACGAATTATTTTTCGGGTCAATTGCCCATAACCTAAAGTAAACAGCTATTTATATCAATAAATATTCTAGTTTATTTATAAAGAAACGTATGACAACAACAAACGGGACGATAGTCATATTTTTACATAGTTTGAACGACACATGTCACGAGCAGCATAGACACTCTAAGATGAGGTTTTATGCCTATATTTCCACACTTTTGAGCAGGAGCGCTCGTGGCCCAGCGGCGCCTGCGTACCGCTTGCGGTATCTAAGGTTAAGCAACGTGGGCAGCGGTCAGGACTTGGATGGGTGACCGCTTTGAGTGGTTACTAACTGAGCGCTCCCGTGCTTTGGAAGGCACGTTAAGCCGTTGATCCCGGTTGCTGTCTATGGCAGCAGTCGTTAAGCCAAGTTGGAGGCCTTCGGGCTGCTTGAAAACTTCTAACAGTCAAGTTGCCCACTCACTTGACAAAACCTAATCCCAATAAGGTCTAGTTCCCCTCGGGGTTGGAAGGTCAGATGGCAGTCGCTTACGTAAAAACTAGTGCCTACGCCACTATCTTGGGATTAGGTAGCGGACCCCAGGCATCCTTCAGGATGCAACTGTACTGGGATAACGCTAGGAGGATGATGAGGATGATGATAAAGCTTTTGAGCGTGAATATTAGTCCAGCTTCTCCGTGTTAATGTGTAGTTAGATTTAATTGTTTTCTCTTGAAATGGAATTAATATTAAGATGTCTTAAGTTGTTAGCGAGGCTTTGATTTTATTACCTTTATTTTAACAAAAAACAAAAAAATCGTGCGTTCAAACTTCGGCTGCGCTCCATAGAGCAAAAAAATCGTTCTTAGAAAAAATGCAAAGAGATGACTAAAAACGTGTGCATTATAATGATACGCTGCCAAATATTAAGGGTTTTACTTATCATATTTGTTTAGCTAAAGATATATAGGTAGCAAGAAGATGACGATAATACTGAGAAGGAATAGTCAGCCAAGAAAGTGTTCATTATTTATAAAAAAACAAGTGAGTAAATAGTAAGTCAATCAATGGTAGATCACTTTCATTCCAAATGTACCTGGTTTATTGTTAGATCCCTAACCGTGTCAAAATATGGTAGGTATCTCTTTACACCAAAAGATGGCGCTATCTATACTTTACGTATGGGGCAAACCACAAGCTTATTTTAAAGAGATTTTAACCTAAAAGAGTTAAAAAATAAATAAAAAAAACAGCGGTCATATATCAATACTCTATCCTTGCCATTTCAAAACATTAACATTTATAAAAAAGTTTGTCTGGAAGAGATCGCTTTTTGGCGATTAGATCGCCTGTGTAGATAACATTATCATGTTTAATTTTAATCTTGTTTTCTTTTGTAGTTTTGGTGAACAATAAAGAATATTTGTACTGTATAATAATGTTAAAATCTATCGATATAAAAATACTATCTCCATCGCCCACCCCTATTTTACATAATAAACTATGACGTCCTAACTCGCTATGAATACAAAGTGACATGCATTCTGGCTCCGCGTGCATTGACACACTTTCTGAAGAGAATGTACTTACTGAGGATATCACTCATTTTTAACCAACTTCATGAAAGAGGAAGGTTATATGTTGTACCTACTGTTGTATATACATAATATATATAGGGAAAATCCAAGACTAAAAGCGGTTGGAAAGTTAACTTTTTTTGACCTTTTTACAAATAAACATTCAAATTGGATTACGAATAGTTTCCGTTTAACCTCAAAAAGAAAAAAAGGTCCCGCAGATCACTTCGCTGATTGTCTGTCTGTCTGTCATGAGCCTTTTCCCGAGAAATTAATACCAAATACTAAATCTGCAATTTCTTGGAACTGTAAAAATAAAGGAGAAATCAAAAATGAAAATTAAATATGTATTCTGCCAAGTAGTCCTCAGGGGCTCTCTTACGTATAAAATAGGTAAGTAATTTTTAAATTTGTAACTATATTTCGAAATTGACAAGTGCAATTTACTTTATCTCGCAACTGGGCATAAAGCGGCAATTACCGCACGCTCCTCGCGCGAGAAATCCCACTTCCTGGCCAGGGGGTGACATAAAATTTTGTACTTAACACGGGCGGTAATAAAGAAAGCCTCAGAGCGCATATTTATCGCCCTTGCCTTCGGCTCGGGCGTCAAATACCTGCGATCTGAGACATTCTTTGTTTTACCGCCCTTGTTAAGTAATGTACTATTATCTCGCAACTGGGCATAAAGTGGCAAATACTGCACTCTACGCGTGCAGAAAATCCCACTTCCTGGTCAGGGGAGACAAAAAGTCTTGTACTTACAACTTTCGTTAATAAACAAACCCTCAAATCGCCTATATTATATACGAGAGGTACTATATACATATATAGTTACTAATATTAACTTGATGATCATTGAAAACTGTACGGAACTTCTTCCTAATATACTTCACTAATATTTCAAAATACTCTCACGTTAACAACCTGCGATGCGGTCCGACTCTTAATGGTTCTGTTTAGTGTCAGAAATTTGTGTTCGGGCCTTAAGCCGGCTCTGAATTTGCTCGTTTCAGGATAAGCTTTGAAAGCAGCAGCAGCTTTAAATACCTCACTCTGTGTCCCACTTTTAACACATTCACTGCTAGAAGCTCGCCTAACGGACGCTCTGCTCGTAGATGCGTAGCCGACACGTAGCTCGTTTGTAGAGGAACGGCTTGGCAGCGGAAGTGTTAAAATTTTTAACAACTATTTTTTACGCGCTCTTTTGCAGGTTATTTTGATTCGAAAGATTGGCCAACGGAATTGACAATATTTAATAATTTCCAAAAGTCTTAATTCGAAAACCATTTCGGTAAAAACGTGTGAAGTATACAAAAAACATTTTTTTAGATTTTTTTCTCCGTTAATTTTGGAAAAAATCGCAAATTACTGTAAACCAAAAGTTGACGTCATCTTCCTCGCTGTATTCAGGGACAGAGTACAGACAATCGCTGCTCTGGAGTGGCTCTGGATTCTTGTTGGGAAGATGACGTCATATTTTACTTACGCCCTTTTGGAATGACCTACATTTCAACGTGTTTTTTTTGTATGAAATAATGAGTTAAATTGAAAAAGAAAAAATACGGGTGGCTTAAATTTTTACCTATTTTCTAAATAGTTCATGAAATGTTGTCAATTGTGGCACAAGTATACTAATCCATACTCATACTATAAATCCAAAATTGTGTCTGTCTTAGGGAGGCGTAAAGCGACATCTACCTAGCCTACCTAGATTCAGGCTTACTTAATGGCACTAACGTCTCAAATTATGCGGAGAAATCAGTTACGATGCGCCATTCCCTACTAAAAGGACAAGTAGGAAGGTTGTAGGAGGAAACGGTAGAGGAATTCGGGGGCCGAGCGTGAGTGCTCCCGTAGCTCAGTGGCCGTGAATGCCAGAAGGTCACCGGTTTGAATCCTGTTCGGTACCTACATTTTTCCTTTTATTTAGAAATTTGTAGTTTGCGTTAGCAGTGTTAAGACTGCTTAATACAAAATTCGAGTCTCAATCTCCATACAAAATTTCATCTCAATCGCGTGAAAAGATAAAAGATTATTTATAATGATAGTATGGATAAGTTTCAAACGCGCGTTCTAAAATTTTGCAGCTACCGCTACGTTTAACCGGTGACTTTATAAACATTAAATATTTATGACTTTTCCATTATCCCAAGATCTTTGTTCCAGAAAATTCGGTTCTGACTCCACAGAATCGCGTAATGGACCGCAGTGGGTTGATTAAACAGGGATCCAATCTAACCGATGGTTTGTATAGTTTGATTTAGTCAGTGAACGGGCAGTTTGTAGCTGGGTATCAAGTTAATACGTATTGTGAAATCTATGGGTTTATGCGCGTTGTACAAAATTTGTTTTGTGCAGTAAAGTTACTCGGAAATGAATTTGTAATTATATTTTGTAATATACTCGTAGTTGAACAAAGGTAAATATATTTTTGGCACTAAATTAGGCGAATCATTGTATCCTGAAATCTCAACGCTCAAAGTCGGCAACGCGCACGTGCCTCTTTTGGAGTTGCGGGCGTCTACAGGCTGCGGTGTCCGCTTACCATCAAGTGGATCGTACGCTTGTATAAAAAAAAGCGGGATATACATTACGATTAAATGCGCGACACAATTATGCGTGAAAACAATGAAAATCAAATCGGAATCGTCAAACGTAATGATACTGATATAATTATAATAAATATCTTTATTTCAACTTTAATATAACAGTGTTAAGTCCAAGCCCTGGCTCTCAAACTAAGCGTCCTTGTGGCTTGAGAGCCAATTCTCTAAACGAACGTTATAACGACTCGGTTATAACATAACTTGGTTATCTGCTAATGCACATAGTAAATATTCGCAATATTGTGAACCTCATCATCATCCTCCTAGCGTTATCCCAGTACAGTTGCATCCTGAAGGATGCCTGGGGTCCGCTACCTAATCCTAAGATTTGGCGTAGGCACTAGTTTTTACGAAAGCGACTGCCATCTGACCTTCCAACCCCAAGGGGAAACTAGACCTTATTGGGATTAGGCTTTGTCAAGTGAGTGGGCAACTTGACTGTTAGAAGTTCTCAAGCCGCCCGAAGGCCTCCAACTCGGCTTAACGACTGCTGCCATAGACAGCAACCGGGATCAACGGCTTAACGTGCCTTCCAAAGCACGGGAGCGCTCAGTTAGTAACCACTCAAAGCGGTCACCCATCCAAGTCCTGACCGCTGCCCACGTTGCTTAACCTTAGCAAGCGCAAGCGGTGCGCATATTGTGAACCTAAAAATTAAAAATGAAATTTTGACCGCCTATTAAAGAAACATGGGCATTATGAATTTACAGGAATGCCATTCGGATTTACTACAGCCCTTGGCCCTAAACTTGGTAAAGCGTGCACAAGATGTACAAAACGTTAGCAGTTTAAAACAAAAAGCCGGCGCGCGATCCGTCAGCCTTACCATTTACCATCCTACCGGCCTGGATTAGCAGGCGCCCGTAGTTTCACTCGAGAAAATACATAATAACTAATTACTGCTCCATCAGAAATGTAATTAATTTTAGCCGGAGGTGTAGCACAAAATGAGAACAGAGAGCGGTTAACGTAAAGTTTGTCTGACAGTTTGCTGTTCAGTTCTTTGCCACGCTTACTTTATGACCCAAAGAATTCTCGGAATTGACAACATTTCATATTTTTAACTACTTTATTTTATGAACTAGTTAGAAAATAGGTAAAAATTTAAGCCACCCGTATTTTTTCTTTTTCAATTTAACTCAATATTTCATACACAAAAAGCACGTTGAAAAGTAGGTCATTCCAAAAGGGCGTAAGTAAAATATGACGTCATCTTCCCAACAAGAATCCAGAGCCACTCCAGAGCAGCGATTTAAATTGTGTCTGTACTCTGTACTAAGGTCTCCCTGAATACAGCGAGGAAGATGACGTCAACTTTCGGTTTACAGTAATTTGCGATTTTTTCCAAAATTAAGGGAGAAAAAAATCAAAAAAAATTTTTTTTTTGTGTATTTCACACGTTTTTACCGAAATGGTTTTCGAATTAAGACTTTTGAAAATTATGAAATATTGTCAATTGACATAAAAGAACTATTCTTTGATGATGAAGAGTAGCAGTAGAGTAGATGAGTAGGTACTGTTTACTATCGTCGCAGTAGAATGCCATTTGGGATCTTTCGGCGCCCCACTCCCACTCTTTCTTAAGTGCCTCGCTTTAAGCTCGTACTTTAAGCCATTTCGCAGGCTCACCTACAAACGTATGCAAAAACGCCTTTAGCCGTCGCTCGCATGACGGCAGACCGCTTTTAATGGTTCCTCGAAGTCGTCTTATTTCGGCAAATACATAAAATTGCTCACTAAAATAATATCAAAAAGATATATTTTATTAAAGACGTGAGTGATCCGTTTATTATAATTTAAAACTAAAATAGGTAGGGTAGGGTAAACTACCCTCTGGCGAAGTCGCGGTTGAGTTCTACAGCGTTCCCGTGGCTTCGCCATAAGCAAAGAGAAGAACACCGTGGGGTTTTAGTCCGGGCGGTTCCCGGGAGTCCGTCATACCCGCCCTGGCTTCCCCGGCCGGGCGGGATACGTAAATGCATTTCCCCACGAAAAAATAAATAAAAGGGTAAACTACCCTACCTAATACAATGTTTTACCCGACCATGCTTTACCCGGAATCAAGCGATTTTTCCTTGACCAAAATCGTTACAGCCGTTTTCGAGAACCCATTACGCATCCGTGAGAAGGTTTAGGTATTTCTTTACAAGATGGCCTTTTTGCGGCTAACTCCTCTCAACACTAAGGATTAATACCTATGCTCATAGTGACCAAAAATCATAAGTATAATGCAAACACAAGCGAAGATAAACTGTCACAAAGTTTGTATGGAGAGAGCTTGCCCACCCCTGCGTCTTAACCTCATAGACCGGGAGATGATGACACAAAATTTTGGGTCATTTGTACCAGTATGGCGATCCTTCAGGTGTAAAGTAGGAAAATGATGGTCATAGCCCTTATGTACAAAAGGTTTTTTTTATTGATGTTCTTTCGTCGGTATGGCGGGCTGTAAGCCAGACCGGAGAAGTATGGCATTTCGCTACCGCCTACTTCATTTTTCATCGACTGGCGACTATCGGAAAATACAAGATTTTTTCTGGTAAAAATTGATCGATTTTCGGAGTTTAAACGACACGTTCGATTGACACCCACGCTATTGGGTCGCCGGTAGGTATACTTTGTTCTAGATTAGATTAGACAAAAATTTCTTATAGAATAGTATGAAAACTTTTCGTCATCTAATCTGGAACGAAGTATACCAGCGCTATAAGCATCATTTTCCTTTCATCATTAAGTACTTAGAGCCCTGAAGGATCGCCATACTGGTACAAATGACCCAAAATTTTGTGTCATTATCTCCCGGCTTATCAAGCAAGTTTCGTGGAAATCACAATCGAAGTGCTTCGTAATTCAAATTTATGAAAACACAAATTGCTAAGCAACTAATGTTGTTATCAAAGATACATTAGTGAATTGCACGGCCTCCCATTAATCATTTACAGCCCACTGGTTTAACATCTTCATCCGTAAATGTTGTAATTAACCAACAAATTTAATGTGACTTAGGCCATTTTGGTTTTGCGCCAATCAAGTCCAATTCTAATGAAATGCTTCAAGAGCATCTTAATTACTTACAAACTTAATGTGACGTAAGCTCTTTTAGCTGTGAGCGATCCACGTCCGATTCTAATGGAATGGTCCATTTGCAATCAATGGAAAACTTGGGCTAAACAAACACTAATTAAATGGATACTGCTCTTAAAAGTTTAGTAACTCTAAGCTTTGATTGCTTCTTTTGTCTTTATTTAGATAAGATTTGGTGTATCAAAAAGTAAAACGAAGTAGGTAGATAAATAAGTGATACCATACTAATAATGGAATACTTATTATACCTACTATTTCCCACTTAATATTGCTATTATGAATTAAATGAATTAGGTAGTATGTTTTTCTCTAGAAAAACCAAGGAATTCTTATTGGCGGCAAACGATGGCATCTCCTAAAACGTACCATAAAATTAAGATAAAATTATATATCCACTAAATAATTCAATCCCAGGCCAGGCTTATTCTAAATACTGATTATAATATTGAAATCATAAAAGTAACCAAGGAGATTATTTCAATCGTGTCCCATGATTGCTTTATTTCTGTTTATTCGTAGTACT
Organism: Cenopis cana; assembly: GCA_951800055.1. Classification (NCBI taxonomy): domain Eukaryota; kingdom Metazoa; phylum Arthropoda; class Insecta; order Lepidoptera; family Tortricidae; genus Cenopis; species Cenopis cana. Next base: position 13,151,384 of record OX637493.1, on the reverse strand, counting down.
AGTACATTGTCTAATAGAATATTTTTATACATATCGAGAAAAAATATTTTGTTTCAAACAGTTTACATTTGACATGACTTCAAGATGACTGTATAGTATATAGCCCACAGTGGCGGAGCGTCCATACAACTCGATTCCCACCGGCTTGCCTAATTTTCAGCCACACCAGTTCTTTTAGTACGGCTCATGAAGAATAAGAAAGGCAAACTATTTCCAGCTTCCCTAAGAATATTTTATAGCCCAAGTTTAATTCAGATGGTCCCTCTTCCCTAGACGCCACTCTTTTTGCTCCACGCGCCGTCTGTATAAAGGCTGCTTTACATGGAGCAAAAACAGTGCAAGTTTGATTACAAGGAAGATGAAACCCCGCGATGTAATAAAAATCGCATGCGGTTAAATGGGATTTTAAGCGATAGGACTATAGTAGATGTACTGTACAGTAGGCCCACGAAAATGTTGAGCACTTTAGTACTTTGTCAAATTAAACCATAAAAAGATTAATAAGGCATATTGGAGCGCGTGAAAATGTGGTCTTCTATCGTTTAAATTTAGAACAGATTGTTATGACATACACGCAAAAGAGTGTGGACTTGTCATTGCATATCTGTTGTGCGATTGACAGATTTCTCTTGATTAAAATTTAATTATTTTACCTCTTGACAGAGTAGCACCACTGTGAAAGAATATTTTTTGAAAATTGAATGTCACTCATGACTTTTATCAGGCACTGACAAAAAGGTTGTTAAAAGCAACTTTAAAGTTTTAATACTAAACGGAGCAGGTTTCAAATACTTATGACATTTCAGTCTAAACGAAATGTCTTTGATTTCGATGCGACAAGGTTCTAAGTATGCTCAACATTTTCATGGGCCGACTGTACCTAATATAACTTGTCAAGCTTCAATCCAAAACAAGGATAAAAATCGTGAAAAACAACAGCTCGAAAAACCCTCAAAGTTTGATCACTACACTACCAGTCCACTCAAAACCAAAAAGACGTAAACAAATAAAAATCATAGGCGTATGTGCCTTTTATGACCCAAGCATAGAGCAAAAAAATTCTAGATAACACGAACAATATCGCTCAGTCATCAATCCACCTGTCATTTTATATTGTCAGTGAGGATATTTCACCTCTGTACAACTTAAATCCTATAACTCAATACAGCCGTTGCGAAATGACCTTTACCAGGGACAAAATAAGACTCAAAATAGAATGGGTTGTGAGTGTGAATATGCTTGTTGCAAAAAGAGGGTACGTGGCATGACGGACGCACTATCCATCACGTGTCTGGGATATAGAACTAATTGCGAGAGCTTTGGGAATTTTCTAGTTTTTTCACCGGTTTTCGCTTTTGAGAATTTCATTTAATCGGTTAGTTGTCAAATAAACTCAAATACCTATGAGTTTTTCAAATTAGTATCACTTGATGCCGAAGCCGTGTAGAGATTTCAAATTACGAGTATTTGGTGATGGTTTGTATGTATGTGTTTTATTCTATGTACGTCAGAGGAAAAGTTGGGTTAAAAAGATGGTTTGGTTCTAACGCAAACTACAAATTTCAAATTGATGTTGCTATATGCCAGGCGCCTAGGGCGTTGTACGTAGTATAGGACCGGTTGAGGAATTTGGGGGCCGAGCGTGGTTGCTTTGCTAGCTCACAGGCTAGAGCGATTGGCCGCGTATGCCAGAAAGTCGCAGGTTCAAATCCTGTCGGAACATAATTTTTGAAAATTTTTGCCTTCAATTTGAAATTGGTGGTATGTGAAGTCTCCTTTCCGCACGTGATGGGGACTAATGACGGTTCCCTTCCACCTATGGGATGAGGTCTGTGCCCAGCAGTGGGACAAAATGATGATGATGTTGAACAAACACCAGATACCAGATAGAGAACAAGTAGTGTTACGTATTATAGCTTCGGTCTTCTGTGGGGTGGAGGTACCTCCCCAGTTGCGCAGCATTCCACTACCGATATAAATAATATATGTATTTGTAACTATTTTATTTTACACAATAACAGGACAAGCAATATACATGTCCCATTAGATTAAAGTACCTACAAAGGCGAACTTATCCCTATGAGGCATCTCTTACAGATAACTTTTGAGGCATTGATTGGAAAGTGGGAGAATGAGATAAACAAACTTGCTTATAATATATTCCATGATAAGCAAAATTCTCCATCTAAAGCGCAAGCTGAAAAAAAATCAAAACCCAGCGAGCTTTTAACGCAGCCACAGAAGTCACTCGTGTATATCGTATAACTGATTCCATTTTAAAAAGCTTCCAACCGTCACCTTTTGATTGAGGTTGGGCTTTTAAATGGGAAAAAATATCCCTCCCAGTCCAAACGTCAATCATTATGATGCGGGGATAATGTATGATAAATTATTTTTTAAACGATCATAGCGGCGTGTCGTGTGCTAATATTCTAAATACTAAGGCGACTTCCTGATTTGTCGGTGCGGAGGCGGTACGATATGAGAAAACTGTCAAATGTCAGTGTCAACTGTCAGTCAACTCGGTACTACTTTTTCTGCGCCCCTACATTTAAATGAGTGCTTCCTGACTGGCGCGGGATGCGCGGAAGCGGGACGATGCGAAGGCAGTACTGGTCCGCTTCTGCGCATAATATTACTACTGCGCAAATGTAAATACTGACAGTATTCTGTCAAGTGATAATCTTTGCGACGTCAGTAAGTTTACGTCAAAGAAGAAAATGTCACATATCGATCCCGCCCCGCCAAGTCAGGAAGTCGCCTTAATGTATTCAGCAAATACGGAATTGTATTGAGAAACAAAAGTGTTATGGATAGTGTGTGGTTTGAGTTGTTTTTCATTTTTTTGTATTGATAATAGGATTGCTCTTTGCCAGCATCTAGCCAGGCACGAGTGAATAGGCATCTTCTGGGTGAAATCGCTTCACCGTCGGCCTCAGCTTTGTCCCCCCTAGATGCTGACCAAAAGCAATCCAATTTTTAATACTAAAAAAATGCCATTGCTGGATAAAAGCCAACTTGATTTCCAAGCCCCGATTCGCAGCAATTTCTGGCCCGCCGTATAACTAAAGCATACAACTGCAACGTTTTAAAAAGCTAACACCCCTAACGATTTTAGGGCGCTCTTACTCCTAATATAAGTCGTAAGAGTTCCTTAATGGCCACAATCTTCATTTTCCCTGCACACCCCATTTGTTAGGATAACAACCTTGAATATGGCCGTGTTAGAACAAAAAGAGTTTACTAACACTTAATCAACTAAAGTGTTCTTAAGTTTGCGTCAAACGGCTCGCTCGAAATTATAAGTTAGATTTGTACTAAGGTAAAAGTACCCTTCACCGGACGCTTAAGACCTACATGTACGTTATGTTTTTTTAATAAGGTTTAGAATTTTTGTACGATTATGATCAACAGCATATGGTGAAGATAGATAAATTTGTCATCATTTAAATGTACGTCGAAATTTATTACATAGTTAGACGAATATAAAAATATTTTTTAAAGTTTTTTATATCGATTACACTGATTTGTCCCATTCAACGAACTAAGAAACGGAATTTGCACCCATTACCGGATCGGCATGCCGTTTCACCGAACTAGGGAAGAAATGTACGGAATGATGGCAGTGTGTGAGTTTGTAAACTGATGAGTGACTATTTATTTCAACCTAACTAGTTTTGTGATTTCGAGCAATCTTGACGGTAATTTAATCTAAGAAAAAACTGTCTATAATTAAAAATTTAAATCAAATATTTTTTTTATATAAATAATATACTTATCTATTAAAAATTCTTCGCTAATCGCCAATAATTTATTTTTATATAATTTATTCGTTAACGGTTTACATCTAAGTAGCGCTGGCTTTTTTTTTAAGATATACGAAAAATAACACATTTCAATATAGATCTAGCTGTACGCTGAATATGGTTTATATTCCAATGAACGCCAAATAGCAGCTAGGCCGAGATAATCATATGTTCGGTATCAGAGACCATGGGTACGCTTTACCGAACGGGCGTTCGGTAAAGCGTACACATTGAACCTATCACGCGAACATATTTAATAAAATAGTGTTTTAATCTTAATGATTCTGCCATAACAACATAAGTACATTTTATCTAGAAATAAGAACTATTGCAAAATAATAAATACACAATTATTTTGCTTCTACTGATGTTAAATAAATAATATGGAATTTTTAAAATTACCTGGTCAATGAAGCTTATTTTGACGTCAAAAAGCATAAGTCGTGAAAACTATACATTTCAAATGCAATTTACAAAAAATCTGTCTCGTTTATAGGCGTTCGGTAATTGCTCATTAAATTACTCTATTAATTGGATATGTGTAAAGCGGAGTAGTATATATATAACGTTTAAAATTAACGAGTGAAAAAATAATTTTCAAAACATACGTTTTTCCCTGATTCCGAACGCTGTTCGGTAAAACCTTCAAGCAGTAGATGAGGGTGACCCATCACCGAATTTACATTTTTGTTGAATTCTGTAAATTTGACTGCACTAATTTCACTTATTTAACTCAAACACACACACTTATTAACTCATGATACGATAACACCCTATTTTGAAGCATAAAGTCACTTTTAAACGCTTTTATGACCTTACGAAGTACACTCAGTTTCTTAACCATTTTCGTAAGGAGTCCCATACAACGCCGCGATCGACCTGCTCAATCGATTCTCCCGTTACAACTAACAAACAAAATGGCTTTCTTTGCCTTGTAGTGGAAGGAATAGGTATCTAGCTAACGGAAAAAAATATCACAACGTAATATTAGCTGTAAGAACTCGACTTATGGCTCAAAATATAGAAAATCCGGTGATAGGGCAGATCCGGTAAAGGGTACATCTACTTTGGTGTTGGCTATTTGGTTCGCTGTTACGGTTGATAGTTAGAGCACAGTGAAAATCATTTTAATTTTGTATCTTATACAACATGATTCACTGTGTTGACAGCAGAAGGGACAAATTTGGGTCCCTCGCTCTCAACGCAATGCGTCTTCGGGAGCTCTGGCAACCTTGCTCACCTCCAGGAACACAACACTACATACCTGTAGAGCAGTGTTTTTCAAACTTTTTGGTGTCGCGGCCCTTTTTATACCAGAATTTCTTCGCGACCCCCTGATGAACAGATCCGACGGACGGACGTCCATCTCGTTATTCAATCTGACTACTTACATAGAAATTTCTTATCGTAAAATATATATTTCTGCGAATGATTTGTGTTTTTGACCGACTTCAAAAAACGGGGATTCGGTTGTATGTTCTTCTTTTGTCCGTTACCTCAGAACTCCGGTTCGGTTCCGGTCCGGGGAAAAAAGAACATACATCCGAATTGAGAATCCCTGTTTTTTGAAGTCGGTTTGACGACAAACGACGGATCGTTTATGAACCGACTTGGAAAATTTTTCTTTTTTGAAAGCGTATACTCCCAGGTTAATGTCGTTATAATTATAACCAGAAGGCAGTTCTGGTGATGGAATCCAGGAGGAATTGTGGAAAAAGTTTTCATCAAAAATTCAAAGGAAACGTATGTAGCGAGTTAAGTATTTTCGGTAACAAATCGAGCATTTGCATTCAGAAGGTAGCATTTGGTGAACTGATGAAGAAGACCAAGAATAATGGTCATCCAGAACTAGGTACCAGTTTCATGGGTAGCGCTGAGATATTTTGATCAAGATACTGAAGCGACTGTGACGAAGCCAATTTAAATGGGTCTGTTTAATGTTACCAATCTGATCAGGGGGCCGACTCGAGATCTCTCAAAAAACTATGACGTTTTGACAGATGTCGAGTGAAAAGTCGAGCGTTCGACATTCAAAAATCGGCCCCCTGGTTCTTGAAGCTAGAAGGTTAGGCAACGGGACTCCGTAATAAAATAGTGTACCTTAGCCGGGTTTGAACTTTGAACTTATTCGCATTGATTCATTAAAAAGCATGATATAAATAAACCTAAAAATATATAGCAACCAAATGAAAAAAAAAAACAAAAAAAAGTTAAAAATAATTGCGTAACTTCTAGTAGCCGACGAAACTTATGTACTAAGTACATTGTTCATTAAGAACCGTAGTATCATATTGAATTGCCACTAGTATGGCAACTATTTTTAACTGTAGAGTATTATTTTACGAGAAAGTTCTCTATTCTATGAAGTCACGGAACTCTAAGCTGCATCTCGCGACCCCCCTGGATAAGTGCCGCGACCCCCTTGGGGGTCGCGACCCACACTTTGAAAAACACTGCTGTAGAGTATTATAATGTTATTATGGCTGTTGTCTTCTGCAAGGCGGTGTTACTTCCGCAGTTGGGCTGCTCCAAATTCGAGCAAGATGAGATTTTGCTGTGCCTTACCACTTATGTTTCAATCATAATTATATTTGGAGTAGCCCAACTGGGGAACACCATTCTTTCTTCTTTACTTATGTGGTGTCGTGTTTGGTGGTAAGTAAGGCAGCTCATCCTTGGGAGCTCCGGCGATGAGCTGCATTGAGAATGAGGGACCGGTACAAGTCTCTACTCGTAGTTGAAAACACAATAAAGGGTCGGCAAAGCGCTTGTAGTTCTTCTGTGCCCTTACCATGAGTTTGCAATGTTTGCATTACCGTACTCGCTAGCGACTGCGTAAACGATTTAGTATGGACTAAAGTACAGCGCCTCTGGCGGTTACGCAATAGAACTAAGAATCGGCATACTCGATACAAACTCCAGGTAAGGGGACTGGAGTCTGCTTACGATCAGGCCGAGAGTAAGCTTGATTACCATCTGCCACTGCTTGATTTTTTGGGGAAAGACAGTGCTAAAACTGCCTTGAACTGCTGAAAAGTATGGAATTGCGATTTCTCCACCGACAAGAGCTTGGCTCTGATTTTAAGGATGATTGCCATAAATATATTTCTGGGACAAAAAACGAAAAGTAATTTAAAAATTGTTAAATTCTATCACTTCCGGACTATAAAAGAGCCGCGAAACTCATTAGTGCAAGCTTAGATTGAAACCGAGAATGTAAGATAAGGATTAATCATTACTTTTCATTTGCTTTTCAGACAAAACGATTCCCTGAGACAATAAAACGCTTCACATAAATTAAGACCGATACGCCCGAATGTAAAGGCACATTCACACTCGCTGAAAAAAAAACATTTCATTTGTATATTTGTATTTATTTTCTATACTTACGTATTTTATCTTGTTTCCGTCACTGTTTGATCGTTGTCTTTTTGTTGAGATGTGATGTTTGTCTCGTGTTTTTTTTTGTCTCATTTGTAATGTTTGTCTTTGGTTGGAAATAGTCCTGGCTGGCACTGAACCATTATGCATAGCTATAACAGAAACCCAAAAACCTTATCAATATTATTATCCACACTAGTACCAAGTTCAATCACACATACGCATAGCTATAAGGTATTTATCTGTGGGTTTTGGATCTCGTGTGGTCAATGAAAAGAATATGTGTACGTTAATGATGTTTTTATTACATAGATTTGTCGAAACGGAAATGCCATTTATTCAGATAATGCGTCCAAACAATAAGCTTCTAGACCCAAAATTTATCTCCAAAGGAAAGACCCACGTTTGTGTAAATTCTGTAAAACTTGCAATAGCTGCATTTTCAAGTATTTAATAGAATCAGGCGTTATTTAGTAAAACTACTTGCTACTCGAAACACTAATATCTGGGCGGCCGAGCTTTGCTCGGCGTTTTCCCGGGCATGAGACCTAGCTAGATCGATTGCTCGTCCCCGAAAAACCCGACATACCAAATTTCATCAAAATCGTTATAGAGCCGTTTCCGAGTTCCCCGAAATAAACAATAAATAAATATACAAGAATTGCTCGTTTAAAGATATAAGCAGAATAGCGAAGAATATTGTTCTAAACAAACTCCATTTCCCACAGTGTAAACGTCGCTTAACCGCTAAATATATTCCGTCGATCTATCAGGCTGTTGACAACGCTTCCGAACATAGCAATCCGCTATCGATCGTGCAAATAGCAGCTTACGGTAAAAGTTAGATATAAAACAGGGTAGAAGACGGATACATCACTAAACTTGCGCTTTTTTTTAATGGACAACCTTAAGTTACATAAATCAACCTAGTCCCAAACTAAGCAAAGCTTGTACTATGGGTGCTAAGCGAGGATATACATACACGATGTATTTACGAGCTAAATCCTCCTAGCGTTATCCCAGTACAGTTGCATCCTGAAGGATGCCGGGGGTCCGCTACCTAATCCCAAGATTTGGCGTAGGCCCTAGTTTTCTCGGAAGCGACTGCCATCTGACCTTCCAACCTGAGAGGGAAACCAGATCTTATTGGAATTAGGCTTGTCAAGTGAGTGGGCAACTTGACTGTTAGAAGTTCTCAAGCCGCCCGAAGGCCTCTAACTTGGCTTAACGAATGATATCATTGACATCAGCCGGGATGTAATTTTTAAATTATGAATAAATTATTATGATTATGATTATGATAATGATCAACGGCTAAACGTGCCTTCCAAAGCACGGTAGCGCTCAGTTAATGACCACTCAAAGCGGTCACCCATCCAAGAACTGACCTCGCCCGAAATTGCTACCTGACCCGTAGAGGTACCTACTGTAGCTGGGTATAAAAAAATGAGTTCAAGTCAGCGCGTTGTACAGTCGCCATCAAATATATCTGTACTCTTCAGAGTGCTCAAAAATATCTGAACATGCACTCTAACGCCTTGGCAATAGAGTCGCGTGTTCAGATATTTGTGAGCACCTCACTCGTATCGATTTATCTGATGGCGACTGTACCTACAGCAAAGAATGTCTACAAAATAAAAGAAATATTTGAAAATTTTCACATCACTTTCTTTGCATATCTAATATTTACAACCAATTAAAAAGATAAAAACAAGTTTCCTTATAAAGAACTCAAGGAAATATATTTTGTTTGCAGTCGTGGGACCTAATATATTGGTTTTACTTGTATGTAGTAGGTCCCCCGACTGCAAACAAAATATATTTCCTTGAGTTCTTTATTAGGAAACTTATTCTTATCTTTTTAATGCAGTCGTGTTTTCAATTAATTTTTATAATTATTAACTTATTTCGAACTTTTTTTGCTTGAAACACATACATTATATATTTTTTTGGAATCGTCTCTTCAAATGTTTCATTTTGATACCCCACTTGCTAGTATAGAATTGTTTTTTTACGGAACCCTCAAAATGGAGTCTACAGTCCGCCATATTGTTTTTATTGCAACGTCACATATCCTATGTTACCCGGGATGACGTAAGGATTCCAACGATACCTCACACATCTAAATCGGTTAAGGCATTGAGAAGATCTGGGGGAACAAAAAAAAACACATACATCCATGAAACCTGAAAACATTACACTCCTTTTTTTGGGCAGTCGTGTAAAAAAAATATTATATTCGTTAGTGTCAAAACCTACGAATAAAACGTGCACAGAGTTCGTATGGAGAAAGTCTTGCCCACCCCTGCGCCTTAAGAGGAATGCCTAGCTGCGATTTTCCCATACAAACGCTCTCGACTGTTTCCTCCCTGGTTTTTGAACCTAGAGCAATGATTTTTTCAAATAAGATCAATGTCATCAATATCTATGCCGCTACGTTTTGTTTTTTTGGATATTTTTATTTTAAAGAAAGTTACAGCCCTCCAAAAATCGCAAAAACGGCTTAGTTGAATTGGCTCCATAAAAAGGCGCAGTATACAAATATGACAACAAATATCCAAAAAATCAAAACGTAGCGGCATAGATTAGTTCTTGCTCTTGCAGTTTCCAAAATTTTATAATGATTGGTTGCGTTTTGGATGAGGAAACAGTCGAGAACGAAACCTCGATTTTTCAGTTTTTTGCAAGGGAATTTTAGTCCGAGCTGCAGTTGTCCTTATCGCACGAATTCGTCGCGGAGTCAGTTTTTAAATATACGTACACAGAAGGAATAGGGATGGGCAACAGTCGTCGACATATATTGTCGATACGCTAGTGGTGAAAAATTATCGATAAATCATTATTACCAGAAAAGTTATTAATCACAAGAAAAACCCTGAGTCACAATGGAAGAATATTGAATAGAAAGGTGACATGGGAACCCTTGTCTTTGATATAGGAATAAATGCTATTTAGTTAGTGGTAAAGTTATTAACGAATCATAGGTTTTTATAACCCACTAGCTTTTGCCCGCGACTTCGTCCGCGTAGAACTCGTGGCGATTAAGAGTAAGAAAAATGTCATGTAATAGAAATAAACCAATTTTTTTTTTATATATCTACATATTATATAATAAAAAAAAAACTGACTTCAATGGGGGAGACCGGTGAAAGATGATTATACTTAGATGGTGCACTCTTAAATTCCATACAATGAAATAAAAATCTACATATTACCTATATAATAAAAATAAAAAAACCGACTTCAATCGGGGAGACCGGTGAAAGATTATTATACTTAGATGGTGCACTCTTGGATTCCATACAATGAAATAAAAACCGGCCAAGTGCGAGTCGGACTTGCGCACGAAGGGTTCCGTACCATTATCTATAAAAACGGCAGTAAAAAATATGTTTGTTGTATGGGAGCCCCCTTAAATATTTATTCTATTCTGTTTTCTAGTATTTGTTGTTATAGCGGCAACAGAAATACATCATCTGTGAAAATTTCAACTGTCTAACTATCACGGTTCTCGAGATATAGCCTGGTGACAGACGGAGAGCTGAGCATTAGTAATAGGGTCCCATTTTATCCTTTGGGTACGGAACCCTAAAAATGGCTATAAGTATGTTTATAATGGTAGAAGAGTAAGTATACGCTCAATTCATCATGGAATCCAACACCAGAAATCAAGTTTGACAAAAATGTAAAAAACAAAAATATACGTGGTTGAAGAGTTCCATTCTGATCATCATATACATACAGTTCTACTTCATCAAATGTCAATTTATTTAAATGTACATGCCTGATTTGTTTGTTAAAATACTAAAATGTGTAATGTAACTTATGTATGCCTTTAACATTTGAGGAGTTCCCTCGATTCCTCATGGATCCCATCACCAGAACTCGAGCTTGACAAATGATTGTCTTGAAAATCTAACTTGCTTAACAAACACAGCAAAGAGGACAATTCGCCAAACGTGAACTATGCGTCGTTGAAGAGTTCTGTTCTGAACATCATCAGCAGTCCCACTTCATCAAATGTCACATTCTTGTATGAAAATGCTTGATTTGTTGATAAAAACACTAAAATCACTGTATGTTTGCCTATAAGATTTGAGGAGTTCCCTTGATTCCTCATGGATCCCATCATCAGATCTGCATTTTGATGAACCGAATTGAGAACCTCCTCTTTTGAAATCTTGAAATGGGTTCAAAAGAAACCCATACTATAAAAGAATCACACATTGCGCACGTGAACTTTCAACCCTCGCTTAAACCCTTTAGGGGTTGAATTTTAAAAAAAATGCCATAATCAATGTTTTTCACTATACATAAGAAGCTTGTGACCGAAGTTTCAAACTTCTTACTTGAAAAACAACATTTTTGTCATACAAACTTTCATCCCTTTTTTTAACCCTTTAGGGAATGAATTTTTATACCAACTCTATATCATTTATCTTGTTTTTTAATAAGTAACCTTTGTACAAAGTTTCAAGTCTAAGACTTTCCAAATGAACGATTTCCATACAACGGTTCAACCCCTGTTTCACCCCCTTAGAGGTTGAATTTCGAAAAATCCTTTCTTAGTACACGTCTACGTACCCTAAAGAATATATGTTCCAAATTTCATGGTTATATCTTCAGCGGTTTAGGCTGTGCACTGTCTGTCAATAGTTGTCTAAGTAACGCAAGTTTTATAATATGTATAGATAAATATGGCAGGGCAGCCAAATAAATATACCACAATTTTAGCTAACCAAAAAAAAACAATATTGTTTTTTGTTCTTATTTCTGTTTATTATTTTGTTTAGATGTGTAAAATTAAGAGAGATATACATATTTTTATGCCAAGATAAAACGCTATTATTTTCAATATGATATTGCTAAGTATTTCAAGTTAATAAAGTAAAAAAAGTTTTGGCGTTATTTTATTTCATTTTCCTATTAATATATTGACGTAAATAAACATTTATTATAAAAGCATTACATTAATTTACTTGGTAAGAAAAATAAAAAGCAAAAAGTTCTGTCAATCTCTGGATTTGAACCATGAACCTCTTGATTGCGTGTCAACCATGTTAACGTCTGAGCTAAAGTGGATTCATTTTAGTTGACGAAATTATTGTACAGTTTTCATAAAGTGCTCAAGGGGGGACTTTTTCCTTGGTGCGATCTGTACCTACAGCCTAATTTATCGTATGCTGGGTCAGGAAGTAAATTCGCGGGCTCGCGTCTCGCGCCTGTGTGCGTGCGCTCACACATAGACAGCGCCCGCTCCCGCTCCCAGCAGCGCGACAGAAACATTATGTCAAAAATTCAAGATTTGAAAAGTTGGTCAGCTAGGCATTCCTCTTAAGACATTCAATTCGCTATTTATACTTTCTCGTGTCCAGATAAACTTGAACCAAAGACGTCCAATAATTTAAAGCAACAACAAATTCGGAAGGAGGATTTGGAGGGTCCGTTAGACGACGCGCGGAAACAAAAGCTTCCCAAAATTGATAAAACGGTAGATAACGCCTTTTGCCGTCTTACAAAGCCTGATTGAAATACTTTCTATTTAAACTTAGTTCTCGATTTAAATTGAAATAATTATAGCCGTGACGGTGAAGTTATCGGAATTTATGCCGTCGTTATGAGAGCGTTTTGTTTACGCGGAGTTGAATATGCTGGGCCCATTAAGACTAGGTTTCTAAAGGATTCGAAGAAACGTACTGGTTATTTAAAATGTATTTTATAATTAGTATTTGTTTATTTTGTAATGAACTTTTTACAGACATTTAAAGAGGCTGACAAGACCTAATTTGGTTGAAATTGATGTTATTTAAGCAGTTTTTAAGAAAAACTATTTGTTCTAGCACATCAAAAAAAAAATTGTATGTTATTATCATATTTCAAAGACCGTGTCTGGACTCGATACATAATTAGACGAAATCGGCTCGATAGAAAATAATTGCAAAGATTGGTCTTAAAATCATCATTAAACGGTTCTATGTCTTTATTTTTATTACATATGGGTCTGCAATTAAAAACATGAAGTCAACATATTCATACCTAAACCGCCAACGAGTCATATTTCACAAATAATCCACACTTTTCTTTATTTCAATATTATTATACTATTTATTTGCTATTCTGCGCGCAGAGCTTCCGTAAAGAGCGGGATGGGTAATTGTAAACTCACGCGTATTAGAGCGGGAGTTTTTTTAGTTTTGTCAGCCTCTTAAATACAAAAATAAGTCCTAAAATAAATAAAGAGTATATATTTATTTTAATAAATAATAATACCGAAGTAGGTAAAATCTGGCCGACGAAAATAGGAACGAAATCTGAATGTCAGTAACTTCACGCATCCATAGCCACATAACACATCTCTGGTAGAAGGTTGTACTTTGTTTCGCAGACAGAAGTTTCATAGACGTATTGTTTCGCAGAATTTTCAGTTCCTAGAAAACATTCTTTTACAAAAGGGTCGTAGTTCTAACCTAACCTACTTTTCTGGTAGATCTAACAACACTCTGGGTTCTACAAAATTGCATTTTAACTGTACCTAAAAAGTTACCGGTTTCTGAAAAAAAAGTTGCTGTGAAACGAAAATTCTGCGAAACAATTCATTGTACGAAACATTTTTCTGTAAGAGAAGGGGGCACCCCGGTAGAAAGGTACCCAAACGCTAGGCTAGGATAACATGTGTGTACCCAGTAAGTCTAACTATCCTATACTTTAAAACAAAGAGCATAATCAGCAGTGTTTGCGTAACTACTTGATGTACAAATCAAACTGACTCTCGCAAAACATGTTTACTTCCAGTGATGGTGATTGATTGCCCTACCCTTACGGATCTATAGGAACTGGATGATAATCAAAGAGAATGAAATGTTCGTATTTTACGATTTCTGAATTCAAGCTTAGAGCTTAGAACACGTTTCTATTTAAATTGCAAAAAAGAGTGGTAAGCAAGCACCGTAGCCTAAGGACGCTTGCGACTCCAGATGAGGCACAAGTTGTGCGTTGCCGAACATTTATTGACTTGAGGATTCGTTGTGCTGGCAGCGCATCCTCAGAATCTCTGGAGACCCTAACAGTTAAATCTTGACATGTATTATCCATGTTATCATTGCTTAAACAGAGCTGAATGTCTGTCAAATTAGACCAGCTTGACAAGACTGGCTTCCCACGAGGGGGCTTTACCCTACCAGGAATGTACACCACCTAACTAATGAGCAAGTAGTAATGTAATTTATGGCTGAAGCCTTCTAATAAGGTCGAGATACTAATACCCCAATTGGGATGCTCTAAATATGAACATCTCGTTCCGATATGCCTTAGCTCTCTTAAGCTGCTTGAGAGTTCCATAGATAAAAAGGGATTTTTAGCACTTGTTTCAATATCGCTTCCAGCCGCCAAAATTCCGTGTTTTATCTCGAACGCCGCTCCCCCTTTGATAAATGCCGGCTCGCCTTTTTATGAAATTAGCTACGTATTTATACACGACTTTGGTTTGATCCGCAAACATTTGTCTAGCTTATCTGTTGTATTATGAATATGTAATTTGTTTGGTTTAAAAATGAATTAGTAAGTTAGGGAGTGATAAATTGGGGAAATTATAAATGGCTCACGAGAATTCTAGGGTGGTGTAATATTTCGTCTGTCGTCAAAACGGACCTTTTGGTATTTGCGAGAGCCATGGGGATGGGTATATTTTATATCGAGTTTACAATGTTCCGTCCAATTCATTTTTAACATGGTCCCATTTTATTTATTCATGTGTTGGATGGGCATTTTCACTTTAAAGTACACCCCCTACTTTTTTTTTCGGATCTCGGTGATTTTGGGTATTCTGACTCAGAATCACGAGTACTCTATCCATTTCCGCGAAGAAAAAAAGTGTCCCGCCAAAAAAAGTCAGTTTTGTGACGCTTTTTTCATACAGTTTATATGGCTCGTCACAAAACTGAAACAGAAAATTTGTATGGAAAATCAAGGACATTTTTTTTCTTCATCCGAATCAATAGTACTCGTGATTCTGAGTCAGAATACCCAAAATCACCGAGATCCGAAAAAAAAAGTAGGGGGTGTACTTTAAAGTGAAAATGCCCTTATATTAAAATGATTTGTAAATCATAAACATTCATGTTTTCCCTAAAGCTTTAGCCCCGCGCGATAAATCCAATAATGACACACTTTTTGAGCACAACAAGTGAAAAATATTATACTCATTTAAATACCACGGGGTATTTATGCGATATAATAGTACATTACTTAACAAGGGCGGTAAAACAAAGAATGTCTCAGATCGCAGGTATTTGACGCCCGAGCCGAAGGCAAGGGCGATAAATATGCGATCTGAGGCTTTCTTTATTACCGCCCGTGTTAAGTACAAAATTTTATGTCACCCCCCGGCCAGGATGTGGGATTTCCCGCGCGCGGAGCGTGCGATAATTGCCGCTTTATGGCCGGGTGTGACATAAAATCAATCACAGTTCGGGAGCTGTGCTTTCGATCCCTGAAAAAAAACTTACAGCCATCAAGTTCCAAACAATGTTACGATCTTTTTCTTTTGAATCGTGATATAACCGTCAGGTAAAGCGAATAATATCGTTGCTGAAAATGCTTCAATATTTTATTGAATATTGATATTAATTATTTATTAAATCTGAATATAAATTTTCTACAAGATGAATTAATTTATTGCCATAGCAATTACTGTTAGTTGGCGTAAATTGAGTTAAAACGACTCGTAGTTTTGAATGATACAATTCAATGATGAAGGTTTGAAATTAAACTCGGTTTTATTAAATCAGAATGGTTAACATTATCAAAATTGTAAGTGTGCATATTGTGTGTGTGTGTGTTGTACTGTATCCTATAATTGAGGTGTGCAATAATAGTAGTTTATGCAACTGGTACATAATGAGGGGCATTAAAACACGAGTGTGTTTTATGAAACGAGCCGAAGGCGAGTTTCATAATAAGGTCACACGAGTGTTTTAATGCCTAATTATGTACAGTTGCATACATTACTTTATCTACATCCATATATTAAATCCTCTTTCATGTGTTTCGTGTGGGCACTTCTCGCCGGCGTGCGCCATGTTTGCGTCGACAGGCCGGCCCGCGCCTCCGCCGCCAGCCCGCAGCTGTGTCTTAATTTTGTACGTGATCTCGTTAAAGTGTTATATTTCGTGATCTAATAGGGGACGCACGCAGCAGCCGCACAGTATATCATAAAGCGGGGTCTTATCTACGGTATTTGAACTTATAAAAGAGGATTTACTATATGGGTGTAGATAAAGAGTATTTGTATTGTATTGTATTGTGTGCGTTGCATAATAGTACTTTGTGTATTAAGGGCAGTAAGTAGTAGTAGTAGTAAAACTCTTTATTGTACATAAAACAATTATGAAAAATACAAAAGGAAATAGTATGTACAAAGGCGAACTTATCCCTTTAAGGGATCTCTTCCAGTTAACCTTTGAGTAAATGAGAGAAGAAGTTAACAGAGGTAGGTAGACAAATTCAGCAACCTGTACAACAAGGTACAAAAAATACAAAATATATAAATAACATACATACACACACATATATTAAGAAAGAGACTTTTAACGAAAGTCTTAGAAAAGTATCGAAAATGGAATGAAATGAAATGATGAGTGTGCAAACACAGAAAAGATAATAATTTTACCTAATCGTTTTTTGCGCTATCCAACACAGGCTTTTCTTGCTTACCGGGTTGCTCCATCGCCTTAGATTATAAGCAAGTGTCATCATCATCATCCTTAGAGCCGAGCTCTTGTCGGTGCAGCTTGATGCAGTTCTCTCCATCTTTCAAGCAATTGTATCGTACAATTTTTTATTTATTTACCTAATACTCCCCTGGTCAATAGCCAATAGTCAAGCGGCATTAAGAGGAATGCCTAGCTGCGATTTTCCCATACAAACGCTCTCGACTGTTTCCTCCCTGGTTTTTGAACCTAGAGCAATGATTTTTTCAAATAAGATCAATGTCATCAATATCTATGCCGCTACGTTTTGTTTTTTTGGATATTTTTATTTTAAAGAAAGTTACAGCCCTCCAAAAATCGCAAAAACGGCTTAGTTGAATTGGCTCCATAAAAAGGCGCAGTATACAAATATGACAACAAATATCCAAAAAATCAAAACGTAGCGGCATAGATTAGTTCTTGCTCTTGCAGTTTCCAAAATTTTATAATGATTGGTTGCGTTTTGGATGAGGAAACAGTCGAGAACGAAACCTCGATTTTTCAGTTTTTTGCAAGGGAATTTTAGTCCGAGCTGCAGTTGTCCTTATCGCACGAATTCGTCGCGGAGTCAGTTTTTAAATATACGTACACAGAAGGAATAGGGATGGGCAACAGTCGTCGACATATATTGTCGATACGCTAGTGGTGAAAAATTATCGATAAATCATTATTACCAGAAAAGTTATTAATCACAAGAAAAACCCTGAGTCACAATGGAAGAATATTGAATAGAAAGGTGACATGGGAACCCTTGTCTTTGATATAGGAATAAATGCTATTTAGTTAGTGGTAAAGTTATTAACGAATCATAGGTTTTTATAACCCACTAGCTTTTGCCCGCGACTTCGTCCGCGTAGAACTCGTGGCGATTAAGAGTAAGAAAAATGTCATGTAATAGAAATAAACCAATTTTTTTTTTATATATCTACATATTATATAATAAAAAAAAAACTGACTTCAATGGGGGAGACCGGTGAAAGATGATTATACTTAGATGGTGCACTCTTAAATTCCATACAATGAAATAAAAATCTACATATTACCTATATAATAAAAATAAAAAAACCGACTTCAATCGGGGAGACCGGTGAAAGATTATTATACTTAGATGGTGCACTCTTGGATTCCATACAATGAAATAAAAACCGGCCAAGTGCGAGTCGGACTTGCGCACGAAGGGTTCCGTACCATTATCTATAAAAACGGCAGTAAAAAATATGTTTGTTGTATGGGAGCCCCCTTAAATATTTATTCTATTCTGTTTTCTAGTATTTGTTGTTATAGCGGCAACAGAAATACATCATCTGTGAAAATTTCAACTGTCTAACTATCACGGTTCTCGAGATATAGCCTGGTGACAGACGGAGAGCTGAGCATTAGTAATAGGGTCCCATTTTATCCTTTGGGTACGGAACCCTAAAAATGGCTATAAGTATGTTTATAATGGTAGAAGAGTAAGTATACGCTCAATTCATCATGGAATCCAACACCAGAAATCAAGTTTGACAAAAATGTAAAAAACAAAAATATACGTGGTTGAAGAGTTCCATTCTGATCATCATATACATACAGTTCTACTTCATCAAATGTCAATTTATTTAAATGTACATGCCTGATTTGTTTGTTAAAATACTAAAATGTGTAATGTAACTTATGTATGCCTTTAACATTTGAGGAGTTCCCTCGATTCCTCATGGATCCCATCACCAGAACTCGAGCTTGACAAATGATTGTCTTGAAAATCTAACTTGCTTAACAAACACAGCAAAGAGGACAATTCGCCAAACGTGAACTATGCGTCGTTGAAGAGTTCTGTTCTGAACATCATCAGCAGTCCCACTTCATCAAATGTCACATTCTTGTATGAAAATGCTTGATTTGTTGATAAAAACACTAAAATCACTGTATGTTTGCCTATAAGATTTGAGGAGTTCCCTTGATTCCTCATGGATCCCATCATCAGATCTGCATTTTGATGAACCGAATTGAGAACCTCCTCTTTTGAAATCTTGAAATGGGTTCAAAAGAAACCCATACTATAAAAGAATCACACATTGCGCACGTGAACTTTCAACCCTCGCTTAAACCCTTTAGGGGTTGAATTTTAAAAAAAATGCCATAATCAATGTTTTTCACTATACATAAGAAGCTTGTGACCGAAGTTTCAAACTTCTTACTTGAAAAACAACATTTTTGTCATACAAACTTTCATCCCTTTTTTTAACCCTTTAGGGAATGAATTTTTATACCAACTCTATATCATTTATCTTGTTTTTTAATAAGTAACCTTTGTACAAAGTTTCAAGTCTAAGACTTTCCAAATGAACGATTTCCATACAACGGTTCAACCCCTGTTTCACCCCCTTAGAGGTTGAATTTCGAAAAATCCTTTCTTAGTACACGTCTACGTACCCTAAAGAATATATGTTCCAAATTTCATGGTTATATCTTCAGCGGTTTAGGCTGTGCACTGTCTGTCAATAGTTGTCTAAGTAACGCAAGTTTTATAATATGTATAGATAAATATGGCAGGGCAGCCAAATAAATATACCACAATTTTAGCTAACCAAAAAAAAACAATATTGTTTTTTGTTCTTATTTCTGTTTATTATTTTGTTTAGATGTGTAAAATTAAGAGAGATATACATATTTTTATGCCAAGATAAAACGCTATTATTTTCAATATGATATTGCTAAGTATTTCAAGTTAATAAAGTAAAAAAAGTTTTGGCGTTATTTTATTTCATTTTCCTATTAATATATTGACGTAAATAAACATTTATTATAAAAGCATTACATTAATTTACTTGGTAAGAAAAATAAAAAGCAAAAAGTTCTGTCAATCTCTGGATTTGAACCATGAACCTCTTGATTGCGTGTCAACCATGTTAACGTCTGAGCTAAAGTGGATTCATTTTAGTTGACGAAATTATTGTACAGTTTTCATAAAGTGCTCAAGGGGGGACTTTTTCCTTGGTGCGATCTGTACCTACAGCCTAATTTATCGTATGCTGGGTCAGGAAGTAAATTCGCGGGCTCGCGTCTCGCGCCTGTGTGCGTGCGCTCACACATAGACAGCGCCCGCTCCCGCTCCCAGCAGCGCGACAGAAACATTATGTCAAAAATTCAAGATTTGAAAAGTTGGTCAGCTAGGCATTCCTCTTAATTTAGGTCATTGTCCTTCATCATGCCTGCGTACAAAGTGTGATAACAATCTATGAATCTTATGATTACGATCGATAAACGTTAAATATGGCCCCGGCAGCTGTCATTCAATTGAAACTCGCCAACTTTCCATACAATCAAATTTTAATCAACACCGCTTGCGATAACAGATGGTTTGATGTTATGTTAGGGTTTCCATAAATATAGGGACTTAGGCCGGGACAATGAAAGAAAAAGTACTGTAGATAGAGATCAAAAAGGAAAAACCATGCTTTTCAAACCGGGACAATTTGTATAGTAATAAACGAGTCACTCACGTCTTTAACGTCGAATGGACAATTTGCTTGCCATCAAACACACCAAAACCACCACGGGGATACCCTGTGGGGATACCAAACACCAAGCTTCAAACCGGGGACATGTCTCGGCGTACCGGGACGTATGGCAACTCTATGTGTCACAGTTCTTGAAGTTTATTCCATAACCGAATTGAATTCAAGATGACTAGCGGAATAAATCTCCTGTTTCCAAGAATTATCAATGTTTCACTTAGAATTTCCAATCAATTCAACTTCTTAGCATTTATTTTTATTCCCGTCATGTTCTAAGGCAGACCTTCCAATAATTTAAATTCTTCGCACAAGTGTGGCTATCATAGCCCCTCGAGGACTCCTTTTGCCCTTAAACTGATCATTTTACGTAATATTCCATACCTTTCCCGATAAGGGTGGGCAAAAATTGTTAAGGGCGAGTCTGCCTTTTCATAAAATGTTACGGGAGCAGTCTTTAAACCAAATGGTATGCCTGAAAAATCATGATTACAATTTTATTAGGAGCTTATAGGTTGCCAGCATTTAACAATCTGTAACCGTAAGCGGTGCTTATTTAAATCGAATTATATCGAAAGTTTGTCAATTTTCTATGATATCATATTTTTCAGGTTTCATGTATGTATGTATGTGAATTTTTTTTGTTCCCCCAGAACTTCTCAACCCCTTTACCAATTTAGATGTGTGAGGTATCGTTGGAATCCTTACGTCATCCCGGGTAACATAGGATGACGTTGCAATAAAAACAATATAGCGGACTGTAGACTCCATTTTGAGTGTTCCGTAAAAAAAATTTTTTTCTATCCTAGCTAGTGGGGAATCACCAAGAATTTGAAGAGACAATTTCAAAAATAATATATAATGTATGTGTTTCAAGCATAAAAAGTTCGAAATAAAAAAAAAAATATAAAAATTAAAAACACGACTGCATTAAAACGACAAAAAACAAGCTTTACAATAAAGAACTCCAGGAATTATATATTTTATTCGCAGTCTGGGGACCTAATATTCTGGTTTTACTTGTAACAAAATATCCCCCGACTGCAAACAAAATATATTTCCTAGAGTTCTTTATTGTAAAGCTTGTTTTTTGTCTTTTTTTTATTTTATTAAAAATGGGATTGCTCTTGGCCGACATCTAGCCAGGGGACAAAGATAAGGCCGACGGTGAAGCGAGCTCACTCGTGCCGTAAAAAGGTCTAGGTTATATATGAACTCAGAAATACAGACGCCGACAGTTCTATGTATAATGGATCTTTATAAAACCGATTCTAAAACAACCAGCTACATACTAAGGTTAACAAGTCT
The DNA here is from genome assembly GCA_951800055.1 of Cenopis cana. NCBI lineage: Eukaryota > Metazoa > Arthropoda > Insecta > Lepidoptera > Tortricidae > Cenopis > Cenopis cana. Next base: position 13,129,649 of record OX637493.1, on the reverse strand, counting down.
TTGTTTTCCGCAGAACCCAAAAAATTAACATGCAACTCACGTAAAAAGGGCATAAGGTAGAACGTTAGTCGATTTCCCCGTCGACGCCTGAGTATTTGCATAAACCAATATCCGGGGCGGTACTACGCGTGAAGTGAAAACCAGGTGAGAATGAGGGTAAGTTGTGAGTGAAAACTGGGCGAGGACAGAGAGATGGAAATTTTGTCAAATGTTTGCATTTTATTATGAATACATTTCTAGCTATGATTTCAGCTATCCTAAGGTTGTCTGGAATAAAGCGCTCTTTAGCGATAAGATATTAATACATAAATACATAGAAACTATCCAAGCCTCAGAAACAAAATAATATTCGTGCTCATCACACAAATATTTGATGAGCATATTTGTTTCTGAGTCTTGGATGTTTTCTATATATTAGAGTTAAAAAAACACATAATTTATTGAAGTGAAAACTTCTTTAGCGGCGCTGAGTACTTTTGTACTGGGGAAAAATTGTTATACTCGCGACAGATTCGATTCTAAGACCTGCTAGTTGACCCCTCCTAGTATCGTGATTGCGATGTTAGGAGGGGTCAACTCAGCTAAACTCAGGCTGGTCTTAGATCGATGTGCGCCACACATTGGAGGTGTGCATGGCGTGGGGGCCACAGCGGTATGATTTGGCCGCTATAGTAGGTGGTGATCTCTCGCTGCCGACCATTGTGTCCAAAATGCTCGATACCGATACAGATACGGATACGGTTATGAATATCTTTGTTATTTACTTTCTTTATTGAGTTTTCACTTCTTCGCGCAGTTCCGGAGTGCAACTCGTTGTTTTATTTTTATTTCAAGAACCAATAGTAGCGTACAGGATACCCTGTTAGAACCGTTGCCACTAAACTGTATTCGGGCACTCTCAGACTATTTTCCCTGCGTATATTGGAGATTGGGCTTTTTCAATCAAATCTACTTTCATAGATAGGTAAGGTAAGTAAGTAGTGGGAGTTTTAAATAGCACTGGGTTCACAAAGTTTTTGCAGATAAGAGAGAGTATGCAAGCGGCAGGTATGGCAAGCCGGTATCTGTTAGTAGTGTGGGTCACATAATCTACGGCATCAGCGTCACTTGTGTCACGATTCGGAGTAGCAGGCCTTGTTTTCTTAGAACATGGTTCATAACATTTGGAGCTGCTGTACTGGACAAGGACGTCCACCTTATAGAAGACCGAAGCTATTATAACACCATATATATAGTCCCTATTCGTCTCGCCACATACCGGATAGAGTCAGTTCGACCCAGGTCGGGCCTGGCTGAGTTTCTTGCTGGGCTCTACTGAGCTAGGCTAGGTTTAGTGAACCGCTCACTGGAGCGCAAACTCTTGGAGTGTTTAATTAAACCGCCCGCGTGATGGATTTTACCCAGGCCGATCTCCAACCGCGCACTCCTATCACTGTATTGGGCCCGGCCTATAAAGCCACATTCAGGTTCAAAAAATATATAATTATAACACAATTACGGTACAGTGGGCCAACGAAAATGTTGAGCACTTTAGTACTTTGTCAAATTAAAGAGGTTTCAAATTTTATGACGTTTCAGTCTAAATATTTCATAGATTTCGATGTGAAAAGGTTCTAAGTATGCTCAACATTTTCATGGGCTGACTGTACGTTCCTGATATTAATTATTACGGTTGCCAGAGCTCCCTAGGATGCACTGTTACTTACATTTTAAACTTTAAATTAATTTAAAACCCAACTTAATTATTAACATTGAAGCTGGCATTTTCTGGACGTATTCCAGGAATGGTTAACCAAGTTAACTTTAACCGGAGCATGAACAGTTTATCTAGCTTGCCTGTTCATTCACAATGATACCTACTCGGATCAGGAAAACTAGAACAGACAATGAGGACCGCTGTAAATAGTTGGGAATCCATAGCTGGGTCATTATCAGATTTGGGTATTTTCGGTGATTATATACATATCAAAGTCAAAGGGTACAAAGCTTAATTTTGGATTCCGCATAAACTGTACCTCAGTTACTATAATTTCATGTAATATAAACATAATATACTAACACAGAAGCCGTTAACTTGACCACTGGGTGGACAACCTTTGTTTTTTCAACTGACAATGGCCCGCTGGATGCGGGTGGCGCAAGACCGGTCATTGTGGCACTCTTTGGGGGAGGCCTATGTCCAGCAGTGGACGTCTTTCGGCTGATATGATGATGATGATGATGAATGGCCCAGCAAATCCAATCAGGTATTGTTTCACACGGAGAAAACCTACGAAGCAACCGTGAAAATGTAGCATTACGAATCATGGCGTCAAGATACCCGGGGTGACTGCCAAGGTGTGATAAAATAAGTTGTTAGTAGCATAACAACCTACTTACCTTTATGCTTTGTTGCACCACAACCATGCTAAAAGGCATAAACCGTCAAGAGGATACCAATGATACAGCCCCTTCAGTCAGTTCACGTGTCGGAAACAAGAAACAAGTTTATAGGAGCATAACATAACACCCACGGACCGGAAGGCGCAGCGTGGGTAGATCCCCCACAAGGTGGACTGATGACCTGGTAAAGGTCGCGGGAGTCCGCTGGATGCGGGTGGCGCAAGACCGGTCATTGTGGCACTCTTTGGGGGAGGCCTATATCCAGCAGTGGACGTCTTTCGGCTGATATGATGATGATAATGATGATGAACATAACACCCTACTTATCTTACCTACATGCGTTTTCGCTCACAAGCGTGCTAAAAAGCATAACCTTGATAAGGATACCGATGAATAAAAAAATAAAATGAATAAAATGAACTTTATTCTGTAAGTAGGCCGCAATGGCACTTTTACAAGTCAAACCCTACTAGCGTTTCACAGAGGCCACTGCCGAGAAGAAACGCCGAAAGAAACTCGACAGTCAGCCATTTTTACACAAAAATATGTTTATTACAATAATAATACTTCAATGATGATACGGACTCTTAGTTTAAATGTCACAAATATAGACCCAATGTCAATCCCGATTTTTCTTAAAAACACGATTGCTCTTGGCCAGCATATCTAGCCAGGTGGCAGATATGAGGCCAATGAGGACTGGATTATATAGTCAAGTCACCAGGCCCCTATTTCACTAACTCGACAATTGTCATCTGTTTCGTTGGATAGCATCGATATTTGCCGGCCCGGCAATGTAAACCGAATTGTCATTATCAGGTGACAATTGTCAAGTTGGTGAAAGAGCGGCCAGAGCTTTTTAAATCAGCTGTCAAGATGAATAATGCTTAATGATGAGCATAACAGATCAAGTTATTCTATTGGCTTTGTAGGTATCGAGTTGAGTCGAGATACTTTGCGAATCACGCAACAGGATTAACTAGTAACAGTTAAGGAAAATGGGTTCCACCGGGTCGAGGTTAGTTTAACTGTTTGAATCGTTTTAGCTTTGGTTCAGTAATAGCTACAAAGGCAAGTCGGTTTTAGACAGGAGTAGTACACTTTTAGGCGACTTCCTGATTTGTCGGTGCGGAGGCAGTACGATATGAGAAAAGTGTCAAATGTAAGTGTCAGCTGTCAGTCGACGCGATACCATTTTTTACTACGCCCCTACATTTAAATGAGTGCTTCCTGACTGGCGCGGGATGCGCGGTAGCGGGACGGTGCGAAGGCGGTACTGCTACGCTTCTGCGCATGATATTACTACTGCGCAAACGTAATACTGACAGTATTATGTCAAGTGAGAATCTTTGCGACGTCAGTAAGTTTACGTCAAAGAAGAAAATGTCACATATCGATTCCGCCCCGCCAAGTCAGGAAGTCGCCTTAGCTGGTCAGAGCTAACGTCAAATTAACAAACTGTATGTTTTCGCGAAAAGATTTTAGGAGAGTTGAACTGCGAAAAGTCTTATAATATTGAAGTTACAGACAAATTTCAGGATAATTATTGATTGAAAATTGTGTAGAGAATAATATAGAGATGCATAGAGTCGCCAGCATCAAATAAATAAAAATAAGAAGAAGATAAAGAGAATTATCACATTTTTCTACCAGTATATAAATAACTGTTTCGTTTTACCAAACCAGCCCAAATCCAAACGTCATCCTACTCCTATAAATCACACCAGAATAGCGTATTATAACATAATATACGAACTTTTCCGCCAATCTAGCCCTTTTTTCCTTTACAAGCGATATTGACCCTAAAAGCAATAAATTGAATAGCTATAATAGCGTCACACCTGTGGGTAATGGATAGAGCGTTGGAAGCAATTTAAGATAGGAAATAAGTTTATTTTGATAAACTAAAGGGTTAAGAAACTTGGACGGCCCTAAAGTAAAGGGGATTTGGTGTTTTGATTAATTTTAGTATTTATTAAACTTTAACTAAGAAACTTTACTTAAACTAAGACATAAGAAGATCCTTATTTAAAGATCGAAGATCCAAACTGTTATAATTATGCTGTCGTAAAAAGATCCTTCGGATACGTCGGGGAAGTAGGAAATTCCTCTGAAACCGTACCATATGCGACATTTAGGCGACTTCCTGACTTGGCGGGGCGGGATCGATATGTGACATTTTCTTCTTTGACGTAAACTTACTGACGTCGCAAAGATTCTCACTTGACATAATACTGTCAGTATTACGTTTGCGCAGTAGTAATATCATGCGCAGAAGCGGATCAGTACCGCCTTCGCATCGTCCCGCTACCGCGCATCCCGCGCCAGTCAGGAAGCACTCATTTAAATGTAGGGGCGTAGTAAAAAATAGTACCGCGTCGACTGACAACTGTCACTGACATTTGACACTTTTCTCATATCGTACTGCCTCCGCACCGACAAATCAGGAATTCGCCTTAGGTTAATTTTAGTTCCTTGACGAAAATCCCAACAAATATATTAAAGATTTATGTTATGATATAATACCTAACATATAGGTAATATGATAACTTGATAAGATAACCGCAATAGTCGTGTACAGTCGACCAAAAAAGTGGTTTGCCACTTTTCGACTCTATTATGTGCACGTTAAAGTCCAAAAGTGGTAGAGGACTTTCTTTGCTGACTGTACCAGAATATTAAAGAAGAGAAAATACGTATCATTACACCAAAAAGACCTTAGTTTGTAAGTCAGAATATAGTACTACTTTAATATACAATAAACCTTTACTCATTTCTCCACATGAAATACTCTGACCACTCATTATTAGGGTTCTTTTGATGTTTGTCTGTCTGATCGTATACACTGATAACTTAAAGGGTGGCAAAGGGTATTAATTTGTTTGATACGGTTTCTTAAGTAATGAGATTAGGGGCTTATGGGGGTTTGGGAAATGCAGCCGTGTGTGAAAGGGATTCGTTTTGTTTCAGGTTTATAATAGACCAGTCAATGGAGATGTTAAATCCAACTAACTATATCCCTTTGCTATTCTGCTGAAAGAACATGTAGGTCTATCAGTGATAATGAGATGCATTCATCTCATAAAGCGAAGCAGATGAATATTGTCGGATTTATCATGGAATTCCACAAATTAACGCCTGATTCAATCAATTAACGGAGATGTTGATTAATTCAGTGGTAATATAACTGTTATGATGTACATTTAACTGACCTAATTTTGTATTAAGAGCATAGCAAAAATTTCAAATTAAAGGAAAATGTAAATAAATTAGGCTTCAAGCAGGATTCGAACCTGCGACCTTCTGGAATACACGGCCAAATTGAAATTGAAATTTGTAGTTTGCGTTAGCAGCGTTACTGCTTAATACAAAATTAATTTAGTTAAGGGGTTGCGCCTCGTTACTGACGATTTCTCAACATAATTTGAGACGTTATTGCCGTTAAGGAAGCCTGAGTCTTCTAGGTAGATGTCGCTGGAACAGTTCCCTCTTATAACGCCTTTAGGGAGGAGTAAAGGCGTTATAAGAGGGAACTGTTGAGGAATTTGGTGCAGAGTGTGGTTGCTTCGGTAGCTCAGTGGCTAGACTAATTGGCTGTATATGTCAGAAGTTCGCAGCGTATGCCATAAATAAATAAAAAATAAGAAAACTCAAAAGTAGTCTATTGATGTCACTCATGTTTTCGTACCTATCTATTTGTGTGAATAAGAATAAGCGCCTTATTACTGCTTGTTTAGTATTGTAACATAGTAATTTCTAGCTTCGGTAGACGGCATCTTAAATTTCACCTAAGATTAAGCTTCTGCAGAGACGAACAATAAACTCAACCGGATTATAAATCTGTACACAGAAAGTCCTCACTGATTGGAGTGCAATGAATGTAGGGATGTTTACAATCCAGCGGTCATCTCGCGTGATGAGCTTTTGTTTTACTAATTTACATTATTTACATCTGCTGATCAATGATTATCACGCTTGCGGTTCGGGTAACATCAACCGGATTTAAATACATAGGTACTCGTGTGTCTAAAGCTCATTGTAATACTTCAGTATACCTAAAGCCTTAAGGCCACCTACAGTCTAATTCATCCTTATCTGTCCTATCATGTAGAAAAATTCTTCTTGAAGACGTTATCCCTTTTCTCTAGGATTGGATTACACTATATTCATAACTGTTTAAAATGGGATTTAACACAAAGGATTACAAAATAGTCTTTAGGTCAGGTTCCTTGCTCACATACCTTAATTGCGAAGTCCAGGGTTCATTTCTCCGGCACACACACACTGATTCACTGGCGTGCTGGTATTTAGGTGAGGAGTGACATACGTCCTGTTAGGATGCGAGCAATAGGTCAACTGTCGGTCATATGTCATTAAAGAAGCGAGGAGAGGGGTTACATTAAAATTGTTTATTGAACAATAACTTAATACGTTGTTGTACTCGTATACGAGTAGGTACTTAAAGAAGCTCACAAAGTATTGTATTTAATGAGCTGCTGAGGATTTCCCGTGCTACTACTGTATGGTATTCTTACAGAAAGGAGTGTATAAAAAATTTAAAAGGTCGGCAATACGCACCTTTAGATTTGCTAGCGTCCATAGCTTCGGTTACTGTTTAACACCAGGCAGGCCGTATACTTCTTTGCCACCGACGTCGTTTTGAAACAAAACTATTCGAAAACGAATTGTTATCATCTCTTGCTTCAGACACATCCTTTTGCCTTTGAGAAATCTCGACATTTTGACATGAATTGAGATTCTAAATCCGTAGCTCTCAAAACTTCCCATCTCTCCTAGCTAATGACTGATACGAGTTTTTCCCTATTTACGTGGAAACGGTGGCTTATTCTATCAGCTACTTTTCCAGGACTGTGCCAGTCTGCATTCTCGTTTTTTTTGACATGTCCCGGAAAGTCAGCTCCTAATTCCGGCACTTGTGCGTTACGGGACGAATGCCAGCACCCTATTTAGTTTATGCTGGCAACGATCCAGCTCTGATCTGCAATGCGTGCGTATCTTATTTGAACTTATCTTATAAGTCCCCATATACTTACTTAAATCTTGTGAGCAGACTACAAGGAGAGGAGCACGCCGATATTTGCGTGCTTCCTAGACTTGTCTAAGGCGTTTGACTTGGTGGTATACGATTTACTGTGGGATAAACTAAATAAAACTACAGTACAGTACCTACTGAATGCGTGGCCCTGTTAAAATACTGGTACGCCAACCAAGTTAATCAGGTGAGATGGGCCGGTGAATGGTCTGACCAGTATAAACTTGAATGTGGAGTGAGACAGGGTGGTCTGTCCTCTCCTGTCCTCTTTAATTTGTATATAAATGAGTTGATTGAGGAGCTGAGCAGCATGCATGTCGGATGCCACATTGACAATGTCTGCGTAAATAACATTAGCTATGCTGATGACATGGTGCTGCTCGGACCCTCAATCAACTCCATAAGGCAACTGACTAGGAGTTGTGAAAGCTACGCCAAACGACATGGCCTAAGGTACAATACAAATAAAAGTGAGATGGTGATTTTTAAAGCACATAAGTATAATCCACAAAGTGTACCTTCGGTCATGTTGAATGGTGAAGCTCTAAAAGTGTCCAGTAAGTTTAAATATTTGGGCCATGTAGTTACGGAGGATCTGGATGATGACCTGGACATCGAAAGGGAGAGAAGAGCCTTAGCAATAAGGGGCAATATGCTCATTCGTAGATTTGCACGATGTACAAGAAACGTCAAGCTTACTCTTTTCAAAGCCTATTGTACGTCTTTTTACACGTGCAGTCTATGGATGAAGCATACAAAGCGTGTCTATAACGCGTTGCGAGTCCAATACAACAATATCTTCATAATGCTATTCAAACTGCCTCGTCACTGCAGTGCGTCAGGCATGTTTGCCGAAGCGCACACTGATGGCTTCCACGCCATCATACGCAAGAGGGTCGCCTCACTGCTAAGACGAGTGAGAGGAAGTGAGAATGGTATCCTGAAGATGTTGGAAGGGCGGTTAGACAGCCCTATGTTAAGGCACTGGGTAGGTATTGTGACAGGGAGAATTAAATAAACAATAATAATAATTAATGTTTAAATAATAATACTAATAATAATTAATTAATTTAATGATAAGATTTAATATTTGCCTACTAACACCTATTTATTTTTGAGATGTAAATACTAACAAATATGGATTCTATGAGTCTGAAATAAATGATTTTTATTTTTATTTTAGAATCTCCTTTTTTAAAAGTGTCGCAGTATTTATTTATCGTATGTGAATAATTTTAAAAATTACTTTATTTTTCGCTGTTAAAAATAGATTTAGATTTTAGATTTTTATTTATTCACAATAAACGATTACATTATAAATTTAAGGTGCATATGTCAATTTACATGAATCTCTATTGTGATCGTCAATAACATTAAATACAAATAAAAACAATAAAAAATCATTCAATAAACAGGTTAATTTCTATGTCATCATTTTTGTCGAAGTTTCTGGAGATTTCGATGGTAGGTTCGTACAATACTGTAAGGCCAAATGCTGTCAAATGAACGCAAGCAAGAATACTACTTAAAATAGAAAAAATAAAGACTTAATTTGGCAGGAATCATAAATTATTTGATTCGTGGAAATCATTTAAATGCTCCAACTGTCTGTGTTTAACTTCAATGCAGCAATTCAGGCGAGCACTCCGCGACTCTTGTATTTCCCGCTGTATTATTCATAGCTAGCTGGTCTCTACTGAATTCAAGACTCATGACCAGCATATCTTGATCCGGAAACCCTTTCTTAGGGTGCTTTTCCATTCAAGCTATGTTATGCAGCTATGCTGCGCGGATGTGAAAGCTACGCTACGAAACTAAGTGACCATTTCCACTAATGCTAAGCTATGGAGCTGTTCGAGGAAGATGCGCTATGAATATGCGCAGCCGCGAGGTAGCTGTGCGATGTAAGGGGGGCACGGGAGCGGCAACGCGGTGAGGGGAAAGGCTCTTACGTCCGCGCACGCATCCACAGCACACATCCACAGCACGCATCCAAAGCACGCATCCACAGGACGCATCCACAGCACCCATCTTTCCATATAAAAACATAATTGAACTCATTTCCACCACTTCAATGCTACATCATGTGGAACAATGATTGTGATTGGTGGATGTCACACGCATCCATAGCAACGTAGCATAGCATAGCTCTAATGGAAAGGCATCCTTAAACAGTCGTTGAATCTACACATAGTAAGCTCTGGTTTCACGATGATGTATTTGTGCTGTATACAGCACCGCTTGCGATGCACCACCTTTTTCTCACAAATTTTACTCACAACCCAGATTCGGTCGATGCCGCTCAACCAATCTCATTGGGGCTTAATTAATTTAGCAAACGAGTATTCCAATGCTTAAACCGCCCTCGTGGACTTGTCTGAGGTTCCCCTTGATTTTCTATAGGGTACTCTGCAACTGCACTTTTCTATCGCTTTACTGGGCCCGGCACATGAAGCCACAGTCATGTTAAAAACAGACATGCACTTGTTACAGTCATCAGCGACACAGGATCTTCTGTTGATTTATGTCGCAGCTTTTTTCAAATTCGTTCCCTTCTCCCAAGATTCCCTTCTAGTCCCTGGACGACGAGTAGTTTTGAGGATTCCTTTGAGACTTTGTGTTTTTACCGTTACCGAAAATATCTCAACCCGTCCTCTTCCAGCTAAAAAAAACAGAACAAAACAATCTTTTGTTATCCGGCCGGGGATCCCAGTCACCGGAAGCGGACGGCTTTTGAAGTCCTACCAAGATCGTGAATATCGTGATATTGGTCCGAAATACTTGCACTTCATTTTCGTTATCTGTTTTTTTCTTTTTGTCGTATCTTATGTAGGTATCTATGTAATATTATGTATTTTTTTTTCCCAGTTACCGTGGTAGACAATAATAAAGCAATACATACATAAAAACAGCAGGTCAGGTTTGAACTGGCTCGCTTTAAGCGAGCCGTTTGCTTTGTAAATAGCTGTTGCGATCTCGGGCAACGCTAAATTGGGTTACAGCTAGCCTTAATGGAGCTGTGTTGGACTCCGTTCTGAGTCTTCGTAGTGAAATGTTATAATTTTACATGGGTTGTTGAATAAATAATATCTAACATCGAGTGTCATCACGTTCATATCAAGCAGACCAAGTGGGGAATACGTCTCGAAAATCGCAGGCTTAACTAATGACACTATTATTTGTATTATAGAGGGCAAACGAGCGGAGAGATCGCTCGATGGTAAGCGTTGTCATCCATGACAACACGTGCCCAGCCACAGCGAATCTCATACTAATGCGAAATTGTACGGTTGGGCTGTGGAGAACGCCTTCGAAAATGACACGCACTGTACCTTCGCGGATAGACACCTGCAACACCAGAGGAGTCACAAATGCGTTGCCGGCCTTTCAAGAAGAAGAAAAAAAAAACAGTTACAAAAAACGATCATTACAAGAAAACGTCACCAAAAGGTCTCGCCTCAGCATAATGCCGACTCAGGGAGCCGGCGCTGATCTTCCGGCGAAATCTGTGTGGTTTAGTGACGGTGAGTGTAGCACGCCCCGTCTAAAATGCACGACCTAGGACAATCTGACAGAATCTGACAGAATCTTTCAGATGCGAGTACGATCTTTTCTTGAAGGTTTAGTTCTACAAAGGGGTTGAGAATCCTCATTCTCCTTATTTTTAACCGACTTCAAGATTTCAAAAGAGGAGGTTCTCAATTTGGTAGTATGTTTTTTTTTCCTTTTATATCCTAAATCAGACGGAGGTTCGCTTTGGCACCTAATTTGGCGTACAGACTAGTTTTATGAAAGCGATTAAAAATAACCTTCCAACCGAGGGGGAAACTTTGGTTTGACTAGCCCGGTTTCTCCAAGAATCCGTTTACCGAAACCTAAATGGGAAATTGTAGTCTTTTATTATTTTAAGGTCAACACTGCGTCATCATTTTTAGGGTTCCGTAGCCGAAGGGTAATACGAGACCCTGTTACTAAGACTCCTCTGTCCATCCGTCCGTCCGTCGGTCCATCTGTCACTAGGCTTTATCTCATGAACCGTGATAGTTAAACAGTTGAAATTTTCACAAATGATGTATTTTTGTTGCCGCTATAATAACAAATACTAAAAAACAGAATAAAATAAATATTTAAGGGGTCTCCCATACCACAGATATGATTATTTTGCCGTTTTTATAGGTAATGGTACCTACGGAACTCTTCGTGCGTGAGTCCGACTCGCACTTGGTGTTTTACTGGTTTTATTCGATCAGAAGTAATGTACAGTCAAACTCAGAAGTATCCGAGCTGGTACTTTGGTAGGTTATTTGTCTTTATCAATCACTGGAAATTTAGTATGCAAGAAAAAAATGTTTTAAACATGAAGTCAAACAACGTACAAATGATAAGCCCCTTAAGTAAGTTAGACTGTATGTACATAAAACAATCAGTCAAAAACCGCTTGTAACTCTCTTCACCGATATATCTAAATCAAACCAAGGAAACCCATTTTCATCTGTTGCAAACAATACAATATGGCGAGCCGAGAGCGGCGATCCATCATTCACTCTGTTCCTCCATTCGTTGGTTTAGAACGCGCGGCTTATTCCATTTATTTTGGATTGTGGAGTGTTTTTAATTTATGAGGATCGTTCTATGTATCGCTGTAAGGATGTGGTGGAAGCGGACCTGCGTGAGCTCGGAGCCGGTGCAAGCTGGCGAGAAATTGCGCGGGACCGAGCAAATGGCGTGCTCTTGTGTCGGAGGCCAAGACTCATTTTGTGTCGTCGTGCCAGCCCAGTTAGTTTTAGTTCGTTCTTTAACAGGGTAAAAAAAAAGAAGGAACAACAATGCGAACAGCAAAGGAATGGAACTTGCTCCCGTCTTCTGTATTTCCAGACAATTACTTATAAAGTATCTTCAAGGCAAGAGTGAATGGCTATTACTGAACCAGCGAGCTACATCTTAGGCTTTGTCATCTCTTTCCATCAGGTGAGACTAAGGCCAATCGCTGTTCAGTCATTCATAAAAAAAAGGGAAAATGTTGGTAAGTATTTTAAAGTAGGCTTTTAAAATTAAAATGATTGGCCTACTTCTAGTAGAACTCGTTTCAATTTGTGTTTTTGTTGTACAAAAACATTTTTTTTTGACAAGCTAGCTCGCATACATATAATATCAGCTGTTATCATGACATACATTTGAAAATGCCATGTATTGGGTCAAAGTCGAACACGGGGACGTTTCCTTATGTCCCAAATGTCATCCCAGTACATAACTTTTATTTTTATTGATTATTCAGAAATATTCGACTTAATCATTAATCAACATCGATCCCAAATACAATTATTGCAGACTAGTTTAAGACGCTAAATTAGTTTATATTAACAACTAAGCCGATCTCTCATCACTAGGTCTACTCTACATAATGAATACAATTAGCAATTACAATACTATTCAAGATAGGTAATTGAATCAGATATAGGTACTAATCTGGTTTGAAGGCTGCCAATACCAAGTACAGTCAGAAACAAAATTTACTATGCGGGTTTGCGGGTGAGGTCCGTAAAATTATCTAAACAATGTGTTTTCCTTTAAAATAAAGACATTTTGTAGATCATTTTAACCTTTTCAAGAGCTTTTTTTTGGTGCTGACCATAGGACTAAATTTGCTACAATATTATACTAGAATCGTCTCTGTACAACACCTAATAGTTTACGAGATAGAGTTCATAATTTTTTCGAGCTTCTCAAACTTTGAAAGGCTTTATCTCGGAAACTATTGAGTCTGCACCAACAATTCTAGTCTCATATTGAAGCAAATTCAGTCTACTTTAAATATATATAAATATAAATCGATACTTGATGTTTTTTTGGTATTTTCGTGAGTTTTGTATAACATCCCTCCGACACAAGAGCACGCCACTTTTCTCGGTCCTGCGCAATTTCTCGCCAGCTTGCACCGGCTCCGAGCTCACACAGGTCCGCTTCCACCACATCCCTCCAGCGATACTTGGGGCGACCCACGGGACGTCGTCCGGTCGGTCGGCCCAAGTATGCTCTCTTCACCTGTCGATCTTCTCCCATCCATGGGATGGGATGGGAGAGTTTTGTATAATTAGAATAATTATTTTTTAGCCCGGTTTCTCCAAGAATCCGTTTATCGAAAAGCTGTTACCTAAATGGGAAATTGTAGTCATTTATTATTATTATTGTGTTAGGATTGTCAACTATCATTATAATGCAGTAACAAAATTAAAAACATAATTTAAAAAATAAGTACTAACAGTGTTGTTAAACGATCCATTCTCACTCGACACTGTCGATATAATTGGACCTTTGGCAGTGTGATGTATCGGCCCGTCGATATAAATAAACTCGATATACGGACGTCATAAACTTAGAAGTTGCAGCTAAGGAAGTTAGCTGACAGATTGTAGAGAGACGTAAGTTTTTGAAACCTTCTCTCTAATATATATATATATTATACGTATATACTGAGGCTCTCTTCTTAAGAGATAATTTAGGCAATATACACATATGAATGTCTCGAAGATCTCACGGTTCTAAAATAATAATGGCCATACGATAAATAAATAAAAAGTTTTAATCACTGTTTGCAACCAGCCTTGACTTGCAAATTTGTGAATCTATCTAATAAAATTTTCTCACTACAGAACTGCCTTACTTTACTTTTAATTCAGGCAGTTACTAATCAAAACAAACAGATCAATTTACGAGTAAACTCCTTTTACAATTACATTTCCCAACGAAACTATCCATTCAAAATAATACTAGTAAATAAGAGCATACCGCTGTCTGTTCGGACGCGATGGCATTCGAAATACGTATTTCATATCGAGCTACACCAGTCACATAAAAGGCTTATATTTATGTCAACTACTAGGCACTTAGGATCTTACGCAGCTAGAAGGCAGTAAAATCGAGAGCGCCTGATGTTAGGCATCCGTATTCTGAGAAGCAAGTACGTTAGGTTGGAAATGCTAAACCTAAAAATCTGTCTTCGGAACAGGGAAGTTTAATGCTTTTTTTTAATATTAAGACGTCTTAGTAGGTGTGTATCCCAACATAAATAGATCACGCGAGTTACAAGCCATGATAAAGTTAGGCCTCACGATGGAAACTATTTTTTAGGCTATTTGTAACTAATATTGAGCGAGAACGAACTTCTCGAACTTCCATGAAACAAAATACAAATAAAAAAATTCGAAAATTTATATATTTTTAAGAACTTAAAAATGCTAAGTGCTACACAAAAACTGTGTACTGGGAATATGTTCAGCATAAAGTTATTTATACCTACTTTAAACGACATATTGACAAGGATTTTTCTTATGAATTTATCAAAAAGTGATATGAAGCAAAGTTGGTAATTGGTATACAGTAGGAATTTTTTAAAGTAAAATTATAAAAAAAAAATCAATCTGTGATATTATAGGCCGCAATAAGAATAAAAATAATTTATTATATTCATTTGGTAGATAAAAACTTACCTAATGTCAATTACCGAAAAAAAGACACTGTGTGTCAATTCACACAGAAAGTAGTCTTAAAAGATGAGCGTTTTAACTGGCGAGGACCCTTAAGGTCATGAAGCTGACTGCTAAAGGCCCAGTTTATAGTTATTAGTCGCTTAAGACCGTTTTACAGCCCTAATAACTCGTAGACAGATCGTAACTTTAGGGCACTAATAAACTGGAGTACGTGGTTTCTTTAGAAAATAAATGTAAAGGTTGTCGAGAAGGGTGTCCCCTTGTTTAGCAGATAATTGTTTGGCTTGCGGAATGTTATTTCATAGAAAGCTTTTATTCAGAAACCGTTAACGTTTCCAGGGATACACTAGGGGACAAATGTCCCACGATATGTGTCGGCGACATGTCAAGCGAAGCCAGCCGATTTTCTTGACATATCTGGCGACATCGCGTGACTTATGTCCGTAGCGACGTCAGGCGAAGTCGTGCGATTTCGCGAAACTTCGCCTGACACATCTGGCGACATCGCGCGACTTATTTCCGTAGCGACGTCATGTCGCGCGATGTTGCCAGACATGTCGAGCAAAGTCCGGCAACGTCGCGCTACTTCACTGGCGACACGTGTCGCGCGATGTTGCCTGACATGTCGAGTGAAGTCCGGCAACGTCGCGCTACTTCACTGGCGACACGTGTCGCGCGATGTTGCCTGACATGTCGAGTGAAGTCCGGCAACGTTGCGCTACTTCACTGGCGACACGTGTCGCGCGATGTTGCCTGACATGTCGAGTGAAGTACGGCAACGTTGCGCTACTTCACCCGATGTCACTGGCGACACGTGTCGCAGGACATTTGTCCCCTAGTGTATCCCCGGCTTTAGGAACTAAAACGTTATTGTGTAGAAGAACTAGAACCCAATTATATCTAACCTCTTACCGAGTGTATTGCCTACCAGAAAAGTAATTTAGGTTAGAACTGCAACCCGTTTGAAAAAATAAAGTTTTATATGAAATCGTCTAAAACAGGTCGCATAAGGCTGATAATAAGCTATCTTGGAAACCCCATACAGAGGCAATTTGCAAAAAACTTAGCAAATGTGCATACGCGCTGTACAAATTATCAAAACAAGCGAGCACCGAGGCAGTCATGGCAGCCTATCATGGCTATGTCGGATCCACCCTCCGCTATGGTCTCATTTATTGGGGAAATTCGACCAACAGGGAACAAATATTCAAGGCACAAAAAAGATGCGTCAGAGCAATATGTGCCCTGAAGCAAACAGACAGCTGTCTTCCATATTTTAAAAAGCTTAATATTTTACCTCCACCTTGCCTCTTTATTTTTGAAACCGCTGTGTTTGTTAAAACTAATCCTACATTATTTAAGCAAGTGTTTCAGATGTTTAATAGAGAAACTTACCGCGCTCATAATCTGTGCACAGTATTTTCTCGCACTGCCCTAATGAGAAAGAGCGTATTCTGTTTAGCTGTCAAAATCTACAACAAAATACCTTTAGTTATAAGAACTAAGCCATTGCACGTATTTAAAAATGACCTAAGAAAATTATTAATAGCTAAGTGTTACTATAATCTGTGCGACTTCCTTGTAGATAATTTAAGTGGTTAAGTATATAATGTGCATTCTATTTTACTTATTTTAATTGTTGAATGCATTTATAAATTTTTATTTGTCGACATTACTTATTATAATCTAATTTAACATTCATTCTATTTTTACTTATTTTAATTGTTGTTTTTTATAAATTCAATTTGTTGACATTATTATGACTTGAAATGTATGATAATTATGATATTAATATATTAAAATTATTGCACAATGTATAATGTATTCTGACTAATTTAATTATAAGTTTTTAATTTGTATGCCTATCGGCGAAACATAGCGTTCATTATTATCTATGTACCAACACTGTAACCTATGTTTACGAATAAATTATTATGAATTATGAATGAATGCATTCTAGCGATAAGACTGTGGGGCTAGCATAACATGCATCTCGTCTCTACTCGCGCGCGAGATAGGCTACCTGTCACTGTCTGATTAATGCTGTCAAAAAGTGACAGGTAGCTTATCTCGCGCGCGAGTAGATACGGAATGCATGTTGTGCTAGAGGGGCTGGCTGTTGATTTAATTTATGCAGCGACAGTGGCAAACAATTTTACGGCCTACCTGTGGCCTGTACCACAAAATTTTACAAGTGTACAATTCGACAAATTTGACAACTTTTTCTATGGAAAATTGTACAATTTTGTCAATTTGTAGACCTGTAAAGTTTTGTGGTACAGGGGCCTGATGGTAAGGAGACGGAAGTAAGATGGTGCAACGATCCGATTTTCCTGTGATAAAAAAAACTACTATTTACTTCTTATTCAGTTGGGTTGGATTAGGTTAGGAAGATGATACCCTTGTCTAAAACGCAACTGCTATACGATTAACAAACCGAATTGTCACCCATATAAAAATGGGTGAGGGAGGGGTGAGGTCGGTTTCAGTAGTAATAGTAACTGCTCTAAAATACCTACTTTAGATTATTGGAATTCGCCTATTTGTATAAAAGTTATTCATACAAGAAGCCACTTAATTATTTATAGGCTAAGTTAAAGTTCAGAGTAACAGTTTTATAATAATATCGGCCAACAGAAACGCTTCCATTTATAAACCCGTCCATTACATGATCTCAAATTAAAAGCGTAAAACTAGAGCAGTAAAATCTCTAACTAGAGTTTAGAGTTAACGAGTCGTTAAAGATTGCAACGGCTAGTTAACTGCCGTTAGCGCTGTGGGATTAATTTATGGTCGTTATGTACATGCACGTAATGGCTTATACGGGTAAAAGGAAGTACTTAACTTGCTTAATTTCAAATGAATCATGTTTTTAGAACACTAAGGGTGCCTTTCCAATAGAGATGTATTATGGTATGTTGCTATGGATTGTTTGTTATCCAGCAATTATTTATTAAAGCTTTCACATCCTCACACCATAGCTGCATAGGATATCTCATGTGGAAAATCACCCTTATGCCCGGTTTTGTTATACTCGTATTTCATATGCGTTTATTTTATATTAAAAATCCTTTAGAACTTAGATAGATAGATATCATTTATTGTGTTGATCATACATTGTCAAGAACATTATCAAATGCTCCATTCTGGGATCAATACTTTTCATCGTGTATTGTGCTGATATAATAAAATCTATAAACTACTGCAACTACCACATCTATGCGGATGATTTACAGTTATACATATCATTTAAGCCTAATGAATTTAACTCGACAGTTGACAAATTAAATTCTGATTTGGAACGCATTGCTACATGGTGTAAAACAAACAAACTTGTTTTAAATTCAGGTAAATCGAAGTTGATGGTTTTTGGTCCAGACAAACAATTACGCAATTTAACATCTTCCGGGCCACCAGTTCATATACTTGGCGAACCATTAGAGCGTGTTTCGGTAGCTCGTAACCTGGGGCTTGTAATGGACAACAAACTACGTTTTGAGGAACATGTCTTGGAGTTGGTGCGTAATTGCTTTTACAGGCTTAAAGTACTGTATCGTGTGCGTGACTTTATTGATGTCGACTTACGTATAAATCTTTGCGACACGCTTATTCTCTCTAAGTTGAGCTATGCAGATACCGTCTTTGGAGGGTGCCTGCTCGCACGCACATCAGCACTCATACAGCGTATCCAAAATGCTTGCGCACGTTTTTGTTTTACAGTTCCTCGCCGGTCGCACATCACCCCATTTTTAAACAGAAATAGGCTGCTAAATATGACCGCTAGACGTACCTCACATTTTGCCTCGTTGCTTTTTGGGGTCATACATAACAAACAACCATCTTACCTGTTTGATAAACTTAAGTTCTCCAAGTGCGAAGTGCGTGGTGCTGTAAGACTTGTAGGTACGCAACACAGAACATCTGCCTTCCGTGGTAGCTTTCGCTACGCTGCCACAAAATGTTGGAACAACTTGCCGCCGCCAATTCGAAATTGTAAATCTATTACCTCTTTCAAACACAATCTCAAAGGATATTTATCAGAAAAACAAATTGGAAATACGTAGGCAAATGTTTTGTGTGTTTATGTTCTAAAGTATTTAGGTATTTGGTTATATATATATATATATTTTCATGTACATTTAGTATTATATCCAGGCTATGATTTACTTGTAACTTGTAAGTAGGCGCTTTTAACGCAAGGAATTTATTCTGTATGAGTACGTCTCCCACATTGTCTGTCACTATATATGCTAAGTTCTCTCTCTAGTTGTAACTGTGCACTATTGTATAATTTGTTGTTTTCTGGTTGCCCTGAAAATCAGCGTCATGATTGTCATGACTGAATGCTGAGCGGCATCCATTTTGGTATATTTCATGTTTAAATTATTTTATTTTGTAGTCTGTATGTTATCATTTTATACCAAATAAATTCTCATTCATTCATTCATTCATTCATTCAAATTATAAATAACTTAGAATAAATTTCGGTAAGTTACGTCAAAAACTGAATTACCAAAATTTGATCTGGCCCCATGTTATAGTCGCAGTTATCACGCGATTAACTACAAGATGAAGCATCTGTCACTTTCAATCAAGTGTTATCACAAAGTGATAGGTGCTTTATCCTGTCGTCTATCACGTGATAAACATGACCATCATAGCTAGATCAACCCGCCCGAAAGCCTCTAATTTGGTTTAACGACTGCCTATTATAGATTTCATAGCAGACGTCTTAGTCCAGCGTGCCTTCCAAAGCACGTGAGTCAATTAATACCACTAAAAGCGGTCATCTATCCGCGAGTTGACTTGGGCTGACGTTGCTTAACGTCGCATACCGCATGCGGTACCCAGCCGCCGCTGGGCTAGAACTAGAACTCTCCTGCTGTTTTTACATACACAACGTTTATAAATTGGTGACTGTCAATTGAGAAATCAATACCTTTTTTTTAATCTAACTGTAGTTTTAGCGATAGGAGTGCGCGGTTGGAGGATGGCCTCGGTAAAATCCAGGGAAATCCTCCGATACGACCACGCGGGCGGTTAAACAAAACCACCGGAGGTCAATAGGTAATTTAATTGACGGCGTATGTGTATATACTCGTAAGTTATGTTTTTATTATACGTAGATTTATAGTAAAGGATGCACAGTTTATGCGAATCAAGTAAACCAATCCAAAATATAGATTCATAGCCCTTAACTTTTGATATGCCCACCGAAAAGACGCGCACCTAAGTCTGGCAAGAACCCAAATCGTAAGTTTGTAATATAATCTCGATTACATTATCGTTAAATTATCCAATGGATTAACAGCATTATGTCAATGTCAAAATCAAAGTTATCGCACCGTATAATCGATTATCGATTCCGATTGGATACCGCGTCATAACTCACAGATGAGCTGATAACGCGACAAGTCTAGTCGTTACCGAAATCTGCGCGGACTGGTACTAATTGCTTTCCGATGTAACCGATTAATTGGTTCAAGCTCACACTAGGCACTTGTTCACACGAGCGTTTCATTAAGAGGCCTTTTTATAAAAAAGGCCAATTATAAAAAAAAGTTCTGTTATTTATGTGGTTTATTATTTTTCTTGTCCCTTTTTGTACATGTTTGATTATCTACTTTTATGCACTTTGAATACATATATTATATTTTTTTATTTTATAAAAAAATGGATCCAGGGGCATAAGGTGGAGCCGACGGTGAAGCGGGCTCACAAGGAAGATGACTATTCATTCTATTTAACTTGCAAAGTTTGTATATATGTATGCCCAACACAATTTCGAAGCAGATATCTTCAACCTATTGAACTGAAATGTTTTATACAGGTTAAGTTTGTATGACAATGCAATATTATAGCCACAGCAACTCCTAAACTACACAAGATCAAAGAGAATATAATATAAGTTATACTTGTCGTCTTTGAGCTCATTGGAACAGGCTGTGACAGGCTGAACGTATGCTTGTTTACCACCTACACAGTATAAAAAGCGGCCAAGTGCATGTCGGGAAACGCACAATGTAGGGTTCCGTTGTTGTCCACCTTTTACATTGTGTGGACTAACAAGATTGCGAACTTATATTTACCGTGTTTTTGACAGAATTAACAACATTATCTAAGGTATCAATAAAAAAAATTATTAAGTCAGTAAGTACATGCCTTGTAGCCACCGTTTAGCTGGAAGAGGGGGGGGGGACACACTTGACCATTACAAAAAATATCACTTTAAAGCTTAATATTACGCCAATGGATTCTTGTATCAAAAAATGGTTTAAGAAATCTTAAAATAATTTTTGTAAGAGCCTTCCAACGACAACCCACACAATGGGTTTTGAAAAAAAAAAAAATTGCACCACCACTTAACATGTAGGAGAGCTAAGCTACCCTAAAAAAAATTTTTTACAAAATTTTCTACCCTTTTGTCGGGGTTATTGATATGTATACTTATGGCAAATTACAGCTTTCTAGTACCAACAGTTACTGAGGAAAGCGGGGGACAGACGGACGGACGGACGGACATGGCGAAACTATAAGGGTTCCTTGTTTACTACGGAACCCTAAAAAGTAGATTCTGTCATGTTATCAAGCAACATAGTTTCGCTAGCAAAGGGGCAATCTTATAAATAATCCCTAAATGTGACTCAATAGACTTACACTAACATTGAAATGCGTGTACAGGGTTAGTGTCAATGAATGACACCCATTTACCGTTAGAGACACATTCGTATCTGCTTA
This sequence comes from Cenopis cana, assembly GCA_951800055.1. Classification (NCBI taxonomy): domain Eukaryota; kingdom Metazoa; phylum Arthropoda; class Insecta; order Lepidoptera; family Tortricidae; genus Cenopis; species Cenopis cana. Next base: position 13,107,989 of record OX637493.1, on the reverse strand, counting down.
CCTTTAGGCTGGACGTGTGCTTGTTTACCACCGTCATAGTATAAAAAAAGTAGATTCTATCATATTATCAAACAACATATACTATAGTTTCGCTAGCAATGGAGCAATCTTCTAAATAATCCCTAAATGTGGCTCAATAGACTTACACTAACATTGAAATGCGTGTACAGGGTTAGTGTCAGTGAATGACACCCATTTATCGGGTGTCGGCACGAGCGGGTGCTATTAGAGACACATTCGGCCGGTGACCGGCACGTTTCTTTACAAATCGGCGACTACCTGCCGATACGCACGTCTTGTGCTGCGTTCACATGAGGATAGCGACGAGTTAAGTCACTCTTCGCAAGTAAAGCGGCAATTACACTTCGTCGTTCACCCAATGCAGTCGCCGAATTCATTTTAAACTACTTAGGCCAACGAACGTCGTCTTTACACTAGTCTGTCCGCCGCCGCGTCTTGGCAGTTGTCGATCGCCGAATGCGGCCGACTATAACGTGTTGCCGCTTTAGGCTGGCATCTGGATGGGACTTAACAGGGCAGGGCAGGGATATCTGATAGTAAATACTAGCTTTTGCCTGCGGCTTTGTACGCGAAAATTTCCACTCCCTATTTCATTCGGGGGATGATTTTCGGGATAAAAGTATTCTATATGTTAATCCAGGCTATAAACTCATTGTATACCAAGTTTCATCATAATCCGTTCAGCCGTTTTTGCGTGAATGAGTAACAAACATCCAAGCATTTAAACATTCGCATTTATAATATTAGTAGGATAGCGTTGAGCCTAAATATGCGATGTGTTAAGAGTCTGGGGTCTGCTTTGTCTAGCTGTCAATAAAAATCAATCAAATATCCTTAAATCGAAAAAAATGACAGCTATCTTGTAACTGTTCTGGAATCACAACCATCCACTATGTATGGTTGTCCACGTGCGGGTACTTTAAAAACCCCGAACATCTTAAAACATCGAGTGATCTCAATTAGATAAACAGGTACATTTAATACGCGATTAAGCCTGACAGTAAATAATGTGAAATTCGTGCAAGTTTTCATTAGTATACGTGTAGGTAGAGTACTTATCTCACGAGCACGGGTGAGCCATGGTTGTGTGTTGAGCTATACATGCACATTGTCTATGTGTGCGTCAGTGTAGGCGCTACGAGTTCACGTTGTCTATGTATCACAATAGGGATGTTGACTCAAAATTTATTAATACTCCATACGAAAGAATACATATAACTATGCCAAAAAGTGAAAATCCTATTCAAATATCTCAAAAAATAACGAAACTACAACCGTTAGAATGTTTTTAGTTAGAGAGAGAAAACGCTACAGGCCAGTGACGTCACTGACCTCGAGCGCCATAGTAAATGACGATCGTTCAATACAACGGGGCGTTTTGCGGAAAAGGGACAGAAAATGCCCCCTCCTAAAACTTTGAAGACTTATAATTATGTAATTATTTATTCTTTTGGATTACTTTTTTCACTATTTGATAGAGAATTTGATCCTTTTTCGAGAAAATTCGGATTCATTGATTTTCTTATTTGGTGTCAACATCCCTATTACAACAATTGCCAACCCGCGGCCATGAGATAAAAGTACTATGCCTTCTTTTTCCTTTTTTTGGTACGAGGGGAAAATCCTTTGTGGATACCTCAGCACCGCGGGGGCAGTGCGCAGGATATGTCGGACTTGCACCGACTAAAAACCCCCCGATTGTCCTTCTCAACCCATTTCGGACGGCTAGAGTCCACCTATGGGTCCCGCCATGTTTTTATGGACGATCGCAGCCCCCAACTACGACCGTCTTCGTCCCCGAGGGCCCTCTTTTAGTCGCCTTCCACGACAGGCAGAGGATACCGCAGCCGTATTCTTATGCCCGGGCTACAGGGCGCAAAAAAAGTACTATATCTAGTAATAGTTCCAGTAACTCGCCCGCTTAAACGCGCACGCAACCCCTCGGACCCGCTGACCAGAATACTGAACAGGCTAATTCCTAAGGCCTTTCAGCGCGGCAATGACAGCTTCTTGTGATCCACTGTACCCCACCCGATTAATGCGGAAAGGGTTTATCTAGTGCGTGAATACATTTGGGTTATCGTAGGTACGGTCAACCAATTTGATTTCTGGGCCACTTCGTACATTGCCACAGTGACATTGATATAAGATCTCTAGCGGCTTTCATATTGATTTTCGCTGTGACATGGTACGATGTGGCCTATAAATCAAATTGGTTGATTGTACATCGGCAGTATATGTGCGGTGTTGATGTACCAAAAGTACTAAATTATATCCCTTAATCGCTTTGGGGTCGAAACGCTGGGGCCGTGGGGTCCAGGTGCGCGCAAACTCTTTAAAGATTTGTCGGCGCGCCTGATGGTAGACGCATCCGGTGACCAGGAGGCTGGCCAATATTCCGCTCAGCGAATAAGCATTGCCATCCAACGTGGCAATGCAGCCAGCCTTCTGGGCACACTGCCCATTGACGGCGATCTCAGCCAAATTTATTATTTGTAGTTTTAATTTTATACTTTGTAAATATTTAGTTTAAGTTTTTCTTTATTGTTGCTAATTTGTAATTTTATTTTACTAAACGGTTAAAACTCACGTATTAATTGTCACTTCGGGCGACATGTTTCGAACTCGTCGGGAGTTCTTCCTCAGGATGAGTGCGTCTGCGACCCGCGCCGATTGCACACACACCGTTCCGTAACCGTTTAGTAAAATAAAGTTATAACATGTCTCACAAAAGTCTCGGTGGACCGCAGAGCCAGGAGGCTCATTGGCGACGGTCAGGTAGTAGGAAACAAGCTACAGAGCCTAGCACATAGACGCAAAGTGGCATGTCTGTGCGTCTTCTACAAATTGTAGTTCGGAGAGTGTGCTCAGGAGCTCCATGAGCTCATACCTCCTTCCCCCTTCTTCCATCGGACATCCAGACGTACGGCTGGATACCATCCTTACTTGGTCGAAATTCCTCTTATTCGAACCAAGCGCTTTGCATCATCTTTTATAATGCGCACTTCTAAGGTTTGGAATTCTCTGCCGGCGTTTGTGTTTCCGAGCTCATATAACCTAGACCTTCTTAAGGCACGAGTGAATAGGCATCTTCTGGGTGAGCTCGCTTCATCGTCGGCCTCATCTTTGCCCCCTGGCTAGATGCTGGCCAAGAGCGATCCCATTTTTAATAAATAAAAAAAAGTTTAAATTCAAGTAATTTGTAATTATTTATTCTATAAAATAAAATTTCTTTATCGACCAATAATATATCAAAAGTTAATGTTATATCGACTTTTACGCACGCCTACAGCCCGGCCCAGGTTGCCTCCGTCCACTAGGATCCATTAGTAGGATCCATATAACTAAAGCAAGTTTTCGTATCTTTTATCTTATTTTTTGCTTATTAAATAAGGATTGCTCTTGGCCAGCATCTAGCCAGGGGGGTAAAGATGAGGCTGACGGTGAAGCGAGCTCGCCCGGAAGATGCCGTCCGCTCGTGCATTAAAAATGTCTAGTTTATATGAACTCGGAAATACAGACGCCGGCAGGGAATTCCAAACCTTAGCAATGCGCATTTTAAATACATTTCAGAATGTCTATTGAGATGTTCGGTGAAGGAAAACATCGTGAGAAAACCGGTTTAATCCAGTCATTTTCAGTTTTTTTGCGTACTTTTACTTTTTTTTGGTCACAAATGAATGCTTTCTTTTTTCTTTCATGGACTAGTTTTACGTCCATATCAAAAACAGCCCCGAACTCGACAGTACTAACGGCTAGTTAAATGCCCCGCGATCTTTACCGAGTCGTTAACTCTAGTTCGAGATTTTACGGTTTTAAAAGGTGCCCTAGTTTTCGGCTTGTAATTGGCCTCAATTCATGACTATGGGTTTAACTGGTGGATTTTTTCTGTTGTTATAAACACAGAAGCCCACAGCCATAATAACATTATTTACTATACAGATAATATTTAGTATTGTGGGAGGTGAGCAAGGTTGCCAGAGCTCCCGAGGATGCACTGTGTGAGAGCTTAGCGACCTGAATTTGTCCCTTCTGCTGTCAACACAGTGAATCCTCAAATTTTATAAAGGGTCGGCAATGCGCACTTAGCCCTTTGGAGTTGCGAGCGTCTATAAGCTGCGGCGTCTATTTACCATCAGATGGACTGTAAGCCTGTTTGCAACCGTCGTTGTATTAACAGTTTGTAATGTTAAGTATGGATTTACCATATCTATCTAAATACTTATATACAAGCTACGGTAGCCCAGTGGTTCAAGCATGCGGCTGTCAAGCGGCGGTCGTGGGTTCGAATCCCAGCTCGTACCAATGAGTTTTTCGGAACTTATGTACGGAATATCATTTGATATTTACCGTTAGCTTTTCGGTGAAGGAAAACATCGTGAGAAAACCTGCATACATCCGCGAAGAAATTCAAAGTTGTATGTGAAGTCCCCAACCCGCTCTGGGCCAGCGTGGGGACTACTGCCCAATCCCTCTCATTTATGAGAGGAGGCCTGTGCCCAGCAGTGGGACGTATATAGGCTGATGATGATGATGATTACTTATATACAATCAGGTTCATGTAATACCTAAAACCTAACTTCACTATTACGTCCTAAAGAAAAACTGTTTAATTCCGTCAGTTTTTTTACGATTTACATATTGACTACGAAAGGATCTATCCTTATATAACCATCACGGATCGTCAGCTTTTATTAACTCATGTTAGTATTTTTAAACAAAAAGCGCTCGTGGCCCAGCTACGCCTGCGTACCGCTTGCGGTATCTAAGGTTAAGCAACGTGGGCAGCGGTCAGGACTTGGATGGGTGACCGCTTTGAGTGGTTACTAACTGAGCGCTCCCGTGCTTTGGAAGGCACGTTAAGCCGTTGATCCCGGTTGCTGTATATGGCAGCAGTCGTTAAGCCAAGTTGGAGGCCTTCGGGCGGCTTGAGAACTTTTAACAGTCAAGTTGCCCACTCACTTGACAAAGCCTAATCCCAATAAGGTCTAGTTTCCCCTCGGGGTTGGAAGGTCAGATGGCAGTCGCTTCCGTAAAAACTAGTGCCTACGCCAAATCTTGGGATTAGGTAGCGGACCCCAGACATCCTTCAGGATGCAACTGTACTGGGATAACGCTAGGAGGATGATGATGTTAGTATTTTTAAACACTAAAAGTTTGTAACCCCAAAGCAAATCGTTGTTTTATATATTCATATTACTAGGAATAAACGAAGCCTATAAAAACAGAGCAAAAAGCAACCCTTCTCTAATCTCGAGGAAACAATAGCAAACATATCAAAAATGCCCGACAGTCCGGGATTTTTCCGGGACACTGACTGGCCTTATGTATCGGAAGATAGATACAGCATGTTTCGTTTGTGGCGCATTTGTTACTTGAAAATAAGCGATGATACGTAATTTAATGCACAAAAAAAACCTTATGGTATAAAAGGCGAGCTTAAGGCCGTGTATTACCACTTTTGAGTTTTTAAAAACCATCTGAGACATAGAATATAGTGTCTTAAAATCTAAAAAAAAATATATGTGTTACATAAGGATATTGTCTAGTCAAAATCGCAGTCAGTTACATGACCTGATGAATTTCACTCGATAGAAAAAATCGCGAAGTTACCCCTTTTCGGAATGTTTTTTCAATACTACGGCTATATTACTGATATTTAACATTTAATTTTTGTATTCAATTAAAGATCGTAAATAGTTATAGACATTTTCGCAGGGTTTGCTTTGATAGAATGACTGGCTTGATGACTATAGCTAAATATTTACAAAACTGCGCGCAGAGCTTGCGTAGAGAGCGGGATGGTTAATTGTAAACTCACGCATGTTAGAGCGGGACAGTCGCGTTGGGGATACCTCCCCTTAATGCCAATTACCAGTCAACCATAGCGGAAAAAAAATGTTGTGAATAATTGGTTTATGTCATGATCTGAGGGTTTTGAGTGAGGTAGGAGTTTTTTACTATTAAAATGTCTTGGTGAGATTATAATATTATGTTATAAAAACTTCAAGAGTTTAAAGTTGCATTAAGCTATTGACACACAACTAAATAACTGTCATGTCCAATAATTCTTTAATATACTTACCAACAATATTCTTTAATATACTCCAATAATTCTTTAATATACTTGTCATTGAAATGTAAATTAAATTCTGTTTTCATTAAGCTATTTTAAATAGGTTAATAGTAGATTATACGTCCAAGGGGATAAAGCACTGTTTTATGTCACGGGTGCGATATTGAATCCCGAACGTAACGAAGGACTCTAGATTTTACTCCCGAGCGGAGCGAGGGAGTAATGACTTAATTCCTGAGCGAAGCGAGGGAATTAAGACTGAGTCCTGAGTGTAGTGAGGGATTTAAGCGCGCCCAAGACAAAAACAGTTTTATCCCCGTGGGGTATACTCTACTTTTCTCACCACCTTTGGCCAATTTTATACTTTATGTTATTGAATATGGAATCGAGTATGATGACTATTTTACAAAAAAGTTTTTGTTTTTTAATTCTAAATAAATATTAAAAATCTAGTAATCCTCAATTCTAAATCTTGAAATCCTTATCCCTGAATTAGTCGAAATCGAGTATAGGAGGTAGTGACGATTTTTCGCAAAAAAGTTTTTTTTAGCTTAAACCTCAAAATAAATATAAAATTTGAAATCCTTATCCCTGAATTAGTCGAAAACGAGTATAATGACGATTTTTCGCAAAAAAAAAAAATTCTCTTAAAACTCAAAATAAATATAAAATTTGAAATCCTTATCCCTGAATTAGTCGAAATCGAGTATAATGACGACTTTTCGCAAAAAAATTTTTTTTTAACTTAAAACTCAAAATAAATATAAAATTTGAAATCCTTGTTCCTGAATTAGTCGAAATCGAGTATAATGACGATTTTTCGCAAAAAATTTTTTTTTTTCTCTTAATACTCAAAATAAATATAAAATTTGAAATCCTTATCCCTGACTTAGTCGAAATCGAGTATAATGACGATTTTTCGCAAAATTTTTTTTTTTAACTTAATACTCAAAATAAATATAAAATTTGAAATCCTTGTCCCTGAATTAGTCGAAATCGAGTATAATGACGATTTTTCGCAAAAAAAAATCTCTTAAAACTCAAAATAAATTTAAAATTTGAAATCCTTATCCCTGAATTAGTCGAAATCGAGTATAGATTAGATTAGATTAGATTCATTTACTTCATGATAAGAATTACATTATAAATTTGTACACATGTCAAAATTACAAGAATAGTTATCATGATCGTCATAAACAGGAAAGAAGAAGAAGATTTTTCGCAAAAATTTTTTTTTTTTAACTTAAAACTCAAAATAAATATAAAATTTGAAATCCTTACCTCTGAATTAGTCGAAATCGAGTATAATGACAATTTTTTTGCAAAAAAAAAAAGTTTTTTTTTAATTAAAATTCAAAATATAGATATAGTTTTAGTCATTTTTTTTGAAAAAAAAACGGAACTAAAATCACGCGCTTGACCCGCTACAGGCGGCGGCCGCCGACGCAGTCTTTTGTTTCGAACGCGTCGTTCCAAACAAAACACGGAGCTGGTGTGCCACCTCCTCGCCGCCGTGTGGACTTCACGAAATTAGACTTTAAAGACATATCAATAAGAACTATCAGAACTCAAATGAAATTATTACCCGGCGGGTAATAATTTGAAATTATAACCCGCTAAAACCAAGGGCCACGTGTAATGATTTGCTTTACGAAAGGTTTGTATGATATATAATTGAGCAAAATCGAGCAGGTGGTGTGAAAAAGTAATTTATGTCACACCTGGCCATAAAGTGGCCATTATCGCACGCTCCGCGCGCGAAAAAAACCCTGGCCAGGGGGTGACATAAAATTTTGTACTTACCACGGGCGATAATAAAGAAAGCCTCAGATCGCATATTTATCGCCCTTGCCTTCGGCTCGGGCGTAAAATACCTGCGATCTGAGACATTCTTTGTTTTATCGCCCTTGGTAAGTAATGTACTATTACATTTTGTTACCTTGCCTAAGTAAGTAGGTAAATAAAATAAACTCATAAAAACTCAGCCTGTACTGTATATCATGTCAAATCCGAAGCCCCAAACTCGGTCCACCAAAGAAACAGATAATATCAAGAACAAAAGCTTTGTTCAATAATTGCGTACAAAAGTAAGGAAAAACTTTTGTAAATACACAGCGTGTCGAAACGGGGAATTAATCGCGACATTCGCGACCGGGAGAGAAAGACTCACTTCCCGCCCGGTTTTATCAAAAGGGCCGGTCGAGGCACGCCGAGGTAAGAAAATCACAATTTTAGGTTCATCTGTGACCGGTAATATGCCTTTTCTTGTCTCTAGTAAAGGTAATCTTGAAGATCATGACTTAAAGGTAGGTAATAGTAGTTTATGCAACTGGTACAAATAATGAGGGGCATTTAAACACAAACTATATGGGTGTAGATAAAATCTTTTATCTACACCCATATAGTAAATCCAGGATTTACTATATGGGTGTAGATAAAAGATTTTATCTACACCCATATAGTAAATCCTCTTTTATAAGTTCAAATACCGTAGATAAGACCCCGCTTTATAATATACTGTGCGGCTGTTGCGTGCGTCCCCTATTAGATCACGAAATATAACACTTTAACGAGATCACGTACAAAATTAAGACACAGCTGCGGGCTGGCGGCGGAGGCGCGGGCCGGCCTGTCGACGCAAACATGGCGCACGCCGGCGAGAAGTGCCCACACGAAACACATGAAAGAGGATTTAATATATGGATGTAGATAAAGTAATGTATGCAACTGTACATAATTAGGCATTAAAACACTCGTGTGACCTTATTATGAAACTCGCCTTCGGCTCGTTTCATAAAACACACTCGTGTTTTAATGCCCCTCATTATGTACCAGTTGCATAAACTACTATTTGATCTATATTAAGAGGTCTATTAAACATATTAACACACAAAGACAGACAATGTTATGAATGCCATAGGTAATACATAAAACTCACCCCTTTCCTATGTTTAAAACATGATGGGAAGACCAAACCGTACAGTTCTTACCTGCAACAAAAAGGATTGTTTAAAAAAATATATCATACTTATAGTAGGTACACTTAGGAGCATTTAAGGCGCTACACTGAGAAATTTGGAGACTTTGAAACGCTGTCCTGCCCAGACTAGCAAACAGTAGGGGCTGATTTTCAGATAATATATGATTCTTGTCTATATGATTGTGGTACTGACAATAGCGAAACATGATTGCTTAAAATTTTCTCGATAGAAAATAAATCCAAAGTCGAGTCTATATTTTCCTTTTTTTCCTCAGCCTACTAAAACAACGCATTATTAAAAGACACGATTAAGTTAATATGATGGTATTTTACCTCATCTAGGTACTGACAAGAGGAAGCCTGCACACAGTCAGATATTTAACGAGATTTGACTAAAAAGCTGTTCTCGGAAAGGGTTGCATCCCGTTTTGTCGTGAGCGAAAAACAAAGGGTGTCTCTTTCAATCGATATATCGCCTTAAAACGGTTCAGTTTTGCAAGCAAATTTTATATAACCTGCCGTTTACTTGCTCTTGAGTAGGTAAATTATAAATGTGAAAGTAACTCCGCGTCTACTTGTCTGTTCCTTTTTACGATTAAATCTCTGAATCCTTTAGCTGTGCTGTCATATTTTGATACTACGCAAACTTTACAGCTAGCTCACAAATAAATGTGTACCCTTACCATGAGTTTGCAATGTTTGCATTACCGTACTCGCTAGCGACTGCGTAAACGATTTAGTATGGCGATTCTTAGTTATATTGCGTATCCGCCAGAGGCGCTGTACTTTTGTCCTTACTAAATCGTTTACGCAGTCGCTAGCGAGTACGGTAATGTAAACATTGCAAACTCATGGTAAGGGGTACTCGCGGATATTCAATTATTCACTCTACTACAGTAGGTACATTTAGCTCACGAGCGCGATTAAGCCATGGTTGATTGGTTGTGTGTTGAGATATACTACATGCACGCGGCATGCAGGCGCCACTGGGCCACGAGCGCTCCACGTCACTTAAACGTAAACTCTCATACAACATTTCCAACAGATGAAAGTGACGAAGTATCAAACTAACAAATGTTAACAACTGTATAAATACCCTTTGAATTGACTTGAGTTTCTAAGATAAATATTAACATTTATGTCCCTTTATTCGATTTGTTAAAGTTACAATCAAAGATGAACTTCCGTTTGCCGCCATTTTGTCAGTAGATGATGGTTATAAAATAACCATCATGGCGCCAACTTGGGCAGTTCATCTTTGACCGTTAAGAAGTAAAGTGAAGCGATAATTGTAACCTGTGCGTAAATTAAGAAGTAAAGTGAAGCGATAATTGTAATCTGTGCGTAAATTAAGGTTTGTGGTAATTAAAGTGTTTACCAAGTGAGTACTTATTTCTTGTTTCTTTTACTATAAACTGCATCCCTTTGCTAATCTGATGTGAGTAAGCCCAGCCATAATAATACCATTTGTTTCTTGCCTAATTATACTCCAATTTGGCAAGGCTTCACTCCCATCAGTTTAGACCATATATTACATCTGAATTATGGTATTGGCTAGCCTATCTCAATCAATTCCGAGAGTAATATTTTGCCTAATGAATAAATATTTAACTTAAGTTTATTTCGGAGAGAAAAACCAATTGAAAGAGGCTAGCCATTAACACAAACAACATACGTGGCCAACATACCATTAAAAATTCATACCTATTATTTAATGTAGTAAGATGAACGAAAAAGGCGTAATAAACTGCTGACATTTAACAATTTGTACTTTAAGATAAAAATATGATAGACCTTAGACCACTTACCTACCTCAGGATACTTGTATTTAATTAAAATACACTAAGATTAGATTACACCAAATTAAATTACGCTAAAAGCCCAAACAATCGCCTCCATTTACCACGCTAAAACATTTTCGCCAAACAATAGCTACGGTCCGTAATGTGCCAATAAGGGCAGAGTAGTAGTGTTATGGTGTAATTATGGGAAACGGTCACAATATAGGGTAGTTACGCCGGTTAAGCGACTAGGCTTAGTTTGCGACCATCTGAAGTTTTTTTTTAATGCAATATATTAAAAAATCGACAGACCCTAAAAAAGCAACGAGTTGAATGCATTTTACTTGTAATTATTAGTTATCGACTTGTAAAATGAGATTGCTCTTAGCCAGCATCTAGCCAAGATACAAAGATGAGGCCGACGGTGAAGCGAGCTCACCCAGAAGCCTTTTCACTCGTGCCTTAAAAAGGTCCAGGTTATATGAACTCCGAAATACAGACGCAGGCAGGGAATTCCAAACCTTAGCAGTGCGCATTCTAAATATTAAGAAAGGAAGCGGTTCTGTTCAGTAACCTCACCTTAGTAAATAAGTAGTCCGTACATAATGTGTTATCGTGCCTCTTTTATGACTGGACAGTTCGAAACATGAGTATCACTTCATAAAAAACAAAAGAGGAGAGTTGCTATGACCTATTTCATGAACAAAGTTCCTAGGCCAACGAACCAACGTTCATTGATCGTGTTTTGTTCTGTACCCATGGTGACGTCCCATTTGTCAAATTCATTATAGTTGAGTAAAGGCGTGACGTGATTGGTTAAGTTCATTTTGTCTGTGAGTTCATTCTAGTTTTCTGAAGTGTTATCTTATGAGTTCTTATAGTAAAATCGGGAACTATATAGAGAAAATTAGGTGATAGTTTGGTATACAAAATCTTAATTGAAAAAACAAAGTCAACGACCAGAAAAAACCATTACATAACGGCTAACTTAAACGACATGAAAATGTGTGATAGAATTTTAAAAACCGTCCAAATTTCTTTACATTTCATCATTTTAAAATCAAACCTTTTTTTAAGCAACAATACTCCCTACACTTACCCGTACAGTAAAAAGAAACTCCATTAAAATATGATCATTACTCAACAGCATTATATTAACAACAAAATAAATTGTGATATTCACAATTTCATAATGAAACTTTTATAACACAGTATCCCAAGACGCCTTAACTACCAAGTCCGTATTGAAATAAGCTTCGTTATAAGCAAGAATGTTATCAATGAATTCTAATTTATTTCTCGGGTGATATTGCAAATTGAATTAACCTTTTGTGTAGAATAGAAAAGATTTTCCTGAATAGAATGTGAATAAAAATTGCTTTACAAATGTTCAGTTATAAGGTTATTTCCAATAAGGTTATTATGTGATTTATGGATTAATAATTATTAACCGCTTGATATTTTGAACTAGCTTTCACTCGCGACTTCCACCGAATTTGTTATCGTCTTAGAAAAATAATTACATGTCATTTCATTCATTATCATTCATTCTTTTCCGCAATAAAACCTTTTTTCACATCATCCGCCTTATGGCCTGCCTGCCAAATAAAAAATATACGTCATTGTTGTCTTCTAAGTCAATCCAGGAAAAATTGCGTGATAAAGATTATACAATTAATTCAATCTAATTAATTAGAGACTGAAGCAAGAAGAGTCGAACGAACTACCAAACCTTAAAAAACAGCATCACTATATCGTCGAGAGCAGTGGCGGCCGCCCAGAAAACTTATTCTGCTGATCGAAGGTAACTGGTGGTGAACTAGAAAGCTATATAATCATATGTGTATACAGGCCTCCTGCATCTGACTTCTGCACATTTGAATCCACTATGGAAAATGTGTTGAGGTTAGTAACTAAGAGCCAAAAAAATGTTATAGTTTGTGGTGATTTCAATGTTAATTTACTTGAACCATCTAATAATACTGTCAAGTTGTTAAGTTTATTTAAATCTTTTAATTTGAGAAATTTGTTCCTTGAGCCTACCCGGGTAGGTGCTACTAGTGCGACCTGTTTAGATAATATTTTTTGTAACTGTGAATGTTTGGATAAGAAAATTTTAAATCGTTTTAACTCTGACCACAGTGGTCAAATGGCATCTTTCTCTATGATTAATCAAGAAGAACAACCCCAAACTATAACATACCGACCCATAACTAGTTCTCGTTTGGAATTATTTAAAAATGAAATTAACCACAATATTTGTATGTTATCACTTTCACAAAGTAATTCGAATAGCATGTATAAAGATTTATTCGGCTTAATTATTAATTGCTTCAATGAAAATTTTTCAGTAAAAACTATTTCTGGGTCAAAAAATAAAAATAATAAGATAAAATTTAGTGATTGGGCTACCGTAGGTATACATAGAAGTAGAAATAGGCTTTATGAACTTTATGGTGAGAGGGAGGTGAACAAGAACAGTGATTTCCTGGACTATGTCAAGAGTTACTCAAACATCTTCAAGAGAGTGTGTTTTGCTGCTAAAGCAAATTATATTAGTTCTAAACTTAAAGTATCTGACAACAAGGTGAAAACTGTTTGGAATATTATAAATAGAGAATCTGGTAAATTTAAAACTCGCGATTATCAAGTCAACATTCTCACGGAAAACCAACAGGTCATGTCAAATAACGATGTTGCCTTGGCATTCGAGAACTATTTTTCAAATATAGCAAGTAGTACTACAAAATGTCTGCAGTCATCTAAAACCCAAGCTAAAGCTTTGCTTTGTGCTAACATTAGTAAATGTGATGTAACGTTTAATTTTAGTCAAGTAGATTCAATCAAGGTTGTTAAAACATTTAAATCGCTCAATTTAAAGAAAACCGAGGATTTATGGGGAACATCAGTAAAAGTTATTAATCATATCATAGATGTCATTGCGCCCCAATTAGCTTTGATTTACAATAACTGCTTATCAGAGGGTATTTTTCCTGATCTTATGAAGTTTAGTAAAGTCATACCTCTATTTAAATCGGGTGATTTAAACGACCTAACCAACTTCCGTCCCATATCGATACTACCTGTATTAAGTAAGGTTTTTGAAAAATTAATGTTAAACGATATGCTAATGCACTTTAATAGAAATAAACTGCTTACAAGTAAACAGTTCGGTTTCACAAGAGGGCGCTCCACGACTGACGCTGCATCTGTGCTTATTAAACATATTTACGATATTTGGGAGAATTCCTGTGATGCGATAGGTATTTTTTGTGACCTTTCTAAAGCTTTCGATTGCGTGGATCATGGGACGCTCGTTTTGAAACTTAAACATTATGGTTTGTCTGCTAATGCGTTAAGTCTTATGTCTTCATATCTCAGCAATAGAACTCAAGCAGTTGTTGTAAATGGAACCCAGTCTAGTGGGGCAATAGTGACGTTAGGAGTGCCTCAGGGCTCTATTTTAGGTCCATTTTTATTTTTGGTTTATATAAATGACTTGCCGTCTATAGTAAGTAATCTTTGTGATATAGTTTTATTCGCGGATGATACATCTTTAATCTTTAAGGTTGACCGAAAATCAGTTGACTATAGTAGAGTTAATGGCACACTGGACAAAGTACTTGACTGGTTTACCGTTAACAATCTGTTACTTAATGCTAAGAAAACTAAATGTGTCAGATTTTCTTTGCCTAATGTTAGACCGGTGGAAACTAGTATACTCTTAAATAACGAGTGCTTAGAAATAGTAGATAAAGCAATATTCTTAGGTATAACATTAGACAAAAATCTACAATGGAGTCCCCACATAGCCGTTATGGCGCGTAAATTAAGTTCAGCCGCATATGCTATCAGAAAAATCAGGCAACTTACCAATGTAGAAACAGCTCGCCTAGTTTATCATAGCTATTTTCATAGTGTTATGTCGTATGGTATCCTGGTTTGGGGTAAAGCAGCTGACATACAGACAATTTTTGTGTTACAAAAAAGAGCCATTCGCTCCATATATAACCTAGGCTCACGTGAATCTTTAAGAGAACTCTTTAAAGAAATCAACATTTTAACTGTAGCGTCCCAGTACATCTATGAGAATATTGTTTATGTCCTTAAGAACATAGACTCCTTCTGTAAAAATTCTGATATACATAATTTTAATACTAGAAATAAAAATAAAATTGCCACTAAAAAATTTCGTGTCCGTAAAGTATACAAATCTTTTGTAGGTCAATGTGTCCGTTTTTATAATAAGTTACCTGATGAAGTTTTGAATTTACCTTTTCCAGCTCTTAAAAAGTACTTGAAAAAATCATTGATGTCGAAGGCTTATTACAAGGTTGAGGACTATCTAACAGACAGAAAAGCATGGCCCAAACCAGATACTTAAATAGAGTAAAGATTGATATATTGTGTATTTTTTAATTTTATCTAGTTGACGCAGTTCTTGCAAGAAAACATATCAAAAGATTTATAACTAAATTTATAGTCTAAAGGATTCAATTTTTTTTTTCCTAAATAGAATTTGATAATGCTATGGTATACAGTTTCGAAATGTTTTCTTGCAGAATTACACACTGTACATAACTGGCTTTTTTCCTCATTTTATTCTTTGTTTTTGTGTTGCTTTATATAGATACTTAGATTTCTTGATCTTAAGTAGGTTAAGTATTATCATTTATCATTGTAATAAGCATATTTTTGTGAGAAAATGGTTGACTGTCGAGTTTCTTTCGGCGTTTCTTCTCGGCAGTGGCCTCTGTGAAACGCTAGTAGGGTTTGACTTGTAAAAGTGCCATTGCGGCCTACTTACAGAATAAAGTTCATTTTATTCATTTTATTTTTAAGGCAGGCCACCATTTCTTACATCGCTATTCCTCCTTCAGACCTATATAGGCCCTCTTCGGCCTACGGTCATACCGCTGGTCCTATCTTCCGCGCTTTCACATGCTAAATAATCACAATCTTCCATGCAAACATTCATCCCCATTTCACCCACTAAAATAATTATTCCCGGCATAAAAAACTATTATATTTCCTTCCTGGGATCTCAAACTATCTTTGTGCCAAATTGTCAGACAAGCACACATGTACAAAGATGTACATTATTGTCTGCAACGATGCACGTGTACTCTGCACTAGCCCCAAATAAAGTCATCTAATCAAACCGAGTTGTTCATAACACAAAATACAATCATTAAAACACAACTTCCACAAAAACCTAAAAAAATGTGTTTAAAAACTTGGCTCAGATTTTTACAAATCCGTAATGAAATTATACTTTTTGCACAACTTGGCAGCGGCAAATGAACTGCATTCAGTCGGAATAATACGCTCAGAAGTCGCATATGAGATTCCATCCGATAGAACACTGAATATTGCTCGTGTATTAAACGGGCATGGGAAAAAAAACTGCCTAGTTATAAATAAAGCCGTTTTATTACCTAGCAGTTTTTAACAGACAAATTTGCATTAATTTTAGCTTCAGACAAAATATAATTTTGTTCAGGTTTCACTACGAGTATGTGTTAATTAAAATTTAATGTAATAGTGATGATTTCGAAATTAGCATAATTTTCTTATTTTAATCATAATGCCAATTGATACACGTATTCAAAAGAACTTACGGCGCTCGCCATCGCTTACCATCAGGCGATCCTGCTGCTCGTTTGCCCGTATAACATAAAAAAAGAACTAACACTGAAAATATTAAGTTTTGAACAAATTGTGACTTCAATATGAGAATTAGGTATGTACTTGTCTCGAAATAGAGACCCGGTATGAAACATTATTTTAAATTATGCCGTCAGTTGGGAACTTGGTCGACTTGTTCAGGGCACCTTTTTAAGCAATTTAAATGAGACGACTTTGGGAATTATTTTTGAAAACGCTTTATTGGAAGCTTCTTTCGGTAAAATCTGTAGTTTAAAAACAAAGTTCATTAAGTTTGAACGGAAAGCAAGTACAGATGTATTGCAAAATGGCTTTCCTTTTTGGAAAACTCGGATCTCAATCGGAATACGATGACACCCGAACTGTCAAGTGTCAAATGTCAACTGACATTTGACACTTGACACACAATTAGCTTGCCATTTGACACTAAACAATGAAGTTCCATAATAATGGATAATGGATGAGTTCGGGTGCCATCGTATTCCGATTGAGATCCTAGTTTTCCCGAAGGAAAGCCATTTTGCAATACATCTGTAAAGGTTGTTTCATTACATCAAGTATCTTTCTTTATCTACTAGTTTCTGAGTTTTAGTTTTAGTTTAGTGGTTTACACTTTATCATTACTACAGTCAACTGTTTAAAACACTGGTCGTAAGGTTGTGATCAGTGTTATTAAATTAAAAATTAGTACTGGTTTGACTCATAGACAAAAATAATAATAATCGATCAAAAACACAATACAATAACTAAAAAAAATCTATAAAAAGTTCTCTTTTATAATCAGATTGAGCTCCTTGTTTACCCAAATATTATTATTATATTAGCTAGTGTAGAAAGAAAAACGAACAAAATATCTACCAAGCCTCATCCTAATTTAAATAAAACCGTACCATCTGACCCGTAAACGTTTATTTACCCCAAAAAAACCAGAAAACATTGCCCATTCGTACCGAAACTGATTCTAGCTTCAAAAAAGCTCCATATAAAAATAAAAGCTCTGAACAGAACAAGGCTTTTCAAGTTTAATTTATTGTCCGGTATTCGTCATAATAACTCAATCATTGGTCTAAATAATTCGGCTCTAAAAAAAGTCGTGCTTGCTGGGAGTGAGCACTGGCGGAAATGAGGCTGAAATTGGGATGGCTAAGGACACGCTTTGGTGGTAGCAGAGCGATTTTTATGTTATAGGGGGCAAACGAGCGGACAAATTGCCTGGTAGTAAGCGATTATCGTCGCCCATAGACACCCACAACACCAGAGGAGCCACAAGTACCTACGTTGCGGGCCTTTCAGATGGGAGTACTCTCTTTTCTTGAAGGTTTGAAAGTCATAAGGGTCGTTTGCAAAAAAATTTGTACATAGTTAAGGGCTTTAATTGAAACAAAACTTAACTATTGATTGCTTTTTGTAACGATTACTCATATATTTTGTATGGCTAATATAACTTTCGTTACACAATGGACGCGATCGTAATTATAGCCTTTAACTATGTACAATTTTTTTTGCAAACGACCCATAAATGTAAGTAATTGAATGTGATGCTGTCTTGAATTTCCTGTTTTTCCCTTTTTTGTGTTATAATGTATTTTTTTAATTGAATGTTTAGTATTTAGAAGATAATATGCTGAATTTCAAGTTTGTGTGGCAATAAAAAAATATTATTTTTTATTTTATATCGGTCTGGAAATACCGCAGGCAGGTGGTTGTGCGAGGCAGGAAATTTCTAGAGAAAGGCACATTTGTAGAGTGCCAACAACATCTAAGTGGTAATGGTATTGGTATTTTAGGGTTCCAATTCAATTCAATTTTTTTTTATTCCCTTCTCGAAGAGCTTTAGACTTTTTAGAGAGAGCACAGTGGAATCAGTCAGGTATTTATTATAATGTGCAATTAAATGTTTTTTTTTTATTACAAGAAAAAAGAGTTACATAAATATATTTTTCCTAATCTGCCAAACTGTATGAAAGTTTGTTGGCAGAATGACAGTCATGTCATATTATATAGGTATAATAACTTAGGTGGTATATATAACTTGTCTTATTAGCTTTCCATCTGGTTAGACGATGGTCAAACAAAATACTATAATTTTAGTTTTAACTATCAGTAGCCGTCAATAAAACTTACTTCCAACAGCTGATACCGATGGTTAACAGTGAAACGTTTATCGTTACTACTCCGCCTATAGCAAGACGTATCCTTAGCGGACATTTCCGCTGTCAATCTTGCAGCGGACAGTTGAAGGCAGTGTTTCCGGTCGCTTAGTTGACGTTTTTTAAATGTCCCTTTGAATGCCACATCTACATTTATTATGGCGCGTCTTTGACATGATAGGGATGTTTTATGTCGACTTACGGGCCCTTATCTGTGGTATTGTGACCACAAAATTGTTAAATTTTACTATTTCAATTAATTTTACTTTTTAATTATTTTTTATCTTCATCAATATAAATTAACTTCTCTTAAATTGTGAGTTTCTCTACAGTTGATGCAACATGCTTCGATAAGCTACGAGTAGCTACGTTACAAACAATAATTTCTGTTCACGACTCGACTTTCAACGAAGTCAACATGTTTATGCATTAAACACAAACTTAATGCAAAATATTATGGTTGCCCACACGTAAAATACAAACAGATATTGTATCATTTATAACCGTACAGTTATGTACATATAACTATCGGGCTGTGGAGCCACCAATCAAAAGTAATATATATTAAATAACATACCTAAACTTACGTCTTTTGGATTTTCAGTTAAAAAGTCCCTTTTTGGCACTGCGCCTGTATTCCCAAGGTTAGGGCTGACGAAAGCTCAGTTTTAAAAAAGCTTATACATCATGAGAATTCTATGGAGTTTCTGCTGTTTCGCTTTAATAATGTTATGTCCTAATTCCTTGTTAGTAATCGAGAAAAATAGGATTAAATGTGATTTTTCGTGATACTATAATTTTATTTTGACAAGCTTGTTCCGGAGTATTGGATTTACCTTTATATTGTTTTACTAGCTTTTGGCCTCAACAGTTAGCAGTAGATCTCGTTCATAACGTTAGAATTTAATTGCTATTCTTTTATTTCAGGCGCTCACCTAGTATGTATGTATATATACATTTATGTATGTTTATACAAGTTAAAACACGTACATGTTACAAAATATACCTACCTACCCCTACCTGTTACCTAGTTATCGGTTTTCGATACAAACTTTCACCCCTTAATGGATTATTTCCGAAATTAAGAGTATCGTATTTCCTTCCCTGGGACTCCAACTATCATCTCCATGTCAAATTTCATATAAATTAGTTCAGCGGTTTAAGCGTTAATCGGTACCAGACATACAATACTTTCGTGGATACCTTCGGACGGAACCCTAAAAATCTGCTCTAATCACAGTCCTCCGAAAAGAAACTAGCCTTTTGTTCGTTCCGAGATACAAAGCTAACAAATCTAATTATATCCATTTGGCTTCTCTAGACGATCACTAAGGGTTTCTTTGTGACAACCTTATCAGACTAGCACGGTGCAGGTAGTTTTCTGGCCGAGTGAGCGAAGCGATCGAAGGTCTCTGTTTCAGCGTGGGCAAAATGCTTTCGATGTCCGGATTTCCGGCTGATCTCTTCTACAGGTCGCAATTTTCAAACAACACACTTGAAATTTAGTGCGCACGTTAGATAATTGTATAGTTTTTTTGTTGTTTGTTTGTTTGTTTGTCGATACTAGTTATTGACAATTATAAAGAAAAAACGACAGTAAGTTTGCTGCTTGGGTTTGTAATTTAGGTAGCTTTACGCTTCACCATAAAATAGCGTAATGTTAAGCCATATTGAAGTCTAGGACGCGCTTATCTTAGTAATACTGAACCGGTTCACTATCGCCTTAAAGACCATATGGTCACAACATCAAGGCAAGATATGAAAACTGGTAATAAGTAAAACCATTTTGAATTCCCATCCACTACCCCTCACAACACTCTCACAAATTTTATTTTTATATTATTTGAGGACAATCATAAACAAATCTTCCTGCAAATAAACGATTTGATTGATTGATTGATTGATAGTACCAAACTAAGTAAGCTTGTACTATGGATCACGCCACGATATACGTATTCTTATATAGATAACTAGATACATAGAAAACAAAAAACACTCAGGAATAAGTATTTGTGTGATTAAAACAAATGCCCTGACCGGAATTCGAACCCGGGACTTCCAGCTTCGTAGTCAGGGTCACTACCAACAAGGCTATATAATAATGTTTTCTAGTACAGGGCAATATATCGTTTAATTTATAAATTGTCTTATTCTTTCTTCTTCTCGTGTCGATGGTTTCTTTCTCTGGTTAAATCGTACGGGACTATTGGCTACAGCTAGAGCCCTGTCTGTTGCGTCACGAAGGTCTTGCCTTATTCTTTCAAAACAAGACTTTCATATGCAAACATTTTTATGCATACAAAACAAACATTATTTAATAACACTTCAGCATAAAGGACTTGGTACATAATTAATCACAAAATCGTTATAGTGCATTGGATGACTCGTAACTTGGCACCCAGCTTTAGCCTCCAGCTTTTAGCAATAGACTTAAGATTCATCCGAGTGAATATACAAAACATATACTTGCCAAAAACAAATAAGGATAAATCCAACATTACCATACCTCATGGTCATGCTAGTCCGGCCCATTCCATTACGGGTTTCGCGTATAAATTAATCCATTATTTACGGGTGTAATCGGGAAGAGGGTAACAATGCTTTTACGTCATCAATGCCATGAATGAGTAAAAAAACAACACATATCTTCTACATTGTCTGTTTGGCCCTGTGGTTGACTGGTAGAGAATGCAATTTGGCATTAAGGCCGCATTAATACGTGAGTTTTAACCGTATTAACTGTATTTTTGTGTAATACAGTTAAAATAAATAAATACCTTTACTTGGGGCTAGTTTTACGAATCTACAACAAGTCCTGCAAGGGATGATTTCCGGGGTGAAAAGTAGGTATTCTATGTCCTTCCCCGGGTCCATTTTCTCCATACCAAATTTAAACTGGAAGAGGTGAAGAGGTAACTGACATACATACACACTTTCGCATTAATAAGTAGGTCCCATACAAACAACAACAACAACAACAACAACAACAAATACTCTTTATTGCATAACCTCAAAAAAAGTAACACAATAACAGTACAAACATTTCATCGTCTCTAAAAATAATTGAGTAGTATTATAAATCAACGTAAAGAGTACACTGTACTCTTACAGGAGACCGTACCCTTTAATTGACAATATTTCATAATTTTCAAAAGTCTTAATTCGAAAACCATTTCGGTAAAAACGTGTGAAATGCACAAAAAAAATTTTTTAGATTTTTTTCTCCGTTAATTTTGGAGAAAATCGCAAATTACTGTAAACCGAAAGTTGACGTCATCTTCCTCGCTGTATTCAGGGAGACCTTAGTACAGAGTACAGACACAATTTAAATCGCTGCTCTG
Source organism: Cenopis cana (assembly GCA_951800055.1). Classification (NCBI taxonomy): domain Eukaryota; kingdom Metazoa; phylum Arthropoda; class Insecta; order Lepidoptera; family Tortricidae; genus Cenopis; species Cenopis cana. Next base: position 13,085,973 of record OX637493.1, on the reverse strand, counting down.
GAGTGGCTCTGGATTCTTGTTGGGAAGATGACGTCATATTTTACTTACGCCCTTTTGGAATGACCTACTTTTCAACGTGCTTTTTTTGTATGAAATATTGAGTTAAAATGAAAAAGAAAAAATACGGGTGGCTTAAATTTTTACCTATTTTCTAACTAGTTCATAAAATAAAGTAGTTAAAAATATGAAATGTTGTCAATTTAGAAACAAATCACACATCAATGGCTTAGTTAAATTCCTCCGGTGTTAACCGCTTGATTTTAAACCTAACTGAACACTAATAAAGTTAAATTTCATTCTACAATGACCTTCAGATATCCTAAATAAAACGAAATGGCAAACAAATACCATTCCCTCTAGGAGAAATCTCCATAGCTATTTGTAGGTTTGGCACCGCGCCAATTCGTCGTGACCTTGGCTTGACCTTTGAATTATAGGGCTCGCAGGGACCGCCTATCTGGGTTACCATGTTATACAGGATGACCTAAGTGGCGTAATCCCTGTACGATGATATTAAAGTTACGTCGAATCATGTTCAATTATCATTTTCATAGTAAAAATATTTAAAAAAACCGGCCAAGTGCGTGTCGGGCCACGCGCAAGGTAGGGTTCCGTAGTCGTCCCCCCGTTACATTATGTGGACTAAAAAGTTCGCAAACTTATATTTACTATGTTTTTGACAGAATTAACAACATTATCTAAGGTATCAATGGAAATTGTACGAAGGTTTGCTTTTGCAAAGTACATTTCTGAAGTTCGACTATTACTCGTTAACTAGTAATGTCTACTTAGCTGTGATAGTTTTCCTTTTAAATTCATTGTATATACTACTACCATGATTTTTTTCACATGCCTAGTAGCCACCGTTTAGCTGGCAGGGGGGGGGGGGGGGGGGGGGACACTTGATCATAACAAAAATTATCACTTCAAAGCTTAATATCACGCCAACCTATTCTTTAATAAAAAAATGCTTTTAGAAACCTTATAATATTTTTGAAAGAGCTATCCAACGATACCCCACACGATGGGGTTTGGAAGAAAAAAAAATTGCACCACCACTTTACATGTAGGGGAGGTACCCTGAAAAAAAATTTTTTTAAAGATTTTATTCTACCGTTTTGTCGGCGTCATTGATATGTATACTCATGCCAAATTACAGCTTTCTAGTACTAACGGTTACTGAGAAAAACGGGGGTCGGACGGACGGACATGGCGAAACTATAAGGGTTCCTTGTTTACTACGGAACCCTAAAAACACAACCTGTTGCCTTCAGACGAAAAAAATAAAACATAGGTAGGTCATGTCATTATGATTATACTCGTATGACGAGAAAAATACGTAAAAATTGTATTAATGTGTTTGCGCTTGTGGGATAGGAGATCAAACCAACTTTTGCCATGCTCCACTAGTTCATTGTCTCTCGATCTCCACGTGCCATAAAACCATAAATACAAATACTATAATAAATATACATGCCAACCCATTTTACTCGCAACTACAAAAAACATAATTTTACACCCTTTAACGTAGTTATCGTATATCTAAGCACAGTTTAACCATTTCTCTCCCAGCATAGTTCCTAACTCCACCAACAAAGACTTTCTAGCAACAATAAAAAACTTCAAACGACCTTATCATAAGGCATTGAAGTTCAAATCTGCTTACTACAGTTTTGGTATAAAATTAAAGTTTTTAGGGAAAAAAGTTTGGAGGAAAAAAGATACATTGGGGATTTTGCCAGAAAGTTGCCGCGTTTCTTATCAAATGAGTTATAACGGGACACTCGGGGCAAGGAGGTACGAGTATTACTTGCCTTATTTACAAAATGGAATGAAAATTTCGATGTTTTGTTGTGAAATGTGGAAATTTTGTAAGAGGTTAATGGGGGAAGATGATGGAAGGAAATGTGTAGGTAGGTACCCGTTCTGTAGCTAACTACACTCACGGAGAAAGAATACGGGTCGGTAAATAACCGTCATATTTCCTAAAATACTGCGAGGTTGTAGGTTTTTTTAATCATGCCATTATCTTTATTTAATTTTACATCTATACTGCAAAAGTAACAGCCAAAAAAAGCAACGTTTCCAGGTTTAAATCGGACTCGTAAAAACCCATGAAAAAAACAACGTTAACGGAGCGAGATATCGCGAAAATCGTCATTTTTGGACATTGATATTTTTATGATAGTATCCCGGAAATTGCTAATACAGTTGGGCAATACCAAGAATATTATAATATTTAAATAAAACGAGTGTAGAATATTCAACAAAACCTATTGAGGCTATTTAAACTAGGGTGACCCGAAATTTTTGACCGTAAGTGTATTATAGGCATCTTACGCAGGATGCCTTGAATCGAGCGCTTTCGTTTGGGTTAATGGCCGTGGAAAGTTAAGAGAAATGTACCCTCAGAATGTTACTTGAAATTAAATGTATATTTAACTTGAAGAATGTGAATGTTTTTATAGCATCTGATTCTGTAAGCCAATATACATATAGAAAACCGCAACCAAACAACCATGTCAATAATGAAACGCAATTCTTCCTCAGAATGGGTAGTGGTGACGAGGCAAAATAATTTGATTAAATAGGTTGTCTTGAAGCGACTCTTTCTAACAATAAGACGGGTTTGTTATCTAGCTTTGTTCATTTCCTTTTCTTTTCTTATGTGTATCTATTTCATGAGCAATGATTAGCAATTGTGTTGTACAAATTTAGAAATATATATAGGTACTATCGAACCAACTGAATCGTGACCCACCGTGGAACCTTGTCACGGCAAATGTCATAGTGATATCGTACTGCCTGACAAGGAAAATCATTATGACACTTGCTGTGACAAGGTTCCAGGGTGGGTCACGACACGATTCAGTTGGTTCGATAGTACGTTTGAAATGGCCCAAAAACGTCTGAGCAATCTTTAATATCCTTAACAATAGTTAGGTTTACATATTTTTTATCATTATAACCGCATAAGGCGACTTCCTGACTTGGCGCGGCGGGATCGATATGTGACATTTTCTTCTTTGACGTAAACTTACTGACGTCTCAAAGATTCCCACTTCACAGAGTAAGTACTGTTAGTATTACATTTGCGTGATTTGCGCAGTAGTAATATTATGCGCAGAAGCGGACCAGTGATGTATACTGCCATCGCATCGTCCCGCTTCCGCGTATCCCGCGCCAGTCAGGAACGCCACTCATTTAAATGTAGGGGCGCAGTAAAAAGTAGTAGGTACTAAGTTGACTGACAGTTTACACTGACATTTGACAGTTTTCTTATATCGTACCGCCTCCGCACCGACAAATCAGGAAGTCGCCTAAGTGTAGGTACATAATTTGGAACTCGACCATAAAAACAATAGGATTTTGAAGCTTGATCCCAATTTATTTTTTTAAACACGAAACCTAATTCCACGGTTATTTTTACCTCACTTGAGACCAATTTACATACTTTTAACTCATCTTACTCATGTTAATGCTATTATAATACATGCGAATTCATAAAGCCTTTAACTTTTCGGTAACCTGCTTCCGACCTTTGCAAAATGTTCCTTAAATATAAGTATGTGTTAATTATAGAAATTTAAATATGACGGTGCTAAATAAGGACAGGAGCGCTCGAGACCCAGCGGCGTCGGGTACCGGGTAGGTTAAGCAACGTGGGCAGCGGTCAGGACTTGGATGGGTGACCGCTTTGAGTGGTTACTAACTGAGCGCTCCCGTGCTTTGGAAGGCACGCTAAGCCGTTGATCCCGGTTGCTGTCTATGGCAGCAGTCGTTAAGCCAAGTTGGAGGCCTTCGGGCGGTTTGAGAACTTCTGACAGTCAAGTTGCCCACTCACTTGACAAAGCCTAATCCCAATAAGATTTAGTTTCCCCTCGGGGCTGGAAGGTCAGATGGCAGTCGCTTCCGTACAAACTAGTGCCTATGCCAAATCTTGGGATTAGGAAGCGGACCCCAGGCATCCTTCAGGATGCAACTATACTGGGATAACGCTAGGAGGATGATGATGGTGCTAAATAAGGACAAATTTGGCATTTTGTTGAGACATTTTGGACTGCATGTCGTGAAATAGTTACGTAATAAGATAAGTGTGCTTTTCCTCCACTCCAGCATGATGTGCTTAGAGCTTTCCGTTTCCACCGGTGCTTTACTAATTGGACTTATGAATATGATTGGTGAATATCAACGCATACATACAAACGTAACATAGCACAACTTTTCTGGTGGAAAGTCACCTTAATACAAAAAAATAGGTGAAGCGAACATAATAATATTTATGTCACACCTGGCCATAACGCGGTAATTACCGCACGCTCCGCGCGCGGGAAATCCCACTTCCTGGCCAGGGGGTGACATACAATTTTGTACTTAACACGGGCGGTAATAAAGAAAGCCTCAGATCGCATATTCGTATTCGTCAAATACCTGCGATCTGAGATATTCTTTGTTTTACCGCCCTTGTTAAGTAATGTACTATTATGTCACACCTGGCCATAAAGCGGCAATTACCGCACGCTCCGCGCGCGGGAAATCCCACTTCCTGGCCAGGGGGTGACATAAAACTTTGTACTTAACACGGGCGGTAATAAAGAAAGCTTCAGATCGCATATTTATCGCCCTTGCCTTCGGCTCGGGCGTCAAGTACCTGCGATCTGAGACATTCTTTGTTTTACCGCCCTTGTTAAGTAATGTACTATTATTATATACTCACCGGCGGAAAATTTGGCCCAAATTAGAAAAATGCATTTTTATATATTATTAAACATTATTTAATTTGTTCAATTTATAGTTTGAAATCACGAAAAGTTTTTAGGCCAAATTTTCTACCGGTGAGTGTATATTTAACAGTTATTTTGTTTTTTAATGAATAAAGACGCATGTTTGTGCAAAACCTATTGAAAAGGGATTAGTATCGAAGTACAAAAATAGAGCAATTCCTGCAGTGGCTGTCAGCCGGGGCGGTGGAGCGCGCAGTTTTCAATCAGCGGGGTCACTGACATTTCTGACATGGCTGACATTCGTCATGTACCTGTTAGGAGGGTAGGCGCGTCAATGAAACAAGACGATGCGGTAAAGACTGTTGTATTGTAAAGATACCTTGCATTATATACATAACAGTAACCTCTATGGGGTGATAATTATAAAAGGGCAGCATACGGAAAGTTACCAAGTTAGTTTACCACCGATATGAAAGGAAAATAAAATATTACTTATCTAGATATAATTTCTCCATTCAAGCAACCCGAAACGCAATAGAAGAAAATAGGCGTTCCACACATCTTCATTATTATCATAATACGAGCTAGTGTACAGCCTCAGTTTATAGAAATATATTTTTAATGCTGTCAGTGTACGGCATAGGCCATAAAGTTAAATTTATAGTCTGCGCTTTCAAGCAATACCTTCGAGTAGTTGTTTCTGCGGACTGTACCTTTAAATCTTATTACAAATACAAAATACAAATGGTTTATTTGGCAAAAAAGTGTTTACAAAATAGGAACTTATCTATCAGACTCCAAACTAGGCTGGCTGAGCCTGTATTTGGACGTCTGCGAGAGCGAGTAACATTACTGTACAACTTAAATATTAAATCTTATTTTTCCTTAGGGAAAATGATAAGTGCAAGAACTCATTAGGTTCTTCTATTGTTTTAAAATGACCATTAGTTGTCTGGCAGATATCGCTTTAAAGTAATATCTTGCAGACATTGTATGCGCTGCTTTTAGTTTTCAGTAAAAATATTTTCTTCTAGTTATTCATATTTTCATTTGGTTTTTCAACTGTATTAAATCATTGAGTGTCTAAGTAAATACGTAATGGATCGAAAAAATCCAGCTAAATTAAAATAACGTACTTAAATGTACTTACCTTACTATCAGATTGATAGACCTTATCTTGTTTGCAATAATGTTCAGAATTCTCAAACTGTGATTCAATCTAATACTCAAAATGAGTAGTAGTTGGTACCTTTCTTCCTGAATGACTGAAGTCACTTAAGGCGCAGGGGTGGGCAAGGCATTGTCCATACAAACTCAGTGCACGTTTTATTCGTAGGTTTTGGCACTAACGAATGTAATATTTTTTTTTGGATGTAAATATTAGATATGCGACGAAAGTGATGTGAAAACTTTCAAATATTAAAAAAAAAAAAAATTAAAAGTAATATAAATGAAAAAAATAACAGAAAAATAAGCATACTGACCAAAAATCATAACTTTAATGCAAACACAAACGAAGAAAATCCTGCACAAAGTTTGTATGGAGAGAGCTTGCCCTACCTCTCCTCTTAATGCAATTTTGTACCTTAACAACACTGTGTATTTTCCGTAATCTAATAAAACAACTGAAATACGCGCGGTAAGTACCTATGCACAATTTCGCACGCTCCGCCATCGGGGATATAGCTCAGTGGTAGAGCATTCGACTGCAGATCGAGAGGTCCCCGGTTCAAACCCGGGTGTCCCCTGGCGGTTCTCGTTCATTTTGGTTTTTTTTTTCATTACCGTTTTATTTATATCCGACTGCGGCGAAGATTAAATGGAGGGTTGTTCATTTTGAATATGTTCGTGAAAATATTAATTAAAAAAACCAATCTCGTATGTAATATAGCTATCTAAAAAAAAAACAAAAAGATCAAAAATTGGTATCTATAAATAAAACGGTAATGAAAAAAAAACACAAAATGTTTGATGTGACATTTGAATTGGTGCAATGACGCAAGGACGCCACATTGCGTCATCGCTACGCATCATATTTTATCGGGCGTTGACATATATCAAAGCATTTCTGAGCACGTACATTCAAGAACAATTAATATTTAACATAAAGAAATATGATATGGGCGAGTTTTCTCATTCTTATTATTATTATTGATTCACGTGATCTTAATGGTCCATTACCTATTTAAAAAAAATAATGGCTCTTAATAAAAAAACCTACTAAACATAGTTTGAAAACATTCTCGTTTAATCATTGCCTCTCTGCCAATTGAGAATATTTCATAATTTCCAAAAGTCTTAATTCGAAAACCATGTCGGTAAAAACGTGTAAAGTACACAAAAAACATTTTTTTAGATTTTTTTCTCCGTTAATTTTGGAAAAAATCGCAAATTACTGTAAACCGAAAGTTGACGTCATCTTCCTCGCTGTATTCAGGGAGACCTTAGTACAGAGTACAGACAATCGCTGCTCTGGAGTGGCTCTGGATTGTTGTTGGGAAGATGACGTCATATTTTACTTACGCCCTTTTGGAATGACCTACTTTTCAACGTGTTTTTTTTTGTATGAAATATTGAGTTAAATTGAAAAAGAAAAAATACGGGTGGCTTAAATTTTTACCTATTTTCTAACTAGTTCATAAATTGTCAATTACCGTTCAAGACATAGTATTAAACAAAGTCGCTTCCTGCTGTCTGTCTGCTTCGTTGTATGCTTAAATCTTTAAAACTACGCAACGGATTTTAATATGAGACCGTCTATAACAAAAGGGCCCTTATGGCACTTTCTTGTTTCGTAGATATCAGCGTTTTAGTAAAATACGGTAAAATCACATATTTTTTGTTTTTTGCATATTGATAAAGTATAAGACTAGATGTGTATTTCTAGCTTGGTCTCACACGTATAAGTTAAGTATTTCTACCTTAAAATTAGTTGTAAAGTTTAGTAAAAAAGGGCCCTTATGGCAGAGCGCAGATAATAATGATATAACATAGGTTAATAACTTATTCTAATTACTTCTAACCATTTTCTGTATTATTTATTTGCCTTTTCTGTTTACTGGATTAGGTGGTACACGTTACAAATACCTATTTCTAGTCTCAAGTCAAGGAAGTTCTAGTCGTGCATAACCGTTGCAAAATTTTTTGTTTCTTATTACATTTCCTATTGAATTGTATTTTTAGAGTTCCGTAGCCAAAATGGTGAAAACGGAACCCTTATAGTTTCATCACGTCTGCCCGTCCGTCCGTCCGTGCGTCCGTCCGTCCGTGCGTCAGTCCGTCCGTCCGTCCGTCCGTCCGTCCGTCCGTCCGTGCTTCCGTCCGTCCGTATGTCACAACATATGGTAGGAAAGTATTATTCTATGAATTGCTTGCTACATAATATAATAGTAACGTAAACTTAAAAAAAAAATAGGTAGTGGCCCCCCCCTCCCACCCTCTAATTCCCATATGTACGAAAATTCTGAAAAATAAATGAGGTGGTGTACAGTCACTAGCATTAATATCTGCCAAAACAATGGTGGCATTTAAATATCCGACACAGCTCCATTTTGTAGGGCCGTAAGAACAAGGACGGGTCAGATATTTATGCCGCCTTTGTTATAACAGATATTGATGCTGGTGACTGTACATTAATAAATACTTACGACGATTTTTGGTTTGATAAAAATATGGCTACTGGTTTTTGAGTAATTGCTGAAAAACTGTTTTGCCCAAACAAAAGGGCGTAAGTGCAGTGAGTTTACTATGAAGATACGACCTTTTTCGATTCGACGTATCAGATAGTGGGTTTAAATATGGATTAGTAGGTGTCGGTACGGAACTCTTTATTGTGCGTGGTCCGACACGTACTTGGTCGGTTTTTTTATTAATAGAGTTAAAAAATAATTATTACTATGCGAAATTGCTTTTTCGTATAACTTAAAAATTACGCAAAATTCAAAAAACTTGTAATGAAAAGATTTATTCAGAATTACGTTCTAATACAAGATTGCTACTTAGATAATGTAAATATTATTATTTACTTACATTTTTCGTTACATTCGTCCATAAGGGCCCTTTTCTCAAATGTATGGAAGTAAACCTTGATTTTCATGTAACTTTAATCGGTCATAAAACTGAAACTAATTGACATAAAAAAAAATTTAAACCTGTGTAATGCTTGTCTAGACTTATTACAGGTAAGTATGGTGTCCTACACGGAAATTGTTAAATTTATTCGTGACAAGATAGAAAAAATATAATTTTCTATATTTATTAAAAATATATATCCCGTTAGTTTTTCGTTTTTATTTTCAATTCGAGGTGTAAAGAAAACTATTTTCTAGCATACACTATGACAAAGATCACAAAATACTAAATAATAATTCACATATTACAAATTTCCTTATTTTTTTACGATCGGCGCCTTGCACTGATCAAAGGCCATTTTTTTCTCAACGGGGTAGTGGAATTGAAAAATCTTTGATTGTTTCCTATAGAAGAGAACCTCAGGATTCAGAATCTAGTTTTAAACTTCTCTTAGTTATTTCTCTAAAGTGCATTTTTGAGTTGCGTAACTTTGATGATTTAAAAAAAAAAAAGTATGGCACCTAGGGTCCTGGTTTTTATTGTTTTTGGTAGCTTATGTATTGTAGATTATAGATCCGTGCGTAACTCAATACCGACCATAAGGGCCTCTGTGTGATGGACGGTCACATATGTATAATTTGCACCCATGCGAAGCCGGGGCGGGTCGCTAGTATAGACTTATATCTCATGAAAGTCCGTTAAACGGAAGACGGGCTATACAGGCTTATTTAAAGGGTTCCGTTAGCAGCCCTAAAAATAACATCGCAAAAAATTGGGGTCGGCAACGCGCAAGTGACTCCTTTGGAGTTGCGAGCGTCTATAGGCTGCGGTGTCCGCTTACCATCAGGTGGATCGCACACATGTTTGCCACCGTCGCTGTATAAAAAAATGTTCCATAGTACAAAGAGGTTTTATTGTGTCTTGGAACTTGATTCAAAACAAATAAACACGTATTTCTGATTACCTACTGATTAAAACGCAAATAAAAAAACGTATGTTCATGAATTCATATTGATTATTTCTCATGCGGATCGCAGAAACCTTTTTTCACACTCGTTTAACAGTCATTACATACATTCACCCATATACTGTAATGATCAGTTTTCCTCAAACCGAATTGAATCCTGTTCATTACTGCCTCCAAATTTGGGCTCCACAGATGTGGCCATAACAATACCAGCGATTACTTCCGAAAGGTATTATGAATTTGAAAAATGTATGGCACATATGACGTTTTGAAAATAAAGCGGAAACGGGGTGGAGTTGTAGGTATTTTGGCGCTTGTAATGAGTGTGTCGTTTTTCGATACAAAATTTACCTATGTATTGGCTAGGAAAAAGTTTTTGACGTTATTTAGAAAGAAGAATATTGAAATGTTGCAATTATTTTGTCTTCTTTTCTGCGTGATTCAGCTTTGCTATTTGTTTAATTTTAGGCGTGAATATTTTTAGAAATGAAGCAAGCAGAATGATTGTAGGCGAAGAAACTAAGACGAGAAAACAGGTGAACGTATAGTATACAAAATATTGACTACAAATACATACGTTGCAATAATATTAATTCCCATTTAATAGCTCAAATATAATCACCACAAATACCAAATATAATTGCAGCTCGACAAGCCACAAATACACCTGAAATGCGAAGTAATGATTGGGATAATGTTACTATTTATTTTAACTCATTACCTAACTAATTAACATTGAAATAGTCTAATTGGAATTCCCGTGGCAGCCGCTTAATTACGATTTATTGCATTAAGGCGATATATCGATTGAAAGAGACACCCTTTGTTTTTCGCTCACGATAAAACGAGATGCAACCCTCTCCGAGAATGGCTTTTTAGACAAATCTCGTTAAATATCTGACTGTGTGCAGGTTTATTAAATTTCCTCTTGTCAGTACCTAGATGAGGTAAAATACCATCATATTAACCATCATTCATCTTTTAATAATGCGTTGTTTTAGTAGGCTGAGGAAAAAAAGAAAATATAGACTAAACTTTAGATTTATTTTCTATCGAGAAAATTTTAACCAATCATGTTTCGCTATTGTCAGTACCACAATATAGTCAAGAATCATACATCTGAAAATCAGCCCCTATTGTTTGCTAGTCTGGGCAGGACAGCGTTTCAAAGTCTCCAAATTTCTCAGTGTAGCGCCTATATGTAGCAAGCACAGGCCGGTCACGCTTGCCATTTTTTTAATTCAACGGTGACAAATAAGCATACCGTCCACCTGATGGTAAGCGGATACCACAGCCTCCAAATTCGGGTAAGATGACATTCTGCTGTGCCCTACATCTCTAGAAATCATGCTAGCTAACTTGTTAAATTCATAGAGATACCTATACATATTCATTAGTTCATTACTGTATTCTATGTCACAAGTCGTTGAAATAAATGGAATCTCGGCCAAGTAATCTCGTGTGGTGACAGAATAGCAATGAAACAGCCGTAAATGAAGCTTTAGGTTTTAATATGTCAGGCGTCGACCCCACGCGCCAAGCCTTGTGATATGTATTAAGAACATGCCAAGTTCTTGGTATTCTCCTGGAATACACATTAGATATAGATATATATAGGTTCTTAATTAATGAGAAAACTTAATGGCTACCAAAAATATACTGACTGCGCATCAAGAAATATACTGATTTGCATATCAAAATGAACACCGGAGCGGCAGCGCGGTGAGGAGAGTGGTTGACGCACGCATCTGTAGCACGCATCCGTATTCCGTAGCACGCATCTACAGCACGCATCCATAGCACGCATCGACAGCACGCATCCACAGCACGCATCTTTCCATATAAAAAACATAGCCTAACTAGCTGAACCCGTTTTGAACCAACGAATGTGATTGGTGGATTTCAAACGCATCCATAGCAACGTAGCGTAGCATAGCTCTAATGGAAAGGCACCTTTAGGCGTAGGTACTAACTTCCAACTGCCATTAGCTATTTGTCACAAATGTCAACACCTGCCATGTATGTAGTAGATTAACGTGAAACTATATTGGACATTAAGTACCAGTTAACACGCGATTGAACGACATTTTCATCTATCTATAATTTAGAAGTGTTTCAGAATATCACTTTTTCCGTATTTCCGGAACCCTATTAATTTCGTCATGTCCGTCTGTCTGTCTATCCGTATGTCGCTGGCGTTTTGCTCAAAAACTCAATGTGTAAGTCTCGAATATAATGACTTAACTTATGTCAAGTTTTTCCACAGTTATAATTATAAACGTTGAGAGTACTTTTATCCTTCGCATCGTGCCGCCACCGCGCATCCCGCGCCAGTCAGGAAAGCACTCACTTAAATGTAGGGACGCAGTAAAAAGCGATACTGAGTCGACTGACAGCTGACACTGACATTAGACACTTTTCTCATATCGTACGTCAGGAAGTCGCTTAAGTCATAATTTATCGTGCGAAGAACACGCGTCCACGATACTTAATGATAACTAAAACTAATGACATAATTTCCTTTATTAGGAGTTTTTATGATGCAATTTAGATGACAAATTAACGAAAATAGTGTGTTTTTGTATTAGGTACTACGTTGACAAACAAGGATAACTGCCTGCCTGATGGCAACCATAGTCTATATTTTTATTTACGTCACACTTGGCCATAAAGCCTCCAAATTCGAGCAAGATGACATTTTGCTGTGCCCTACCTCTCTTAAACAATAATTCAAAACTGTCTTATTTACGGCCATTTTCTACTGTCTTCATTAGGATCAAATTACTATCATGCCATAATAAAAACCTCAAGAACCTTTCTCAATAGCTTTCAGTACTTAAAACTCACCAAAGCGTCAAAATTAAAAAAGCTCCAGTCAGTTAATGACGTGCGTCGCACCGGAAGCCGCCATTATTGCGGACACGCGAGCTTCCTGTCGCTACCGGAAACTGGCAGTGTTGCCATATCCGGTGGCGTTTTTCACCGGAAACGCCGATAAATAGAGTTGTAATTGTTATTGGACAGCTTTGTGGTTCATTAAGTGTTTTTGTTTATTATCGTGTTCATGTTTTGACGGTGTTAACGATAACAAAGTTTATGTTTAGTAAAAAATATTACGCCTACACATTCTAAACTAGAATTTTGACTTTAAAAGTGCCAATAGCGGTCTAGTTCCAGAATAAAGTTTATTTTTTTCACTTGTAATTTATTATATTTCAAATTACAAATAATTTATTTCCAAGTAGGCCATTAAACAGCACTTTTGAAAAGTCATACAATAAAATAACAATATAAAAAATATATAATTGTACAAACGAACAAAGTCAAAAATTAATATAAAATAAAATAAATCTGTAAATTATAATAAAATCATGTCAAAAGGCTTAAAATTAACAACAACATACATTAAAACAGAACTTTCGAAAAGTCACAGAATAAAAAATAAAAATTAACAACAACAATGTCAAATTTATATATAATAGAAAAAAAGTAAGTACCTATTTGAATGATTTTCACGAATAATAATCCTAATATCTGTTTTTCTTCTTTTGTTTTCTTGTAATATTGTGTGTCTTCTGTGGTACTGAATAAATGTTTCTATCTATCTATCTAATATAATAATATTATACATGTGAAAGTTTAGATGTGTGCTTTGGAAGGCACGTTAAGCCGTTGATCCCGGTTGCTGTCTATGGCAGCAGTCGTTAAGCCAAGTTGGAGGCCTTCGGGCGGCTTGAGAACTTCTAACAGTCAAGTTGCCCACTCACTTGACAAAGCCTAATCCCAATAAAGGTCTAGTTTCCCCTCGGGGTTGGAAGGTCAGATGGCAGTCGCTTCCGTAAAAACTAGTGCCTACGCCAAATCTTGGGATTAGGTAGCGGACCCCAGGCATCCTTCAGGATGCAACTGTACTGGGATAACGCTAGGAGGATGATGATGATGTGAAAGTTTAGATGTTTGGATGTTTGTTACTCAACCACGCAAAAACGGCTGAACGAATTATGATGAACCTTAGTATACATCGAGTTTATAGCCTGGATTAACTTATAGGATACTTTTTATCACCAAAATCGAAGGGATGAAATATGGATTGCACGTTTACGCGGACGAAGTGCGGGCTATATAACAATACAAAAAATAAAAATAACTATATAACAACACAAATAATAATCAACCAATAACCTATTTCGTTTAAAGCTATCAAAGCTTTATAATAACCCTGTAAAACACCAGTTCTAACCTCGGAGCTTAACAAGCTTTCTGTGAGAATGCATGCCTGTGCGAAGCTTTTGACCCAGATGCACTGTTTTAGTATATTTTCCCTTCACAATGCATAATGTACAGAGCTCGGAATTTTCACGGCAAAACAAAAGACTGACGCATTCTCGATAGTTTGAGAAACAGCTTTTTTATCGATATCCAGTATTATCTTATCTTATATCTTTAAACGAGCAATGGGGATCTCGGAAACGGCTCTAATGATTTTGACGAAATTTGGTATGTTGGGGTTTTCGGGGACGGGAAATCGATCTAGGTCTAGGTCTCAAGCCCGGTAAAATGCCGAGCAAAGCTCGGTCGCCCAGATATTTTTATGAATGTACCGTGAGATTAGGTGTTACATTTTGAACATCCATTTTGTAATTAGACCATTTTAATACATATAATATAAATATATGTGTCCGTCTGTCTAGTCCCAAACAAAGCAAAGCTTAAATACTGTGGGCACTAGGCGATATTTTAATTATTTATATAAGTATGTAGATACTTAAATACATAAGGGACATCCAAAACTAACTCACAAGTATAGTGCGCGCCATCCACGACGACGCGCCCCTCCACAGGGAATCTCATACTAATCTGTGCGCAGTTGTACGGCTTGGGCTGTGGAGGTGGAGGGGCGCGCCTTCGTGGATGGCGCGCACTATAACAGACAGGCACACTTCCGCATTTATAATCTTGGTCTGGATTAGAACCTGCCTACAAAATTTCACGAGAATCGGTTGAGAAAATATGACCCATATAGAGAAGAATAGCCAGAAATATAAAGTGTTTTTTGCCTTGGCTGAATCAGTGACGCTTCGCTCATTCGTTCAATAGATATCACTAACAAAATCACGTCCCGCCGAAATCAAGTTTGGTTATATATATTACATCACACTCGTATATAACTAAACTTGACGGTTCCACCCGAACTCCCAAAGTTTTTATTGCTTTTATTACCCCCACCAAACTTTCATCACCCCCTGCCTACCCCCAAATTAGGCGATACGTTAAGTTATAATGACATATGTTCCGGAATGTCAACGTAATGCCGGGAGTATTTTGTTGATTAGATACAACTGTTTACGGACCAGAGAGACTAGTTAATAGTACATTACTTACCAAGGGCGATAAAACAAAGAATGTCTCAGATCGCAGGTATTTTACGCCCGAGCCGAAGGCAAGGGCGATAAATATGCGATCTGAGGCTTTCTTTATTATCGCCCGTGGTAATTACAAAATTTTATGTCACCCCCTGGCCAGGAAGTGGGTTTTTTCGCGCGCGGAGCGTGCGATAATGGCCACTTTATGGCTAAGTGCGACATAAAGTACTTTTATCTACACCCATATAGTAAATCCTCTTTTCTCAAAAATAGTATGAAATGTTCTCATAACATCTGTGAAGATAGTATCCGAAAGTGACTCATCCTGGATAGTTACCAGAAGTGTCCAGGAAGTAACACCTACTGTCCAGGAAGTAAGTATGTAAATCCCATTACATATCATAATATTTGAATTTAGAACTAGAAGATAAAAGTTGGCAGCAATTGACATTAAAAAAAAATTTAGGTACCAAGGAGGTTGACGTGTCCGTATTGCACGATGTGTATTGGCGGGAAATACAGTTCAATCATGTTTTTAACTATTTCGAGACTAATTTAGAAATTAACATGAATAGATTGAATGAAATTAAATACTAATAGTAAACATAAAATAAATACGATTTTATTTACGATTAATTAAATACGATTTTATAAATCTATTCTATTGGGGTTGTGGCATAATATCAGTGTCTTAACACAACATCTAGCTAAAAAAAGTTGCCATTGTATTTTGACGGGATTGACTTCATTGATTTAATTAATATATACAGAAGTATAATTGCTAAAAATGAGTTTAGATGAATCAGATTGCGATACATACACAGATCGCACTAGGTACTGAAAAAAAATTACTTCCACCAGTTCCACCCAAGTCTAAGGTGGTGTTTGACCATTTATAAAAAGTTCATCAAGTGGAAAGCGGAACATGAAAGTACAAGTTGGTCAGAATGCAGGTACTATTAACCGTTGTTCATACAATTTGTTTTATTTTTGAGAAAAGCACTATACAAGCTTCGACCGTAAGTGCCATCCTGGCCTCGTATTATAGCCGGACCTCGCCTGCGGCTCGGCCGGCTAACTCATACTCGTCCAGGATGGCTTACTTACTGGTCTCTGCAGTAATGTACTATTATGTCACACCTGGCCATAAAGCGGCAACTACCGCACGCTCCGCGCGCGGGAAATCCCACTTCCTGGCCAGGGGGTGACATAAAACTCTGTACTTAACACGGGCGGTAGGTGAGCCATGGTTGTGTGTTGAGCTAATACGTATGCACATTGTCTATGTGTGCGTCAGCGTAGGAGCTATGAGTTCGCATTGTCTATGTGGTGGTATGTGTCACAACTACAACTATGGCTAACCCGCGCTCGTGAGATAAAAGTACTACATATACCATCATGCTAGCTAGCAAAAGCCGACCGATAAACATAACAGTTCAACAGATCCCAAAGCACAACAGATGACAATCGGCATCAATTCAATTTTAAGAATACAAATGTAATAGCACCTTGGTGCGATTGGGACGCGTAGAGCGGGACGGAAAACAATTTTTCCCACGTCATTTAAGGATGGACGGGACGCCGGCGGCCAGAGAAAATATTAAAAGGACAAAAAAGAATACAAAGAAAAAACATTTATTCGTGGCAGACAGCAAAGATACGGTGTAATCAGAACATTACAACCACAGCCACGAAATAAATGAAATGATGAATGATTAATAATAAAAGGTAATAAGGTTTATAATTTATACATATATGATTTTATATAATGACATGATTTAATAACATGATTTTATATTATAATCCAGTTTTATTTTATTTCATTTAAATTTTGTCATTGTTTTGTATAATAATTATTGATATCTTTTTTATATTGTTATTTGTATTTTGACTTTTCAAAAGTGCTGTAATAGGCCTACTTGGAAAAAATGAATAAATTGAAAAAAAAAATGAAATTTGAAATTGAAATTGAAAATATGTACTGTACTAATATCGTTAGTTATTAAATAAAGTTTTTGTGTTATAATAAAAGGTCGATAACTTATTTATTGTTTGGAAAAATTGGGTTACATTGTAGATAAATTACATAGTGCCAATCCAAAATATAATTAAATAAATATGTTTGAATTTAAACTTTCGTGAGACATGTTATAACTTAATTTTACTAAAAGGTTAAAACTCACGTATTAATTGTCACTTCGGGCGACATGTTTCGAACTCTTCGGGAGTTCTTCCTCAGGATGAGTGCGTCTGCGACCCGCGCCGATTGATAGTTCGACAGTGTGCAATTGGCGCGGGTCGCAGACGCACTCATCCTGAGGAAGAACTCCCGAAGAGTTCGAAACATGTCGCCGGAAGTGACAATTAATACGTGAGTTTTAACCGTTTAGTAAAATAAAGTTAAATAAATATGACATTTCATACTAATCGACCTAGTTCCAAACTAAGAAAAGCTTGAAAAATGGGTAGGTCTAGACGATGATATACATACTTAAATATATTCTGGAAAACATCCCAGACTCGTGTCTGCAAACATTCGTGCTCATCACACAAATAAATGCCCTGACCGTATTCGAACCCGGGACCACTAGCTTCGTAGGCATGATCACTAACAACTAGGCTAAAGTGGTCGTTTGTTGTTTCCGGTGCCTCCCGAGATTTCCCGGAATTCTCTCCTTATTTTATAAGCTTTGTATGGTAGCCGGAATATAAGGAGCATCGCGGTTCTTATTTCTAGGGCTTGCAGTACGGTAACTCTATTTATAAATAATCCCGAGATTATCCGGGATTCTCTCCTTATTTTATAAACTTTGTATGGCAGCCGGAATAAAAACGCCTCGAGGAAACGACGACGATTCCGCTCGCGAAAATACATCAGGGAAATGATCTGACAGTTACACCGACTGAAATGAATTCTGATCGGAGCTTTTCATTCGCATTTTTTAGGGTTCCGTACCTTTGGGTACGGAACCCTAAAAAATGCGACGTAAAACGATGTGATGCGATGCGGGTAAAACGGGACCCTATTACTAAGAATTCGCTGTCCGTCCGTCTGTCACCTTTCTGTTTACGCAGTCGCTAGCGAGTACGGTAATGCAAACATTGCAAACTCACAGTAAGGCGACTTCCTGATTTGTCGGTGCGGGGGCGGTACGATATGAGAAAACTGTCAAATGTCAGTGTCAACTGTCAGTCAACTCAGTACTACTTTTTACTGCGCCCCTACATTTAAATGAGTGCTTCCTGACTGGCGCGGGATGCGCGGTGGCGGGGCGATGCGAAGGCAGTACTGTGGCAGTACTGGTTCGCTTCTGCGCATAATATTACTACTGCGCAAATGTAATACTGACAGTATTGCGTCAAGTGGGAGTCTTTGCGACGTCAGTAAGTTTACGTCAAAGAAAAAAATGTCACATATCGATCCCGCCCCGCCAAGTCGGGAAGTCGCCTAAGGATACAGAAGACCACAGCCATAAAATACTATTTACTGTACAAGTACGTAGTGTTACAAATTTTCAGTTTTGCAATGTAACTCATTGTTAGTGAGCGCTCGTGGCCCAGCGGCGCCTGCGTACCGCTTGCGGTATCTAAGGTTAAGCAACGTGGGCAGCGGTAAGGACTTGGATGGGTGACCGCTTTGAGTGGTTACCAACTGAGCGCTCCCGTGCTTTGGAAGGCACGTTAAGCCGTTGATCCCGGTTGCTGTCTATGGCAGCAGTCGTTAAGCCAAGTTGTCCACTCACTTGACAAAGCCTAATCCCAATAAGTTCTAGTTCCCCTTGGGGTTGGAAGGTCAGATGGCAGTCGCTTTCGTAAAAACTAGTGCCTACGCCAAATCTTGGGATTAGGTAGCGGACCCCAGGCATCCTTCAGGATGCAACTGTACTGGGATAACGCTAGGAGGATGATTATTATTTATTAATCAGGCAGGCAGTTGAAAGTGAAACAACTGATGAAGCCTGTATCCAATTATCTTTAAATATATATCACTGTTCAGCTAAATTTGATATGTATCACATTAGAAGGATCAGTAAAAAATACAACTTGCGCAGAACGAAAAAATCATGTATTTACCAAAAACAAGCTATCTCCAAACAATTTCTAAGCCAAAGTCAAAAAGGCTACCTTTACCAAACTACCACGTTAATAATACAACTACATTCGTTCCTATTCCATTGGCATAGAATCCACAATAGCTTATCCAGTATCTCTGCTGTTTGTTCACGCAACCAAGATAGCTAAGACTGTGTGCTGATTCATATTCTTTCAGTAATAAGGTTGAACATTCCAGTTTCAGGTGTACTTTTTTATTTGGTTTCTGATGAAGATGGTATATATTTGTTTAGGCCGGATCAGTTTGCCGAAACGACTTTTTGAAAGGATAACACTGCCCGCCGCCGCCGGCTAGTTTTTAGTGTAAACTCATACAAAAACAGGGGATTGGTTTGGGTTTATCAAGCGCAAATAAAATGGGTGACCAGCGTTCATATCTGACAGAACAAGGGCGATAAAAATAACTGAAACATCTTCTAGGATTAGATTAGTTATTGTTTAAAATGGGAATTAAGGTGGTTCGCTTTCCATACAAAACGCCTTTTGACATTCGCAGGCTAGCGGAGTGATATTTTAAGAAACTTAAGTAACAAACATTCATAAATTGGCTTTCAATTTGCGCGAAATTCCCCCTTTCCTAGAATAAACTTGTATAAACTAGAATAAAACCTAACCTAACCTTAACACAAAGAATACCGCCGCATACCGGGTAGAGTCAGTCGGACCCAGGTCGGGCCTAGCTCAGTTTCTTGCTGGACTCTTCTCAGCTAGGCTAGGTTTAGTGAACCAGCGACAAAACTTCCAGTAGCTCTATTCCACTGACACACTTCAGTTCGTTTGAAACCGCTCAACCAAGCTCACTGGAGCGCAAACTCTTAGAGTATTCCAGTGTTTAAACCGCCCGCGTGGTCGTGTCGGAGGTTACCCCTGGACTTTCCCCAGGCCACCCTCCAACCGCGTACAGTCAGGTTAAAAAAAAACGAACATTCTCGTTAAATGACTTACCCTACTGCATATATTAGTGTACTGTGGCCGAGAACACATCTCAATACAGTTAACTGGTAACTGTACGTCTTCCTTTGATGTCTTACCTGAAACAGGGAAGCCTTCTTAATATCGCTACACACACACCGCTCGATTTTACTAATTAAATGTTATTGATTCTGGTAGTAATCAAACGCCTGTTTATATTAAAATTGATATTGACTTCGTCTCGACTAAGGGCGTGTACACATAGAACGTCCGTTTTTATTAGGGTTCCGTAGTAAACAAGGAACCCTTATAGTTTCGCCATGTCCGTCCGTCCGTCCGTCCGACCCCCGTTTTTCTCAGTAACCGTTAGTACTAAAAAGCTGTAATTTGGCATGAGTATACATATCAATGACGCCAATAAAACGGTAGAATCAGATCTTTAAAAAAATTTTTTTTAGGGTACCTCCCCTACATGTAAAGTGGTGGTGCAATTTTTTTTTTCTGTCAAACCCCATCGTGTGGGGTATCGTTGGATAGCTCTTATAAGGTTTCTAAAAGCATTTTTTGATTAAAGAATGGGTTGGCATGATTAATTAAGCTTTGAAGTGATAATTTTTGTTATGGTCGAGTAATAGTCGAACTTCAGTAATGTACTTTGCAAAAGCAAACTTTCGTACAATTTCCATTGATACCTCAGATAATGTTGTTAATTCTGTCAAAAACATAGTAAATATAAGTTTGCGAACTTTTTAATCCACATAATGTAACGGGTAGACGACTACGGAACCCTACCTTGCGCGTGGCCCGACACGCACTTGGCCGGTTTTATTTTTACAGGATCCTTTTTAACTTATGCATACATAATGGTTGTACTTTGGTTCGCAGACAGAAGTTTCATAGACGTATTTTTTCGCAGAATTTTCAGTTCATAGAAAACATTTTCTAAAAGGGTCGCAGTTGTAACCTAACCTAACCTACTTTTCTGGTAGATATAATTGGGTTCTACAAAATTGCATTTTAACTGTACCTAAAAAGTTATTAAAAAGTTTCTGTGAAACGAAAATTCTGCGAAACAATTCATTCTACGAAACATTTTTCTGTAAAAGAAGGGGACACCATACATAATAATAATTATTATTATATATTTATTTCAAGTAAATTACACTCATATATGATGTTAGTTATGCCTTAGGATTAGGTGTTAGTAAAATCGGTTTACAATTAAATTAAATTACATTAATATTTAACTGGGGGCATGCAACCTACCACAGTTTAGCAAATAGGGGGAGTCGATCCTATCCCCTATCATTCGCAGAATGTTGTTGGGACTGCCACGCACCCGGCGCACCAGAGATGCGGCCCTTTTGCGCATAGTGGCGTGAAAGCAGTCGACTCTTGCCTCGGCAAACATCCCTGATGCGCTACAGAAACGAGGCAACCCCACCAACACCCGGAACGCGTTATTAAGGCGCTACACTGAGAAATTTAGAGACTTTGAAACGCTGTCCTGCCGGGACTAGCAAACAGTAGGGGCTGATTTTCAGATATATGATTCTTGACTGTGGTACTGACAATAGCGAAACATGATTGCTTAAAATTTTCTCGATAGAAAATAAATCCAAAGTCGAGTCTATATTTTCCTTTTTTTCCTCAGCCTACTAAAACAACGCATTATTAAAAGACACGATTAAGTTAATATGATGGTATTGTACCTCATCTAGGTACTGACAAGAGGAAATTTAATAAACCTGCACACAGTCAGATATTTAACGAGATTTGTCTAAAATGTCATTCTTGGAGAGGGTTGCATCCCGTTTTGTTGTGAGCGAAAAACAAACGGTGTCTCTTTCAATCGATATATCGCCTTAAATTGTACCCGGAGGCAGGAGGGGCTTACTACCGTGACGTCATCGCGCCGCGCAAAGTACATGCGGCCGCCGGCTCACACATTGTGTGACTATTCAATGGCTGCGGAGCAGCGATACGGATCGCACGCGCACGCGCTTGTACGATCATTAAAAATAATTCTTTTCGCGTAGTTTTGTGTTAAATAATAATGTCAAAACCACAGCATTATTGTATTGCAGCAGGTTGCACCAATAATAATAAGAACGTAGACGTAAGAACGGTCATTGAGTTTGGTATTCACCAACGGTTGACATAAAAGAAAACGAAAATGAAAACGTTGGTTTTAAGAAACCTCTTTTATTTTTTAAAGTGATGCCTTTATAGTACATTACTTAACAAGGGCGGTAAAACAAAGAATGTCTCAGATCGCAGGTATTTGACGCCCGAGCCGAAGGCAAGGGCGATAAATATGCAATCTGAGGCTTTCTTTATTACCGCCCGTGTTAAGTACAAAATTTTATGTCACCCCCCTGGCCAGGAAGTGGGTTTTTTCGCGCGCGGAGCGTGCGGTAATGGCCGCTTTATGGCCAGGTGTGACATAAAATATTTTATGTCACACCTGGCCATAAAGTGGCCATTATCGCACGCTCCGCGCGCGAAAAAACCCACTTCCTGGCCAGGGGGGTGACATAAAATTTTGTACTTACCACGGGCGATAATAAAGAAAGCCTCAGATCGCATATTTATCGCCCTTGCCTTCGGCTCGGGCGTAAAATACCTGCGATCTGAGACATTCTTTGTTTTATCGCCCTTGGTAAGTAATGTACTAATATAAAACTTTGTATCCCCTGGTTACATGTATGGAGTACCCCCTCCCCCTACTTTAATATTTTTTCGTCATTTCACAACACTTTTACGTAGCGGTTCATACGAGTAGAACACACCTTCCTGCTAAATGTTTTAATTGTATTTGTAGTGCTTATACTTAGTCTCCGAGTACATCGGCTGTCACATACAGACGAAAAGACGGACGGACGGGTTCTGTTTTCACCATTTTGGCTACGGAACCTAAAAAGTACTATTCGTAATTGTATTGTAAACAACACTACTAATAATAAAGTACATATATTAAAATAGGTTCTCGCTGGTGGCAACCCTAGCGCTGAGGGCGGGGCCTCGAAAGAGCGCGTTGCGTGCGATAGAAAGAGATGGCCACGTTTAGGCACGTTTGGCATACCTAAACAGGGAATTTGTTAGCAGAGAAACTTCTGTACTTGTACTATTACTTATTCTGTGCCGGAGGGCACTGTAGGCCCGTTGCGTGTACCGCAGCCACAAGCTGCACGTATAGAGGGAGGTGCAGTAAGCTCTAAACAATGTTATCTTCACCTCCTATAATACCCCAACTAGCAAAATTTTAACTTACAGATGTCCTAAGAGCATAATTTTTTAGACTTACACCATACTTACAAACTGCTGTAAGTGTCGATTTAGGCGCAAATTATAAGAGAATTCTTACTTATAGTCATCTTATAACGCTCTTATTGAGGATTACATAACACTTTCAATAATCTTGTTATTACTGTTGTAATACCAAAATAACTTACAACGGTCTTACAATGGCATTGTTTAAGGGCAATTAGACCTAGAGCGCTCTTACGACTGCTTTTTTAAGTGTAATTTCCCTTGTATTGCTCTCTGGAATTTCATTATAGGAGTATTTATCACAAAACGTCGAAAGGAGTCGTTGAATAATCGCAAGCGCTGCTACTGTTATTAAAAAAACCAAAACATAAATGTAAGTATTAACTTTTAGTGATATTAATAAGTTTCCGTAATAGTTTCATTTATTAACTTGATACAAATAATTATGTTTTTATAAACTAAAACAACTCGCGGAGTTCATTTCTTCGAATGTTTTGTAAAATAAATTAAATTATTTTCTCGGGCCAACTTCGTAATGTACTTAAGTATATTCGCAACAACATTAATTATTTGCAAAAATAAAAAATGAACGCCATTAAGAGATTGAAGCGAACAACTAGTATCTTTTAAGATAAGCTAAAGACTATATTCTCTTATTTCACACTCCCTCAGTTAACTTTAAACCGTTTAGTCTTATTGAGCACTTGACTAAGGTAATTACTTGCAGCCATTTAATAAATTTAGGGTTCCTTTTAAAAACCTTTGCATACAAATTATATCTTTTGGTAGGTAGGTATATTATTATAGGTGAGCCAAACATGCCTAAGTACACATTTATATGTTACAGCCAAAGTAATAAATCCGGATATTATACGTATTATCTAGCCATTATTTATAATGTCTACTAAATTTAGATAAAGTGATAATTCACACAGAATTAATCACATTGATATATATTTTTCATAATCCGTTTTATCTGTTTCACATTCACTTTCATCGCTATCCTCATTAAGAGGAGGGGTAGGGCAAGCTCTCTCCATACAAACCTTGTGCAGGATTTACTTCGTTTGTGTTTGCATTAAAGTTATGATTTTTGGTCAGTATGCTTATTTGTCTCATTTTTTAATTTATTTATTAATTTTGTTTTTTTTTTGAAATATTCGAAAAATTTCACATCACGATCTTCGCATATCTAATATTTACAACCAAAAAAAATATTATATTTGTTAGTGCCAAAACCGACGAATAAAACGTGCACAAAGTTTGTATGGGGAAGGCCTTGCCCTACTCTGCGCCTTAAGACTAGGATCTGCCAGTTCAATTAAATCTTCGGAGCTGTTGTCTTTTTGGGTTTGTACGGAACCATCAAACAATTTACAGGCTCCATCGTTTTCTGACGTACTAGTGTCTGTGTCTAGTAACTATGCCTTTATTAGTGAGTCTGTGTATTTTTTATCTACTTTTTTCCTATACGCTCCACTCTTTTAAATCTTTTCCACTTCTCAAATTCCATCTTAAACTGTTGCAAATACTTTAGCGGTTATTATTTACACGCGTAATGGCAGACATACTTAATAAAGTATTCATAAGTCTTTTATAAGACTAAATATTCTAATAGAGCTCTACTATTATGCTTCTACTCTTAAATTTGACTCAGAAAAGACCATTCACACTTACAACTTCTTAGCTTTATAGCAGTTGTATGCAAAAGTTTATTAAGGTTCTAAGTCTAATAAAACACTTACTGCAGACTTTAATAAGAATTAATATACTTTTAAGATGCTTTTATAAGTGCAAATAATATTCAAGAGCAATTGTTCTTGGAAAATGCACTTATAAGATAACTGTCTGATAAATGTGTTACAACGATTCCTTATAGGTCTCTATAAGAGTATGTACTAAGTGTAAGTGTTCTTTTAGTACAAATTGCCTTGAATCATGCTTTTATAAGATTTACTGTCATAGTCAAGACACATATAAGTCTTCTGTAACACCTTAGTTCTTAAATTAGCATATCCGTAAGAGAAAATTGCTGACACTGATAGATTTATTAGTGTATTGTGTATGAATAAGTGTTGTATATGTTGCAATCGTGGTGTATTTAAAGGTCAGTTCGTGTTTTTAGGAATATAATATAAATTATTTTAAAACTTGTTTCTTTTGTCTATTTCTAGTTTTGCATTTATACTATTTTCAAAAGATTCATGTGTGAACTTTTTAAATTGCTAGTTATTTAAAATTTCAAATCAAATTATACAAAAAAGTCAAATTTGACCAACCTCTGAAAATATATCGAGTAAAAACATCTACATTTGTGTTAGTAAATGCAATATTATGGTACCATACAGCTAGTCTGATGATGAAGACTTAAGGAGGCTAATATCTGGGCGACCGAGCTTCGCTCGGCGTTTTCCAAGATCGATTGATCGTCCCCGAAAACCCCCACATACCAAATTTCATCAAAATCGTTAGAGCCGTTTCCGAGATCCTCGAAATAAATAAATAAACAATATCTGGGCGACCGAGCTTTGCTCGGCGTTTTCCCGGGCATGAGACCTAGCTAGATAGAGTTCTCGCCTCCGAAACCCCCAGATACCAAATTTCATCAAAATCGTTAGAGCCGTTTCCGAGATCCTCGAAATAAATAAATAAATAAATAAACAATATCTGGGCGACCGAGCTTTGCTCGGCGTTTTCCCTGGCATGACACCTAGCTAGATAGAGTTCTCGCCCCCGAAAACCCCCAGATACCAAATTTCATCAAAATCGTTAGAGCCGTTTCCGAGATACCCGAAATAAATAAATAAATAAATAAATATACAAGAATTGCTCGTTTAAAGATATAAGATAGTAACTCCTAAACTATACAAGATAAATTGGTTGTGTCAGGGCTCATTGAATCTTGGAAAAAAGTACAGTCAGCACAGTATAAAACTAGCAAAAAAACTGTACCCCGAAATTGATCATCAACCGTGCCCTCTAAGCGACCGCCGCACGTTAGTGACCCGTTTACTAGCTATATTTTCAACCGCCGTAGTTTCTATTACAATGTAATGTTTTGTGAGAACTACGAGTATATAATCAATGATAATTAAATACACGGTAATATTAACCAAAACATTCACTGCTCGTACCTCGCACAGTCGCTTAATTGCCCTCTTATCAAATAAAGCGACAAATTGCTCAAATCGAGCGTTGAGCGGGATTTCTGAGCAACTCCTTTGATCTTGATTAGTTATAATTATTTCGTTTGAGCAATGGAGTCCATATAATTCATAGGAAGTGGGGGTACCCAAGTGGTATCAATTGAAACCTTTTCAGGGTCCTTATCACTTATTTATTTAGTTTAGGCCATTTTCTGTTTAATTGACACGAACGAATCTTTACATTTTCTAAATGTTGGTCTACTACGACCTAATAAGATACATATATTCAATGAATTTTGTGAACTTTTCATTAAGAAATATTGATAAAACATCACTCCAGATCGACTATTTTCTAGCTAGAGACTGCTTTTTTACGCTTCCATTCTAGTACTACACACTATATAATGAAAAAAGGGGTATGTTTAAAATCGTATACTTTAATCAGTTTTTTAGTATAATCAATGCTCTTCTCAAAATTTGAAATCAATATATATATATATATATATATATATATATATATATATATATATATATATATATATATATATATATATATATATATTGAAGAGGTTACACCTTTAAGTAAAAACTAAGTTTCAAGACTCTTGAGTAAAAACTAAGTTTTAATCAAATCAAATCATTTTATTTTCAGATAACATTGATCCATACAAAATACATTACAAATTAAATTAAATTACAAATTATAATAATAATGTGTTAGTACAATTTTCTTTTAAAATAAATAAATATTTGTGGACAATCTTACACAAATCAACCTAGTCCCAAACTAAGCAAAGCTTGTACTATGGGTACTAAGCGACGATATACTTACTTATATAGATATAAATAGATACTTAAATACATAGAAAACATCCAAGACCCGAGAACAAATATTCGTGCTTATCACACAAATAAATGCCCCGGCCGGGATTCGAACCCGGGACCTCCAGCTTCGTAGGCAGGGTCACTACCAACTAAGCTAAAGGGGTCGTCTTATATCTAATGTTAGTATGGCTTCTAATCAAGCTTATAAAATATGCAGTTTGTCCCAGTGCTGCATTATGGGATAATCCAGTATTTGCTACAATGCTTAAGAGGCTGTTGGAGCTGCTCCGTACGCGGTGTTTAATAGCGGCGGCCCGTTTTCGCATGATGGCGTGGAAACCGTCAACTCGCGTCACCGTGAACATTCCCGACGCGCTACAGTATCTAGGGAGGCCCAACAGCACCCTAAGCGTATTATTATATTGCACGCGCAAGACTTTGATTGCCCGTTGGGTATAGCTGACCCACAGGGCGCACGTGTAATAGTACATTATTGCCGTGGCCGGGAAGGGAGCAATTGCAGGCTGAGTATTTGTTTAAACGGACGAGCTTGCGAGTCCGTTTAATTATAATACGAAGCCTGCAATTGCCATTCCGGCCGAGGCTAATATAGTGCTTTTCTCAAAAATGGGGAAAATACGACAAAAATTTAATTAAGATTTGATAAACATAACCTTAAAACGTCAAAAACATCATGTTTTCCCGCCGTTTATTTTTTTTTAACAGAATCGCAAGTGTATTTTTCCTCCGAAAAACGCAAATTATTCGAGACACATAAAAAAACGTCGCGTTTTCAACAGAAAAATACGAGCTGAATTGGCTGAATACGACCTGTGCCTCCTTTTATATGACAGTTTCTACATTTTAAAAAGTTTATAACTCGACAAATAAAGGAATTTATATGTGACATTGCAGGCCATATATGTGGCCTGCAATGTTTTTTACTTTTTAATTTGGATCTGACCTTAAACTATACACTTTACCTTCCAATATGTAGCGACTAAAGTCCAGTTTGCGGGCCATTTTTGAGAAAAAGATTTGGCAGTAGGCTTTAAATAGAGTTAGCTTGACTTCCTGTGTACATCGTGCAAACCTGCGAGCCAACATACATTTTAAGACCCTTGAGAACCCGTAGTAAGACAAAACGGACTATACTTCATTCGCATTAGCCACATCACTTTTTTGTAGTTTTTTTTAATACCACGTCGGTGGCAAACTAGCGTGCGGCCCGCCTGATGGTAAGCGGTCACCGCAGCCTATGGGCGCTTGCAACCCCAAGGGAGTCAATTCACATGTGTCAAAAATAACAGCAAAAGCTCTGTAGTTCTGTGTTAGTTTTTGAAATTTGCGAGTAAAAGCTTCCTCTTGTGCTTACGTTTTGATGTAATTTCGTATTGTCAATCAAAATCGGGAGATTTGGAACAGAAACTCGTTTGGGGGATTTTAGACAGGATTAAGAAGAGAAATGGGGGTAGAATGGAATACATAATGTTATTACATGTGTGCAAGATTTATGTATCGACGGATTGGGACATTTACATTTAATTTTAGGTGGAAATGGAAATGTCAAGATTACCTTTATTTATTGATATCAACCTGGAGTACCATTTGACTTATCGCATTAGAATTATACTACGTCGGTAACAGGTACCTTGTGGTCTTATCGTTAAAAAGCAATCTTAGTAGGGAGGCCAAGTGGCTAAAATCAAAATTCCGTTTGTACGAGCAGTCTCGTACCGACGACTGGTATCGTTGGATTCAGTGACGTCTCCCGAGTATGGAACTCGATGTCGTCACTCTCTGAAGTGGTGGAGGGGGTAACTATGACGTCACAAAGATGGCGGTTGGTGGTATAAAGTTTTATCGATTATCTCTTTAACTATTCAACGTATTGCAACAAATGAGGTGTCAAATGAAAGCTCTTTAAATTGCTAATAATTCGTTCTTAGGAATAAAATGTGAAAGTCTAATAATTAAAAAGTTTTTCTTAAAAAATCGTACTTTTGAAAAAGTCATTTTTTTTAACTGCAAAAAACTCGACGAAAGAGGCCATTTCTTTAAAAAATACCTTATATGATTGAAATTGCTAAATTCATCCTCTATACAATGCTTTTTGAACTATTAGAATCGGGTCATAAATGAGTACGCCAGGGACATTTCGCCACGGGCGGGGCGAACGTCGCGGCGCGCGTGCGTTTGCTGACGAACGCGACTGTGAAGACATTCTTAAGTGTAGCTCAACAACTACTTAACCGATTTAGACAAATGAGGTATCATATGAAAGTTATTTATATTGCCATTAATTGCAAAAGCAAGTGGGTGGGATTCGTACAGAGGGAGCGTCCATATATAGTGCCCATATCTCCACCATCTAATGCATTGACGCATCCGTATTTATATACCTAACTAGGTACTTACTCATATGTATATGTATGAGCAACTCGCGTATCAGGAAAACAGTGCGGCCGCTAGCTTCTTGGGAAATAAATGAAATGTGTTCTTGGCAAAAAAAAAAGAGCAACTGAAGCGATAGGCGCTAATTGGCAGGCTCACTTTAGGAACGCGTGTGCGCGTGCACCCATATAAAATCATTTAATCTAACCTGATTATCTAAACACAGCCCTCACGTAAGCTTAGACTCCGAACCTTATTACATTACAAACCTACGGTTATATTCAGTGCCCACGGGAAATTTGCCGCGCCGGAGTAATTACCCCGAAAACGGGGTAATTGCGTTAGCCTGCTGAGGTGTTTCGTAATTGACTTTATCGATGTATTAGTTCGGGTTTTCTTGTATATATATTATTTTCCGCGCTTGTCATTATAGATTAAACGCCTTGTAATATGATAGAAGGGCCGATGAAGCCTAGCCGATTAATAAAACCCACACCGGTGGCAAACAAGCATTTGGTCTGCCTGAGGATAAGAAGTCAGGGGCGCGATTCCCTCGTAAGGCCCACCATACAACAAAAAGAAACGAAGGAATTTGAGTCAATTCTCTCTATCAATAGGGTTTAAGGCGCAGGGTAGGGCAAGGCCTTCCCCATACAAACTTTGTGCAGGTTTTATTCTTCGGTTTTGGCACTAACAAATATAATTTTTTTTTGGTTGTAAATATTAGATATGCGAAGATCGTGATGTGAAAATTTTCAAATATTTCAAAAAAAATCAAAACCAAAAAATAAAATAAAATATTAATAAAAAAAAATTACATTACGAAATAGCTATGAGAAAAATAAGCATACTGACCAAAAATCATAACTTTAATGCAAACACAAACGAAGTAAATCCTGCACAAAGTTTGTATGGAGAGAGCTTGCCCTACCCCTCCTCTTAAACTATTTTTTCGCAAATCGAACGTAACAAATGAAAATGCATCTCCGTTCGAATCGCAAATAATTCAAATTCCATTGAAAGAACTATGTCTTAAATTTAGTACGCGGGGCCTTATACGAGGTTAACCGAGATGGGAGATGGCAATACATATTATGCTTGTATACCACCGGTTTTTTTAATAGGCTAGATGTATGTTCTCAGTGTTCTCACTAGCAACACAACGGGAGGGGGGAGGGGTTGCGGGGTGCATGGGGAGGAGGCGGGGTGCCTTGCGTCCCGTAGCTACCCCCGCTTGATCGCGCGGCTACTTGCCCGGGAGCTCTCATGAACTTATTATGTGAAGTAAAACATAACGACATAAAAATATATAAATATATGTATCGTACTTTCATATCACGAGCGCGGGTTGGCCATTGTTGTAGTTGTGACACATACGAACACATAGACAACGTGAACTCATAGCTCTGACGCTGACGCACACATAGACAATGTGCATGTATAGCTCAACACACAACCATGGCTCACCCGCGCTCGTGAGATAAAAGTACTCTAGGTAAAGTAAAAGTCCGTGTGCTCGACACTGACTCAATACATGACACTTTCAATCTTATGCCATGATGACAAAGGCGATTAATATGTGTATCTATTGGGCACTAAAGTGTCGAGCACTGGGACGTTTAACTTAGGTATGTATATTTCATAAACAAATAAAAGGGATCCCTTCATCTTCCGCTCCAAATCATCTGATTTCAAAATATAGAAAAAATACCCTAGTTACTCACGCCCTGATTTCTTAAAATACATCTACCTATCTAGCCAACTGTGAAAGTAGCTCGCGCATGAAGTGCGCAGTCGGGTTCACAAAATATATAAACATTTCCAAGGGTTAATAATAACTGCTAAACATTGTCCCTTTAACAATATCACATATCACATTGTACAATGTTAAGTATATATCCTAATATTCAATCAATGGTATACGTTATTTTATGGCAGTGTTTCTAATAAATGCCTCTTCAATTTTATCTTAAATATGCGTTTATTTTGTATATCACTACATAGTATAAAACAAAGTCGCATCATGCTGTCTTGTCTGTCCCGTTGTATGTTGAGATCTTTAAAACTACGTATCGGATTTTGATGCAACTTTTTTAATAGATAGAGTGATTCAAGAGGAAGGTTTATATGTTTAAATTGCACCCGTGCGAAGCCGGGGCGGGTCGCCAGTTTATTCATAAAATACTGTATTTTTCAAGTCAATGAACATTTGTTATATACAACTTGCTATTCAATTCAATTCAATCATTTTATTTCAGATAATATATAATCCATACAATTTGTTATTTGTTGTTGTTTGTTTGTGTTGTATTTGTTTGTTGTTTGTTTGTTTGTTTGTGTTTGTTTGTTGTGTTTGTTGTTGTTTGTTGTTGTTGTTTTGCTATGACTGACAGCTGTGTGTCGCATTTTAAAGAATTAAATATTTTGACAGTTCCATGCCTTTACATTTTCGAGATTGCCATGTACATAAAAACAAACCCAACACTATTCAGGACGATCTCCGAGGTATATACTAGAAATTCCAGGTACCCTCAGAATCTCTTTCCTGTGTTTCTGCAAATACTGCCCTAATGCGCAAAATTGTATTTTGTTTAGCTAGTAAAATTTACAATAAATTGCCTATCGATTTAAGAATGTTACCCATAACTCAAGCACAAACTCAAGACATATTTAATTGATTTTTTTTAAATTCTATTTCTGACTTTTTGCTGCATAATTTTAATAATTTAAAATGACATAATTAGTATGTCACCTCTGGCTTGCCTTAACCGGCCGTCCAGAGTGGAGTCGCAAGAGCTGTTGCTCGAGGGTAGATGTGGTTACATAAGATTGGCGAGTTGGCTATATGTTGAAAGTCCAGTGCCACCTCTCTACCCCCCAGCTCTCTG
Source organism: Cenopis cana (assembly GCA_951800055.1). Lineage (NCBI taxonomy): Eukaryota > Metazoa > Arthropoda > Insecta > Lepidoptera > Tortricidae > Cenopis > Cenopis cana. The sequence goes on along the minus strand of OX637493.1, from coordinate 13,053,297 downwards.
ACAGGTGTTGCCCCTAGGCCATTTTTTAATGTCGCTGTTTAATAGGGGCCCATCGTGCAGGGAGCAAGTCACCGTCTGCCGGAATTAAAATGCGAGACTGTTTTATTAGGTAGGCGTCCGATGTCTCACCCAATAGCCCGGCCATTAGTCCATCATCTTCACCTAATAACATGGTTCATTTAGATTCCATCCACCAACAATAGTCCACCATAATTAGTATTATTATTTTATTAACAATAATGTATTTGAAGATTTAATTTTTTATTGCTTATTATTTGACATGTCAGTATGTATCTAAGAATATTATTAATCAAGAATTTGTACGCCAATAAGCAGGGTATAGTGTTACATATAGTACATTACTTACCAAGGGCGATAAAACAAAGAATGTTTTAGATCGCAGGTATTTTACGCCCGAGCCGAAGGCAAGGGCGATAAATATGCGATCTGAGGCTTTCTTTATTATCGCCCGTGGTAAGTACAAAAATTTATGTCACCCCCTGGCCAGGAAGTGGGTTTTTTCGCGCGCGGAGCGTGCGATAATGGCCACTTTATGGCTAGGTGTGACATAAAATTAGTTGTTTACCACCACTGTAATCAGATTCACCTATACTCACAAATAAAAAACGTTGAACTTTGAAATTTGAAGCGGTTTTTGAAATGTAAATTAAGTATAAACATGAGTTTTGTAAATTAACAATTAAAATAAATCCTAAATAAAACTAAACTAAACTAAATAAACCTAAAATATATCTAAAAAATTGGGCGCCCGCGGCATGGTGCCGAGGACAGTTTTTACATGTTTATGTCATGTGACTGCGGCTTTTATTTAGAGGCCGGGTCCAATAAGGCGATAGGAGAGCGCGGTAGGAAAGTGGCCTTGGAACATCCAGGGGAAACATCCAGGGGAGACCTACGACTATCAGGAACAGATCACTATCAGGAAGTTAGGGCTCCAGTGAGATTGGTTGAGCGCTTCAAACGAAGAGTGGAATCGACGAGCTGCTCATGAGCTGCACGGAGTTTTGTGGCTGGTTTCGATGCTTACTATACAAATATATATGTAGGTACCAAAAAAAAAAAACACGTGAATCTTCACGCTTGGACAGTAAAGTCGCTTTTTGAAGGGCCTAATTTGATACAACTCTGACAGCTCAAATAATTTTAAGTATACCTATGAGGTCCCATTTATTACCCGACTACGACACTCACTCCACCTACCTCCTGTAGCTCTAGTATAAGTTTTTTCGAAACATTAACTAATTCGAACGCGTTTGCGTTTTGTCTCAAATGTACATATGAAAACGCTCTCACCGAGTTTGAAATACGCGCGTTCATCGGTTAGCAACAAATGTTATACTCGCTGTTTAAGTTTCCACTAGTGACCACCAGAGGCGCTGTTCACGTTTTCATACCACTTTCATACATTTTGAGACAAAACGCAAACGCGTTGGAATTAGTTAATGTTTCGAAAAAACTTATACTAGAGCTACTGGGGTCAGTGGTGTACCTTCGTAAATGTCCCTAATATTTGCTGAACTGAATCAAACTAGAAATAGAAAGTGAAGATTATATACTTAAGTGTTATAAATCTATCAAAGCAGCCCCATTTTTTCCTAAAGTAACCTCGGTTTACGGTATGAGATAAAATGTTACCTTAAAATACTTAATTTAATCCTTTTCTGACTGACATATTTAGGTTAACAGGACGCCTTTCATGTCAAATCTTTCTTAATTACTTGGGGTTCATTAAGGTGTTATGAATTTCGTTTCACGCAGTTTTACGCCTCTGCTTTCGGTAAATCTACACCTGAGTGTGTCGGCCAAGTTCGTGAAGCAAAACGTTCTTCAATTGCTATTTTTAATAAAAATATAGTAAATGTAACTAATTAACTTTGACTATATAAGTAACTATAGTGCACGCCATCCACGACGACGCGCCCCTCCACAGCGAATCTCATACTAATCTGTGCGCAGTTGTACGGCGCGGGCTGTGGAGGGGCGCGCCATAGTAGATGGCGCGCACTATAACTGGGCTGGCACGGCGACCCAAAATGAGTCTTGGCCTCCGACACAAGAGCATGCCACTTTTCTCGGTTCTGCGCAATTTCTCGCCAGCTTGCGCCAGCTCCGAGCTCACGCAGGTCCGCTTCCACCACATCCTTCCAGCGATACTGGGGGCGACCCACAGGACGTCGAACATATTAAATTTTTATTAGTACCTATAGATGTGTTAAAAACTGCAAGAAGGTCTGATTAAGGTCATGTCAAAAGTCAACTTTAAATGTTGTCAAGCGTCCGCTAGCGAAAACTCAGTTTTTAATCAAAGTGAAAAATTAAAAAATTATACACCACAGGTGGGAGGTCGTGGGTTCAAATCCCATCTGTGGTGTATAATTGTTCAATTTTTCACTTTGATTAAAAATGTCAAAAGTCATAACTCAAATTTGAAATTAACTTCTTATTTCTATTTACATCGTTATGGTCTTGGTCAATAAGAACACATAACATAATATAATAACAAAACAAACATAAAACTTAAACTTCTGCTAAAACGATTACGAATGGACCGAAGTCTTTATTTACATTAAAATTTATTTACTACTAGATAAAGGGTAGCATTTAACGAACCACCAAATTAGTTGCCGAATGATGCTCTAAAAAATTACATTGATTACCAAAAATACTAGATTCGCACCAAATTTTCAACTCCCTTTAAATATAAAGTGCAACTCAAAGAAGTAACATGTCGATAACCTATTAAATTAAATTGTTACCAAATAAATTAGTCACTACCCAAAAATACTTAATGATCACCTAATTTCAAACACCAAATTTCATATAATTTACATCCAAATATTACAGGGCTCATAATCCTATTAAAATTATTTACACCCAAATAATTCTTTCGATACCCAGAAATACTACATGATCACCAAATTTCACGCGGCAATTGTTTTTTAATGTCCGACGCACAAAGCAGTTCCAATCTAGTCTAACCTCATTACTAGCACACTGATGCGGTTTTCCATACGGTCCGTCTCGCTCGCACGTCGCACCGCGTGCGAGCAAGACAGCGCTAAATGATTTTAAGAAGTTGAAGTTTGAAATAAAAATAGCTATTTTTATTTCAAACTAGTGGACATTGGAACAGTATTGACGGATCTCCGCTGGCGCGGAGCTCCTATTTTGAGTTGTTTTGGCCCTTCGGGCCGATGCAAAACTAACATAACCTAAACCTACCTATACCTATTTCTACCTATTAATTTCCTTTAATTTTTCCATGAAAATCTATCTATATTAATAAAGTAAACTCATTTGAGGACCTTTATCCATTTTCATAACAAACTAACAATTTAATAAATCAACAAAACTCATTTCCAAATAAAAGGTTTCAATCAAACGCGCTCACGTCAACGCATTAAAAAAATAATAATAAAACTTCTTGTAGTTTGTAAACCATCAGCAATAGGTAGTTAGAATGAAACAGCAATAGGTACCTTTCACTCTAACGACATATCAATAGGTTTTATGCTTCAGACAATTCTTTGTATTTGATTGAGTGAGATAGCAGTATACGTGTTATTATTTCACACAGCCACATTGCGCGTTGCTTTTTAAATTAATTTAGAATTTTACTTTCTAATTTATAACATTTTGGAAATGACTGAAATATTTATAGTGCTAAAAACAATTAATTTGTAACTGTTTACTAAAATGTAGCATGCGATGTGTATAATATTTGGATGTAATTCCAATGAAAAAAGGTGCATGAGATTAGGTGGTAGTTTAGTGTTTTTGGTGGTACTTGACAATTTTTTTGATGCGATTAGTAATTTATAGGAACGCAATAAGTAAAATAGGTGCAAGTGCTGCAAAAATAGGTAGAAGTTTTTTGGTGACTCGGAATTGCTGATCGATAATTTTTTTTGAGTGTTCAACCTTATTTTAGGGTTCGAAAATTTGATGATATCAAAAGTTATTTAGGTGATCATTTTATTTGTTCCCCTAGATAAATCCTGACTTAACTAATATGTACATCATTTATCTATATTTTTTTTAGATCTTTTACATTTATTCAAATCAATAACAACTTAGCTATATGCGACAGTTACTATATTCGCCATGTCACGATGTCTTTTGAGAAACGATACTATATTTTGACTTGTTCATTTTATTCTTTTGATTTATTATTGATGAACGTCTATCAAACCAACCTACGCTACGCTAAAATTCGTGTGTCCTTATCTGCCATTTCGACACATATGCGTGTGAGACAGTGACAAAAGTCACTTTAGTTAGCATAGGTTTGTTAAGTTTTATCAATAGCAAGGGTTGATGGTGGCTAACTAGCGTACGGTCCACCTGATGGTAAGCGGTCATCGCAGCCTATGGACGCTCGCAACTCCAAAGGAGTCACGTGCGCGTTGCCGGCCCTTTATACATTTTGAGGATTCACTGTGTTGACAGCTACAAACGGACAAATTTAGGTCACTCGCTCTCAACACAGTGCATCCTCGGGAGCTCTGGCAACCTTGCTCACCTCCAGGAACACAACACTATACATGCCTGTATAGTAAATAAATATCTGGGCGACCGAGCTTTGCTCGGCGTTTTCCCGTTCATGAGACCTATCTAGATCAATTTGCTCGCCCCCGAAAACCCCCACATACCAAATTTCATCAAAATCGTTATAGCCGTTTCCGAGATCCCCGAAATAAATAAATAAATATACAAGAATTGCTCGTTTAAAGATATAAGATTCTGCAAGGCGGAGGTACATCCCAATTTGGCCTGCTGAAAATCAATCAATCAATCAATTTTGTCAAGTTTTTTATTTGATTAATAATTTCACTTATTATATGTCTCCTCTACAAAGCAAAATATCCTGAACGTCTTAAAAGCCATAATTACAGCCCAACGAGAAACAAATTTCTTGCTAATTATAATAAACGAGAATAATTATAACAAATGGTACCTTATTTCAATTTGCTTCGTCATAAATTTTCAGCTAAACAAAACTCGAAGATATCTGCCTCTTATCCTAGCCCAGTCAAAGGAGTTTGCTGAAACGTCAGTTTTCACGTCTGCAAATTGAATTAAAATGTAAGATGTAGTTTAGAACATAATTTTAAAGAATGCGTGTTTATAATACTTTTTCTAAATGTAAAAGTTGACTTGTTGAATGTGTGAAAAAATGTTGTTGAATGACAAAAAGTATATAAAAATAGTACATTACTTACCAAGGGCGAATAAACAAAGAATGTCTCAGATCGCAGGTATTTTACGCCCGAGCCGAAGGCAAGGGCGATAAATATGCGATCTGAGGCTTTCTTTATTATCGCCCGTGGTAAGTACAAAATTTTATGTCACCCCCTGGCCAGGAAGTGGGTTTTTTCGCGCGCGGAGCGTGCGATAATGGCCGCTTTATGGCCAGGTGTGACATAAAAATATTTGTTCGCCATTCTCGGCAGAGCATAGTGAGACTCTATTCGTTTTCATCTAAGATCTTCACATTTTGTACCTATGTTTCCCAAAAAATATATATCTCTCTCTCTATGAAAACATAAATATATTCAAACACTTATGCTGAAAAAGAACTCACCAAGGGATCAAAACATGTCGCCCATTTTAACGTGAGATAAGCCGTGTATTGTGTGTGCAGCTCTCTCCATCTGTTGCGATTGCTTATACCTATTGTTGTTAAGTCATGTAACTCAACTCGGTCTTACTATTGAGGGGACTAGGTAATTTGTTGTAATAAAATGTTGAATTGTAAGTTGCATGACATGTAGTTAGGTACCAACGTTAGTGTGTAGGTAATTTAATTTTGAAAAAAAAAATGTGTACAATTTTTTCATGTCAATGTGGTTTATAATGTTTAAGTCTAAAACTTTTCCCTGAATTAATGTACATTCTTATTTTGTTTTAATCGTACTAATATTATAAATGCGAATGTTTAGATGTTTACTTGTTTGTTGGTCTACTCAATCACGCAACAACGGCTGATCGGGTCATTATAAAACTTACCCTAGTCTAAAACCTGGATTAACATAAAGTACTTTTCTTATCCCGGAAATCATCCCTCGAAGGGATGAAACAGGGATTCGAAGTTTACGCGGTTCATCGCGTGAAAGAAGCTAGTTAAAACATAATTCAAAAATAAACCTCGTTGACTGGAGTACATTAGGCCCGCTAAAGCCTTGGCCGATTTAGCAAAGGTCGTTAAGGTTATGTGATCATTAAGGGTTCTGTTTAATTTTCAGAAATGATTTATCACCTACTTTGCCCTCAATTAAGGTAAGCCTTTGAAACAATATCTATTTATGGATTGTAATATATATTTCGCTTTTCATACATTTTCCATGTTACCCATGTATATTTATCACTATGATGGTACTATATTTTACCTACTAAACAGTTAAAACGATGATAGAGCTATAATAATAAAGTTTAGTGCCTCCTCCAGAAAAGCTAGTGCCAACGCCAATTATTGGCATGTAGCCAAGCAGATCGTTGCTGGTAATAATGCACATATACATATACATGAGGTCAGAGGGGAGGGGAGGTAGAAAATACAGCAGCCACACTCGCTTCACTCGCTCGGCTCCCGAGATAGGGTCGCAGTTCTCATAAAACTCCTCCTCGCTTCGCTCGTCATCGTAGTGACCCTCTAGAACAATTTCTTTAAAACAGTATATCAGAAAATAATATGCTAACTGTACTTAAGGAGAAATTCCTATTATGTCATATGTATATTACAGGAAATATTAATTATACTTTAAGCTCTGTTATTTTTGTGTTATTAAAACAAATGTTGATTTTAATAAAATAACAATTATGTTATCGAATTGCGGGTCCATGTTACAGGCTCAGCCTAGATCGGGGTCCGTCAGATATTTAACTAAATAGACTTGAAATTTGATATGAAGTGTGGCAATTACCGCACGGACCGCGCGCGGAAAATCGCACTTCCTGGCCAGGGGGTGACATGAAATGTTGTACTTACCACGGGCGTTAATAAAGAAAGCCTCAAATCGCATATTTATCGCCCTTGCCTTCGGCTCGGATGTCAAATACCTGCGATCTGAGACATTTAATATATTATGTCAATAATGAGCGTTATTCTACTTATATTTATCTATAAGTAGGTATCGTTACGCATCCGCACACGCCAAATCTTGTGATAAGGTAGCGGATCCCTGGCATCCTTCAGGACGCAACTGTACTGGGATAACGCTATGATGATTTTAACATACTGTCTCATCCGAGATTACAAATTACAACCGTACATATGTCACGCGTCTTACCACACAAAGTAATAACCGTTAGCCAACCACAATCATTCAAATGTAAGCCTTATGTCTATATGAATACGGTTCAATGTACGTTATACGCGGCCGCGAGTACAATGGCCACAGAGCGAGGAATATTAAGAAAGGTCGTTTAAGGCGAAGCACGCCTGGAACGCACGACGTCTTTTATTTAAGGCGCTGTGGTTTAAGTCACGAAAGGATCCTAACTATATTGTACCTAGTCAAGAGTATACCTATGAGGGTACAGTCGGCCTGATAAGTAGCTGGACAATTTGGTCGCTTTCACCCTTTGGATATTTTAGTATTGAAGTTTGAACATGACGTTAAAGCGACCCGGTAAAAAAGTGTTTAGCTCCTTGTGAGGACGACCGTACCGTACCTATTTCAGCAAGATAATTGCTTGAATATCGAAAGCGCTTCAGGCTTTAAGTACGTTCAAAATTGTAAGGCCAAATACAGTCAAATGAACGCAAGCAAGAATCTACCTTACAGTCAGAGCTCTTAGTCGATTTTGCTTGCATTTCTTTGACAGAATTTGACCTTAGAGTTTTGCACGAACTATACTTACAGTAGAATTATTTTTATACAAGGGTGCAAAGTTGTAGTTTAACCGCGAGTGTGGAATTGAAACCCGAGCCAGCGAATGGATTCTAGGGTTGTACGTACTACGAGCTAGCGAATGGATTATATGGTTGCAAAATAGTATTCTGAGCGAAGCGAGTGGTTCAAAAATATAATAATGAGTCTTGGATGTTTTCTATGTAGGTATTTATGTATCTATTTATCTATATAAGTTATTTAAATTTTATTGCACAAAATACACAGAATTGTACAAATGGCGGGCTTAATGCCAAATGGCATTCTCTACCAGCCAACCATTGGGCTAAACAGAGTTAAGTATTGGGCTAAGTTTAGTATATAAATCGCCGATTAGTAACCCATATTTACAAGCTTTGCTTAGTCTAGGACTGGATTGATTTGTGTAACGTTGTCTACAATTTTTTTTAAGTTATTAAAGTGGTTTTTAACTACTAAATATGCTAAACTGGTACCTACAACCCACCATGAAACGTGCATGTTACAGTTCCAAGATGGCGGAACGATGTCGCTAAATCTCGTGCTTTACGGCACAGTGCAATAAAACGCGGAATGCGAACAAGTATTCCGGCCGTAGACTAAATCCTAAGGGCGCCTAACTCGCCATGACGCCATGCGGAAATGGAAAACTCTGACTTCCGACTTAAACATTACTGATTTAAAAAAGTGCAATTCTGTTTTGGGAGTACAGATTTTCTTGAAGTGAAATCTTTTTTAGCGGCTCTGTGCACTTTTTGTGATGGGGGAAAATGTTAAACTCGCGACAGGTCACGTGACCGACAGATTCGTCAGATTGAAAATTCGTACGACGGACACGTGACCTGATCGAAAAACTGTTACAATGTCATTGAAGCCAGTAGACCGCCGGCGCGGCGTAGGAGAAGAAGTATCCCCCTCTCTTTCTACCGCGCAGCGAAAATGTATGCAAGCGCTTGCTGTTTCGTTTAGGCGGCGCAGGGCGCTTGCGCTAATGTGCGTGTGTGTTTGTAATACAGCGTGCTACACACATCCATGGATGGTGAATCATTGCACAACGTTAATATTATTCAAGTTTTCACTTCAGCCGGCGCTCCCGGAAAGCAACCCGTTGTTTTTTTTAATTAATTAAAAATAGGATTCTACTGAGATTGGGCACAGAATAAGTAATAGTAATACGTAGATTGGGACAGGATTGAGTCGTCAAGAAAGAATGCTTGAGGCGACCGAGTGGTCGCCGCCCGGTTGGTCGACCCAGGTATCGCTGGGGAGTCAGTGTGGAGGCGGATCTGCGGCAGCTTCAGGTCGAAGACTGGCAGGAGGCTGCGCAGGATCGGGAAAGGTGGCGTGCTCTCGTTTCGGGGGCCAAGATCCTCCTTGAGTCGCTGCGCCGTCCTCTCCCGGCGAAAAAGATAAACAATGCCATTCTTTTGTTATCTGCCCTGGGATCCAACTTGATCCAAGGGACTGGTAGAGGACGGATTAGTGTAAAAATGGGATTGCTCTTGCATCTAGCCAGGGGGCAAAAATTTGGCCGATGGTGAAGCGAGCTCACCCAGAAGATTTCTGTCTAACAAAATCGATGTTTGGCAGCTGCTCATTTTCCTAATACATTGCGTGTGATGTGTGATCCAAACTAACCGCAGCTCGCGTTGCGCGTCTCAACCGAGCAATGAACACATAAAAACGCTCGCCGTACCGCAATTCTCTCGAAGTCGTGGCTGGATTGTTAGATATATATATATCTCAAACTTTTCCTTGTATGAAGACATCGTGAAGCAATGTCAGCGCAGGTCAGTTCATGAACGGCTGACGCTTTCAGTGGTAAGTAATAGTAACTGCGCGCTGCTAGATAGGCGTTTTAGGATAGGATTATAATTTACATTAAAAATATCAAAGATTTTCTGTAAAAATTTAAAACGCTTTAATTTTTCAAGTCTGCCTTTTACATTACCGAACGTGACGGATCCCGCAATTTCGAGATTATACCCGCTCTCAGAATTAAATCCCGCAAATGGTACTTAGGTAGGTAGGTACTACATATACGGATAAATACCGCCATTGTTGCATAAAAAATTATAACATTATGAATGCTCAAATCCTGATTCCAAAGTGCTCGTGGCACAGCGGCGGCACCCGCGTGCCGCGTATGGTATGCGGTATGCGAAGTTTAGCAATGTCGGCCGCGGTCAGTTCTAAGATGCGTGACCGCTTTGAGTGTACTAACTGAGCGCTCCCGTGCGTTGGAAGGCACGCTAAGCCGTTGATCCCGGCTGCTCTCTATGGCAGCAGTCGTTAAGCCAAATTGGAGGCCTTCAGGCGGTTTGAGAACTTCTAACAGTCAAGTTCTCACTTGACAAATGAGGGTCGAAGTTGCACCACGTCCGTATAGGCCCTATACTATAGGGTGTACCCACCGTTACCCTACACGTGACCCCTGGGTGATGCTAGAAGTGCAACAAAACTGGCAACAGCACTATATTTTCGATGATTCACGCTTCGAAATAATTGCCATTCGATAAATTAAAAAAATGAAAACATCCTGATTTTGAAAGATATTTAGACACGAGAGTATAATGCCGTCAAATGTCGTGGATGGAATTTCAGCCAAAATATAGGTGCATGCTTAAATACCATTTATTTTTATACCATTTATTTACCAACACTCGCCATGACATTTGATTTCGACAAAAAAGAGAAAATTTGACGCTGCGAACTGTAGACAGGTGAATTCAATTTTTGCTGGCCCGGTGCCAAAACACGACTTATCGGCGATGCTGCTGTTTAGAGCGGGCAGAAAGTTGCACTTTTTTCAATCCTTCGCTTGTTTGATGTGACTAGATAGAACATGTTTTAAGCGAGGCGTGGGAGCCGTAAATGACATTTCATTTAAGGCGACTTCCTGACTTGGCGCGGCAGCATCGCTATGTGACATTTTCTTCTTTGGCGTAAACTTACTGACGTCGCAAAGATTCCCACTTGATATAATACTATCAGTATTACGTTTGCGCAGTAGTAATATCATGCGCAGAAGCGGAGCAGTACCGCCTTCGCATCGTCCGCGCATCCCGCGCCAGTCAGGAAGCACTCATTTAAATGTAGGGGCGTAGTAAAAAATGGTATCGCGTCGACTGACAGCTGACACTGATATTTGACACTTTTCTCATATCGTACTGCCTCCGCACCGACAAATCAGGAAGTCGCCTAAAGTGAAATTGCTAGGGGAAACATGGCTAAAGCTGTAATTAGACTTATCAGATGGCTGACGCTTTTATCGTTTAATACTAGATGGCAATACCTACTGCTATTATTTAAAAAGTGGCGGATTACGGTAGATAGGCACAACACAAAGCAACTAGATATATCTGGGCCATTTTACGGAAAGTTGTACACTCGACTTTTTTTTTAAATTTGGATAAAATCGGGTTTTTTCTACTCAGAATCGAAAGCACATTCGAACCTAATGGGAGAAAAAAGTGTCCCAAATTTTTCATACAATTTTCAGTTTTTCCATTCCGTTACCACCATACAAACATTACAAACTTAGTATGAAAACGGTAACGGAATGGGATAAAAAAAATTTGGGACACTTTTTTCCCTATATCATTCGAAAGTGCTTTCGATTCTGAGTAGAAAAAACCCAATTTTATCCAAATTTAAAAAAAAAGTCGAGTGTACAACTTTCCGTAAAATGGCCCGTCTAATCCCCCTACCCCTTAAAGGGATAAGTTCGACTTTGTACAAATGTCTACTATTAAGTTTTTTTTTTGTATGTACTATCGAACAAACTGAATTGTGACCCACCATGGAACCTTGTCACAGAAAGTGTCATAATGATTTTCCTTGCCAGGCAGTACGATGTCACTATGACATTTTCTGTGACAAGGTTCCACGATGGGTCACGATTCAGTTAGTTCGATTGTACTTGATTTGTGCAATAAAGTGTTTATACTACTATACTACTACTACTACTAATTTCAGCCTAAAGCGGGGTTTACACTGAGAGCGTGGACTCCGGTTATCTCGCAGCTAAGTATATATATCTAGACTCTCTGTGTGTCGGTGTACATAAATTATTATGATTTTTACTTAAATTTTAACTTACAGTGCGTCATGTTATAACTACATTTTACTAAACGGTTAAACAGTCTCGCATATTTATTGTGACCCCGGGCGACATGTTTCCAATTCTTTGGGATTTCTTCCTCAGGATGAGTGCATGAGCACGCATGAGCGCATTAGCGATGAGTGTGCGATCCATGCGGGGCATACAGTTCGAAACATGTTGTCCAGAGTGACAATTAAGGTGAAAGTACTAGTGCTCGACGCTGCACTAGTATTTGACATAGGCACTTTATCTCAAAGTACCTAACCTATATATATAGGGAGCCAATATAAAATATTTATTTTATTCTGTTTTTTAGTATTTGTTGTTATAGCGGCAACAGAAATACATCATCTGTGAAAATTGCAACTGTCTAACTATCACGGTTCATGAGATACAGCCTGGTAACAGAAGGACAGACGGACACCGAAGTCTTAGTAAATATAGGGTCCCGTCCCGTTTTACCCTTTGGGTACGGAACCCTAAAAACTAGTTTGAGATTTGTATCCCAGTATAAACTAACCTTTATATATAAACGTGACATTTGATCGATTACAGACAATTACAGGTTACTAAACCATTTACCTGTAATTGAATTGAGTGTAATTTTATTATTTCCATGAAAACAGAGCCAAGGTTGTTTTAGATTACATACTTAGTGCTAGTCTTTGATATTACTTAATGTTTGTCTTTGATATTTAGACTCTAAGGCTAGTAGATATTGATGTCAAAATTGGAACGGACGGACGGACATGGCGAAACTATTAGGGTTCCTTGTTTACTACGGAACCCTAAAAACGGCTCCATGAACAAATGTTTTATGATTATTAAAATTATCGTTAAAATATTCATGTGGCCCAAATAAGTATGCGGTGTTGTTTGTATTTTAAGTGACATGCTTGCAAATTACTATTTTTACAACCATAACACACTTAGTTGAAAACATCTCAAAACCCAAGAACCCGTACCACGCATATGTCGTTCTAATATAACGGTAACGGACGAAATGTAACCCACGCATAATCTTTATGAATAATAAACCCGAAGGGAAAGTTGAGTTTACGACACCGGTATGTAATAAACGCGGCTTTTCCGCGCTAGAGTGCAAAAATGATAAAACCTCTATAGACAACCGGGTCGCTTACTCCCTTGTGTAGTTAAAGCTGTGTTATATAGGTAACTGAATTTTAACAAAATGGGAATTGGAGTGAATTTCATAGAAAAAGTCGTCGTCGGTGAATAGGTGTGACACCACTCAACCTGATAAAGGACTCCACTTGCAGTCCGAAACATGTCGCAAATAGTGACTTTTCAAGTGAGTGTCAACCGTTGTTCGGTTAAATCCGCTTTAAAGACATTGGAATTATGCTCCTTACTTATTCACTCTAATGGCTTAGCGACCCGATCTTGGCGAGTTGGCGCCATCGCGCCCTGTTCTTTGCGATCTCTTCCAAGTTTTCTGCTTGCAGGGCGCCGACCCGCGTAGGCCTTTTTCACCTCCCTGTCTGCTGGCATCCTCACTAGGTTTCCAAGCCAACGTAGTCTCGCCGACTTAGTTTCATCGATGATATTGGGCTCAGACACCATAAAATATCTTCCAGCTCCGATCAGTATAAGAACTACTCCGCTCCCTTATTAAAATAATGTCTTCTTTCAGCAAAATATCCTATCTACGATATTTAAGGTACTTTCCCTTGATTTCCCATAGTCTTGGGACAGCCTGTATATTTAATACATTCAGATGTACTCTTTGAGTAATGATAACAAGGATAATACATGTCAAGTGTCAAGTCAAGATATCTTTCCCATATTATTATCTTGAAGCTTTACTTTTTTCACTTCTCGCTTGCGATTCTCTTTGAAGTGACGTCACATTAAATTTGCATGACACCGAACCATGTCGAGCTTCTCTTTTTAGGTTTTTGTTATACAATGTACAGATACGAGTAACTACATAAAAAATAAATCTATACAAAAATGGGATCATAGTTACAATGAAAAGGGTAAGCATTTATTTATTTTATTTGCAAAAAAACATCAAATGTGCCTGAAATGTGTCACTGAAACATTGTCTACGGTTCACCTACACGAACACCGTAGCTTATAGACGCCCGCAACTCTAAAGGAGTCATGTGTGCATTGCCGACCCTCTATAAGATTTGAGAATTCACTGTGTCAGCAGTAGTGACAAATTTACACTATAGTGTTGTGTTCCTGGAGGTGAGCAAGGTAGGCAGGGCTCCCGAAGTTTTTTTTTATACTACGTCGGAGGCAAACAAGCTGACAGCCCACCTGATGGTAAGTGGTTACTGCCGCCTATAGACGCTTGCAACACCAGAGGCGTCACTCACAACAAATAAGTGTTTAAATTACACAAAATATATATTGTGTGCGCTGGGACCCAATGAACCTCCATAAACTTAAATAGGATCAGGAAATACTTACGTCAAATAATTGAATAATAATGTAATGTGTGTTGTTAATAATGTCATGTATTAATGTGTTGGAATAATACTATTATCAGGTTCGGAAAGTGATTAAAGGTAATAATGAAAGGGTGGGCGTGGCCAACCCGCCTTCCAATTACCTACGCTATTGACACGGCCCATGCACGGCACATGATATTCATTACCTGAACCTCACGAGCGCGGGTTGTTTTAAGTCAACATGTACTGACTGACTCTAACGATGACTTCACTAAAACCTCCCTCAAATCCTCGCCCACTAAAAGAATAGTCTCTCCCCACTGGCCCGACCATTGACATAGACCTACAGACAGACATTAATGATGTTATAGTTAGACTAAAGAATATAATGTGTGCCTCCGCCACCACCACCTTCGCATTAGACAAAAACACATTCCCGTAAAATTACGGATTTTTTGTGTTTATATGTATTTTTAACTGTGTTCACGCTGTGCCCCTGCGGGGCACCACGGCGTCAATTCGCTGACATTGGAGGCTGTCTCCAGACAACAGCGCGAAAAATTCGAAAAAAAAAGGGAAAGGGTTGTTTTAAGTGAAATTTGTTGTTGAAAGTTTCAAGTAACAAACTTTCAATCCATCCATTGCGACAGACAATCATCGTATAAATACTCTGCTTGCCTATTCTACGAATGAAGGTATGAATTATACATTACTTACCAAGGGCGGTAAAACAAAGAATGCCTCAGATCGCAGGTATTTGACGACTGAGGCTTTCTTTATTACCGCCCGTGGTAAGTACAACATTTTATGTCACCCCCTGGCCAGGAAGTGGGATTTTACGTGCGCGGAGCATGCGGTAATAGCCTCTTTATGGCCAGGTGTGACATAAATCACTTTTCTTTGCCTGTGAATAAATGTTTCTTTCTTTCTTTTCTTTGATAGACGATTATGAATAAATTCTATGTATGTATGTAAGCACTTCATTGTACACAATAACAAGTTAAAACACCCTCTTCTTCCCCCGTCTTAAGTTTCTTAAGTTCTTTACCCTTCCTTATGTAGAACCTGAGTGCTCGAGCGTTGCGTCCGGCGTTGCGCCCAGCGGGGCGTGCATGTCAAACAATTGAAACTCATACTTGTGTCCTGAGTCGCCGCCGCACAAATAGTATGGACGCTCGGCCGCAACGCTGGACGCGACGCCGAACGCTCCGCTCTGAGCTTCCACTCAGGCCTTCCACTAAATTGTACAAATGGACGGTGTGTACTAGTCTGTGTCAAACTTGCGTCGCCGGCCGTACCCGGGAGCGGGTTTACTTAAAACTTGTGTCATTGTCGTTTTGCTTAATTTGCTCAAGTTGACACTTCAAGTGTTTGGGCGTGAAACAATACTTTGAGTCTTAGACGAAACAGGATAGTAGATGCGGGTTGAGTGACGTCTTAGCCTTTAGGTTGGTTTTCCACTAGAGCTATGCTATGCTATGTTTCCACACATTTGACACATAGCTCCAGCTCGAGCTACGTGTCAAATGTATGAAAACACAGCATAGCATAGCTATAATGGCAAACCAGCCTTAAGGGGAAGGTTGATTATACCCAGAACCCAGGTACAGATGTAATACAAGTTATACTACGTATGTGTAATAGTCTTTCTTGTCGTATTCGACAACGGCGATCCCTACAACTTCCTCCGATGAGCACGGATATGGCTCGCAAAACCAAACTTAGGCTGCGTTTCCACCAGAGATGTGCGAGGATGTGTTTTCATATATTTGACACCTTGCTCGGCGCCTTGCGATGTGTCAAATGTATGAAAACGCATCCTCGCACATCTCTGGTGGAAGCGCAGCCTTAGATAGAAATGCTGAGCGGAGCGCTGGGAGGAGCTTGCTTGGATGAGACCGGAATGGCATAACAGAGACCAAAAAGGTGAATACTACGTAACAGGTGAAGTTCCGAACGAGACTGAATTACTGGTTTCCGTACCCGAAGGGTCAAAACGGAACCCTATTTGCTGTCACTCACGCGTCCCATCTTCGCGCATTTAGGGTTCCGTACAACCGCAGAATTAAGTTGGTTTTTATAAGAAAAAAAAACTGATTTATGAATATATTATTATTTGTTGGTAAAATATATCTAATAATATACATTATCACCAAATGGGAAGTTTAAAAATTCCTCGGGACAAAATGTTGTACAAAAAGCTGAACTGGGTGGTGGCTTCTTATTCCTATGTTTTCCCATATTTTTTAAAACAAAAAAATACACTATTGATCTACTCAACGTGCTCTAAATAACGATACTGACTATTCGAACTGGTTTCTGGGTCAAAAATGTTTTTTCGAGCCGTTAGCTCCATATATTTTTTTTTTTAATTGACTATTTGTATGGCTTTAAGACACCAAGATGCTTATACTGTGAAATTTTTAAGACTGTAGCTCCAACCGTTTGGCTGTAAAACCTGTGTGAGAGACGACGGACGGACGGACGGACGGACCCGTGAGTGACATCCCGTGAGCATTAGGATTCCGTTTGGACCATTCAGGTACGGAACCCTAAACATGAAGTAGATAGACTAGCGCCGTCAACTGGTTTCATCTAATTGTGTTTATGGTTTGACCTTTACGACTGACGCATCTTTCATTATAGTTTCATCTACGCTGTGTAGCTGGCGACAGTATTGTAATGAATAAATACAAGCAGACGGCAACTTTGCTTGAAACGCAAGCGCTAATGTTATAGGATATTCTAATTAAAAACGAAATGGGTTACAAGACTTACAAGTTACGAAAGGTCCTCTACTTAATTATATCATTGAAGGGGGAGTAGTAGTGTAGGGCGCTGAAGACAGTTCGGCAAAGAAATAACATAGCTACGCAAAGTGGCTGGCAGCAGTTGGAACCAAATAAAATTGATGCAAAGGCGACGAACTGAATAAAAATAAACAACACAACATTTTTTCGCCTTACATACACACACAAACACACACACACACACACACACACACACACACACACACACACACACATTCATGCACGCACGCACGCACGCATGCACACACACACACACACACACACACACACACACACACACACACACGCACACACACACACACACACGCACACACACACACACACACACACACACACGCGCGCACGCACACACACACACACACACACACACACACACACACACACACACACACACACACACACACACACACACACACACGAACGAACACACACACTGTACACTTTTTTTAGTCCTGAAAAATATCAAAATAAGTACAAATACATGCTTAACAAAAATACTGCATGGTAATCGAAATAAACCATGGTAATCTAAATAAGCCTTCACTAAGTACTAAAATTTTTGCGTTTTCACACAGCTTTCGCGGTAAAATCTAGAACTCGTATAAACCGCACATTTGCTCGTGTTATTAAAAACAGACGAAAAAGATTCTTCATTTACAGCAAATGACGTATGAAAGAGTGTGACGTCACGAACGAGGTCACAAAAATGCTACGAATAAGCGCAAAGAATATTTCGCCGAGTAAAATATGCTGAAAATCGCATGCAACATATTAATTGACGGTGTTAAAACGTCTCTTGAATTTTCCGCCAGAAATTGCGACTCGATACTTTATTCTTATTAATGAACGCATTTTTTGAATTTCGAACATTCATTTGGCGTTTTTTGTCCGTTAATTAAGTTGGTGATACAATTTCTGGCATGGTACGTGTTTATTGTTTTTCATTGGGAGTTTTTCCGATGTTGACTAGATATCGGTTGCTTGTTATTTAACGGTTCTCGTTAGGAGGTGTTTGTTGTTGTTGTGTTGTTGCCTTTGATTTGTATACTGATTTATGTTTCTTTTATTTCGTTTGTTTACCAACTATATGAAAAGGAAGTCCTTTAGCACAACAATAAATCGAAGCGTAACAATTTCAGGCTGGTTTCAGGTAAAACCGTTTGAATTAAGAACCATTAGTACACAAATCGATTCCAGAAAATAGTACAGTAATAGTACATTACTTACCAAGGGCGATAAAACAAAGAATGTCTCAGATCGCAGGTATTTTACGCCCGAGCCGAAGGCAAGGGCGATAAATATGCGATCTGAGGCTTTCTTTATTATCGCCCGTGGTAAGTACAAAATTTTATGTCACCCCCTGGCCAGGAAGTGGGTTTTTTCGCGTGCGGACCGTGCGATAATGGCCACTTTATGGCCAGGTGTGACATAAAATATATTGTTTGCGATGCTGTTGTTAACATACTTTATTACCCAGATGAAGAGAGACCACTATGTTCTGATTTCCGGTTTTTAGCGAGATAAAATTGTTGAAAAAACCAGATTACCAGGTCATCAGTCCATCTTGTGGGGGGCCTACCCAACGGCCTCAACGGCCATCGGTTCTACATGTGATGCGATTCGAAGGGCTATATCGGTTACTTTGGTTCTGCTACTGATGGCATTACGTGTGGTGTCTTACCTTGCACAGCGGGAACTGCTTGTGACATTGTCATTAAAATTTGTGTTTTCAACAATGGTTTAAGTTGTTGCGGAATGATGTCATTTTGACAATAATCTGGCGACAATAAAAACGTTGACTCATCTCCAAAGTTACTATATGGGTTGTGTGCCGTTAAAGATTTTTTGTTAGATTGGCAGTATTTTTTTCTTCTCAGTGTAAGTTTAGCGATTCGAAGGGCTATATCGGTTACTTTGGTTCTGCTACGGATGGCCTCACGTGTGGTATCTTACCTTGCACTGCGGGAACTGCTCTGGTGGCCTCGTGACCCGCCAGCCCAGCAGAGGCGGTATGCACACCAGCGCTGACATGAGCCAGACAGCTGCTATCATCAGCGCCGCACGCGCAGGCGTCCGCTTCTTCAAGTAATCCACCGCCTGGGGACAAAACAAAATTATTGTTAACGCATTCACTGCCACCCTCTTTTGCTGGACTATCGGCAGGTGCCGCACTTTGCTGTGTGCCCCAAACGCACATGTGAGTTCAACCGACTATTCTTAGTCTAGGCACTAAGGCACAAGGTGAAAGTCACTAAATATTATGAAGGCGTCTGTGCGTTCAAGGCACTGGGTAAAAGTAATTTGATCTTGTTCATCAAATTAACGATAAAGATAAGACGGACACGTGACCTGATCGAAAAACTGTTACATTGTCGTTGAGTTCAGTCACTTCTGTCGGCACTCCCAGAGTGCAACCCGTTGGTTTTTTTTTCAGCGTTGTACCATCTGTGTATGTTTTGCAAAATAAATGATTATGATTATACCTATACATACATACATAGTTGGAATAAAGATATACTACTAGAATATTACTGGCAGAGATCCCTTAAAGGAATAAGTTCCCCTTTGTACATACTGTTTCCTTTTAGAATTAATTAATAATTCTAATGTAAATTAGTAATTCTAATGTATATATGACCATGTGAGCTTGAAATCTTATACTGTTTCCTTTTGTATTTTTCAATATTGTTATTGTGTACATTAAAGAGTTTTACTACTACAATATATATCTATATAATTATATCAGTTACATTTTCTCGTCTTGTGAAGTGCGGGATTTTCCGTAGCCTTGAGCTTGTTTCGACCTTTGTTCTCTTTCAGTGGCGGGGACCTCGCAAGGAATCTCCGTTTATAAAATTATGAAAATAGTTTCCTTCGTTTTTCAAGTCCTTCGGTTTTCAAGGACAGAATGTAGACAAAGCGTTATTGGTTCTGTGAAGTTTTTTCAAGTTATACAATTATTTAATCATGCTCAGTTATTAAAACTTTTGGAGTACCACACAGCATCTATTTGGCAAATTAAATTGGTGAATGAATGAAACACTAAGTAATATTCAATAAGGTAGTCGTCACTGATGAAAAACTTCGCCAACATCTTTGTAAATAAAAAGTACTAACGCATTCAATTATGTAAATAAAATAAAATAATAAATAAATATTTGTGGAAAATCTTACACAAAACAACCTAGTCCCAAACTAAGCAAAGCTTGTACTATGGGTACTAAGCGACGATATACTTACTTATATAGATATAAATAGATACTTAAATACATAGAAAACATCCAAGACCCGAGAACAAATATTCGTGCTTATCACACAAATAAATGCCCCGGCCGGGATTCGAACCCGGGACCTCCAGCTTCGTAGGCAGGGTCACTACCAACTAAGCTAAAGCGGTCGTCAAATGTCAATGTTTTCAAAAACTTTAATTCCTTAACCACAGAAAATCAAGCAATTCCTCGAAATTGTAGAATCACAGAACACTTTCCGTAGCCTACCAAAACAAAGCCGTAATCGGGTGAAGCCTTCCGCTTACATGAGCTCCTACCTCCTCAGCTTCAGGATTGTTCTATGATTGATGGTACTAAGCTGTCAACCGCACTCACGGCAACAAACATCATTTTAGTAACTAGTTTTGTATGCTTAGAACACAAGGGCATGATTGAAGACGATTTTATCGCAAGAATATGAAAGCTAATTTTGTATTAAGCAGTAACGCTGCTAACGAAAACTACAAATTTAGAAATAAAGGAAAAGAATCCTTTTTTTTTTACGTTGGGAAATAGTACATTACTTACCAAGGGCGATAAAACAAAGAATGTCTCAGATCGCAGGTATTTCACGCCCGAGCCGAAGGCAAGGGCGATAAATATGCGATCTGAGGCTTTCTTTATTATCGCCCGTGGTAAGTACAAAATTGTATGTCACCCCCTGGCCAGGAAGTGGGTTTTTTCGCGCGCGGAGCGTGCGATAATGGCCACTTTATGGCTAGGTGTGACATAAATACTTTTACGTATCCCACCCAGTGAAAGACCTGGGTGGGTATGACGGACTATCCGGATGGACCGTACTACCGTCTAAAAACCCAACGAGTACCGGCTACACCTTCAGTGGGGCGCCGCAGGATCACAAATAGCATAAGTTTTTCAATTTTTCCTTTATTTCTAAATATGTAGACAAAGCGTAATAGCGTAATATGAAAGCTATAGCTATATTTGGGCCAATTTTTTGGCGTTGTAGTTTTTTTTATTGCACATTTAATATATGTACGATTTTCTGCAGTGTCCCACAATTTTTTTCTATTTAGTGACAAAACGTATGGGATTTTCGTAACTCAGTGGATAAAATGTATGGGAAAAAATTACATTATTATATATTTAGGAAAAAAATTGTTTTCAAAGCCAACGTAGCAGTTATCATGCAATTCTAACGAAAAAATAAAATTACACCGCCAAAAACATTGGCCCTTTTAAAGGTTGTGCATAATCGAATGTAGTTTAAGCGTCCACTAGGATAGCATAAGAATGAAATAAGTTTCTGTTTTAACAATTTTTTTTTTGAATAATTAATAAAGCCTTATTTAGGAGCTTAGCTTAGGGAAACAAGATTATAAATCTACAAATCACTAATGATGGAACTAATGAAATTAATTCATGGAATATGCTTTTCTAAGTCTCATTTAATATTTGTTTAGGGATAGCAATCCGGTTTGAATAATAGTACATTATTGCTGTGACAGGGAAGGAAGCCATCGCAGGCTGAGTATTTGTTTAATTTGCTTTTCTTATCAAAAAAAAAAAGATATTTTTTAAACAAAGTCGCGCATGTATTTTTCTATCTATTTTCGCACTTGCTTCGGCTGTATACGACACATGCCCTCTCTTTATATAGCCACCTTAATTTTTTTTATGTCACACCTGGCCATAAAGTGGCCATTATTGCACGCTCCGCGCGCGAAAAAACCCACTTCCTGGCCAGAGGGTGACATAAAATTTTGTACTTACCACGGGCGATAATAAAGAAAGCCTCAGATCGCATATTTATCGCCCTTGCCTTCGGCTCGGGCGTAAAATACCTGCGATCTGAGACATTCTTTGTTTTATCGCCCTTGGTAAGTAATGTACTATTAAAGTTTGGAACCGCACTTTTATTGGAATTTATATGTAACATTACAGGCGCGTGGAGGGAGACAGCAATTTTTTTTCTTACCCTATACATTTTACCTTCCAATGCGCCACCAATTCCACTTTGCGGGCCATTTAAGAGGTCTTTATTTATCATCAACTTTAAGAGGTTATCCTCTTGTTGTTGGTTGTCTTGTGTTGGTTTGTCTTGTGTTGTTGTGTCTGTCTTGTTGTTTTTGTTGTTGTTTTGTGAGTATTTTTCCTTTTGTCTCTCTTGGACGCCAGCTTGACTTCTTGATCCGACATGACTGTCACTTAAGAGCAAAAAGTTGCTAATTAAAATCGTATATTTGGAGTATTGCTCTCTATGGGAGTGAAACGTGGACAATGACTCAAAGAGACCTAGATTAGAGCAATGGACGGACTCCAGAGGTCGTGGATTCAAATCCCATCTGTGTCGTTGAATTTTTAAATTTTTCACTTTAATTAGAAATTATATTAAGTTATTTAGATGTTTTTTTTTTCAATAGCCTATTTAGTGTCCCACTGCTGGGTCTCCCCTCTTTTTCGCCACTCGTCTCGGTCGTGTGCCAGCACCTGCCATTCAGTACAATATGTGACAAGGTCGTCCCGCCATCTCCTTTTCCCCTCAATTTAGATGTTTTAATACAAACCACTTAAATTATTCTGCATTCGCCGGACCTATTTCTACACACTTGTAAATGTCATGAATAACTTAACATTTATTGCGTAATAAACAGACAGAGTTGCATTTATGAGAGTCGTAAGCGAGCTGTATAAAAGCCGGGAAATTGGTGCCAGATTGTGAATCTGTTGCATTATACTCCGTTCCGTTGCATAAAACGTCTTTTATAAGGCGAGTTCCTGATTTGTCGGTGTGGAGGCAGTACGATATGAGAAAAGTGTCAAATGTCAGTGTCAGCTGTCAGTCGATTCGGTACCATTTTTTACTGCACCCCTACATTTAAATGAGTGCTTTCTGACTGGCGCGGGATGCGCGGTAGCGACTAGCGGGACGATGCGAAGGCTATGATCCACTTCTGTGCATGCTAATACTACTGCGCAAACGTAATACTGACAGTATTATGTCAAGTGAGAATCTTTGCGACGTCAGTAAGTTTACGTCAAAGAAGAAAATGTCACATATCGATCCCGCCCCGCCAAGTCAGGAAGACGCCTAACACTAAACCGGTGTACGAATTTACACGTATACCATTTGGTTTAGTAATTTGAGTTTTCCATTGGAGTTTTTTCTAATCTAGAAATTGGGGCCAGATTTAAGTTCTTCGACAAAGTATAAAATATGTTGAACAGTTGTTTCAAATATTCTCAATAAAGGTACTTGTTCCAGTAGTAATAAATACTTGCCATATGATATTTTTCACTGTAGAGTTAAAATGGATTAAAAGTTAAACAAATTTTAAACAGGCCATGGACCTAAGATACTTATATTATAAGTCCGCAAGATCTTCCGTCTGTTTTTCATTCTCTTGCTTAATCACGCTTGAACTTTTATTAATGTTTTTAACCCTAACAGTAGATTTTTTTATGGAAACACGAAGAATTATACATGAACAAAGCCGCGGGACAACTTGTTACAAATACCTACACACAAAGTGAACGCAGTATACTGGGATTTATGTTGATATGTACTCAGAGATTTGCATCGTAAAGCAAACTTCATGTTTATCGCCTTTGTATTTCGACCGAAGCATTTGCAACTGAACCACGTCAATGTGTGTGATATCCTTGAATAATTGTTTGATAGCTACTTTATTGCTTGCAAAATTTATGGTTATGGTATAATTATATTCGAATTGTTTTAGAAGGTTGGGGTTCGTGATCAGGAATGCGCGTGAGTTCGATAGTCCCAGGGCTATACAACTCATATTCACCGCCTTGGTTAGAAGCAAACTCGAGACAGCTTCTATAATTTGGAATCCGCATGAGGTCTCTTACACCTTACTATTAGAAAAAATCCAAAAAGCTTTTTTACGGTTTCTTTATAAGAAAATATATGGCTATTATCCATTTTTATGTCCAACAAAATTTCTGTTAGGGGTATTAGGATTTAATTCGCTTGAGGTTAGGCGCAACTGTAAGCTTCTAATGAACGTTTGCAAAATCCTGCGAGGAAGTTCAGACTGCCCGGAGCTGGTAGGTCAGACAGTGCGTCTGCTTGTCCCCTCACTACCGAGGATTCATTTTCGCCCGCGCAACCGGCTACTACTTGCTGCCCCAGAGGCGCGTACCATATCACGCCAAAACTCTCCTCTCGTTCGAGCTCTACACTGCCTTAATGAGCTTCTTGCATCAGCACCGAATGTAGATGTTTTTGGAAGTGATTGGGGAATGGTATGTCATGAATGCTTAAGGTTCTGCGAGGCGATGGATAAACGTAGTTCTTCTGTTGTATATTGAAATTGTATTGTTGTAAATCAAATATGTAATTCACAGTGACTTAGTTTATAACTGTAATACTGTGTTATTATAAGGGATGAATAAAAAAAATATATATATATATATATAAATATATAGTTTGGAACACTTTAGGATCTATATTTATTTTTTATTAATTGTGAAATATTTATTTATTGCAGGAAATATGAGGTCATTGTATATTTGACCCACCATTTAATTTTGTAATTATTTCCACAAAAAATACTAAAATATACTCACCGACAGAAAATTTGGCCCAAAATAGAAAAATGTTTTTTTTTTTATAAATACATTATTTAATTTATTCGATTTATAGTTTGAAATCGCAAAAAGGTTTTGGGCCAAATTTTTTGCCGGTGGAGTGTATATTTGTGAGTTGACAGACTTGTACGGCCAGCTTTTAGTATTAAAATATGCTCACAAAATTTCACGAGAATCGGTAGAGATATGGATTGTTAGGATAAATTGTGTAAATTACAAGACATATATCGCGTCTACGTGGCTTAGGTAAATATCCGAGACATGAAAGTGCTCGATTGTACGGCATTATCCGTATATCCGCACAAGCCCGCATCGTTACATCCATCACAGCGATGATCCTGGCGATGACGCGCCGCGGAGATATCCGCTCAGCTTACCGTTGCAACGTAGTGGTGTGGTACAAGTTACAACCTTGTACCAAGGGCCTGACAAGCTTTGATAGAGAAAGATAGCCTTAAGGCTTGTTCGGACTAGGCTAGTATTTTAGTCTAGTAGCGAGTAATTTAGTAGCTAAACTATTCGCTACTGCCTAAAAATCGTTCGCATTACAGTCGAGTAAAGTTCACAAGTCAACAAATTTTAAAGTGGTTTCCTCGCTCCAGCGAAACTACATTTTCACGCCAATTAATAAACTCGACTAAATCGACAGGTTCGGACTTGTTTAGCCGGCGTCCGAGTGAGCACGGACGCGTGGTGGGGGATGCTACTCACTACTAAACTACTAAAAAAATAGAATAAAATGGATTGACTCGACTAAATTACTTACTAATCTACTCGACTAATTTTTTGGTGTTCCGACACGTTTAGCTACTAAATTACTCGCTACTAGACTAAAATCCTAGCCTAGTCCGAACAATCCTTTATTGCTTTGAAATAAAAAAGTGCCATGATTTGTCTCTTTCACCGAACAAGCATTTTTTAATGGTCGTGTTATAGGCACAGGCACACTTTCATAAGCAATACATCGTAAAAAGCTCTTATTCTATTGGATAGTGTACTTTAACGCTAATGTAATGGAGTTTCTATTACGAACATGCGATTTTCAGACAGTATTCACGTAATAAAACTATAACCTACATTAGTATTCTCCTATTTCTTCGTGGTTTGCCTTTCGGGCATCTGAACCTACTTTTCGAAATCACAAAAAAATTCTGTCCTAACTGGAATCACATAAAATATTTTAAGGACATGTTTCAGCCACTTTTATTTCGAGATGCCGCCAATTACCTGATATGGGCAAAATTTTGGAGGAAAAGAATGAATATATTCATAATAATTATAATGTTACAGACACAGCATTTTCTAACTTCCTGTACCTTAGTTAGATATGGAGTGACATTCTAGTTCAACGACCAAGCTCCTTAAAGTAAGATTTAGATAAAATAAGATTTAAATTAAATAAAGTTAAGTAATAAAGATACACCTTAATAAATGAGGCATTACGCTCACCGCTCCAAACTCGGACCGCTCCTAATGCATCTAAATCCAGCCAAACGCGGCATCAAATAACTGCACAATGTAAACCGGCACGCACATAAAAGTCCTAAGATGCAGAAATCTTGTACCACCTCACGTCCATTCTGAACAGTAAACCTGTAAATTGCAACGCTTGCGAAAGGGCTTAACTGGCATTCATTATAATATATTAACATACGCCTTTTTGCTGATACAGTGCATATGATCCCGCATTACTTTGGATTTTGTAGTTTGGATTGGTAGATTCTTTTGAAGTAACAGTTATTGGAGTGCGTTTGATTGATCGAGTTTGCTTTAAGGCGCAGAGGTGGGCAAGGCATTCTCCATACTAAACTCTGTGCACGTTTTATTCGTAGCTTTTGGCACTAACGAGTGTAATATTTTTTTTGGATGTAAATATTGGATATGCGAAGAAAGTGATGTGGAAATTTTCAAATATTTAAAAAAAAAGAAAAAAAAATTAAAATAATATCAATGAAAAAAAAAATTACATCAAGAAATAGCTAACAGAAAAATAAGCATACTGACCAAAAATCATAACTTTAATGCAAAAACAAACGAAGAAAATCCTGTACAAAGTTTGTATGGAGAGAGCTTGCCCTACCCCTCCTCTTAAGACCGAATGACTCTTTATGTTCTCAAATCTCATTCGACGTATATTTTATAACAATTAATTCAGTCGTTTCCAGTCAGGAAGGGCCCTTTGGTGTGTTTTGTAAATGAGATTATTTTTTTAGGAAACCACTTTCTGGAATGTAATGGTGTGGTATAGTTTTGGAATCAGCTCATGAAGCCCTTTCACTTGATACCCCACTTGATTTTAGAAGAAATAATATTTTTTTCCATATAAAAAATTATGACTAAGTACATAGCTGGAAAATGTCCCAGATCACATGATTTGGTCATGGGACATTTTCCAGCTTTCCACGTGACATTTCTTTCCCTACAGAACAATCGCCAAGTCCTGGGCCAACATTGGATGTTTAAACTTTTATCAGTATTTAATTAACTTTGCAATTAACAGATGCAATGAAATAAAAAACTAACATACTATTATAATAATCGGTTCTGCTGGCGAAAAACTTACAAGGAGATTTTTTAAGGCCGTGTATTACCACTTTTGAGTTTTAAAAAACCATCTGAGACATAGAATATAGTGTCTTAAAATCTAAAAAAATATATGTGTTACGTAAGGATATTGTCTAGTCAAAATCGCAGTCAGTTGCATGACCTGATGAATTTCACTCGATAGAAAAAAATCGCGAAGTTACCCCTTTTTGGAATGTTTTTTCAATACTACGGCTATATTACTGATATTAAACATTTAATTTTTGTACTCAATTAAGGATCGTAAATAGTTATAGACAAATTCGTAGGGTTTGCTTTGATAAAATGATTGGCTTAATGACTATATAATAGCTAAATATTTACAAAACTGCGCGCAGAGCTTGCGTAGAGAGCGGGATGGTCAATTGTAAACTCACGCGTGTTAGAGCGGGACATTTGCGTTGGGGATACCTCCCCTTAAACGGTGTCATGGTCGAAAATTGCCTGATTTTAACAGATAGACTGTTCCAGAGACGAGCAACTTGAATGGTAAACGAATAAGACATGCAACCAGTTCAATGAAGTCGGATAGAGAGGGTAAGGTATGATAATATATCAGGAACACAAAGTATTGGCAGAGAACTGAACAGAATAAAGATAACTCCACCGACATGATATAAATGTTGATGAAAATTCTTGGAGAAGTAAAAATAACAAAATGATACCACGTACGTAGTATGTTACTCCCACTAGTACTCCATAAAATAATGTAATTGTGCAATAACGAGAAGAGTCAGAATGTGTTTCAAATTTCAAAGTCTTAAAATTTATTCATTATACGTACAGTCAAGTGCAATAATGTGTATCGTATGATTCCCCTCATAAATAGGTACCAAAACCTTAATTCACCGACATAAAAGCTATGGGACATCTTTTTGAGCAAGTTGTATGCACCCATATTTTTGCACTTGACTGTACAAAATAAATAAAAACAATACACAAAATACAAAGAAAACGGTGTAGGTTGTGTAACGAAATGGGTCTGTTTAGCATAATGCTGGTTTTGCAACCAGCGCTATAGTGGCCCGCAGGGTCTACTTAGTGAAGACACGGTAGTCGGTAGGTAACACGGCAACAAGTGTACAGTTTCAATGAACATCTCGAATTTTTACATTACAATATTAACATCATGACCCGAATCGTAAAAACACGATTTAAAAAAGGTCCAGCATTTGTTATCAGTGACAAAAACCTACAGCGTACCTATTCTAAAGGATTTATCTCACCAAATGATCCATGGTGCTAAAGCTTTTTTATTAATAAGCCACAAAAATAATTTTATAGCGGTCGCTAGCTTAATTAAAATCCATTCGTTTACATACAAAACCACAAAATCGACGTTTTCATACAATTTGCGTCGACCACAGTCCTGTTTTAAATTATTATTATCTTGTAATTTCGTCACTTCATTCGAAATTTTATTACGGAATAATGAATATTGGTGGCTTGATATGAATTATGAATTTACATACGTGCATACATATACTGACTCCCGCATACCATTGGGGTAGTAGTACCAAAGGAATAATCAACAACTTATAAATATACAATTTATAATTATGCAAAGAAGTTATAAAAATACCTACCTAGTTCCTTTAAGACATAGTAGATTGTGTGAGAATTGGACGCAGAAGCACCGGATTTGATCGAATCGAAACCACCTACGTTCCTGAAGATACATTAGATACATACACAATACAATACACAATTACACATCCTCTTTATTTCACACCTCCCGAGGATGCACTGTGTTGAGAGCGAGGGACTATTTGTCCCTTCTGCTGCCTACACAGTGAATTAGAGGTAAACAACAGGCGGTCTTATGGCTAAAAAGCGATCTCTTCCAGACAACCTTTGGAGGATTGCGGAGATAATTCAACACTATATCGAAGTGAGTAGGTGACAAACCTAACTATGCACGTTCAACACGTAAAAATTTTAGTTTTTTCTCAAATATTGCCATGCTATATACCAAAAACGTTATAAAATGCCTCATGATTATATCCACATACTCTGCTTCAGTAGTGGACAGTGAAACTCCAAAACAGCTCTATGTCGCTGTATTATCTTAATAACTTAATGCTTTCTCGTCCTTACATTAGAGCACTCAACTCGAGCTTTCACGATTATTGCCCCGTTTCGATATTATTGCTCTTAACTATTAACGTCAGCGTAATGGAAGAAAGACGTTTAGGTATTTTGGGAAGGATATTTTCTTCGTAATTTTTCTCCCGGGTTATTCTTGGCTTAGGGAGATAATTGCTTTCATTTTGCCACCATTTTGCTGGGTCACTGTGACACATTAAGTAACACCAATGCTGGTAATTTCCATTATCATTTCAATATATTACGTGCAGTTGCTTATTATGATCCTATTCAAGGCGTTAGGTCTGAATAATAATAATTACTTGAATTTAAAATGCTACGTACCACGCATGATCCGAGAAGCGATTGAAATAGGGCGCCGCCCTAACTTTAATCGTGACGGTGGCTGGGTGTTGCCGCCGGCATGGAAACCTGTGGTTCCGATCATAGAGCGGGAAGTGCGTTATGACAATCGAGTGGACACAGTGAGTTCAGTGTGCCTACCATTGATCGGGGGGGACGATCCCTCACCACGACCTCATACAACACCTTCAGCGCCGAGCTGCCCCCCCGCCCCCGCCCCCGCGCTGTCTGCGCGTGCGTCACGTGCCTTGCGGCGGGCGGCGGGTAGTTCGACAGTGTGCAATCGGCGCGGGTCGCAGACGCACTCATCCTGAGGAAGAACTCCCGAAGAGTTCGAAACATGTCGCCCGAAGTGACAATTAATACGTGAGTTTTAACCGTTTAGTATAATATCATCATCATCTTAAGAGCCGAGCTCTTGTCGGTGCAGCTTGATGCAGTTCTCTCCATCTTTGTCGGTCCGAGGCCAGCCTCTTGACGTCCTGATACGACACGACATCCACATCCTCCTTTATCTGGTTCATATAACTTTTCCTTGGTCTTCCTCTTCCTCTTTTCCCATTTATTTTCCCTTCTATAATGTTTCTGATGTAGTTGTCGTGTCGTAGCAGGTGGCCTATCATTCTTCCTCTTCTTGTTTTAATTATGCTTATTAAGCTTCTCTCTTCCGATACTCTATTCAGGACGGCTTCGTTTGTTACTCTTTCTGTCCATTTTATCCTTTCCATCCTTCGCCAACACCACATCTCGAACGCTTTCAAGTATTCTTCATCTCTTTGTGTTAGCGTCCATGTTTCGCATCCGTATAAGGCAATAGACCATATATATGTCTTTATAAACCTCTTTCGTATATTTATGGCTATTCTCGATCTAAGTAATGATTTCTTTTTATAGAAAGTCTGTTTAGCCATTGCAATTCTTGCCTTTATGTCAGGGGTACACCTTGAGTTTTCCGTCACGATACTTCCCAGATATTTGAAACTTTGAACTTGATCTACTTTTCTTCCATCTATTTTTATCTCACTTTTTATGTTACCTTCCTTTGATACTATCATAAATTTTGTTTTGTTATTATTTATTTTAAGTTCAAAATCTCTAAATATGGTGTCCATTTTATTCATCAACTTTTCTAATTCTACGCTGTTGTTGGCTAAAGCTGCAATATCATCTGCGAACCTTACAAACACCACTCTCTTCCCATTCATTTCAATGCCTTCCTTTACAGACTCCAATACCTTCAAAATGGCTGCTTCTATAAATACATTAAATATGAGTGGTGACAGTGAGCATCCCTGTCTTACTCCTTGTTTTATTTTGGCTGTTCCTTTTTCATTTCCTATTTCAATAATCGTTTCTTGTTGCCTATACAATTCATATATTATCTTTCTATCTCTATAGTCTAGTCCTATTTCTTTGAGTCTTTTCATCATCAGTTTCCAATTTACTTTATCAAAGGCCTTTTCTAGGTCTATAAAGCCTACACACGTGTTAAGGCCTATATCTAAACGTCTATCCAATGTTAATCTCAATGCCAATATCGTTTCTCTTGTACCCTTTTGCCTTCTGAATCCGTATTGGTCTTCGCCCAAATTGTTTTCTATCTTTTCTCTGATGCGGTGTTGTATTATCTTTAATAGTATTTTTGAGGCCTGTGATATTAAACTAAGGGTTCTATGTTCCTCACACTTTAAAGTTTTAGCTTTCTTTGGTAGCATTACTGTTTTTGTTGTTGTAAAATCCTTTGGTACCTTTCCTTTAGAGTACATACTCGCTACCAATTTAAAAATTTCATCTACTAGGACTGGGTTATTAGCGTATTTAATCATTTCTATGAAGATATCGTCATCTCCTGCAGCCTTTCCGTCTCGTATTGTTTTTAAAGCCATATCAAATTCCTCTCTAATAATTTCTGGTCCCATTTCGTCCGGTTCCACATCATATTCCATCTCTATGTCATCTTCGTCCAGTCCATCACCTTTGTATAGTTATTCTACGTATCCTTTCCACCTCTCCAGAATCTCCTTGTTATCTGTCATTACCTGTCCGTGCTCATTTGTTATTGCTGTTGATTTAGTTTTGTGTTTCTTATGTAATTCTCTTATGATTCCATATGCTCTGTCCATGTTTCCCTTTTTGATGAGTTCTTCTATCATTTCGCAGTCTTTTTCCATATCTTTTATCTTCGCTTCTCTACATAGCAAAGTTATTCTATTTGTAATCCTCTTGTAGCTGTTCAAGCTTGCTTCATCTGTTCTGTTTCTCAGTTCCCTTCTTTCTATTATTAAGTTTATAACATCTTGTGTGAGCCATTTCTTCCTTGGTATGACATTTTCTTTATTCACTGTAACCTTTGCACTATCCCTTATTATGTTTCTAATATCTTCCCATCGTTCTTCTATTCTATTCGTCATATTATCTGTTATATATTTATCCTTATATTCTAATAATTTGTCTCCTACAGTATATAAAGTAATAATAATTAGTCTAAATTAACGAAAGCTGTCGGTATCATGAATAGATTGAACGGAAAAAGCAGTAGGTATTAAATCAAAAAAAGGTCGTAAATCGGCTGTAACATACGGACGGTCATGACAAAACTATAAGGGTTCCGTTTTTGCCATTTTGACTTATAAACCCTAAAAATGTGTATGAAATATTGTTTGTTTTGGTAATGGAACATCGTAAGAAAATGTGTCTAATCGCAACAAGGTCTTGGTAGTTTTCCTTTTAGGTAGTTAAGATCAGATGACAGTGTCGCTCTGTTTTTTATTTATTTATTAATAGTTCCATTATTATGGGACTGCTCTTGGTCAGCATCTAGCCAGGGGGCAAAGATGAGGCCGACGATGAAGCGAGCTCACCCAGAAAATGCCTATTCAATCTTGCCTTAAATAGGTCCAGATTATATGAACTCGGAAATACAGATGCGCTTTCATGAATAATATCTGGGCGACCGAGCTTTGCTCGGCGTTTTTCCGAACATGAGACCTATCTAGATCGATTGCTCGCCCCCGAAAACCCCCAGATACCAAATTTCATCAAAATCGTTAGAGCCGTTTCCGAGATCCCCGAAATAAATAAATAAATAAATATACAAGAATTGCTCGTTTAAAGATATAAGATTAGTACTTGTAATTAGTAAATGAAACTAGTTTCTATGTCAAATCTTGGCATAACATGCCAAAAAGGACTTTTGTTCATTTAGAACAACACAAAAACTATTGATTTAAACTTACACGATTTTCACACATTACGCGATTAATTGTACGCGATTCCCCAATAATAACACAAAAACTGGGTAAAGTATAGGATAAAGAGTGTTAGTTTCAGGGCATTTCAATCTTTCAGCAGCACTTGCTTCAAAAGTTGCTTTCGAGGCGTGCGGAATGTTTATTGCATTTACAAATAGAAATACTGGAACTGAATTGGTATTAGATAGGTCACGTTTAAATATAGGTACTTACATGATTAATTATATAGGTATATTGATTAATAATATATGGGGGGCTGGTATAGAATGCCACTTGGCATTAAGCCCGCCATTTGTACCGTAAAGCAGTTGCAGTTTTGTGCAATAAAGTTTTAAATAAATAAATATATCGTACACATTTCTTCCGAAGAATTTTTAACTAACCTATGAACGTGAAATTTGGTGGTAAGGTTTATTATTATAGTACATTACTTACCAAGGGCGATAAAACAAAGAATGTCTCAGATCGCAGGTATTTTACGCCCGAGCCGAAGGCAAGGGCGATAAATATGCGATCTGAGGCTTTCTTTATTATCGATCGAGGTAAGTACAAAGTTTTATGTCACCCCCTGGCCAGGAAGTGGGTTTTTTCGCGCGCGGAGCGTGCGATAATGGCCACTTTATGGCCAGGTGTGACATAAAGTATATTTTAGCAACAAATACCTTTACCTACTCATAAATATCAGATTTTATAAATCAGATTGTTTTTTAAATTTCCTTATTTTTTCCTATTAAAAGTAAAACCTACTTAATATTGCGGTTGGTTCGGAACCCTAAATGTGCGAAGTCCGACGTCCAACACGCACTTGGCCGGTTTCTATAACAGGCATAGTTATACCTAATAATATAGTAATCGTTTAAGTTTATGAGCCATTACGTCACGCTACGAGAAAGCATGCAATGCAGATTTAGAAAAAAAAATCATCAGAGGCATTCGATTTTCAAATACTTAAAACTTTTTTCTTTTAAGCAACAGTTTACTACTGCGGCTATTTACAAGAAAATGACTATTTTGAATACAAAAATCACGGCTTTTACGACCTTTGGACTTTGTAGTAAACTTAGTAACTTTACTATAGAGTTATTAATTTCACTTAGGACAGTTACGTAAGTTAAATGCTTTTTATTGTTGTTTTTGCGAACGTTTAGTTGAGAAAAGTAGTTAAGTATGAATGTACATCATTCTTAAGTTGTATGAATAGGTTATTTTAGTAACTGAAGGTATTATTTTTGGTACTAAATATTCTTTCCATATAATGAGGTTTTATTTGGCTGTTTATCATTAAATAAAAAAACGAATACTAATTGACAATATTTAAAACTGATTAAGGGGTCGCCGACCTCCGGGATGGAGATGGCACATAAAGAAGAGAAGAAGAAGGGGTTTTTATTGAGAGCTAGATACAAATTCATCAGGTTCCTCACTAACATTGAGTATCCTCGAGAGCTCTGGCCACCTTACTCACTAACAAGTACACACATCTATGGAATAAGTATAGTGCGTGTCATCCAATACGACGCGCCCCTCTTTATATCCCTCTCCTCCTCCTGTTTATGATTTGAGATTAGAATTTAAAGCGACGGACAAAAATATGCCTCCAGGACCGCTTAAATCCTATACACCGACAACTAAACTATCGTCAAAGGCGCAAGCTTCGGCGAATTTCGTCGC
Organism: Cenopis cana; assembly: GCA_951800055.1. Taxonomy (NCBI): domain Eukaryota; kingdom Metazoa; phylum Arthropoda; class Insecta; order Lepidoptera; family Tortricidae; genus Cenopis; species Cenopis cana. The sequence goes on along the minus strand of OX637493.1, from coordinate 13,018,270 downwards.
AGCTTAAGCAATAAAAGACAAAGATCAAATAAACGGTGCAGTTTGTTTTTCCGGCTTCTCGCTTGGAGATCTGCGCGGGGCGTACTGGGAGGCAGATAGTACCAATTTTAGGAATACACATAAGACGACTAGGTACATCTTTCAAGTTTCTGAGTATAGAGAAAAGTTTATACTCTCGTAGGCTTTAGCTATTCTTAGTTATTTATAGTTTGATAATGTTCTTGACAATGTATGATCAATACAATAAATGATATCTATCTATCTATCTATCTAGCAGAATCCACAAAGAGGGAGTACCTATATTCCTTGCGCTAATTCCCACTTTTTCTCCATAAGTTAAAGTTAACTTACTGGGAACCCTTAATATGTTGTACATTTTCACAAAGGGAAAAGTGCAAAAAACAGATAAATTAAAAGGGCGACCTTATCCCTTTAAGGGATCTCTATAATTAATTTTTAATTTGACTACGTCAGGACAGCAGGACCGTATCTTAGACCGTTTTTTTGCAATTTTTTTTTAGTAAATGGTTTGGACCGTTCTGCGTCGCAGAAGCGTAGTTTTTAGGGTTCCGTACTCAAAGGGTAAAACGGGACCATATTACTAAGACTTCGCTGTCCGTCCGTCTGTCCGTCTGCCCGTCCGTCTGTCACCAGGCTGTATCTCATGAACCGCAATAGTTAGACAGCTGAAATTTTCACTGATGATGTATTTCGGTTGCCGCTATAACAACAAATACTAAAAAACGGGATAAAATAAATATTTAAGGGGGCTCCCATACAAAAAAACATGATTTTTTTGCCGGTTTTAAAGTTAATGGTACGGAACACTTCGTGCGCGAGTCCGACACGCACTTGGCCGGTTTTTTGTCAAATGAAGGGCACCTAGTTTTCGCACCCTGTGTACCTCACGCTTCCCGTCCGTCACTCCGTTTCGTTTTATTTTCCGATTGGAATTATTTGACGCCGCCGCTCTATCTCTCGAAATTCAGATGGACATTAACATAGATATTTTATGTAAATGACGTTTATTGTTAACTTTATTATCAGTGTATGGCAAACGTGAAATTAAATATAAATGTAAATTCAAAAGTTTCTATGCCTACATCTAAGATATACATATATTTTCATTTCATAAGATGACATAACGATAACATACCAAAAAAAAACGGCCTTCGCCGTCGGGCCTCTATTAGACTTTCGTTACTAATAACCTACTTACCTCCCTAAATGCACAATGTACTATAAAATTAATGCGGCTTGGAAATCTCCTTTTCCCACGGGGTGCCACCGGCCAAAATGCTCGTATTTTCGCGCCAAGATTTATATTTATTTACGACAGCCAACTCTAGTGATGTTTTTTTTATCTAGTTTTATCGACGTCGAAGTTTTTATCGATAGCTTCGGTACCCGGTAAGCAGTTTTATGGGAGATGTTTTATGCATTTTTTTGCACCTTATTTAAATGCTTGCTTTGTAAAGTGACTTCGTTTTTCAGCTTTCATTTAGCATTGATAGTGATTTGCCTTTTGAAATCAATATTTTATTCTAGAAACTGTCTAGATTACTATTTGTATATTATGTTATTGTTTTCGTTTTGACGATATTATTGTGAATTTATTATACTTACTTTCTTTTGAAATCCAAAGTTTACAAGCCATCGATTTGACGTAAACAAATCATCATCATCATCCTCCTAGCGTTATCCCAGTACAGTTGCATCCTGAAGGATGCTTGGGGTCCGCTACCTTATCCCAAGATTTGGCGTAGGCACTAGTTTTTACGGAAGCGACTGCCATCTGACCTTCCAACCCCGAGGGGAAACTAGACCTTATTGGGATTAGGCTTTGTCAAGTGAGTGGGCAACTTGACTGTTAGAAGTTCTCAAACCGCCCGGAGGCCTCCATTTGACGTAAACAAATAAAGTTCATAAAGTGCAGTATTTATTTAATATGAAATGTCAATTAATGTTCAATAAACAATTTTAATGCCTCACCCCGCCTAGTGTCTTCGGGCGCATCCTTAATGACATATGACCGACAGTTGACCTATTGCTCGCATCCTAATTAAGACGTATGTCGCTCCAAACTTTGCCCTCACCTAAATACCAGCACGCGAGTGAATCAGTGTATGTGTGCCGGAGATATGAACCCTGGACTTCGCAATTAAGGTATGTGAGCTAGGAACCTGACCTAAAGACTATTTTGTAATCCTTTGTGTTAAATCCCATTTTAAACAATTAATACATAATATAATAATCGCCAGCGTTCGGAAATCGTCGTAAACAGCCACTTGTCTCTTTCCAAAGTTATTGCCGAGTAGGTACCTACTGTACAAACTTGTACAGGCACTTGTGAGACTGACCGTACTTATATTTTGTTACTTTTGACAGTTTCCATACAAAAACTGGTGAGGTGTGAGGTGACAGGTGAGGACGAGTCAGTTTGTGAATAACAGTCCAGTATGCAACGAGCTTATAAATGGAATATAAATGTCACATAAACAGTTGAATACGTAGTCAATTTTGGAATCGATGACCGTCAATAAAGCATGTCCCAACTGCATACAATGGCAAAATTAAATGACGCAGAACAAACATTAAATCCAGAACTGCCGTGCTGGCAAACCTATGTATCTTTAGTTTAACCCTTATTCGTAATACTTAACAAACAACATACACTCTTTCACCAATAGGAATTTGGATGTGACAGAAAAAGACTTTTATCAAAACATTATTCTAGTACGTGTTTTTTTCGTCACGTCATAGAAGATCAAGCCATAACTTTTAGACAATATTTTTTATACCTATGTTCAGATATTTTGATGTTTGCTACTCAATCACGCGAAAACTGGTGAACGGATTTTGATTAAACTATTGGTATATAACGAGTATGTATCCTTACAATTATCGCATTAAAGTAGGCACGTTATATCACTGAAAAAACAGAATCATTAAGAATATTTTTCTTTGAGTTACGCTATTATATCATAGCATTGCCAAGCCGTGTGTCATAACGTTGGGAATATTCAAATTGTGTGCATTCCGTTTTACGCTCAGTCCATCGGACGTCAGATTGGTTAACTTAGAAGTTTCAGTGCAATCTACGAGTGAATGACCGTTTGATCCACGCCAGAGATAAAGTGCTAATATGAACCTTCTTGCGACGAGATACTGTATAAAATGGTCAAGTTTCATGAATAATTGATTTGGTTTGCTATGGACGAGTAAGTTTCTCGTTTACCTGTACGTAATATACCTATATGTGGCTAAGCTTTAAAATTCATCGAATCGAGGAACAAATTTAAAAGTGTTTTGATCATTGATTATTCATCAATGACGGTACCTAAACTCTCTTTCTTTTCTCTGTGTGATTATCTATGATGAAGATGAAATTGTGTAAATTTTACGGTTCCGTACCCGAAGGGTTAAAACGGAACCCTATTGCTGTGTCACTCATGCGGTCGTCCGTCCGTCCGTCGTCTGTCACACATGTTTACAGCCAAATGGTTGGAGCTACAGTCTTAATATTTTCACAGTATAAGCATCTTGGAGGCCCAAAGCCATAAAAATTGTCGAAACTTATTTTTAAGGGGGGCTCTCATACTAAACTAACTTATTTTGCACGGTCCTTGAGCGAAGTCTGACTCGCACTTGGCCGGTTTTTGAATATTAATTTTTTTTTATTTAAAAATGAGATTGCTCTTATCCAGCATCCAGCCATGACCTCTAAATTGGAAGTCGCTTGCATTACCGCTCAGCTAATACATTCTGGTCTGGCGGATAAATGCTAGACTGTATAAAATATTGAGCACTATTTCCCAAATAACAATCGGAAGTAGTTGTTGCACAGACTAGCTCAGTATGCAGATGTGCAGATAAGATAAGATGAAGAGCACTGTCACTATTGCTCGCTCGACAAAAAAGCTCACCTTCGAGAGCAGTGAGAAAATAACTGAGATATCGGAAGGGGAGTCAATACGGTTGTACTACTTACATTGCTATTTTTAACAAGTACACAGAAGAAAGGCACATTATTTCCGGCTTCCCTAATAAGAGTATTTTAGATATAGCCGCCACTGTTAACTTATTCTTAGACATGATTACCACTACCTTAAGTTTATCTGGAAGAGATCGCTCTTTAGCGATAAAACCGCCTGTTGTATGCCTCTACTCATTGTCATTATGTGTTGTACTGTGTTATTTTTGTTGAGGCTGTGCAATAATAGCAGTTTTTGCAACTGCATAACTGGTACATAGGCATTAAATTTTTATTAATGTTTTATATTAGTTTCTTTGATATTTTTTCGCAACTGTATTAAAAAACGTCATTTTCACTCGTCCCGAGTTTTGTCCCTCGACAAAATGTACTATTTAAAACGGGCGTTAAATATTTTTTTAGGAATAACACACGCGGTGGCAGGTAAACAACGAGAACGGGAACATGACACCTGTCACGTGAAATTCTTCTGTTGAAATTCACACTACGTACGGACAATTAAAAAAACATTGTGGCTTATGCTTGACACGACACATAACGCTGTATATTACTGGTTATGCATTTGAATTTCTTGAAATAAATTACCCTTCTTCTTTTTACAGTTTCGATAACATAATCGTATATCGTAAAATGCATGTGCATGACTGTACCTTCAATTTTGCAATGCCCTAACAGGGTTGCACTATTACTGTTGAAGTACCTTATTATGTAACTGTACCCAATGTCTGTAATAGTGCTAAGCAAAAATAAACAATAAACAATCATATGTGTTTTTTTTAAGACTCGACGCTCAAGGCAAAGGTGGGGTGTTATAAGTTTAGCTATTTGATCTGTAAATCTATGGGTCTGTCTGTGGTATCGTAGGCGTGACACTACCAATAATGGGCAAAGCCAAATGATGCACATTAAAGAGTGCCACAATGACCGGTCCTGCGCCATCCGCATCCAGCGGACTGCCGCGACCTTTACCAGGTCATCAGTCTACCTTGTGGGGGGTCTACCCACGCTACGCCTTCCGGACCGTGGTAGCCACTCGAGAACCTTCCGGCCCCAACGGCCATCGGTTTTACGCGAAATGTGCCCCGCCCACTGCCACTTTAGCGATTCGAAAGGCTATATCGGTTGTTGGTCCCTCATAGACATGAATCGATTTCCGCTAAAACGACTTCGAATAACATCATGAACAAAAAATCTAGTATCCAATTTCACAAATCTAAACGTAATCGGTGTAGGTACTACGACCTCATAGTCAATTGTCAGACGGAATATTGAATACGTAGAATCATGTCGGAAGTCGCTAGCGAAACAAACGGCGGCCTATTAGTTGGTGCATCTCTTTGTCGGATAGACGCGAAGAACGATACTGTCTAAGTACCTACTGCCGAGTGTGATATTTGAATAAAAGATTTTGTCGATAAACATTTCCCTTTAATATGCAACTCAGTGCCACTTGCACCAACGTACGAACACAGACCGATCATCGTCAAATATGGCGCCGGGAGCTGTCATACCATAGAAACTTGTCAAACTTTCCATACAATCAGATTTGACGAACACCGCTTACGATTACAGACGGTTTGGTGCAACTTAGCCTTAAAGGCCTTTGGGCGGCTTGAGAACTTCTAACAGTCAAGTTGCCCACTCACTTGACAAAGCCTAATCACAATAAGGTCTAGTTTCCTCTCGGGTTGGAAGGTCAGATGGCAGTCGCTTCCGTAAGAACTAGTGCTTACGCCAAATCCTGAGATTAGGTAGCGGACCTAAGGCATCCTTCAGGATGCAAATGTACTGAGGTGACGCTAGGAGGATAATGAGTAGTTTATGCAACTGCTACATAATGAGAAGCTTTAAAACCGGTAACAATTATGGCTTAATAGTGCTCGTGGGATAGTAGTACTGTTACACTTTCGCCTAAGCTTTTAATAGCGCCGCGCCGAATTATTTACAGTTGCATACATTACTTTATCTACACACATATCATAAATCCTCTAATATGCGTTCGGAAACCGTAGATAATGGCTCTCATTTCAACATTCAATGAATTTATGGCAATTTTCTTATCTGTGGCTAAGGCTACAGCAGTAATAAAATATTTCTTTTTATATATGATGTTAAAATATTACGTCAAACAAAACTGTCAAAATTTAAATGTCAAAGTTGACATGTCCCTATTCTAGTATCGCTGAAAATTCAAATTCAGTCGATGCGAAATGTCAGCTCGATGTTTTTTTAGTATATATCGCACGAAATTTGAGCTAGAACGACTTGATCACATCAGAATAAGGACTCTTTACTTTTTAAAATAACATTCAGGTATCGGTTGCCAGTTCTGATTTCGATATTTCCGCAACCGTGCAAAAAAGGTTCTATTAACACAATTATTGTATTTATTTACTACGGTTTCTGAACCCATCTTAGAGTAGTTATAACATGTGTTGAATGTTGAAATGAGAGTCATTTTTTACGGTTTCCGAACGCATATTAGAGGATTAATGATATGTGTGTAGATAAAATAACAATAAAGAATGTGTGGCGTGAAAAAAAGCAAATATGTACATATTTGTTTAATCTATAAAGAGCTCAATAATACGAGTAAAAGGGTTAATAAAACCGATGCTTCCGAAATAACTTACAAATATTGATACGGAGCAAGCACACCGCTTCTAAACATACACAAAGTCGATAAAAATGATTCATTCCAAGAATTAAACTGTTATTTTTAATGGCACAATCTTTTCACGCGAATATATGAGAATAATGACACATTATCTTCATAAAATAATCTTATATCTTTAAAAGAGCAATTCGTGTATAAGTATTTATTTATTTATTTCGGGGATCTCGGAAACGGCTCTAACGATTTTGATGACATTTGGTATGTGGAGGTTTTCGGGGACGAGCAATCGATTTAGCTAGGTCTCATGCCCGGGAACAGCGCTTACGTTTCTTCGCATGTCACAGGTGTGCCTGTAGCCCAAAGTTGGTTTGTTATTTACAGGACTGTAAATAGAAAATCTATCCATTTTAGAGTATTTCCAGTGTTATAATATTAATATTCCGTTAATCTGAGGTGAGTATCATAATCCCACGACAGGGAACTTAAACCAGACTTAAACAGAATAATTAAAAGTTAACAAATTTCTTAATAATTGGCTCAGAAAACTGTTTTAAGGGATTTAGGTTTGTTTTATAACTTATGTTAAATTATAAATATGGGTATTTTGCAGGATAAGATTCATAGGTAGGTATAGCTCTCACCATGTGGGCGGAGCAGTAGCTCTAGTGTAAGTTTTTTCGAAACATTAACTAATTCGAACGCGTTTGCGTTTTGTCTCAAAATGTATGAAAACGCTCTCACCGAGTTTGAAATACGCGCGTTCATCGGTTAGCAACAAATGTTATACTCGCTGTTTTAGTTTCCACTAGTGACCACCAGAGGAGCTGTTCACGTTTTCATACATTTTGAGACAAAACGCAAACGCGTTCGAATTAGTTAATGTTTCGAAAAAACTTATACTAGAGCTACAGTGCCTCTAGGTATGACTTTTTTCGAAACGAACGCGTTTGCGTTTTCGCTTTTTGTAAGGCAACGCGAGCAGCGCCTCTGGTGGCCTTAGATGGTAACTATTTTTTCCCATATAAGTAAATTAAGACTAAACGCCAACGTGCTCGTTTGTGTTTTGTTTCGAAAAAACTAATACTAGAGTTACAGCAAATATAACTATTATTTTGTGAGTAGTTTAGCGAATGTTAAGCAGATAATGCCAGTGTTTCATACATAACAATATACTACTTGTGGTTTTTGACTATTTTCCTTAGTCTCCGAAAACGACCTTTTTACCTGAATATTTTATGAGCTGTAGCTCTAGTATAAGTTTTTTCGAAACATTAACTAATTCGAACGCGTTTGCGTTTTGTCTCAAAATGTATGAAAACGCTGTCACCGAGTTTGAAATACGCGCGTTCATCGGTTAGCAACAAATGTTATACTCGCTGTTTTAGTTTCCACTAGTGACCACCAGAGGCGATGTTCACGTTTTCATACCACTTTCATACATTTTGAGACAAAACGCAAAAAACTTATACTAGAGCTACTGATTGTCACGATGCTTTGGCCTTCAACATGGATACCTGACATTGTATGCTGCGCTGACTATCAAAATATTATATTGCCAAAAGTTTGGTAGCGGAATGAAATTGTGTATGTCATTGTTGAGTAACGAAAGCTGGCGTACTGCCTGTGAGCGATCCGTGGCCGCAATCAAGCGACTTTGTGTAAAAATACATGAGATATAGCAGGAGTAGACCCGTGACCCGGACATACGAGATAGGAATACTTATATGTCAAAAGCATCATAAACCAATATTCCGTTTTTAATAGCTGTAGGCAGAAGGATAAAATTTATACAGGGCCATTCAAAACTGCTCTTCTCCGTAAAAGTATTTTTGGAATGGCGCCTAAAATGTATAATAAGTTACCAGTAAATATAAGGAAATTAGATAATTTATCAGAATTTAAAAAGAGACTGTTTGAATTCCTTGTAGAAAAAGCGTATTATTCTGTAGGTGAATATTTAAGTGATACTCTAATTTAAGTGTGACATATTATATAATTTTAATTTATTAGAATTGTTATTAAAATTAGTATTAGTTACAAGCATGCAATATCTGGACTATATAATATATATATATATATATATATATATATATATATATAATATAGATTTCGATGACGGCGACCCTGACAAACTATGTATTTGCCCTATCGTAACTATATAATATTTGTATGCCGCACGGCAAAACATAGCGATACTTACAATTATTATAAGACCCTGTCAACCTATGTTTACAAATAAACAATTTTGTATTTTGTACAGTTGGTGAATTTAAGAATGTTCATCAGGTTTGGACTCTATTTTGAAAATGAAAAATGAAAATGAAAAATTTATTCATAACATCGTTATAAGTCAATTCATGTTGATTAATTGATACATTCATATTAATTACCTGGTTAATACATTTTTTAAATTAATACATTAGTTATTACATTATTAAATTACTTCATTATTACATTATTCCATTATTACATTATTACGTTATTACATTATTACATATTTGAATTAAAACTTTCGTGAGTCATGTTAACACTAATACTACATTGTACAATGTCAATTGGCTACTTAGGTATTAGAATGTCAGTTATAACTACGCAATAATTTAATTAATTATTTAATAAATTCAGCTATGTCATAAAATTGTGCTTGTAGTAACCATTCTTTAAGTTTTTGTATCTTGTGCCGTCTAAATTCTAGTCCCATAGGTACGTGTTGCGTGTTGTCTGGAAGAGATCGCTCTTTAGCGATAAGACCGCCTGTTGTTTACCTCTACTTTGAGTCTAATGTTTCTGTACTATGATCTTTTTAAGGTGTGCAATAAGTATTTGTATTATATTGTATTGTATTGTATTGGCCCACTGTTCCCTAGTCCACTGCGCCCACTAACTTTGTTCCGCGTACGCACCGCCTCGTGGCCTCGCCCTTTGGCCGCGCACAAATATTTGACGTATTTCTGTTTACAAAGCCCCGGTGATTCGCTAACGCACAGCCGATTTCGAAAATATGTTCACGGATAATTAAATAAAGAATACCAATGATTGGAGGGGGCTAACATTATTACAGCTTACCCTGTATAACATTTTATTCGAATATCGCATGAAACCTGATAGTATGGGCCCATGGTCAGCCGATATGAAAAGCTTTAATCAAGGCTCTGTCGTCTCGGCTGATCCAGGCATCGGGGGCTGCCAGGGCTGGCGGATACCTTTGCCAACGGATCGCCCTCGCGATCCAAAGAGGTAATGCCGCTAGCGTCCTGGGATCCATGCCACAAGGAGAAGAACTGGACGCCGTTCTCTCCCTATAATATAATACAGAAATCTTTAGTACTAATTACATTTAATTTTAATTTAATTTATTTTTAAGTTAGTCTAGTTTATTATATATTAATCGTGTTTTTGTTTACTTCTGTTTAGTTATTTCTTAATAAATAATGACATAATCACAATGAACAAAAAGCCCAAAACTACAAATTCAATACCAATAAAATTATACAGCATCAACAAATCGTGCTTATCATGCATAATACTCGTATTTAGAGATAGCAAAGTTTTGTCGTAAAACGGATCGTTTCCAACGCCAGCGCCACGGACAAGCGAAACGTATGGACACGCAAAAAATCAAGACGAAATATGAGGCTCTTCTAATAACAAGTATAAGTACAAGTGAATTACTTTATGTCACATCTGGCCATAAAGTGGCCATTATCGGACGCTCCACGGAAAAAACCCACTTCCTGGCCAGGGGGTAACATAAAATTTTGTACTTACCACGGGCGATAATAAAGAAAGCCTCAGATCGCATATTTATCGCTCTTGCCTTCGGCTCGGGCATAAAATACCTGCGATCTGAGACATTCTTTGTTTTATCGCCCTTGGTAAGTAATGTACTATTAAGTTTGACACTGTAGTGTGCTCTTATCTTATTCTGTTATTTAACACTGATGTAATAGAGTTTCTATTACAATGGTACATGCTGTCTAAAATATGTTTGTTTAGTAGAATCTCGATTACATCAGCGTTAAAGTTGGCTATACAATAGAATAAGGGCATATCTCAGTGTCAAATTCAAAGTAATCATAATTCACAGATTTTTAAGGGGTTGCGTATTACAATTGTTACACGGAGTTGAAAGTAAACTAGAAAAATCACAAGGGCGCTTTTTTTTAGGGTTCTGTAATAAACCGTACAAACCCTTCTATGTCCGTTCATCAGCGGAATTTGCTCAGTTACCGCTATTACCTACTAAAATGACCGGTTCTGTACCACCTACATCCAGCGGACCTCCCACAAGGTAGACTGATGACCTGGTAAAGGCCGCGGGAGTCCGCTGGATGCGGGTGGCGCATTGCCGGTCATGTATTTGAATATTTACATTCCAGTGATCTATTTTGCTGTATTTGTATGATAATATTGATAATATTTACACTCCAGCGTGTCCATATGCTAGAGGTCGTTGGTGGCGAAGTTATTTTGATCGGTATCAGCGTGGGGCATTTTGTAAGTTTCTCTATAAATCGGACGGGTTTTAAGGGTCCCTGATATATTACAACTTTGAAAGAATATGACTTTAGCACCAAAGTTTTTGCAATGAGTAATGTGTTCTTTATAATGCGCACTGCTAAGGTTTGGAATTCCTTGCCGGCGTATGTATTTCCAAGTTCATATAACTCAGAAATTTAAGGCACGAGTGAATAGCTATCTTTTAGGAGAGCTCGCATCAGCGTCGGCCTCAACATTGCCCCCTAGCTAGATTATTAAAAAATAAAATATAGTATTTTAAAAACCATCTTCCATGTATCTGAGTTACCCTTGTTTATAACTATTCCAAATTTCAAATCGATAACATAAGCAGTTCTTGAGATATTTAGCGATGTGACAGACAGACAGACAAAGTGAAACCATAAGGGTTCCTTTTTTGCCTTTTTGGTACGGAACCCTAAAAAGAAGACGCAAATGTTTAATAGATATTAATACCTAAACATAAATAGATAGAAAAAAATCCCAGAATCAGAAACAAATATTCATACTCATCAATATTTGCCCTGACTGGGATTCGAACCCGAAAACGTCAGCTTCGTAGGTAGACGTGAGGAATTACGTGTCAACATTTTTTTTTAACCATCAGTAGGTATAAGTTTTTTTCTCAAAATGTATGAAAACGCTCTCACCGAGTTTGAAATACGCAGGTTCATCGGTTAGCAACAAATGTTATACTCGCTGTTTTAGTTTCCACTAGTGACCACCAGAGGCGCTGTTCACGTTTTCATACCGCTTTCATACATTTTGAGACAAAATTCAAACGCGTTCGAATTAGTTAATGTTTCGAAAAAACTTATACTTTAGCTACTGATTATTTGGAGGGCCAAGAGTGACAGATTATTTGGAACTGAGGTCTAACGAAACAACATCGGTCAAAGCTAGTAAAACTACATTTTCGCACGCACAAACTCGAAATTTTTGCACCAATATAATTCAATAAACTACTATTCATCCGATTCAATAAACTAGATATGAAGTCAGAATTCGCTCAATGCGCTATTACACACCTCGCGGGGAGCTTTTGCTATAATATGAAAAGCTCGCTCCGAATGGAAAGCTCCCGATGTAGGACGCTGGAAAAGCTTTCCCTAAGCTCGGGGCAGTTATATGTGGTCTATTACTGATTATTGCTCGAGTATGCTGGAGAGAAGCTACGGTAGCCCAGTGGTTCAAGCATGCGGCTGTCAAGCGGCGGTCGTGGGTTCGAATCCCAGCTCGTACCAATGAGTTTTTCGGAACTTATGTACGGAATATCATTTTGTTATTTACCGTTAGCTTTTCGGTGAAGGAAAACATCGTGAGGAAACCTGCATACATCCGCGAAGAAATTCAAAGTTGTATGTGAAGTCCCCAACCCGCTCTGGGCCAGCATGGGGACTACTGCCCAATCCCTCTCATCTATGAGAGGAGGCCTGTGCCCAGCAGTGGGACGTATATAGGCTGATGATGATGATGATGATGATGATGCTGGAGATAAAGTGTTTGTTTTTTTTATTCTACAAAGGTGGTAAATAAGCATATGGTCTGTATGAAGCTAAACAGATCGGTGTCTACGGTTAGCTACGATTAGCTTTACGATTGCGACTATAGGAATTGTCCTACAGGTGCAGGTGCAGGTTGTACAGGTTGCATACACTACTTTATCTACATCCATATATTAAATCCTCTTTCATGTGTTTCATGTGGGCACGTTGAGCCGGGCGTACGCCATGTTTGACGAGACAGCCCGGCCCACCCGCCGCCGCCAGCCTTGGAAACGTCATTCATTTTTTTTGTTTTAACAATTTGTATGGATTTGGTTCAATAAAGTGCTTAATACTGTGAAAATTTGGACCCTAAAAAGCACGCTTGTGATTGCACAAGCGTGCTTTTTAGGGTTCCGTACCCTAAAGATCCAAACGAAACCCTATTGCTGTCACTCCCGCGTCCGTCCGTCCCTCGTCTGTCACACAGGTTTTACAGCCAAACGGTTGGTGCTACAGTCTCCAAATTTTCACAGTATTAAGCACTTTATTGACCCAAATTTGTATGGACAAATTGTTAAAACAAAAAAAAAATAATGATGATCCGCGGCTCGCGGACGCGGGCGGGCCGGGCTGTCTCGTAAAACATGGCGTACGCCGGCTCAACGTGCCCACATGAAACACATGAAAGAGGATTTAATATATGGATGTAGATAAAGTAGTGTATGCAACCTGTACATAATTAGACATTATGTACCAGTTGCATAAACTACTATTACGCAGTCGCTAGCGAGTACGGTAATGCAAACATTGCAAATGCAAACTCATGGTAAGGGTACAGGACTACTTATACAATATTCATTCATCCATACTTGTATTATAAATAAGATTTCGTGTCTGACCTCTCAACCCAAAGGGAAAACTAGGCCTTGTTGGGATGTCACCGCTTTCCTCACGATGTTTTCCTTCACCGAAATGCCACTCTTAAATATAAAATTATAGTTCGTACAGTCAGCATCAAAAGTTGCTTGGTATAATAAAAGAGGTCATAGGTCCCTTTTCCCTTATAATAAAGGCTCGACTTTTTCATATGCCATGCTACTTAATTTGATGCTGGCTGCGTACCATACGTTTTTTGAGGCCCTATTTCTTGAATAAATTAACTCTTTAATTCTAACTAAACCTTTTCAAATACGTTACAACATTAAAACTTCGTAATCATAAACACTTCCAGAAGAATTATTTAGCTTTGTAACGCCCTTAAGACAGAAAGTCACTCTGAGTTAGCTCGAAATGCAAAGAAACGTCACTTCGTAGCTTCGCTTCTAACTTAATGCGACGTTTCAGAAATTACTCCAACTATTGGAACTTTAATGCAAATGGCCTCTTTTTAAAGTCAGGAGACTGAGGTTTTCGTTTTGATAACTTATTGGCCTGATTCATAAAAGTTCGACTAACAATTCCGTTATAGTCCTTTGTCAGTAATTTCTACTTTTGTGTTTATGGGCAAGGGATAAAATCACATTTTAGATAACAGAGCTTGTTAAGTTTTACGAAATAGGGGTTAAACTTATGACTATTCTTAGTTACAAACTGGTAAAAATGGTTTGTAATTTTCTCATCATTCTCTTAGCATTTTCACAGTTTTATGTCTTTGTAAGTCGCTTCTACATTTGTGTTGTAAGTGACAAAGTTACTTTTAATATAATGTAAAGTAATGCTGGATATGGGGTGCTTACCTTACCTAGGTAAGATTAAAAAAAAAAAAAATTAAGTGTCGGCAACGCGCACGTGACTCCTTTGGAGTTGCGAGCGTCTATAGGCTGGGGTGTCCGCTTACCATCAAGTGGACCGTACGCTTTTGTATGCCACCATCGTTGTACAAAAAAATTGAGGAAACCACTTCGGTTAGACTCAAAACATTCATTCTGCATAGGCCACATAACAAGTCCACTTTAACAAAGCACATCTGACTGTATCAATTAAAAGAAATCCAATTTATTGTGAGAATAAAATAAAATTATAAACTAAATTATATTTATATAATAAACAATCAAGATTTATTAGAGATTTTTAAGGTCTCTAAGCGTCAAATAAAATAAAGAAAAAAGTAATACGGTAGGTACATTATAATAATTATACAGGGTGTCCCTAAAAACCAACGCCAAAATGAAGAGGGGTGATAGAGCAGCTCAAAAGCTATCCATTGGACCCCCATGTATGTTCTGCGATTTTTAGTAGTTTACGAGATATTTACAGTTTTACTAGCAATTTTGGAGTTTTTTCCTTAATAACCGTGCTACTGGATAGTAGTTAAGTTTTATTGAAATTTCTTTTTTTTCGTCAGTATCCTACATCATTTGATTCATAACGAACTACTGAAGTTTTTAAAAACATGAACCAGTTTATTTTTCGTAGGATTCTTTTGAGTAGGTAATCACCCAGTTTGATTTCACATACTTCGCATAAACCCAAACACGGATAACGTCACTATGAAAAATCAAAGTGATTACTCAAAAAAATCGTATGAAAAATAAACTGGCACATGTTTTTAAAAACTTCAGTAGTTCGTTATGAATGATGTGGGATACTGACGAAAAAAAAAGAAATTTCACTTAAACTTAACTACTATCCCGTAACACTGTTATTAAGGAAAAAAATTGCTGGTAAAATAAAACTGTGAATATCTCGTAAACTACTAAAAATCGCAGAACATACAGGGGGGTCAAATCGATAGCTTTTGAGCTGCTCTATCACCCCTCTTCATTTTGGCGTTGGTTTTAGGGACACCCTGTATGTAGGGTTCCCAAGCGTCAACATTAAAATAATAAAACCTAATAAATATCCTCAGAAATGTATAAGGTCCCTGAGTATGGAAAACTTGAAAAGCCAGAGCTGTAAAAGTAGTTTTCTTAAGACGTTTCTAGACATTTTATTTTCATATCTACCCACCGCAGCTGACTCGTTCAAAACGCGCCCAAGAATGCATGGAGACGTCACTTCGCGCCGGGTTTAACGAAATGTGACGTTTGAGAAATTACGCTCCGAATGTCTGAGCCAGCACTGGAAACTTAATAAGGTCGCACCTCGCACCTGGTTTTGAAAAGTGTTCTTACAAGCCAAGTGACATGTTTTCAAGTTTATGCTTGCGCGTGTGATCGTTTCGGTTTTAAAACTTGCACAATACCACAGAATAAGTAATAGTACAAGTACAGAAGTTTCTCTGTTAACAAATTCCCCGTTTAGGTATGCCAAACGTGCCTAAACGTGGCCATCTCTTTCTATCGCACGCAACGCGCTCTTTCGAGGCCCCGCCCTCAGCGCTAGGGTTACCACCAGCGAGATTTTAATATATGTACTTTATTATTAGTAGTGTTGTTTACAATACAATTACGAATAGTACTTTTAAGGTTCCGTAGCCAAAATGGTGAAAACGGAACCCGTCCGTCCGTCTTTTCGTCTGTATGTGACAGCCGATGTACTCGGAGACTATAAGCACTACAAATACAATTAAAACATTTAGCAGGAAGGTGTGTTCTACTCGTATGAACCGCTACGTAAAAGTGATGTGAAATGACGAAAAAATATTAAAGTAGGGGGAGGGGGCACTCCATACATGTAACCAGGGGATAAAAAGTTTTATATAATTTTTAAAGGCATCACTTTAAAAAATAAAAGAGGTTTCTTAATAGAACCAACGTTTTCATTTTCGTTTTCTTTTATGTCAACCGTTAGTGAATACCAAACTCAATGACCGTTCTTACGTCTACGTTCTTATTATTATTGGTGCAACCTGCTGCAATACAATAATGCTGTGGTTTTGACATTATTATTTAACACGAAACTACACGAAATAGTACATTACTGCAGAGACCAGTAAGTAAGCCATCCTGGACGAGTATGAGTTAGCCGGCCGAGCCGAAGGCGAGGTCCGGCTATAATACGAGGCCAGGATGGCACTTATGGTCGAGGCATGTATAGTGCTTTTCTCAAAAATAAAACAAGTTGTATAAATAGCGGTAAAAATCATATTTTTCGTCAATTCCACCTCGTTTGTTCTAAAACCGTGGGGTCGGACTAGCTTTTGTTTGTGCGGGCGCGGGCGCTCCCCGCCCCCGCCCCCGCCCCCGCCCCGCCGCACACCCGGCTGCTGCTGCGAGCGCTGGCAGGGAGGCGCCCGCGCCCGCAGCTGCAGCTAAGCTTATGATATGTAATGGGATTTACATACTTACTTCCTGGACAGTAGGTGTTACTTCCTGGACACTTCTGGCAACTGTCCAGGATGAGCCACTTTCGAATACTATCTTCACAGATGTTATGAGAACATTACATATTATTTTTGAGAAAAGAATTATTTTTTATGATCGTACAAGCGCGTGCGCGTGCGATCCGTAACGCTGCTCCGCAGCCATTGAATAGTCACACAATGTGTGAGCCGGCGGCCGCATGTACTTTGCGCGGCGCGATGACGTCACGGTAGTAAGCCCCTCCTGACAATACCTACAAAACGAATACTTTTTATTGCACACCTCAATTTATTGATCGTAGGTACCGTATAAGGCGACTTCCTGATTTGTCGGTGCGGAGGCAGTAGGATATGAGAAAAGTGTCAAATGTCAGTGTCAGTTGTCAGTCGACTCGGTACCATTTTTACTACGCCCCTAACATTTAAGGCGACTTCCTGACTTGGCGGGGCGGAATCGATATGTGATATTTTCTTCTTTGACGTAAACTTACTGACGTCGCAAAGATTCTCACTTGACATAATACTGTCAGTATTACGTTTGCGCAGTAGTAATGTCATGCGCAGAAGTGGAGCTGTACCGCCTTCGCATCGTCCCGCTACCGCGCATCCCGCGCCAGTCAGGAAGCACTCATTTAAATGTAGGGACGTAGTAAAAAATGGTATCGCGTCGACTGACAGCTGACACTGACATTTGACACTTTTCTCATATCGTACTACCTCCGCACCGACAAATCAGGAAGTCGCCTTAATGAGTGCCGGGACGATGCGAAGGCGGTACTGCTCCCACTTCTGCGCATGATATTATTTACTGCCCAAACGTAATACTGACAGTATTATGTCAAGTGAGAATCTTTGCGACGTCAGTAAGTTTACGTCAAAGAAGAAAATGTAACATATCGATCCCGCCCCGCCAAGTCAGGAAGTCGCCTAAATAATATTTTGAACCGGGGGATCTTCGAGAAGACAGTGCGGTTGCCAGTTTATTGTACATTAGGATAGGGCCAAGGAAATACGGAAAGACGAATTCTCATAAAACCATTGGAAACCAGGTTTGAATCATTTTTTCAACCGGCGTTTGTTATTGGAGGTTACCTCAAGAGTCGTAGCTAATTATTTTGATATCTTTTCAGCCTTACCTTTAACATGGACGAGCACGTGGTCTCGCCTAAATCTAACTCTTTGTGAAGACGGACTCCGAGACAAGGGAGAAGGAATTTAACCAGAATCTTCAAGCCGGGTGAGTTACACGTCGACACTTTTGTAGGGCTTAAGACAGTACTGTGTTTTTGGAGACGTCCTCTAGATACTTACTTTGCTCTCTTATCACTCTTTACAGGAGAAACACCATAATTAATGTGATTTAGTGTCTAATACAAACAATTTTTACAGCTGTGAAAGCCGGTCGTTTGACGTGGCGTAAGCGCATGGTCGGTTCGTCGGTTCTTTGTCGACATGGCTACGGGTGTGGTCGGAGAGTAGCGGACGTGGCAGCGAGTCGCCGGCCTGAGCTCCACAGTGAGGAGGCCATCACGGGCATGTGGCCAAACTGTCACATGGGCATCCAAACCGAAGAGCTTCAGCCAGGCATGCGGCAACAGTGACTAAACAGGTGACTCCGTTCCTTGCCTCACACGACACACACATATACACACGCGAGTGCCTCTCTGAACTTAATAAGTGCAATTTCCTTCTCGGGAACAGTGCCACAAGTGCGCTTAGTGACGGACAATTTAAAAATAACTTCTATATGGACAATTCATTGCTCCGAGGGTGTCTGCCACTCCTTGCTCCTCTAGCAGTCTAGTATCTCTAAGCTCTCTATGCTATAATTAGTTATAATCACTTGTAATTTAAGCTAATGTTTGTATCTACTGGCCATATAAAATAAGTATAAGTAAAATAACGGAGTGCTGTCATACCTAGGTTCTATTACATTGGCACCGACAACGTGGGGCCCTGTCTTTTCTCAGATTTCATTGTCAGTGTGACAGTCTGTCTAGCTCAGACCTGTGTTTCTTCTTTGCATGAGTTCTACAGAAATACTCTTGACAAGTCTTTAACATTTTTTATGTACTTAGTTATAAGCTGTGTTCAATTGGCTGGTTTCTATGGTATTAGTTTAAGCAAACTAGTTTCTATTCTATCTTGTTTACTAGAATAAAGCAAGGTCATTCTATTACTGTTCTTATAAATAAAATAAATCATGGCTTTACATGTAGATGTGGATTGTTTGGTGAAAGATGAATTGATTTTTGAACTATCATCTAGAGGTGTAGAAGTGGACAGTGACGCGACCGTTGAGGATCTTAAACGACAGTTTAGAAACGTAAAAGGCACCCCACACGACAACACTAAAATAAACACTTTTATCTCAAGTTTGTCCTTCGATGTGGAATTTCAGGTCTGCGAGGAGAAAGTGAAGCAGGTGCTGCAGGCGGATCATTCCTCGGCGTCGTGTCGTAAGCGGTGTCTGTCGAAGCTGTCACACGTCATATTGAGGTTAGAAAAATTGCATTCTTTGACCGGCGAACAACAGCTTAGGAAAATTTCGTTAGTATCTAAAGCGTTCCATGCTATCGAAACTTTGAAGTGCAATGAACCTAGTACATCTGGTCATCAATTCGTTCAGTCTAATGTCGAGGTCACACCTGCTGCTTCGTGTCAGAGGCACGCCTCACAGGTGCTTAAATGGAATCTTGTTTATGATGGACGGACCTCGGTTCATGATTTCATTTTTAGATTGCAAGAGCTCAAGTACTCCTCAGAAATATCAGATGCTGAACTGTTAAGGAATTCTGTTCACCTTTTTTCTGGCGAAGCATTACTGTGGTTTAGGACGAATAAATCACGCTTTGATTCATTTGGTGACTTAGTAAATTTGTTAAGGGCAGAGTTTCAACCGATTGAATATGAGAGGTGTCTGTTGAACCAGATAAGGGCTCGTTTACAAGGGAAGGATGAGCCTATTAAATCCTACATCAATATTATGGAAAGTTTGTTCTTAAGGTTGTCTAGACCACTGCCGGAGGTGGAGCAGCTGGATATTATCATGACGAACATGAGCCCATTTTTTATATCTCGTTTGGCTCTAACAGAAGTGCGTGATATTAGGGAATTAAAGGAGATTTGTGCTAGGCTGGAGATATCAAAGTTTAAATGTGAGAATAGGGGTTACTTGAATACTGGTAGGGAGTCTATTCTTCCAGACTTCTGTAGTGGGATTGCAAACTCATCTCCCTCAACTTCTGGTGCGAGGTCACGTGACACTGATGCAGGGCCAGCTAGACCTAACAATGTTACTATATGTGGAAAGTGTGGCGGTGCACATCATCATTCTCGCTGTGATGTGCACACGACTCCAATTTGCTTTAGGTGTAAAAGGCCTGGTGTTATAACAAGACTTTGTGATTGTTCAAAAAACGTGACGGCAGGTCAGAGATAACTCAGTTCTCTGACCAGGCTACTCAAACTTTACTAGACATGACACTTTATAAAGATAGTTCTTTACATTCTTTGCCTTTGTTTAAACAAGATGATGGGGACCCAAGGCCATTTCTCAGTGTAGGCATCTTGGGTTTAGAATGCAACGCGCTGGCGGACAGCGGAGCCTCTGTCTCGGTGTTGAGCCAGGCTGCATATTCGGTTTTAAAACAGGAAGGGTTGTATTTTCCCATGAATGCTTGTGATAAGGACTTAACTGTAGGTAATGGTGCGCACTTATCCGTTCTAGGCACTGTAGAAATACCTATAGCATATATGCGGGATTTACATTATGTAACGCTATATGTATGTGAGGATGTGAGTACCCCCATTATACTGGGTGTGGACTTCCTAAAAAAGTTTCAACTTTGTACTGACATTTTAAACTTAAAAAAAGGAAACAGTAGTTCTCAAACTTTGAGTTTGCTTAGAGACTCAGATACTCACTTGCATAAATTTGAAGACTTGGATATGAGACAGAGAGCTCAGTTAGATAGAGTAGTGGAACAGTTTAGGCATATAGCTGCTGATAAGAATACCTTAGGCTGTACTATGTTGGAAGAGCATGTGATTGACACTGGTGACCATCCACCTATCAAACAGAAATATTATCCCATACCCTACCATCATAGAGAATATGTTAGGACGGAGATTGAAGATATGTTGAGACTAGGCATAATTGAAAAAAGTAATTCTCCTTGGAATAGTCCTATTTTATTGGTTCCAAAAGCTAACGGGGAGCTAAGGATGTGTCTAGACAGTAGGAAATTAAATAGTATTACCAAAGTTGACACATATCCAATGCCTAGAGTACAGGAAATCTTAGACTCACTCAGCAATGCTAGGTATATGACCTCTCTAGACTTGAAGTCGGCCTTTTTTCAAATCATGCTGTCACCTGAGTCACGGGAAAAGACTTGTTTTTCTATAAGTGGCCTCGGGGCCTTCCATTTTAGACGTATGCCTTTCGGTTTGGTCAACTCAACTGCAAGAATGATGAGGCTTATGGATAAGGTCTTCGGGCCAGAATTCGCGAATAATGTATTCTATTATGTGGATGATATCATAATTATATCTAAAACTTTTGAAGAACATGTCAGTCTGCTAGGTCAAGTCTGTAAGCGATTGCGACAGGCAGGGCTAACTATTAATTTAGAGAAGTCAGTCTTTTGCAGACCGTCGTTAAGATTTCTGGGCTATGTAGTGGATCAAAGAGGTTTACGAACTGACAGTGAAAAGGTCAAGGCCATAGTGGAGTATCCTCGTCCCAACACTCAAAAGGAGCTTAGACGCTACTTAGGAATGTTATCTTGGTATAGGCGCTTTATTAAAAACTATTCTACTGTGTGTGCTCCTTTGAATAGGCTTACAGGAAAGCTTCCTAAAGGGGAGACTTTTAAATTTACACCAGAGGCGGAAGAAGCTTTTAGGTATAGTAAGGAACTTCTAGTCTCTGCACCTATACTGTGTATGCCTAGGTTTGATAGGCCTTTTATCATCTCTACTGATGCAGCGGAGCATGGTCTGGGATGCGCCTTGTCACAACTAGATGACGAGGGTCATGAACATGCGGTTGCATATGCGAGCAGAACTCTAACTAGTTCTGAGAGAAACCACTCGACCACCGAAAAAGAGCTCAATGCGTTAATCTTTGCACTAGAGAAGTTTAGGGGTTATATAGAGGGATCTCCTTTTAGAACTAAAGTCTATACAGATCACAGTAGTCTGAAGTGGTTAGTTGGTTTAAAGTCACCGACAGGACGTTTGGCCAGATGGGCACTGCGTCTGTCTCAATTCAACTTTGACATAAATTACAGAAAAGGTTCTGATAATAAATTGGCGGATGCTCTCTCTCGAGCACCGATACCACCTAATGATGTAGGTTTAATTTGTCCATTAAGCTTAGTTAGGGACACTTGGTATTCTAACTTGTTTGCTAGGGTGGAGGCAACTCCACACAAGTATCCTGACTATAAAGTATTAAATGGAAGTCTATATAAACGCATTAGGTCTAAAAATCCTTTGTCTAGAGATTGCGAGTGGAAACGTGTGGTACCTTTAGAGAATAGGCAGGACATACTGAAGCAATGTCATGACAGGCCGGATGCTGCTCATTTAGGCGTCTTTAAGACTCTTAGGCGGGTAGCCCAATCTTATTATTGGCCCAAAATGTTGAGTGATGTAAAGAAATATGTTAAAAATTGTCAGATTTGTTTGGCTTACAAAAGCACAAATGAGGCACCTCCAGGTCTAATGGAAAATCCAAAGCGAATACAAAGGCCCTGGCAAGTTATATGCACTGACATTTCGGGACCATATCCTAGGAGCTACAAGGGTTACAAGTTCATACTGATAGTTAGTGATTGTTTTACTAAATACACTTGTTTGTTCCCCATGAGGAACTCACTGGCTAAGACAGTTGTAGATTTAATAGAGAATAATGTACTGCTCAAGCATGGAATACCTCAATGTATCATTATGGACAATGGACCTCAGTATATATCTAGATATATGCGTGCACTGGGTGACAAGTATAAGATACCAAAGTTTTTCTATAACTGTAGATTCGCACCACAAAATAATCCAGCCGAGAGGATTTTGAGGGTCGTCGGAACAGCTGTGTCATCATACGTAGGTAATGATCATCGTACTTGGGCGGAGAATTTGAGTGGAGTAGAGTTTGCAATCAACACTGCTGTTCATGAGGTCACGGGTTATAGTCCCTATTTTTTAAATACAGGACGGGAGGCTGTTCTCTCAGGTGAATGGTATCCATCGGGACCACTGACTAGTGAAGAATTGCAATATGATGATAGAAGCTTGTACGCGTCTGTTTTGTCACATCTCAAACCAATATTCCAAAAGGTAAATGAGAACCTTCATAAGTCTTATCAGCGAGGTAGGATTTATTATAATAAGAATAGGAGAACTGTCGAGTATCAGGAGGGTCAGCTGGTCTGGAAAAGGGAATATCCATTGTCAGATGCTAATAAGTTCTTTGCTCAGAAGCTTGCACCAAAGTTCAGAAAGTGCAAGGTTAAAAAAAAGATTTCACCTTTAGTATATGAGTTACAGGATCCTGACACCGGTAAATCTTTAGGTATATGGCACGTGAAGGACATATTGAAAGCGCAGCCAGCTGTTTGTTGATGCAGGAAGCCACCTGCATGGAGCACATTGTTCTAGAAGCATCCTGGTGAAATTGTGTTTCAGCTTTCTTTTGGAGCAAGGGGATAGGTGTCATTCGTGTATGACATGGATATTTTTTGTTACATTGTGGGACTGGAGACGTACTTAGGTAAAACTTGACTTATACACTCTGTCGCTACTAAGTCTGAAATTTTATTACGGTGCTTTATCGCTTTTACTCAGAATCGTAAACAGGTACAAACTCTTATGTTAGTGTTTCCTGGGCGTCAGAAAGGTGTGGAACTTTGTTCTTTACAGGTTATATTCCTATCTAATGTTACGTAAGGGTAACAAGATTATACATTCCTACATGTTGCTCCATACATTTATTTTTGTATATTTTGTACTGCCCCGTACTTTTTCCCCGTGTGGTGTCGGGTTAGAGTAGCACCTCCCCAATTCGTCGCGTGGGTGTCGTAGGAGTCGACTAAGGGAATAGGACGGAAGTGTGTTGCAGGAGATCGGACCAGCAACCTGTCGCTGCAAGAACACATTTCACTTTGTCATCTTCGTCCATACATGGAAGGACAAACTGGTTTGCATCCATAAGTAGGTAATAACTTGCATGTTAGGTATTAGGTCATAGTTCTAGGTCTAGATAAAATCTACTCTTGCAAATAAAGGATGCATTTCAATAGGTATGATTTTATTTTATTTTGTGTTTCAGGGACACAATGTTTCACACAGTGTTGGTGGAATCTTTGTGTTGGCATGCTATCCTGATAATGGTGCAGTTTGCTAGGAAACAATTAAAGTGGTATAGATAGATGTACTTTAATATAAACAATTGTAGTCTGTAGAAAGATGTAGGTTTATTGTATAGCTCAGGTGGAACTTTAAACACTTGTTCTCTCTTACTCAGCATGTTGGTACTTTGGTAGCATGCATTGTTGGTTCTTCTTTTGAATAGAATGACTTGGTTCTTATCTTTTGTTTGTTTCAGGCTAATCTGTTGTGAAACTCTTCTACTGTAATAACTTGGCATCGAATGTTGCAATATAGACTTGCACTTCATAGGTCAATTCGGTTTTCTCTTTGTAATATAGAAAGTCTAAGGTCATAAAAAAAAAAAAAAAAAAAAAATTTTTTTTTTTTTTTTTACTTTGGTGAAGCGCTAATGTAAAAGTTTAATTATAAACTTCTAACTTTGTTTTTATAAGTCTCATAATTCATGATTTTAGATACTACTAATTCCATCTAGGGAGCTGAGAGTGAAACGTTTCGCCTCTGTGGCATTGATTGAATGCGCACGCCATCTGTGTGAGCAAGCTAGCATTGATTTGTAGAAGCAGGTTTAACTAGATCCTCAGTGGAATAATATTATTATGGATATTCATGATAATGTTTAAATTTTATTTTACATGTTCCGAAATCTTCACGGCAAGGAATACAGATATCCTTGTTGTTTCCTTTTTTTTAAAGTTTGGTGTCAACTATTGAGTCTTCCAACTGGCGGTTACTTGAACGTGTCAGGAGGGGGGCGCTGATAGCTAGCGATAGGAATTTTCTCGTTCTTTCCAAAACTAGCTGCCATGACGTGAGGAGTCATTGCAAGTTCTGGGGAAGCAATTTCGGTCGGCCGCCGGGCCAAGGAAATACGGAAAGACGAATTCTCATAAAACCATTGGAAACCAGGTTTGAATCATTTTTTCAACCGGCGTTTGTTATTGGAGGTTACCTCAAGAGTCGTAGCTAATTATTTTGATATCTTTTCAGCCTTACCTTTAACATGGACGAGCACGTGGTCTCGCCTAAATCTAACTCTTTGTGAAGACGGACTCCGAGACAAGGGAGAAGGAATTTAACCAGAATCTTCAAGCCGGGTGAGTTACACGTCGACACTTTTGTAGGGCTTAAGACAGTACTGTGTTTTTGGAGACGTCCTCTAGATACTTACTTTGCTCTCTTATCACTCTTTACAGGAGAAACACCATAATTAATGTGATTTAGTGTCTAATACAAACAATTTTTACAGCTGTGAAAGCCGGTCGTTTGACGTGGCGTAAGCGCATGGTCGGTTCGTCGGTTCTTTGTCGACATGGCTACGGGTGTGGTCGGAGAGTAGCGGACGTGGCAGCGAGTCGCCGGCCTGAGCTCCACAGTGAGGAGGCCATCACGGGCATGTGGCCAAACTGTCACATGGGCATCCAAACCGAAGAGCTTCAGCCAGGCATGCGGCAACAGTGACTAAACAGGTGACTCCGTTCCTTGCCTCACACGACACACACATATACACACGCGAGTGCCTCTCTGAACTTAATAAGTGCAATTTCCTTCTCGGGAACAGTGCCACAAGTGCGCTTAGTGACGGACAATTTAAAAATAACTTCTATATGGACAATTCATTGCTCCGAGGGTGTCTGCCACTCCTTGCTCCTCTAGCAGTCTAGTATCTCTAAGCTCTCTATGCTATAATTAGTTATAATCACTTGTAATTTAAGCTAATGTTTGTATCTACTGGCCATATAAAATAAGTATAAGTAAAATAACGGAGTGCTGTCATACCTAGGTTCTATATCATTGATTGTGCTTTCACTCTTTGTATGATAATGTGTATGTGCAACTTTTGAATAATAATACTTTCTGTCAAGCTCATGCAATTGTTTAATTGAATAATCCTACTAGTTTTAAACCTTGGTGTTAGTTATAGGTTAAAACACCTGGCGTCCAACTCTGCTACTTTCTTCATTGGCATACTGCCTTGGCTAAGCATTTCCTTTTTTACTAATAAGGAAAACAGGACTGAGTTGGAACAAACGTGTAGAGTCACAGCTGAGCAGGGAGCCCACTACCGAACCTGAGAATCTCTCATCAGCTGACCAGCCTGGGCAAACCTTGTATATGAAACTCGCTACACCACCTGCGCAGTTATCTTATTACAATAGTATATAGAAAATACCAGTTAATTTATTAATGCGGATAAATTGGTCTCAGTGACGCTTAAATCGTTTTATTTAAATAAAGACACACGATTTTGTCCGCAAGACTGACAAAAATTGTTACTGCTATTTTGTGCTAAAGTATGCATCAGTGGCTTTAAATTGTCACAGTTTGTGAAATTTAATGATGCTTTAGCACGGCCGAGATCAAGGAGAATAAGTCATTATATCATCATATTATGAAATTGTCACTTCTACATTTTTTAATCTTTGGAACAAAGGCCGCCATTATGACGCGCGTCTTAATTTTTAAAATGAAATTTAATAATTTGAATGAACCATATTTTTGACAATATTCGTTATCAAAGTGGTGAAAATTGATTCATGTTTACTTATTATCTTTTTTGGAGTGGCTGGTGCAACAGCGAAATGCAAAATAAGCCATATTTTTGAAGTTAAAGTTTCAAATTGTGACCAACCGCCCGCCATCAGTGCCCGCCATAGACTAAGCAAACATATGCGCCTTGGCATATGTTGAGATGCGCAAACTTGTGCTAGGGGATGTCTGCTCTATACATATAACTCAATGGCCCGACCAATAAAACGTACATACATACATAATTATAAAATGTTGTGTTGCGCGCATTGTGTATTGTGAGTGTTGTGTGTAACCCGACATTGAACATGACGAAAATGAGGGTAGATTCTCACCGCCGTCGACTGGCCGCGCGTGCCACGCGCTCGCGCGCAGTGTGAGACGCGAGATTGGTCCGAAACATGTTGAGCGATATTCGACGTTAAACACTTGAGCCCGTTTATTATATTATTTCAATATGTCTGGACTCACGGGAGTTTTCTACTTAAAAAAGTCATCATACTTATTAATCGTTTGTTAAATCCAACACGATGATTTTGCTAATTCCCATTTTCTACAAAATACATATGAAATACGACTAGGTATATTATCGTAAATATTTATCAAGATGATACAGCTATGTATTCTCACAACGAAAATCCAGTAATCCAAAGCAGCTTTACGTTTCAGTCGCACAAACCATGAAAATTGTTATAAATGGATGACATTAAATTTGAATCGTAATATATTACACCATAAGGTTTAAAATCCTATTTAGAATGTTAACCGTAAATCTTTGTATAACTGGCCGCTTACAATGCTTCGAAATTCAAAACTGAACTGAATGCATTCGGCCGTCGGAATAGACAAAATAATTGATTCACTGACAATTGATTCCAAATTCAAATAAGGAGATTTTGCAGCGCAAATTTCGAACGTTCTTTCGAAAGCCAACTTTAATGCATGGACTTAAGGTTTCTTTCTAAGTGGTCTGGTTAAGCATTTAACAATTTATTCGTTAAAAAGTGGCGCGGAACGATATGGAAACAGGAGCTAGCTTTCAGTTGGACGCAATTTTGCGTAGAATTATCATAATGTTTAAATAACAATCACTTTTGCTCGAAAATTGCCGGCAAAGTGGACATTATTTCCTACGTATCGGAAAGTGAAGAATACGGATTGAGTACCTACTTAACTTTTTTTCGAAATATATACAAACAAAGGAACACGTTTGCATTTAATGTCATTGTGTACTAACAACCGTTTAAACAAACAGTTTTGGCTCACTGCTTTTTGGATTTTTTTGAGTTCGAGTCAAAAATATTATATCGTAATCTGGAGGACATAGAGAATAAGGTGGTTTTTCAGAACCCATTTTTAATAAAGATAAATTAGAGAAAGTATTTCTAAAGAACTACTTTCCCACTTATAGCGGAATAATAATATTCCATTAAAATGTACTTTATTATAACTTTTGTTTTCTTATACTTTAGAAAACAATCATCGATCTTGACAAAAAAATTGCAATGGAAAATTTCCGCGCGGGATGAAGCAAGTAAAATGCAGTCAGTGAACATTTAGAATAGGATTCGAGTCTTTATTTCTTTCTCGCTTGCTCATACATATGTTCTTATATTAAAAATTAAACGATCTCACTCGCTCCCTAATAAATTTCTAAGCGTTCATCGACTGTATAGGTACTCGTACTCGTACATATAAGTACGTACACTTTTGTTGGCTGACACTTGACACCTACTTAGAGTACACTTAAGTATAACGTCGTACTTAACTGAAGGTAATTGATAGTAAAGTTGTTGGTATTCATTTCATCAACACGGCCAATTATAGTACCTGAAACAAAGTAAGAGGTATTTAGTATACAAAAAAAACAGACAGACAATAAACATTCACGTGCCAAAATAGAAAGGCGCACATACACACTAAACGACTAAAACACACGAACACGAAATAAATGGTCGCTTTTATACTGTGGACGTCCACGGCACGGTAAAACTTTATGACTTCATTCATAAAAAATAGTCTAAAGATTTAGGGGTTATTTATGAATGAAACCATAGAGTTTTACCGAAGGTACCTTGGCCATCGACGATAAAGTATAATTGTAGTTTATGCAACTGGTACATAATGAGGGGCATTAAAACACGAGTCACACGAGTGTTTTAATGCCTAATTATGTACAAACACTACTTTATCTACATCCATATATTAAACCCTCTTTCATGTGTTTCGTGTGGGCACGTCTCGCCGGCGTGCCTCGACAGGCCGGCCCGCGCGCCGCCGCCAGCCCGCAGCTGTTGTACGTGATCTCGTAAGAGTATTATATTTGGTGTTCTTATAGGGGTCGCGCGCAACCGCGAGAAGCTTCCTGCACAGTATATTATACAGCAGGGTCTTATCTACGGTTTTTGAGAGTACTTATTAAAGAGGATTTACTATATGGGTGTAGATAAAAGCGTAAAATTACTTACTTAGTCATATATAACATACCCAGCTCACAAAACTCATTTAAGACTCAATATAAGATAGGAAATGACAAGTACCTATTGGCTTGGAGTCGATGTCACTAGGAAATTTACATTATGACATTATAGAAGAAGAACATTATGACATTATGAGTTTTATTCAATGGATGACGACAGCCAAGACAATTGGCCTTCTTTTGTGTAATTATCAAATAAGTCTATAATCATCATCATCATCATCCTCCTAGCGTTATCCCAGTACAGTTGCATCCTGAAGGATGCCTGGGGTCCGCTACCTAATCCCAAGATTTGGCGTAGGCACTAGTTTTTACGAAAGCGACTGCCATCTGACCTTTCAACCCCGAGGGGAAACTAGGCCTTATTGGGATTAGGCTTTCTCAAGTGAGTGGGCAACTTGACTGTTAGAAGTTCTCAAGCCGCCCGAAGGCCTCCAACTTGGCTTAACGACTGCTGCCATAGACAGCAACCGGGATCAACGGCTTAACGTGCCTTCCAAAGCACGGGAGCGCTCAGTTAGTAACCACTCAAAGCGGTCACCCATCCAAGTCCTGACCGCTGCCCACGTTGCTTAACCTTAGATACCGAAAGCGGTACACAGGCGCCGCTGGGCCACAAGCGCTCCTCAATCATCAAATAAGTCTATAATGTAATTTTTTATCATGAAATAAATAATCTAATCTAATCTAATCTAGTCATTGTCATATTTACACCTGTAGTCGTCCTGAAAGCCAATATATAAAATGGAATAAATTCCTTCATTAATAAAACAAATATAAATCCATACGTGATTTTATTAACTGAAATAATAATTAAGCTGTATAGAGGTCATAAAAGCGTGCATTGTGAAAACAATCAGGAGTAAAAGCGCTATAAAAGTCGAATAAAGATCACGAAATTGCGCCCCTATCTGATTCGCGTACAGTTTAATTTGTGGGACATACTGTATGCGGGCGTTGGGAACAAATTTAAAATTAGAATTGTATTTTATCCTTGTTTTTAGGGTTCCGTACATAAAGGGTAAAACGGGACCGTATTACTAAGACTTCATTGTCCGTCCATCTGTCCGTCTGTCCTTCCGTCTGTCACCAAGCTGTATCTCATGAACCGTACTAGTTATAGAGAGCTGAAATTTTCACAGATGATGTATTTCGGTTGCCCCTATACCCCTATAGCAACAAATACTAAAAAACAGAATAAAATAAATATTTAAGGAGCTCCCATACAACAAACATGATTTTTTGCCGTTTTATAGATAATGGTAACGGAACCCTTCGTGCGCGAGTCCGACTCGCATTTGGCCGTTTTTTTACATTTACGTAAATCTTTTTCAGTTATTGTACCACGTCGGCGGTAATCCAGCGTGCGGCCTGATGGTAAGCTGTTACCGCAGTCTATGGACACCGCTTTTGTAAAACTAGTTCCTACGTCAAATCTTAGGTCAAAGCGAACGCCAGGCTCTTTAGGGCACAAACAGATATGATCCACAGTAGACGGTTCCGTGTCCGGGCCGTTTTCTAATAGGACGCGTGACGGACGTCGATTTCTTGTACTAGAAAACGGGCCGGCCCGGACACGGAACGGTCTAGCGTGACTTTAATGACGACGCGCACTCTGTCCCCAATGTCCCTATGGAACCAGCCTTAATTCGATCAATTAAGATGATCTATATGTGTACGCTAACTGATGAGCAAGATGGATACACTCTAGATCCACGGATCTGCTAACGGAAGCGCTAATTCTGGCATGCGAGTGCAAGTCATGAGTCAGAACGGTTCAGTGCGCAGCCGATCGAATGTTGGTGGTACTACTGGACTAATTCGAGAACGGTTCGAGATGATACTGTGAAAGGATTTTTTGACAATCTAAGGCAACTTGCTGACTTGGCGGGGCGGGATCGATATGTGACATTTTCTTCTTTGACGTACTTAACTTACTGACGTCGCAAAGATTCCCACTTGATATAACACTGTCAGTATTACGTTTGCGCAGTAGTAATATCATGCGCAGAAGCGTAGCAGTACCGCCTTCGCATCGTCCCGCTACAGCGCATCCCGCGACAGTCAGGAAACACTCATTTAAATGTAGGGGCGTAGTAAAAAATGGTATCGCGTCGACTGACAGCTGACACTGTCATTTGTCATTTTTCTCATATCGTACTGCCTCCGCACCGACAAATCAGGAAGTCGCCTTAGTAAAAGGATCCCGTTTTACCCGTGTACCGTTTTGGGTACGGAACCCTAAAAAAGCAACTAGGTTTAGAATAACAATGGTACAGGTCGCAAAGCCGATTTCGCTCTCCGAGTGTTGCCCCCCCCCCCCCCCCCCCCCGTGCTTCTGACTGCTAATTTCATATTTCTGAGCCTCGCACCGCTCGCACGGTTATTTGTACTCGAAAATAGGTTCTAAACCGTATGGAATAAAACGGTGGTTTATTATTATCTCTTTATTTATTTAGAAACTTATTATTATTATTATTATTTATTATTAAAAACATAAGAAATTATACAAAACATGACTAAACGACACCGTTAAACCACAGCTTGGTTTGTCTCGGTGCAGCATTCCACGACAGCTATAAAAACGACGACTAAGTAGTACATACAAGTTATCATATTACTTAACTAAACTAAACATTATAAATAGAATAACAAACAAACATTATAAATATTATATCTAATAAAATTACAAGTAATAAGTACTTTATAGCACATTGCACATGCACAGTGTCTTGTCGTTATCTTTCGCAGGCCGGCCGGCCGCGCCGTGAGAACCAGTCTGCGCCCGCCAGCTACAGGTTGATCCAATTATGTCGGTGATAATGAACGAAATTAAATACTTATATATAAAATTACTCCATTAATTCCCCTAAATACTACCCTTCAGTTGATTTAACATTTCTTTTTTAAGAATCCTAGAAATATTGGTTGGTGTAATTTTGTCTTTACAACAGTTTAAAACAGTGTAGCCAGTGGGTAGGCACGCCTTTCTACCAAGGACATAATAGAGGGCATACCAAATTTGGTTGGAAACCACTGGCTACACTGTTTTAAACCCTCGTTGTCTACCAAGGTCACCTTGGCAGGAACAGTGGTTTTAAACAGTTTATTCCGTGCTTAACATGTAGTTTTATTTTTCATAACATAAATAAAATGACATTTAAGGCGCCTTACCCTCACAGCTGTGCTACGCTACGTTGCTGATGCGTTGATATCCACCAATCATATTCATTGGTTCACATAGCATAGTACCGATGGAAACGGAAAGCTAACACATCCTCCTAGAATGGCTGCATACTGCATAGCATAGCTCTTGTGAAAGGGCAGCCTAAGGAGTCATCATTGGTTGAAGAGGAGTCATCTTAGGCTGGTTCCGCACAGGCAGGGCGGCTTGTTTGGCGCCCTAGCGAGTCACCTAGCGAGTAACGTAGTAAAACGAACGTTCTTGAATGTTCGAGATCGATCGACATAAGCGACCAGCTAGGCGCGATAAAACTCTCTGGTTATATTCATAATTAGTCTAAAATTATGGCCTGTTTATGAATGAAATCATACAGTTTTAGGCGACTTACTGATTTGTCGGTGCGGAGGCGGTACGATATGAGAAAACTGTCAAATGTCAGTCAACTCAGTACTACTTTTTACTGCGCCCCTACATTTAAATGAGTGCTTCCTGACTGGCGCGGGATGCGCGGAAGCGGGACGATGCGAAGGCAGTACTGGTCCGCTTCTGCGCATGATATTACTACTGCGCAAATGTAATACCTACTGACAGTATTCTGTCAAGTGGGAATCTTTGCGACGTCAGTAAGTTTACGTCAAAGAAGAAAATGTCACATATCGATCCCGCCCCGCCAAGTCAGGAAGTCGCCTTACCGTGCCGTGGCCATCGACGATAAAGTATTAAAAGCGTCCAACTCACAAATAACCCTAAATTGTATTCCTATTCCATATACAAACATGGCAGTCGCAGGTGGCTGTCATTTGTTTTTCTCCCTAGTGCCGCAAGTATTGTTTGATATTGTATCGCAAAATAGAGCAGTCGGTTTGGGGCCTGTTTAGTATTCGGTGCACGCCACAGCGGCGTCTCTTTGTCGAATGAGATGCACCGGGAGGAAATCTCTACTTTGTAACAGCGGAGTTCGTAAGATTCGATTATTGGTTTACTTTGTGTACAATTCTTGAAGAAAATATAATGTTATGAACTATAAAGACTTAGGTACGAAAATAGTAATATTGGAAGGCCTGCCTATATACTTATTATCCCTGAAAATACCTGATGTAGGTTATGGAGCATATTTTAATGTCAAACGCAAAGTAATCATACTCATACTAGGTTTTTTTAGGTATGCAGGTGAGTCTAACAAATGGTCGAGACAAAAACTGATTTATTTATATCTAGGCATACCTACTTAACATTATTTAATTATAATCTACCCAAAACGTTAACCTACCCAATGCGCCCGACTTCAAATCACCACAACGACACATACTTCGCAATATCCAATCCATTTATTTTCCCTTCTTCATATTGATGAAAGGACTACTGCTTCGAATGTTTTACGATTTGCATGACAATGTCTAATGGTATGTTTTTGTGTACTGATTGGTTCTTAAAGCTAATAAGGTAGAAAAAAGGAATAAAGTGGAAGAAAAACAGGATTAAGTAAATTAGGTAGGTACTTTTGTTGGTAATGGAATTCCGAAACACTTTTTAGATGAGTGTGGAAGTAAATTCGTAAATGTAATCATTTGGCAACACAGCGGTTTTAGTAAAGTGGTGTTTTACGATTTTCTAGTACACACTCACACCTTAGATTCGGTTGAAGCCGCTTAAACAATCTCACTGGAGTGCAAACTCTTAGTGCTTAAACCGCCCGCGTGGTCGTCTCGGAAGTTTCTTCTGAGTTTTCCACATGCCACTCTAGTCACTCACACCTATAAAGCCACAGTCAGGTTAAAACAAGTATGTACTCGTAGACCTATGAGTTTCATTGCTGTAGATATAGATACCTAAAATAAACGCTTTTTGTAATACTTATTCCGATACAAAGAGTTTCAACCTTTTACAGAAAATTTACAAAACCTACAGACCTATTTCTAGCGCTCGTGGCCCAGCGGCGCCGGGTACCGCTTGCGGTATCTAAGGTTAAGCAACGTGGGCAGCGGTCAGGACTTGGATGGGTGACCGCTTTGAGTGGTTACTAACTGAGCGCTCCCGTGCTTTGGAAGGCACGTTAAGCCGTTGATCCCGGTTGCTGTCTATGGCAGCAGTCGTTAAGCCAAGTTGGAGGCCTTCGGGCGGTTTGAGAACTTTTAACAGTCAAGTTGCCCACTCACTTGACAAAGCCTAATCCCAATAAGGTCTAGTTTCGCCTCGGGGTTGGAAGGTCAGATGGCAGTCGCTTCCGTAAAAACTAGTGCCTACGCCAAATCTTGGGATTAGGTAGCGGACCCCAGGCATCCTTCGGGATGCAACTGTACTGGGATAACGCTAGGGGGATGATGATGACAGACCTATGTATGTTTTTTCTTGTCCTGTCGTGTTATTATAATATATTATTATTAAATGTCCACAAAGTTAAATCATAAATCACTGGTCATACGAGTAAACCACAGAACAAAGGCCGTTCTGCTTTTTGCGCTTCTTTTTCGAAACTAGCAGTTAATACCAAGGCGAGAAGAGCGATAAAGGATTTGCGAAATGCAAGAACTGTAGCCAAATCAATGGGCCAGTCCAAATACCTCTCAGCGTCTGCAAGTTACTAGGGATATTTTCTTGGTCTAAAATGCAAGCGGCAGCGGGGATTAATTTAAGGCAGTCCCACCCCACCGCTGACTCGCGTACTCCCATTGTAATTCTACCTACTCGCTTGAGCGAGAAAACTAGTAGAATTACTAGGCGGTGGGACTAGTGCCTTAAATAAGTAGATTGACTAAAACAAATGACGGAAAATATTATGAGGAAAGGTCTAATCCCAAAAAGGTTTAATTTTCCCTCTTAGAAGGTTATGTATATTGTTTTAACCTATTTTGTGTACAATAAAGTGCTTACATACTTAAATACATATATAAATATTATTTCTCATTCGAACGGGGGCGCTCGCTGGCGCATCTATAACTACTTATCAACTGACTGTGATAACAATAGGGATGACGACACTATAAAAGAAAATCAATAAATCCAAATTTTCTGCATAAAGGCTCAAATTCTCAATCAAATGGCGAAAAAAGTAAGTCAAACAAATAAATAACTAACCGATACACCATTGTAATTTAAAGGAAAAATAAACGCATTTGTATTTGTATTTTGTATTTGTATAATTACGTAATTATAAGTCTTCAAAGTTTTAAGAGTGGGTATGTTCTGTCCCTTTTCCGCAAAACGCACCTTTGTATTGAACGATCGTCATTTATTATGGCGCTACTTAAACGTGACGTCACGGCTAGGTAGCACTTTCTCTCTCTAACTACGAACATTCTAACCGTTGTAACTTCGTTATTTTTTGAGATATTTGAATAGGATTTTCACTATTTGGCATAGTTTTACGTCTTCTTTCTATTGAAGTAATAAAAATTTTCGAGTCGACATCCCTATTTGACTGACGTACCCACAGTCACCACAGTTTTGTGAGGCGATGTCCTATTAGTGGCCTCGGTAAGAGGACTTATACGGCATTTCGTGAACAAAAGATTTCCTGTGTCAGGGTCGGTCCTTTAGGACCCAGAGATGGATTTTCGAAGTAGAGCCCTCGAAATTTTTTATGTCAAATTTTTGAGGGGGGGGTGAGTCCAGGTTAATCTTGATATCTGCGCCAGTTAAGCTACTGGGTCAAGTTGGGTATCAATTTCGAGTAAATCAAGGATGCTAAATTCATTTCTGGAATTATTTTTGTACCATTCCATACAAAATTTTCGAAAAATAACAAAAAATAGGTAATTTTTCATTCATACTGAAAACAGAAAAATGGCCATAACTTTAAAAAACACCTACACATTTTGAAAAAAAAATAGGTTTTCAGAAAACCCTGTTAATATCATATTTAAAAATATATATTTCAAAAATATGCCTACTGTGAAAGTGTTAAAAAAATTAAAAATTAAAAGATAGAACAAAAAATCAAAATAATTAAAAAACATAGTTTGTGATCTTGGAATCGTAGTGGTGGGTTTATTAACTCAATAAAAACATATTTCATGCCAATTCACGTCTTAAAATATTAAAAAAAACAATGAAATATATCAATTTCGCCCTAAAATTTCACGTAAAAATTTATCAAATTTTTGAGAGCCGCCTGCTTCGTACGAGTTAACGATTTACAAAAAGTCTTAGCTTATATTATTAAGGACTAATGGACTCAGGGATCCCATTATCAGATCTTGACCAAATTTAAAAGAAAACATCATTGAGGCAGCCCCTTCCAAACCAAAAAAAAAAACGCGAAATCGGTCTTAAACTAGCAAAGATATTTGTGAACATATCAAAAAATATTTACAGTCGAACACAGGGCCTCATCTTTTTTGAAGTTAGTTATGATTTTTTAAACCCAGGACCAGTATAAACGTGGTATAAACTGATAAAGATGTTGTACTCTCCTTCTTCGGCCTCCTCGACGTCATCTTTGCTGAAACCCCTGGTTCACACTGGACACACATTTAAAACCATCAGTAATCGCATTTGCGACTACCCACAGGTCTTGAAGCAGCGTGCATGGCATTCATTCTCGCTTTCAAGGACAGTGGCCTCTGCAGCTGTTCTTGCAGCTAAGTTCTCGTGCCGCATTCCAGATTCTGTGTTGGGTTGTCCATACGGGCTGCCACTGTTCCTCCTTTTATCCACTCGTCTGTTAGGGAGGGTATATATTGTGTGTCATTTAAAGTTTGTCCCCACAAGTAACCTGCTTGATCAGCTTGATAGGCTGCCCTAAGCGCATGCATACTGAAACTAAAATCCATAAAATATTACAGTGTAATTTTTATCACAGTCATCGTTTTAAAACCTGAAAATAACTTAGAGGAACTATCATTGTTATTAGTCAGACACGTCGGTATAGTCAGGTAAGATTCTCTATTAGTTATTTTTACTCTTAAAAGTGGAAAACATTTCAATTCGGTGACTGTACCCAGTAGCTAGTAACGTATTTCGGTACTTACCGATCCGCCCGCGCAGCCATCTTGCGACCCATGATATTTTTTTCTGTCATAATTTTGTAGGCAGAGCTATATTGATATTTATATATTTAGAATCTGCATAAAACGAGCTTTCTTATAGTATTTATTTCATTATTTAAATCAACTTTTTACATCCAATATCAGAGCGCTGAATCAAAAAGTAAAAATTAAAAATGTATAAATTTGCGATTTTAGTCAGAAAATTGTTCCAAAATAGTAAAATGTACGATCAGAAATGATGTCGGTGTATTCCTTTTATACGAAAACGATACCAAACTTGCCTTAGTAGATATAAGAAAGGAGTCAGCTTAGTTTGAAATGTACAGGTCGGCTGCTATGTTTGGACCCCCCCCCCCCCATTTCTTACCACGTGAAAAATCCGGGGGGCTCTACTTCGTAAATGCATGTTGAGACTATAGATATCAATCCTGCCAAAGGAAATCTTTTGTTCATTAAACGCCGTATTTCCCTTTTCTTGCTCCGTACAGATGCCACTATATCTAAAAGGATGCAACTTGTGATTATAAAATAAATGAAATAATAATAATAATTTGTATATTGTTACTGTGCCTAATAAATATTGATGCAATAAAAAAAAAAATATATAATAAACGTATCCTAACCTAGCCATGCTGTCAGGATACGTTTGGAAGACCAGCTATTATGGTTGCTAAAAGAATAGGGATGTTGACTCAAAATTTATTATTACTCCATACGAAAGAAAACCTAAAACTATGCCAAATAGTGAATATCCTATTCAAATATCTCAAAAATAACGAAACTACAACCGTAAGAGTGTTTTTAGTTTGAGAGTGAAAGCGCTACAGGTCAGTGATGTCACTGACCTAGAGCGCCATAGTAAATGACGATCGTTCAATACACCAGGTGCATTTTGCGGAAAAGGGACAAAAAATGCCCCCTCCTAAAACTGTGATGACCTATAATTATGTAACTATTTATTCTTTTGAAATACTTTTTTCGCTATTTGATTGAGAATTTGATCCTCTTTCGAGAAAATTCAGATTCATTGATTTCCTTATTTGGTGTCAACATCCCTATTGTTTTTAGACCACACACTGATATCCAAGCTTAGTTTGAAAGGAGTCATTCAGTCGGAAACTTACGGAGGGAGGATTAATTTCTATACATAAATATAGGTAAATATCACCGGTCACTCGATTGGCTTTTTTGACAGATCTGTCGGATTGTGTGGGGTGGTTGTAATTAGCTGGGATTTCGCCCGTCGCCGCGTTGGTGAACACACGTGCTCTTCACGACGACGGGCTGAATCCACTACCGTACAAAACCAGTTGCCTACTGTCATGGCGTCGTTACCGAACAACGTCGTATGTACACGTGGTTGGCGAAATCATCATAAATTTGATGGATAGCCACTTAAAAAAAAAGTGAATTGAAGCGTAATCTGTGTAATTATAGCTGTTCACTCTAGTAAAACAAGTCTTCTGATACTGTGTATCTTGGAATTTAAGTAAGGGGGACAGATATCTTTACACGACTGCCCAGAAAAAGGAGTGTAATGTTTTCAGGTTTCATCTACGTATGTACGTATGCGAGTTTCTTTCCCCAGAACTTCTCAACGCCTTAACCGATTTAGATGGGTGAAGTATCGTTGGAATCCTTACGTCATCCTAAGTATAATAGGATATGTGACGTAGCAATAAAACAAGTCGTTTTTAATTTGACCATTTTCGATGGATTATACCGAGCTGTCTGTAATCGTAAGCAATTTGTTCAAATCTTGTCAAGTTTCTATGCGAAAAGTCGATTTTACGTTAGCAAAACCAATCATGACCAACGAGAACTTTTAGCAATCAACCTGCATTCGTTAAATCCTAGAGCTCTCAACAGAACTTCCAAACGAGAACCTCTTAGCTACTGCCTTATGGAGTTAATTTAACACCGGCAGCATTCCATAACAAAACGACGTAAGACATATTCGCGTACGTACAAATCCAGCTTGTTCTAGACTAAGTCGATGTGTAAACCAGAAAGCTAACTCGAACGGGGATCTATGGCGGTAGTGAGGTTCGATAAATCGGCATTACAGTGCACCGGACGAGATTGAAGACTCAAGGAGTGTAAGATTTAGGAGCGTAGTCGCTGCTGGTCGTTTACTTTAAAATGATGTTTAGGTATACGTAAGACGATGTAAAGATTATGCTGAGAATGTATGGATTTATTATTTCAGAGATTTAAAAGGTCTTTCCTCCTAGTCCACCCGTCCTGGCTCTGAGCAATCTCTGGCCAGTCGTTGTTCATAGCTAGGCCACTCGCCATCTTTTTCTCAGCCTGCCACGTCGTAACCACTTACCTTAAAGCTAGGCGTCCACAGTTCCGCAACGCACATTACTATTATTTCATCCAGGTGTTTTTAGCTCCAACGTCTACAAAACGATTTTAATTATGAGTGCAGCACAGATTTAGAACCAAGTCAATCAGTTTTATTCCAAGCAGAACGCACCATTCCCATTGCTCGTAGGCAAACCATCCATTTGTTGGTTTATGCCTCGGTAAATGACTGTTTCTCCAACGTAGGTAGACAGATAGAATGCATGAGTCGACCAGTTTCCGTTAAGTATTTAACCTTTTGATTATCTACATTATTATGCATCAAAGATTCTTCCAATCATAAACCAGTGATCAAATTACTTTATCTTCGACCAAAAAGATATACTAACTCACGGAAACTCCGTCACTTACATCATTTCATCAACAAACATAAGCCCACTGACTGTTGTTACCTTCGCTCAAGAGGGTATATCATACTCACAAACCCATGGTAGTTACGTTCTTTTGTGTTGTAGCATAGCATGACTGTTACCACATGAAGGGAACTCAGAGCGTTTAAGCGCACTTAGTCATTGGTTGTTCGAGATTCCCTTTGAAGTGAACGTCTTGAGGTGATTATAGGGGAAATCCGTGAGACAAAGCGATCGTACAAAGCTTATGTACACAAGGTGTCATAAGTGACCAATTTGGAAGAGCAACGGATGTATTGATATGAATTACTACTTAATTTATATTTGAAAATGCGATCTGGGGGGCAGGATGGCCGCGTAAAAGCGTGATTAACGATATGATAAAGCATCTGCCACTTTCTTGAATCTGTATCAGAAAGTGACAGATGCTATAACTTGTCGTCTATCACGCGACTGTAAAAAACCGCCTGAAGTTTCGTTGGTGGTGGTTGGTGGTTGGTAAAACACGGGAGCAACGTAGGCCGCGGTCAGTTTGGATGGTTGATTAAAGAGACTTGAGATACAAGTACCATAACATATTATACTCCTTTTATCTCCAAACACCATCTTGCCCCATAAAGCTTGCTGCACATTTCCAGCCAACTCAAACTGTAGGGGGTAATCGCGTGGAAGGGTAGGTCCGAATGAAACATAAATAGATATGCCCTTTAAAGGGCAGATTAGATCTGTCGCCAATCTAGGTAAGGAAATTATGCTATTTATAGGTTCGGATTGGAATTAGAAGCCAATATTGCTGATCTTAGTCGATAAACGTGGGTGTTTGATACTGATGTGGGTGTAGTTGTCCCCTGTATTTTTAGGGTTCCATACTCGAAGGGTCCAAACGGAACCCTATTGCTGTCACTAACGCGTCCGTCCGTCCTTCCGTAGTCTATCATAAAATTTTGTTCCTAAGAATTATTTAGCCTCCCGTTTACCATATATATGCATTTGAAATTTACTGTTAATGTTAATTATTACGTTATATTTTACCAATAAATAGTCACATTTATTTCTTTACAATTTTATGATTTTTTCCTTTTAAAACCAACTTAATTTTGCCGCCGTGTGCTAATTCCTGGCAATCCGTATAAAACTTAAAGTGACTACAAAAACTTAAGTATGGAACAATGTCAAAAGAGAATGCCGAAAATAAATGAGTAAGTATAATACAATATATGTACTATTTATCTCTATCTCCTGATTTGAGGCGTGCTAAATCTCTTGCTGTCTTCAAAAAACAGCTTAAAGATCACTATTTGTCTCTCCCATGACACATTTAGACTCGACTCCTTTAGACTTTGTGGCTGACTGTATATGTGTATATGTTTATTTGTATATTATATATTATTCTTAATTTAGTTGAATTGTTGTAATTATTAAGAGGTTTCATATATTATCTCTGCACCACCTACTATCAATCGTTATAATTAGACTTAATTTCCGCTACCCTAAGGTTGTCTGGAAGAAATCGCTCTTTAGCGATAAGACCGCCTGTTGTTTGCCTCTACTTACTGTGATTTTGTATTGTTCTGTATCCTTTAATTGAGGTGTGCAATAAAGAGTATTGTAACGCAGGGGAGTTATACCGGCCGAAGTTATCAATGAAAACTAGCAATACTACTTTGACGTAATTTATTATGATCTAACTATCCTAACTATATATGGTCCGAAATAAGCACGGTGATCCGTAACTTAATCGTACACATAGGTGCGAAGAAAGATACATTACAAAAATCCTTGAGGCTATTCCTATATTCTGCGTCGAACAAACGTTAGCGCCATCTAACTCGACGCCAGCGCCATCTAGCGGCACATTGGGTCACTAGCGGTGTAGTCATTCTACTCGCTGGATGGCGTTAGTAGTGGCCGTATTCTGCTGCGCCAACGCTGTGATAACTTATTTACTACAGTCTCCCCCTTTGTCCCTGAAGACGTCCCGGCGATGGGGACAACTCCTTACTTGATGGGTCCGCCTAAACCTTGTGCGGTCTCCCTCTTTCCCTCAGGGGTCGGACTGGGGTAACTACAGGTAGATTGACTAGGGCTTGATAGGGCGTCCACCACCACATTGGTCCGTCCGGTGATATATTTAATTTTTATGTCGTATGCTTGCAGCTGTAACGACCATCGTGCTAGTCGTCCTGTCGAGGATTTTAGTGACATGAGCCACTTGAGTGGTTGTTGGTCCGTGAGCACGGTTATGGGTGTTCCTTCTATGTAACCGCGACATTTGTTGACTGCC
Organism: Cenopis cana; assembly: GCA_951800055.1. Lineage (NCBI taxonomy): Eukaryota > Metazoa > Arthropoda > Insecta > Lepidoptera > Tortricidae > Cenopis > Cenopis cana. The sequence continues at coordinate 12,975,832 of OX637493.1, read as the reverse complement.
CAGACCAGTGCCAGGGCTTCGCGCTCTGAGGTGGAGTAGTTTCGCTCGGCGGGTTTTAATAGGCGACTGACGTACTCCACACACCGGCACCGGCACTGGGTGCCCATCTTCTTTCTCCCCCTGCACTAATACAGCCCTGATAGCGTTGCTGCTTGCGTCGGCTTTTATCAATAGTTTCTCGTTGGCCTCGTGTGCTCCTTCTGTATTTGCTGCCCCTATAGCGATGGGGGCTATGTCTGTGCTGGGAAACAAGTTGGCAGACTCCGGAGATAGTTCTACTTGCTGCTCTTCAATAGCCTTGCACGCATCTTCGTATATGTAGTCCAAGTAGGACGTGTCGCCGTCGAATGGGACGCCTTTGCGCTTAGCTGGTGACAGCGCTATGCGAATCAAGGGGCCATAGGGTCGGTCCTTCCTGGGCTCTGTGGCAGCTCCACCAGCTTCAGGCAGTGCAGCAGCTTCGGTGTTCCCCAGGTGAGAGACGCTGATGTCATCCTGGTTTTTAAAAGACGTGAAGTCCTCGCTGTACAACTCCTGAGGGTTATCCTCATGGCCAAGGAAGTACCACGTATATTGGGGTAGATTTAATATCATAAGTGCGTCTTGGATAAATCCCACGCCGAGAAGCGTTCGGTTCTCCCGGGACTCCGGCAGAACGATGAACGTGGTGCGGACGGTGCGATCACAAATGGTGACGTTGACTACCGCAGTGAATACCTTTTGGTTGCGTCGGATGCCGTCTGCCAGGGTTACTACGACACGCTCTTCCTGGAACGAGCAACCAGCGGTACGTAAGTGGGTGTATAACTCGAACGAAGCTATATTTGACTTGGCTCCGGTGTCGATGAAAGCCGATCCAGTCTTCCCTTCAACCGTAATGTAGACGACGGGTCTGGCTCTCGCATCGGTTCTGATTTCAAGGGAACAAAAGCCAACTTCCTTCGGGACTCCGTCCGATGTTCTTGATTTATGGCACGTGGTGCAGTTGCTGCGTACTACGCCAGGGGCACCACATCCATAGCAAGAGTATTTGTGGCTAGAGAAGGGTATTAGTTTGGGTACCGGCGCTTCAGGCGCTCTAGGTGCCGGTAGTTCAGGCTTGGGACGGTTCGTGGTCCGTTTTAAATCCGCATTTGCCTTCTTCGTGCAATTCTCGATTGTGTGGTTGGTCAGCCTGCAATATCTGCAGCGTAACTTCGTAGGCTTGTTGGATGATCTTGTATGCTGTGATGCGCTTGGAGCTGGTGCTTGGGAGGCAGCATCACGGTTACGAAGGAGTTGTTCTGCCCCCTCAGCTGCTTCCAGGAGGCCGTCATATGTCGTAAAAGAGTCGCGTGAAACCCTCTCACGAATGTCCAGGCTAAGCGCACCGAAGACCATGTCCAGCTGTTGGAACTCCAAGGGCTCTGGTTTGGGTAACAGTGAAAATAACATGCGCTTATGGGCTATAAAAGATTCAGTTGTTGTGCCAGGTTCCTGTGCTGACAACATAATTTCCTGGTAAATGGTGTAAGCTGGTTTCTTCGGAGCAAAGGACTTTCTGAGGCGTGATTGAAAATCGTCCCAGGTATGCACTTTGTTCTTCATGCCTTGCCACCATGTCGCTGCATCATCTTTGAGGAGGAGAGGAAGACCGGTTAATGCGTCCGCGTCGCTAATTTTCTCCGAGCTCTTGAAGATGTTGATAGCGGCCAAGAATGCTTCGAGCACGTCGGATTCCTTGCGTCCATCATAGGTTATGGTACACGTGGTAAAAGATCCACTTTTCGGTGCCATTGCCGCTAACATACGCTCAAACTGCGCTTCGGTAAATGACACTGCCATTGCGTCGGCCTTGCGGGGCTTCCGGGGTTTAGGTGCCGCGCGTCTTCCAGCAGTCACCACCAATTTGGGTCCAGAAGTCCTCCGTGTAGATTCCGTCGGCGTAGATGTCTCAGTCTTCATTGGATTTTCAGCAGACGATAACGGCTCCTCCCACGTTTCCGATGAGTTCGATAATGCCCCACGTTGGGCGCCAGTGTAACGCAGGGGAGTTATACCGGCCGAAGTTATCAATGAAAACTAGCAATACTACTTTGACGTAATTTATTATGATCTAACTATCCTAACTATATATGGTCCGAAATAAGCACGGTGATCCGTAACTTAATCGTACACATAGGTGCGAAGAAAGATACATTACAAAAATCCTTAAGGCTATTCCTATATTCTGCGTCGAACAAACGTTAGCGCCATCTAACTCGACGCCAGCGCCATCTAGCGGCACATTGGGTCACTAGCGGTGTAGTCATTCTACTCGCTGGATGGCGTTAGTAGTGGCTGTATTCTGCTGCGCCAACGCTGTGATAACTTATTTACTACAGTATTTGTATTTAAAATTATTTATTACAACTTAAGTTAAATATAAATTATAAAATATAATTGGTAAAAGTAGTGTCGAATTGATCTTCTAGTTGTAATAAGATTGACTCAAAAGTTACTGTCTCTATTTTACTCGTATTTGAGTTCACCGGGATGGAGATGAAGCTTGAGAAAATTGCTTTTCAATAAAGTTAGTTGTCAGTTATATTATAAACTGAAGCTTTTGTCTGTTACGAAACTGCAAGTCAGGAATTTTCTTACAATGTCTTTATTTCCTGAGACTAACAAAACTGAAGAATATAAAAAATTAGAGGGTAAGCAAAAATATCTGACTGAAGTTTTTATGAATGTATACTAAACCAACTAAAAATCTTTGCATCATGTATCTTGATATTCTGTGAGTTAAATCATTATTTAGTATAAGCATAATTTACCGCCCTCCACGGCCAAATTGTATTTCAACGGATGCCCATTATTTTATTTTATTTTATTTTATTGATGTAATGAATTGTAATAATTTTATTCTAATTGTGTACCTAATAATATGAAATTTGCTGCATGCTACCGATATTTGTACACCTACACTCGTGGGTAAAACATAGAGATCAAACTATTATTATGTTCCATCTTATGTATACCTATGTTTCACAAATAAAATTCTGATTCTGATTCTGATTCTGATTCTGCCCTTCGGGCTGCATCGGCACCTGGTTTTTAATAAGCTGATGTAATATTTAGATGCAGCAGACGCCCGCTCCGAACCAAGGTGAGATCGCCTAAAATAGCCAATGACAATATTTAGATTTGACTGCATTTAGTGCCAAATACAAGGGCAGGTGGATCTTTACACGACTGCCCAAAAAAAGAGTGTAATGTTTTGATGTTTCATTTATGTATTCTACGTGAGTTTATTTGTTCCCCCAGAACTTCTCAACACCTTAAGTGATTTAGATGTGTGAGGTATCGTTGGAATCCTTATATCATCCCGAGTAATATAAGATATATGACGTTGCAATAAATACAATTTGGCGGACTGTGGACTCCATTTTGTGTGTTCCGTAGAAAAAAAATAACTTATGGTAACCTTGGTCATAAAAAAATAATATAGTAATGAAATAGTTTGTCTAAAATCCAATTACAAAAACCATTCTGCATACAATCTGCACGGCGCTTGTTTACAGTTTATATACATTCCGAGAAAGTAAACAATAATAGTTAAAAAACATATTTAGAAAATCCTGGGCGGCTAAGATTGAAGACATGCTAAGTACCGATGATTAAATTCAACAGGTATTGAAGAATATTTTGCCATAGCCAATCATTACGTTTATATTGAAGTATAATAAACGGGTCACTCACGTCTTAAACGTCTAGACCTCACGATTAAGGACCACGTATTGGTAAGGAATAAGTCGAGCGATATTCAACGTTAGAGACATGAGTCGCCCGTTAATTATATTTCAATATGTCCGAGACTCACGGAAGTTTTCTATTTAAATCATTACATTTATGTTCAGATAGTTGTAATTAAATAATTCGCGTAAAGCCACTTCCTAATAAGTCTATGGAGTAAGTAACAGTTATCAAGTTAGTTTGAATATTGAACTTGTGACCGGGAGCTGGGAAACCGCCCCTATGGCGTGATTTAGTTTATTTGATTACGTACTATACGGACTGGGAAGTCGAAAGCCAAAGTCGCGTCGAACGTAGATTTGAGTAGTGCTTTTCACAGCAAAATCACATAACTGGTCACTACACTTTTAAACAACAAGATTGGCCACAAATATTAATTTATTTTTTTATTTTGAAATAACATTTCTTTTGGTTACGGATCCTTGAATTCTCTACTTTATTTTGAAATTATTGATCGTATCAGTGCATTAATTTCGCGCAACAAAAATCCATGCGTCTTCAAAACTTTCGCGTTTATATATTTTGGTACCTACACGTTATTAAGTATACGAAAATCAAACATTCACAAAATCTAAATATCTTCATTTACACGAAAGCAACAGGAAATGCAGCCGTTCGTTGTTAAATTCAAGCATCCTATATACAAATCTACAAACTTGCATAGTATTTGTGTTTCACAGTGCAGTGCATCGTATTCGAAGCTACAGGTTGATGCGATATCCGTGCCTCAACTTTGTGCTGCGAAGATTAAGTGTACATGCATTATGTATTGGCCTGTCGGGTATTTGCGACACATTGCTGTTAAAAACGGACTAGATTTTAATCGAAATAATGTCTAAGGGATAATTGCGACCATTATACTTTTTGTAAAAGTCTTAGAAGTCCAAGGTTTATAAGAATTTTGCTAACCCATGAGTATTTGATGTCTCCACATTAAAATATCTCCAATTTTAGCCTTTGTCCATACCCACGAGCAAAAATAACTCGGTACACTTTCTATGGAAATTCAATACAAAGTATACCGTTATTTTTGCTCGTCAGTATATATAGGTACCTGTAACTTATTTTGTGTCACACCTGGTCATAAAGTGGCAAAAACCGCACGTTCCGCACGTGGAAAATCCCACTTCCTGGCCAGGGGGTGACATACAATTTTGTACTTACCAGGGGTTGCAAAAAAAAGCTTCTGATCACATATTTATTGCCCTTGCCTTCGGCTCGGGCGTCAAATACCTGCGATCTGAGGCATTTTTTGTTTTACCGCCCTTGGTCAGTAATGTACTATATTTATTCCGCTTCAAGTTCGGTCCTACAAAGTTCTTATCTCTCATGAATATAGACTTGAGATAAGAAAATGATTTTGCCCAACATCCCATTTTCTATGGGTCAATAAAAAGGGTCAAATGTAAAACAGTGCAACAAATTGTCGGTTCCGGGCCTACCCGTAACTTATTACATCACCCAGTAGCGGCCATCAATCTTCCATTGTGGAAATATTGCGGGCCGGCTCCGCAGAAATATGATTCCGGATCGAGTAACGTTGGACAGATTTTTTGTGGCTCCATAACGATCTTTGTGGATTTAATACGCTGGATATGGCCGATGAATTTATCCATTTGAGGGATGATTTCAGGGATAAAAAGGATCCTATACGTTAATCCAAGCTATAAACTCGATGTACGAGTATACCTCAAGTTTCGTCATAATCCGTTCAGCTGTTTTTGCGTGATTGAGTAACAAACATCCTCACAAACACACTAACTTTCGCATTTATAATATTAGTAGGATAGTAAAAAAAATAAAATAAAAAATAAATAGTTTATTCACAAAATTATACAAATGTTTACATTTCATACACTTCTGCCAAACCACATTGCGGTTTATTGGCAGACGAGGCTCCATTTATGTTTAGGTACTTAAATAGGTAACATTTGTCTTAAAGAATAGGTATTTGTATTTAGGTATTGTATTTGCTTATTTATCTAATCTAATGCGAGAATACATAAGATTAAGGTTCTGGGCAGACATAGCTAAGGGATAATAATCATAGAATTGCATTTTTTACTTTACTTATTAATATGTTACTAACTTTCTTCTTAAATAGTTTTTTAGTGATGCACTTATTTTTTATATCTGAGGGTAAGTCATTATAGATTTTGGGAATTAGGTACTTTCGACATCTTTTTCCATAGTAATTCTTAAAAGTAGGTACTTGTAAGGTATCAGCATCCCTGTTTCGGGTTAATCTTTGTTTACTTAATACATTTTTAAATTCGTCATTACAGAGTTGCTCCAAGGCCAGCGTTAATACTACCTTCTCATGAACCGGCAACATATTACATTCCAGGAAAAGCTGTTCATAATTACTATTACATTTTATCTTGTTTTTTTTGTCCACCATTAGCTTCATGAATCTAATCTGTAACGCCTTGATTTTATCTAAATATGTTTTAGTGGCCTCGGTAAGAGGACTTATACGGCATTTCGTGAACAAAAGATTTCCTGTATCAGGGTAGGTCCTTTAGGACCCAGAGATGGATTTTCGAAGTAGAGCCCTCGAAATTTTTTATGTCAAATTTTTGCGGGGGGGGTGAGTCCAGGTTAATCTTGATATCTGCGCCAGTTAAGCTACTGGGTCAAGTTGGGTGTCAATTTCGAGTAAATCAAGGATTCTAAATTCATTTCTGGAATTATTTTTGTACCATTCCATACAAAATTTTCGAAAAATAACAAAAAATAGGTAATTTTTCATTCATACTGAAAACAGAAAAATGGTCATAACTTTAAAAAACACCTACACATTTTGAAAAAAAAATAGTTCTTAAGAAAACCCTGTTAATATCATATTTAAAAATATATATTTCAAAAATATACCTACTGTGGAAGTGTTAAAAAAATTAAAAATTAAATGATAGAACAAAAAATCAAATTAATTAAAAAACATAGTTTGTGATCTTGGAATCGTAGTGGTGGGTTTATTAACTCAATAAAAACATATTTCATGCCAATTCACGTCTTAAAATATTAAAAAAAGAATGAAATATATCAATTTCGCCCTAAAATTTCACGTAAAAAATTATCAAATTTTAGAGAGCCGCCCTGCTTCGTACGAGTTAACGATTTACAAAAAGTCTTAGCTTATATTATTAAGGACTAATGTAGGTTTCTATTACAGAAAGAATTTTTAAAATCTTGTGATGACTTCTAAAGATAGGCCCCTACAAACGATAGTACAAATTCGACCTCCATGAATTATATGGATAACGGCTAAATTTAAAAAAAATGACAACTAAGATTAACGGATCCTGTCCAAAATAATATTGGATCACCCTAGAAGTACTGCCTTATTAATAATAAAAAAAATTATATTGGTCCACCTTGTAAATAATAATTAGCATTCATATACCGCGGAGATACCTTTGTAAATTGAAGAGTGTCCGTTTTCTCATGGATCCCATTATCAGATCTTGACCAAATTTAAAAGAAAACATCATTGAGGCAGCCCCTTCCAAACCAAAAAAAAAACGCGAAATCGGTCTTAAACTAGCAAAGATATTTGTGAACATATCAAAAAATTATTTACAGTCGAACACAGGCCCTCATCTTTTTTGAAGTTAGTTATGATTTTTTAAACCCAGGACCAGTATAAACGTGGTATAAACTGATAAAGATGTTGTACTCTCCATCTTCGGCCTCCTCGACGTCATCTTTGCTGAAACCCCTGGTCCACACTGGACACACATTTAAAACCATCAGTAATCGCATTTGCGACTACCCACAGGTCTTGAAGCAGCGTGCATGGCATTCATTCTCGCTTTCAAGGACAGTGGCCTCTGCAGCTGTTCTTGCAGCTAAGTTCTCGTGCCGCATTCCAGATTCTGTGTTGGGTTGTCCATACGGGCTGCCACTGTTCCTCCTTTTATCCACTCGTCTGTTAGGGAGGGTATATATTGTGTGTCATTTAAAGTTTGTCCCCACAAGTGACCTGCTTGATAGGCTGCCCTAAGCGCATGCATACTGAAACTAAAATCCATAAAATATAACAGTGTAATTTTTATCACAGTCATCGTTTTAAAACCTGAAAATAACTTAGAGGAACTATCATTGTTATTAGTCAGACACGTCGGTATAGTCAGGTAAGATTCTCTATTAGTTATTTTTACTCTTAAAAGTGGAAAACATTTCAATTCGGTGACTGTACCCAGTAGCTAGTAACGTATTTCGGTACTTACCGATCCGCCCGCGCAGCCGTCTTGCGACCCATGATATTTTTTTCTGTCATAATTTTGTAGGCAGGGCTATATTGATATTTATATATTTAGAATCTGCATAAAACGAGCTTTCTTATAGTATTTATTTCATTATTTAAATCAACTTTTTACATCCAATATCAGAGCGCTGAATCAAAAAGTAAAAATTAAAAATGTATAAATTTGCGATTTTAGTCAGAAAATTGTTCCAAAATAGTAAAATGTACGATCAGAAATGATGTCGGTGTATTCCTTTTATACGAAAACGATACCAAACTTGCCTTAGTAGATATAAGAAAGGAGTCAGCTTAGTTTGAAATGTACAGGTCGGCTGCTATGTTTGGACCCCCCCCATTTCTCACCACGTGAAAAATCCGGGGGGCTCTACTTCGTAAATGCATCTTTAGACTATAGATATCAATCCTGCCAAAGGAAATCTTTTGTTCATTAAACGCCGTATTTTCCCTTTTCTTGTTCCGTACAGATGCCACTATAACTTGCCAGTCCATATGAAAGCAGCGAGTCCACCAGCGCGTAATATACTGTATACATAGTAGGATTAACAGTCGGCAATAAAAGCTTGAAGATAACTTTTATCTCACGAGCGCGGGTTAATCATGGTTGTAGTTGTGACACTTACGAACACATAAGATAAGACAAGAGTTATCTTATCTTATCTTAATAAGCCTTTATTACTGATAAAATACATTTTACATTTTCTTACTATTGTCTATTCCATCACCATATATAATTTTTCAGTTTATCACACTGCACTACACTAATAAGTAAGATTGTTTATTTTACGACATCGGTTATCAGCTTGCCCTTTGGCATAGGCATCCCCTAGGTTTTTCCATAAATTTCTGTTTGTGGCTTTTCTTTGCCATGCTATTCCAGCAACTCTTTGGATATCATCCTCCCATCTCATTCTAGGACGTCCTTTCCTTCTTTTCCCATCTCTGGGGTACCATACACTAACGTCAGTTGTCCATTTTTTCTTGTTGTTTTTTTTTTCGTTTCGATCAGAAACGAACACATAGACAACGCAGACTCAGAGCTCCTACTCATGCACACAAAGACAGTGTGCGTGTATAGCTGTATAGAAGTATTGTACAGTCAAGGGCTCCAATATGTATACACTTTTTCACCTTACTCCATTGAAATAAGGTCCAAAAATGTATACATATTTATGCCCTTGACTGTACCAAAAAAGATTTCTTTGACAAAAACTTAATTTTTCTCCCGCCACCGTGGTTGAAAACGATCAGAAATATCAGAATAAATGTTGATGATAATGTTTAAAATAAGGAGATATCTTTTGTAACGCTTCCAGCAACATCATATAATAGCCTTGTGGCATATGCTCCCTGATTCAGGCGACATTACGGATATCACCAACCCAGATTGTTAGCCCTATATCTGCCCTCCGGTGCAATTGATTTCCATTCGCCCATCCACTTTACTATAAAGCTTCCTATAAGTAGAAAATGTAGAAATATATTCTATTAGATGAAAATAGGATAGTTGACTCGGATCTTATTTATACTCCAGAAACGAGATCGAAAACTATAAGAGATAAACGTCCCAGTGCTCGACACCTTGATGCTAGATGACACCTATTATAAATACGAAAGTATGTCTGTCTGCCTGTCACCCCTTCACGCTTAAATCGCTGAAAAGATTTAGATGAAATTTGTTATAGAGATAATTTGATTGAGTCCCGGGGAAAAACGCACACACACAAATACATTCTGCGGTGACCGCTTACAACATAAATTGTTTTTATAGTTATGTAATTTTTGATTAACAAATTGAAAAAAAAAGATTATCGAGTTCTATGATTTTGGCTGCTTGCTCACTATTAAAACTGAGTTATTCGCAGAATACCGCTCTAGCGCCGCACAAACGCAACATGAAAGGCGGCTGTCGGCTGCAGAAGATTTCTGACTCTGTGAAATTTGCCTCCCACTTAATGTTATATGATGTTAGTTAGTACACGTATAAACTAGCATTTACCCGCGAATTTGTAAGCGTAAAACTCGTTCATCGCGTTAAAATTGAATTGTTATTCTTTTATTAGGGATGTTGACTCAAAATTTTTTAATACTCCATACGAAAGAATACATATAATTATGCCAAAAAGTGAAAATCCTATTCAAATATCTCAAAAAATAACGAAACTACAACCGTTAGAATGTTTTTAGTTAGAGAGAGAAAACACTACAGGTCAGTGACGTCACTGACCTCGAGCGCCATAGTAAATGACGATCGTTCAATACAACGGGGCGTTTTGCGGAAAAGGGACAGAAAATGCCCCCTCCTAAAACTTTGAAGACTTATAATTATGTAATTATTTATTCTTTTGGATTACTTTTTTCACTATTTGATAGCGAATTTGATCCTTTTTCGAGAAAATTCGGATTCATTGATTTTCTTATTTGGTGTCAACATCCCTTTTCAGGTGCTTACCTATCACTCATTCTATACTGAACTTCCACCCTCTTAAGGCGATATATCGATTGAAAGAGACACCCTTTGTTTTTCGCTCACGACAAAACGGGATGCAACCGTCTCCGAGAATGGCTTTTTAGACAAATCTCGTTAAATATCTGACTGTGTGCAGGTTTATTAGATTTCCTCTTGTCAGTACCTAGATGAGGTAAAATACCATCATATTAACTTAATCGTGTCTTTTAATAATGCGTTGTTTTAGTAGGCTGAGGAAAAAAAAGGAAAATATAGACTCGACTTTGGATTTATTTTCTATCGAGAAAATTTTAAGCAATCATATCAATATAAATACAAGTACCAGTTTTAGACAAACCTTAGGCAGGAAACGGCAATAACCGTCATAAAGGTTGGAATGGCACGTCCATACCTCGAAATACTGTTGTAACTCAATAATATTATCTGAATAACTATATCATGTACAAATCTGTCGAATTACTGATTAGTTGAATAAACGGCATAGCCGCCTTGAGTTGCTACACGTTCATTGGCGGATAAGCGCGCCTATAAATAGAGCGCGCGCCTTAGAAAGTTACCTCACCAGCCGCACGAGACACGCCAGCAGCAGACGCCGTAGCCCTCTGCCCGGGGACTCGCACGGCAACCTCACCAGCAGCAGACGCCGTCCCCCAATTGACGGCCAGAAGCCCGTCCCGCCGTAGCGGTGACGCGACCCGCAACAGCTCTCAATGCGCCCAGCGCAGGAAGAGCCACCTGCCACCCCTAGGAAGGGGTGCAGAAGACGCTCAACAACAAAACAACAAAAGTTACCTCATTATACACTCGTCAGCCAACAGTGCAACAACTCTCTGCGACATGTGAAAGTTATCAAAGTGTTCTTTCTTCACCTCCCGCCTAAAGCTACATTCTACACATATAGTCAAGAATCATATATCTGAAAATCAGCCCCTACTGTTTGCTAGTCTGGGCAGGACAGCGTTTCAAAGTCTCCAAATTTCTCAGTGTAGCGCCTTAAAAGATTAATTCCATATAATACAAAAGAGTCGTATGGCTTTCCCGATCTCAAAATACCTTAGTCCAAAATTTCACGTACATCCGTTCAACGCTAGAATCGTGAAGAGGTAATATACAGACAAATTTACTTTCGCATTTGTATTACTAGCTTTTTCCCACTCGCGTTAAACTTTAATTGCTTTGCTTTTTGGGTGCTTATGGCTTTTAATAATGGTTTAATGGTCCTACTTATAAACTGTATGAGAACATTTATACACAAAACAATTGTCAGGCTTTCCAATAAAAATCTTAACAGCGCGATTCAGGATACGTCTCGGGGAGAACACCGCCATCTATCAGCAAGTTCGACCAACATTTTTGACACTGACGTTTTGAATACGCGGCTTAACAGTGGCTCTGCTTTTTCCCTCCTAATATAAACGTAAATGTAACACAAACTTGTTTGCAAACATTTCAAGACCCAAACAGTAACTTGCCATAACACTGTTACAAACTCGAAACATAGTTTAATAATAACCCAGGATCCTGATTTGATTTGCTAATTACATATTCACCCTTTCAGAAAACGTCGTGTTTGTCACAGATATTGGCGGTTCTTATGACGTTTTGAAAGTTGCCCATTGAGTTACACAGGTCTGGGAAATGCTGTGCTGTTGGGTGTTGTCTGTTGGTCGCACCAACTTACGATTACAGTGGGCCTAGCACATGATGGCAACGTCAGTTTGTCGGCTTATCTCGAGCTATCCGTCACTTTCTAACAGCACCAATCAAAAAAAGTCGCGTAGCTCAAGATAAGCCGACATACTCTCGCGGTCATCATGTGCTAGGCCTACTGACCGATCGAAAAAATATAGCGCCGGCAGCTGTCATCACATTATTACGATTGAATAGGTACAGTCAAGGGCATAAATATGTATACATATTTGGTCCTTATTTCAATGGAATAAGGTGAAAAAGTATACATAGGTAAGGTGTATACATATTGGTGCCCTTGACAGTACGCATCAAACTTTTCCATGCGATTTTAAGGCGAGGCCAGTTCATGAATCGACGAAAATATTAAAGTTTTAGGTTAGAATGTGAAGAAAAATTACTATAAGTATTTAGATTGAAAACGAAGGAAAGTAGGTAACAAAATAACTAAACAAAATATTCAAAAATGCTTTGGTAATACTGTAAAAAAAAAACTAAATATCATCGTAAAAATAAACTTTCATGCTGATTATTTCGTAATTGTCAACGGCAGTGATATGTTTTTTTTTACAAAAATGGTAGCTTTTTTATTGTTCTTACAAAATAACTGGATAGATTTTTGATAAATAATCCAGTATTCCAAAAATCAGTCAAAATGTACTAAATATTCACGAAAACTACGCGCAGAGTTCCGTAGAGAACGGGATGGTTAATTGTAAACCTACGCGTGTTAGAGCGGGACGTTTGCAGTGGGACTGTCTTGCCTTAAGAGGAGGGGTAGGGCAAGCTCCCTCCATACAAACTTTGTGCAGGATTTACTTCGTTTGTGTTTGCATTAAAGTTATGATTTTTGGTCAGTATGCTTATTTTTCTGATAATAGCTATCTCGTGATGTAATTTTTTTTTTTTAATATTTTTGAAATATTGGAAAATTTTCACATCACGATCTTCGCATATCTAATATTTACAACCAAAAAAAAAAAAATATTTGTTAGTGCCAAAACCGACGAATAAAACGTGCACAAAGTTTGTATGGGGAAGGCCTTGCCCTACCCTGCGCCTTAACGAGCAGCCCTTACGTTTACAGACGGTTTGACGCAACGTACCCTAAATATGTACAAAAATTAGAGCGGATTCAGTAGTATTAATAATATTTATTTTTATTTTTCGACTCCCATGTAGAAGAAGAGGAGAGACCAACTTTCAGAAGATACGGGGATTCGCTTATCTTATATCTTTAAACAAGCAATTCTTGTATAGGTATATTATTTATTAATTTATTTCGGAGATCTCGGAAACGGCTCTAACGATTTTGATGAAATTTGGTATGGGGAGGGTATTCGGCGACGAGCAATCGATCTAGCTAGGTCTCTTGACAGGGAAAACGCCGAGCAAAGCTCGGTACCCCAGATATTTTTTATAATAAGATTGCGCCGTCGTTTTGTATTTTCAATGACATCTCAATCTCATTTCATCATATAGACAACAACATAGATATGACATGACAGTTTACAATATTCAATTTATACTAAAGGTGTCCATAGATATGAATGTCACTAGTCACTACCTATAGGATGTTCATCTTAAGAGTTTTCCTGACACCATTTTCGTGCAAAAAGCTGATACGTCACAACATAACTGTCTCCATGTATCATAAGCCTCAATACTTATTATATCAATGACAGCATGTCGAAATAAAAACCAGAACAACCGCCCAGCGGGGAAAACACTCACAGTGCCAAATTACTTTTAATACGACTCTTCAGTACATCTTTTTCGTTTTAGTTTGAACCCTACTCTAACAGCTTTATGGTTTATTTCTGGAAAGACAATTCGGTGAGATAGGTGATTATGTTAGTTATGTGAAGTAGGGGTCCGATCACAAGTCTGCGTAATTTTCGAGGCAAGTTATCGATGGCTCACATTCGCTAGGCATTTTCCAATGGTGTCGACACAAAAAAGGATCGGTAGCAATTTTTCGTTTTTGCCGACATCCATAACATATTAGTTTTTTGTTGAGAGTGGAGACATGTTTATTAAATGTTGAATGGGACGGAATAGATTGGCGACGAGGATTTAGAAACCACAAGTGCTAAAATTAAGTGAAAAACGAACGAAAACAATCTAATTAATGTGAAAAAATTTCAATTTAAAATATCTAACCAGCAGCGTCAATCTTAAGATGGCGTCTGTGTAACATGTTGTGTTAATTTGTGTCTCTCCGAAATAAAATAGTATTTAATTAATTTACCTTTTTATTGAGACACGACAGATTGGCACAGGCTATGAGAGGAGGCCTGTGCCCAGCAGTGGAACGTAGATAGGCTGATGATGATGATGATGATGAATGGGACACAGATAATAATGGTGGGTCTCCCTCACGCAATATAACCTTCATCAGTTTTGTTTTACTTTGCCTCTTTTTTTCTCTTACCGTTACCTGAAACCCCGTTCACCTTCCATTCACCTATGCCATCTTACGTAAAAATCGGCTTTTAAGCCACTTAACTGAATTAAGGCGATATATCGATTGAAAGAGACACCCTTTGTTTTTAGCTCACGACAAAACGGGATGCAACCCTCTCCGAGAATGGCTTTTTAGACAAATCTCGTTAAATATCTGACTGTGTGCAGGTTTATTAAATTTTCTCTTGTCAGTACCTAGATGAGGTAAAATACCATCATATTAACTTAATCGTGTCTTTTAATAATGCGTTGTTTTAGTAGGCTGAGGAAAAAAAGGAAAATATAGACTCGACTTTGGATTTATTTTCTATCGAGAAAATTTTAAGCAATTATGTTTCGCTATTGTCAGTACCACAATCATATAGTCAAGAATCATATATCTGAAAATCAGCCCCTACTGTTTGCTAGTCTGGGCAGGACAGCGTTTCAAAATCTCCAAATTTCTCAGTGTAGCGCCTTAAGATGAAATTTGGTAGGTATGGAAATAATTTGTCTCCTAAAGAAGGCCTCATTTTACTTTCATTCTCACCAACGCGGCACTATGGGAATGCCCCATGGCCTTAAAGGGATAAGTTCGTCTTTGTACAAATGTCTACTATTAAGTTGTTTTTCCTTGTATGTACCTGATTTGTGCAACAAAGTGTTTACTACTACTACTACTACTATGCTGGACGACGATACCCTATGTGTAGCCATCGCCGTGAAACTTGTTTGCAAGGTTTGTGAGCCACACCGCATTTGCGGTTCGATGGTGGAATAGAAGGGACGTTTCTTCCGCCATAAATCTATAAACCAAATACTGCACCGGGCGGTGGTCTTAATGTATTATTTATCAAAAACATTACATGTAAAAAGATGCAAGTCTCGCAACACAGTTCTTCTACAACAAAAAAGTAATGATAAATGTTAAACCAAGTCGGTTATATTTTAGTCAATAGCACCGGAGGGGTGTCCACAGAACAAGATTTCCACCGACTTGCATCGGCATTAAGTACTTTATTTTTTTAAATATATGGAATGACTTGGCCATCGCACACAACGCTTTACTTATACATGTGTATTGCTCAAACTCGCTCAAGCTGCGTGTCATTAGGGCTAGCGCTATGTTTAATTAGGAATATTTTAATCAGCTGACGATTGTCTTTTGCCATTATGTAGCGTGCAAGCGAGTGAGTGTCATAAATGCGAAACTTTGTTTTCGCTTAACTTCGGAACTAAATGACCTACAGACTTGAAATTTAGGATTTTACGTATGTGATTTTAGCTTGGATGACGAAAATTTCTGCGTTCTGGTCTTATCCAGAGGTTCTCAAATAGGGGCCTGAAAATGCGGCGAAATGGTTCCAGTAAAGGATGGTACGGCAGTGTTTGCTTCGACTTGGCGGGGGCACTGCCGTGCCCCCAGATATTTGTTTTAATTGTAAATAGTATCTACTTTCCTTTATAAAGTCTGGAAATAAACTGGGTAACAAAACACATTTTTTTTTATTAAACCCACACCAAGTAAAAGCATCGATTAAGATTTCCAATTAATGTGAAAAATTTAAAAATTCAATGCCACAGGTGGGATTTGAACCCACGACCTCTGGAATCCGTCCATTGCTCTAACCAACTGAGCCACCGTGGTAATCCCTTGTGACGGTGAATCTTTCAATCATTAGTCATTAAACTCTGCTAATTATGCCTTAGGGAGGCTCGTAGCGACATCTACCGCGAAGTTATTATAACTTTTACGATTAAGGCTATCGAGTTTAAACAATAAATACGTTACTTAAGATTGCCGATAAAGGACGAGTTTTAACTAACTCTACGTATAGGTACTAACTTGTGGAAAACTCTTTAAGTAGGTACCTAATACAAAAACATAAACATAATAACAATTTCATTATCTACATAAAAATAAACACATTTTACTAAACAGGAACCGCTTTTTCGCATCATCCCAACAGCACTATTATTAGTTCCACTTTAAAACTAACACTGCAAAAACAAAATGGCGCTCTGAATGAGCCGACACATTTTCCAAATGGAACAACATACCTAATCTCTCTGTATGTGTACATGTGTGGATGTGGATCATTGTTCTAATTCTTGCCAATCCTATGGCTTCCATAATATCGGAATTCTTTGTTTTAGACGTTATTGTTTCTTAGGCTTTGCTTTTATTATTGGCTCTCTTTTGGAATTGCTTTCATGTTTGTCCGCGAATTGGATGTGATGAAGTTTTCCTGTGTTTTTGCGGAGCGTCGAACTAAAGAAAATGCGAAACTAAAGAAGATGCAACCTGTATATATTGCGCATATATCATCATTATTCTCCTAAAGTTATCCCAGTACTTACAGTTACACACTTGAGGGGTGCCAAGATTTGACGTAGGCACTAATTTTTACGGAAGCAACTAACGTCTGACCTTCCAACCCGAGGGGAAACTAGACCTTATTAGGATTAGGCTTGTCAAGTGAGTGGGCAACAACCGTCCGAAGGCCTCTAACTTGGCTTAACGACTGCTCTGCTCTCATAGATAAACAGCAGCCGGGATCAACGGCTAAACGTGCCTACCAAAGCACGGGAGCGGTCAGTTAATATCACTCAAGTGTATTGCGCAATGAGTAGGAATTCGATCAGTTGACATTGACATCCAAAACTCACTAAGGCCGCTACTACACTTCGTTATGCGTGTTCGCGTTGCGTATTCGCCTCCCTTTCTTTTGCAATTTTAAAGAAAGAGATGCAGCACGAATATTTGCACAAATACGGCGAAGTGTGCTAGCATTAGTCTTTGATTTTTTTATTACATACTGTTACAAACCTCGTATCTCAGTACTGAAACGATGTTAAGATACGAGCTTTTTAGGGTTCCGTACCTAAATGGTCCAAACGGAACCCTATCGCTGTCACTCATGCGTCCGTCCGTCACGAAGAATATTTTAACTTCCCATTGAAATTTGGTGATAATGTTTGTTTACTTATACGTATAATTTACCGACAAATTCTAATATATACGTATTGATAAAGCATATTTTCTCTCTGAAATTTCCTTATTTTTCCTATTACAACCAACCCTAAATGTGCAAAGTGCATACGCACTTAGCCGGTTTAAAAAAAAGGTTTCATTACTCAGTGACTTTGTCGTCAACTGACAATATTATTATACCTACTTGACTATACGGTAAATTTGCCTTAGCATGTAAAAGCGAGTTTATCTCCCTGCAACATAATAACTATATAGGAACTTGTATTAACGTGGATACAGTTTCAAAGTGCCGTTACGCAGATGGTTTTTATGCTGCCTTTCCACCAGAGCTATGCTATGCAGCTATGCTGCGAAAATGTGATAGCTTTCCGTTTCCACCGGACCAGGGCTATGCTATGTGAACTAAAGAATATGATTGGTGGATATCAACGCATCCATAGCAACGTAGCATAGCAACAGCATAGCTCTGATGGAAATAAAAACCGGCCAAGTGCGTAGTGTCGGATCACGCACAACGAAGGGTTCCGTACCGACACCTATTAGTCCACATTTAAAAACACTAATATTTAATACCTTTAATCAAAAAAGGTCGTATCTTCAAAGGGCAGTTACGGCACTTAGGTACGTCTTTTTGTTTGGGCAAAACAGTTTTTGATGATGATGACGATGATGATGCACTAGCCGGAATTCGAACCCGCGACCTCGAGAAAGTCGCTTTACCACTCGGCTACAATGGAATTCTCATTATATCATCCATACAATTGTAAAAACAGTATCAAAAAATATAACAAATCTTTTACCGAGAGAGCCACACTCAACGAAACTCATTTATACCGCAAAGAAAAGCGCAAGTGTCACTTACTATAATGTCTTCAATATAAGTACCACTTATAAATAACACAGTGTAAATGAAAAGAAGTAGTGCATCTCTTAAATTTTGAAGGTTTCGATATCGTAAAAGATAGTTGAGAGAAGGCAAAATGTTGACATGGACACATTACGAGTATGGTTGATTTTGTGGCAAATCGTTGATCTCATCTATCTCTCTATTACGTGTCAGGGTTTCTGTTCGAGCTTTTTCGAACTCGAAAAATTTAATTTAATTAGAGACGAGAACAAAAAATACCGATAGTCGAGAAATCGGCCTTGGGAATACTCGGAACTCGAGAAAAAAATGTTCAAGAAATCAGAAATCTGACTTAATAAGTTTTGAACAAAATTTGACAAAGACCTGGCCAGCTTGCAAACCTTTTACAAAAATCCTCGTTTTATCATACAACGCCTGTAATCGTGCACTGCTGAGATTAAGCTGCCTCTGTTTGATTAGGGTCACCTCGGTATGATAGGGTGCTAGTCTGATCTGGGAGTAACTCGCTGTCTTTTTAATGTCGTTTACCCATCGATCCACGGAAAGGCCGATGCTTCTTTTACCTTGTAAGTGGCCACCAATTTGTTAGCGTTTTTGTCGTCGCATATTTACCTATGTGAATTAAGGCCCTACTTGCGTAACGCGTGCCGTATCGCCGTGTGTCAAAAACTTTTAAGTTTTCATAAGACATTCAAGTGTTTAAAAATGTTTGGAAATGGAACACTTCAAGAGTATCTTACGTATCTTACCTGACACATACCCTGGTTAATAAACATAATAAATTGCGTAGACGACGGACACGCTGAAAACACCCATTTTTCTGTTGATACTTAGGTACCTACTCTTTTCACTATGACACAAATGTCACTTACGCCTATATTCACACAATACATCACTCATGATTGATGCAAGTCTTTTATGGCACACAAAAATAGGAGCATTAATGGAAAAAATACAGTCCAATCTAATATTATTATGATTTATATGGCACTGGGAAATTGGTTTCAGTTTTTGAATAGGAATGCCGAAAGAATTTTGTTTGCGTATGATTTTGGTCATGAAATGTTTTGGTATTTGTGTGACGGTGTTGATTGATTGAGCGCCGGAGGTCTTTTTAGGGAAGAATAATTGAAAATGTGTGTTCAGTTGGTGTTTTTCTGTGTTAAGTGGCTTTGTGATTGTGATACAAACAATCTGCATAATCCCCCTATGCTGGCTCTTAAGGCCGCATAAAGTGGTCGTTCCTTAACATATCTTTTTTTATACAACGAAGCTCGAAGGTACTAGCGTTCGGCCCACCTGATGGTAAGCGGACACCGCAGTCTATAGATGCTCGCAACTTCAAAGGAGACACGAGCGCGTTGACGACCCTTTATTTATAAAATTTGAGGATTCACTGTGTTGACAGCAGAAGGGATACATTTAGGTCCCTCGCTATCAACACAGTGCATCCTCGGGAGCTCTGGCAACCTTGCTCACCTCCAACACAACACTACATACTTGTTAAGTAAATAATGTTATTATGGCTGTGGTGTTCTGCTAGGCGGAGGTACTTCCCTGTTGGGCTGCTCCAAATTGAGCGAGATGAAATTTTGCTGTGCCCTACCTCTCTACAAATTAGTCGATGGTATCAGCTGACCAAACAGGGAGTTGAAAAAAAAACTGCGTAGTGTAACTTTATTACGAGGGAATGAATCTCATCCCAACAAAGTTTAGTTTTTCCTGTGGTTTGGAAGGTAAGACGGTAGTCACTGTCTTAAAAACTAGTCTTGGGATTACGCCAAGCTGAATCTGGGCTCCTAAAAGTTATAACCCGAGAGAAAGGAGAATGATTAACTATGTAACTTTTTATTGTTTTAAATACCAACAATTTAAACACTAACAAAAAGAAAAGAAACTGAACAAACACAGAAGATCCAATAAGCTTTCAGCGCTTTATACACACTATTTTGAATTTCGATATATACTCAAGTGCAGTTAGAAGAGGACCTACATTTTGAATTGAATATCCGTAATAAGTGTGAAGATAATTTTTTTGGTCTTGAGTGTACAACCATGAAGAATCTTTACCACAGCGCGTCACCAGGCGAAACTCAATCTAAAGTTGATGTCATAAAGACTTAGACCGGAAAAAAATCTCTCTTCATCTGTAAATATATCGAGCGTTGCATTTAAAATGCAATCGTGATTTATCTCCCGGCGCGCTAACGCGGCACTTACTCAAAAACTCCGCCATTGCTGGCCGCATTCGTTGAATAAATATTCAAAGATATTTACGAGTATTTACCGACGGAACTGTATAACTTAGGGTTCAGCAGGAAGGACATTTTAAAATTCCAGTTTAATATACGCGCAAGTTCTTACCTGATGGCTTGGGTCGAGTCTTCCGTAGATGGCGCTTAATATGGTCCAGGTATTCAAGCCGAGCTTGTTCAAACGAAGCTACATCTTTTCGGACTCTGTTACGACATTTAAGCTCATCCCAGCGCTTAACAGGAATACCAGGCTTCGAGATGGAGCTTTAATCGGAGATCTAACAAATACAGTGCAGGATCCTAATGTTTTGAACAGGCTCTTCGCTTTCATACTCAGACTTCAGACCTTGGAGTCAGAAACTGTGGCACAAGAATGGAAGGATGCATCTATATGTAAACAAAAACGTAGCAAAGATACACAATGTATAATTTTAAATGTTCATGTTGAAGATAAACGCTGTATATTTTTAAAGCACAAGCCCGCAAAGTAACGAAGCGTACGAAGCGTTTTGCTTCCACTTTTATCGTGAGAACAGCCAAGCTGTGGAACTCTTTGCCGGAATCCTTGTTCCCTGTGAACTACAACCTTTCCGGTCTTCAAGGCGAGAGTCAATCAGTATTTGCTTATGTAAGCGCGTTCCACCCTAAACCACAATTCGCTTACCATCAGGTGATTTGTGATCAAGCGCGGTTTGCGAATCATTCAGAATAATAAAAATAAAAAACTTAGTAAACGTGATGAAACCCAAACTGGGCAATGTTCCTGTTTTCACTTTGTAAATAGATATAGCATTTTCGCGGCGAATCTAAATTCTGCAACTCCACTCGAATTATAAATGCACACGCTTAAAGGTGCATCTAGGGTTGTCATTTTATATACTAATGGTTATTCGATAAGACAATTTTAATTAACATATTGTTTAAGTATGTTAAATTCGTAAAATTTGATTTTTTATCTCCGTGTAACGCGATGAGGAAAAACAGTAGCTCTAGTAACTAATTCGAACGCGTTTGCGTTTTGTCTCAAAATGTATGAAATAGCTCTCACCGAGGTTGAAATACGCGCGTTCATCGGTTAGCAACAAATGTTATACTCGCTGTTTTAGTTTCCACTAGTGACCACCAGAGGCGCTGTTCACGTTTTCATACCACTTTCATACATTTTGAGACAAAACGCAAACGCGTTCGAATTAGTTAATGTTTCGAAAAAACTTATACAGGAGAAGAAGAGTCTGTATCAAAATGTAATGATAAAATAACTAACCGAGTAAAGCGCAGGTTTCCGTTTCATCTTGGACTACAATACTTTTGAAACCTTCTTTGTTGAAAACTTAAAAATGCGGCTGAGGTTTACAGCTTACAGCTAATTTTTAGCTTTAGCCCACAATTCGCTGACTTATTTAATTGGATTTTTATTTTTTCTCATCAGAAAGTTGTACATCGCATTTGATTTAGTGAATCCCAGGACAAGGAGATTATATACTAACGGTTACAAACCAGTTTTTGATAATAGTAGTTATATACTCATACCAAAAAAATTGCCCTTGTAACAACTAAACTGTTTTGTAACCGTTAGTATATAATCTCCTTGTCTTCGGATTCACTAAAACTTACTCAATACTCATTTTCGCTCAGTGTACCGTCTTTGCACGATGCGCCACGAAGGCTCCGTCATAAATCTCAACAAATTCCTATGTGTTTGACGCTTTTTCACAAATATAGTTTCCGAGTGACATTTTTTTGTGGATTTAACTAAAAAAAATTTGATGAGTGATTATGAATAAGGGGGTAGACACACCTTCAATTGGTAGCATTATCTGGTATCATTTACATATGGGTATTTGTATCTGCCTTAAATGTACGTATTCGTACATAAATTATTTTAAAAGAAACAAAAGTAAAAACAAAACACATCGTAAAACAGCAAATCATTGCGCGTTTTCTGATGGATTTACTTTGATAAAGGTTGCTATAAATATTGTATGATGTTGAAAAAGTTAACATCTGTGACACTGGGTCACCCACAAACCCTTTTTGAAATAATATGGTGAACTTTATGTTTTGACATGCAAATTCTAAATTAGGCTTTGTAGGAGTTTTGTTTTGTTGTATACGATTTTGTATTTAGATTATGGTGAAGATTATTTTATATATGTTTTAGCGATAACGTCTGATGTGAACATGTAGTGGTTGAAATCGTTTTGATTTACGAGTGTATCATTTAATAAATGGAGTTCAAAATAATGTCACGTTGTTTCTGAAGGCCTATAGTAAATTGCAATAAATTAAGTGTGAAAATGCCTATTTAGTCAGTCATATCTAACATCTCGTGACGAAATGCATGTGAGTGTTATTGTATGCGGATTGTCTGGGAAGGACATAATATATGATTAGCTTTTATCTCTAAAATTATTCCTTAAGGGAGGTAAAAAAGGTGACCGATAACTAAGTCAGCGCCTACAATAATTTAATTACAATCATTTAATTCTCGTACGTTTAATTCAAAGAATAAATATAGCGTAAAATCAGACAAACAAAAGCGATACACTTTCAAAATTTTTGTATCTAAAATTTTTCGTGTCTTCACAAACGAGGCAACCCTAGTGGTATGGTAAATGGGAAAACGTTTTTGCACTTTGTTCCCGGACTGTACTTTTCACTTACACCAACTTTGTTGGTACAGGTGGGTAGATAAGTGGATTTTTTAACAATATCATTTGACTAGGTAGATTTTATGACAGTTTTTAAGTGAATGGTGGCGTAGGAGTCATAAAATTCATAAGTTTTTCATAGTCGTCAAAGAAGTTGTCGTACAGAAAAGAACTATGTTATGGGATATTTTCAGCGTAATAATAATAAAAAGAACGTCATACTCGTACTATAATGCAGTTTTTTCTTTTGCTGTCAACACAGTGAATCCTCAAGTTTTATAAAGAGGTTGGCAACGCGCACGTGTCTGCTTTGGAGTTGCGGGCACCTATAGTCTTCGGTGTCAGCTTACCCTCAGGTAGACCGTATGCTTGTTATTGTTAAAAATGAATAGTTCAATATATATAAATGTTTATTTGCATGTTCATTCGACCTCTATGCTCAATATTAGATATTTTTCGTCACTTGATTTCCACAATGACCCTTATAAAGTAATAGATAAGATAAACTTTAAAACTATTCTGAACCTCATTGCAATTTGTAACCACACAAAGTCTTTTGAAACCATCAAGCAAGCGACATCAGACAACATTGTCCATTATTACACTGTATAGCCAAGCTTCAAATTATCTCAAAGATTCCAAACTATTGTGGACTCATCTTCATTACAGCATAAACAGTCAAACCTTCGTCACCGGCGCGCCGAGTCATCGCCAATGGCATGATAAAGCGGGCGTTCCACAGGGTCCAGTGTTGGGCCCTAATTACTTCCACAACAATTTGTTCCGCGCTGCTAATGTCTTTGTTTATGATAAAGATAGCGGTTCAATGATGCTTGCGATAGGTGGTCTAGTTTAAGATAGGTTTAATGGCCATAAAGCAACGTTAAAGTAATATAACAGAAATGTTTTCCAGTAACCTTTTTCTTGGTCGATAATAAAATTAATTTGTGTCATGACCAGTGGAAAGCATACCATATTTTTTTTATTTATTGAAGTCAGGCAACAAAGACCATATTTACATATACTTTAAAGACTATATTGCTTGCTGAATCTAATAACTAACCGCTAATGTGACTTACATGAACTACTAGATCCATCCGCATTTTAAGACGCAAATCAGAGTCGATGGAAGCAGCTTTTTCCAAAAGCCTTGGAATATTTGTATAGATAAAATAATCAACAATTACGAATACGACCCCCTTCATTTATGTAGGTCTCTTATAGGGATAAGCTCGCCTTTGTACGGTCAGCAACAGAGAAAAGGTACCCCCTCTTCATAGAAGTTTTGTATGCACGGTGGGTACCTTTTCTCTGTTAGTAGTGAGTGACTATACATAAATGTCAACTGTTCTTGTATTTTTTATGTTAGCTATGTTTAGACATGTACAATAAAGAGTTTTACATATGTACATAATTAATCATTATTCGAGTTTTGCGATGAATTATGGACGAGAAAAGTCCAATAGAACTTCTTTAAGTGTATATTGACATTATTGCCCGAAACTGGAATAAAGATTATTAGAGTAGAATCTCATCTCTTTTAGTTCCTGTCTACTTTAGATCTGTATTTTTTTGTAGTTTACTTATTCAAGTTTCTTAGTATACTTTGGGAATCAGAAAACTCAATATTTTACTGCAGCATTGTATGTGCAAATATACTGTGACAGTACATTATTTGTATCCCCTATCTGCACTTTACTGCCAAATTAACATTGTACTGCACTGTGTAGCGTTTGTGTAAGTTATAGAACTTTGCACTGCAATTATCTACGGTTTGCCGACTCTGCTAATATAATTTACTTACTGAATAATTAGTACTCAAAAGTCCCTCCTTGCCAGTGTTGGGATAGCCATAGCATACGCAGCATTATCAGTACTTCTTACAATTGCTTCCGCATCTGTCGACGGGTTCAGCCTAGAAGTTTGAACCTGCATGACTCTCCTGGGTTCGAGTTCCAGTAAAATACGAGTATTTATAAGATGATGATTTTTCTGGGTGTAGGATGTTTTCCTATGCATTCAATTGTTTCTATCTAATAAAATTAATTAGTCCTATTGACCCTACCATGGTAGCCTTGAAATATGTGAGGTGTAACCCAAGATTTTATTCTTTTTTTTTAAAATAAGAAATAAGAAATATTTATTCGGGACAAAACAACTAACAAATAAGAAAGCAAAAATAATAATAAACAAAAACAGGAAAGTTGTGTTGTGTTTTGCTGGCAACTTCATTTCCTATTTCTACTTTTTGTTATCTGACCCCGTCATTTGGTACCTTGGTCCTTCAGTTGGCATGGCATCGTGACATTAAAAAGTTCTCAAGCTACTAAAAGAACTAACACAATTTAAAAGTTGCTCCAATTACTGATCATACAACTTTGGTGATATTGATATGACCAATTAGCCAGTAATCAACTGCACCGTAATACCATGTTTTCCTTCCTTCTTCATAATGAGTTCTCGTTATAGCGCACACGGGTACTGTACCACTGTTGAGGTGGTTATACGAGTATATAAAATACTAATTTTGCTATTCCTACTGACTGACAATATGTCTACTGTGCACCACAGCGAAAGTCTTCTCAAAAGAAGTAGGCCGAGCAGATCAGAGCAGTTTCTAGCACTGCGCACTGGCGCCAATTTTTTTTTAATTCTTATTATCTGCTATCCCTACTGATTAACAATAAGAGTATTGTGCCACAGTAGCAGTTGGCCAGTAGGTCAACACGCTAATTAACAAACTGTCAGAGTGCCGGAACTTTACGCCCGGCAAGTTTTTTACGTTCATTTATCTGTATCAAATTGACGGTCTTGAATCTTTTAGTTTGAAGAATATTGAGGAAAGTTGAATTTTCCCGCTGGAGAAATTGCTGCCTTTATTAAGACAGTAAGTAGGGCACTTTTTTGGTATTTCCCGTTTGCGTCGAATTTAATTATTGGATCTAATACCTTTTTTTACAAAGGTAACATTTCTGTTATAAAAGAAGTAGTTTTCAAATTCTTATTGTTTTATAAATACCTATTCTATATTGTGTGTTGTATGATTTAAGCATTATTCTCTTACAACAGGAATAATCCTAGTTTAGGCACATGCAATAATTTATCTAATGTGTATTTAGTAAACACAATGTAAAAGTTAGCTTTAAGGATTTTAAATAATAGTACATTACTATTACTACAGAGGCCGGGAAGTAAGGGGCTGCCGGCCGAGTACATATAGATAGTTACGGATAGTTACGAAGTTGGCAACCCCTTTTCACGCCGAGGTATGTATAGTGCTTTTCTCAAACATGCAATGAAATAAATTAAAAAAGCTCCGAGAAATCAAACTTTAATTTCTACAGAAACTGAAAGTAAACAAGATAAAAATTAAACTGACACATTTGACAGACAGGCAGTCGTCTTAAACAAGTATTAATTATGTATACCAGCAACGCAAACAGTTATCGTAGGTAAACAAAATGGCCGAAGATTAGGGAATTTGTAAAGTAATTATAGGTAATATTAAAAAAAACTAAGCGACGGCAGGCGTGGGCGTAAATGGTAGCGGAAATATGGGTAAACGCTAAAACGTTTAATTTTCTTTAATTAAAGTAGATGGAGACAGAATTTTCAATTTTCAGGAAGCCAGTTCGGGTCTCCTTTATGTTTCTTTAATTTATGTTCAGCCATGATGAGACCTCTAGGTAAAAAAATCATCACAATTTAAACTTTAATTTGGCTTTTTTTTAATTAATATATTCCTATATATTCCTTTTATTATTATTTTATTTGGCCTTATATTAATCTGACAAGACATCTAACCTATTTATAATAGTCACGCGAAAATGACCTTATTGTGTATAGATTAGTTGAAAAACGCGCTAGAAGGCGGTTTACCGTCTTCGTCGATTTTTTAATCACGCTATTGATATAGATTTTTTTTCTGAAATTGTTACCTTGCCTGGTAATTTTTGTTTATTGTGCGCTACTAGTAATACATAAAATTACTTGAGTTGCATATAATCCTATTAAACTAAGAACTATGAACACGAGTAGGTATCTGGTAGCATTAAACACCTAAGTACCGATAATGTAGTTCTTATTTAAATTATAACCTACACTTTGATCCGTTAATTATCTAAGCTCGTACACCACACATCGAGTTTTCAAAGGCCCTACAGAAGCCAAGTCCCTTTCAAAGTGAAGCGGTATTTCATTAGGTAACTCTTTACCCAATTTTCGACGCTCAATTTTAAATTGACAACTTTCTCGATTAGGTACACACTTTGTTTATTCGCAGGAGAGTTCAGTTTGCGCCAAAAGTTCACACGAGGTCCAAATTTCGTAGAAAATTGCGACGTTTTGTGTGGCATTGGCATTTTTTAACCACAACCCCAGGGAATCTCGGTTTTATAGTAATGAAATTGTAGTAAGGGGTTACCTACAGAGGTTATTTTTAGGAATTTATTAAGAAATTAAAAAGAAATTGGGAAGGGTATTTTTGTGCATATTAATTTCTAATAAACCATTATTATAGACTTACAACTAATAATTTATACATGCTCATGATATATATATTATTATGTAATTCATAACTATATTGCGCACCAATAAAATACTGTCCTAAGTGTAATTTTAGGTTACTACCAGGGGCGACTCACTCGCGTGACTTCATCGCGCCGCTCAAAGGCCCCCCTTAGGCGACTTCCTGATTTGTCGGTGCGGAGGCAGTACGATATGAGAAACGTGTCAAATGTCAGTGTCAGCTGTCAGTCGACTCGGTACCATTTTTTACTGCGCCCCTACATTTAAATGAGTGCTTCCTGACTGGCGCGGGATGCGCGGTAGCGGGACGATGCGAAGGCGGCACTGCTTCGCTTCTGCGCATGATATTACTACTGCGCAAACGTAATACTGACAGTATCATGTCAAGTGAGAATCTTTGCGACGTCAGTAAGTTTACGTCAAAGAAGAAAATGTCACATATCGATCCCACCCCGCCAAGTCAGAATGCGATAGAAAGTGATGTAGCGGCGAGTGATGCGCGTACGATAGAAGGAGATGGCCACGCGTAGGCACGTTTGGCTTGCCTTGCAAGGATTTGTTAACAGTGAGGCTTCTGTACGTAGTACTATTACTTATTCTGTGCTGCTACGTAGAGAGAGAGGTTATGAATAAAATAAGCCACGTTTTATAAATTGCACCTAATCAGCTACCTTCTAAGTACGTGCCGCTAACAGTTACTCGGCCCAAGAGGCCATAAACCCAAATTAGTTGTGACTTTGACTTTGAACATCTCCTTATCCTTTTCATTTTCTTCATCCTTTAAGCTTTGCTTCTGTAACTTTTATTTCTTCGAATTGTGTTTTTGAAATTGACAAAACACAAAATTTTCCAAACAGCTTAATTAAAATGGCCATTCATTAACTATAAAACCACAGTAGGTAAAGACACTATGGAACTCTATCCCCACTAATATTATAAATACGAAAGTGTGTTCATCTGTCTGTTACCTCTTCACGCTTACGCCGCTGAAACGATTTATATGAAATTTGATTTGGAGTTATTTTGAGTTCCGGGGAAGGGCAAAGGATACTTTTTATCCCGGAAATCATACATTAAGGGGGTGGAAGTTTGTATGGAAGAGCGATAACTAGGTAAGCGCCTGAAATAAAGAAATAAAGTCCTTAGATTATATTGAATTCAAGAACCAATTATTCAAATGGTGCCTAACTAAGATGTATTATGACGTTAAGGAACACTTTCAATAAATTTAATTTATGATGACTTGTTCCTTACCTTTAAATTTATAATGAATGACATGTATGTAATACTTACCATACCCGATGTGTTTATTGTTTTAACATGACAATGAAACTTGTTTTTATTCGATTTTATTTTTATTTTAAATATTGACTTGACATTCCTCGTATTATTTTATTACTAGAAATATAACACTAAATTCAATGACATGCTAATTGAATCATAATATTGTACGTCATATAATGGCTGATTGTGAAGAACTATCGAACGATTGTCACCTTTATTCATACAATATATTACTCACATTGATACAATAAATAAAAAATAAAAATAAAAAAATAAATAAAAGAATAACAATTACATTTTAACGCGATGAACGAGTTCTACGCGAAAACAGTCGCGAGCAAAAACAAGTACCTACTAAATAAATGTGAAAGTATCTCTGCCTGATGGGAAGCCTGCCTGATTAAAATAAAAGAACCCATGAGACTTACTTGCAGAATAAATGTTTGAATTTTGGAAATGGAAATTTTAACATAAAAATATAAAAGTATACCTAGTGGACATCGCTAAGCAGTTAAGGAACCACTTCGTTGCAGTTTTAATACACATATTGAAGCACTCGATATAAAATAAACACCTAAACGGCACTTACCTAACGACATTTTCTAGAAACTTCTGCACATCACAGCCCCACTATATGAAAGTCTTAACTGCACTAAACCAAAAATTGTAATATCATACTTAAGAATATGCCTGAAAACTCAAAATACAACGACACATCTGAGATATAAAATCGAATGCATACGCGTGCTATAATGTGATCATTATTATACTGAGTAACGAACCGTCACGAACTGCCTAAATTGCCTTCCAAATTCAAAATTTAACGGACATTGTTCCGTGCAACGCTCGGGGCGTTCTGATTTTGAAATTTACGATGCAGCAATGTAACGGTTAAATTAGTGAGGTTAGGGATGGTGCGTATTTTTTTAATGAGGGATTATCTGAACGTACTCGACATATCAACAGAAGTGAAGTTATGACTAATGTATCATGCAAAGGAAGCGCTGGAGCGCTCGTGGGCCAGCGGCGCCGGGTACCGCTTGCGGTATCTAAGGTTAAGCAACGTGGGCAGCGGTCAGGACTTGGATGGGTGACCGCTTTGAGTGGTTACTAACTGAGCGCTCCCGTGCTTTGGAAGGCACCTTAAGCCGTTGATCCCGGTTGCTGTCTATGGCAGCCGTCGTTAAGCCAAGTTGGAGGCCTTCGGGCGGTTTGAGAACTTCTAACAGTCAAGTTGCCCACTCACTTGACAAAGCCTAATCCCAATAAGGTCTAGTTTCCCCTCGGGGTTGGAAGGTCAGATGGCAGTCGCTTCCGTAAAAAGTAGTGCCTACGCCAAATCTTGGGATTAGGTAGCGGGACCCCAGGCATCCTTCAGGATGCAACTGTACCGGGATAACGCTAGGAGGATGATGTATCATGCAAAGGAATCACGAAGGTATAAAAATAAAGAAGTCGATTATTGGACACCGCTTCTAGAGGATCTTTTATTAGGTAATTCATGTTGTTATTTAACAGATCGTTGTTACAACCAATGCTCTTGCAAAAAATGGCTACAAACCTCTCGTAACAAAGTGATTTATGCCTGGGATTTGGCTCGTCGCCGCGTTGGTGAGCGCACGCGCCCGCGCCCGGAGCGACGACGAGCGGAATCCACTACCGTACACTGTCTATAGTTGTTGCCTACTGTCATGGCGTCGTTACCGAAAAACGTCTTTGAACACGTGGTTGGCGAAATCATCATAAATTTGATGGAAAGCCATTTTTTTTAAAAGAATTGAAAATTTATTTTATGTCACACCTAGCCATAAAGTGGCCATTATCGCACGCTCCGCGCGCGAAAAAACCCACTTCCTGGCCAGGGGGTGACATAAAATTTTGTACTTACCACGGGCGGTAATAAAGAAAGCCTCAGATCGCATATTTATCACCCTTGCCTTCGGCTCGGGCGTAAAATACCTGCGATCTAAGACATTCGTTGTTTTATCGCCCTTGGTAAGTAATGTACTATTTGACAAATTAGGTTTGGTGTGTGAAGAAGCGACAAAAGCGTCCAATGACAAACATCGGTCCCAATTCAATACGTTTAGCCAAATATACCATCTCAATGCTACCTATTCGTACTCGGCATAAACATCATGCTGCAATTGGAACTCTCGTTCGCCGAATATCTTTGTTGACATGCCTGTAACATATTCTGTCCAACATTCTATAGGTGCAGCGTACATGGCGACGTATGCTTGAGGAATTCTGTTTCAACTAGGTCGTTTACCTATGTTACAGTTGACCTATACGTAGGACGTTATTTGAAGATCCCTATGACACTTGCAGTGACAGTTCATTTATATAACCTTGGAACAGCGTCGATGTCACATCGAAATGTTAATAAGCATCTTTTGGGAATGTAGCTAATTAATTTATGTAGGATTGTAACATTTACATAATAACAATATGAAAGAAACTTGAATTGTCCCTTATTTCCCAGAAATATGCTTAACGGAATATACACGGTGACGTACTGCAAATGTTATATCGTTGGTCTGTATCGACTAAGGAAGCGGTGCTGTCGATAACAGATGTCGATAATTGAAGTGATAATAATAAAACGTGTCTTATATTTAATTTTAATTGTTACGTGACTGTGTAAAAATAAAACAACGTTAAATTACATATTTATTTATTATTTAACACGTTCACTGCGGCACAGGTCATTTTTGACCTGTAGGTACTGGTATTTCTTCTGGTGCGGCGTAAGAATACGTTATGTCCAAATTTTATGTCACAATAGGTCAAAGGGAAGTTGAAAACATCTTCGAAAAATATTTTTGTGACAGACGACCGACGGAAGCACGCATGAGTGACAACAATAGGGTTCCGTTTGGACCAATCGGAAACGGAACCCTAAAAATGGCGGTTTAGTAGCCAGAAACGTCTTTTACACGATAACCGCATTTGAGGTTTAAATTAATGTACGTGAGAGGACGCTGATAAGAACCGCCACAGATAAAAAAACAATTGAAGTATCGACACATGCACATCACTATATGGTATGTCACTGTCAGTGTCATAGGGATCTTCGTATAACGTCCGCTCTATAAGTCACCTTTAAAATAACTAAAGGCATTCTCTACTATAACACTTTAAACTCTCGCGCTTTGTAAACATACAAAAAAGGTTTGTGTGCCGTGCCTTAGACAATTAGAAACAAAGTGGACGGGTAGTGAACATTTTTCGAGTCTACCCCTCACATTTTTGTTAACTTTTGTATGGTAGTCAAATGTTGTGTACCCATATCTCCGTTGACAACTTGCTGAGACGACAGTCATATCCGCGACCACGGCCGGTGAAAGGTGAAACCCGTGTCGAAAAGTCGGTAAAAAAAAGGGTTAATACATAAATATCGCGTTAGACCCGTTAATTAACAAACCTTTTAAGCATTCTCTATTAGTCAACCATAGGGCCAAAAAGAAAATTGCAAAGGTGGATGCAAGAGAGAGACTAATACACAAAAAAACCGTAGGAGTAATAACACTATTTATTTATGAAGTCGATGTTGTAACAAACTTACTCAAACGGAACGCAATAACAGAGTTACGATATTACTAAACACTGATGGTTTTTTGTCATAGTTAAAGCGGCAATTACACTTCGTCGTTCGCCGCATGCTGCATGCGGCGACCGCAAAAGTGCAAAGAACACGTTAGTCGGCCGCATTCGGCGATCGACAGCTGCCAATTCGCCGCGGCTAGGCGGACAGACTGATGTGAAGACAACGTTTGTTGGCCTATGTAGTTTAAAATGAATTCGGCGACCGCATTAGATGAACGACGCAGTGTAATTGCCGCTTAAGTCGACTTCCTGACTTGGCGGGGCGGAATCGATATGTGACATTTTCTTCTTTGACGTAAACTTACTGACGTCGCAAAGCTTCTCACTTGACATAATACTGTCAGTATTACGTTTGCGCAGTAGTAATAACATGCGCAGAAGCAGAGCAGTACCGCCTTCGCATCGTCTCGCTACCGCGCATCCCGCGCCAGTTAGGAAGCACTCATTTAAATGTAGGGGCGCAGTAAAAAATGGTACCGAGTCGACTGACAGCTGCACTGACATTTGCCACTTTTCTCATATCGTACTGCCTCCGCACCGACAAATCAGGAAGTCGCCTAAGTTTCACATCTCTACACTTTCCTTTTTTGCTGAAATTTCTAAAGGTAAAACTACTATAATAAAATACAAACACTCTTTATTCCGTACCTCAATTGACACAGTACAGTACAAAATCACAATAAGTACAAGCAAACAACAGTACCTGTGTACCTACTTTACAACTTATACAAATCAGATACCAAGGAGAGGGTAGGATGCAAATTTACTTACAAGGAAAATCCTTTATGTCAAAGTTGACCACTACATCCCTAGTCCCAAATTCAAATCAAATCGCTTGCGGTCGCAATTGGCTGCAAACAACGCTAATTATCATTCGCGAAGCGTTGATTGGCCAAAATTAAATTCATACGAAGTGCAATCGACGGCTGTGGCATTCGAAGTGGCATTTAGAGTGTTAACCATGCGATCAGCCAGAAGCGAATTTTACACTATCAATGTTCATTTCGTCAGCCTCCTAACGTAATCGTACTTAGTTGCATCCTGAAGGATGAACGGGGTCCGCTACCTAATTCCAAGATTTGGCGTAGGCACTAGTTTTTACTGTAGCGACTACCATCTGACCTTCCACCTGGGAACTAGACCTTATTGGCTTGTCAAGTGAGTGGGCTACTTGGCTTCTAGAAGTTCTCAAGCCGCGCGAAGTCCTCTAATTTGGCTTAAGTACTGGTCAATAGTCATTTTTGTGATAAACATTTTGATAAGTTGGTCATAGATGGTCTGGCATGTTTTTGAGATAAGATCACATGTTGAGCGTTGAGATTTGGTAATATTATCCGAAGTGCCAGCTGACATAATAAGCCTCTGAAGTCTACTTTACAGATTTTACGTCATATTTTCTAAGGAGACAACTATAACAAATGCCTTCTATTTGTTTATTACTTTCGAATATCAGTGTGATTGTCGCTCTCGCTCTGACATGTCAAGGCACGTAAAGCTAAGGCGACTTCCTGATTTGTCGGTGCGGAGGCGGTACGATATGAGAAAAGTGTCAAATGTCAGTGTCAACTGTCAGTCAACGCAGTACTACTTTTTACTGTGCCCTTACATTCAAATGAGGGCTTCCTGACTGGCGCGGGATGCGTGGAAGTGGGACGATACGAAGGCAGTACTGGTCCGCTTCTGCGCATAATATTACTACTGCGCAAATGTAATACTGACAGTATTCCGTCAAGAGGGAATCTTTGCGACGTCAGTAAGTTTACGTCAAAGAAGAAAATGTCACATATCGAACCCGCCCCGCCAAGTCAGGAAGACGCCTTATGAGTTAGGTATTCTCCTCATGTCAATTTATAACCACATTTGGCCTTCCGGAAAACACCTATTCCGAACTTTTCTCTACCCAAAATTCTTATAATTTTACAAAAAATATTTTAGTAATGCCTTTAATTCCTCAAAAAATCACAGGTATAATAGTCCTACTATTTATAGATACAATACATCTAAAACAGAGGGTAAAGACAATAAAGAAATCATTATGAATCCAGAAGCGTTTTAAATTCAAACAAGACGACCACATTAGCCTTAGTAGAGGTAGGTAGTGACCCTGCCTAGGAAGCTGGACTAGCTGGAGGTCCCGGGTTCGAATCCTGGTTAGGGCATTTATTAGTGTGATGAACACGAATATTTGTTCCTGAGTCACGAGTATTTGTTTTCTAAATATTTAAATATCTAATTATCTATACAAGTATGTATATCGTCGCTTAGTACCCATAATATAATCTTTGCTTAGTTTGGAACTAGGTCGATTTGTGTAAGATTGTCCACAAATATTTATTATAAAACCCTCAGGTCGAGTAATATCCATAAAAAACAGGTCATGTTCCTATCTCTATCGATGCCCGAAGCAAATTTTCGGAGATTTCACCGACAACCCTCAGAGGGCGCCAACGCCATCCCGTTAATCTTAATGGCGTGAGACGTTGACAAGCGGTACATAGGGGGCGAAAGATTGGGAAGCTGTGGAATATTGTGGAAAGATTTTCAATCTGTTTTAATTTTTGCTTCTTTTTAATACCTCTATCTCTACCTGGAAAGGAGACGAAGAGGAAGGCAGAGCATTAATTATATGGACCAAAAAAAGAAAAAGATAGTTTTCGTGTCGTATCGAGAAGTCAAAAAATGGGCGTTAAGGGACTGGGGAGAACTGCACCGACAAGAGTGACACTCATAGGCTGGTTTTCCACTAGAGCTATACTATGCTATGTTTCCATACATTTGACACATAGCTCCAGCTCGAGCTACGTGTCAAATGTATGAAAACATAGCATAGCTTAGCTCCAGTGGAAAATTAGCCTTAAATGATAATAATGATGACCTCTACCTACATGTTGCCAAAGTAAGTATTCAAAAGTAAATATAATTTCTCGAAACACTAACTAGACAGAGCTGGATGACTTCACAGTTCAGGCGTATTTTGGACTGCATGTCGTGAAATAGTTACGTAATAAGATGAGTGTGCTTTTCCTCCACTCCAGCATGATGTGCTTAGAGCTTTCCGTTTCCACCAGTGCTTTACTAATGGTACTAATGAATATGATTGGTGAATATCAACGCATACATAGAAACGTAACATAGAACAACTTTTGGTGGAAAGTCACCTTAATACAAAAAAATAGGTGAAGCGAACATAATTATATTTATGTCACACCTGGCCATAAAGCGGCAATTACCGCACGCTCCGCGCGCGGGAAATCCCACTTCCTGGCCAGAGGGTGACATAAAATTTTGTACTTAACACGGGCGGTAATAAAGAAAGCCTCAGATCGCATATTTATCGCCCTTGCCTTCGGCTCGGGCGTCAAATACCTGCGATCTGAGACATTCTTTGTTTTACCGCCTGTCATGATAAAATGTAGGTACTTGTATAATAAGAGTTATGTGGGTATACCTAAATAAATCAGTTATCTTTGACAAGCCTACCAGAGTGTTTCATTATTATCGCTCCCAAATACTATATGGTGTCAGGTGTGGCTTGTGGTGCTGTGATCGAATTATTGAGTGTTACATATAGTGTAAATCATGCCCGATGAGAACGAGAAGATAACTCCCGGCGGATCAGCTGACGGAGCAGCGCCGGTCGGGGCGACCGTTTACTCCGCGATTCAACAGCCGGCCGCCATGAGCGAGGAAGGCAACGTGTCAAATAACTGGAGAGAGTGGAAATCTTCTTTTGACTATTATCTAATCGCGTCGGGAAAGGAAAATGCTTCGTCAAAAGAAAAATGTGCATTGTTTTTACACGTCATTGGAAAATACGGCCGAGAAATACTAGAAGAATTAGATGAGCCAGATGAGATTAAGACTAATTACCTGGAATTAGTGTCGAAATTCGCTCAACACTGTGACCCGGCGAGAAATGTTAATTATGAGAGACACCTATTTTTCGAGACTTATCAGCATGAAGACCGGTTTGATAAGTTTCTCAGCAACTTGAAAATTAAAAGTAAATCGTGTGAGTTCGGATCGCTGCGGAACAGCTTAATCTTAACACAGTTAATCAGAGGGCTGAAAGATCAGGGTATGCGTGAAAGGTTGTTAGCAAAACAGATGTTGCAATTAGATGAGGCGGTGTTGTGGTGTCGAGCGAGTGAAAGCGCTATTCAACAGGCCGAGGTATGTAGGGGTGGCACTGGTACCGCTGCCGGACCGGCGTCCGCGCGCTGTCTCGAGGCGCTGGGGCGCGCGCCGCGGGGACGCCCCGCCATGCGAGCTACTTTGGGGGCCCGGGGCACTCGCACGTCTGCGCCACAAAATCAACGTGTTGGAGATGCCTGCACCAATTGCGGTCGGAAACATGGTGATGGTGAAAAGTGTTGGGCGCGCAACGTGAAGTGCTACAGATGTGTTCGCGTGGGACATTTTGCGAAGATGTGCAGGTCCAGGTATGTTGGTGAGGCCGTGGAAGATCGTGGTGACGAAAACTGCGAACGGGAGGACTACGATCAAAGTGAGTTAATTTTGAGTGACTTGTATTTAGACGCAGTCGATGACGACCGTGATTGTGAGCCGTGGTATGAAATGGTGCGCGTAAATGACGTAGGGGTGCGATTTAAATTAGATAGTGGTGCTGATGCGTCGGTGATTTCGCTTAAGACTTTTAAGGAGGCAGGTTTTCACATGAGCATTTTAAAACAGGACAATACGGTTTTACGAGAAATAAGTAAAGCGAAGTTACCGGTCTTAGGATATTTTGAACCGATTTTTACTTACAATGATTGCAAGACGCGACAAAAGTTGTATGTGTTAGATGTTAAATGTAACAATTTATTGGGTCTCAAAGTATGTAAAAGTTTGAAATTAATTTCTCGTAGCTGTG
This sequence comes from Cenopis cana, assembly GCA_951800055.1. Classification (NCBI taxonomy): domain Eukaryota; kingdom Metazoa; phylum Arthropoda; class Insecta; order Lepidoptera; family Tortricidae; genus Cenopis; species Cenopis cana. Next base: position 12,938,122 of record OX637493.1, on the reverse strand, counting down.
AAATGTTACAAACTTTTGATGAGAGTGTTTTTGAAGGAATAGGTTGTTTGCCCTCTCTTTCGAAAATAACAATTGATGAAAGTGTACCTGCAGTAGTAAATGCGTCTAGGAAAATCCCTATTAAAATGCAGCCTCGTCTTAAAGAGGAGTTAGAAAATATGCAGAAATTAAACATTATTGTCAAGGAAGAAGGGCCAACTGACTGGGTTTCTAACATTGTTATTGTCGAAAAAAGTAATAAAAAGATTCGTGTCTGTTTAGATCCATTCCATTTAAATAAAGCGATACGCCGTTGTCACTTTCCGCTTCCGACGTTAGAAGAGATTACCAGCAGTTTGACCGGGGCCCGCTACTTTTCTAAGTTAGACGCTAAAAATGGCTTCTGGATGTTGAAGCTGGATGAAGCCAGCTCAAAACTCACTACGTTCGCTACGCCTTTCGGTAGGTATCGTTTTTTGCGTATGCCTTTTGGAGTCAAATGTGCCCCAGAAATGTTTCAACACGAAATGTACAAGATATTTTCAATGCCAGGGGTCGAGGTCTACTCTGACGATGTTTTAGTCTGGGGATCCACAAAGGCTGAGCACGACTTAAGATTACAAGAAGTCATGAAACGAGCAATTGATAATGGAGTCAGATTTAATAAGGAAAAATGTGTGTTTGGGGTAGAGGAGGTAATTTTTTTAGGCCACGTGTTTAACAGACAAGGAATACGTCCGGACACTAAAAGAGTAGAGGCAATCACCAAAATACCTAAACCTAGAGAGCGGAAGGAGCTGGAAAGGTTTTTGGGTATAACGAACTATTTGTCCAGGTTTATTCCAAATTACGCAAAATATGTCGGCGCCTTTAAGGGAACTTTTAAGGAAAAACATAGATTTCAATTGGTGTAATGTTCATGATGAAGCGTTTGTTGCATTAAAAACTTTAATAAGTGAGGCACCAGTTTTGAGGTATTACAGTCCTAGTGAGCCTGTGACGTTGTCAGTGGATGCGAGCGGCGCGGGCCTGGGGGCGGTCCTGCTACAGGCGGGACAACCGGTCGCTTACGCCGCACGAACGCTAGCGCCGACTGAAAAGGGTTGGGCGCAGATCGAAAAAGAATTACTTGCGATATTATTTGGATGTGTACGATTCCATCAATATGTATATGGTCACGATAGGGTTACTGTAGAGAGTGACCACAAGCCGTTGGAAGCGATATTCAAAAAAGCGTTAAACGAAACGCCACCTAGGTTGCAGCGAATGCTGCTTAAGCTGCAACCTTATGGTGTAAATATTGTGTACACGCCGGGTAGGTTGATGTTCATTGCGGATGCGCTGTCGCGAGCGGCTGTGGATGGCCTGCAGGACGTAGATGCGGATGTCACTGATGACGTCACAATCCACGTAAATGCAATGTATGATGGGGTAAATGCCACACCAGAAAAATTAAACCAGATTAAGTTGGAAACTGGTAGGGATAATATATTAACATGTGTGGTTAATTATTATACAAGTGGATGGCCTCAAGATAAAAGAAAAGTTCAATTAGAGGCGCGTGCATTTTGGCCAATGAAAGACGAGTTACATGTTGTGAATGGTATCTTATTTCGCAAAGACAAATTAGTTATTCCCATGTCTCTCCGTAAAGAGATGGTAGATCGTGCACATGAGGGTCATTTAGGTATTGAAAAAAGCAAGAGACGGGCACGAGAAGTGATGTGGTGGCCGGGTATGGGCGCAGACATCGAACAGAGGGTGTCACGCTGCGAGCCGTGCGCGCGCCACCGCGCTGCGCAACCACGCGAGCCGCTCATGCCGCACGCTGCGCCTACGGGGCCTTGGCAGGTGCTAGGGGCAGATATATTTGAGTTCAAACGTGTTCACTATCTCCTCGTGGTAGACTATTACTCCAAGTTTGTCGAAATAGCTACCCTACCAAATTTGCATAGTGCCACAGTTATAGTCAAAATAAAAAATATGTTGAGTAGACACGGAATACCTCAAAAACTGGTGACCGATAACGGCACACAGTTCACATCAATGGAATTTAAGCGGTTTGCATTGGAGTGGGAGTTCGCGCATGTTACTAGCTCTCCCTTATATCCCCGTTCGAACGGTTTAGCTGAAAGGAATATACAAAGTGTCAAACGTTTATTAACTAAAGCATGCGAAGATGGAACTGACTGGCAGCTAGCGTTACTTAATTTTAGAAATACTCCAATCACTGGAGAAAAATATTCACCTGCACAGCTACTAATGAGTAGGTCCCTGAACACGAGATTACCAGCAAGTCAGCAAGTGCTAGCGCCGCACGTCGTGGAAGCGAGCCAAGTCACAGACGTGAGAGCGGCACGGGTTGATAAGATGAAACGGTATTATGATAGGGGGACAAAACTGTTAGAACCGTTAGTACCCGGAGAGCAAGTTCGTGTACGAGACGGTACAGTGTGGATCAAAGCGACTGTAGTAGATGTGCTAGGTGACAGGACTTATAAGTTGAAAGTGAACAACGGCAGTATCATAAGGCGAAATCGTTCTCATATTTTTAAAGTACCTAGTCAAATGGAACTCAACAATAACCGGGATGTGAACAGATATGAACCACTGATGCTGGAGCCACAACCTAACTGTTCACGGGAGTCGCGAGAGGTGCGCGCCTGCTCACCGCCAGCTGCTGCGCCAGCGAGGGAGCATGCGCACGCGCACGTGAGCACGCACGCGTCCACTACACGCATAACTCGGAGTGGTCGCGTCGTGCGCCTTCCCGATCGTTATTAAAGAGTTGGTAGTAGTGTAGTAACTTAAATTCTATAAGAGTAAAACGTTATACACTCGAGGTCAAAAATTTCGGGTCGCCCTAGTTTAAATAGCTGCAAAAGGTTCTTTAAAATAACAAACACTAGTTTTATTTACATAACATACTATTCTTCGTGTTTCCCAGCTGTATTAGAAATTTCCGAGTCCGATTAAAACCAGGAAACGTTAATTTGCTTACTGTGATTTTTGCAGTTGATATTTAAAATTAAATTTTAATCCTAACACAATTAAGTAAACTGAATATATTTGCAGTGCCTACCAAATTTTGGAAATAATACGGTATTTTACCGAACCGTATTATTTGTCCGCGAGTGTACTTATATTTGTTGTTGTGTGGTTGTAAATTAGAATAAGCAAAGAATAGAATTAGTCAAGTTTGATTGTATACTGACCGTTACCTTGAGTTCAAATTTCAGTCTTAATGGTTGGACATATAGTTCTGATTTGATTAAATACTTACATTAATAATATTACTCAGAGATCAGTAGTACTTCGTTCTTATCCGTTTACGGGTTATACTCAAAAAGTAGGTTACCTACGTACATTAGGTACCTACTACTACATCGCTTAGCAATAGTTGTGGTGAAGGGAAAAGGTAATAATACAATTTCAAGTTTATATGTTTATTATGTAAAAAAGGGAGATGTCATGATAAAATGTAGGTACTTGTATAATAAGAGTTATGTGGGTATACCTAAATAAATCAGTTATCTTTGACAAGCCTACCAGAGTGTTTCATTATTATCGCTCCCAAATACTATACCGCCCTTGTTAAGTAATGTACTATTAACACTGTAGTACGTAGTGTTTTATATTTGTTGTTCTTATAGCCCGTATGTGTCAGCTGTTTATATACCGGCATGTAAATATTGTCCGACCGTAAAACGGTTACGTCGAGATACGCGAAAGCCGACAGCCTCCGTTACCAATGTGTCCCTTTTTATGACTACTCCATGAAGGGCCAGAGGGCACTCGACATGACATGCGTAGACAGTCTGCGTTAAATGTATACGTATTTTTCACAAAAATTACCCGCAAAGTGTACGTTACTCGCTACGTATTGGAAGGTAAAATGTATAGGTCAGATTTTTCAGGATCGCTCCTCGCACCTGAAAAGTTAGATATAGGTATAAGTACATTCCATTAAAAGTCCGATTCCAAACTTTTCAAAAAGGTAAAGTGGTCATAAAGAGGTGGCACACGTCGTATACAGCCGATTCAAATGCGAAAATCGGTAGAAAAATACACTTGAGATTTAGTTTGAAAAAAAAAAACTTACAACGTTATTTGACGTTTTGTTTACTCAACTTTAATTGCTATTACGTCTTGATTCTCCCATTTTTGAGAAAAGCACTATATTAACTTCGACCGGAATGGCAATTTTGTCGGTGGAACAAATACTCAGCCTGCAACTGCGTCCTTCCCAGCCACGGCAATAATGTACTATTGTTGGTAAGTTTATCTGTTCCCTTGGATTTTGATCGTCGCCGCGTTGGTGAGCACACGTGCCTGGGGCGACGACGAGCAGAATCCATTTACCGTACAAAACCTTATCTACTGTCATGGCGTCGTTACCGAACAACGTCATTGAACACTTGACATTGGCGAAATCATCATAAATTTGATGAAAGCCATTTTTTATAGAATTGAATTAATTATCTGTTCCCTTAATAAACTATTTAAAGCAAATAAAATTCCAATTTCCGGTATTAACAAATATTTAAAAGCGTACTAAGTACTCGAAACAGGCATGTAACTTAAGGTCTTCTGGTTCGTTTAATTCCCAACAGGAACGACACGCGATAGCAGTATTAGAGATAATTCTATACGATTTATAGCCCTTTTGTGACTTGTATAATAACTATAATGCTGTTAATAGCGATTGGTATCGGTTATAATTATATTTCATTTGGAGTTTTGGTTTATTTATATATCTATAAACGTAAAAGTCCTGACTGACTGACTGACTCACTTAAAGCAACGCCCAGCCCAAACCGTTGGACCTAGAGAGCTGAATTTTTCACAATAGGTAGTTTTTATAACATTAGTATCCACTAAGAAGGGGTTTTTCAAAATTCATCCCCTAGGGGGATGAAATGAGGGTCCAAATTTTGTAATGGGAAACCAGATCAGTTTCGACTATTTAATTCTAAACTTCACACGAGTATAGGTATTTCTAACAATAAATAAGTACCACAGGTGGGATTTGAACCCACGACCTCTGTCACCACGTCACCGTGTCTGCCACGACGTCTGTTTGACGCTAGCGGACGCATCCGCTTAACAAACATATTAAAAAAGTTTGTATGGGTGTAGCACATTGTTATCAACGATTCCCAATGCAACTTGGGACGTTGGTGCCGTTTCAGAAGTTGTAACAGCTTCACGGTAGATGTCGCTACGAGCCTCCCTAATAAGGCTTAATAGATGAGTGTTAAGATTGAACAATTCACCATTACAAGGGATACCACGGTGGCTCAATTGGTAGAGCAATGGGCGGATTCCAGAGGTCGTGGATTCAAATCCCACCTGTGGTGTTGAAAAAAGTCAAAAATCGATATACGTCTATGTCGATATAGGTATATAAAGAACTTCCACGAGGACGATGTCGCGGGCGACAGCTAGTATTATATAATTATATAAATAGAAAACTCACATCACATGAGTTACATGAATCTCAGTAGCTCCAGTATAAGTTTTTTCGAAACATAACTAATTCGAACGCGTTTGCGTTTTGTCTCAAAATCTATGAAAGTGGTACGAAAACGTGAACAGCGCCTCTGGTGGTCACTAGTGGACATTAAAACATAAGTTGACAAGGCATTTGAATTAGGTATGCACTCTTTGACATTGCCTTTCATAACAGTGCCTTTCGTAATAGTTTACAAAATATGCCAGTATCGGCACGCTTGTGGCTTTTCTGAAGTTGCAAGCGTCTTTAGGCTGCGGTGTCTATTTCTATAAGGCAGGTCATATGCTGCCGCCGAGAAATATAAAAAAACTGGTAAACATTTTTAATTCAATGCAAACTGCACGCTTTTTAGCGCTTTACTGTTTTTTGAAACAGCTAAGATATTTCTTTCAATTACACAAAACTCTACGTTTTTTCGTCTCAACCCCATCTGTGTCCAAGTAAACGGTGTAAATGTCGCAGTTAAATCGTATAATCCGCCGTATTACATTATGGCTAGGCGTTTTACATAACAGAGCTGTTTTGTATTACGGCGGGTCAACGATTAGGCGGATTGAATACGGCTGATTTAAAATCCGCCGAAATGTGTTCGGCGCTTTGCATTCTTCAATTCGCCTAGTCGTAATGTAAAAAAGCGGTTCAATCAGATTGTATAATTCGCCGTAATACATTACGGCTAGCCTTTTCACAAAATAGCGACGTTTTAGCTGTCATCTCTTTGACAGCTTTTAGTTCCCATTTATAACACTCGCAGCGCTGTTTAGCAATGACAATCCGGCCAATTTGTAAAACGGCTAGCCGTAATGTAAAACGGCGGCTTATGCAATCCGGCTAAACGTGAGCCGCCATATTGTAGAACGTATTGCAATGACGATCCGGCTAATCGTTAACCCGCCGTATTACAAAACGGCTCTGTTTTGTAAAACGGCTAGCCGTAATCTAAAACGCCGGATTATACAATCCGGCTGCGACATAAACACAATGTCGGCAAAATACCTTTCTAACCAACCCTACCTACCCTTTACTTAAAGACAACCTTTGACCGCGACGTAAATACGAAACAAAAGAATGCAGGACAATTGCCGAAAACATTCCAGAACTTTTCCCTTGCCAACGTAAAATGAACTCTAATCCATCAGTAATACGCAACGATTGCGATCCGCAGTCGAAAGCGCTTCAGCCGTTTTGGGTTTGCGTGTAGAACAGAGGTGTATTTTCCTTCCAAACTGGAACAAGATAAAATAGACATGGGGAAAAGCGTTACTTTTCGATCACCGTTATTGTTATTCCCGTTCCAAAAAAATCACATTGAAAAATCACCGTGACTTTGTCACTTCGGTTATTCCGTGTCACGACATTTGCGTGTCGATCGTTCCCGGCAGTTACTGATATTTTTGTAACAACTGATGTTACTCTGTGACAACGCACCGCAGTCACAGTCACAGTTAGTAACAGCGGTCACGAGGCACGACGCGACGCGTCGCTTACACACTGTTCCAGTGATATCGTCGCTAAGTAACAACGTTATTTTGTAACGTTGTTACTTCGTGACAAGTCACACTGTTACTTTTTAACGGCGGATCACCGTGATTTTTTCATCGTGAAGTTATTTATCACCCACCTCTAAGATAAAAGTCCTCAATCGAATCAAGGGCGTTCTACTCAGGGACCACTCATCACGGTGGGTCTCATAAACTATTCACTGCCGAGTGATATACTGCGGCCAACTTAGTATGCTGGTGGACAATAGGTGAACTAACGTTTTTGCTTAGAAATTTGTTTGTTTTGTTGCACAGTAGCGCCGCGGGTAAGTGATTGTTAGGTTGTTTGTGGCTTGTGGCTTTTGTTTATTGATGGACACGGTTACATGTATTAAACAATACAATAACATTAAAAAATTCAATTAAATATGTCCGTTAAAAAGTCTGTCAAGGAATAATAACATTTGTCAATTAGCAATTCAAATAAATTATTTTTAAATGTCGTGAGAGGCGCGAGTCTTAGAGGCAGGGGGTATTTTATTATAAATTTTGCTTGCCAAACAGAAGACGCTTTTTCGCATCAGTGCAGTACGTGAGGTACAAAGATTATGAGCTCTATAGGTATCTCTATTGAAGCGTTCAGATATTTTTGTGAAGTAAGTTGGGTTTGTTTTTGTGTAAAGAGAAACAGTTACAATAAATTATATTTCTTTGTTTCGTCATAAATGTTTTTCTTCTTCTTCTTAAATTGTTATATTGTACAAGAAGGCACGTACATTCGTAAATTGTTTCTAATTTACTTATTCCATATTTTTCAACAAAACCTGACTGAGAATACAAATATTCTGTCATTGTTGTTGAATTTAGGAATAATTTTAGTTATATTTAGTTTTAATTATGTTTAATTTCTATTCTTATTGTGTTTCTGAATAAATAAATAATTTTATTATTAATATAAACCGTACATAAGAAAAGTACATATATACCAACATACCATACCATACGGCATTAAGTCCGCCTTTTGTACGTTAAGATTTTCTTTTTATAAAGATTAAATAAATAAATAAATAAACATATTTCAGTAAAAAAATGTTTTTTTTAAGTATCGTACGCAGGTATACTCGTATATTTTGTTCATTATTTAAAAGGTGAAGGCCGGACTCCGCGCAACAAAATTTCTTTAGAAGCCTCCCTAAAGGCTCCAATTTCTTTCAAGCTAAATAAAGTATTAGTTCACGAACCTGTTAGTTTATTCAAGGATACGAAATGAATGTTTGTTAACAGTGGTCACGTCCAGGGAGTATTGGTCTAGATTAAAGGGCCATTTTACGGAAAGTTGTGCACTCGACTTTTTTTTTTAAATTTCTTCGTTTTCATACTAATCTTGTAATGCTTAATGGTGGTAACCGAATGGAAAAACTGGAAATTGTATGAATATTTTGGGACACTTTTTTTCTCCTATTAGGTTCGAAAGTGCTTTCGATTCTGAATAGAAAAAACCCGATTTTATCCAAATTTTAAAAAAGTCGAGTGTACGACTTTCCGTAAAATGGCCCAGATTACTTTGTCGGATAACTTTGAGTGATCGTTTCATTTAGAAGTCTTTAGATATTGGTAAATAAGTATTCAATGCTACAATCTGTTAAAAAGGTAAAACTTAAAAACCAAAACTATAACACTAATTTTTAAAATAATAAATTATCATATCTCATTGAGAGATCGCTCATTAGCGATAAGACTGCCAATTGTGGAACTTCTTAGAGCTTTAGTTCCTCATACTACTATTGTTTTATTTATTTTTGGTAAACAATAAATATTATATACAATATATTTGTTCTATATGTATAATATAAATAGAACAGCTAATAGTTATTGTTGTTTTTTGCGCTCACTTTTTAATAGTTAATAATTAATGAGCCGCTTTTCTTTAAACCACGGAACAACGACTTTTGTATTTGATGAGCTTACTGGAAAGCTTTTTTTTTCTTTTAATTTTATAAGCTACGTTTTGTTCTCATATCTCAAAAATCTACCTTCCACTATCAAGAAGTACAGATTTAGACTTATCATCGCATATTCTACGTAAATGTGACAGCTGTTATCTTCAGGCTTTTCGGTAAAATTCTTTATTTCCTTTTTCGAAATTTAGAAGAATAAAAATTAGACGCGATTTTGGTAAAGGCAGGGGTGGGCAAGGCATTCTCCATCGAAATATTTGTTATACTATTCAGGTATTAAGCTCTGTGACATCGAAATATTTGTTATACTATTCAGGTATTAATTGAAAGGCGGTGCAAAAGGTGCGGTTCTATAGGCGGCAGTAACCACTTACCAGCCCACCTGATGGTAAGTGGTTACTGTCAGCTTGTTTGCCTCCGATGTAGTATAAAAAAATGAGAATGTAAACTTTGAAAATATGAAAACTTTAAAAAAGGAAAATGATAGAGAAAAATCCAAAGTTGAGTGTACAACTTTGGATTTTTTCTAACAATTTAGAGAAAAATTTTAAGCAATCATGTTTCGGCCATTCAAAAATAACTCAACAAAAGTAACGAAAGAAACTACCTATTGTTGTACTTACATCGCTGTAACCCAGTCTCATAAGACCGAGCAAGATTGTACATTCAACTACAAAGAGATGTATCCACTTTAAACCTTATATCATTGTAATAACGTCCAAAATTGGATACATGTCATTGTTGTTGACTTGTACACAATTTGAAAACCACCAAGATGGCGTAGACGTTGTAGCCAATTTCGCGAACGTGTGTTTTCCAGCTAAATTGCAGCTAGACACGAGAAAAAAGGCCAAGTTACACAGGGTTAGTTGAGTTACGAGTTACTTTCATACAGTGTCTCTTCCATAGGAATTTCTATTTCAAGCTGGAAGTTTAAGCCTGTTACCCTCTGGTCGGTGGAGTATTTTCCATTTTTCTCTCTCTTTCACCAGCCCTTTAATAAATAAGTAGAAGCTACGCATTTTTCAAGTAAACTTTCATGTTTAATAAAACCACTTAGTAGTTAGCAACAACAACGCAATATAATATCATATCACTTTTTAATTTAATACAGTAACCTCTAACAACAAGCCTCCCCTCTCTCTCTCTCTCTCTCTCTCTCTCTCTCTCTACCTCTCTCCCCCCTCTCTCCCTCCCTCTCTCTCTCTCTCTCTCTCTCTCTAAGTTTTTTCGAAACAATTCATTAGTGTTTACTTTTATTTTGTAAGGGATTGCGAGCAGCACCTCTAGTGGCTTTAGAGATGGTAACTGTTTTTTGCCATAAAATTAAGATATAAACGCAAACGTTTTCGTTTGTGCTTTGTTTTAAAAAAACTTATACTAGAGGCACAGATAACAGGAATATCGCAAATAATATCGACACCATACTTCAGCATCGAATTGCCTACTCGACCGCAGATTCACATTGTGGCGCCGTATAATGCGACGAGTGGCTGTCATAATCCCATCTGTTCAAGGCTGTAGCTCTAGTATAAGTTTTTTCGAAACATTAACTAATTCGAACGCGTTTGCGTTTTGTCTCAAAATGTATGAAATTGGTATGAAAACGTGAACAGCGCCTCTGGTGGTCACTAGTGGAAACTAAAACAGCGAGTATAACATTTGTTGCTAACCGATAAACGCGCGTATTTCAAACTCGGTGAGAGCGTTTTCATACATTTTGGGATAAAACGCAAACGCGTTCGAATTAATGTTTCGAAAACACTTATACTAGAGCTACTGATTTAAACGGTGCAAGAACTTGCCTATAATTTTCTTTACATTGCGTGGCAGCGGGCTTCTGATGTAGGACACGAGGGATCTAACGCAAACATATTTAGGAAAAAAAAACACTGCAATGTAATGAACATCGCATGCAATTTCTCGCACCATGTAAATGGGGCTTTAAGGGCACATTTACACGTGCAAGTCTCGCAATCTGGTTTCGTTGTCAAGCTTCTCATAGACCTACGCCTACGCAATTTCTCCAACTTACGGAGAAACGCATTATATCGGCTACGCATCTACGTGCAGAGCTGAGCACCCCTAGGCAAGTTCCTGGCAGTCAATATGTTAAGGTAACATTCCCACTAAGCTAGTTAATAGTACATTACTTACCAAGGGCGATAAAACAAAGAATGTCTCAGATCGCAGGTATTATACGCCCGAGCCGAAGGCAAGGGCGATAAATATGCGATCTGAGACTTTCTTTATTATCGCCCGTGGTAAGTACAAAATTTTATGTCACCCCCTGGCCAGGAAGTGGGTTTTTTCGCGCGCGGAGCGTGCGATAATGGCCACTTTATGGCCAGGTGTGACATAAATACTTTTAAATATTGATTATACTATGCAAGCTTACTGTCCTTCCTGTTTCGGCTTAGAGCTAGGATCTGATTAGGTAAATTTGCAATATTAATTTCTAAATTCTGTGGTGTTGTTTGCCAGTGCTATCCATTAGGAAACCCTGTTGATGTGATTTACTTATGCAAGAGCTGCTGTGATATATTATGGGATAATAATGTAATATCTGTACTGACATGTAATATTTCAATAATATTATGAATAAACAGCATGATTATGAGTATATGTGCCATTTATTAATCGTGTCATTAATGTCCAGATCCGTGGAAATATTGTGCTACTGACGACCGCTTTAGCTTAGTTGGTAGTGACCCTGCCTATGAAGCTGGAGGTCCCGGGTTCGAATCCCGGCCAGGGCACTTATGTGTGTTGAGCGCGAATATTTGTTCCTCGGTCTTGGAGGTTTTCTATGTATTTAAGTATCTATTTATCTATATAAGTATGTATATCGTCGCTCAGTGCCCATAGTACAAGATTTGCTTAGTTTGGGACTAGGTTGATTTTGTGTAAGAGTGTCCACAAAATATTTATTTATTTATTTACTGAATTTTACTTTTACTCGGAGCGCTCGTGGCCCAGCGGCGCTTGCGCACCGCTTGCGCTTGCTAAGGTTAAGCAACGTGGGCAGCGGTCAGGACTTGGATGGGTGACCGCTTTGAGTGGTTACTAACTGAGCGCTCCCGTGCTTTGGAAGGCACGTTAAGCCGTTGATCCCGGTTGCTGTCTATGGCAGCAGTCGTTAAGCCGAGTTGGAGGCCTTCGGGCGGCTTGAGAACTTCCAACAGTCAAGTTGCCCACTCACTTGACAAAGCCTAATCCCAATAAGGTCTAGTTTTCCCTTGGGGTTGGAAGGTCAGATGGCAGTCGCTTTCGCAAAAACTAGTGCCTACGCCAAATCTTGGGATTAGGTAGCGGACCCCAGGCATCCTTTAGGATGCAACTGTACTGGGATAACGCTAGGAGGATGATGGATGATTTACTGAATTTTACTAATCCTAACGTTGCTTTTCCACGGTCAAGGCAAGTAGCTCGCGCAGTGTAATCCAGCCTTAAGCCAGCAGATGTGCACTATTGTCGCAAACTATGTCGTGTTGTTCAAGACCTTGATAGCACAATGGGGACTAAGTCGCGCTTTAGACGCAAGGATCCAAGAAATTCTACAATACACTCTTTATTGGACAAGCGCATTGAAATAGGAGGAAAAATGCGGTCTTATTTTTCACTTTGCCGCGAGCTTTCGAGTGATCTAAGTAGGCTTTAGTTTAGTTTCTTTGTGTGATAAAATATTTAATTAGGACTCTTAATTTTTAATGTTACTAGAACTTTATATTTTAACAATTTATTTCACTTTTCTTCATTCTTCCACTGAACTATAATTTCCATTCCCATTATTCATTTCAGCTCAATGACTAAATTATTAGATGGGTAACTTCATGCATGACATGAAACGGTATTGTGACAATACAACATGTACCTACCTATTTGCGTTTTGTTGTATTTTGTGCTGTTGTATGTAAGTTTGTTATGTCTCGAATAAATGTCTCTTTCTTTCTTTCTTATCTCCTACCTACCTATGAAAAGCTAAAGTTGCACAAGTTAAGTCACATTTGCCGTAGGAGTTACCTAAAGGCAATAATTTATTACGTATAGCTACTCCAACTTGCCACAAAATTACCCATTTTATTGTGCTATGAAAATACCTCTCATAATGTTACAAAATGTCCCACGTTTTATGCACACTCAATACTGGTGCGTAAAATGTAATCCAATTCGAGGTCGTATATCAGGCACTCTTTCACTCTTTTATAATACTTACTAAGGTTTGAAATTCCCTGCAGGCATCTGTATTTCCGAGTTCATATAACCTGCAGCAGCCCCTAAGCCGACTGCGCCTAAGGCGACTTCCTGACTTGGCGGGGCGGGATCGATATGTGACATTTTCTTCTTTGACGTAAACTTACTGACGTCGCAAAGATTCCCACTTGACAGAATACTGTCAGTATTACATTTTGCGCAGTAGTAATATTATGCGCAGAAGCGGACCGTACCTACTGCCTTCGCATCGTACCGCTACAGCGCATCCCGCGACAGTCACGAAGCACTCATTTAAATGTAGGGGCGCAGTAAAAAATGGTCTCATATCGTCACTCATATCGTACTGCCTCCGCACCGACAAATCAGGAAGTCGCCTAAATGCAAACACGTTCGTTTGTGTTTTGTTTTGAAAAAAACTTATACTATGCAGAGGTACTGATGGTGGACGAATACTATATACGATAAACAAAAACGTCTTACGGAGCGCTCATAAATATTATAATATTTTTTCGTCGTACCAACATCATATTAACTATTGGTGACACATATTTTATCTGTCAGTCTTCCTCTGAAATATAACTCACACTTTACCAGCTAATATATGCAAATAAGAACATAATATTGCAATAAATTTTGGTGATAACATGTTGACATTAATATGTTTTTATTTATCACTAAATTTGGGTACCTACCTATGTAGTTGATTATTGTTATTAGTATTGTTTTGTTTCTGTAATATTTCGTTTCACAGTGTATTAGATTAAGTACCTAAATCTGTTATGCTTTGTAATATATTTAATTAAATAAATAAATAAATAAATAGCCAATATTGCTTCTTCAACCAACCAAGTTACAACCAACATATGAATACAAACAACATAGGCACAAATTATTCTCATTTATTCTGTAAATAGGCCTCAAGGGCTCTTTTACATGTCACAAATTACAATAACAATTATATCATTTAATCTGCTGAACTATCCTATAATACAGAGACGTAAAGAGTCTTGTGGTCAAATATGCATATAATAAAATAATAATAAATATTTGTGGACAATCTTACACAAATCAACCTAGTCCCAAACTAAGCAAAGCTTGTACTATCGATACTAAGCGACGATATACAATACTTATATAGATAAATAAATACTTAAATACATAGAAAACATCCAAGACCCAAGAAAAAATATTCGTGCTCATCACACAAATAAATGCCCCGTCCGGGATTCGAATTCGAACCCGGGACCTCCAGCTTCGTATGCAGGGTCACTACCAACTAAGCTAAAGCGGTCGTCAATATAAGCGGAGACGTAAAGGGGACTCGTATTCAACCCCAACGAACCAATATAACACCACGATCCATGCTCAAAAACGCCCCAAGCGAATCACAGCTCATAAAACGTAAATAACGTACATTTTGTTGAGAAAGTGCTGCCCTCACTGTGTGATCGAACCTTAATGGTTAATACCTATAATACCTAATTGTCATTGTAACGGTTCTGTAGTTTGACTCTGCGAAATAAACGGCGATCAGTAAACATGTCCGTATTTTAATTTCAATATTTAATACGCTTCCACTGCGCTAATATGCAATAAATGCAAGCCAAAATAAAGGAAAAAGTATAACGTAACGGCAAAAGCAGAAAAACGGAGAAAATGGCTCAAGATAATCATTTCCCGAGACTAACAGAAAATTGCAATTTCGGCATCTGGAAATTTAGAATAAAACTTATCCTTGAAGAGAAAAGAGTACTGCACTGTGTAGAAAAAAGTAAGACTGCAGCGACCGCAGTCCAGGATGCCAAGGCGAGGTCAGTAATAGTTCAAGCATTAACTGACAGATACATAGAAATCGTAAAAAATTGTAAAACGGCCGAGGCCATGTTGACGAAACTTGAAGAAATTTTCGAAAGGAAAACGACGTGCAACAAATTGAGATTGAAACGCAAAATGATCATGCTCAAATGCGGTAATAATGAAAAACTACAGGATTACTTCCTGAAATTCGATTCCTTAGTAGGAGAATTAAGCGCTATAGGATGCGCGGTCGATAAAATGGATCAGGTGTGCTACTTACTCTCGAGTATGCCTCCAGCGTATGATAACGTAGTTACATCCATAGAGACGATGATAACTGATAATAACATTGAGATTGAGGCGATCAAAGCAAGACTTTTAGATGCTGAGTTGAAGATAAGTCAAGAGAGCACTAGTGAGGAAACTGCATTTCTGATATGCTATAGATGTAGGAAACGAGGTCACATGATCAAGGATTGCAGAGAACAGATGGAGCCATACGTGAACCGAGGAAGAAGTTCAAGAGGATATCGTGGATCTTCGAGATTTCGGAGTCGCGCAGGTCGTCGGCGATATGGAACGCGAGGCTATGCCCACAGCACAGAACAGGTGGAGGATGAATGTGGTATTGTGTCATTTACAGCATTTAATGATAAAGATGAAAAGTGCTTGAATGTAAGTAGCGATTATGTACAATTTATTGTTGATAAGCAGAAAGAAGCCGAAGAAGTTAGAAACATGGGAAGAAGCGACATTACCTAGAGGATGTAAAGCCATAGATACCAAATGGATTTTCAGGACTAAACAAGATGGAACAAAGAAAGCTCGACTCGTGGCCAAAGGCTTTCAACAACATAACTCGTACAATAATTATGCTCCAGTCGCTAAATTATCAACGTTAAGACTTATGCTAAGTGTTGCAGTTCAACGAGATCAGCCATTGAAACAGTTAGACGTGCCAACTGCATTCTTAAACGGAAACCTGGATGAAGAAGTTTATATAAAGTGCCCAAAAGGATTAAAGATAGAAGAAGGAAAAGTACTAAAATTGAAGAAGTCATTATATGGATTAAAGGAAGCGCCCAAATGCTGGAATACAAGGTTTCATGAATTTGTTACAGAAAAAGGATATGTTCAGTCGAAACATGACTCCTGCCTATACCGAAAAGGAAATACCTGGCTTCTACTATATGTAGATGACATCCTATTACTTGGAAAGTTCGATGAAATATTCAGTCAATTAAAAAAGGAATTCAAAGTAAAAGACTTGGGAGAAGTGAAGAACTATTTAGGATTAGAAATTACAAGAAAGAAGGGAATGATGGAAATTAGGCAAACTGAAATGATACAGAGGCTATTAGAGAAATTCAGCATGCAGGATTGTAAGAAAATTAATACTCCAATGGTTGTTAACTATAGTGCGAATACTGACACAGAGGTAATTAATGTGCCTTTTAAGGAATTAGTTGGGTCATTGCTCTATATTTCAACAAACAGTCGACCAGATATAACATATGCTACATCTTATTTAAGTAGATTTCTAGACAAGCCTACAGAGGACTTATGGAAAGCAGGTAAGCGAATCTTACGTTATCTCAAAGGAACATCTGAGACTGGGCTGCTGTACAGGAAGTCTAAGGATCCTGTTCTCCTGGCCTATTCAGATGCAGACTGGGCCGCTGACAAGACAGACCGTAAAAGCACCAGTGGATGTGTCATTTATCACGGTGAGAATATAATATCCTGGTTCTCTCGTAAGCAGACATGCACAGCCCTATCAACGGCGGAGGCTGAATTTGTCGCTGGCGCTCATGCTGTAAGCGAACTTATGCATGTTAAGGGTGTACTGTCAGATTTCTCAAACAAGCAAACAAATGTTCCCATATCTGTGTTAATGGACAATCAAAGTACCATCAAGTTAATTAACAACCAGATTAATAGCAAAGCCTCGAAACACATTGAGATTAAGTACCATTACATTAAAGATATTGTGAATAAGAAACTTATAACTATCTCGTATGTTCCAACTAATGAAAATGTATCTGATAGTTTCACGAAGTCTTTGCCAGCTATAAAACATGTATATTTTACTAACAAATTAAATCTTATTGCATAAATATGTATGCCTTAGTACTCATGAGTAGTGATGTACCTCTTACGTAGTGGTTTGATACCGATACCAAGACTTAGGTCGTAGGGCTATGTAGGGTGCGCACATTCATACAAGTTTCTAATTGTATTATTTATCTAGTTACAGTTGTGAAGTTATCACTAAAGTTGATAATGTTTCTTTTATACGTTTTGTGTCACTTATGTGTGACATGTTTTGTTTTCAAGTTATATAACTTATGTATCGTTGTAAACTTGAGGGGGGGTGTTGAGAAAGTGCTGCCCTCACTGTGTGATCGAACCTTAATGGTTAATACCTATAATACCTAATTGTCATTGTAACGGTTCTGTAGTTTGACTCTGCGAAATAAACGGCGATCAGTAAACATGTCCGTATTTTAATTTCTATATTCAATACATTTTGCATATATACGACGTACCTTGTCACATCGAAATCTAAGAAATATTTAGACTGAAACGTCATAAAATTTGAAACCTCTTTAATTTGACAAAGTACTAAAGTGCTCAACATTTTCGTTGGCCCACTGTACATATGACATGACGTACACGAACACGCCTTCACTTGACAGCAGTCATGAATATGTAACATTTCGCTGTGTGTTTTCGTGGAAGCAATGTCAAATTTGTCAAGCGCTGGGTAATGATATGGAATTTTATTCAGATACTATCATGAGGGCACTGTGAGTCAGACATTAAAATATGAGTGATATTTTTTACGTTTACCCCATCGCCCCAGCAACGGGCCGAACTACCGGTAAAAACTTACAACATACAGCCATGAAAAATGTCACAACAGCAAAATGTCATCTTTCTCGAATTTGGAGCAGCTCAACTAGGGAAGTACCTCAGCCTTGCAAAAGAAACACAGCCATAATACAATTATTTACTATACAAGTATGTAGTGTTGTTCCTGGAGGTAAGCAAGGTTGCCAGAGCTCCCGACGCTGCACTGTGTTTGTTTAGGATTCAGTAACCACAGGCTTTTGTCAGGAGCGAACAGTAGTCCATCACTGAAGGCTCCTTCAATGCTATGCGAATTTGGCCCTTACTGAACCGCTCCCTAAAGAACATTCGCCATCATAACGGGTCTGTACGGAGCTGTCGTCGCGAGCGCATCCCTTCATGCCGCTTAGACATACCACAGTGCTTTTGTGGTTACTTTCACTGCTTTCTGTGCTGTTATACGCTGTGCTGTGCTTAACCAACATCGAGGCTTGTAAGACCTTAAGGCATAGCAGAAGGAAAAGGAGCTGGGCATCCGCCAAGACGCGAGTTGCCGCCATTGAGGTTCACAAGGTGAGTGGATTGCTAATTTCTCTTGATAATCGCCTTGGTTACTTTCCTTGGGGATTTAACACTTTCTTTCCGACCATTATTCCACTGAGCTATCGAAAACGTCAACATAAGTTGTGTTCCTTCATTACCGGATATATTAATTCGAACTATTGTTTTCTATGTGGATTACAGTGCAAACTATATGAATAGCATTCTTTATTAGCAAACATTAACATTTATCATTGATTTCTATTAAATTGTGTACAAGAATATTATTAAGAATTAAAAACGACTTAACCGCCTGGTGTTTCGTAGGGACTTACGACCTTTCATCCGAACAAGAAGTTGTTTACGAATTGAATTGAGTTATTTTGTGGTCGTAACTAATATATTTTTTAGTGTAAGTTCTAATTACACATCAAACTGTGTACTGTAATGTAAAACTAGCTGTTTCAATAAGAATTTTCAAAAATTTCATCATATTCATATTTTAAAAGTTCCCGTCGCCGGGTAGATTTTGGTTGTTACGCATTCCTTAGCGCGCATTACGCGTAACATATTGAAGTTGATGAAATTAATAATTATTACATTAACACTTTTGTGATACTTGTGCATTATTAAAAGATTAGGTAGACAATTTTGAACAAAGTTGTATTGTACGGGACCTTCTTTTGTTCCGTCCTGTGTTATTGAGAAGTAAGTTAGGTAATGCAATAGGTATTTTCTTTGTTAGCTATTTTGTTCCTTATCTCTGAAACTTAAGGTTGAAAATTAATTGTTGTCTTTTTTCGAATACCTAACACGAGTTGGGATAGTGTTTTGATAAATCTGTTATCGCTTGCACCTGTTGTAGTTTAAAAATGAATGAACTAGAAAAATGCCGTCGTACTTTAGCACTTAAGCGACTTAATGATGCCTATTTATGTGCAAAGAGATGTTTAACGAACCCGGAAATGAAACCGCGACTTAAGGTTCATTTAACCAGATTGGAAGGTTTAGAAATATTGTTTGAGACGAATCATACGAAGATAGTAGCTTCTTTAACAGACCCCCAGGATATCGCTGACAATGAGGAAATAAGACAGAGCTTCGATGAGACGGTGATAGACATTTTGGCCATTCAATCGCAGTTATTTCCCGAGGAAAAACCTGAAGTACCTAGTGCCGCTTCGGCCGCACATGGGAGTGCCCCCAGCGGCAATACGGGTCATATTCGCATGCCGCCCATCCATATACCTACTTTCGAGGGTGGCTATAAAACGTGGATAACGTTCTATGATTTGTACCGAACTTTGGTACATGAAAAAAATGAGTTTTCGAAAATTGAAAAGTTTCAATATTTAGTCTCGTCGTTAAAGGGAGAACCTTTAAACCTGATAAAAGCATTTCCTATCTCGGCTGACAATTACGATATGGCGTATGAAACTTTAGTAAAGCGCTATCAAAATAAACGCCAGCTAGCCTTTTTAGCCTGGCAGTCTATTGTAACCGGTAAATTGCAAAATAACTCAGCGCAAGCCTTTCGGTTTCTTCTTGACTCTTTTCAAGAAAACTTGGCCATTTTGAAGTCCTTGAATTTGCCCGTCGATAAATGGGACTTTATCATCTTTTATACGCTGTTATCGAAATTGGAACCGTCTGTTCGTAAAGAATTTGAAATGACCGTCACGTCGGAGGACATCCCGACCTATCAATCGTTGGAGAAATTTTTAGAGAACTACTGTAAGGCAGTAGAGCACGCCGGAGCTAGTACGAGTTCAGCTCACAGCGGATACCTACGACCTGCCGTGGTCAACACGATGCGATCCGAGCATCTCACGGCACCGCCCCGCCGCTTTAAGCAAACTACCTTAGTGGGGAATCAAGCGTCATCGTCGGCGCTGCCGCTACCGCCGCCCTGTCAGTTCTGCTCGAAGAAGCATTTTCTAGCACACTGTCCTGACTTTCAACACTTAAGTGTTACGCACCGGTCACAAGTGGTCGGTGACAAGCAGCTCTGTTTTAACTGTTTACGCTTAGGACATATTGTTTCAAACTGTCCTTCGAAAGGTTCGTGTCGAACTTGTGGTCGCCGTCACCACTCGTTACTACATTATCAGGACAACAATGGAAATAATGAAAATAAATTGCGACCTTCCAACCTCAGCGCGACCTCAAATGCTTTAGGGGTCCAGGGGCTTTCCTCAAATACTACGACCAATAAAACTGTCCTGCTGTCAACAGCTCGAGTAGATATTTTGGATAAATGGCGTTCCTTTCACGCCGTGCGTGTGTTGATTGACTCGGGCAGTCAAGCCAACTATATCTCTCAAGGCCTAGCCAACCGACTGGGTCTACCTGTCTGCGGTGACGCGCCGTCTGTTTTTGGTTTAGGCAACGCGTCTACGCCTGTATTGGGTACCGTCCAGTGCACTATCCGTCCTGAAAATTATCAGGGCAATGACCTATCTTTCGAAGCAATTGTGATACCGCGAATCTGTCACGACATGCCGTCAGTCACGGTGGAAACGAGTTTTTTGAAAAACTTAGGGTTCCTCAAGCTGGCGGACCCGTCCTTTCACGTACCGGGACCAATCGATCTCCTTCTTGGTTCCGAACTTTGGAACGAGATATTCCTGCAGGGTATGATTCCGGGTGGGAATGATTCTCCTGTGGGCCTAAACACTATTTTCGGCTGGGTCTTTTTAGGTCGTTCTCGTTGCCTTGAGAATATACCTTCTTTGTATTCAAACCTTTCATCTGTTCAAACGCTTCACGCGTCACATAGCGAATTAGAAAATGATTTAAAACGATTGTGGGAGATGGAGGATGTGAGTACCCCCGACAAAATATATTCGCCGGAAGATACTGCTTGTGAGGAGAATTTCCTTTCTACCTACAAACGTGACGACTGTGGAAAATTCATTGTTGAGTTACCGTTTAAATCGGGTGAGCCCACTTTCCGCAACATGCGATCTATCGCTGTGCGCCGTTTTATCGAGCTGTTATCCAGAGGAGGGTTTGAACTCCGTAAGTGGGCAAGCAACCGTTCGGAGTTGCTAAGCCATCTTCCACCTGAGCATTGTGTGACTCAGGCCTCTTCGTCTTTTGATGCCGATTCTCAAGCGGTTGTAAAAGTTCTTGGCTTAAACTGGGACTCGGCGTCTGATCAGTTTAAGTATAAAGTTCATCTGTCTCAAAATCAATGCACGAAGCGACATATACTGTCGGAGCTCGCTCGTGTGTTCGATCCGTTGGGGCTACTGTGTCCTGTAATTTTTTTGGCAAAGGGTTTAATCCAGCGTCTTTGGCTCTTGGGTTTAGATTGGGACCAAGAGCCGCCCGAAGATGTAGTAGCTGTTTGGCGTCAATTTTCTGTCCAATTGAATAGTGTGTCTGATTATGCTGTGCCGCGCCAGATCACACACTCGCGTGCAGTTGCCTATCACCTGCACGCGTTTGCAGATGCATCTCTGGCAGGATATGCCAGTGCCGTCTATTTACAGGCAGAACTAGATGATGGGACCTTTTCTACCCATCTGGTGTGTGGGAAATCGCGTGTTTCCCCCACAAAACGGATTAGTCTTCCGCGACTAGAACTGTGTGCGGCTGTCTTGCTGGCAGATTTAGTACACTCGATACTTCCGCATCTGTCATCCTTGATCGTAATCAAGAACGTCTTTGCTTGGTCTGATTCGACTATTACTCTTTCGTGGATCGCATCTCATCCATCTAAATGGAAAATTTTCGTTGGCAATCGTGTCGCAAAGATTCAACGGAAATTGCCCGCAGCACAATGGAACTACGTAAGCACCCATAATAACCCGGCTGATGTCGCCTCGAGAGGATTGCTACCAAATGCACTGTTGGAGCATCCACTTTGGTGGAATGGTCCGGACTTTCTGTCCCTCTCATCCGATCATTGGCCTCGGTTAGAAACTCTTCCACTGTCAACCGACGCAACAACGGAATTGCGTCAAGAAGAGAAGAAGTCAGCGTTCGTTGCTACAGACGACACTGACTGGATACAGCAGCTTTTACTCCGATTCTCTTCTTTGAAGAAAATCCTGCGAGTAACTGCGACTGTGCTTAGGTTCCTGAGTCTTTTGCGAAAGCAGAGAACATATTCTGGTCCAATATGTGAACAAGAGCTTAACCAAGCTCTTCTTACTCTCGTGAGATCATGCCAGCAAGATTGCTTTGTTAATGAGATACGTTGTCTCAAAGAAAACAAGCCTTTACCAAAGCCTTTCAAAAAATTGAGCCCTTCCCTTTCAGAGGACAATGTATTGAGGGTCGGAGGGAGACTTCGACACTCAGACTTGGAGTATGATGCTAAGCATCCCGCTATTCTGCCTTCAAATCATCGGCTTTCGTCTTTGATTATTGATGATGTACATGCAAAATCGTTGCATGGAGGTGCACAAATGGTGCATTTCATGTTGACTCAAAACTTTTGGGTTCTTTCTGCTCGCCGTGCTATTGCGAGACGTCTTTCTCGGTGTGTCCCGTGCTTTCGGGCTAAGCCAGTACCGTCACAACCCATCATGGGGGACCTTCCTCGCGTTCGAGTTACTGCGGTAAAAGCTTTTCAGCGCGTGGGCTGTGACTACGCTGGTCCTTTCCACGTGATCCTTGGCCGCCGACGCCGAGGAGCCCGTGCTGACAAAGTATATCTTTGCCTTTTTGTATGCTTATCAAGCAAAGCTCTACATCTAGAGATTGCCCAGGACCTTACTACGGAATCTTTCATTGCCACCTTACGACGCTTTATCGCGCGTAGAGGTCGGTGCTCTTTGATACTTAGCGACTGTGGGACAAACTTTGTCGGTGCCAAGAATCAGTTGGCGGGGCTTATGAAAGCTGCCGCTGCATCACAAACTATTGAATTTAGGACTGTTCCACCCTCTTCGCCTCACTTTGGTGGAGTTTGGGAGGCTGGCGTACGCTCAGTGAAGGGACATCTTGCCAGGGTAGTGGGGAGTCACCTTCTGACCTTGGAGGAGTTTCATACGGTGATAGTGCAAATAGAGGCGGTACTGAACTCACGTCCTTTGTGTGCCATCAGTAACGATGCCAATGACTTTTCCGTGTTGACGCCAGGGCACTTTTTAACGCTGTCTCCTTTAACTTCTGTTCCGGATGATAACGATGAAACGACTAAACTTTCACTGTTGAACCGTTGGCAGTTGCTACAGCGCTTACACGCTGATTTTTGGAAGCGTTGGCACCGCGACTACTTAAATACCCTAACCCAGAGAAACAAATGGACAGACAATTCTCGTTCTGTGAGAATTGGTGACTTAGTCCTCATTAAGGACGACAACCTTCGACCGTTGCTATGGTCAGTGGCACGCGTCGTCGACGTGCACCCGGGCCAGGACGGGATAGTACGGTTGGCAACTGTTCGCACAGCAGATGCTGATTCGCGTACGAAAGACTTTAAACGACCCGTCGTCAAGCTTTGTGTCCTTCCTGTCAACGATAACTAGTTTATAATACAAACGTCCTCTACGTTATTTGCTGTTAATTTTTTTTATTAAACTGTTCGTTATTTATCTGTTGCATTGAGAGTGTTTATCTAGTATACTTATAGTCTGTTTTAATCTTTATGTAACCGTAAAATATACATATATATATATATATACTGAAGCTATTGTAAGAGGAATGCTATTCAATAGTCTGTCATTGCACCAATCCTAGTTGTTTCGTGTTTTAATACCCTACGCTTTCTGGAAATCGCAATTTCGCAGCGGGGGGGGAGTATGTTTAGGATTCAGTAACCACAGGCTTTTGTCAGGAGCGAACAGTAGTCCATCACTGAAGGCTCCTTCAATGCTATGCGAATTTGGCCCTTACTGAACCGCTCCCTAAAGAACATTCGCCATCATAACGGGTCTGTACGGAGCTGTCGTCGCGAGCGCATCCCTTCATGCCGCTTAGACATACCACAGTGCTTTTGTGGTTACTTTCACTGCTTTCTGTGCTGTTATACGCTGTGCTGTGCTTAACCAACATCGAGGCTTGTAAGACCTTAAGGCATAGCAGAAGGAAAAGGAGCTGGGCATCCGCCAAGACGCGAGTTGCCGCCATTGAGGTTCACAAGGTGAGTGGATTGCTAATTTCTCTTGATAATCGCCTTGGTTACTTTCCTTGGGGATTTAACACTTTCTTTCCGACCATTATTCCACTGAGCTATCGAAAACGTCAACAGTGTTGAGATCGAGGGACCTAAATTTATCTATTCTGCTGTCAACACAGTGAATTCAAATTTTATAAAGGGTCGGCGACGCGCATGTATCTCCTTAGGAGTTTCGAACTCGAACGTCTATAGGCTGCGGTGTCCGCTTACCATCAGGTAGACCGCACGCTTGTTTGCCACCGTCTTTGTTTAAAAGAAGTAGGTCTCTACACGTTGGCCTAACGTACCGGTCCAACTACCAGGTTTTGTACATTTTATATTATCGCAAGCTCTCATCCCCGTGGCGATGAAATTCATAAATAACCTTGTCATTTCCGTGGCATTATTGAAGCAATCATGCGAAGTTGCGGTCAGAGCCACCGAATTAAGCCTTTGCCACCGCCTCATAAATTTACCATTGACAGGAGATTACTGCTGAGAGGAAATTTTCATTTCAGGGTTCAGTGTGCCAGCGGAATTAGTAGTAGAAATAGGGTTTGTATTTAATTAATAGTAAATCATCAACTCTTAAAGAAAGTTAAAAACGCTCGGACGGTTTATAATTATGATTACATCAAAAATTATATGATCAAACTGCGTCCATTTTAAATTTATTTATTTAAAAATCAATTTTGTATCAAGCGGTAACCCTGCTAACGCAAACAAACAATTTAAAAAAAATTGGCTCTGAACAGGATTCGAACTATATCATCATCATTATAATCATCCTCCTAGAGTTATCCCAGTACAGTTGCATCCTGAAAGATGCCTGAGGTCCGCTACCTAATCCCAAGATTTGGCGTACGCACCAGTTTTACTGCCATCTGACCTTCCGTCCCGAGGGAAAATTGGACCTTTTTGGGATTAGCTGGAAAACCTTGAGTTTGGACTTCTATTACCATACTAGTTTGAACCTTCAGCCAGATCGCAAGTTGGCCGCTGCAAGGAGAACATGGCCAAATGGGGACTGCACCGGGGACACACTACCCAATGTGTGTGCGATACAGCACCGCAAACTATGGCACACCTGCTGTCGTGCCCCACATGCCCACACTCTCCTGCTCAGAATACGACCTGAGAGACGCGACGGTCAAGGCTGTCTCCATCGCTGCTCATTAGGCATACCTTGTTTGAGGAACCTCGACACGAAAGAAGAAGAAGCCAGCGACCATGACTGAGCTCCATAGGTCAAAACGGGCAGGGTACACATGTTGATGAGATTCCGTTTTAGAGCTATTGGAGCTTTCCCTTCAACAGATCTTGGTAATGTTACATTACGTTATTCCCGTGTACAAAAACTTAATAGAAACTTACTTACTTACTTACTTACTTTAACGGCGCAGCGACCCAAAGAGGATATTGGCCTCCGAAACGAGAGCACGCCACCTTTTCCGATCCTGCGCAGCCTCCTGCCAATCTTCGACCTGAAGCTGCCGCAGATCCGCCTCCACACTGTCTTCCCAGCGATACCTGGGTCGACCAACCGGGCGGCGCTAACTCGGTCGCCCCAAGTATATGCTTTCTTGACGGCTCGATCCTCTCCTAATCTCAGTAGGTGGCCGAACCAGCGAAGTCTGTGTGCCTTTGTTTCGCCGATGATATTACTCGTAGGTTCGGCCAATCGGCAATTCTTCGATCTCGGCATTTCTCCTGATCCTCCAAGAGCCGTCATCGTTCTTAACAGGTCCCAGGATCTTCCGCAAAACTTTTCTTTCTGTTACCAGGATTTGATTTTCTTCTTTTTGGGTTAGTATAATAAATTAACAAATATACACTTAATGCTAATAAATTTAGTGGCAAATTTCAAGCCATTAAATTAATAATAATTAGATCACATAATCAGTTAGTAGCCAAAATGAATCCCTCGAATCGCTCTTGTCACGGACTCTTGGCAATTTTTCACGGGATTGAAGAATAAAATAATATTCGGATAAGAAAGCAATTAATCATAATGGAGGGGCGTTAATTGTAAGACGAGCGAATTTTACCGCGATGCTGATTCTGCAACATGAATTGCTTTGAATAATTAATGTAGGGACGTTTCTAAGAATTTATTCTCAGTTTTTTTACCACGACTGATGGGAAACCGTACCGCTACTGATAGTATTATGTCAAGTGAGAATCTTTGCGACGTCAGTAAGTTTACGTCAAAGAAGAAAATGTCACGTATCGATCCCGCCCCGCCAAGTCAGGAAGTCGCCTAAAAGGAAACAGTGCAGTACATACAAAATCACAATAAGTAGAGTCAAAGTCAAACAACACATCATCATCATCATCATCATCATCATCATAATCAGCCGAACGACGTCCACTGCTGGACATAGGCCTCCCCCAGAGAGCGCCACAAAGACCGGTCACGGGCCGCCCGCATCCAGCGGATCCCCGCGACCTTAACCAGATCATCAGCCCACCTCGTGGGGGGGGGGGGGGGGCTTCCAACACTGCGTCGTCCGGTGCGTGGTCGCCACTCGAGAACTCGCTTGCCCCACCGGCCGTCGGTCCTCCGGGCAATGTGGCCTGCCCACTGCCACTTAAGTTTGGCAATTCTTCGGGCTATGTCAGTTACTTTGGTTCTTCTGCGGTTTTCATCATTTCAGATTCGATCTCGCAGAGTAACTCCAAGCATAGCCCTCTCCATTGCTCTTTGAGTGACTTTGAGCTTCCTTATGAGGCCCATGGTGAGCGACCACGTTTCAGAGCCGTAGGTCATCACTGGCAACACACACTGGTCGACAACTGGAAACAACACATGCTTTACGAGTATATGGATGAGGACCGAATTTATGGCACATCGTTAAGGCATTTATATTCTGCTTGACACTGACCCAATACATATTAAGGCAATTTCAATCTTATGTCAATATGACAGAGGTGATCATTAAGTGTCGTCTATTGGGCACCAAGGTGTCGAGCACTGGGACATTTGCCATCCCAAGACAAAGAAATAAGGCAAAATCCAAAGCTAACCACTAACAAGATCATTAATAAACCCTCCTGCCTATTTAAATGAAAATTAATATTCTCTAACCGTCTCATTTTAATGGCTGCAGATTTCTCAGCTTTCTTACTTATATACTTAATTATATTAAGCGATTTAACACCTAATTTCTGATATGATAAGGTTACGTTTTGATTGTGACGTCTGTGTACAGGTAGGTCATTTGTTTTGACGTGATTTAGTGGTTAAAACGTGAGGATTTTTAAGTGAAGTAAAAATAGGTCGTCGGAATATTTTCTGTGAATTATAAACACAAACGAACGCGTAGTCTCAATTTGTATGGCAACGCATTAATTATTATTAATGCATGGATTATTGGCATTTGTTATTTGTCATCATCATCATCCTCCTAGCGTTATCCCAGACTCCCAGTACAGTTGCATCCTGAAGGATGCCTGGGGTCCGCTACCTAATCCCAAGATTTGGCGTAGGCACTAGTTTTTACGGAAGCGACTGCCATCTGACCTTCCAACCCCGAGGGGAAACTAGACCTTATTGGGATTAGGCTTTGTCAAGTGAGTGGGCAACTTGACTGTTAGAAGTTCTCAAACCGCCCGAAGGCCTCCAACTTGGCTTAACGACTGCTGCCATAGACAGCAACCGGGATCAACGGCTTAACGTGCCTTCCAAAGCACGGGAGCGCTCAGTTAGTAACCACTCAAAGCGGTCACCCATCCAAGTCCTGACCGCTGCCCATGTTGCTTAACCTTAGATACCGCAACGCGAACAGCGCCTCTGGTGGATTTTCGTGGTAAGTAACTATTTTGTTGCCATACAAATTGAGAATTGAATTAAATTGATTTAATTAGGTACATATTTCATCAGCAATAAAGACGATTCCTAACACCATATTATTTTGCTCAAATCTATATAATATATTCAAGCCCCACTTCAAAGACTCGCGTTTTGACTGAATACATTAATAAGCTTAAAGTGTTAGAATATGAACGTGTGATTTCAAATAATAATGTACATTTGAAATATAGGCCAGTGAAATCTTACAAATAAAAAAGCTAAAATCGCAAAGCGAGATGTAAAGCTGCATTTTTGGTATGTTATTCGCACCCCTTAGGAGTATGTGTGACTACATTTTGCAAGCAAAAAAAAGTTGTGCTTCCTGTATGATACGCGAAAAACTGCAAAATTTTCGGACATTTTTCAGGTATTGTAGTTCAATTCAAAAACTATGGGTTTTTGACATTACTTGTCTATGGCATTTTTAAAGTACATTAAATTTGCAACAATTTGAGCCTACCTACAGCTCCGTATGTCTTATAGTTTTTGAGACATGATGTTTCAAAAATACTGCTTTATTGAGTTTTGCCTATAGTGCGTGTTGTTATGGGTTTCCGTCGAACAAACACTTCACCACCGGCCACCAGCGCCGGCTTTTAGTATGTTATCAGGCATATCTCCTGGACCCCGAAACTGCCGGGAGACAATCTCTCCAAGGCCGCTCTCCCGAGTAATGACGTCATGAAAATTGCCGCCGAAACGTTTGGAAAAGTGGCAATCACACCCAACCTATGCAACATACATACACGTGTATGGTATCAAATGAAAGCTGAATAAATATGCCATAACGTATACCTAAATTAAGTTTCAATACATTGAGACAATTCAAAACTACCTATAAGCAAAATAATAAAAAAGTAAGGAAAACATTTCCGGGTTTCCAGATTTAACAGAATAACTAGAACAGGTACCCGAGAATTCTGTTGCACATAAATAGTAATTAGTATGTCAGCTTTACATAACTATTTATTGTTTCTGGATATGACCAAAACTGTGAGAGAAATGCTGAAAAACCCAACAGCGCGAAGCCGTTTTTCCATATAAGATAAAAAATGATGAAACGCCTATTTTCCATGAACCAGCTTTTTTTATACGTCAATTTAGTTATACGTTATGGCATATTTATTCAGCTTTCATTTGATACCATACAATACACGTGTATGTATGTTGCGTAGGTTGGGTGTGATTGCCACTTTTCCAAACGTTTCGGCGGCAATTTTCATGACGTCATTACTCGGGAGAGCGACCTTGGATAGATTGTCTCCCGGCAGTTTCGGGGTCCAGGAGATATGCCTGATAACATACTAAAAGCCGGCGCTGGTGGCCGGTGGTGAAGTGTTTGTTCGACGGAAACCCGTAACAACACGCACTATAGGCAAAACTCAATAAAGCAGTATTTTTGAAATATCATGTCTCAAAAACTATAAGACATACGGAGCTGTAGGTAAGCTCAAATTGTTGAAAATTTAATGTACTTTAAAAATGCCATAGACAAGTAATGTCAAAAACCCATAGTTTTTGAATTGAACTACAATACCTGAAAAAAGTCCGAAAATTTTGCAGTTTTTCACGTATCATACAGGTAGCACAACTTTTTTTTGCTTGCAAAATGTAGTCACACATACTCCTAAGGGGTGCGAATAACATACCAAAAATGCAGCTTTACATCTCGCTTTGCGATTTTAATGTACAATTTCACTGCCCTAATACGAGGCGATTATCTTGCGTTTTCATAGCATTATCGTCGGAATAGTATATTCCGTCTATAATGCTACATTTTCATTCATGAAACATGAATCCAATTTAATGAAAAGAGAAGGAGTGCTGTGGCCCAGCGGCGACCGCATGCGGTATGCGAGGTTAAGCAACGTGGGCCGGGATCAGTTCTTGGATGTCTGACCCCTTTCAGTGGTTACTAAGTGAGCTGAGTTCCCGTGCTTTGTAAGGCACATTAAGCCATTGATCTTAAGCCAAATTTGAGGCCTTCGGGCGGCTTGAGAACTTCTAACAGTCAAGTTACCCACTCACTCGACAAAGAGGGTCGAAGTTGCATTACGTCCGTAGATACCCACGACACGTGGTGGTGCTGAAAGTGCAACAAACTGGCAACCGTACTGTTTTCTGGAAGATCTCAAGCTTCGAAATAATTTCCATACGATAAATATTAAGTAATGCAATAGGCAATGAAATATAAATTTCGATGGCATTAGGTGTATCAATCCGTAGTATGAATTAATGTATAATTATGTACGTTTGTTTACTTTCGCGGTTTTGGCTGGCACGAATTTATCCATACTAATATTATAAATGCGAATGTCTGTTACCTCTTCACGCTTAAACCTCTAAACGGGTTTTAGATGAAATTATCCTGAGGATAGACTATCCTATTTTTTATCGCAAAAATCATTCCTATAAGGGGTGTAGTGGGCAAAATGTTATACGGAGGTGCTATATAAACGTACTCATGCGGACGAAGTCGCGGGCAAAAGCTAGTTCACAATAAATTACTGGCACAGATAAATTACTGGTAGCTTGAGTCAGAATCTCGGATCTCCAATACGGCCCGGCCGGCCGTGACCTCGGCAGTAAGGTGAGCGGCGGCTTAGCGTGCCTTTCCACCAGAGATGTGCCACGCTACATTAGGTACCTACTATGAATTTTTACTGTCGTAAGCTACTACGAGAGTCGGATCGCCCGGTTAGGAGCGGACCAGAACGTAAGGTTGAGCTAGCTCCAGGTGAGCCAGAACGCACATATCCCTACTACTTTTTATATCCACCAATCACATTATTTGGTGTACATAGCATATCACTGATGGCAACGGAAAGCTTTCACATCCTCGCAGCATAGCACACAGCTCTCTGGTGAAAATGCACCTTTTTTATATACAACGACGGTGGCAAACACGCGTGCGGTCCACCTGATGGGAAGCGGACACCGCAGCCTATAGACGCTCGCAACTCCGAAGGAGACTCGTGCGCGTTGCCGACCCTATATAAAATTTGAGGATTCACCCTAAACACCGGGCAGGCCCACGAACGCTACGTTTACTAGCTGTAGCGCGTAGCAGCACTTTTCCGATTTGTAATGAAAATCGCGCGTCGTAAACCGTTGTAAGGCTCATCTATTGGACTCCCAATAACATTTAGCATTTCCACTCTTACGCAAGTGCTACGTGGCAGCTGTATTGACGATTAGTTACTCTCTGTGGGCGTTACATCAAGATCTAGTGTTACCTTATGTACCGACCTACCTACTTAGTATGTAAGCCGTTGTTGAGAAGCTTAGCAAGGTTCAAATATATCTAGTTTTAAGTCTCGGTGGTGGCAGAATTGCAGCGTCTGCTGACCAAAAGTCCTTAGTGGTCTCTTGCTGCAGACACAAGCTGAGCCACTTATCTTTTCAATTGTTTTGTATCCTTTTTAGTTTGCCATAGTATGTAATACGTCGTGTCCTGCTTGGCGCTGTAGCAAATGCTAAGAGGGGTATCGGCAGACCTTTGCTAAGGTTCAAGGACTGCGCCAAGCGGGACATGACATCATTCTGCATCAATCACCGTTGCTGGGAGCAGATTGCGGAGGATAGACTTAAGTGGCGAAAGACTATCCTAGAGGGGCGCGACAACCACGACAGGGCTTGGTTCGACCTTCTTGAAGACCAAAGAAGGAGGAGACATACCACTACAGGCTCTTCGCTGGCCACTGGTCCCCAGTTCTGCTGCCACCTCTGCGGGAGACAATGCCGTTCCCGTATAGGCTTACATAGCCACACCAGAGTGTTCGCAGGTCGCTGCATAAATCGTCTGATAAAGACGCAAAGGCCAGTGATGAGTATGTAAGTCGCATGTATTGTGTATTGTAAAGAAACTTTGAATAAATGTCTTATTATTATTATTAGTGGCATGACGCATACTGCCGCCAGGCCGGTTCCTCTTGCCACTTCCATGGTATCTAGACACTATATCGCGCTAGGAACGAAAGAGCAAGTGCTATGCAGCGAGCGCATACGAATGGGATGCCATGATTAACTGTCAAACCACACAGTCGTCTGAACTTATTTTGACTAGTTAAACCGTCTATTCTGAACACACCATCAGTTTAAACTCATAACATATTTAGGGCCATAACCTGTACTATGATATGAAATACGACCGGCCATTTTTACGACCCTTCAACAAAACTACCACTTCCCTTTTATTATATTTCACCCTGAAACACAGCGGCTCATTTGAACTCGACAAAGGAGCGGCGAAATAAAAAAGAAACTCGAGCCCTCCGTTTTGACATCTCTTAAAAATGGCCCAATACATCAGCCCTGGGAGTTGCGAAGAGAGGTGTCAATGGATATGGTATAAAGGTAGCGTGCACAGTTGGGGTTCCGATGTTTTACTACGTCGGTGGCAAGCAGATTCGGCCCGCCTGTTGGTAAGTAACCTATAGACTGTACAATCGCAAGCATGCTGTGGACCCTATTTTTTATGTTCTAGGTGGCAAACGAGTAGATTGCTCTTCGCCAGCATCTAGCCAGGGGGCAAAGATGAGGCCGACGCTGAAGCGAGCTCAACCAGAAGACGCCTGTTCACTTGTGCCTTAAAAAGATCCAGGTTATATGAACTCATAAATACAGGCGCCGGCGGGGAATTTCAAACCTTAGCAGCGCAATTTTAGATAGAAAACTCCCATGAGTCTCGAACTTATTGAAAACAGCAGCCTTTGCAGCCTTAACCACGGGCTAGACTGTTTAAAACCACTGTTCCTGCCAAGGTGACCTTGGTAGACAACGAGGGTTGCACTGCTGGCTACACTGTTTAAAACTTCAGTATGCCTGCCAGTGGTTTACCAGGCACGCCTTTCTACCAAGGACAATAGAGGGCATACCAAATCTGGTTGGAAACCACTGGCTACACTGTTTTAAACCACCGTTTTCTATCGAGGTCACTTTTGATATTAGGAGCAGTGGTTTTAGCAGCGCACTTTGACATGATGACATACCATATCATTCATTTCCGACATCCCTCCCCAGTATAGAGGCGGGAAGTCCATGTATAATTCAAAATCGTGTCCTGTATATCATTGTGCCAGTTACCCAACCGAGTAAGAGTACGTTTTTTTAGTGGCCAGATTCGGTACTATTGGGGAACGTGTCCTAATAAATAAATATTAAGGAAAAACTTGCGCCAAGTGTGACATACAAAACTAAGATTTAATTTACTTTTGTTATCACCTGTGAGTGTGTGTGAGATTACAGTCCAGGATATTGAATACGTTTTTGGACTTTATTTCAATCGAATAAGTTGAAAAAGGTTATATACTCGTATATTTTCGCTATTGATCGTACATTGAGTTCTTATGCTTACGTATGTATGTAAGCACTTTATTGCACACAATAACAACTTAAAACACGTACATGTCACAAAAGACACAAGCACGTACATACGTACATGTTACGTCATAAGTGGAACACAAGAAAACTTAGTGAAGAAAGGTAAAAGCGGCGGTGGAAGTTTGTATGGATGAGCGATGATTAACACATCATTTTAGCAATTATTTCACCACGAAAGAGTTCAGCGGTCGCGGGCACTAATTTAAACAGTAACAGCTCAAGCGGTTTAAACCGTCTTATGGATATATTTTTTTATAATTATATAAATGCAACTGTGGCAAACAAGCGTACGGTCCCCCTGATGGTAAGCGGATACCGCAGCCTATGGACGCTCGTAACTCCAGAAGAGTCACGTGCGCGTTGCCGACACTTTATTTGAAGATTTACTGTGTTGACAGCAGAAGGGACAAATTTAGGTCCCTCGCTCTCAACACAGTGCATCCTCGAAAGGTCTGTAACCTTGCTCACCTCCAGGAACACAACACTACATACTTTGTGTAGTAAGAAATGTTATTAGGCTGGTTTTCCACTAGAGCTATGCTGCGAGGATGCGCTACGAGCTATGCGACCGTTTCCACTAAAGCTACGCTATGTAGCTGTGCGAGGTAGATGCGGTATGAAGATGCGCAGCCGCGAGGTAGCTGTGCGAGGAAGATGCGCAGCTCGAGCTATGCGATGTATCGACAGCGGGCGCGGAGAGCGGCAGCGCGGTGAGGGGGGAAGCGCTCACGCATCCGTAGCGCGCATCCGTAGCGCGCATCCGTAGCATGCATCCACAGCACGCATACATAGCACGCATCCGCAGCTCGCATCTTTCCGTATAAAAATTAATAGTTTAAAAACACTAGAAAAACACGCTTTGCGTGTTAATTGAAACCTGATCGTGTTCAAAGTCCATTACGTGACCTTTCTCACAAGTGCAAACACGACTATGATACGATATTCCATCATGGAATGCCAGTGCCTATCTTCCGGCTTCATCATCAGACCTTGAAACCTAATCGTGGTCAAAGTTCATTACAGACTTTTCTAATAAATCCAAACACAGCTATGATACGATGTTCCATCATGAAGTTCCAGTTCATATCTTCCGGCTCCATCATCAGATCAGTTCGACAGTACCATATTATTGTATTGTCATCAGAACTACATACAGCTGCCAATTTTCATGACGCTACGATCCTTAGAAGATGGTAAAATTAGTTACCATAGATTCCATTACATAGTTAGTTACATACAGGTCGACCTATCAGACCTTGAAACCTAATCGTAGTCAAAGTTCATTACAAGACTTTTCTAACAAATCCAAACACAGCTATGACACGATGTTCCATCATGAAGTTCCAGTTCATATCTTCCGGCTCCATCATCAGATCAGTTCGACAGTACCATATTATTGTATTGTCATCAGAACTACATACAGCTGCCAATTTTCATGACGCTACGATCCTTAGAAGATGGTAAAATTAGTTACCATAGATTCCATTACATAGTTAGTTACATACAGGTCGACCTATCAGACCTTGAAACCTAATCGTAGTCAAAGTTCATTACAAGACTTTTCTAACAAATCCAAACACAGCTATGACACGATGTTCCATCATGAAGTTCCAGTTCATATCTTCCGGCTCCATCATCAGATCAGTTCGACAGTACCATATTATTGTATTGTCATCAGAACTACATACAGCTGCCAAATTTCATGACGCTACGATCTTTGGAAGATGGTTAAATTAGTTACATTAGATTCCATTACATAGTTACATACAGGTCGACCTAATAAAAGCGTGTTAAAAACATAGCTTAGCTGAACCCTTTTCCACCAGAGCTATATGCTATGTGAATAAAGGAATGTTATTGGTGGATTTCAAACGCATCCGTAGCAACGTAGCATAGCATAGCTCTAGTGAAAAACCAGCCTTATGGCTGTGGTCTTCGAGGGTCTTCTGCAATGCCTGCCTCTCTTGTATATAAAATGTGTGAAAACAAAACCATTTCATTTTAGTCTAAATGAAACACGAATTATTTCAGGAAGTAGAGCATGCCCTTAGATAATCCCTTTAACATGATTATATTATGTTGACTTAGACAACGGGTCAGGTTGGTATGAAAACTCAGGGTTTCATAAAAACATCACATTTTAACACAAATATACGGAAATGAAACAACTTAATTCACACAAATGTGCAGGAAATTGCGACAAAAACGTTTTACACCCTTTTTGTGGGCCCTTGGTAAATTGGCATAAGTCTATTTAGGGTAATTTCAGTACGTATTATAAAGACAGCATGTGGCGTGATCGGTGCTCAAGGGTTCCGCGCTTTTTGTTGCTTTCTTCCTC
Organism: Cenopis cana; assembly: GCA_951800055.1. Taxonomy (NCBI): domain Eukaryota; kingdom Metazoa; phylum Arthropoda; class Insecta; order Lepidoptera; family Tortricidae; genus Cenopis; species Cenopis cana. Next base: position 12,902,096 of record OX637493.1, on the reverse strand, counting down.
TTCGTCGGTTCCACAAGGCTGGGAGTCGTGACCACCAGAGGAGTAATTCTTCACCACCACTCTCCAAACCCCTCTATTTTAAGCTAGTTGTATAGCTCGCTGGATGTTGATGCCCGTTTTGTTGATTTGGGTCCACGTTATTTTATCATCATCCTCCTAGCGTTATCCCAGTACAGTTGCATCCTGAAGGATGCCTGGGGTCCGCTACCTAATCCCAAGATTTGGCGTAGGCACTAGTCCACGTTATTTTATACCCAAAATATTTTTTAAGGAATCATTTCTCAAACGTATAATATTAAAATCGGGAAATAAAATAGGATTGTGTATTTATTTTAGTAACTGCCTATAATATTTTTTACCGTTAGGGTTGCAATTGGAACACTCTACCGCGTCTACGGCGGTGACACATTATGCAACAGTTATTATCGTGAAATGATAAACCCTTGGGTCCCGATTTAATTGATTTATGGCTGAGATATTTTATAATTACGTGTAAGAATAAGTTCGAAAATAACTTTGTCGGCCTCTCCTGAGAAGTCGTATTTCGTCCCTTACAATTGGACCTTACGGTCGACGAGTGTTAAGTGTGGGTAAGAGTATTTTTAGATTAGCTATAAATTTCAGTGATTACATGATGCACATCTCAATACTTTCTACTAACTGAAAATTTTAGTCATCATCATCCCCTAGCCGTTTTCGGCCACAGTGACGATGTTGTCTACTGTTGAGAACGTCGCTGGTGTGCTCTCTGGTGACTGACGTAGCCGATTTTGGCAGTGAACGTGCGTCCACACTCGTTGCACGTCAGCACCCCTCCGACATAGTTATATTGAATGGCCGCAGGTAGTCTGGCCTTCAGCTCGTCGCGCTTAGCATCCAGTTCTATTCGCCGCGTCGCTTCAAATTCACGCACTTGTATGTGTATCTTGTTTCTCCACTGCCCTGCCTTCTGCTATTAAAGTTTTAGTAATAAAAATACAAAAAAGGCATTTGGTATTGATTAACTTTTGTATCATAGTTATCCCTTTACTATGTATAAGTACATTGCATTTATAAGTAATGGAGTAAACTAATTAAGATCAACACTTTCGCTGTCTTTCGTAGCACTACGGAATTCCCCCCGTGTAGGGGGTGTACTACACACTAAATTAAGTAGACAAATGTCGGTCATTGAAGTAGGTAGGCTAATCTAATCCGTAAAACACTATTTAATTATAAACAAACATCCCGACACTTGGATGGATGGATACCGATCGACGTCACATTTTGCAGGCGCAATCACTTGTTTCACCAAACTTGCGAACTAAAACTTTTTTTTTTGGGTTAGACCCTTTTTACTCCGCGCCTTGTTTCATATGCGGATAAGTCGAGGTTTTTTATTTTTTATTCGATTTTAGGAATCAGTTTGACGCAAGAAAGGTTGTTCGGATTTTGTTAAAATGTTACTCGGGGAGTTTTGTTTGTGGAAACAGTTTGGATGACATTTTTTGTCGCTTAGGGGGTTTTTATTTTAGTTTAGAGTTCGCGCTTAGGGTTTTTGTTTGTTTGACATTGATGCTAGTTAGATGTATGTTAGTTTAACCACAGAATAGTATAATAGTACTACGAATACATACAGAATGGCCACGAACCCCCCGAACCGAGGTAAGTTACCTCGTCCCTGACAGGCCCGCCTGGTGTCGATCGGGTGCCGTCGCGCCTCACGATTCGTCCGCGCCACGCGCTACGCACCTGCGCAAACAATTGACGCGTGTACCGACAGCGCATACACACATACTTTACCCATCACAGCGCTTGCGTTCCTTCGCGTGTCAGATAATAGGTGTGGTTTAACATGACTTGAAAGTATTGGGTGGTATATAAAGTAAGCATTATGTACATTTACACACTTTTCGGCATTGTTTCTAACACTAATTTACGTTTATAAAATAACAGAGAATCTGCACCGACTAACAGCACCGATACCGTAAGCAGCATTAGTCTGACCGCCAATAATAAATCAACTCTTTCCAAAAAAAAAGTGTCATTAAAACGTCGCATGTGTAACTTTTTATTATTATTATAGAATTAAACTATCAAAAAATAATGTGGAATCCCAAAAAAGACATAAACGAAAAAATCAAAAATGTGTGGACTTTTTACTGGACTAAAAAAAACCAGCACCTGTATAAAGAATCTGCTTATCGTTTCCTACTCTATAAAAGTAGAAAAACAAAGTCTTGAAAGGTAGAAGAGTTTCTGAGAAACAAGATACCTATTTTTGGGTCCCATTCAAAAAAACAGACTTTATTTTTTTCTGCTGTCAATATGCCTTATTTGGAAAAAAATTATACCACATTTATTGTTCTTTATATAATTCTCTATCGGATAGCATTTTTCAAAAAATGATTTGCTGAAAAAAGTGCGAATGTCCTTTTTTCGAGCCATCCAGCCCACCGTGCGGTGACGAGCAAAATCCTATCCCGGAGCTAAAAATCACAATTAATTAAGTGACATCTCAAAAGATACAACACAACTCACTTCGCAGATTAAATCACGCCATCCCATGGCCATCCCTCATTATTCTTTTCACAGAAAAAAACGGGAATTATAATTTCACCCATTCAAGTCCGTAACTCCGAATATTTATATACCGACATTTTTCACTTTCAACCGGCCGATCACTCATCGTGACGGCCATTTTGAAATAACAGTTTTTTGCCCGGTTTTTATCCGGCCGTTTATTTGCATTCTGTATTTAAAACATAGTGGTTCTGTCATGATTTATTGAGATGACGGTAATTTCGGGTGATAGAGTGTCAGGAACATGATGACTATTACTATCTTTTAACCCTCGATGCGAAACGCAAATGTGGGGTGTTATAAGCTTTATGTCACACCTGGCCATAAAGCGGCAATTACCGCACGCTTCGCGCGCGGGAAATCCCACTCTGGCCAGGGGGTGATATAAAATTTTGTACTTAACACGGGCGGTAGTAAAGAAAGCCTCAGATCTCATATTTATCGCCCTTGCCTTCGGCTCGGGCGTCAAATACCTGCGATCTGAGACGTTCTTTGTTTTACCGCCCTTGTTAAGTAATATACTACGAGTATAACATGTGTGTGTGTAAGTTTTTAAAACTACGGCAAAAATATTATATGAGAACTGTGATTTTATATTTAAAACATGATATACTCGTATTTATGTATTAATTTACATCACACAAAAACAAAATAGATGAATTTGAATACCTACACGGCCTAGATCCCTTTAACACATTCGTAGCCGACAAGTGCTGCGCGTTACTCTACCTGATTACATGATTTTTCTTATTTATAGCTAAAACTGTCTACGAACGGAGAACCCGATATTGTGTCCTCGGTGTGTTAAGGAATTTCTTCCAGCATACACTAAATAACACACACAAGATAAGGTAGAACCTGTTGAATTAAAAACCTGTTTAAGCTACCCGGTTAATAAAAAAATCACGAACTAAACGCAAATTGTGAAAAATATGCGTCGCTGTCAAATTATATTATTACCGTCGGAAAAAATGGATAAATGTATTAACAGTATAAAACTTTTTACAGGAGATAGAGTGCCTTCATTAAGGTCGTAAATAGTACTTTCCTATCGCAGTACACAGTCACCGATCAGTAATCATTCTTGTTTACATTTTGTCATTTCTTTTGGACAAATCTCTGAGGTCTATACTTACCGCGTAAATCGCGATTCGAAGTTTGTTCTCTACTAATTCTTGAGTTTATAGAGAGTGTGATAGATAGACCTACCAGACCTTGAATTTAAACTTTCGTGAGACATGTTATAACTTTATTTTACTAAACGGTTAAAACTCACGTATTAATTGTCACTTCGGGCGACATGTTTCGAACTCTTCGGGAGTTCTTCATCAGGATGAGTGCGTCTGCGACCCGCGCCGATTGCTTGGTGTGCAATCGGCGAATTTTATTGTAATTATAACTCCCAGCATGTTGTCGAAATAAAGATTTTTCTATTTCTATTTCTATTTCATTGCAGTGATGTGCATGAGAAGTTATCAGATGTCTATGAAAGTTCACTAATAGACTTAATAATAATGGAGAAATACCTTCATATACCTAATACGGATTCGAGTCGAATCTATTGTTCATTTTTAATAAATTACTTTTTTGTGAAAAATATCATTATTATGTTTTGAAAGAAAGAAAAGAAAGAAAAAACATTTATTCGTGGCACAAATACCGTACAAATAAACATAACACCACAATACAGAACATAGCCACGAAATGGCCCTAAATCAGCATAGTTCTAGCCATTGGCTAGCGCTGGTCTTCCTTTGGGACCACGTGAAACCACGAAGGACAACACAAAAAAATACAAACAAAAACTTAAATAATTAGCTTAAACAATTCAACAAACATGAACGCGACCATAAACATCTTCAGACATCTGTGGTCTGACACAAGTCGCTACTAGCGGGCAACTACTAAAACTATATTGACACATGGACTTGGAATCTAAAGAACCTTATACGTGTTTAGCCCAATCATAGAGTACGGATGCCGCATTTTTTTAATCCAAACGGCATACTGCTTCCCAGTGGAGCGCTCGTGGCTCAGCGGCGCCGGGTACCGCTTGCGGTATCTAAGGTTAAGCAACGTGGGCAGCGGTCAGGACTTGGATGGGTGACCGCCTTGAGTGGTTACTAACTGAGCGCTCCCGTGCTTTGGACGGCACGCTAAGCCGTTGATCTTGGTTGCTGTCTATGGCAGCAGTCGTTAAGCCAAGTTGGAGGCCTTCCGGCGGCTTGAGAACTTCTAACACTCAAGTTGCCCACTCACTTGACAAAACTTAATCCCAATTAGGTCTAGTTTCCCCTCGGGGTTGGAAGGTCAGATGCCTACGGCAAATCTTGGGATTGGGTAGCGGACCACAGGCATCCTTCAGGATGCAACTGTACTGGGATAACGCTAGGAGGATGATGATGATGATACTGCTTCCCAGCGGCCCACTGTGACTTATAAAAGCGGACAAATGGCAGACATCCACGCACATTTCAGAAACGATGCAGCGGCTAACGCGCTCGTTTGCGGAACGCAAAACACTCTTTAACTAACGAAGAGGGATCTTTACCGCTTGGCGCGGGCTCGATGGTAAAATGATGCTTTTAGCTATTTTAAGCTCCCATAGACCGCTTTTGGGAAAAATAATTCCACTATACGGGGGTTACCGCAGCTAAGTCAGTTTTCTTGTTTTCCTGTATTTATTGAAAGGGCCAATTTTTCTGGCGTTGTATTTTTTTTTGTTAGAATTGAATGAAATTTGGTAGGTTGGAAGAGCTCCTGATTCTGAACAATATAGGCACGATTTCCAACAGTGTCCCACAATTTTTTTTCCATTGAGTGACAAAACGTATGAGATTTTCGTAACTCAGTGAATAAAATGTATGGAAAAAAAAATTTCGGCGCCATGTTGTATTTTTTTTTTTTTACTTATACAGAATCAGGAGCTCTTCCAACCTACCAAATTTCATCCAATTCTGACGAAAATAAAACTACAACGCCAGAAAAAATGGCCTTAAAATGGTTCACTCAAAGTTCCTCGACTCAAAATTTGGAAACCTCAGGTTTTTGCTTACTCCGAATAATTAACATACTTCCGCGGCTAGCACATAATGACCTCGAGAGAGATGTCGGTTTTTCTCGAGCTACGCGTCTTTTTTTGATAGGTGCTGTTAGAAAGTGATGGATAGCTCGAGATAAGACGACAAACTGACACCGCCATCATGTGCTAGGCCTACTGATTGTTGTAAAAAAGTGTCGCCACATTAATAAATTCACTATGCGTCATTTTCCATACTTTTTTGGACTTAGCTATAGTGAAAACATAAAGTACTTATTTGTATCGAAAATGTTTAGCTCAATTCGATATGACAAAACGTGACGCTTTAAGTCTCAAAGTGATTAAATGAAGGATAGAATAATAATAGAATAATGATGGTGGAAAGAGGAGAGGATAGAATAAACAGGATTTAATATTCATTGTACAAATGAAATTCTACCTAAAGATTATAATTTTCACTCTTTTCTTTTATTTTTCTGAGACTTCATTTGACAAATTTTCGGTGTTGTATTATTTTAAGGGTAGCATTTAACGAACCACCAAATTAGTTGCCGAATGATGCTCTAAAAAATTACATTGATTACCAAAAATACTAGATTCGCACCAAATTTTCAACTCCTTTTAAATATAAAGTGCAACTCAAAGAAGTAACATGTCGATAACCTGTTAAATTAAATTGTTACCAAATAAATTAGTCACTACCCAAAAATACTTAATGATCACCTAATTTCAAACACCAAATTACATATAATTTACATCCAAATATTACAGGGCTCGTAATCCTATTAAAATTATTTACACCCAAATAATTCTTTCGATACCCAGAAATACTACATGATCACCAAATTTCACGCGGCAATTGTTTTTTAACGCCCGACGCGCAAAGCAGTTCCAATCTAGTCTAACCTCATTGCTAGCACACTGATGCGGTTTTCCATACGGTCCGTCTCGCTCGCACGTCGCACCGCGTGCGAGCAAGACAGCGCTAAATGATTTTATTTTATACAAGCTTCAAAATTTCTGTAACTTTAATGAGACACGTACATAACATGATTTAATTTAATATATTTTCAACAGTGCTTTCCTTACTGGTCGCATACAGCTATTTGTTCTCAGATGTTTTTGCCTCTACTCTATTCGCTGATAATCGTCAATTTGCCTAGGCAGTAGTATTTTTCTATGACATCTATTTTTATTTCAAACTAGTGGACATTGGAACAGTATTGACGGATCTCCGCTGGCGCGGAGCTCCTATTTTGAGTTGTTTTGGCCCTTCGGGCCGATGCAAAACTAACATAACCTAAACCTACCTATACCTACCTATACCTATTTCTACCTATTAACTTCCTTTAATTTTTCCATGAAAGTCTATCTAAATTAATAAAGTAAACTCATTTGAGGACCTTTATCCATTTTCATAACAAACTAACAATTTAAGACTGCACCGAGTAAATTTCTGAATAATTGCGATGGTTGGATCACTTGCTGTATTATTATTACTAAAGCTTGAATTCTGTAATTCCTATATATGATATTTAAGGATACACTCTACACGTCATGTGTTTCAGAAACACAATTACTTATAGTTTTCTTCATAAAAATTCAATCCAAAGTTAGCTCTACTAAAGGAAATAAACGCAAACTACAACGTTAATACTTTATGAAAGGTCTTCAATTTTTGAATAGTAACAAAACTACATGTTATCTAGGTCGTATGTGTTTAACATTTGCAAAATGTGGAGATTTTTTTAACAATGCAAAGGAAATTTCGAAAATTTGACCGGCCGCCGTAGTTTTCTTGCCGGCAGATGGGCTCCGGCCCTCAATGGGAGCAGACGTATGCTGCTTTTCTCAGTTTGACATCTCATAAAAACACGCTTTTTGACAGCTTGCTCGTATACAAATACAAAATGTATACCACACACAAAGATTGCATTAATTGAAGTAGGGTAAATAAATGTTGACGTGTGGCTATTGAAGATTCTTTTAACATGGAATTTTTAGTATTAGCCATTCGTTATAACATAAAAATGCAATCTTTGGTCCCCAATGTATACTAATGCAACTAAATTATAATGATTTCCTTTACGAAAAGGCATTTTAAACGTAAAAAGGTTACCGATGTATTTCAGTTCAAAGTAATTTACTTTTTATAAATTGGCCACCCAGAACGGAATGTTATGACATTTATGTCACTCATCATATTTCAAATTAAAATTTGTAAACAAATTGTATTTTTATATTTCAATAATTTAACGAATCTAATGTTATATTTTATGTGTATATGTACGGCGCTTTCACGTCAAACAATGATTACCTAAATATATCGCAGAATCTGCATAAACAAAATATATCCCAGAATCTGTACAAACAGGCACAATTATTATGGTGCTTTGAACAGAAGTTTATAAAATATCAGCGTTATACCAAGAAACAGATCTAGAGTGCTCTCTTGCAGCGGGAGCAGAAGAAAGAATATCAGAGTTTCTTCGCCAGTTTGAGTGATGTGGATTTAAATTGTGTATTGTCTAAGCCGCCTGGTCATAATATAATTATACCTAGAATGAAAATAATAAACCTATGTTTCATTTATAAATAATAAACCAAGTAGTTGTTGGGGATGTGGTGACAATGACGATGTCTAACAAACAAATATGCAGTAATTACTTATAATATTAAACTGCGCTAGTTTCTATCTAAAGCTTTCATGCGTTGGAAATCCCGTTGCTTTGATTTTGTACAAGTAAGTACTTATGTCGCATCGCAATTATATTAAACGAATAGGAAATAATAATAATTGCTATTTATTATTGATGAAAATAGACGCAATGTTAACCATTATTGAACCTTATCTCGTTGCAATAAGGTTCACGGATGTTCAGTTAAGTGTCATCGACGGCACGACTGTATAAAAGTTAATTTGTCAGAGCTGATACAGTAGTGGTCCGGCCAAGTTCCACAATTGCAGAATGTTACAATGACTTTCTTGATGATATTTGTTATATCATTAGGTTTTATAGTGCTTGTCATTCACGATAACGACGATGCGCAGGGAATGTCATACTATTCTATGCGCAATTCTGCGGATTGGGTTACGACGGGAGGTCGTGAATAACAAGAACTACCTATAAGGTTAGGTACTAGTTCCTCAAATACAAAGTTGATTCACAATATTGCTGCAGTTATCCCGTGCCGTATAAATAGTTTCAGTAGTTATTATATATATTGTAATAAAGCTAGCGCTTCTTCTCTTAAAACTTGCATTAAATCAGTGTCAATTTTAGAGTTAACCAACTGATAAACAGAAAATAATCAATTTATGAAAATAACCTATTTAAGGTACAACATATACTCGTATCATGAAAATCACCAATTAAACTCTCAAAATAAGTACCTAAGTCATAAACATAAAACAGTCATAACATGCACGAACCGATTAGGAAAATTCTTTCTCTGTTTTAAGTTGTATAAAAATGAGTCTGTGAGGAAAGGGCAAAACAAAATACATTTTACAAAACAGGGGTTTGACAAGTTTTATTTTTATAAACAAGGAACTGAGTATTTTACTACCACAAATTCCAAATTCAAGACATTTTCAGATACAACTAATACTTGAGTTTTGGTTACAGATCAGAACTTGACGATTTTTGTTACACTTCTCTTATGCACCAAGAAACCTTTAAATATTCAAAATCTATATTGTCATAAGTTGACATAAACATGGGTCAATGACCCGACCCAGCAAAATGTGGTAGTGTGCGTGAATAATGCATGTGTGGGTTAATTGGGTAAATTATTAAAAAAATTGAAATTTGACAGGCGCTGAGAATTTACCCCGCACGATAGGCCCTTAATAAATCAACAAAACTCATTTTCAAATAAAAGTTTTCAATCAAACGCGCTCATGTCAACGCATTAAAAAAGTAATAATAAAACTTCTTGCAGTTTGTAAACCATCAGCAATAGGTAGTTAGAATGAAACAGCAATAGGTACCTTTCACTCTAACGACATATCAATAGGTTTTATGCTTCAAACAATTCTTTGTATTTGATTGAGTGAGATAGCAGTATACGTGTTATTATTTCACACAGCCACATTGCGCGTTGCTTTTTGAATTAATTTAGAATTTTACTTTCTAATTTATAACATTTTGGAAATGACTAAAATATTTATAGTGCTAAAAACAATTAATGTGTAACTGTTTACTAAAATGTAGCATGCGATGTGTATAATATTTGGATGTAATTCTAATGAAAAAAGGTGCATGACATTAGGTGGTAGTTTAGTGTTTTTGGTGGTACTTGACAATTTTTTTGATGCGATTATAAATTTATAGGAACGCAATAAGTAAAATAGGTGCAAGTGCTGCAAAAATAGGTAGAATTTTTTTGGTGACTCGGAATTGATGATCGATAAATTTTATTGAGTGTTCAACCTTATTTAAGGGTTCGAAAATTTGATGATATCAAAAGTTATTTAGGTGATCATTTTATTTGTTCCCTTATTTTAATAGATACGGATGTACAGTCAGCCAATGAAAATGTTGAGCATACTTAGAACCTTGTCACATCGAAGTCTAAGAATTATTTAGACTAAAACGTCATAAAATTTGAAACCTCTTTAATTTGACAAAGTACTAAAGTGCTCAACATTTTCGTTGGCCCGCTGTACTTTAATTTGTAAAAATGCCCAAGTGGCTTATTTGCAGAGTACATAAATGTTTTGATTATAGTTTTTGATATCTTTGAGAAACCTGTCTATAGCAATTTACCACAAAAAAAACCATTTCTCTTGTCATTTAAAATGGAAATCTTATCAGTCTCACCTGAAACAATAACTCCAACTGGCTGTTAAATTACTCGTCTTATCGTTTCAAATACTTTACAAGTAATATCTGTAAGTCCGGAAGTCCATTTAGTTAAACTCAAAGTCAAAATATTCATTATTCAAATAGGCCTAGCAACAAGCACTTTTGAATCGTCAGTTTTACATTACATAGTTTGAATCGAATTATTCAGAGCAATTTTAAGTAAAATAAAACATATAAAAAATACAAATTTTAAAAATAAAGGAAAAAATTGAAAAACTTAGGAACCGAGCAGGAACTCGCGGCCAGTCGCTCTAGCCAACTGAGCTATAGGTGCGATTGTTACCCGGCTTGAAATTTGTCAATCCTTCCTTCATTTATACAACGCCTTAAGGGAGGCGACAGCGACGTCTACCAGAAGACTCAGGCTTCATTACGGCACTAACGTCTCAAATTATGTTGAGAAATCGTTAGTTAGGATGCGCTTCCCATACTAAATTAATTATTTATTTTTCCTTTATTTCTAAAATTTGTAGTTTGCGTTGGGGTTGGAAGGTCAGATGGCACTGGCAGTCGCTTCCGTAAAAACTAGTGCCTCCGCCAAATCTTGGGATTAGGTAGCGGACCCCAGGCATCCTTCAGGATGCAACTGTACTGGGATACCGCTAGGAGGATGATGATGATAGTAGAATACAAACCTATAATAATGAAGTTGGTAATATTTAATTTAATATTCACTCTTAACTCAAAGCTAAAAGGTTACCGACTCCGTTCCTCAGTAAAGTTATTTCCCTCCCAGCTGTAAGCAAGCACAACTCCGCAATAAGAAGTTAATAAGTAAAATTGTTCGCCTCATTAATTCATCAAACAGAGGAAGTGTGAAGGATTCGTTTGAGTTTTCAATTTAATTTGCTTTGCATATATGTATTGCAATTTGCTGTGGTATACAGTGGAGAAAGGCAGGAAAACGGGAGTGTGCAGGTACATATAATATTTTATCTTCAATAATATGTAAGGTAATGTAAATCTTTCAATAAAGCTATTGATGATAATATTACGACCGCTTTAGCTTACTTGGTAGTGACGCTGCCTACGAAGCTGGAGGTCCCGGGTTCGAATCCCGGCCGGGGCATTTATTTGTGTGATGAGCACGAATATTTGTTCCTGGGTCTTGGATGTTTTCTATGTATTTAAGTATCTATTTATCTATATAAGTATGTATATCGTCGCTTAGTACCCATAGTACAAGCTTTGCTTAGTTTGGGACTAGGTTGATTTGTGTAAGAATGTCCACAAAATATTTATTTATTTATTTATTTATTTATATTTACCGCTGATTTTACACATTGATTCTTTGAATATTTTATTTACTTTAATTAGATTATTTTTGTTTTTTTAGGTTCTATATTTAATATAGTTCCTTTATTAACTAGGATTATAACTATTTTCTTTAATAAATTATATAAATTAAGTTTTTGACACAAATCGTAGAAGAAACTTTTAAATGGTACCTACAGTTTGAGAAGCCTATAGTGTACATATAATGCTAATAGGCATTTAACCCACAATACCTACATCTCCAACTTTACACTAAACGGTCATTATAATGATAAATTACATTGAATTAGATGACAAACATAGACCTAGCTCCTAGCCCGTTCATCCGCTACATAATGACACCGATTATGACGTCACAGTCATCGGAATCATTACGTTGACGATAATAGATGGGAGAAGATTGTCTTCGCTATTAACATTGTGTTGTTGTAACTCTTTTTTACGTCTATTTGAATTCAATGGATGATTGAAACAGTCAGTGAGAATTGTAGCGATGACGGATTAAAATTTACACTGATGGAACCTGAATGAAATCGTCACAGTAAAAGTATTGTAGATTGTGAAAGTGAAAGTATTGTAGAGCATTGTACAATGTACATTTCTTGCAACTAGTTTTCGGGCTACGTGCCTTTTCCCGGTTGCCGCCTAGGGGCCCTGTTTAACAAATAATCCCAAATTTTGGCCTAGGAACTAGTTTTACGAAAGTCACTGCCATCTAACCTTCCAACGTTTTGAGATTAGACCGGATTCCTCACGATTTTCTCCTTCGCCAAAATGGCTTAAGAGTCTGAAAGCAAAGTTCTCAGGTCTCTTCACGATGTCGCGATGTTGTGTGGAAACCAATTGTATGTTACACAATATTGCAATTAGTAAACGGGACTTGATCGCTTTTAATATGGTAATTTTTCTGTATTACGAATGGGATGCTGTTATTTAATAACATTACCATGTTATTTAATAGTAAGAATATTTCACAAAGGGGAAATATGCTGGGGAATATACTTGCAAACTAGCAAAGTAAATAAAAATATATAAAAGCTATTAATTATATAAATTGTTCAAAACAAATGTAAAAATAATAATTTAGTGTTTAGCTTTAAGTGAGAGCGGAGTGACCGCGCACATAATCTCAACCATAGAGATGTAAATATATTTTCCATGAAATAAACAGATTTTAATTTTAATTTTTTTTACCTATCGTTTTCTTTTAAATCGCATGACAGATGGCGCTACTTTTATTACCTACATGATAAAATGTGACCGTTATTATATTTGCCATACTTATATGTAAAAGGCAAAAGTGGTGCTATACTTGAAATTGAAAAACTATGGTGCTATATAATGCTTGAAATTGAAAAACTAGGTTTTTCGACACGTTTTCAACCATGGTTAAGTATGGGATATTATTTAAGTTGGAATGTTATCCAAATAAACCCAATACAATGATACTATACTGTAGCAAACGATTTCATGCCTTTTACACTGACACCTCAGATTCGGTTTAAACCGCTCAACCAATCTCACTGAAGTGTAAACGTATACCAGTGTTTAAACCACCCGCGTGGTCGTGGATTTTCCCTAGGCCACTCTCCAATCGCGCACTCCTATCGCTTAATTGGGCCCGGTAGCCAGGTTCAAACTAAAACCAAAGAAATTAGGCATAACGCTCTGATATTCAGTCGTATACTTAAAACTAAACTCACCTGAGTGATGCTCCAGTAGCGATCCAGCGAGATGAGGCACAGATTCATGATGGACGCCGTACACAATAACACATCCATCGCCGAGTGTATCTCACACCACCAGAACCCGAAAATCCAGTACCCCATCAGTTCATTCGCGAGCGAAAACGGCATTATAATCAGTCCAAGAAAAAAGTCCGACACAGCCAACGACGCTATAAACCAGTTCTGTATGTTCTTCAACGCTTTTTCTGTCACTATAGCAATAATAACTAGCATATTCCCTACCACCACCATTATCATTAGAACTGTCACAACCACCGAAGCAAGGATTATGTGGAACGGGCTATACCCGCTTGGGTACCAGTTTTGTAGAACCATGTGGCTGAGAGTCTCGTTGGATGTCGCGTTTTCTGTTGCATTCGACATCTGTAAAGCCAGGAAGTCTTCCTGACTTATGCCTGTCGCGACGAGGTATGTCGAGTTTAGAAAAGTGCCGTTCAGATCTGTCGCGACCGTTGTCTTCGCAATGAGAGCCGTCACGTTCGACGCCATCTTTTTTTTTCTCCGTGGCGACGCCAGCTTTCCCGCTAAATTGAACTAACTACCCGATTAGAATTGATTGTTTTGGCCCCGTAGTGGAAATTCAGAGGTGAAAATTAACTTAGATTTATTGCCTATAGGAACGGAATATTATATTTTCTTTATGCTAACCGTTTATATTTACAGTGTTATTTTATACCCGTTTTATTCCGAACTATTGCGTGTTTTTACAAGCACTAACACATTAACACCACTAAAATTTTATTTACAAAACGAACTACCTAACAAGCGTCTTATCTAATATTGCTTTTAGACACCGAAAAAAACCAAAATCGATATCCGAAATAAAAAATACGCGCAAAAAATATTAAAATTATTCACTCGCGACGGTGGCACACTCAAACAAGCCCTAAGTCTATTAGTCCTAAATTAAAAAAGTTACTTTATACAGTCGAATGATCGTCGTGACGTCATCGCGCGCTCTTCAACTTTCTCCGGTCCCAAAATCTGTTTAGATCGGCCATTTTGAGAACGTCACTCGGCCATCTTGCTTCACATTTTTTTTCGCACGGGACCGCGGCACGTCTCACTCAGCCATTGATAGTGTGGCAATGAAATATTGCGTGCGGCTCCTCGGTGTTAAAAACTGTAATTTCCTCTATTGTACGGCGTCCTGCAACAAGGAGAATGATTTGACACGTTAATAACAATTTCATTACAGGTTATTATGTGAAAATCTCCAAGATAAACAATTAAGGGCCGACGTGTATTCATTATATCGTGTATTAACTATAAGTTTACCAATCATGACCTTATGTTCTTACTCCAATCACGGCAATATTATTACTTTAACACCAACGTAGTTAAGAGAGTTTCTATTACAAACACTAATAATCTTATATTTGTAATGGATTCTTAATTATATCGATTTCTACACAGAATATCTATGAGGGCCGCATATGAATTCGCCACTAGAGACTTAGTGTGATGTTGGTTCCTTACAGTCAGAGCTCTAGGTCTAGTTTTGCTTGCGTTCGTTTGACAGAATTTAGCCTTAGAGTTGTGTCCGACCCACATTACTCACCAAGGGCGGTAAAACAAAGAGCGTTTTAGATCGCATGTATTTGAACGTCCGAGCCGAGGGCAAGGACAATAAATATATGTGATCTGAGACTTTCTTTATTACCATCCGCAGTAAGTAGAAAATTTTATATTTCACATGTGGTGTGACATAAAATACTTACAGTACGGTTTTAATGTATTTAATACGATTTCAACGTTAACTTTGTTTTCCCGTCATAATTATCAATAAAAAACTTTGGCAGCTGAACTTTAGTCCAGCTGTCAAAGCGCAGTGGCGCGAACTGGTGAGCACAAAAACGGTATCGCTACCTCGCTACTATTTATGGATTGTATTTGGTATAGATCGAAGGAGACCAATCGACTGAGTATGCAACACTACAGGGGGCCGATTTTTGAGATTCGAACGCTCGAATCTTCACTCGACATCTGTCAAAACATCATAGTTTTTTGACAGATCTCGAGTGAAAAGTCGAGCGTTCGACACTCAAAAATCGGCCCCCAACTTTCCATCCCTGATCGAACATCTTGATGTGTAGCTTGTCGGCAGACCCAAGACAAAATGGAAAGATAAAAAACTTAATAGTATCTGCTTCCGAAGACTATATCCAGGACAGGGCTAAGTGAGAAAGATTAACATAGTACCTCTAGTATATTATTTTCGAAACAAAACGCAAACGAACGCGTTTGCGTTTAATGTCAGTGTCAGGTGTCAGTCGACTCGGTACCTACCATTTTTTACTGCGCCCCTACATTTAAATGAGTGCTTTCTGACTGGTGGCGCAGGATGCGCGGCAGCGGGACGATGCGAAGGCGGTACTGCTGTGCTTCTGCGCATGATATTACTACTGCGCAAAAGTAATACTGACAGTGTGCCGTCAAGTGAGAATCTTTGCGACGTCAGTAAATTTACGTCAAAGAAGAAAATGACATATCGATCCCACCCCGCCAAGTCAGGAAATCGCCTAAATATGGCACAAAATAGTAACCACGAAAGGTCACCAGAGGCGCTGCTCGTGTTGTTACACAAATTGAGACTAAACGCAAACGCGTTCTTTAGTGTTTTGTTTCGAAAAACTTACCGATTGGAATTCATAGTCAGGAATTCAGAAACTCCCAGCCTTTTTGTCATTTAAATATTCATCAACCACTGCATAAAAACAAACTTGTGAAATGGTATTGTACTAAAAAAATATTACTTGATTGAGAGACTATTCTTTTTTAACCTTTTCAATATAAAAGTAAAACCGAACATTCCGATAAC
The DNA here is from genome assembly GCA_951800055.1 of Cenopis cana. NCBI lineage: Eukaryota > Metazoa > Arthropoda > Insecta > Lepidoptera > Tortricidae > Cenopis > Cenopis cana. Next base: position 12,885,779 of record OX637493.1, on the reverse strand, counting down.
AAACGGCGAATTGTATTTTTCGCTCCGAAAATTACGAGAAATATTCATTTATTCGAGGCCTAGTTACCGACAGAAAAAGCGAACGTCACGAAATTACTTGCAAATCTGAATTTATTCTACCGCAACACTTCGTTTCCTTAAAAAATACTTTTTTGTCTCTTCTTTGATACTTTTTAGGGTTTCGTTCTTAAAAATATGAGCAAAAATTAAGCGCTACGAGGGGTTCGTTCCTATTTTTAATAAGCTGTCTCAATCAATTGATAACTTTTTAATGTTATGGGAAAAATAGAAGAATATTTTTTTCACAGCTCCAAGGGACTGTAAACCTGCCTGGGTATATGGTTTTAATTTCAACTCGATACCTCCACGCGTTGCCGAGATAAGATCTTGACAGACACACAGACAGACGGACAACAAAGTAATTCTATAAATAAGGGTTCGGTTTTTTTTCTTTTTAAGTGTACGGAACCCAAAAACGACGGAACCGATAAAGATCACTTGACTGTTACGTTATCCGCCATCTTTATCGAACCAAAGTCAAACTCATTAGAAATCAAAATCCCTGTTTCATAATTACGGAAGAATGGGCCAAGTTTTTTTTTTTTTATTCATTTCGTTCTGTGTCGCCAAATTATGATACGCATAAAGTTAGAGATAATGGTACCTATAAGTTTTTAATTTGAAACAATCTTGGGATCTACCATTAGGTATCTTTGCATTTGCTTTGCATTGATTTTTTGCATTGATACCTACTCTGTTTTAATGTTTAGTAAATATAAACCATAGACATCGACGTAGATATTTCTAAAAAGTCGGAAAATAAGTATCGAACTTAGTATAATAGCTGGAACTATTACAAAAATAGGGACTATAAAGATTTTCGGTGATTCTCTATTAAATATGGTACCTAAACAATTAGGTTTTTTTTGGTGATCAATTTTTGGATTCGAGGATTTTGATATCAAAAGTTATTTGGTGGCAATATTACACCATGAATATGCGTTTTCATTAATTTCTTCAAGACATATTTTTCATAACCTTGCTTCAGTCGCTACGATGATAGATTAACCTTTTAATTACTTGAAGCGCAGCTTAATGTAAGTAATTTTATTAAAAAAAATTAAGTTATAACTTGCTGGGATAACTTTCGAAATAAAAGACATTTATAGATAAAGAACTTAAAATAATAAAGTTCATTAAAAAATAACTTAAACATTGTGTTTGTGAGAAAGTGACAAAACACAATCATTTTAAGTAGATTAATAAGGGTAAGTTTAAGTGGCCTTACAAATTTTACAATATTTTGTTATAAATTATGACAAAAGCATTGATAATACCAATAAAGTGATTAAAAGATACGATGATTTTATTGAATATAGTAACATTACCCTTGTTTGATTTTATAGTGTGTAGTGTAGTAGACTTTAAGCCAGAGGTTCCCAAACTTTTTTTTCTTGTGAACCCTTTTCAAAATTTTGCTGGTTTCGGTGGACCCCTTGCTGCTACATTTCTACCACGTTCCATTTTTCCTCACGCCAACGTGGAACCCCACGGAGTCTCTCATGGACCCCTGGGGGTCCTCATGGACCACTTTGAAAATCACTGCTTTAAGCGTAAAAAACGATAGTAACGGCTTAATTAGCAGAGTGTAATGATTGAAAGATTCACCGTCACAAGGGATTACCTCGGTGGCTCAGTTGGTTAGAGCAATGGACGGATTCCAGAGGTCGTGGGTTCAAATCCCACCTGTGGCGTTGAATCTTCCAATTTTTTACTTTAATTGGAAATTGTAATTAATATCACTCGTCCAAATGACGAATAGGCCATTCTGGATTCCCAAGTCCCTTTGACATAACCACAAGTTAGACTAGATTTGAAACAATTTCAATCGAATAGGCATCAATAGCTACGCGTTACAGCCTAGAAAACTAGATCAATCCAAAATATAACTTATCACCTACGGACATAGTATATATTTGAAGAGCAAGATTTCGGCAAAACAAGACGTTATGTAGCGCTATCGTTGCCTTACGAAATTCACCCATAACTAATGTATATAAGAAGAATATTCGCGCGTTCAATCCTGACAAGAAAACTACTATCTTCTATGATAATATATATTAGCAATCTGTATTCGAATGAAATTATAGTTTATATCAAGGGCACAGGGTTGACATTTGAATGGGTAAAGTACGACCACGGATTAGTAGTTTGGAAGTCGACATGTGGTATTCGAAATCGGTCAAGCGTAGAAGGTCCGATGGTAATTTCAACATTCCTACATAAGTACATACATATATATGTTCGTATATATGTCAGTATGTTTGAATCCTTAAGGCGTTTGCATATGTATGACTCGATATTAGATGGGCTTCAGTTGGCAAAGGGAAAATAACCAAATATGTACGGGATTATAATAATTTCGGTACAAATTATGTCACTCACAAGATACAAGTGATTCTGAATTCAACCTTTTTACCGCCGAATGTCAAAATAGTTGCTCGCCATTGACAACATTTAAAATTTTCAAGTTGGCCTTTTTATGTCCTCGATCGATAGAAAATGAAATTTTAAGGTCCACGTGTTTTTTTATTTCTTTCGAAATCCTAATTTTCATTCAAAAATATCTTATCTAAAAGTAGCGAATCGTAAGTGAATTATGACGTAATTTTTATGAATTACCTATGTTTGACAGCATTGCTCCTTAACAGTCGTAGGAATGACGACACACTTCCATTTTCATTCCACACATACATTTTGGCTATTTTCTTCAAATCTAACGAATAAAAAAATCTAAAATCTATTTTATTACGTTGTCTAGACACGCGGCAGCGTGTCAAGCCAAAGTTCAAAAAAAAAGAACTGGCGACGCAGCGGCCGTGTGTTATATTACACTAACCATTTGGTGCCACTTTTGACCCCTACGTAACTCAATAGCATATTTACCGAAATGGTTTTCGATTTAGGCATCATTATAAATTTTGAAATGTTGTCAAGCTGTCATTACATTGTCATTTTGTCGGATATATAAGACTATGACGGTTAAAGGGTTAACAATGGTCTATAAAACGGTTTTTACTCTGATACACATTAAATTGCATGGAAGGGGTCCTTATTAGTTAAAAAGGGCTCATCTATTTAGGCGATTTGTATTTTTGCTCAAGTATTTTGACATTTTATCAATATTACTAATCTAGAACAGAACTATTCCGACCTATTGACATACATTTTAAATCTATTTTTTGGGTTTTGCATTAAGAAATATTGATTCAACCATTACTCCAAATCGACCATTTTCGAGCTCAAAACATTTTTTTCCGCTTAAATTCTGCTAGTATCACAAAAAGGGCAATGTTACTGGCTAAAACTTTAATAAAATCATCGCTATTGGTTATACTTTTGTCAAAATTTTTGATCAAGGCCTTTGGTTGGCCTTTGGTTTCTTGTAAGGCCTCTTAAAGCGAAAGAAATTAAGTAAGGACCGTAGTATTTGGCATTCTTTGATCTCTACCTACCCTAATGCTATACGGGCGTGATGTATGTATGCCCATTTAATCATTACAATACTACCAAACCATTTTCACAAATCCAAAAATTAAAAAAAAACACGGACCTACTCGTACTAATGCTTTTTAACCCTTTCACTGCGCGACATGTCGGCAGATAAGCCAGAACCCGACCACTTTAATAACGGTGAATACAGTTTTCAAAACATTTTCCTTGTTTCGCTAGTGTTGTGGCGCGATTTGGTTGACGAGCAGAGCGATTAGCGGGAAAAAATCCTACTTATATTATAAATGCGAAAGTTTTAATGTTTAGATATTTGGTTGCTTTTTATTCGATCACGCAAAAACGGCTGAACTGATTTTTTATACAACGGTGGCAAAGTACAGTCCACCTCCACCTGATGGTAAGTGAACACCGCAACCTATAGACGCACGCAACTCCAAAGCAGTCACATGCGCGTTCATCATACATTTAAGGCCGTGTATTACCACTTTTGAGTTTTTAAAAACCATCTGAGACATAGAATATAGTGTCTTAAAATCTAAAAAAAATATATGTGTTACATAAGGATCTTGTCTAGTCAAAATCGCAGTCAGTTACATGACCTGATGAATTTCACTCGATAGAAAAAAATCGCGAAGTTACCTCTTTTTGGAATGTTTTTTCAATACTACGGCTACATTACTGTTATTTAACATTTAATTTTTGTACTCAATTAAAGATCGTAAATAGTTATAGACAAATTCGCAGGGTTTGCTTTGATAAAATGATTGGCTTAATCACTATAACTAAATATTTACAAAACTGCGCGCAGAGCTTGCGTAGAGAGCGCGATGGTTAATTGTAAACTCACGCGTGTTAGAGCGGGACATTTGCGTTGGGGATACCTCCCCTTAAGAGCCGACGGGCCGCTGCACGCAGCCGGCGACGGCGTCAGAACGACCAAGGCCTTAGGTACTTGGCCTATTTCCAATCGCTGTTGTAACCGCTCCACTCATCACAAAGTGCATTATATCCGCGCGTGTCAGACACAGCGAGCGCGACAAGACGAATGAGCGAGCCTTTTACACTCGCGTCCATAAACACGTTTGCTAACTTATGATTGACTAGCTGTTACCCGCGACTTTGCCCGCATAGAACTCGTTCATCGCGTTGGAGTACATCTACTTATGTGCAAGTTGCGGAAAGTTTCCAAAAATTTGGAAAAGTTCTCGGAAATTTCTAGAGAATTTCATAGAAATAGAAGAAATTTCCATTTTACATTTCGGAAAGTTTCAAACCCCATACAAAAATGCGAGACATTTCAGAAACTTGCACATCGGCAGCCGACTGTCAGTCATAGGCGAATATATAATAAGTACATAGATATAGTCGATATAGATAAATAGATAGATAGATCACATAATAGTGTTACTACCTAAAACTTTAATAAAATCATGTTTCAATTTTCACTTTATTAGTATTATCAATAGTTTTGTCATAAGTAACTTAAATTCAGTGTTGTAAAATTTGTTAGGCCATTGATGTCTGAAGTATTGAAGTATTTATAAGTATATTTAATAAAAACTTGCTTTTTAAATAAGTACATAAATATAGATTGCGTTACCTTAAATAGTGTGTGAGGGTATATAAATGTTTTCTGCAAACAAACTGTCATACAGTTTGGCAGATCAGTAAAAATATAATTATGTTACTCTTTATTGTAATAAATAAAAATGAAAAAAAAATGTGGAAAAATTCGCAATTTTGGAAAGTTTCAGACAGCACATCAGTAAGTACATCACAATACAAATATTTATTGCTCACCAAATAAACTAAAGGAAACGCCAATTAAATCGCACACAAACAATGGTAGACAACAGACGGTCTTATCGCTAACAAGCTAGCTCTTCCAGGCAACATTTTGATTCCTTGGAATTTCATTGCTTTTCTTTTATTGCAGACGCTCACCGAGACAACAATCTTCCATATACTTCCACCCCCTCAAGGGATGATTTCCGGGATAAAAAGGGTCTTATGTCTTTCCCGGGGACTCAAGCTATCTCCATATCAAATTTCATCTAAATCAGTTCAGCGGTTTAAGGGTGAAGAGGTAACATACACACTTTCGCATTATGATATTATTAGTATGGATTGTGGATGTCTTACACAAATCGGCCTAGTTCTAATCTAAGCAAACCTTCTATCATCATCATCATCAGTCGCTCCCCCAATGCTGAGGATCGTGACATCATGTCCCATTCTTGCCGACCAGATTGCGAAACCTTCTATACTGATATTAATATATAAATAGATACTTAAGAGAAATAACCAAAACTCAGGAATCACACAAATCAATAACCTGACCTAGATTCGAACCCGGGACCACTAGCTTAGTTGACATGGCAGGCCAGGCTAGAGGTCGTCAAAATAGAAAGTAAATTGTTCCAATATTTAAAAGTACCTAATGCATTAATTCTGAATAACATTGGTTTTCTTTTCAAAAATATGTTTTTATTTAGATATTTGGAACATTCCATTTAAAACTTAATTGAACCTAAAAATACCTTTCAGTGGCTCCATTTATAGTTATTCCAAAAATATAAACGGAAAGCTTAATATTGAACTGAAATGGAAGCTGATACCCATACCAGATTTAGGAGAGATAAAATAAATCATAATATTTTAAAATTTAAAGCACTTAACTAGAAATATTAAAATGTGACTTTAAAGCTGGGAAAAACAAGTACCTATTTATCCCTGTTCCTTGCGCCAACCAGATGTATAATTAACAACATGCATGATTTATTAGGCGACTTCCTGACTTGGCGGGGCGGGATCGATATGTGACATTTTCTTCTTTGACGTAAACTTACTGACGTCGCAAAGATTCCCGCTTGACAGAATACTGTCAGTATTACATTTGCGCAGTAGTAATATTATGCGCAGACGCGGACCAGTACTGCCTTCGCATCGTCCGCTTCCGCGCATCCCGCGCCAGTCAGGAAGCACTCATTTAAATGTAGGGGCGCAGTAAAAAATAGTACTGAGTTGACTAACAGTTGACACTGACATTTGACAGTTTTCTCATATCGTACCGCCTCCGCACCGACAAATCAGGAAGTCGCCTTATTTTAAGATAGTTGAGTAGGTATGTATATTTCCAGGATAAAATTTATCCTATGTCCTTTCCCGGGACTAAATCTATCTCCCTACCAAATTTCATGTAAATCGGTTCAGCGGTTGAAGAGATAACAGACAGACAGACAGAGAGAGAGAGACAGACACTTTCGCATTTATAATATTAAGTATGGATATAATATTTTTCCCTGTTACCTCAGATCCTTAGTATCCATCCCCGTTCCGTCCCCGCCCTCGTGATCTCCAGAGTACAATCCATACTCGCGGATTAGGTCCCCGTATTATTTACGACCGTCGGCTATCTTGTTCGCTGTTCCAACATTCAACGCCAAAAAGTCGTATAGTCATAGAATTTCACTGTGACTTAAGACCCTATGGTATCGGTGATAGTATTACATAGCGTTAGTAAATGAGGTCAGTGTTCCACTGTCCAAAGTGCCGTTAATTTTATTATGTAAAAAGGTTGTCTGGAAGAGATCGCTTGTTAGCGATAAGACCGCCCATTGTGCAATTTGTTTCTGTTATTTGTTTTTAGTGTAAGTACATTATTTGGTGAACAATAAAGAATATTTGTATTGTATTGTATGTAACAGCCAAGGTCGATGTATGAAAAATAATGAATTAGGCGACTTCCTGACTTGGCGGGGCGGGATCGATATGTGACATTTCCTTCTTTGACGTAAACTTACTGACGTCGCAAAGATTCTCACTTGACATAATACTGTCAGTATCACGTTTGCGCAGTAGTAATATCATGCGCAGAAGCGGAGCAGTACGGCCTTCGCATCACCCCGCTACCGCGCATCCCGCGCCAGTCAGGAAGCACTCATTTAAATGTAGGGGCGTAGTAAAAAATGGTATCGCGTCGACTGACAGCTGACACTGACATTTGACAGTTTTCTCATATCGTACTGCCTCCGCACCGACAAATCAGGAAGTCGCCTTATGTCGCAATTTATTCTGGAGGACGATTTTAGACGCACGCATTTAAATTTAAATTTGATTTAAATTGCGTTTGGTTAACTAGTTAGCTCGCGTGCATATTTAGTAGCGACCATGCATAAAAGCAAAAAATACCTACGCTACTATGTAAAACTTTACTAAAAACATTACGTAAATCAGTTTATAGGAATTCATCATCATCATCATCATATCAGCCTGCAGACGTCCACTGCTGGACATAGTCCTCCCAAAGAGTGTCACAACGACCGGTCCTGCGCCACCCGGATCCAGCGGACTCCCGCGACCTTTTCCAGGTCATCAGTCTACCTTGTAGGGTGTCTAACTACGCTGCGCCTTCCGGTCCGTGGTCGCCATTCGAGAACCCAACACCTTCACCTTACTCTATTGAAATAAGGTTCAAAAATGTATACATATTTATGCCCTTGACCGTACCTATATATAAAGGTAAAATGCATAGCGTATATTTTAACACATTCACTTCCAGGATTAAAGTCTCAGCGCGCGCTTCTCGTAGACGCGTAGCCGATACGCTGTGTTTCCCCATATATATGTAGAAGTATTGCGTACCGCTACGAAAAACTTAGCATGGAAAGTGTTAATTGTCGTAGCGCGTAGCAAATAAAAGTAGCGCGTAGCGGAAAATCCGGAGTAGGGATATCCATGTAACTCACGTAACGTTGCATGTAAATTACAATTATTGAACAGTTCAGTTTATTCAAACATGATCGTACCTAATTAAATGGACAGTTATGAGTCGCGCGCGTTAAGTCTACTTTTGTGTGTTTATACATTTTTGCGTTTAGATTACTATGGAACGGTTATACATACTTATTTATTATTTACATTGATCCTGGATTTGATTGTACGATTATTGATTCACCACTAATTTACCAGGCTTAATTAACACGGTCAAATTGCCTACTAACAAGATTTTAAAATAAAGGTAAATAAGAAACTTTTAATAGTATTATTAAACTCTGTAGTACTGTACTAAACGGACAGTTTGAAACAACGTAAACAAATTCAAGTGCCTGTAAGTGCGGCGGGTAAAGTTGTCGTCCATTACAGCCGTTAGTAAAAGTTTAATTTCTTTGTTGAATAGGGGTTAAACGGGGCATTATACGTGATTTCATTCTAGTTTCATCTTCTAAATGAGTTTATAGGTAGGTATATTATTTATTTATTTAAAAATTATTTACATTTTTTGACGACCGCTTTAGCTTAGTTGGTAGTGACCCTGCCTACGAAGCTGGAGGTCCCGGGTTCGAATCCCGGTCGGGGCATTTATTTGTGTGATGAGCACGAACATTTGTTCTTGGGTCTTGGATGTTTTCTATGTATTTAAGTATTTATTTATCTGTATAAGTATGTATATCGTCGCTTAGTACCCATAGTACAAGCTTTGCTTAGTTTGGGACTAGGTTGATTTGTGTGAGAATGTCCACAAATATTTATTTTTTTATTTTTTTATTTACATATTCTCGACATCTCGACGCGCCTTATAGAAGCGTCTGGTGACCAGAGGGCTGGCCACTATTTCCCACAACGGATTAGCAATAGCATTGCTATCCAGCGTGGCAATGCGGCCAGCCTTCTGGGAACCCTACCGTGCACCGAGGACCTGGGGCAATTTTTTTATTTAGTATAAGTTTTTGTTTATATTATTTTCTTCCCTTTTTTTATGTTGGTAATAATGTTTAATATATGAATACAATGACTTTACAACAAACCATTTTACATAATGCTATGATTGTTTTTGTTTTGTAACCTGAATATAACATTTTCATGTCGCATCTCATAAGATAAGATAAGATAAGATACGATACGATAAGGTAAGATAAGATAAGATAAGATAAGATATAATTTATTGTCAAAACTGTGTACATAACATGTCACATAGCCCGAGCTGCGCATCTTCCTCGCATAGCTACCTCGCGGGTACGCATCTTCATAGCGCGTCTTCCTTGCACAGGTGGGCCATTTTACGGAAAGTTGTAGGCTTTTTTTTTTAATTTGGATAAAATCGGGTTTTTTTCTACTCAGAATCGAAAGCACTTTCGAACCTAATAGAAAAAAAAAAGTGTCATACAATTTCCAGTTTTTCCATTTCGTTACCACCATACAAGTATTACAAGATTAGTATGAAAATGGTAACGGAATGGAATGAAAAAAATTTGGGCCACTTTTTTCCCTATATCGTTCGAAAGTGCTTTAAATTCTGTGAAGAAAAAACCCGATTTTATCCAAATTAAAAAAAAGTCGAGTGTACAACTTTCCGTAAAATGGTCCAGCTACGTAGCATAGCATTTAGTGGAAACGGTCACATAGTTTCGTAGCGTAGCTTTCGCATCCTCGCATCATAGCTGCATCGTGGCATCTTACCAAAGACATTGGCAGTAATCGCTCCCGTTACGGCTATTACTAAAGCGCTGTACGAGGAAGGTGGCAGATCTTTGGTCACCTGTTGTGTCAACTAGCCTTCTATTTAGCTTATAATTCAAACGCAACTGGTTACGGAGTTCCGGTTACGTACGCGGCCGAATTTCCATAAAGTCGGTCAAACTCTCGAATTAAAAAAAAAGTAATTTTATAAATTTTTTGATCTACGAGAATTCATTGTAAAGGAGGTATGCGCCGTGAGTTCTATGAATTTGTCACACAACAATTGAAAATTTTAACTGCTTTCGCACCCGCTGGATTAATAATTTATTTTTATGCACAAAGCTTTATATGTAAAAAAAAATTAAACTGTTTATTGCTTTTAATTTTACAATTATTGACTTATAACTACTCTTAATCTTAAATTGTAAAGATTTTATAGTCTTATATTAATTATTATTACAATTAATCATCTTTCGTTTTCATTTACGGTCAGCGTGGCATGTTTTTTCTTCCATACCTCTCGTTTGCCCGTTAACTTGTCATTCACACACTCATCCGCAATCTACTTACTTTTTCCTAGGCCTATCTCTTTTTTTACATCCCTCCACATACCGAATACCCTTGTCACATGACTTTCATCCTACCGCATAACATGTCCATTCCACCGTAGGCGAATAGCTTTCAACTTATCAACTGTTTGTAGGTACTTATCAACATTTTTAAGTCATTATAAAATCTATGCAGTCTAGTCTATCTATATACCAAAAATGAACTATGTTTTACTTGCGATTTCGTCCGCGTAAACTTTCATTCTCTAAAGGGATGATTTTCGGGACGAAATATATTTTATGTGTGAATTTAGACTATGATTAAACTCGTTGTATACCATTTTTTATACCACGTCGATTAAACATCCAAACATCTAAACATCCGAATATCTAAACACCTAAACATCCGAATATCTAAACATCCAAACATCCAAACACCTAAACATCCAATCATCCATACATCTAAACAAAATTTGTAAATATGTAAAAAAAATGTAAAAAAATTGTAAATACGTATATGTCATATAGAAAATGTACTTAGTCGCAATTGCTAACTTTAAGAATATTTAGGTACATGTTATCAAGAAATGGCTGAAGAAGGCTGAACAATTCAGTTAATCTAAGACCTGTACCTGTATATCCTTTTTTTGCAAATAAATTATTGTCTTATCTTATCAAACATCTAAACATTCAAACATATAAACACATAAATATCCGAACATCTAAACATGTTAACATCTAAGCATCCAAACATCTAAACTTTCAAATTTATAATATTAGTAGGATTCACGTAAAAACACGATAATATCAGTGTCAACATGCTCCCGTTCTGATACGTGTGCTCGACGCGTATTGATATTAATTGTGTGAAATGTCGTGCTAAATTTACCTCCTCGCTGTATTGTAAAGTAAAAGTACCTACTACAGTTTGAAGCACAAAACAACGCAAACACATCGTACAGATGACAGGAGTTATAAATAAAGTTGGACGTCCATTAAACATCGCTTGTTTTGCAGCTTTTGGACCGAGAAACTTTTATAAATTAACGGGCAAAATACAAGAAAAAAAAAATATTTTGACTGAATAATTTGAAAATGATTTTGATTTCCGCTAACCCAAGGTTGTCTGGAAGAAATCGCTCTTTAGCAATAAGACCGCCTGTTGTTTGCCTACACTTTTTTTTTGGCTTGTTTTGGTTTTGGTCTCTTAGTACCCATAGTACAAGCTTTGCTTAGTTTGGGACTAGGTTGATTTGTGTAATATTGTCCACAAATATTTATTTAATTTATTTATTTTTATTTTGTACTGTACAGTATCCTTTACAGTCTATTCATCCTTACGTGTCACATCATGTAAACAAACTATTTTTGAAGACGTTATATCACACTTTTCTCTATGATTACAATACTTTAATAGCTTATTTGTATACAACAACATTTAAAGCGATACTTGAATTTAAACTTTCGTGAGACATGTTATAACTTTATTTTACTAAACGGTTAAAACTCACGTATTAATTGTCACTTCAGGCGACATGTTTCCAACTCTTCGGGAGTTCTTCCTCAGGATAAGTGCGTCTGCGACCCGCGCCGATTGCACACTGTCGAACTACCCGCCGCCCGCCGCAAGGCACGTGACGCACGCGCAGACAGCGCGGGGGCGGGGGGACAGCTCGGCGCTGAAGGTGTTGTATGAACGAAAGAACTCCCGAAGAGTTCGAAACATGTCGCCCGAAGTGACAATTAATACGTGAGTTTTAACCGTTTAGTAAAATAACATTTTAAGCGATGATTATAATTTACCTAATCCTAGAGAAAAGGGTGATAATGATTAATGTCTTCAAAAATAGTTTGTTTACATTATAAGACACGTAAGGATGAATAGACTGTAATTGAGGTGTGTTACAAAAAACGCTACTATTGCGCTTGATCGAAGGAGGCTTTAATTTCTTCGTTTACTCTCAAATAATAGTCAGTTTCGCTGTGTGTGTTATGTGCTCAGTTGAAATTAAAATCTTATGCGCACTGCATTTTAATTCAAATCCGCATGAAAGGTAAATTATAACACCTTATAATTATAAACACCTACAAAGAGATAGTTCTACAACATCTAGGTTTCAAACATTTCAAGCTACTGAACTATATCTTAAGCAATGCTTTGAAAACTCTTAAAACTCCAACTGTATACACTATTCCCCAGTAACAAGGTGTATATTCCTTCGACACCTCTTGTTTGCTCCAAACTCCAAACTCGCTCCAAATAGCTGTAAGTGTTCCTATTATAGAACCCTTATTCAACTATGCTTGAAACTTCTTCAAAGGTCAAAAACTAATCTAATATTGTGCTGGTGGAGACAAGCGCTATGCGATTTAGTACTATATGTTAGTAGGTTAAGGTTTGGAATGCAATGGCGTTGGCATGTTTGGTTAATACTTTTTTCTATAGGTTTGAAGTATGATAAGTGGCTTTGCGAGAGTGTGGATAAAATGCGAAAAGTACACTTTGTATATTTGCCTTGCTATCGATTTATGCCCTTTAAGTATAGGCTTGTGCGAAGTGGCATTTCGGTGTGAACGTCAGATATCTCAATGTATGCTGATTGCTGAACCATTAAATTTTGTTACTCGTATTAATTGTTTTAAACATCAGTAATTTAGCATCACTCACTTATTAAGTAACGCAGCGTACTATCGCTGCGTTCAGAAATCAGCATTGTATAAGTTAGGGCCGCGTTCGTCATCGGGCAACGTGATCCACAAAAATGGTCCCGCCGGAAGACCAGCGCCACAAAGTAAATAGCGGCGGCGCGCGCCGGAGCAGAGAGTCCGCTCAGTACAAAGTGACATTTTCGCCGCACGCACACAGACGTAACATTTACAGGCATTCTCGGTTGATCTCAGCAATGCTTAGTCGCGACTGTCGCGAGTGCTAGTTGTGCGCGCGTTGATCACTTGACGTCCCCGCCGCTACGTAGGTACTTTGTGTCACGTACGTCAAAATGAATAACCGATATTATTACAGTTGGAATGTATTTTATTGTTTAAATACAACAAAAAACTGTGCCTACACTTTCTTCAAATTTTCAAACGATATTGAAAGGTAAATAAAACGGTTTTCTCATTTTGGTAGTTACAATACCTAGGTAGGTAGGTAATTTTTTGAAACTAGCCGCTTTGATACCGACGATCAACCATTACACATTCATCTTATCGTTCGCTGGTAAAACACTAGTATTTAAGTACTATGGTTTAGTTAAGTAGGTACCTAATGAATTAGGTATATTCTTTGTTGGCGCTCTCGACCGCCGCCGGTCACAAGTCACAACTCGCAGCGGGTCACGCATCAATTTATTAGGGTTCCGTACCCGAAGGGTCAAAACGAAACCCTTTGGTGTCGCCCAGACGTCCGTCCGTCCGTCCGTCGTCTGTCACAAAATTTGTTCCGACGAATTTTTAGACTTCTCATTGACCTATGAACTTGAAATTTGGTGACAATGTTCAATATTACGTATTTTTTGACAACAAATACTAATATATTGATAACTCATATTTTTGAGGTTGATTCGGAACCCTAAATGTGCGAAGTTCGACTCGCACTTGGCCGGTTTTTTATCAAGATACGCTGGTTCATATTTAAATGTCATGTTGAAGAATGTTTAATATACTCCTACTCCTTTTTAAAATTCAGAATCAATACAGAAGCAACCCTTGTGAGTCGGGCAAGTTTAGGTATGTATTTTCAAGAACGGCGGGAACGGACCTTCTGTATATTTTTTATTTTATGCCAGCGCTGACTTGCGAGTCGAGTCAGCATTATGCTGAGGCGGGCCCGTTTCGTGGCAATTTTATTAGTTAGTTTTGTCTGTTTTTTTATTGTATGTATTATTATGTTATATTGTCATGAATAAATTATTGAGGACTATATATATATATAATTTGACAAAAAAAACAAAAATCGTGCTTGGCATAGTTGACATTATTGAATTCAGGATTAAAGCAGTTCGCAAAATATGACGAAAAAAGCAATTCCCTTTACACCCGAAAGGAAATGATGGTCAAAGTGTTTTAAAACTACAAAGGGTAAACTCCATAATTGACTTTCAAAATCAACAGCCCAAAAATTCCTAATTAAATTGGAGATTGTCCTTGGGGTCCGGAAAAGGATTAGCTACCCTGCATAACGAGATTGCGAAAAAAGGTAGCGGTTTGGGGACATCAATATTGATTAAAAAATAATCTTATTCGTAGAAGTTTAAGTTGAAATTTTATATTTAAGCCAATAAATTACCGTTGTGTAGTTCATTGTTAATACTTTCTGAAAGATTTTTTATATCTTATTGGAACGAAGTACCTATATGCTCTTAGAAAATCTGACGAGAAATAGTCGAATAAAATATTTTATTATTTGGAGTATCGTCACGGGTTTTGAAACATAAAGGTAAATATGTTTTTCTACGGTATGGTGTATTAATATGTTGATTGTACGAATATTTAAAAAACTTTAATACATTTTTACATACAATTCAGTTGTACTTCTGAACTATAAGTAAACATTCGGAAAAAAGCAAAATAGATTAGTCTTTAGTGCATTCCTTACTTTTATGAAATAATACTTTGACAAAATACTCGGATAAGCTTGCTTTTTGTACATTAATCTTTTGTGACATGTGTATGTTTTGACCTTTAATTGACAACATTTCATATTTTTAACTACTTTATTTTATGAACTAGTTAGAAAATAGGTAAAAATTTAAGCCACCCGTATTTTTTCTTTTTCAATTTAACTCATTATTTCATACAAAAAAACACGTTGATAAGTAGGTCATTCCAAAAGGGCGTAAGTAAAATATGACGTCATCTTCCCAACAAGAATCCAGAGCCACTCCAGAGCAGCGATTGTCTGTACTCTGTACTAAGGTCTCCCTGAATACAGCGAGGAAGATGACGTCAACTTTCGGTTTACAGTAATTTGCGATTTTTTCCAAAATTAACGGAGAAAAAAATCTAAAAAAATGTTTTTTGTGTACTTCACACGTTTTTACCGAAATGGTTTTCGAATTAAGACTTTTGGAAATTATGAAATATTGTCAATTGTACTTGCAATAAAGTGCTAACCAATAAACATACAATACTCGTTACAGATGTATTGCAAAAGATTTTCTTTCGGGAAAACTCGGATCTCAATCGGAATACGATGGCACCCGAACTGTCAATCTATGATTGTATTAAATGAGTGACGTTTTCATCTCCATTATTATGGAACTTTATTGTTTAGTGTCAAATGTCAAAGTGAAAAATGTCAAATGTCAATGTCAATGTTACCCCTACGGCTGTAAGATGGGTACTGAAGCTAATTGAGAGAGCATGATAACGAACTTATCCGATAAAGTACGAAGGAAAACCATTCTGTACATATTTTAATGCCGATTTTTGCAAGTCTCCGCGCGTGGACGATGATCGCAGCCAGCATAATTATCGCGATAATCTTTACACTACTCGTATTGTGCTGAACGCAGACTCAGTGCCGGATTAACCCTTAAACAAATTAAGCAATTGCCTAAGGCACCACGTCTAGGGGTACACCAGAAACACCACGAAAAAAATTCGAAGTTCATAGGCCGATGGGAGGCAAATAAAAAGCGGAGCAAAATTTCGTAAAAATTCTTAGGTACTTTGGCAGCTGCTCTTCTCATTCAGAGCCATACAAAACGGTATATATCTCTCTAACTCCCTCCTATTTCTCAGAAAATCACACACCTCTCAGGAGCAAGCAGGGGGGTAGGTAGGTAGGGAGGTAAAAATACAGTATTTATCTATTCAACGAGCTCTAAACAACGACCGGTCAAATCATAATTTTTTTTTCACGCCCTTATTATATTTTTTGATAATTTGTATGGCTTTGGGTAAACCGCAGGCGTTAAACTATCAAAATTTGCAAACGGAATTTCCAGCCGTTTGGCTTTTTAGTGTCGATTTCTACTGGGTATTTATTTATTCGGAGAACCATCAGCTGCTATTTTTACATTATTTACCTATGTATGGTTTTATATTGCGCACCTGCATCATAATGTTCGAAAAATTTCGCGCTCGCTGCGCTCGCGTTTGCATCCATGACTTTATGCGTATGAAGTATTTTCCGCACCGGTCTGCATCATAAATCATAATGTTCGAAAATTCTCTCACTCGCTATGCTCGCGTTTTCGCCTAGATATGTTATAACTTGAAGTATTTTCCGCACCTGCATCATAATGTTCGAACAATTTCGCGCTCGCTACGCTCGCGTTTTCGTCTAGTTGTGTTATGATTTGATGCGCATGAAGTATTTTCCGCACCTGCATCTTAATGTTCGAACAATTTCGCGTTCGCTACGGTCGCGTTTTCGTCTAGATATGTTATGACTTGATGCGTATGAAGTATTTTCTGCACCTGCATCATATATCTGAAAAATTTCGCACTTGCTGTGCTCGCGTTTTCGCGGATGGGGGGCCCTAAGGCGTGGATTGCCTAGGGTATCAAGTAGTCTTAATCCGGCACTGCGCAGACTAGAATCGGTGGAGAGAGCATAATTTTTTCTTAAATGAAAATCACTAATAATCATCAGCTATGATGGAGACGATGGTGAAAAATCCATTCAAAAGCTTTTTTTTAAGTTTTAAATTACAGAAGCACGCTTAGTTCGCCCGTCTTCGCTTGACTGCCCTGTTCTGATGAAACTTTGCTCACCCGACCAAAATCCGCACAGATTACAAATTTCGATTTCACTTTATATTTTTGTTTGCGAAGCTTGAAACATTACAAAAATCGTTCTTTTCATAATTAAAAACGCCTTAGAAACCGTTATGGTTTCTTAAGCGTTTTTAATTATGTTTTAATCGACGAAAATTTTGATCATTTTATTTAATAGATTAGGGTGCGTGTTATCATGATAATCCATACAACAGCGATACATACCATCGCCATCGCCAGCGAGCCATACAAGAGCGATAACTAGGTAAGCACCTGAAATAAAAGCATAGCAATTAAATTCTAACACGATGAACAAATTCTACGCGAACAAAGCCGCTGGCAAAAACTAGTATTAAGATATTTTTATACAACGAGGGTGGCAAACAAGGCTACGGTCCACCTGATGGTAAGCGGACACCGCAGCCTATAAACGCTCGCAACTCCAAAGGAGTCATGTCACTCTTATTTGTTTTGTTATAAGGTAGCGTATACATGTTTTTTGTTGAAGTGCTTCGAATAAATTATTATTCATTCATTCATTCATTCATTCATTCATGTGCGCGTTGCCGACCCTTTATAACATAAGCTTACGGCCTGTCTAAAGCGCTGAATTCGTAAGCGTCCATAGGCTACCGTATCTACTTACCATCAGGCGAGCGGTATGTTTGCCATCATATTAGTAAAGAATTCCAGTGAAAATCCCTTAAGAATTCACTAGTACACAAACAAAGGATAGTTTCCTCTCAGCTTCTTTTGGCATAAATTCAAGGCCAATGCATAATCTCAAGGGCAGAATGGTAATAAGAAATGGGAAAATCCTTTGGATACACACACCATTAGATCATTTGAATTCCATATAAGCATCCATTTAATCTGACATCTCAAAGGCTATCTGTTACTACCCTAAATTACTCTATAAATTAGGTAGGGAATGATTCGATGGAATGAAATAGGTGAGCCTACTGTACAAGGGTTGGTAGTAAATACTTGATGGACAGTAAGGAAAACGTTCGATTCTTGACACTGGTCCAAAACCTGATGCGACTTCATGATTTGTCGGTACGGAAGCAGTGCGATATGAGAAAAGTGTCAGCTGTCAGTCGACTCTGTACCATTTTTTACTGCGCCCATATATTTAAATGAGGGCTTCCTGACTGGCGCGGGATGTGCGGTAGCGGGACGATGCGAAGGCGGTACTGCTCCGCTTCTGCGCATGATATTACTACTGCGCAAAAGTAATACTGACAGTGTTCCGTCAAGTGAGAATCTTTGCGCCGTCAGTAAATTTACGTCAAAGAAGAAAATGCCACATATCGATCCCGCCCCGCCAAGTCAGGAAATCACCTCAAAAGAGGTTATCAACTATTGGGTATTATTAAGGGAAAGTATCCTCAATGCAAATATCACGCTCTAACACGCGTGAGTTTGCAATTAACCATCCCGCTCTCTACGGAAGCCCTGCGCGTAGTTTTCGTAAATATTTAGCTATATTAGTCATTAAGCTAATCATGTTATCAAAGCAAACCCTGCGAATTTGTCTATAATTGTTTATGATCGTTAATTGAGTACAAAAAAAAATTGATGTAAAATATCAATAATATAGCCGTAATATGGAAAAAACATTCCAAAAAGGGGTAATTTTGCGTTTTTTTTATATCGAGTGAAATTCATCAGGTCATGTAACTGACTGCGATTTTGACTAGACAAGATCCTTATGTAACACATATATTTTTTTAGAATTTAAGACACTATATACTCTATGTTTCAGATGGTTTTAAAAAACTCAAAATTGGTAGTACCCAGCCTTACTTAAGATGCCAAGGATTGGGACACTTGCGTTTTTGTAAAACTGCACTAGAAGAGTAAAGTTCAATTATATAATTTATTCTAAATATGGGGCCCAATTCCGTGAGTCCATACCGGGACACAATTTAATAGTAGTTTATGCAACTGCTGCATAATGAGGGGCATTAAAGCATTAAGAAGTGTGGTTGTAGATAAAGTAGTATATGCAACTGTTCATAATGATACACTCGTGTGATCTTATTGTGAAACTCGCCTTCGGCTCGTTTCCACCACACAACCTTGCTCCTGTTTCAATGCCTCTCATTAAGTAGCAGTTACAGCAATACTGTCTACACTATTATTTTGCCAATGCGAGTACGAACGTAGGTATATATTTTATGTCACACCTGGCCATAAAGTGGCCATTATCGCACGCCCCGCGCGCGAAAAAACCCACTTCCTGGCCAGGGGGTGACATAAAATTTTGTACTCACCACGGGCGATAATAAAGAAAGCCTCAGATCGCATATTTATCGCCCTTGCCTTCGGCTTGGGCGTAAAATACCTGCGATCTGAGACATTCTTTGTTTTATCGCCTTTGGTAAGTAATGTACTATTATGTATTTAACTGTAACCGCTGCTTTTTTAGGTACTGTTATTAAGTTATCTACTGTGACCTTTGTATAAAGGATTAACAGCTTTGCTGCTGCCCATAAAATAGAATGATGGGCGCGGTTGAGGTAGCCGGTTCAGTTCCCGACCCGGTTTCTAAGACAATATGTTTAAATGGTTCAGATGTTTAAAATGTCAACTGTACCTCGCACAATTGATGTAGGATGAAAATTTAGAGATATTTAGCAAATGGCCTTGTATGTGTCACATAATAGTTAAATACCCAGTTAGGTGACTTCCTGATTTGTCGGTGCGGAGGCAGTACGATATGAGAAAAGTGTCAAATGTCAGTGTCAGCTGTCAGTCGACTCGGTACCATTTTTTACTGCGCCCCTACATTTAAATGAGTGCTTCCTGACTGGAGCGGGATGCACGGTAGCGGGACGATGCGAAGGCGGTACTGGGGGCCGATTTTTGAGTGTCGAACGCTCGAATTTTCACTCGACATCTGTCAAAACATCATAGTTTTTTGACAGTTCTCGAGTGAAAAGTCGATCATTCGACACTCAAAAATCGGCCCCCTGCTCCGCTTCTGCGCATGATATTACTACTGCGCAAACGTAAAATACTGGCAGTATTATGTCAAGTGAGAATCTTTTCGACGTCAGTAATGAAAATGTCACATATCGATCCCGCCCCGCCAAGTCAGGAAGTCGCCTTAATGTAATTCCGTCGATTTGATATGTCACTGTTTAGAGTGGGTTTCACCAGTCATTTTTTTTTTAATGGGATTGCTCTTTTCCTAAATCTAGCCACGGGGCAAAGATGAGGTTAATAGTGAAGCAAGCTCACTCAGAAGATGCTGATTCACTCGAAACTTGCCTCGTCTATAATCGAAAACGGTGTTCGTTGAATTCCGATTATCTATGAAAAGATGGATTATACCTATATATGGCAAGTTTTTATGGGATGACACTGCCGGCGCCACATTTAACGTTGATCGGTGGGTAAACGTTAGTTCGTGCGGTTGCGTCCTTAATAAAAAGTATCCGCACCCGACGCAGTCCTAAATTGTTCATAAAAAGTCAAATATACAAAATAGAGATAAAAAATAAAAAGAAAAAAAAGAGAAAATAAAATAAAAAGAGTTTTACTACTGCTACTACTAAGTACTAAAAAATAATTATAAAAATATATATATATATTTTTTTACTTTTTTTTACTTTAAATTTTGTTTGAATTTTTTTAGGTAGGTATTAGGTACATTAATTTTATGCCACATCTTTGACTAGTCTTTTTAACGGTGATACCAAAAGCCCTAAAAATGGGACCATTATTAGAAAAAGCAACAAAAACTCGATGTAGACGAAACACTAAAATTTTCATCTACAAACTCAACACCAAAAATACGTTGGTCCCAGAATTATAACAACTCCGCAAGTAACACATAAACTGGTTTTTCCGAAGCGATACACTAGGTAACTATAGATAAGCTTACTAAAGTTATGCGATACGAGTTCAGAACATTTAATTGAAAATCGAGATTCGACTTTTTATACAGTATCAATGCTGAATATGAACAATTTCAACCTATCAATATAGATGTGAGGGAAATAAAGAATTGATAAAACAAGCGAGTGAATCTTTTTTTATTATGTCTTATGTTACACTTTAATGAATATGCTTGCAACCAACCAATAAAAAAATATTTCCCATTCGTAACCATCCAATCAGTTTCCAAGCTTAAACCACCGGTTAAAAATAAACAGTTGGAGCAGAAAAAAATGCCCAATGGATAGTCAAAAACGAGCAATAAATAACCAACAACCAACCAATAAAATATATTTCCCATTCGTAACCATCCAATCAGTTTCGAAGCTTAAACCACCGGCCAAAAATAAACAGTTGGAAGCAGAGAAAAATGCCCAATGGATAGTGAAAAACGAGCAACAAAAAACCAATAACCAACCAATAAAAAATATTTCCCTTTCGTAACCATCCAATCAGTTTCCAAGCTTAAACCACCGGCCAAAAATAAACAGTTGGAAGCAGAGAAAAATGCCCAATGGATAGTGAAAAACGAGCAACAAAAAACCAATAACCAACCAATAAAAAATATTTCCCTTTCGTAACCATCCAATCAGTTTCCAAGCTTAAACCACCGGCCAAAAATAAACAGTTGGAAGCAGAGAAAAATGCCCAATAGATAGTGAAAAACGAGCAATAAAAAACCAATAACCAACTAATAAAAAATATTTCCTATTCGTCCAATCAGTTTCGAAGTTTAAACCACCGGCCAAAAATAAACAGTTGGAAGCGGACAAAAATGCCCAATGGATAGTGAAAAACGAGCAATAAAAAACCAATAACCAACCAATAAAAAATATTTCCCATTCGTAACCATCCAATCAGTTTCCAAGCTTAAACCACCGGCCAAAAATAAGCAGTTGAAAGCAGAGAAAAATGCCCAATGGATAGTGAAAAACGAGCAATAAACTCGGGTCGACAGGGACCTTAACCATCCCGTCTGTATGCTGTTTTGCAGCACTAATTGAAATCCGCCGTGAGAAACGTCCAGGCTTGTGTTGGTGCAAGTCACGAGGGGAGAGCTGGTAATTATCATCAACAAGAAGTCGACGCTTCCTGTAATGCATGCTGTGTTCACCTGTAATTGGTGGCGCAATTAGATTTAAACTATGTGCATTTCCTACTACTATGCTATTTACTGTTGTTGCTACTGTTGTTGATCCTAATAATAAATAAATAAATAAATAAATAAACATTAAAATATTTGTCCTACAAATAGGTCACAAGGTCATTTTTATAAGTGAACAACTACATCTATTAATTAAAAGAATATTTATTTTATTTTGAATATTTCAAAATAAAATGAATTACTTAAATGATGTCTCGTGTGAATGATGTTCCAGAACTGGCATCGTAGATGTGGGTGTTAAGGCCGCAAAGCTAAAGTGGGACTGGGCTGGGCATGTCTGCACGCGCTGCCGAGAATGCATCCGGAGCGATGGGCCAAATTAGCTACCGAATGGGTCCCACAGGCTGGCTACCGAGGCAGAGGTAGACCGAAAAGGAGATTGCGGGACGACCTTGATACATATGATACTGAATAGCAGGCGCTGGCACACGACCGAGAGGAGTGGCGGAAAAGAGGGGAGGCCTTTGCCCAGCAGTAGGACACTACATAAGCTATTGAAAAAATTATGTCTTACATGTCGGAAAAAGAAAAGAAACTGATAATAGCAAATTAAAACAATAAAGATTTTTACAGAGATATATAAATAAGATCTCTAAGCGCTAAGTAAAAATGAAATTAATAAGGTAGTGTAAGTACCTTAATTGCATAATTATATCCTGTAAAAGTACCTATAGGGTACCGTAAAAATTTAAATACTAAAATCTAATAAATACTTACACCTTGAGATGTATAAGGTCTCTGAGCATCAGTCCAAGTAATAAAATCAAATGTGAACAGATTTAAAGTGTCTCACATCAATCATTAAATTTAGTCTCATAACTCGTCCGTTTTGACCCTTCTGAATGTTACAGTTCGACTCAGTAGGGCGTTTGTTCCAAAAACACATATAAGCTACTACTACCTACTACTACTACTACTACTACTTAAGTTTCTATGTTAATTTTATTAGCTGTTGGTACTCCTTAAACTAAATAAATAAATAATAAATAAAATAAGCACATACAATAATAACCGCTTATTCTTATACATTACGCCTCCTTGTCAGTTGGAAACTGGGCTGTTTTTTTTCCTTGAATAGAGGAGCTGCAGGGCGACAAAAAACAAGCGACAGCGGAATTGAGAGCCCGTGTAGTCACCGTAATTAACTGTTGATACGTTAAGGAGACAAATATGTGCATTGCATCCAATACAATTGTTTGGACATTTTTAATGCTATCGTGAATTAAACTTTCGTGAGACATGTTATAATTTTATTTTACTAAATGGTTAAAACTCACCTATTAATTGTCACTTCGGGCGAAATGTTTCGAACTCTTCGGGAGTTCTTCCTCAGGATGAGTGCGTCTGCGACCCGCGCCGATTGCACACACAAGCAAGCAGACGCACTCATCCTGAGGAAGAACTCCCGAAGAGTTCGAAACATGTCGCCCGAAGTGACAATTAATACGTGAGTTTTAACCGTTTAGTAAAATAAAATAATTGATATCTCTTTCTCTGGCTGTATGTGCGTTGTGTTAGTCGTGAGATAATGACAATATTGAGTTATTTCTTAGACCGTTTAGTAGTATTCGTTATAAGAATTATCATAAATTATTTTAAAAGTGTGAAAAAGTCTTCGTCTGTGCTTTTATAATGTAAACACCGTAAGTGACATCATTTAATCATTCGTTCACTAAACAGTTCGTTCAAGAGTGTTATTAAAGGAGCAGGATTAGCTGTATTTCCTTTGTTGAACCACTTGTACTCAGAGTATTATTTTAAATTTAACCTGTATTTTTTTTCTTTTCAAGCACTTCTGATAACCTAAATAAAATCTAAACCTAATATTAAATATTCCTTATTTTCACATCAATATTATCTAAAAACTTTCTGATCTACACCTGAAAATAAGTTTCCGATACACTCCCACCTCCCACCCCACCCTGAGTACCAAAAGGTCAGAATGTTGATTTGAACTCGGAACTGACCAGATCATTTTGATCGCCCGCCAGGGACGCAAACAGCAACCCGTTGACCGTCAATATGCCTTATCCCATTGCAGTAAGGTTGATGATTGGTCTTTTAACTGCCCCGGCGACGGCGACGTTCCAAAATAAAGTACAACTTATACGAAGGATACAGGATGTGATTTATACGGGGCCGGTGTTTAAATCACTGCGTTTTCTGGCTGCGGACGTAGGTCGCGCTCCCTGGAGAATTTAAAATTTCCTCCGATAAGGATAGTTTCTGCTGTATTATATTAAATTGGCTATCAGAGTGATGGTTATTTTTATACTTTTTGTAGGTTTGAGATTAATGGGTTGTTGGTAGAATATTTTTAGAAAAAGGTATGATTTGGGATGTTCTTTGTCTATAGGGAGTTTACTAGTCGAGAATTTTCCTATTGCCTTCGCTAACTTTTGCGATTAGGTATTAGCGAGTGACTTTCCGGCGTAAATTACCTATGGTTTATCATTTTTATAAAAAATAACAGTAGTTTTGCCCTTGACTCTGTCCGCATAGATTTAATACATCGCGTAAGAATTCAATTACTACTCTTTTATTTCAGGTTACTCTCGTTATCGAACTTTCATACAAACTTCCACCCCCTTCAGGGAGGGAAAACTTGACTGTTTTCGAACTATCGAATGATATTTCGTAAGTCGTTTTATTTGGAAAAATGTAGTGATCGAGCCTCCATTCGAAAGTCGCGTATAGATTATTTATTTCACACAACAGAGTTGAAGGTCACGCACACAACAACATTGTCATGTAATGACAGCAGGATTTTGAAATAACTGTTTTTTATTGTACCATCAACAGTGAATTGCCAGATAGACTAAAAAGTTTCTTTAGACTATTTTGTTAGTCTGCCACCATACCATCCTAAACTCAACTCTATAGAACTTTGTTGAGGAACCATAAAAGGAAGAATAGCAGCCAGTAATACTGAGTTTACATTTAATAGCGTCTTGAGAAAATTAAACGCTTGCCAAAGAGACGTTTCACAATATTTTCAGAAAAAAACCAAGCAAAAGAAGAAAGATACAGGTTAATTACCTAAGATTGATAATGTAACCGAAAACCATTAACCTAATAATCAAACTTAACGAATCAGATGAAGATATACCAAGTTACGATGGTTGGTTTATTAAAGCATTTTTTATTACCATTTTTTATACATAGAAAAAATATATTTAAGCGTTTTTATTTACATTCACTCACTCATTTCATTCATTCACTTTTTTTGCAATCAGAAACTATAATGTAATAATTCGCCTCTACTCTCCTGAAACTACCTATTCCTACCTTCCCGCGCGCCCACAGTAGGTTTTAAGTGTAATTGTGCATTTATTGACATTATAACACCAACAAGAAATTATCTAAACTACAACGACATCGTAAAATACGTAATAGAACAGTTTTCATCCAGAAATCTTGATCTTGCATTGCTCTCATAAAACTTCCCCGTAAGAGTGATAATAAAAGTCAGAATTCCCCTTACCCTAATTCTAAAGGGAAATGCTTCAAGCCATAAACATCTGCTTACCTACGTTTTCGGGGCAAATGGGACACCTCGATGATAAGATTTAAGAAAGTTTTTGCGAAAAAAATCAGTTTACGGAAAAAAAAATCGGCATTGGTCTAATTGAACGTACGAATTGTACGCGTGCTCACTGTCTTCTTTTCTGGAGTTACCTTCAGATTAAATCTAATCGAGAAATAAAACAATCAGCACGTGGATGCTATATACGCACATCTTTGATTCCTTTTAGGGATAAACTCGCCTATGTAGGTATGTAGTGCTTTAAATTCGTGTTTAACATGTATTTTATTTTATTTTTATTTATTTTTTTGTACTAAGTGCGTACAAAAGGGCTAAACCTACCTCGTTTACACGTCATATTACTACGTTTACACCAATTTTACATAAGTGCGTCTTGGACAAGTTTCGAAACAACTGAAAACAAAAACATTTCCTTAAATTCTTTATTACGAAACTTGTTTCTTTCTTGTTCACTTTTATCCAGTGCTGTCGCGTTATTTACCTGTCTGTTTAGCAATTTATTTTTTGCCTGAACACTATTCGCACTGAATATTCCAAGTAATTACGTATAGTGTCATCTTCTCATAGATTGGGACCGAGTTTCATCGATAAGTCCTCGACTACTCATATCCGGCACGGTAACGACTACAGATTAGACTGCTAAGAAGATTACACGTCCACGTGTGTTTTCCTCTGATATTTCACTATTTCAAATCGTGTCTTATTCCTAGAGACGGAGGATGTTATTTGAAATGTCAGAATATATAATTTTACGTTCGCGTGATGAAAACGTGAATTCAAGCTCGTATTGCGCTCAAATTGTAAATTGAAACCTTATGATTGACTTTCTCTATATCTTTATATGGGTAGTATATAATAGTACAAAGAAAATCTTTCGATCGCATATGTCAATCTATTTACTATCAAAAAACTAGGAAGTTTTTACTCGCCTAACGTTTAAATTTTTCAGTGTTTTGTCTTGCGAGGTTGCTCTTTCTTTGGCAAACTGCCTGTTTTGTCTCTGCTTATTGCGATTATTTTCTATATCATCTTATTGAGACTTTATTGTACACAATTCATTTAATTGAATTTAGGTGGTAATAAAATACGTAATGGACGTTTCAATAAACAAATAATATCGTCCTTATAAATGTTTTCTTTTCATCTGCACTAGAAAGCCATCACATCTCAGCCTACTAGGCAGCCACATAGAGGGAAGCAGCAGTAAAAAACGGTATAATACAAATTATATAATTATTTTACCGGTATACTGCGATTCAAAATTATACTCTAACTAAAGCATTTGACAAGCAAAACAAAAAGTTCCTAAACTGGACATTTAAAGCACCAATTCCAAATATGTTCATCAAATAAAAACAAATGTAATACGGGTATGGGTTTACCGACATTCAAGCAACATTTTTAAATCCCAGTGAGTATTTAATATATGGAGTCCCGCAAGGCTTAGTCTTTGGTCCGGTGCAGTATGTTATTAAAAAAGTCTGCTAACTGAAAATAGGGTGCACGGCTAAGCCTTCTTTGTGGAAGTGCGGTTTGAGATAACTTGTGCCCAGCTAAAGTATTGTAGGTATATGTGCAATCAATGGAATCGAGATTTTTCTTCTAAGTACTTTTATTTTACTTTTATCTTAAACATCTGTAACAAAATGTGGATTGCTACGATTTTCAACACATTTCTCAACAATGCAATTCAGTTTCAACAATGCAATTAATTTTTTCTAACATTTAAAACTTCAGTTGTGATTATTCATTTTATTTTCAATGTTGTATTACTTACAATTAATTTTAACTTGTAGCCTAGGTGCTTTTGTAGCCTATTTGCAGAATAAATATTTGTATTTTGGTCGTAGTCTGGTTTAATGATAGGTCAATTAAATAATATTAAAGCGCCGTAAGCTTTTGAAGAGTTTACCAACTTTGTATTCATTATTATAGAACAAAGATCTACTTACTAACTGCTGACTTGAAACCAAATAATTGTATTTTTTCAACCCTATTTATATCACACAATGAATATCATAAGTTATAAATTATAATATAAAGTATAATATAATAAATAAATAAATATAATGTCAAAGCCATCATCAGCACCATCATCAGCATCATCATCATATCGGCCGAAAGACGTCCACTGCTGGACATAGGCCTCTCCCAAAGAGTGCCACAATGACCGGTCCTGCGCCACCCGCATTCAGCGACTCCGCGACTTTTACCAGGTCATCAGTCCACCTTTTGGGGGGTCTATAGGCCCCCAAAGAGTGCCACAATGACCGGTCCTGCGCCACCTGCATCCAGCGGACTCTCGCGACCCGCGACCCGCGAATGTCAAAGTAAAATAATGTAATTCCAGTTAGAGTAATAATGTTTTATTAAAATATTATCCCTTGCCTATGTTAGAAAAACAATATGATGGCATCGTATGATGGTAGGAATAAAACCACAACTTTTCTCCCTAAAAATTAATTTGATAACGTTCACTAAACTCTTTAAACAGATTAATTCAAAAAGTTTCTGTTTGTCCACGACCGTCGATCCTGGGTAATTAGATTTTTGGAATCTAATTATGAACTGCGATATCCAATCTGTTGGACCGAATTAATAACTCCAAAATTAAATTACTTCTCATGGTAATTAAGAATAATCTAGTTCAAAGTTAGGAAGAATATTTTTAGTGACCTTGTTCCCCGAAAAAATACTGTGATAATTTTAAGAGACATTTTCTTTGAACTTTATTTGAAGATAATTTCAAGGAATTTCAATTACTTAGAAGTCTGTGTCAAAAATAACATTTTTGGTTCAAGCTTTTTTGGCCGACTGTGCTATTTCACAGTCATCAACTATGTACTCGTGGAGATGGTCCCTAATTTAGTCCAAAGTCCAAACATCATGGGTTTATCTTGTGTAGTTTAGGAGTTGCCATGGCCACCTTCCCTCTCCATCATGAGATCAACTCGGTCGCACCATAATATTGCATTGTCCCCGAATTTAGATAAGTATGCCGAATGTCAGCTCAATCGGATTCCAGCAAGCGTTAAAAAATGAGTTGCAAAGATTCCACCCAAACAAACATACCTATTTACATAGTTACATTACATACATTGCATTTTAAATAAAAGTCTTGTAAAAAACAACGTTATCTTGAAGTACATTACCAATTCACATGACCTCACCTTATTATGTCTACGTCGTAACGTTGATATTTTCGGAATTTAACTATTTTCAACGGAAGACAAAGCTCCCATCTACATTATCATTGAGGGCTACCGTTTACGTGTTCACCAGTTGGCGCCACTGCGCTCTCAGTCCAGCTGTCAAAGTTTGTTATTGGTTATTAAAGTCGTAAAAATAAAATAAATAAATAAATATTTGTGTTGTTTGTAATGGGTATGGGTTGTGGGTATGGGTTGGGTGGGTGGGTATCAAATTTACGTTGAAATTGTATTTCATACATCATAACCGCACCTTAAACATTTTTATCGAACGCTCTACATCATAGCGCAGTCCCGGTTTGTTCGGAAAAAAGTATGACATAAGTTTACGAACGATAAAATTGTTACAAATGTGTGACATCACACTAGTGCCTCTAGCGGCGAATCCATACGCGGTAGCCCTCATTGCATCCTAACGGATGGTCAGTGTCCGCTACCTAATCCGAAGACTGAGTCATCTAAGACATCGTCAAACTTAATTAAACTGGTAATATTGAAAGTCAATGATCCTTTTTCGGGATTTGGTACCGTTACCAAATCTGGGCTGGCTGGGCCAATAAGGTTATATTAAGGCCGTTGGAATACTTATCATTTTAATATCGGCCCCGGTGCAGGCGGCTTGGGGATTCCGAAGAAGCGTCCAAGTCATAAAAGGAGTGGTAAGTTAACTTTAAAGGTTTTATTTTATTAAAAGTAGGATTGCTCTTTGCCAGCATTGCCTGATAAGTGGACAAAATCTAGTCACGGGGCAAAGAAAATGCCTGTTCACTCGTGCCTTAAAAAGGTCCAGGTTTTATGAAAAATGACCTAATTTATTGGTGGTTAAGGAAATAATAATAAAATAGAGTTACTTTTAAAGTCACTGAATTATTGCAAATGGACAAAAACTTATTCGGAAAGAAGTTAAAGCGTTACTTAATTTTCAACATAAACAATATACAATCGGCATCAATCGGTTACAGTTGGTAAACACACTAATTTTCAATCGTGTTTTGCTAGCAGTAAAAACAAGTAGGTACCTATCAAATAACAATAATTGTTGTTTGTTGTACACAGCGGTTGTCAAGCATTTAGTTTTTTATTACAACAAAATGATAGAAATAAAATTAAAAACAAACACTTAAATAAATAACTATCTAAACTAGGTATTATATACTTTCCCCAAGGTCATTGCTACTGGGAATGGCGGCCATACAGCCGGTCACATTTGCCTCGATTTCTCGATTTCCTATCCATTGACCGAGGAAGATAGCACTACATATAGCCTTATTTTTTACTAAGTAGGTAGCTATTTTAGAGTTCTGTACCAAAAAGCAAGGAGTTCTAATAAACCAATTTCATGTGTAGGTAAGTACCAAACAATAAGCGAAATAAACAGTTATTTCGCTTTAGTTTAAGTTTTTATTTGATTGTTAATATAATATTTTATTATTAATATAAAGAAGATAAATTAGCTACAATAACAAACTTAAAAGACTACATATTTACAAAGTATAAAATAAAATAAAAAATAAAACTACAAATAATAAATTTGGCCCAAATCGCCGTCAATGGGCAGTGTGCCCAGAAGGCTGGCTGCATTGCCACGCTGGATGGCAATGCTTATTCGCTGAGCGAAATATTGGCCAGCCTTCTGGTCACCGGATGCGTCTACCAGGCGCGCCGACAAATCTTTATAAAGTCGGCGCGCACTTGGGCCCCACGGTCCCAGCGTTTCGACCCCAAACGCCTCAAATATGTACCCACTGCCAAGTGAGGCATATTTACGGCGTTTGAGGTCCTCAGCCGAAGTTGCGGCAGAGCCAGCATTCTTTGTGGTGCCTGAGAGATGGGACGGCGCAAGGGTATCAACACAGGTTGCATCCCAGACCAGAGGCCGACCCATTCTCCAAGGCACCAGTGTCATGCCGTCGGGCCTCTTACCGTCGTCTCTCGCTAGACCGACCGGCTCTAGCACGGCCGGGACTTTGACACTCGTAAGGGCCCTTCGGATGACATCATTTAAGCTGGCGTGTCGGGGTATGCGCCCAGCACTTCTGCCGCAAGAGAGACCGTGATGGCCCAGGCTGTCTACCATTGTGCCGCATTGACAGCGATGTGGCATATTTGTGATTGTCCCTATCCGTAGACTGGCGGCCAACCGGAAAGTATTGTTGTCCAGAAGGGTACCTATGGATGGTGATGGTAAAGCCTGCAGCCACAGACCCGACTCCCACTCCGCAGTGGCAAGGAGACGAGCTCGATCTGCCGGACTAGTTGACGTGTTTAAAAGATTGTCCCGTACTAGTCGACAGAGCGGCTCGTCCCACTGCCGCTGCGAGCAAGGGTTGACAGGCGGGTCCGAGTCTGGGCATGTCAGAGACCATACGTTTTTGGCCTCGGAGCAGTGCGTGGCCTCCAGGACCCCGAGAGAAGGGGCTAAAATGTTCCCTATGAGGTGTTGAGCACTGTGCACCGAAGACAAAAACGCAGGTAGTGAAACACTCGAAATTTTGCGGATCCCCAGGCCGCCAAGCCTGACGGGTAGGCTGGCCTGGGTCCAGGATCTTTCGTCAAAAGGAATATTAAGGATGGAAGTGAGTGACTCTTGGATTAATTTATCTAATTTCGAAAGTATATTGGGGTATTTCCAAACGTGGGTGCATCGAAGGACATATGTAAATTTGGGAACAAAAAGGCAGTATCGCATAATTGTGTACGCGGTATGCATATTAATTTTTAGTAAGCGGTCCGAAATAGCGTTAAAATTTTGAATTTTGTTGTTAAAGTAATCCTCGAAGGAATGATCCAAAATAGGACAACCAAGGAGGTGGAGCTGTTTTTCATCGACAACTTTAATCCCGGGTGCTTCTTTTTTAAAGTTTTCGATAATAATGTCTTTGTCAGGGGAAGAGTTTGAAACAAAAAGTTCGCATTTAGAAAAATTTAGGGAAAGGCCAATAGATTTGAGATCTGAAGTCAATTTCCGAAGGTCGTCTAAAACAGTGCGGGCTTCTCCTCCCAAGGTGCCGTCGTCTAAGTACCAGACATTTAATTTAGAATTTAGGTTTTTGATGACGGGGTGAATTGCGAGGCTAAAAATTGCGGGGCCCAGAGGGTCACCCTGTTGACAACCCACCGACGAATCCAATAGGTTGGTTTTGTATAATAATTTAGTCGTAGAACTATAACATTGCCAAAGAAATTTGTATGTTTCCGGAATTTTGTCTTTAATTTGTGTCAACAGGATCCCTCTGTCCACAGAATTGAAAGCGTTGGTGACATCCACCTTCAGCAGCACTTCCCCTCCCTGGTGCTCTAGATATGTTCGGACGGCATGAACGGCGGCTTCGCAGCCACTTTTGGACCCAAAGCCAAGTTGAATCGGTGTAAATTCTTTGCCAAGCTTAGCTAAGGTAGCACGACAGGCTATTTTTGCCGTGAGTCGGCGGAGTGTGGTCCCAACCGCAATTGGTCGTATTCCCCCATCTTTTTTTTTCAGAGCACATAGGTTGGCGCCATAAAGGATGTCTGTTATATCAACTGGAACTTGGCCCGCTAGCATTAAGTTAACCAGGTCCGTCAGGTTTTTCAGGAGATTATCGCGGGTTCCGCCACAGTCGCCGCTCAGCAGGTCTTTTAGGTGCTGCGGTGTAAGGCCATCTAGACCGCCTGCGGAACCGTTGGGAAAAGACAACACTGCTCCAAGTACGTCCTGCGCTGTAGCCTCGAGCGGTTGGTCTTCTGGTTGTGGGGGATCTGGGAGGTTAAGGTTGGCTGCTGGAGGTGGATGCTTGTCTTGTAGGGCTGTTAGGGTTTGCGGATTATTGGGTGCTACTACGTCGTTGGAAAACAGTAAGCGGGCAGCCCCCCTAATGTCGCCGTCACCGACCTTGCTTTCAATTATTTTAAAAGTGTTAAAATTACGGTGTTTATCATCATTACGCTGAAGGCTTTGTGGGGATTGACTATTAATACAGTTTTCTTTAACTTTGCTGGTAAGTGATTTTTGGGTCTTGTCTGAATTTATGTGTAGCACTTTGAAGGAGAAGGTAAGCAGTTGTTCCCAGGCTTGTTTTGAATTACTAGTAACAGCTGTTTTAATACTTTCTGATAAGCATTTAGAAACGGAGGCCCGAGCACCTCTAGGTATGCGCTTGAGAATCGGGTGAGTATTTTTAAGATTGCTAATGGTTTGCCAGAATGGGGGGCTGGTATGAAAGCTTTGCGATTGCGGGGATGGGGTTGCGGTAGCGAACGCGGCTACCGGTGCCGAGGATGAGATGTGAATTTTGTGTGCTTTTGCGACATGAATTTTTAGGCCTTTGGTACCTTTGAAGTAACGAATTTGGGGACATTGTGGGCAAGGTAGGTAGGTATCCAACGACGTAGTAGGATCGACGTCGCTATTTACTGACAGGGACATTCACAACAAACTTAATAAAATATAAAGGTTAACTAATCTAATATAATAAAAACAGAATAACTCAAAAGAGAAAGGTAACAAAAAAGATTGATGTGGAGAGAACACATTCTGGACACAAATTGTTGCAATAGATGTTCGTTGACGTGTTTTAGTAGGTTGGGTGACGGATTTCATACGAGTAAGCTATAAAACATTAAGAAACACATAAAACACTGGAAGCACTGAAAAAATCTTATAAAAACACAATTTCAAATTGTCGTTGACAACGTTGTTGACAAAATATGCACAGTTTGATGTACGCATGTGTTGTTGGTACGTGTCGTCTTAGAGATAGCGGTCTGGACCAATGGGGCACGGGGTCGGTCGGGCGGCGCGTTGCTCTAGGATACGCAATGTCAGGTGGGAGATGGCGTTCCGTCAAAAGCCGTTGCCACGGGATGTCTTCTCGAAATTCTGTGGTATATCGTGTCCGCCGTAAGCCACCAACATCCACAGGGCCGCACAGCAGCACTAGCACACTGCTGTGTAAGTTTAAGAGCCCAAGATTTACATTCAGTAATTTTATTGATTTTTATTACCGCTGACACCAAAAGACAGTTGTTGATTGTTTGTTTATCTATTTATAAGACGTTGTACATATTGAATAAATAAATTTTTATATGGTGCGTCTTTGTGCGTCCGACTATCAAAGACTTCATAAAGTCATACTGTATTATTTACTTTAGGTACGTCTTCAGTTTGTGACTTGTGTCCACACTCAAGAGGGAGTCAAGGATCTGTAGGTGACGTCACGTAGGTACTTTATCTACTCCATTGTAAGCTGCCCCATTCAGATATTAACTTACCCTTACCTATTTATTAAAACTAAAGCGAGCTAAAGTGCTTCGTATATAGAATGCAAGTCCTTTGTGCTCACGTACGAGACTCGCATGCGAGTTTAAGGTATAACGAGAAATATCTCGTTCTTTGAAACGCTGTTCTGCCCAGATGAGGAAACAATAATGATTGGTTTTCAGATATATGATTCTTGACTATATGATTGTGTTTTTGACAATAGCCGAAACATGATCTTAAAATTTTCTCGATAGAAAGAGAATCCAAAGGCGAGTCTTTATTTTCTTTTTTTACTCAGCCTACTAAAACAATGCATTGTTTAAACGACACAAATACGTTAATAAGATGGTATTTTACCACTTGGATTGCATATTGTGTGTAAGCCTGTAAGCACTTGATTGAACAACAGGTTAAGGCGCTACACTGAGAAATTTGGAGACTTTGAAACGCTGTCCTGCCCAGACTAGCAAACAGTAGGGGCTGATTTTCAGATATATATCATTCTTGACTATATGATTGTGGTACTGACAATAGCGAAACATGATTGCTTAAAATTTTCTCGATAGAAAATAAATCCAAAGTTGCGTCTATATTTTCCTTTTTTTCCTCAGCCTACTAAAACAACGCATTATTAAAAGACACGATTAAGTTAATATGATGGTATTTTACCTCATCTAGGTACTGACAAGAGGAAATTTAATAAACCTACACACAGTCAGATATTTAACGAGATTTGTCTAAAAAGCCATTCTCGGAGAGGGTTGCATCCCGTTTTGTCGTGAGCGAAAAACAAAGGGTGTCTCTTTCAATCGATATATCGCCTTAAACGATTTAACAGATTTAAGAATGAATCGCAGTAGACCGTTCCGTGTCCGGGCCGGCCCGTTTTCTAATACAGGACGCGCGACGGCCGTCGATTTCTTGTACTAGAAAACGGGCCGGCCCGGACACGGAACGGTCTAGCGTGAATCATCCTTAACACAATAATGTCACGCAAGATTATTTATTTTATTTAAGATACTTATCCTTACGAGGGATCTCTTCAAGCTAACCTTTTATAAGAGTTCAAGAAGTGCCTGTCTTACTAATGATATCCTTCTCCAATAAAACGAATTGGAATAAACGATGGGGCAATCATTTTCACCTTACAACCCGTACCCCAATAAATGAGGAACATTATTCGATGAACTTAACAATTCCGCCGGTTATTTGTAGTCAGGTCGATGGGGGCAAGAGCGAAAGTGCGACTAGGGGGATTATTCCGTTTTCAATCAGTTACTCCAAAAATACAGATATATTTATATATATATACTTAGTAGTTATAGCCCGCGACTTCATCCGCGTGGAACTCGTTTATCGCGATAGAATTGAAGTAATTGCTATTAACTGACATCAGGCGCTTACGTACTCATCTCTTTTTCATCCAAACTTCCCCCTTTTCCTTCCTCGGGACTCAATCTATGTCCATACCAAATTTCATGTAAATCGGTTCAGCGGTTTAAGCGTGAAGAGGTAACAGACAGACACACTTTCGCATTTATATTATTGTTAAGTATGGATTTGACATTCAGATGACTCTTGCTGGTGGGAGTATTCTGACAGCTGCACTGTCCAGTTCTGGTACTGCAAGAAGTCAGTCATGATAAATACATACGATCGTTGTTGCTTGTCCACATAACACATAACCATATCAACCGCTATTAATTCTATTATAGAATTGTAATGTAACTCTCTACATTATATTACACTTTCATAATCGTAGATTCTTCGTTCTATGGTATTTGAAAACAGTCCCCGCGAAGGATACAGGCGGCCATTCCTATATTCCTTAAAAGTAATTCATGATTTCCAACGTATTTGTGGTGCTACACATAATGAAAATAGTGGTTGACATCGATGATGGATGATGATTTTTATGCTAGGTACAAATAACGAAAATGACTATAAATTAGCAAGTGCCCGTTCAATGGGATCTGCTAAAAATCGTATTTTATAGATGTTAGACGCCAATAGCAATGAGTTGCATAATATCTGTCAATTTTGAGATATATTACGGTAGTCTCACTTAAATTCATTTGTCCCGAGTAGTCCCGACTAACCCAAATTCACAAAAATTACCTTACAGATTTAAATGGACTCAACAAAAGGCCGGAATTATTTTAGTGCCCCTCAGTTGACTAGGCTGCCAACAGTGGTTTTGCATAACTGCATTTGGGAGCACGCCAGCCCAAAACTAAACTCACCTTAATGCGTCATATTTCCGGACTTGCCCCTCGCTCGTTATACCTGTTGACAAATGTAACAGCGTTAGTGAGATTTATGTATTTTTAAACAGCCTTTTTTTATAATAAGAAAAAAATAAGCAAACAAGTATATGGTCCATTTGATGGTAAGAGGACACCGCAGCCTATAGACGCTCGCGCGTTCGTTTGTGTTTTGTTTCAAAAAACTTATACTAGAGGTAAACTAGCTTCATTCCAGTATAATAAACCTCTGTTATGTTGGAATGTGAAACCTCGCGACCGATTGACCTGAAGGGAGTGGGAATGCACGAGTCGCGAAGGGCGCTGGTCTGACTAATGAATTGCGCTGACCACCCCGAGGCTAGGGATGAGGCGTTTACACGATTAAAAATTAAAAATAAATAAATATAATCATTAACTTAAAATATAGAAATAAACACACAATTTCGAACAGAAATGGCGGTAAAAATTTGGCCCAAATTTACACTGTCAGTTACAT
This sequence comes from Cenopis cana, assembly GCA_951800055.1. Lineage (NCBI taxonomy): Eukaryota > Metazoa > Arthropoda > Insecta > Lepidoptera > Tortricidae > Cenopis > Cenopis cana. The sequence continues at coordinate 12,848,683 of OX637493.1, read as the reverse complement.
TCCAATAGTTTCATACAAAAAAGACTTACAGCTGTTAGTCTTAATTGTCAAATATGTTTAAGTTTAGTTTATTTAGATACATACATTTAATTTTAATTTAGTTTTCTAGGTCTAGTTTTAGTTGTTTATTTTTATTGTATCTATTTTGTAGTTTTATCCAATTACAGATATGTACCTAAATTAGTACATTGTCAAATTTGTAAACACAAAATACCAACACGAATGTACCGCCCGAGTCGTGCGGGCGGTACTTTTACGGCGGCCATTTTGGCTGATTGTGAATCTAGTTCTATAATATTACATCTATGAATATAATAATTAAAACGATTAAAGATAATCAGATTTATTTATCTTAAGTAGGGTAATAACGCAGTCAAAATAGCAAAACCTCGAAATGTTGGTAACTTTTATTAAAATTGGTACGAATGTTCATTGGAGGCCTTGTTTTCGTCTCCCAAACGTCCCCAAGTCAGGACCTTCTAGAGCAGCCGTTATCTTGGAAAATGTACTCCATCCGTAAGATATTCGCATTTTTTTCTGAAATCACCACATTATAGACGCAAGTTCCCCGACATTTAAAAACATTTTCAAAAAAGTTTGACATCGACAAGAGCCCCTCACTACTCTCCGCTCTAATTGACGCCGCCATTTTTGCTCGATCAGCCGATTTGTCACGTGAGTCTTGTTTCAGGTCAACTTACAAGTCTTTTAAGTAAATGAGACAGCTTTTTAACTTACACAGTAGTTATTACGCTTTTCCGATGTTTTATTTCACTTCGTTGTTTCTCAAGCCGCCCGAAGGCCTCCAACTTGGCTTAACGACTGCTGTCATAGACAGCAGCCGGGATCAACGGCTTAACGTGCCTGCCAAAGCACTTCTAACAGTCAAGTTGCCCACTCACTTGACAAAGGGGGGTTGAAGCTGCACCACGTCCGTAGAGAAAGTACCCACCGCTACCCTACACGTGACCCCTGGGTGGTTCTAAAAGTGCAACAAAAACTGGCAACCGTACTGTCTTCTCGAAGATCTCACGGTTCAAATGCCATACGATAAAATAAATAAATAATAAACTTCGTTGTTGTACCAAACGTTTGTACAGTCTATTTATCCTTACGTGTCCTATCATGTAAATAAACTCTCTTGAAACCATTAATTGACAATATTTCATAATTTCCAAAAGTCTTAATTCGAAAACCATTTCGGTAAAAACGTGTGAAGTACACAAAAAACATTTTTTTAAATTTTTTTCTCCGTTAATTTTGGAAAAAATCGCAAATTACTGTAAACCGAAAGTTGACGTCATCTTCCTCGCTGTATTCAGGGAGACCTTAGTACAGAGTACAGACAATCGCTGCTCTGGAGTGGCTCTGGATTCTTGTTGGGAAGATGACGTCATATTTTACTTACGCCCTTTTGGAATGACCTACTTTTCAACGTGTTTTTTTTTATGAAATATTGAGTTAAATTGAAAAAGAAAAAATACGGGTGGCTTAAATTTTTACCTATTTTCTAACTAGTTCATAAAATAAAGTAGTTAAAAATATGAAATGTTGTCAATTGTCACCCTTTTCTCTAGAATTACACAATAATCATCACTTAAAATGTTGATATGATGAATGAAAATATTTAAAGAAGCTCACAAAGCATTGCAATCGTAGAGAAAATTGTGATTATGATTATCATCTACAATAGTACATTACTTACCAAGGGCGATAAAACAAAGAATGTCTCAGATCGCAGGTATTTTACGCCCGAGCCGAAGACAAGGGCGATAAATATGCGATCTGAGGCTTTCTTTATTATCGCCCGTGGTAAATACAAAATTTTATGTCACCCCCTGGCCAGGAAGTGGGTTTTTTCGCGCGCGGAGCGTGCGATAATGGCCACTTTATGGCCAGGTGTGACATAAAAATAGTTTGTTATTAAGTAAAGTAAATTAAATATGGCGCCGGCAGCCGTCATTGCATCTCTCTCTCTCTGGTCGGTCCCTCATATCTGAGGATCGTGGTCAGCATCAGGGTTGCATCTGGAACGGATGATATTACGCCACCGGTTCCTGTCCAGCGCGTCTCGTACAACCGTGTAAAATTTGGAGGACGACGAGTCTTTCACTGCATACATACAAACTTGCATACAAACTTGTCAAACTTCCATACAATCAAATTTTATAACCAACATAGCTTACGATTACAGATGGTATGGTACAGTCAGCAGCAATGGTTGCTACGCGGGCGAGGTGTTCAAAATGATCTTCACACGCTCTTATTCCCTTATAATAAAGATGTGTGAAGATCATTTTGAACACCTCGCCCGCGTAGCAACCATTGCTGCTGACTGTACCTATAGTCGAGTTCCGAAATTAAATATGTGCACGGGTAAGTGATCAAAAATTATATGATTAATTATAAATTATATTATATGATCAAAGATAATTTTAAACCTTTGGAAACGTTCATATATGATATCGATAATGAACTCTACTAGGTATACAACCCAACCTAACTTGAGGGGGAGGGAGGTTTGAAAATACAAGGTAATTAATTACTCAGGAGCTGAAATTTTAGCAAATATGTTAACTACGGTTTTTCAATTTTATGCTTTTCTCTGAAAAACGTGAATGTAGATGATTCCATTTTAAGGTTTCCTTTTTTAAATTATACAACTTCAGTCCAATGTTTGCTATGTTAAACCAAAATTTCGTACCATCAATTTTTTGCGATGTGCAAACATGAAAATTGAGATTTGATGTTCGTGCCGTTTTTCATTTTTACAACTCTGCTTACAAATAAATCAATGGAAGGTATTCAAAAGTACAACAACATATTGTATAATGTTATACCCGAAGGTTCCTAAAGGAGCCCTATTGCTGTCACTCACGCGTCCGTCCGTCCGTCCGTCTGTCCGTCGTCTGTCTCACAAGATTTTTTAAACTTATATTTTGGTATCATCATCATCCTCCTAGCATTATCCCAGTACAGTTGCATCCTGAAGGATGCCTGGGGCCCGCTACCTAATCCCAAGATTTTGGCGTAGGCACTAGTTTTTACGAAAGTGACTGCCATCTGACCTTCCAACCCGAAGGGAAATTAAACCTTATTGGGATTAGGTTTTGTCAAGTGAGTGGGCAACTTGACTGTTCGAAGTTCTCAAACCGCCCGAAGGCCTCCAACTTGGCTTAACGACTGCTGCCATAGACAGCAACCGGGATCAACGGCTTAACGTGCCTTCCAAAGCACGGGAGCGCTCAGTTAGTAACCACTCAAAGCGGTCACCCATCCAAGTACTAATGTGCCGTCGGAAACTTTCCAAAATTGCGAATTTTCCACATGGGTAAGTTTCTGAAATTTCTCACATTTTTGTATGGGGTTTAAAATTTTCCGAAATCTAAAATGAGAATTTCTTCTTTTCTTTCTTATTTCTTTTCTTTTCTATGAAATTCTCAAGAAATTTCCGAGAACTTTTCCAACTTTTTGGAAACTTTTTTTTGCCTCGAGAAGAACCTATAATACTTATACATATATTAAAGCTCTGTCCGTGACGGTACGCACTTTAGGTTCAAACCAGACTCACGCCACCCATTAGGGGCTCAAAGTCAAAACGCGAGCTCTCAATACTAAGTCAGGGGTGTCACACAGACCGTCCTCAACATGATTAATGCAGGGCTGTCACTCAAGCTAAATTGTCTTTAACCTTTGCCCGGAACCGAACAATCGATCGTTTCATTTATTGGGTCTGGTTTTAGTTCGTTAGTGAAATTTGATATTGAAATACGTAAATTTAATAGTACATACATTACATATAGTACTTTTATCTCACGAGCGCGGGTCGGCCATTGTTGTAGTTGTGACACATACGAACACATAGACAACGTGAACTCATAGCTCCTACGCTGACGCACACATAGACAATGTGCATGTATAGCTCAACACACAACCAAGGCTCACCCGCGCTCGTATGATAAAAGTGCTATACATTATTAACCTAGAGCGGTCTAGGAGGTTGTCTGGAAGAGATCGCTGTAAAGCAATAATACCGCCTGTTGTTGCTGTTATTAATGTTACCAAATCTTAATAATATACTTTTATTAGTGGTGTAATAAAGAACTATTACTACTACTACTACTAGAACGGTAAAACAAAGAATGTGTCAGATCGCAGGTAATTGACACCCGAGCCGAAGGCAAGGGCGATAAATATGCGATCTGACGCTTTCTTTATTACCGCCCGTGGTAAGTACAAAATGTTATGTCTCTACAGGTAGGTAGGGTCGACGTCATAGGTACATTTACACTTTTCAACCTTATTCCATTGCAATAACCTGCAAAAGTGTACAAAGCGGCCCAGAAATCAAATTGGTTGACTGTACGTAGTACACAATAGTTGTCAATACAATTAACTTATAACAGTACAGCAGTATGTACAGCCAACCAATTTGATTTCTGGGCCACTTCGTACCTTGTCACAGTGAAAACCAATATGAAAGCCGCTAGAGACCTCACATTAATGTCAACTGTGACAAGGTACGAAGTGGCTCAGAAATTAAATTGGTTGACTATTCATTTATTTACAGGTTTACCAAGGTTTCCCGGGAGGGAGAGAATTAATTGCAGTGACCGTACTCGGTTTCTGTAATGTTCCTATGGGATTGTTAATTATTACTTAGGCGAAAAGGTCATCAGAGGTTCGAATAAAGGATTTATCATTCCGCCAATTTAATAGGTCACTGATTAATTGATTAATTATAAATATTATAATATCGAATACTTAATAGAGCCCCGAAGCTCATTTAATAGTACATTACTTACCAAGGGCGATAAAACAAAGAATGTCTCAGATCGCAGGTATTTTACGCCCGAGCCGAAGGCAAGGGCGATAAATATGCGATCTGAGGCTTTCTTTATTATCGCCCGTGGTAAGTACAAAATTTTATGTCACCCCCTGGCGAGGAAGTGGGTTTTTTCGCGCGCGGAGCGTGCGATAATGGCCACTTTATGGCCAGGTGTGACATAAATTATATTTTGTACATATATAGTCACTTAAGACTGCACCGAGCAAATTTCTGAATAATTGCGATGGTTGGATCACTTGCTGTATTATTATTACTAAAGCTTGAATTCTGTAATTCCTATATATGATATTTAAGGATACACTCTACACGTAATGTGTTTCAGAAACACAATTACTTATAGTTTTCTTCATAAAAATTCAATCCAAAGTTAGCTCTACTAAAGGAAATAAACGCAAACTACAACGTTAATACTTTATGAAAGGTCTTCAATTTTTGAATAGTAACAAAACTACATGTTATCTAGGTCGTATGTGTTTAACATTTGCAAAATGTGGAGATTTTTTTAACAATGCAAAGGAAATTCCGAAAATTTGACTGGCCGCCGTAGTTTTCTTGCCGGCAGATGGGCTCCGGCCCTCAATGGGAGCAGACGTATGCTGCTTTTCTCAGTTTGACATCTCATAAAAACACGCTTTTAGACAGCTTGCTCGTATACAAATACAAAATGTATACCACACACAAAGATTGCATTAATTGAAGTAGGGTAAATAAATGTTGACGTGTGGCTATTGAAGATTCTTTTAACATGGAATTTTTAGTATTGGCCATTCGTTATAACATAAAAATGCAATCTTTGGTCCCCAATGTTTACTAATGCAACTAAATTATAATGATTTCCTTTACGAAAAGGCATTTTAAACGTAAAAAGGTTACCGATGTATTTTAGTTCAAAGTAATTTACTTTTTATAAATTGGCCACCCAGAACGGAACGTTATGACATTTATGTCACTCATCATATTTCAAATTAAAATTTGTAAACAAATTGTATTTTTATATTTCAATAATTTAACGAATGTAATGTTATATTTTATGTGTATATGTACGGCGCTTTCACGTCAAACAATGATTACCTAAATATATCGCAGAATCTGCATAAACAAAACATATCCCAGAATCTGTACAAACAGGCACAATTATTATGGTGCTTTGAACAGAAGTTTATAAAATATCAGCGTTATACCAAGAAACAGATCTAGAGTGCTCTCTTGCAGCGGAAGCAGAAGAAAGAATATCGGAGTTTCTTCGCCAGTTTGAGTGATGTGGATTTAAATTGTGTAGTGTCTAAGCCGCCTGGTCATAATATAATTATACCTAGAATGAAAATAATAAACCTATGTTTCATTTATAAATAATAAACCAAGTAGTTGTTGGGGATGTGGTGACAATGACGATGTCTAACAAACAAATATGCAGTAATTACTTATAATATTAAACTGCGCTAGTTTCTATGTAAAGCTTTCATGCGTTGGAAATCCCGTTGCTTTGATTTTGTACAAGTAAGTACTTATGTCGCATCGCAATAATTGTCTCGACGTTATAGTAAACAAATAGCAAATAATAATAATTGCTATTTATTATTGATGAAAATAGACGCAATGTTAACCATTATTGAACCTTATGTCGTTGCAATAAGGTTCACGGATGTTCAGTTAAGTGTCATCGACGGCACGATTGCTCACACGAAGAAGAATATGTAAACGCATCCTGCTAATCGACGGCACGATTGCTCACACGAAGAAGAATATGTAAACGCATCCTGCTAATTATTCCTTTCAATTATGGACCTTATAAGAAGTGTATAAAAGTTAATTTGTCAGAGCTGATACAGTAGTGGTCCGACCAAGTTCCACAATTGCAGACTGTTACAATGACTTTCTTGATGATATTTGTTATATCATTAGGTTTTATAGTGCTTGTCATTCACGATAACGACGATGCGCCGGGAATGTCATACTATTCTATGCGCAATTCTGCGGATTGGGTTACGACGGGAGATCGTGAATAACAAGAACTACCTATAAGGTTAGGTACTGGTTCCTCAAATACAAAGTTGATTCACAATATTGCTGCAGTTATCCCGTGCCGTATAAATAGTTTCAGTAGTTATTATATATATTGTAATAAAACTACCGCTTCTTCTCTTAAAACTTGCATTAAATCAGTGTCCATTTTAGAGTTCACCAACTGATAAACAGAAAATAATCAATTTATGAAAAGTTTTGCTTAAAATAACCTATTTAAGGTACAACATATACTCGTATCATGAAAATCACCAAGTAAACTCTCAAAATAAGTACCTAAGTCATAAACAGAAAACAGTCATAACATGCACGAACCGATTAGGAAAATTCTTTCTCTGTTTTAAGTTGTATAAAAATGAGTCTGTGAGGAAAGGGCAAAACAAAATACATTTTACAAAACAGGGGTTTGACAAGTTTTATTTTATAAACAAGGAACTGAGTATTTTACTACCACAAATTCCAAATTCAAGACATTTTCAGATACAACTAATACTTGAGTTTTGGTTACAGATCAGAACTTGACGATTTTTGTTACACTTCTCTTATGCACCAAGAAACCTTTAAATATTCAAAATCTATATTGTCATAAGTTGACATAAACATGGGTCAATGACCCGACCCAGCAAAATGAGGTAGTGTGCGTGAATAATGCATGTGTGGGTTAATTGGGTAAATTATTAAAAAAATTGAAATTTGACAGGCGCTGAGAATTTACCCCGCACGATAGGCCCTTAAAGCCAAAGGAAAAAATAACCAACATTATAAAAATAACAAAAAAAAACTTTTCGTCCCCCGTCCTTCCTAAAGGCCTCTACGAGGGGAATTCAAATAACTATGTTGTATTGAAGATTCCTCAGATTCCTGCGACAAAAGACACGTTACTCATAAAGGGTGGAATCCGCGAGTATCGGGAAAATTAGATTAAAAATACTTCCCAAATGGTTCACCGGCTATGTGAGCAGTGACCTTTAATATAGGGATATAGCATTCCCATCCTCCTCTTAGCGTTATCCTAGGTTGTGACCTAAACCTAAAGGAGCCTGGGATTTGCTTGGATACTTTCACAATAGGTACTACTTTTCGAACAATTACGAAGAGGGCCTGATTGATTAGAATTAAATACATAATTAGGTATCATATCACACCAAATCCAGAGCTCTATAAATTGATCATCTTTAGGTGGCTTCCTGATTTGTCAGTGCGGAGGCAGTACGATATGAAAAAAGTGTCAAATGTCAGTGTCAGCGGTCAGTCGACTCGGTACCATTTTTTACTGCGCCCCTACATTTAAATGAGGTCTTCCTGACTGGCGCGGGATGCGCGGTAGCGGGACGATGCGAAGACTGTACTGCTCCGCTTCTGCGCATGATATTACTACATTTTCCGTCAAGTTAGAGTCTTTGCGACGTCAGTAAATCTACGTCAAAGAAGAAAATGTCACATATCGATCCCACCCCGCCAAGTCAGGAAATCGAATTAATTGAACAAAAAAAAAACTACCGCTGAAAAGCTGTCATTCACTCGGATGAATTAATAATAACATTATGACACGCTAACTAGACGGATTTCGTGTCTCTATAAATTTCAAACTGTTTGTTTGCCGCAAGCCAGCTCTTAGACCAAAATGCCTCTTTAAGTACGCCACTCATCCCCGTCCCTGCCTAGTCTCATCCTAGTTCATCATAGTTATTTTATAATGCGCGCGGCTTAGGTTTGGAATTCCCTGCCGGCATCTATATTTCCGAGTTCATATAACCTGGACTTTTTTAAGGTACGAGTTAATAGGCATCTTCTGGGTGAGTTCGCTTTACCGTCGGCCTCATCTTTGCCCCCTGGCTAGATTTTGGCCCAGAGTAATCCTATTTTTAATTATAAAAAGAAACCTCGGAGTGACACGCGGTCTTTTATAATGTTGTGTGCTTGATATTTTGTTACCTTTATTTCCGGTGTTTTGACGGAGAAGGGGGATACGGGCTATAGTCGCAGATGACTAGGGTTGCCAACTTATGTGCTCCGATTTGCTGGACATTGGTTGTAGAATTGCGGGACTTGGCTAAAAAATGCGGGACTTGCGCACTCGTATCAATATTGTGAACGTATAATTGTGATGTAGGATACATTATTTATTCCCGCGAGATATACATTCTTAGTGGATGATTTCCGAACTAAAATTATCTTATTACGAGTACGGTCCTCCGGGAGCGGGATACGATACAAATTTTATTTTCATTTATCGAAGTTGTGCACTCTTTCCTGAAATGAAACAAAATGCTCGCTCCAGTTCCTATAATTCTGCCGAGGCTTGAAAGCGGGACAATGGCGTCCCGCACGCATCCTTTGCGGGACGCATCGCCTAGGGTGCTGGAAACGGGACGTCCCGCCTGAGGCGGGACGTTTGGCAACCCTACAGATGACTGACATATCCGCATAAATGTTAATAGTGGTTACGGAATAGGTAAATATATGTGTTGAAACCGAGGGACCTTTTGTACCTTCTGCTGTCATCACAGTGAATCCTCACATTTTATAAAGGGTCGGCAATGCGCACGTGACTGTTTTGGAGTTGTGAGCGTCTATAGGCTGCGGTGTCCGCTTACCATCAGGCGGACCGCACGATTGTTTGCCACCGTCGTTGTATAAAAAAATACATCTTTCTGGCATTTTCCCGGTTCTGCCCTAATTACAAGATTTAGCGTAGGAACTAGTTTTTACGAAAGCGATTGAACAAGTTTCCCAACTTTGTTGGGATCAGACCGGTCTCTATCAAAAGCCATTTTTTTTAAAGCTATACAAATATTCCCCACGTCAACAGCATATCCTTGAAAGCTCTGGCAACCTTACAATCGAGAACACAACACAAACAAACAAACAATACTACTAATAGACTATTAGTCTATTACAAATTGTGTGCCGGCCCAGGCACCAATCGGACCTGCACCTTTGTGGCTACAGGACAGTTCGAGTACAATACTGCCAGGCACTATGCATATTCAATTAGCCACATATTTATGTTACGACAGACCTGCCAATAACAACCCACGGCCTGGATGAGCGCACACTGCTTAGTCACATTGTGCCTAACTTTTACTGCTTGAAATCTTAAATGTACTCCAGAAATCGACACCTTCGAACCTATAACGACCCGGCCTAGTGGGTGCTAGCTGAATCTGAGAAGAAAAACCGGCCAAGTGCGAGTCAGACTCGCGCATCGAGGATTCCGTAAAAACCTGTAGGTATATAAGTAAAAGTTCACCCATCACGAATCACGACACGACGAGTCATAGTTATGGTCCAAGTAAAAAAAATTAAATTATTAAAAATATTTTTATTATGATGTACCTAACTAAAAATTTACGGTTTTCGCAAATTTTCCTTTATCTGTGCTATAAGACGTACCTTCGTAGCAAATTTCAAAATTCTGAGTTCACGGGAAGTACCCTGTAGGTTTTGATTCCCTTGCGAGTGTCGAAAATTTGCGGAGCTGCATAAACAGCTGTATATCTTTTGATTGCGTTTGCTTAGACGTTTGATTTTTCCACAGCTCTAAGGGACAGTAAACCTGAGTATTTAATATAAATTCCAGCTAGATACCTCCACGCGTTCCTGAGAAGAAGGGTCTTGACAGACAGACAGACCGACGGACGGACAACAAAGTGATCCTATAAGGGTTCCGTTATTTCCTTTCGAGGTACGGAACTCTAAAAACACGACTGCACTAAAACGATCAAAATAAATTTCAAAATAAAGTTCAAAAAAAGGTGTTAATGATTTGAATCTGACCAGCGTATCACAAGGTGAGCGAGATCCTCCTCCTCAAGGGTTGAAGGGAGGGCGAGAACTCCACAAGGACACAGTTGATTCTCAACTCAATAAAGGGTCGGCAACGCGCTTTTGACTCTTCTAAGGTCGCAAGCGTCCATAAAAGGGGGCAGTGTACGCTGTTCGTATCGTTTAATATTAGGCCTATTTTCGGCAAACTGCGGCGCCGTATTGGAGCCTCCTATTTACGTGTTTCCAAGCGAATAAAAACAGCTCTTATGATAACACATCGAAAATGATGTTACATTATATGTTGCTACTCTTTAAAGGCTATATTTTATGAGCACGAACACCTGTATGTGCCACTGTAGTCGAGCGGTATTACTTTCGAGTTTCAATCTAGAGGAAGCGGGCTCCAATCTCGACTCGTACTATTCATCATCATCATCATATCAGCCGACAGACGTCCACTGCTGGACATTCTTAGGCCACCCCAAAAGAGTGCCATAATGACCGGTCCTGCGCCACCCGCATCCAGCGGACTCCCGCGACCTTTACCAGGTCATCAGTCCACTGCGATTCGAGAACCTTTCGGCCCCAACGGCCATCGGTTCTATTATTGCTATTATACGTAAAGGTAAACCAGAATTATACGGTCAATTGTGTATTTTAAAGAATTTATCCAGAAATCCCCAGCACTCAATATACAGCAAATTGCTCCCTTGCAATTAATACTGTTCGAAAACAGGTTACAATACCATCTTACCCCAAAGAGGGTTATAAGTAACTACGAAATAATAGTCACTTAAGTCTTTCTTGAGTAAATTACCATCTTACCCCAAAAGGTCATAAGAAACTACGAAGTTAAAGGCGCTTGAGTCGATCTTGAAGGTTGAATAAATTCGGGGAAGTTCGGTCCCCGCGTTTGCAATTGTAATCCAATTGGTCACCAGTGGCAAACTTCGTGAATTCCGATTAAGTCCGACCATTCGGGCTTATACAAGGCCGTATTGTGTTGTTCGTATAAGATCAGACAATATACTAATTATATAAAGGCAGCATACCCGATAGTCGCCTGTTAAGAGGCCCATTAAAAGGTATCCTCTTCAATGCGATATCCATGACTACAACACCAGAGGTCCAGAAGTAAGAACAAGCTTGCAGTGAAAGCCTGTCTATATAAAAGACTGGTCCTATTTAGTGAAGGGAGTAGAGATGTTTGCTAGGCAGACCGTTTTCCCACGATAAAAGTATGAGTTTGCACATACATTATTACCCCGAATAACTTTAATTGCGGGAGATTTGGCTTTTACCGTCTGTCCTCGCATTTCCAGCCGGATTTCCCCCGGGACCCCCGAACGTGAGTCTGACTGTTGAGTTGTTAAACCTCCTTTATTTTAATCTAACATTGTCATTAAGGTAAACGTGCCAGTGCTTGGCAGTGTCTCATTACTTGATTTTTCAATCTTATGTCATACTAGCTTTTGCCCGCGGCTTCGTCCACGTAAACATCCACTTCCTATTAATATAAGCCTGGATTAAAATAGGTATATTTTGATACTTTTTATCCCTGAAATCATCTATTGGAGGGATGAAATGGGAAGTGTTTTACGTAGACGAAATTGCGGCCAAAAGGTTATAATATCATAAATACGAAAGTCATATCACAATAAATATCATAGATATTAATTAATGCTAAAGTTCAGATGTTTGGATGTTTGTCACTCAATCACGCAAAAACGGCTGAACGGATTGTGATGAAACTTGGTACCTATACAAAGAGTGTTTAGCCTGGATTAACATACAGGATACGTTTTCCCAAGATTCCCTATTTATTGGAAGATTACGCAGACGAAGGGTAAAAATTTACGTAATAAATATACCTTACTGTGTAAATATGGTGGGTTTTCCTGTGATATCGCCACTCCCTTCATATTTTTATTAATTTAAACAAAATTATGGTCATATTTTCTACCCCATTAAAATAAACCCGTGTTACTCCAGTAATAAGTTAATTAGTAAGCGGCAGCGGTCCTAATTATAAACATCTTTTACAATCTAAAGTCGGAAAAATCCTTTCATGACCAAATAAGTCACATTTCTGTGCTTGAAATGTTTCATAACATTTCAAACGAATATACTCCTAATTCCAGCAGGCATAGAACGGAGTATCGCGTGAGTAATCTTGCGATCGTTGTACAGTCTGGTACTTGTAATCTTAACGTTAATTTTGTTGACTAAGTATAGTTAACTACAATGGCCTCTTTCAGGCCTCTAGGGCAGCTGTTAAAGTCATATACGCAAATTGCGTTTTATCCGGGATTTATATTTATTTTATTTATCGTATTTATTTCGAACCGTGAGATCTTCGAGAAGACAGTACGGTTGCCAGTTTTTGTTGCACTTTTAGAACCAGAGGTCACGTGTAGGGTAGCGGTAGTGTTGGTAAAGACTCAAGTTTTTGAAGTCTACATTGCAAGAACTCGACCCATATTTACGGGACTATGAGCTTAAAAGACTTCTGAGTCTTTTAAGTCGTGAGTCGAGTCCTTTTTCAAGTCTTATTGAGTCCTGTAGTCACAACTCAGTAAGTAACAACCAAGTAATAACTCTATTTAGCACTCATTTTATCACCACTAATGCCCATAGGATACAAGGTAAAAAATGTGGATTTTCATAAATTAAGGAAACCATATAAACAGACAGCATTAAAACTAACAAATATACTGAATCTATCTATCTATCTATCTACTGAGTAAGTCGCGTAATCTCAAGCGTTCCTACAAGTCCAGTTGTGTTTTAATAATAACTCAAACACTCGAGTCTCTATAGATGACTCCAGTCTTTATAAAAGACTACAGAAGACTCAAGTCCCCCCAAGTGGAAAAGAACTTGAGCTTCGATTCAATGACTAGAGTCTAAAAAACTAAGTCGAGTCTTAGAAGTGACGACTCCAGCGATTTGAGTCTTTACCAACACTAGGTAGCGGTGGGTACTTTCCCTACGGACGTGGTGCAACTTCGACCCCCCTTTGTCAAGTGAGTGGGCAACTTGACTGTTGGAAGTTCTCAAGCCGCCCGAAGGCCTCCAACTTGGCTAAACGACTGCTGTCAGAGACAGCAGCCGGGATCAACGGCTTAATGTGCCTTCCAAAGCACGGGAGCGCTCAGTTAATAACCACTCAAAGCGGTCACCCATCCATGTACTGACCCAGCCCGACATTGCTTAACCTTGCATACCGGTTGCGGCACGCAGGCGCCACTGGGCCACTAGCGCTCCTGGGATTTATATTGTGGTGAGTTAATTAAATAAAATAGAGTCCAAAAGTGACAAACATACAAATTTCCCGACTGTACGAGTACCTTTTTTTCACAGTCATCAACTACTCCTTGTAAGGGTTTCAATGAGCGACGAGTTTATCTTGTGTAGTTTAGGAGTTGCTATGGGCACCTTCTGAGTACATCATCAGATTAGCTCGTAGTACCATAACATTGCATTGTCACCGAACTTTTTTTTTCAGCTCAATCGGTTGAGCTCTCACGAGTGCGGATTGGCTATATTTGTAGTTGTAACACATACAAACACATACACAATGAACAGTTGCATGATTTACCCGAAAATACACTCAGGCGGCTTCCTGACTTGGCGGGGCGGGATCGATATGTGACATTTTCTTCTTTGACGTAAACTTACTGACGGCGCAAAGATTCTCACATGGCATAATACTGTCAGTATTACGTTTGCGCAGTAATAATATCATGCGCAGAAGCGGAGCAGTACCGCCTTCGCATAGTTCCGCTACGTGCGCATCCCGCGCCAGTCAGGAAGCACTCATTTAAATATAGGGGCGCAGTAAAAAATGTTACCGAGTCGACTGATAGCTGACACTGACATTTGATACTTTTCTCATATCGTACTGCCTCCGCACCGACAAATCAGGAAGTCGCCTTACAAACATTGCAAGTCAAATTACAGCATGTAAAACAGTGAAAATTAAATAAAATCTTGTAAAAATGGTCCTCAGAACACACAATACCTACTAAGTTTGCTATTATTCGTTGAAACGACTTGCCTGTTTAATTCCTCTGAGCTCACATCTCAGGTTAATCCAGCTAAAAGTTAAGAATTGTATATTAAAATTATTTGTTAAGGAAACCTTACTGTAGCGGAAAAGTGTAAAAATGTGCTACAAAAAGTAAGCGTCAGAGGGTTCAGTACTCAAATCGCATATTTTACCTGTGTACAAGATTCGCAGATCGTACCTACCTACTTCTGGTATAATCTATGTAGGTATGTATTTAATTGTAATATGAACCACTTTTTTTTAAATATATGTTTTCAATCGTCAGATCAAAATGTATAGACTTTTTTGGCACGCACAAAATTCGTCCCCTAAAGCGAGTGAATTTTACGTTTTCAACCCCCGCTGCGCCAATTTGAAAAATATGTAAAGATTGACACTAAAATTCCATATCATTATGCAACCTGCTCACAATAATTTCAAGAAAATCCTTTAAGAAATGCGACCGCGGGGTTATCACGTAACTGTATCGAACGGTAGTACGTAGGTACGATCTAAATGTCAAATCCCATACTGTCATTTTTAGACATTAAAATATGCCTACCGTACGTTCGAAAAGTTACGTGATTACCCCGCTGTAGAGGATAAGAGCCAGCCTGACATCCGAATAGACATGATTTTTTTTTAAATTTATTAATAAAAAGTACAAACGCAATGTATATGAAAGCATTTTCTCCTAAGCGCTCGTTAGGTTAATTGGAAGGGGTTTTATTCATCGCTTCAGGGAACCCTAAGCCCGAGGCGCATGGGGTTCAATAATAGAAATAACTTCGTACACGCGGTTCATGAAACCTTTACAATTTCATTTCACTCTACAAAGTTGTATTTGCTGGGTATAATATTATTCGTCAGAAATACATTTTTCGCTAAATTTTCATTCCGCAAATAGGTACCTACTTTAGTTTTCATGTCGTTAACTTTTGAGAGTAGAGCGCATTAGGTCTATCAGAAAACGTTACTGGACTTGGACTGCGACGTTTTTTGAAAAAAAGGAAATGTTTTTTAAAAGGTCAGCGAAAAGTGAATATCTGCTAAAAATGTTTGCAACACATTTAGTAAACTGTATTTGGGTTATATCGTAATTTTTTGTACATAGTTAAGGACTTAATTATGACTAAATTTTAATTGAGTCAAGTGTGTAACGAACATTAGTCATACAGGTAATTTTCGTTACACACAAGACTTAATTAAAATGTAGTCATAATTAAGTCCTTAAATATGTACAAAAAAATTTGTACATAGTTAAGGACTTAATTATGACTAAACATTTGCTGCGCTGTCTGTAGCTCTAGTATAAGTTTTTTCGAAACATTAACTAATTCGAACGCGTTTGCGTTTCGTCTTAAAATGTATGAAAGTGGTATGAAAACGTGAACAGCGCCTCTGGTGGTCACTAGTGGAAACTAAAACAGCGAGTATATATCATTTGTTGCTAACCGATGAACGCGCGTATTTCAAACTCGGTGAGAACGTTTTTTATACATTTTGAGATAAAACGCAAACGCGTTCGAATTAGTTACTGTTTCGAAAAAACTTATACTAGAGCTACTGATATATAATAAAATTGCTTTATTTCAAGCATAGGAAACCAAGAGTAATTTATTCTTAAAGAAAAAGAAGATCAGTGAAAGCAAAACAAATATTAGACACACACACGGTCGGCAACGCGCACGTGACTCTTTTGGAGTTGCGAGCGTCTATAGGCTGCGGTGTCCGCTTACCATCAGGTGGACCGTACGCTTGTTTGCCACCGACGTAGTATAAAAAAAAACACACACACGTTTCTAATTATTATATGTACGCGGATTTTTTAAAGTAGCCTGTGCCAATTTTGTAGAAGTTTACGGCCATAACAAAACAAACGTAAGTAATATAATTACTGTATTTGGTCGCTAGGTCGGTTTATACACGACCGGCGTCTGTTTATGTCTACATGAAGGACTAGAAAATAACAGTAGTGAAATAGTGACTTTTCCAAGCGATATATCTCGCATTAGTGTAAGTTTACACATGAAAGGCGATTTTTACAAGTCCTTAATAAACACTGAGCCGTATCGTATGCATTTTATTTCCTAGGAATCTTTTAAAAGGCGAGAAAATATCCTTTTAGTTAATTTACTCATCTAAGTGGTCGAAAACCGGCACACGGCTGGTCGCTAACCGACCTATGCACCCTATTTATTTGACAAAAAATATTGTACTAAGGTTAACCAATTCACTGTTAACGGGAAAGTCCCTCGTTATCGTCGTTCGTCCCACCCTGTATAGATACTGCTTATTTACCCAAATTTTCCTAAAACCGTCAATAGTGACAACCCTAAAAGGGTTAGTATTGTACAACGTCGGGACGGACTTGTTAGGACAAGTTCGGGATTGTCGGCTTAAAGTTTGTACAAGTCGAGTCCATTAATATTATCAACATTTTATACCCTATTCCTTTATGATACGATTTCAAATTGTGTACTTATATATTAGTGAGCTTTACTGTATACTTAAATTAGAAGTTGGGTTTCGATGCCCGATTGTCTAAGATATCTAGTGTGCTATTTTAAAGATTTTAAGGGTCTTTATTATTTAGAAAAATCCTGCCAAGTGCGAGTCAAACTCGCGTACGAAGGGTTCCGTACCATTATCTATAAAAACGGCAAAAAAAACATGTCTGTTGTATGGCAGCCCCCTTAAATATTTGTTTTATTCTATTTTTTAGTATTTGCTGTTATAGCGGCAAGAGAAATACATCATCTGTGAAAATTTCAACTGGCTAACTATCACGGTATTTGAGATACAGCCTGGTGACGAACGGACAGCGGAGTCTTAGTAATAGGGTCCCGTTTTACCCTTTGGATACCGAACCCTAAAAATAGTCAAAACATGTTTTGAGGGGGGCTCCCATACAGTTAAATGGGGCGCGAAAACAAACTGACTTAATTTTGCAGTTGGTTTAGAACCCTAAATGTGCGAATTCTGTATCGCACTTGGCCGGTTTTTTTATTTATTTTAATTTCCTTTTGTCAAAAAACGACACTCCGGAACAAAAATTTAGCGAATTGCTCTCCAAGAGTCACTGAGAATTCTGAATGTTAATTGTCGCAGTGAAAACAACGTTAAATTAACGGATTCCCACGGAATGGGTTTATTTCTTATTTCACGCGAGGCTACACAAAGTAAGCTTCACATTCTCGGGGGAATCACTTGGAAAAGTTACATTAAACGTCCCAGTGCTTGACACCTTGGTGTCCAATGGATAACACAATAATCACCTCTGTCATGATGACATAAAATTGAAAGTGCCATGTATGGGGTCAGTGTGAAGCACGGAAGCGTCTACCTTAAACACAGAAGGAAAAATCAGCTAAGGCCTTTCTAAAATATTACAAGAAAAGACAGCATCTTTTTCACTAAAGATTATTTCAAGTAGGTACTATGCGATTCAAATAACAATTAATTTAACATGTGCATATTAACTTTTTTATTGCTGGGATCGAAGTTGCCCCATGTCCGTAGGGAGTAAATACCCACCGCTACCCTACACGTGACCCCTGGGTGGTGCTAAAATTTCAACAAACTGGCAACTGTACTGTCTTCTCGAAGATCTCACGTTCGAAATAATTGCCACACGATGAATAAATAACCTTTTATTGCGAAACAAACAAACGAAAACAAAACACTATAAGAAATACATACTAACTTTATAACACATTTTTTTCAGAATTTTTCGATGGTTCATTTTACTATTATTCCTCTTAATCTCTCTCTTCAATTACCATCTCGGAAAATATCTCATTACGTATTGTAAGACCGGCTAAAAAAAGGTGGGATAGCTCATTGACTCTCCACTCGACACAATGGGGCTCTTTGCCGGAACATTCGACTTAATAGCCAAACTGATGGGTGAGGAAAAGAAATGTACAGTGTACAATGTACCCTTTGTGTTTTGAGACATTTTAACGCTTTATCTGTTGCTGCCACTGAGATAAGTTGTTTTGACAGCGGAATGAGAATTTTTAACGTTGTGATACCTTTTGTTTTATTAAAAAGCATCTATCTTTCTTACTTAAAACTTTTCTTTAACGGGTCTAACGCGGTATTTGACGACCGCTTTAGATTAGTTGGTAGTGATATTACTTAGTACCCATAGTACAAGCTTTGCTTAGTTTGGGACTAGGTCGATTTGTGTAAGATTGTCCACAAATATATATATGTTTTTATTTGTGTATAGTTTAAGTATATTTCAAAAGCGCGAGAGATTAAAATGTTATATGGATCTTTCTTTTTCCGTGATTTCATTTGTAATACGAAGTAACGTTTTATTTATAGTCATTATTAGACAGATATGATTTCTTTTTTGAAAAATCAGGTTAGGATATTAATAAACAAATATTTGTGGACAATCTTACACAAATCAACCAGCTCGGTAATCACGTAACATTTCGAACGTACGGTAGGCATATTTTAATGTCATATTTAGTATGGGATTTGACATTTAGATCATACTTACTACCGTTCGAAACCGTTACGTGATTTTCCCGCTGGTCCCAAACTAAGCAAAGCTTGTACTCTGGGTACCTACTAAGTGACGATAGTCAGAGCCGGATCTAGGGGGGGCAAGCCATCCATGCCCCGGGCGGCAAGTTTAGGGGGCGGTAAGTTTAGGGGGCGGCAAATTTAGGGGGCGGCAAATTTAGGGGCGGCAGGGGGCCGGCATTTCGAACTTCTTGACAGGCCAAAATACGTCTTGACGGGACAAAAAATTTCGCGCTCGCTGCGCTCGCGTTTTTTATGACTTGTCACTTGATGCGTATGAAGTATTTTCCGCATCTGCATCATAATATTTGAAAATTTTCGCGCTCGCTACGCTCGCGTTTTCAGCTACGTCCCCCCTTAGAGTAGATAACTAGTAGCTACTTTTACTGTTCTGTTGAAATGGTAGAGGTAACAATTCGTAAGACAATATATGCAGACGGGGGCGGCATTTTGTAGTTTTTGCCACCCCTCGAAAAATTTCAAGATCCGGCGCTGTACATAAAGTAAACATTTTCAGCCTTATTTTTCATAAGCAAAGGATGCAACGAATTAATACAGTCCCGACATTTTACTGACCCCAATTGAAAATTCTTGCCGTTTTCCAAGATTTTTTATGAAGATGTAAACTTTTGTTGAGCCAACTTCGCCGTAGGTATTATTGAAGAGGAATTTTTTATATAATGAAAAATGTATTTGAAGCAAATTGATGGTTAGTTTGAAAGTTATTGAAAACTTGCTTTTTAAGTGGTGGAGATTTTTCTATGTTATAATTTTTCCAATACAATGCACTATAAGAATACTCAAGAGTAGGCAAATTCTTCATTCTTTTGTAGTCATAGGACCTCCTCCAATCTTTAACTTAGAAATACTATTTGTGTTTCATTAAATGACATTTCAACCAAATAATATAACTTTTCTTTAATGTATAGTTGAACAAATTAGTATAAAAATGTAGTCAAGACTCGAGATTCAGAAAGAACGAACTTCTGTTTATATTTATTACTGTTATATGATTTACAATAATAAAATATTTCACTCAAATTGCCACCTTACAACCTAATTGTCCTACCTACCTGAAAAACTCACAAAAACTCGTTTCCGTTCTGAATAAATAAATAAATCTCATACAGGCAAAAAAGCATTAAAAGGTGACAAATAAAATAAACTACTGAGTACTTTAATTTAATTCTCATTCATTCATGGTCATTCAGCATTGCAACGCCGCCAGTACCATGGAAACTTTTGGGCCACATATGATCCGGGGCGGTACTTTATGTTAAATTCAATTGACGAAGGCTGTTGCGGATTTCATCTCTGACGTATAGACATCAGAGATAAAATCCGCAACTTACGTGACCAAGTCTAACTTTATTTTACTAAACGGTTAAAACTCACGTATTAATTGTCACTTCGGGCGACATGTTTCGAACTCTTCGGGAGTTCTTCATCAGGATGAGTGCGTCTGCGACCCGCGCCGATTGCACACTGTCGAACTACCCGCCGCCCGCGCAGACAGCGCGGGGGCGGGGGCGAGGGGGCAGCTCAGCGCTGAAGGTGTTGTATGAGGTCGTGGTGAGGGATCGTCCCCCCCGATCAATGGTACCGTAATGGTACCGTTTAGTAAAATAAAGTTATAACATGTCTCACGAAAGTTTAAATTCAAGTGACCAAGTCTAGTTCTGATTATGTTATACGCATCAGAAGAAGACTACGTTACGGATCAGATGTGGACTATATATACTGTTTGTTTTGTTGCAATAAATCCTCTTCATCATCATCATTGGCTTGCCCTTATCCCATTTAGTTGGGGTCGGCGCAGCATGTTTTTTTCTTCCACACCTCTCTATCGCTCGTCATCTCGGCACTCACATCCTTCCTCTCCATATCATCTTTCACGCAGTCCATAAATCCTCTTATTGGTTCTCATTTAAGTGGAGTTTGTAAATATCCGTTTGACGCTTTAGCTTAGTTGGTAGTGACCCTGCCTACGAAGCTGGAGGTCCCGGGTTCGAATCCCGGCCGGGGCATTTATTTGTGTGATTAGCACGAACATTTTTTCTTAGTTCTTGGATGTTTTCTATGTATTTAAGTATTTATTTATCTATATAAGTATGTATATCGTCGCTTAGTACCCATAGTACAAGCTTTGCTTAGTTTGGGACTAGGTTGATTTGTGTAAAATTGTTCACAAATATTTATTTATTTATTTTATCTGCATTCTTAAACCTGAACATCCGAAAATTGAAAAGCAATGCAAATCGAAACAACTTGTTCAATATAAATTCTCAATCGACATAAACTATTCGAAAACCATACCGACAAGAGTACATAATAAAAAGCTACACAACACACATGTATAACATTGCCAGCAATTCTCCAATAGAAAATATGAAACGAACTGATATTTGAACGACTTTTCACATTTAGTAACTGGATTTTTCGGATCAGGGCTAAAATGTATGACAGGAATTGATAGGATATTGTTGTACGAGGATTTTCCTCTACCAATTGACTAGAACGTAATTCTTTTTTAAAAAAAGGATAGTGGTTTTATTCGGTATTTGGTTTTCACCCTTTTTCAGGCTGCCTATTAAAATATGGCAATCGGTTATTATTTTTTAGGGTTCCGTACCGGTTCCCTATTACTAAGACTCCGCTGTCCGTCCGTCAACCCGTCTGTCTGTCTGTCTGTCTGTCCGTCTGTCACCAGGCTGTATCTCATGAATCGTGATAGTTATATAGTTAAAATTATCACAGATGATGATGTATTTCTGTTGCCGCTATAACAACCATCCATCCTCCTAGCGTTATCCCAGTACAGTTGCATCCTGAAGGATGCCTGGGGTCCGCTACCTAATCCCAAGATTTGGCGTAGGCACTAGTTTTTACGGAAGCGACTGCCATCCAACGGCAACGGCTTCCAAAGCACGGGAGCGCTCAGTTAGCAACCACTCAAAGCGGTCACCCATCCAAGTCCTGACCACTGCCCACGTTGCTTAACCTTAGATACTGCAAGCGGTACGCAGGCGCCGCTGGGCTACGAGCGCTCCGCTATAACAACGAATACTAAAAATCTGAATAAAATAAACATTTAAGGGGGCTCTCATACAACAAACGTGATTTTTTGCCGTTTTTATAGATAATGGTACTGAACCCATCGTGCGCGAGTCCGACACGCACTTAGCCGGTTTTTTGCCGCTTTATTGCAATACAACAATGGTGGCAAACTATAATTCGGTCTGCCCGATGGTGGGCAGCTAGCTTATGAACACTTCTTTGATTTGATAAATAATAAAATCTTTATTTTCAGGCAACAAAGACCCATTAATAAATAACGTACAACTAACGTTTAAAAAAATGTAACTTAAAATCTAGCACAAATAAATTCTCATTTTAATGATCATGTCACTTCCCAGGATGTAACCTCCCAACATATTATCACTTCCGTGGGTCCAAATAAGAGCTATGATATTGAAGTTTAATATGCAATCGGTGAAGAGAAATAATTTAATCGATGAGGAGGAGGCGTTGTTATTTTAGTTTATTTATTGTTATTTTATCATTCATGTGTCTAACATAATTTACTATTAAAAATTATTACTATATTTATTTACAACAATATACAAGAATAAAGTTATTCCACGATTACGCTACTTCTAAGTTAAACTCAGAGAAACTCCTTATTGCTGATATGATCGAATTGCTTTACTGCTTTAAATCTGCATACTGTGGTCTAGTAGTTACAACGAAAAACCAGAATAAAGTTTATTCTAAGATTAGTCCATACTAATTTTAAGTTAAAGCTCAAATTAACTCCTAACTGCCATAATTTATTTATTTTTATAATGGTCGAATACAGCCTGGACTGGATTTGCTTTACTGTTTTAAATCGGCATACTGTGGCGCAGTACTTAGTTGCATTCAGTTATTGTTTTCAGTCTTGTTTTTCGTTTTTGATATAGCTTATGCGGCCCCATTCGCCTCTACCGTGTGTTAGGCTGCGTTTCCACCAGAGATGTGCGAGGATGCGTTTTCATTCATTTGACACCTCGCAAGGCGCCGAGCGACAGTTCGGTGTCAAATATATGAAAACACATCATCGCACATCTCTGGTGGAAACGCAGGTTAAAGGCGGATAACTAAAGGATCGGATAATCCTTTTTAGGGTTCCGTACCAAAAAGGTAAAAAAGGAACCCTATTGGTTTCACTTTGTCTGTCTGTCTGTCTGTCTGTCACATCGCTAAATATCTCAGGAACTACTTATCCTATCGATTTGAAATTTGGAATAGTTATAAACAAGGGTAACCCAGATACATAGAAGATGGTTTTTTAAATTATTTTATTTTATTTTCTGTGAATAATGACAGATAAAAGGGGGTTCAAAATTTTAAAGTCTGGCAACTATGTCAAGTGGGGTATCATATGAAAGGGCTTGACTTGTACATTCTGAAACAATTTTTAGCTTTTTTTTTCGTTGGGGAAATTTCGATTTACGAGGGAAAATGTAAAAAAAAATACCATTCCCCCCCCTTATCTCCGAAGTTACGAAGAAAAAAAATTGAAATTATTACACAACATTAATATGCATGTATATTTTACAGGAAAAATATAGCCATAGCCCTATCTAGTTTTTCTTTTTTTTAATCATCAAAAAACTCTTCTATACTAAGTTTGTAATTTAATCACCTTTGTATATATTTTTGTTTTATATTTAAATTTACAAAATTACGTTGAAAATACCTTCTTTCAAATAAAAAAACAATTATTGAAATCGGTTGATGTGATAAAGAATTATCCTTGAAAAACCAACATACATACTAAGTTATTCAGTCGCGCAAATTAGTAACACAATGCGCCGATAGATGGTGCTGTCATGTTTTTTAAAGATTGTTCCTGAATTAATGGGGTCGGGACGGGTACACAACTACATATACAAGAACTGTGTACGGAACCCTCGGTGCGCGAGTCGGACTCGCACTTGACCGGTTTTTTATTAAAAAATGGGATTGCTGGTCAGCATCCTCCAGGTCGGCTCCTCATCTTTGCCCCATGGTCATCATCATCATCAATCTCTTAAGAGCTGGGCTCTTGTCGGTGCAGCTTGATGCATCCATCTTTGAAGATAGCTCACCCAGAAGATATTTTTCAAATTTCACTATTTTCACTTATTATTTTTAACAAGTTATTCTAAGGTAGGTAGTAGGTTGCAAGTTTTAATAGTATGTCAGAGACAGATGAATCCTCACAAAGAGAATTAGAAAATTGACTTCCTCACTCAAGTTCAGCTCAATTCCTCAAGGGCCTGTTTTAGATTGAAGTTAGCTTTAATATTATTTATGTCACACCTGGCCATAAAGTGGCCATTATCGCACGCTCCGCGCGCAAAAAAACCCACTTGCTGGCCAGAGGGTGACATAAAATTTTGTACTTACCACGGGCGATAATAAAGAAAGCCTCAGATCGCATATTTATCGCCCTTGCCTTCGGCTCGGGCGTAAAATACCTGCGATCTGAGACATTCTTTGTTTTATCGCCCTTGGTAAGTAATGTACTATTATGTCACACCTGGCCATAAAGTGGCCATTATCGCACGCTCCGCGCGCGTAAAAACCCACTTCCTGACATAAAATGTTGTACTTACCACGGGCGATAATAAAGAAAGCCTCAGATCGCATATTTATCGCCCTTGCCTTCGGCTCGGGCGTAAAATACCTGCGATCTGAGACATTCTTTGTTTTATAGCCCTTGGTAAGTAATGTACTATTAAGTTATTGTTGTATTCTTGTAAATAAATTATTAATATTAAAAAATGTGTATGTAAGCACTTTATTAAAATTGTACTACTCTCAATATTAAGAACTCTCACAACAACCTTTGTCGTACTTAAGTACATCATCAATATGTTTTCCAAAACAACTTGATCCTACTTTTCTCGATACTATCTAATTGTAAATATCCCTATGGCTCATCTATTCTATCTTTACCCATCTTACAATGTCTATCAAGCAATAATCATCCCTAATCCATCGTCTTAAGGACTGTACTTGGATTTCTTGGTCGTTGAAGCCAGTTATATCGCTGTCGCTAGTTGCTCAATCATTTTGACAGTCGAATCGATACAGTTAGGTAATACATCATATGGAGCACACTTAAGGATGTTTTTCAGTAAATAACACAGACAAGGTGCCCGATACGTATGTAAGAGTTTAACTATACGTTACGAAGTTCATGCATAAATGATAATACACTCGCAGACAAAGAATATATCGGTAAAATACCGCCATATATTACCTAAAATACTGCGAGGTTGTAAGTTTTCTTAATCATGTCAGAATCTTTATTTAATTTTACATCTAAACTGCAAAAATAACAGTTTAAAAGGTAACGTTCCGAAGTCCAAATGTGACTCGTTAAAACCCATGAATAAACGGAGTTAACGTTGTTAACGGAGCGAGATAACGCAAAAATCGTAATTTTTTGATAAGTATTGATATTTTTATGATTGGATCCCGGAAATTGCTAGTACAGTTGGGCAATACGAAGAAATATTTATTTCGGGGAAACGGCCCTAACGATTTGGATGAAATTTGCTATGTGGGGGTTTTCGGGGACTGGCATCTCGATCTAGCTAAGTCTCATGCAAAGGAAAAAGCCGAGCAAATCTCGGTCGCCCAGATATTTTATTAGTTACACAAGAAAAATATACATTCCAGATTGAATGCAAAGCTATAGGAAATAATAAGCAAATATAATTAAATACGGACGGCTGCCGAGACCGAGGCGGACCTAAAAAAACATGGCGGGACGGCCTTGATTCATTTTACCTATTGGCGCGATATAGCACGCAAACAACGGAGATAAGTGGCGAAAAAGAGGGAAGGCCTTTGCTCAGCAGACTAAAAAAAAACTTACATGGGTTCTCTGTTAGTAGAGCTGCCCCATAGTTGAAGATAGATAGAAAGAAAGAAAGAAAAAAATGCGGAAGATTTGGTGTAGCCACTAGTTTTACGGAATCGAGATGGTAGTTAATTTCCAACCACCACCAACCAAAGTTGGTAGTCAATTTGGGTTGGCAACTTGACTGTTAGAAGTTCTGAAGCCTCATACAGCAGACGGGATCAACGGCTTAACGTGCTTTTCAAAGCGCGGGATCGCTTAGTTAACACCCGAAAGCGTCACCCATCCAAGAGTTGACCGCGGCATACTGCGGTATGCGGGCGCCACTGGGCCACGAACGCTCCCTTCAACCAAATGGAATAATATAAATTATTAAGATAGCCCCGAGTCTCCACGGCTCGCCAAAATAAATATTCTGCGCTGTTTATACGATTGCTAAATGACATATATATTGGAAGACAAATATTTATTCTAGTGATACGATTGACTTTGGTAGTTGTATAACTTTGAAGGAAACCGTATTGATCCAATGTGGAATAAGAGGACCAGTGAATAAGAGGCGTTTAATTGTGTACAAGAATATAGACAGTTAAAAATGTTATACATATAAGGAGTACATGGAGAAAAAACATCACTAGATTATACAAAGTCGTTTTGTTACTGCCCTAATTACTTAATTTTAATCGTCAACATTAAGGCGCTACACTGAGAAATTTGGAGACTGAAACGCTGTCCTGCCCAGACTAGCAAACAGTAGGGGCCGATTTTCAGATATATGATTCTTGACTATATGATTGTGGTTCTGACAATAGCGAAACATGATTGCTTAAAATTTTCTCGATAGAAAATAAATCCAAAGTCGAGTCTATATTTTCCTTTTTTTTCTCAGCCTACTGAACCAACGCATTATTAAAAGACACGATTAAGTTAATATGATGGTATTTTACCTCATCCAGGTACTGACAAGAGGAAATTTAATAAACCTGCACACCGTCAGATATTTAACGAGATTTGTCTAAACAGCCATTCTCGGAGAGGGTTGCATCCCGTATTGTCGTGAGAGAAAAACAAAGGGTGTCTCTTTCAATCGATATATCGCCTTAAAGTTTAGCCGGCATTACTAGCAAAAGCTATATTTTTACCTGACATGAAAAGAGCCATTGAGGCCTACTAGCACGATAAATATGATTTTGATTTCGCCACTCTTTCACCAAAAATGGGCCACTGCTTGGTCAAACAGAAAAAGTCATACGCGTATTTTCTCACAAAGCAAAGTCCCAAAATACACAAAAGGGCAGTCACTCGAGAAATCGATACGCTATTTCGGGAGGCAAACAACACTGTTTGGCCGCGGTCACCAGACCCGATATAGGGTTAGTTATGTGTTTGCACTATGTTTTGTAACGTCGAGTTTGCAGTTTGCAAATATTTGATACAATACAAAAAGATTGTTGTACTAAAATTCAATTTCATATGTTTCTTTTGTTTAGGTTTTCTTTTAGGTTAGGCTAGGTTCGTTGATCAGTTAAATGAATTTTATGAGGCGTATCAATGTTAACGCTCGTATTCAGAGTATCTGGGGAAGTATCTCCACCCGGCATGTCCTATATAACACCACTACTGGCTGATGGTAAGCGGACACCGCAGCCTATACAGGGTGGATTTTCTTTTTTGGTCAGTGAGGGCAGCTACCAGGTCCAGTGCTGCTACGCGAAAATAGCCTTAGGAAGACCTTCCCTTGATTTTGAATAAATGAAGTATG
Organism: Cenopis cana; assembly: GCA_951800055.1. Lineage (NCBI taxonomy): Eukaryota > Metazoa > Arthropoda > Insecta > Lepidoptera > Tortricidae > Cenopis > Cenopis cana. Next base: position 12,820,788 of record OX637493.1, on the reverse strand, counting down.
GCGTTTACAGATTTTGGAAAAATCATACAGGGTGCGAGAAAAAGGTCATTTTTGAAAAACTTTTTTTTTAGGCCAATCGATCAGATTCCTATCAGATTGAACCAAAAAAAAACCGACTAGAAAAGCCGCAAATCGAGGAAACTTTTCTCATACATTTCTTCATCATCATCATTTTCAGCCTGTAATCGCCCACTGCTGAGCATAGGCCTCTCTTCGAGTACGCCACTCGTCCCGGTCTTGAGCCAGTCTTATCCAAGAGTGACCCACGATCTTCCTAATATCATCGACCGATCTAGCCCGTGGACTACCGACCCTCCTTTTGCCATGAATTGGCCACATTACATTTACTATGGAGAAATATCTGGTAACCGCCCTCAACGACCCAATAAGAAAATCCACCCTGTATACGCTCGAAACTCCAGGGGAGTCACGTGCGCGTTGCTGACCCTTTATAAAATTTGAGGATTATCTGTGTTGACAGCAGAAGGGACAAATTTAGGTCCCTAGCTCTCAACACAGTGCATCCTCAGGAGAGCTAGCTCTGGCAACCTTGCACCTCCAGGCTCACTACACTTTTTAGTAAATAATGTTATTATGGCTGTGGTTTTCTGCAAGGCGGAGGTAGGTAGGTACTTACCCAGTTGGGCTGCTCCAAATTTAGATTTTTGCGATCTTTGTTGAGTCTGAATCCCTTTCAATACACAGACATACGGTATTTGTGCGTGTATTGTCTCAACTCTGTAACTTGTATTGTGCTGTTGAATAAATTTCATTTTATTATTATTTTATAACAATGTATTTTAATAAGAAACTTAAATTTCACTGTCGTCCGTACATAAACCCCAACGTACAAATAAGTGACCGGACAAAGCTCAAAGCTCCGTAAACTTAAAGCTGTATCCCCAAGCTCGTAAAGCTCTGAGTTAGAACCCCCGCGTGTGCCAATTACGGGCTTCCAGTATATAACAGTCTCAGCTTTCTTATTTATTGCTGAATGACCCCATAAAATCTCGATACTTGTTTATTAACATTCAGTAGGTGTAAACATAGACACCGTTGCCATAAACATGGGGACGAAGACCGGGGAACGGTAGTGTAGGTCAAAGTTAAAATCAAAGGATATCAGCGCTTGCTTCATCCGCAAAGGCACACCTCTGACACGCGAAGGAACGTAAGCACTGTGGGTAAATATGTGTGCGTGCGCTGTCGGTACACGCGTCAATTGTTTGCGCGGGTGCGTAGCGCGGACGAATCGCGAGGCGCGACGGCACCCGAACGACACCAGGCGGGTCTCTCAGGGACGAGGTAACTGACCTCGGTTCGGGGGGGTTCGTGGCCATTCTGTATGTAGTACGAGTGGCAGGTCCCTACCATCGGATGACATCCTTCATGCACTGCGCACCGCACAGGCACTGTCTGTGTTAAGCGGTAGGCTCGTCCGTACTACGCACATGCATAGTTATTTAGTAAAACCCTATAGACACCCTACATCTGAACTGTATAATGAATGTAAGCTCTTAAGCATGCGTAAGCTATATGTTTTGTCAGTAGTATTAAGATTACATAAAAATCTTACCTATAAACCCCTTCTCACAAATCGGAGAAGAGCAAATGTAGTAGTAGCAGTACCCTTGAGTAAATCCGTCTATGCTAAGAGACAATTCGATGTCCAATCTCCCCATTTGTACAATAAAATAAATAAAGTAATAAACATTTACCCTCTTACTTACTTTAAGTGTAAAGAGACTATGATAAAGTGGCTGACAGGCCTTAGTTATAATGAAACTGAAGAATTACTAAAATAGTACCTACATATATTAATATAGAAAAATGTAATACACCAACTTACAAATCACACCTGGACACACACACACACACACACACACACACACACACACACACACACACACACACACACACACACACACACACACACACACACACACACACACACACACACACACACACACACACACACACACACACACACACACACACACACACACACACACACACACACACACACACACACACACACACACACACACACACACACACACACACACACACACACACACACACACACACACACACTTCTCAATTCCCAACACATGCCTTCACGACAAATATGTAATACTAAAAGTCTCAATGAATGCGAGCTCTAGTTACTAAAAGACAACTCTTAATTAAGTTTAAGTTTATGTAGTTGAAAAATCGTTTAATCGTTTTCTATCTGCTAAAAATAGTCTAAGTTACTAAATGTATTATTAAATGGAAGAGCGAGACCTCCTGATACAGGTGCATGAAAACCTACTAGGAGGCCTCAACCACTAAATTTTATTATTTATTTATTTATCTACCTAGCTGGTCCCTACTAATAAACTATTCTTTACAAACCGGAATGATTTGCTTAATAGCCGGGACACTGGGACACCACACTCCAAACCGGGACATGTCCTGGCATACCGGAATGTATGGTAACCCTACCGTAAAGGCAAAGATGGAACTAGCGCCCAGACTTCCTTACAAATGTTGCAAAATAGGTGTGGAAGGTGGTACAAGACTGCAGTGCCAGTCCGACCCTCAGCCTTAAGGATACAACTAAGACGACGGTGTAGACTAAATCTAAAATGTGAACAAATTGAGATTTTGGATTTTGCCCGTCGCCGCGTTGGTGAACACACGTGCTCTTCGTGACGACGAGCTGAATCCACCGAACAAAACCAGTTGCCTACTGTCATGGCGTCGTTACCGAAAAACGTCTTTGAACAAGTATTTTTTGGCGAAATTATCATAAATTTGATGGAAAGCCTTTTTAAAGAGTGAAGTGAAATTGAGATTTATCGTCCGCTTGTACTTAGGTACTAGCGTGCAACATTATCATCTTCGTCGTTAAGCGGAGAGCATGGGGGTCCGACCCAGGTCGGGTATAGCTGAGTTTCTTACTGGACTCTTCTCAGCTAGGCTAGGTTTAGTGAACTCCCAGTAGATCGATCCCACTGGCACCTCAGATTCGGTTGAAGCCGCTCAACCAATCTCCTTGGAGCGAAAACTTAGAGTATTCCAGTGTTTATAAACCGCCCCCGTGGTCGTGTCGGAGGTTCCTGCAACAAGCCTCTCCTATCGCTTTGTTGGGCGCGGCTTATAAAGCCAGTCAGGTTAAAAAAATGATGGGGGACGATCATGCAGCGAAGAAAGCGTATGTGGGGCTGCCGAATGGAAAACATCCAGTTGGTCGTCTCAGATACCGCTGGAATGACGAAGCCCTCAAAGGCCTAGCCAACCTCGGAGTACCCAACTGGCGTGATGTGACAGAGAATAAAGAGTGGCCACATTTTATGAAATGTACGGGTCTAGATTATACAATTCTACTCAAATGACATTCCGTTTCGTACAATATTCATGATAATATATCATATTCTGACCGGACGTCTTATCTGTGTAACCGTATATCACTAGACAACAAACGGGAATTAATATTTTATATTTGGTTTTGACAGCGTTGTAAGGGTATATTGTAAAGATCCCAATGGAAAAACAGTACGCAAACAACTCCCTTATTCATGAAATGTGACAAAACTCTACAGTGCGAAATGTGTCTCCTTTTCTCACTAAAGTGATAGATTAGGACAAACGCATTTTAGCGGCTATTGAACTAAATTAGGTTGATGAACCATTAGGAATAAGGGTCGTCGAACCCACGATGTCCAAATTGAATGTCACGTGCCCTGTGGCTGATAATTAATCTTCAAACTTCAAACATTTAATCGTGACAAGTGCAATAACAAGAAGTTGCCACGAAAATGACCCAGCTTAGCATGAATTTCAGACATAATCCGAGTTTCAGACCAAGAATTAAGAATGGACGGTGCACTTTGAACAGCCTTAGTGTAGCCAGTGTTATAGCCATGCACAATAAGTAAGCACACACTTACGCACACATGAGTACCTTACAAACTAAACCGTACATAGAACTATTCAGCACGTGACGTAATGATGTGATGTCGACATCTTTCGAGTTCTGTGGTGTGTGTGAGATTAATAACCTATTTTACCGCCACAGTAGATTCTGTAAGTTGTGTCTCACACGCCAAAGTCTTCGTAACAAAAGACTGAAAATGAAGCTTGCCTTTACATCAACTTCATCGACTCGATATGAAGTCATTGGCGTGTGGGACACCTAATGTCCTGACTTTATATCAAGCCAATGGCGGTGAAAAGGTTAAATATGCACTGTAAAAAAAAAACGACTTCACTTGGTCGTTCGTAATAAAACACCTAATGTTATTTTAATGTTGTGTCACTAGACTATCGCTTTGACTTTCGCATAATGTAGGTACCTCTAGTATTTGTTTATCCGAAACAAAATGACGACCGCTTTAGCTTAGTTGGTAGTGACCCTGCCTACGAAGCTGGAGGTCCCGGGTTCGAATCCCGGCCGGGGCATTTATTTGTGTGATGAGCACGAATATTTGTTCTTGGGTCTTGGATGTCTTCTATGTATTTAAGTATTTATTTATCTATATAAGTATGTATATCGTCGCTTAGTACCCATAGTACAAGCTTTGCTTAGTTTGGGACTAGGCTGATTTGTGTAAGATTGTCCACAAATATTTATTTATTATTATTCATTAAAACACAAACGAAGACGTTTGCGTTTATAGTCTTAAGAGGGTACGAACATTTCGCTCCAACTCATCCTAGCCGCGATCTCCCTGCGAGCGGCCATGTTTAGCTACACACTAAAACGATTACTGTGTGCGTGCGGTTCGAGTGCTGCCGGTTGAACTGACACGTCTTGATCATTGTGTTTTTATTTTATTAACATTACGTACCTACGCACTTATTAAGGTGGTTCGATTTTCATACAAAAAAACGATCGACATTTTATTATCTCATTGCACATTATTAATACTTAAATATGTGTTAATCTATTTACTTCTGTTCTGACTATTCATTTTCGCGAAATTAATAAAAAACCTGTGTTTCATACAGAAATTACGCAAAAAACAACGTAATTTTTTTATAAATTTTACGTGTGGGAGCGTGATAACTGTCATTTACATTGTGACGTTCGGCCTGGTACTTTAAATCAGGGACCCGACCACCCCTTCCCAGAAAAAAGCCTTTGAACGGCTTAGTCGTTCAATGAATAGCCCTAACGTCTTGCTAACCCAATCGAAGGGGTAACCCCTTCATTTTGCTTAGAACTAGGAAAGAGGCTACCACCGCTTTTATAAGGGTATCCCTTTCCGACAATTTTAAGCGCTGGTTGCCCATTCAATGAATAGTTTCGGGAAAGGCTAACCATAACGAGTTTAGCGCTTACCCTTTGGAAGATCTTCAGTTTTCTGTGCTGCGTAAGTACTTGCAACTCGCGTAGAGCGGCGTGAATTAATAGTTTCACTTTAGTTTTTAATATTTGGGTAGCCGACGCCGAAGTTTTGTTTTGTTTCGTGTTCGGGCGATTTTTCTACCGTTGTATAGCGGCATTTTTGGTATGTCCTACCATTATTTTTATCACTTTAGACATGTTTTTAAAGTAGTTGCGTATCTTTTGTGTTATTAAATACATTAATAGATAATTTTGCATAAATAATGCGTAGGAACTTTTATATCTACAAGGTAGCAACACTGCCATTTTTTCCATGTCCCAGCATTTTATTGCAGATGCAGATTTTTGTATGGTAAGAGTTGATTTGACTTGCAATAAAGTTTATAGATACATCGAAATTTACATCATTGTAATGGTTTTAATTTAAATGTTTAGTGTATAATATTGCTCAAAAAAGTAGCGCTGTAGAGATTCCTATTGAATAACGAATGTTATTCGATGATATTTTGATTAATTCTTTCAAAAAGACAATTTTATTTTGGTAAGGCTACATTCTTTTATCCATGCCGTGTTGGTTTTGTTGGTTAGTCAGTATACTAAAAGCTTTCGTTGCAAAAGGAGTTTACATTGAAGAGTTTTTGGTTGACTATTTTTAGTTCCATTTAGTGACGGAGTTTTAGAAGGTAATTATCGTATTTTATCGTATTTCTTATATGTGGTGTTATTAATAACATCATTCATTGATATAGAAATTACCGTTACTTTTCATAATAAAATAACTTAAATTTTGTATCTCAAGGTACAAGCGTGAAGTTCCACTGAGAAATTTTGTTTCTCATTGGATCGAAAAGTTACTCAGTGTAACGGTAAAGCCGCGTTATAAGTGCATAAAGAAGGATAATAATTAAAATATGAATTCTGTACTAGTTTATTGCAGTGCCATTACAGATGTCTCGCTCTAACACGCGTGAGTTTGCAATTAACCATCCCGCTCTTTAAGGAACTCTGCGCGTAGTTTTCGTAAATATTTAATTTGATCGTTTTTTGGAATACTGGATCACTTATCAAAAATCTATCCGGTTACCAATTGTGTTAGAACAATAAAAAAGCTATCCTTGCTTGTCATGTTTTCGTAATAAACAAGGAACCCTTATAGTTTCGCCATGTCCGTCGAACCGTCCGTCCGGTTCCAGCTTAGCTCAAAAACCGTTAGTACTATAAAGCTGTAATTTGGCACGGGTACTAAATATAAACGGACGAATATAGAACAACATCTTGAAAAACATGTTTTTTTAGGGTACCTTCCCTAGACAACTAGACATCAAGTGTTGGTGAATTTATTTTTGTTTCATTCAAACCGCATCATGTTGGTGCTGTCTAAATATTGTGAGGTTTTCGTTCTCTCAAACCGTTTTTTGATTCAAGAATCTGTTGGCGTGATATTAAGCTACCAAGTGTTGGTTATTGAAATTTCCTGTTACAGACTGATTACTTTTTTCATGGTGACGTAAGTAGAATTTTCAATGAGCACACGTATTGATACAGTGCGTTACCGGGAAGCAGGTATTAATTTTAAACTGATATTAATATGTTCCATTAGCCATTCTACGTAGACTAGAATTTATACTACGATGGTGGCAAACAAGCGTGCGGTCCACCTGATGGTAAGCCGACACCGCAGCCTATAAACGCTCGCGACTCTAAAGGAGTAACGTGCGCATTGCCGACCCTTTATAAAATTTGAGGATTCACTAAGCTTAGGAGTAGCAAAAACCCAAAAACTGCGAAATTAAATTTCCTAATTCCGCACCTTCAATGTACTACGTGCACTGCTTAAGAGAAAGTCATAGTAAACAGAACACTAAGGGCTGTCATTTGTACTGAGTTGTCAATTTACTTTGCAATACATTGCTGGCAATTAAAATTTTAATTTGATCGATATCAAATCCCTAGAACTTGTTCCGAGTTAGCACAGGTATGGTCATAACTTCATAAGTAAATGTTACTATGATGCTATCTAAAATGAATAAAATGCATCATAAATTCATAACATAACCCTTCATTAAGTTGATGTTTGAAATGGCAACCATGGTTTTCAATGCAATATTAAACTCGTTTAGGTGATGATTTTACTATTGCGTTTTTCTTGTTACTGAAATCTATGACATCGTTCCTAAGAACAGATCTTCGTATGTCTTATAGTTTCAGACTTCCCATACTGACCGATTTAAATGTTACACCCTATATAATGAAATTATAAGTAAAATGATCACAGCTGAGTAGACATTACTAGTTAACGACTAAAAGCCGAACTTTCAAACAATTTCCATTGAGGTAGGCACCTCAGATAATGTTTTTAATTAAGTATTTCAAAAACATAGTAGGTAAATATAAGTTTGCAAACTTTTTAGTCCACATAATGTAACGGGTGACCAACTACGGAACCCTACATTGTGCGTGGCCCGACACGCACTTTACCGGTTTCGTAAAAAAGAACATAATTATAACTGACGTTGAAAATTACGAAATAATCAGCACTAAAGTTGATTTTTACGATGATATTAGGATTTATGACAGAGTTAGCTAAGGCATTTTTCAATGTTTTCTTCGGTTATTTTACTAACTGTGTTCTTTTTCAGTCTAAATAGTTTTTTGTGTAGTGTAATTCTACATTATTTCTTCACACTGGAAGCTCAAACTTCAATCTTACTACGTTAACTCTTCCATGAAAATGAGCCGTCAAACAAATATAAATATCTGGGTGACCGAGCTTTGCTCGGCCTTTTCCCGGAGATGAGACCTATTAGACCTAGCTAGATCGATTGCTCGTCCCCGAAAGCCCCAACTTACCAAATTTCATCAAAATCGATAGAGCCGTTTCCGAGATCCCCGAAATAAAGATATATACAAGAATTGCTCGTATAAAGATATAAAATATCTGGGCGGCCGAGCTTTGCTCGGCGTTTTCCTGGGCATGAGACCTAGCTAGATCGATTGCTCGTCCTCGAAAACTCCCACATACCACATTTCATCAAAATCGTTAGAGCTGTTTCCGAGATCCCAAAAATAAATAAATATATATACAAGAATTGCTCGTTTAAAGACATAAGATTTGACAACACTGTGCATTATACGTCATATTGGTATTACTAACAACTCACAAAAAATAATTTTGTTGAATATAATGTTTTTCTTCGTTTATAATGCATGCAAATAGAACCGGTCTATTACATGGCACTTTACTAAAAAAAATATGTACCTTTTTCTCGTTTTTTAGGTAAATTATGTTATTTAAATAATAGTGTACGTGTACGTACACCTTGTACAAAATGTAACTCAGTGGAAATTAAAATGTCTTTATTTTAAAAGGTTTTGCTATATATGCAATGTTTTTTGTATTTTGAATATTGTTGTAGTCTATATTCATAATTTAGGGAAAAATATATTCATTATCGTATTTTAAACAACCATTTTATTAATTTCAATTTCGTCACTCAGGGGAACATCGGTATCGGTAGATCGGTACCGAGATTAACACATTCTTCCGATTTTTTTTTTTTGCTAAATCCAAGCATTAATCCGTGAGTATATCTATATTTTTTAGGTACCTTAATAATTAATAATTATAATAAACCCAGCTAAGTGCTTGTTGCACTCGCACATTTAGGGTTCCGAACCATCCGCAAAATTTCAAAGGAAAACCCTCATTTATCAATATATAATATTAGAATTTGTTGGTAAAATAATAAACATTATCACCAAATTTCAAGTTCATAGGTCAACGGGAAGTTAAAAAATTGTTAGGAACAAAATTTTGTGACAAACGACGGACGGACGGATGCGTGAGTGACAGCAATAGGGCTCCGATTAGAGCCTTCGGTTTCGGAACCCTAAAAAGTATTTGCATTAACAGAATCAGCATTTGTTTTTTGAACACTACTTTTTAAATATGTTACAACTGCAGAAAAGTCGGCCCGTTCGATAAATTGCACGCTTCAACTTGTTCCGGCCCTTCGCCATGCCAAAGGAAACCGTATTGCAATGTGATAAGGTATTCTTAAATCGCAACTTAGCGGTATTTCAAAGGCGCCGGCGTTTTATGGCACCTGTGCCGACAACGCCGGCAGTCATCCAGTCGACAAACGTAAATTTTCAATACTGCTCTTATTGTCATCAGTAAAAGGATGAAAATTGCATAAGCGTGGAAAGGGAAACCCCTTCAAACTGTTGCCTTTTCGAAAGGCTTTTTAAGCGCTTAGTAAAAATATCTGATATTCGTTAACTGAACGGCTTACCCATATTTAAAGCGCTTTAAAAGCCGAATGAACGGGTTTTTTTAGAGCAACGACTTCGGTAAGCGAAGTCTTACTAAAAACCCTTTCAAAAACCCCTTGAAGGGGATACCGTATTAAAAGCGCTTTAAAAGCCAAATGAATGGGTTTGAAGGGCAACGGATTGGGTAAGCAAAGCCTTACTAAAAACCCGTTCAAAAACCCTCGAAGGGGATACCGGGCGGGTCCCTGCTTTAAATTACTTTCCACAGAAACTACTTGGCCTAAAAATCTGAAATTGCACATTCATATAATTCGGTAACTAGTCCAAACAACGCAGTCATAAATTATCGGGCGCTCGTTAAGAATAAAAAAATATAAATGAATATGAATATGAGAGTAAATTTACACAAAAGATAACAACCAGTAAACATATGTTGGGAGACTATACAAACGATTTTTAGAGGTGCACGAACACGAATTAATCAACAAAATTGGAATAAGTTTGTCAGGAAAAAAGTCAAATTTGGAATGATAATTACGTGGAGACCACGTGTTTCGGGGACTAGTTTTACTTTAAATTACTTTCCACAGAAACTACTTGGCCTAAAAATTTGAAATTGCACATACATATAATTCGATAACTAGTTCAAACAACGCAATCATAAATTATCGGGCGCTCGTTAAGAATAAAAAAATATAAATGCATATGAATATGAATATGAGAGAAAATTTACACAAAAGATAACCAGTAAACATATGTTGGGAGACTATACAAACTATTTTTAGAGGTGCATGAACATGAAATAATCAACAAAATTGGAATAAGTTTGTCAGGAAAAAAGTCAAATTTAGGATGATAATTACGTGGAGTCCACGTGTTTCGGGGACTAGTTTTACTTTAAATTACTTTCCACAGAAACTACTTGGCCTAAAAATCTGAAATTGCACATACATATAATTCGATAACTAGTCCAAACAATGCAGTCATAAATTATCGGGCGCTCGTTAAGAATAAAAAAATATAAATGAATATGAATATAAGAGTAAATTTACACAAAAGATAACAACCAGTAAACATATGTTGGGAGACTATACAAAATATTTTTAGAGGTGCATGAACACGAATTAATCAACAAAACTGGAATAAGTTTGTCAGGAAAAAGTCAAATTTGGAATGATAATTACGTGGAGTCCACGTGTTTCGGGGACTAGTTTTACTTTAAATTACTTTCCACAGAAACTACTTGGCTTAAAAATTTGAAATTGCACATACATATAATTCGATAACTAGTTCAAACAACGCAATCATAAATTATCGGGCGCTCGTTAAGAATAAAAAAATATTAGAGCTTGAATTTTACAATTAAAGGAAAGATCCGAAATGTTCACAGAACATCAAGAACATAGAAGCACATATCCAGACATAGAAATATCACTAGCAGCAATAGGTAATAGGTAACATGGTGCCTTAAGGTATGATTCCGCTGCCGACTGCATACAACAACTGCACCTTCCGCCGCACTCCAAATTGAACTGTAATCATAAGACTAAAAGTCCCAATTTAGAGTGAGCGACGTGTGCTGTTCCGACACTTCTCCGCTCATTTCAAATTGAGCCTTTTACGCATACCATTACGGTTCAATTTGGAGTGCGGCGGAACGTGCATTTGCTGTATGCAGTCGGCAGCGGAATCATACCTTTACCTTTTAACTTGTGTGGCCGTAGTACTGTTGGATTTTTTCGTCCCAAACAATTTACGTTTATTGCCCATTTCTGTAAAAAATCATATCACTTTACTCGTAGTGCTTTGAGAAGAAATAAAATAAATAAATTTAGCATGTTAACTTACTTACCAAGTATCAAATTATTAATCTGTGGCGGACGCGCTACATCTACAGAATAGCAGTGTCGGTGTGAGCTTGGTCACCGACCTTAACGCACCGAGGAGAGCGACACGTGCGTTCCTTGGGAAGGCCCGGCGCGTAATGAATCGAACAACGTTGTCGCGCGCTGTTATATTTTGAATTATAGTGGTTTTTAAAAATTCGTCTAAATTAAGTGGGTTATCTATAAGCGTTAAAAAAAATAAGGAATATCAAGCAAAACCTGTAGTTTTATAATAATAAGTTTTTTTTCCAAAATATTATAAAACATGTGAGGAAAAAAATGTTTAAACAAACCGATTTAGACATTTTGTAGTATTTTTTTTAGATAGTAAAAGCCAATATTTCAGAACTAGTGCGATCGCTATGTACTAAAAGACTATACATCATATTGTAAAAGATAATCATCCAATCGTTTTTGACAATTTAAAATGGAAATATTGTACCTGAAAGATAGCTCTGACGCGTATTTTTGCAAAACACTCCGACGAAAACCTGACTGTTTTAAATAATCGTACATAGAAATAAAAGTTTAGCAACGCTATGGTCTAGAATAAGAGTTTATCTATACAAAACAGAAGTTTACTTTAACAATGTAGTCACTTGAACAAAGATATGACGTTAGAAAAAACCGTATATTTTCTAAAATACCAACTTTTTGTTCGTACAGTCTTAAGTTACCACGTACGACAATCAGAGGCTGCTCGCATTGATTTAGAAAATGAGACTAATCGCAAACGCGTTCGTTTGTGTTTTGTTTCGAAAACACTTATAATAGAGGCACTGCAGTCAATCTGTATACTGTAACATTTGATTTATTCGTCTATATTTCCCCAACTTTCTGCTGATACAGTAGCGGACTTTCAAATAATGTTGGCCGAACAATAAACCCGATACGTTGCGCAAAACTTTACTAAATTAATTTGAATTTATTTGTACGCGCTTTTGTACTGTAATGATATTTTATTTGTTAACGTTTGTTTGCATTACTTCAATTGTTGTTGAGTTTACTAACTTTTAGGCAAAGGCAAACGGTTCTTTTTCATTGAAGATAAAATATATTGCTACATTTTTTCGTTCAAGGTAGACAATGTCGTAAGGTCACGGACTTAAATAGGGCTGTTGCCTTATTATGACTCCAAAAGAAAGAAGACATGAAAATATGCCTAATTGTGAAAATCTTATTCAATTTAAACTTACACGATTTTCAGACAACGATTTCGATACTCGCTCACGCCAGTCAGGTCGCGACCACGAATGTTGCGATACATTCGAAACGTCGGGCAAAACTTACAAGAGGTACCTATCTCTCTCCTAGCCGTATTCGGCCACAGCGACTACTTTCTACTGCTGAGAGCGACGCTGGTGCGCTCTCTGGTGACTGACATAGCCAATCTTTGCAGCAAACTCTCTTTGCTGCAAGAGGTACCTAATAAATTATAAATGAACGCGATTAAGTCCCGTTTGCCAATAATAATGTTATTCAAATATCTCTCATAATAACGAAGCTGCGACCGAATGTTTTTACTTTGAGAAAACGCTACAGATCTGTGACGTCACTGACCCACAGCGCCATAGTAAATGACGATCGATAGCAACTACTGTCTCTCTCGTTATTCCACATAAATCGACATGACACTGGCTAATCAATTGGCATAGCCATTAAAAAAAAAGAAAAAAAATGACGATCGATCAATACAGACAGAGGTGCGTTTTACAGGAATGGGATAGAAATAAAAAGAAACAGACACACATAACATATGAGTATATGAATAGCTTAACAATTAATAAAAGTGACTGACTGACTGTATATAGCCATTGATGAAATATGTAATAAATAAATAAATATAAATAAATATTTGGGGACAATCTTACACAAATCAACCTAGTCCCAAACTAAGCAAAGCTTGTACTATGGGTACAATCAGCTAAGGAGCAACTAAAATGGTCGCTGCTGAAATGAAAAACGAGAAACATTGTATAAATTTATTTTGATCTACGTAAGTTCAATTACTGTAAACATGTTTTTTAAAAGGTCTATGATACTTGAAATAAATGATTCTGTTCTAACTATGGGTACTAAGCGACGATATACATACTTATATAGATAAATAAATACTTAAATACATAGAAAACATCCAAGACCCAAGAACAAATATTCATGCTCATCACACAAATAAATGCCCCGGCCGGGATTCGAACCCGGGACCTCCAGCTTCGTAGGCAGGGTCACTACCAACTAAGCTAAAGCGGTCTTCAAAATAATAATAATATTATGTAACTTGTAATATTATGTAACGTAATATTATGTAACTTGTAATATTATGTAACTTGTAATATTATGTAACGTAATATTATGTAACTTGTAATATTATGTAACGTAATATTATGTAACTTGTAATATTATGTAACGTAATATTATGTAACTTGTAATATTATGTAACGTAATATTATGTAACTTGTAATATTATGTAACTTGTAATATTATGTAACTTGTAATATTATGTAACTTGTAATATTATGTAACTTGTAATATTATGTAACTTGTAATATTATGTAACTTGTAATATTATGTAACTTGTAATATTATGTAACTTGTAATATTATGTAACGTAATATTATGTAACTTGTAATATTATGTAACGTAATATTATGTAACTTGTAATATTATGTAACGTAATATTATGTAACTTGTAATATTATGTAACGTAATATTATGTAACTTGTAATATTATGTAACGTAATATTATGTAACGTAATATTATGTAACTTGTAATATTATGTAACGTAATATTATGTAACTTGTAATATTATGTAACTTGTAATATTATGTAACTTGTAATATTATGTAACTTGTAATATTATGTAACTTGTAATATTATGTAACGTAATATTATGTAACTTGTTGTTGTTAGGTACTTTATTCAATATCATTACAATACCGAAACAACAAACTTATGCTGTAAGTAATATCATGTTGATATTAGCTATTTACTTGCCAAACTGTATCAGACAAGCCAACGATAAAATTATTATTTGAATTTCTAAGGAGTCACCCTTTGACCTGACTCGTGATCGTCTAGAATTGAGGCTTGTGTATAGTTATTCAATACCTTTATTTATATTATGAATAAAAGAGAGTTTTAATGTCTGTATGTTTATATACTCAAATAAATATACTATTATTCATTGCGAATTTCTAAGTAATCATACCCAAGATACCCGAAAACAGAGCTAATTTCACCGAAATTGTTAGTTTCCGAAATCTCCGAAATAAATAGATAAATATACTAAGGTTGCTGGTTTCAAGATATAAATATCTGGGCGGCCGACCTTTGCTCGGCGTTTTCCCGGGCATGAGACCTAGCTAGATCGATTGCTCGTCCCCGAAAACCCCCACATACGAAATTTCATCAAAATCGTGAGAGCCGTTTCCGAGATCCCCGAAATAAATAAACATATATATAAATAAATAAATATACAAGAATTGCTCGTTTAAAGATATAAAAGATAAGATATACAGATATTTATGAATAAAACTGTGTTTTAATGTAATACATTATGTCCTTGTGTTATGTTAGAAAATATACTGTGGATAAATCAGCTCCTAAGTACCTAATGCGCTTTTCAGCCCTTGACGAATAAATACTAGAATAATCAATTGTGTCCCTATCAGAAACACGTTACTTTATAAAGGGTGGAAAAAACGTATGGGCCCTGGAGGGAAACTGCCTTAAATCATTAAGTTCGCTCGTTTTACTTAAAGAAACCATTTTTTTTATTTTTAAAAGAAAACAAAAATGCATTCAATTATTTTATAATATTCGCATGTTTCACCCGGGAATCGAACCAGCTAAAAATAAAAATAAACGCTTTTTATTTCACTAGTCGATACAGTCAATTTTAAAGATAATATTTCTCCAAGAAACATTATGCCTTACACTCGTCTGTCGGAAAAGATATCTATATGTATAATCGAATATTCAGTTGAAATTTCTTAGAAAATTTAAGAAAATGTAAGAATGCAGTTATGTTTCTTTTTAAAAATAAAAGAAAAGTTCCTTGAAGTAAAAAGGGTTTTAAACTAGTTTCCCTCCAAGGCCCATAATTTTTTTCCACCCTGTATATAGGTAAATAGTGTTACGTCTACCTTTGATCCCGGAAAACACACAATTCCCAAGGGCTGCATAATTTTCACACTCTTTCCACGCATGCAAAGCCGTTGGCAAAACTTATAAATATGTTAAACAAAATATACAGAGAATAAACCGATCTTAAACTCAATCTCCTGTGTATTTACCTACGCTCAGTAGCTCTAGTATAAGTTTTTTCGAAACATTAACTAATTCGAACGCGTTTGCGTTTCGTCTCAAAATGTATGAAAACGCTCTCACCGAGTTTGAAATACGCGCGCTCATCGGTTAGCAACAAATGTTATACTCGCTGTTTTAGTTTCCACTAGTGACCACCAGAGGCGCTGTTCACGTTTTCATACCACTTTCATAGATTTTGAGACAAAACGCAAACGCGTTCGAATTAGTTAATGTTTCGAAAAAACTTATACTAGAGCTACGGATGAGCAAACATTGGATTTTTAAAAAACCAGCCATGTGCGTGTCGGATCACGCACAACGAGGGTTCCGTACCGACACCTACTAGTTCACATTTCAAAACACTATTTAATACCTTGAATCAAAAAAAGGTCGTATCTTTATAGGGAAGTCACGGCACTTACATCCTTTTGTTTGGACAAGACAGTTTTTCAGTGATAACTCAAAGACGCTTAATCAAACCAATGAACCATCATCTCTTATCTTGTTCAAACCAATTTTCGTTAAAAGTATTTATTATTGTACACCACTTAAATTTTTTACAGAATTTTAATCTTCATAGTTTGGAAATTAGAGGGGGGGGACACATTTTGTACGACTTTGGCAGCTAATATCTCACCAACGATTGACTTGAATGGAAAACTTTCTTAGTAACCTCCATATCATTTTTAAAGCCTATCCAAAAATACCCTACACATCTACTTGCATTGAAAAAAAATGCATCCCCGGTTACATGTATCACACGTATGGGGTGCCCCTCCTAATAGTAGATTGTTTGACAAGGGTCTAAAGTAAGCCACACTACCACGAGATAGTTATTTTCCCGAACGCAGTGAGGGAAAATTGTTCGAGTGGTAATATGGCTTTTAGGTCCGAGTTATACACTCTACTTTTCACTTCAATTGCGAGAAAACACATAAACACAAATTATCTACCTAAAATAAATAATTTAACTCTTGGCCAGCGCCATGCCTCGCTGTGCGTGTTCGCTTTGCGTATTTGCCTCCCTTTCTTTTGCTATATTAAGGAAAGAGATGCAACATGCGCTTTTTTTCTTTTAAGAGGCGCATATGCTTTGACCATAGACACCGCTTAATCTTTAGAGAACTGAAAAACGTCTTTCCTGATTGGTCCATTTTAGTACAGCTGTATCTGGTTGGTTGATATTTTTACCAAATATTTTTTTATCTGTCAAATTACTGTTCTGTGGTTGGTGGATTTAATCATCATCATCATCATTAAGAGGGCCTTGCCCTCTGTCGTTGCAGCACCCTCCAGTCCCCTCTATTCTGGGCCTTCGTCTTCACTTCTTGGTATGTGTGGCTACAGCACCATTCTTTCATCTGTGCCATATATGGTATTCTGGGCCTTCCTCTATATATATATGTATACATATTTTCCCTAGGGCTTAAATGTATCTTTAATTAAGTACAAAAATTAAATTTTAAATATAAGTAATATAGCCGTAGTATTGAAAATACATTCCTAAAAGGGGTAACTTCGCGATTTTTTTCTATTGAGTGAAATTCATCAGGTCATGTAACTGCGATTTTGACTAGACAAGATCCTTATGTAACACATATATATTTTTTATATTTTAAGACACTATATTCTATGTCTGAGATGGTTTTTAAAAACTGAAAAGTTGTAATACCCGGCCGTAAGGACTTTTGTGAATAAGGCACTAGTCCCACCGCCGGTAAGCAGCGAGTACTCTCATAGTAATTCTACTTGCTTTCTCACTCAAGCAAAGAATATACTCAAGCGAGCAGAATAACTGTGAGAGTAGGTACTCGTACAATACTCGTACGCTCTATTCGCTGGCGGCGGGACTACTCGTACCTACTGCCTCAGACGGCAGGCCCACTTTTTTACAATACACATTATATCACCTATTTTTCCAGTGTGTAGTTTTCTATGACGTAACTACTTTTAATATTTTTCCATCCAATTAAGAAATACAATTACAAAGTAAATTTACTAAACGAGCTGTTTACCAAAACAAATAAAACAGATTTGAATACGTATCGAGATAATTAAATTAAGTCCGGAGACAATCTGTGGGTCAGTCTCGAGGGGCGCTAGAAATTACTAGAACAATGAAATACTAGGTAAGTAATAGAAAATACCGAGTACAAAAATACTTGTTAATTAATGTAGCGCCCTCTGCAATAAAACGTCTTCTATTGTAACTTTTCTTTTATTTTTTTGAATCCGTAAACCACACTTTACAGTTTCTATTTTATTATTGTCAGCGAGACGTCTAATTCTTCTTCTTCTTTTGTTCGTTCTATTCAAGAAAAAAAATGGAACGTTTGACTAGCGAAATAATTGGAGACGAATTAAAGTATTTTGGGTTTTCTCGATTGCATCTTCAGTAGCTCCTAATTCAGCAGTATTAACTAATTCGAACGCGTTTGCGTTTTGTCTCAAAATGTATGAAAACTCTCTCACCGAGTTTGAAATACGCGCGTCCATCGGTTAGCAAATGATGTTATACTCGCTGTTTTAGTTTCCACTAGTGACCACCAGAGGCGCTGTTCACGTTTTCATACCACTTTCATACATTTTGAGACAAAACAAAACGCAAACGCGTTCGAATTAGTTAATGTTTCGAAAAAACTTATACTAGAGCTACAGTTACAATCAGTTAGGTAATAGAGGTAGGACTCGACGCAAGTGTAAAAAACCGAATTATTAGGAGCTATAACTCTAATAATCTGTTTTTATTACCTAACCAGTATTTTATGATAATAGAATCCTACTAATATTATAAATGCGAAAGTTAGTGTGTTTGGATGTTTGTGACTCAATCACGCAAAAACGGCTGAACTGATTATGATGAAACTTGGTATACAACGAGATTATAGCCTGGATTAACATATAGGACACTTTTTGTCTCGAAAATCATCCCTTTTACGCGTAATAGATAATACCAAGTATTAATATAAGAATTAGTAAAAATACTTCTTAATAATTTTAAGACAAACAAGACGAAATGAAATCCAAACAGAGGTAATTAAGGCCTGCGGGGGATTCCCAGGGCGGCCAGTAATTACAAGGGTCTGTTACCACATAGCTACACGTGTCTTACATATACTTGTATATGTATACCTATGTAGCATTTAGAGAGCCATGGAGCGCGCCATGCTCGGCATTAAACTACAAGGCCGTGTGAGGAATACTCAGACCCGACGCGACGAAAATGCGTGACGTCGGTTATTTCATTACCAAGCTCAAGTGGAGCTGGGCAGGACACCTTGCTAGGCAGAGTGATGGCAGGTGGGCCAGAATAATATCGGACTGGTGGCCACTACTGGGTAAAAGGAGCGTCGGACGTCCACAAGCTCGATGGGTCAGAAAAATCGCGGGTCACTCTTGGATAAGAATAGCCCAGCCGGGCTAGCATAACATGCATCTCGTCTCTACTCGCGCGCGAGATAGGCTACCTGTCACTGTCTGATTAATGCTGTCAAAAAGTGACAGGTAGCTTATCTCACGCGCGAGTAGTCACGGAATGCATGTTGTGCTAGAGGGGCTGGACAGGAACGCGTAACGGGTGGCGTGCTCGAAGAGAGGCCTATGCTCAGCAGTGGGCGATAACGGGCTGAAAATGAATGAATGAATGATTTGGTTAAACTATACATATAGGTAAGACTACATAGGCTCAGTTTTGTGAACATCTTAGAACTTATGTCGATGAGTTACTTATATCAAAAAGTATACTGAGTTACCGTTATTTGATCTCACATTTCCGCACACAGCTCACAGTCCCGCCGCGCCGGAAGACCAGCGCTGACTTGTGAGTCGAGTCAGCATTATGCCGTTTCGTGGCAATGTTATTAGTTTATTTATTAGTTAGTTTTGTCTGATTGCACCTATATATTATCATCATCATCATTAAGAGGGCCTTGCCCTCTGTCGTTGCAGCACCCTCCAATCCTGGCCCTTCGTCTTCACTTCTTGGTATGTGCGGCTACAGCACCATTCCTTCATCTGTGCCATATATGGTATTCTGGACCTTCCTCTCTCTCTTGTTCCCTCTATCTTTCCTTCCAGGATGGTAACGTTTAACCCTTCGTGTCTAAGTATGTGGCCGATGCATTTAGCTCTGCGTTTTTCTTATGTCACGAATAAATTATTTCATTTCATATATTATTTCATTTAATTTGTTCTAACGGAACTTCATCAAAGTCTTGTATTTGCTTGATACTGAAATTCAACGCCACGAGTTTTCGTAACTCAATGGATATTTTGGTAGGTACAAATACATAAAATAAGGTTTGTATTCCCAAAAGAGTTAGAGCACTTGCGTCTGTGTATTCTCATCGGCAATTATAGTAAGTAATACATTAATAGCAATCCCATTTTTTATAAAAATTCAACCCTACTGCCGAAGCGCGAGAGCACAGAATAAGTAATAGTACAAGGTAAATCCTCGATAATACTAACAAGTATTTTGTACTTGAAATAACAGGGAAAAATGCTTCGCTCAAACAAAATGTACAGTCAGCCAAATAATTCTTACCATAATGAGCATTTATCAAATAAAGCAGGGTGTTAATTGTGACTTTCTTGTTTATCTTGCTTCTGTTATGGATTAATATAATTAGAAGGGGACGAGAGATGTTTACTTCAATTTGGTACTACAATTTCATTGTTTCTGGATACTAGAAACTTTCGTTCACAAACAATAAATAAATAAATATATAACAATAAATAATTATTAGACATATCGAAAAGTTGATAGAACAGATAAGATTTAAGTAATCCAACTCGTGAATCTATGAAGAAAAACATAGTGAGGTGCACAATCGAGAAAACGCTATGAGGATGAATTTTATATAAGGGTCGGCAACGCGCATGTGCCTCTTTTGGTGTTACGAACATCTATAATATCCGCTTACCCATAACATAACTATGTAATGGTGGCCATATCTTCGCTAGTAAAAACCACCCAGCCTGACCAACTCAATCTGAAAGTATTAAAAACACCAAACACGGCAGCAAAAATTTAACCCACTCACGTTTAAAACCTTAAATTTAGTTTACCTATTCAAAACAAAAGCGAGCACTAAAAAGAATTTCTGAAAATTCATCCCCCAATGGATGAAACAGGATGAAAGTTTGCAGAAGTCCGATATTACCGATGAGATTTCCCACTGGGTACGGAAGCTTGTAAACTATAAACGCTTTATAAACTTTAGAATCGTTGGTATTTTGTTTAAGAGTTGAGCGGTGTTGAACTGACAAACAAATTTCTTTAATTTTATAAGTGGCAATCATTTCACATTTCTGAAAATGGCTGACGGCGAATGCTTTTTATGACATACATAAATTTAAAAATATTTAATTGGAGGAATAATTTATTGCATGATGATTCATTGATGAAATTGTGTTTTTGACATTATATTTAAAAGACATCTAGACACGCGGCAGCGTGTCAAGCCAAAGTTAAAAAAAAAAAGAACTGGCGTCGCAGCGGCCGTGTGTTATATTACACTAACCATTTGGTGGCACTTTTGACCCCTACGTTACTCAAAATGTATTGAACGTACACATATGAAATTTGGTACGTTTATTAAGATCCTTAAGGCTAACCAGATCCCCAAATTTCATTAATATAGCTCAATCGGTTATTAAGATACAATCATCTAAAAATAGGATTTTTTCTACATAGGATAATTATTGGGGAAAATATAATCAAAAACCTAACCCACTTCCAGGTGACCTAGCAAGTTGAAATTTGGCATCGAGCTGGGTAAATGTATGATTACGAACCTGAGAACCATAAACAGTGTTTTTTTTACGATTTGTAAATTTTGTAATATTTTCCCAAGAACAACTTTTATTTAGGTACACACTAAGCGCCTATTGATTTAGTACGGGCAAAAATGTACATATATGTAAAATTTCGATTTTGAAGCAGAAGCGCTCATAAGGAGTTTGTAATGGTATTCGAAACAATTAGAGATAGACCTAGCATACGGTTTCCATACGTCCCGGTACGCCGCCACATGTCCCGGTTTGAAGCGTGGTGTCCCAGTGTCCCGGCCATTAATCAAGGATAGTTTTAAATTAGTAGGGATCCACTAGGTAAATAAGTATACATGTACGTAGTACGGATGACTATTAAGCCCGTCTAATACAGACAATGCCTGCGCGGCGTGCAGCGCATGAAGGATATCTTCCGACGGCAGGGACCTCCATGTCTGATGCCCTTTAACTTTGTAGATGAGGCAAGTGCTGATGTCCTTTGAATGTTTCTCTTTGACCTACACTACCTTTTCTTGAAATGTCCACCCGTCCCGGATTTCGGCCTTCGTCTCCATATCTATGGCAACCCTAACACTAGCTGTACACTCTCGTGCAGGCGGTGCAGGAGCACTCGCGCTTGGCCTGCCTCGCTGTGTTCATTATGGGAATCGTCGGCGAGACCCCCCCCCCCCCCCCCCCCTTGTACACTCTCGCGCTCGGCCTGTCTTGCTGTGCCTCAGCGAGAGTGTACATGCGCTATATCTCGTTTTAACAGTCCTAATGTTCGAACAGCATAGGTGGTAGGCGCCACATAGTGAAACTCTCTGAATTGTAAGATCCTGTAACCTATGTTGGACAAATAAACGATTATGATTATGAGTAAGTATAGTACAGTCAGAGTCATGTAGTTAGGAGCACATGCAGAGATAAGATAAGATAAGATAAGATATATAGATAGGTCTAATGGCCGGGAAAACGCTAAGCAGAGCTCGGTCGCCTAGATATTATTATCCATACTTGTGATATTATAATTGCGAAAGTGTGTCTGTCTGTTACCTCTTCACGCTTAAACCGCTGAACAGATTAAGATGAAATTTGGCATATATGGAGATAGTTTGAGTCCCGGGGAAGGACATAGGATACTTTTTATCCCCGAAATCATCCCTTAAGGGAGTGGAAGTTTGTATGGAAGAGCGATAACTAGGTACGCGCCTGATACAAAAATATTAGCAATTATATTCTATCGCGATGAACAAGTTCCGCGCGGACGAAGACGAAAACTAGTTAAATATATAATATAATCAGCTTTTGCCCGCGACTTCGTCTGCGTAGAACTCGGTCCATGTCAACTTCTATACCGTATTTCGCCGTCGCCAGTGTACTGCGGGCCGGGCAATCTCACTAAACATTGCGCACGCCGGCTCAACGCGCCCGCATGAAACACATGACAGAGGATTTAATATATTGATGTAGATCAAGTAACGTAGATGAAAATTAATATGATGCAGGTGTGGAAAAAACTTCATACGCATCAAGTATGGAAACGAAAACGCGAGTGTAGCGAGCGCGAAATGTTTCGAAAATTATGATGCAGGTGCGGAAGAGACTTCATACGCCTCAAGTAATGTAGGTAGATGAAAACGCGAGCGTAGCGTGCACGAAATATTTCGGACATTACGATGAAGGTGTGGAAAATACTTCATAGGCGGCGCAGCGAGCGGCAGCCGCGCTTAGTCTCCGGAAAATTACCTACATCTAGACACGCGGCAGCGTGTCAAGCCAAAGTTCAAAAAAAATGCCATGGGAGAGGCCTATGTCCAGCAGTGGACGAAAGTGGGCTGATGATGATGATGATTAAGATCCTTAAGGCTAACCAGATTCCCAAATGTCATGAATATAGCTCAATCGGTTATTAAGATACAAACATCTAAAAATAGGATTTTTTAAGACTAGTTTAGTACTTGGATTGGGAATAATCAAAAACCTAACCCACTTCCAGATGACCTAGTAAGTTGAAATTTGGCATGGAGGTGTGTAATTGTATGGTTTTACAAAAAGTAATGATATCCCACCAAAAACATAAATGTGAAAATGGGAGCCAAGTTCAATATGCGTCGTTATTGACTTCGCCGACAAAAGAATTGATATCTATATGGGTGCCAAGTTCTGTGTAGAAAATCCTGAAACCTGAGATGTAATTCAAGGTCAAGATTTTGGCTTGGCTAGTTTTTACCAACAAACCAAAGTTCAGAAAAATACCATAGTCAAATATAATATAGCATGTACGTAAAAACCAGCCAAGTCAAAATCTTGACCTTGAATTACATCTCAGGTTTCAGGATTTTCTACACAGAACTTAGCACCCATATAGATATCAATTCTTTTGTCGGCGAAGTCAATAACGACGCATATTGAACTTGGCTCCCATTTTCACATTTATGTTTTTGGTGGGATAATATAATCTTACTAATTTTATCAATACTTATAATAATCAACTGACATGTAAAAGTTTTATATTTTATGAAAGAAGGAAAAGAAAGAATAAATGTTACTTTCTTTCTAAAAAGGTAACATGTGCTTGCAACGCGTAAATTAAGGTTTTTGAAAACTGGTCAACCTTTTCATTCTGCGACTGTACTTCCCGAGTTATTATTATTTTATTTATTAATCATAAGTACAAGAAAGTATTATAAAATATATCGCTCCACAAAACTATCTATAAGTTTGACTGTGGAGTCACATGTCAGTCTCAAAACAATAGGTAAAACTTTAGGCTATAATTAGGTCACAGATAATACTGTTGGCATGGATGGGATAGTTGGGCAGAGATTATGAATTATGAGTAATATACATTCTGTCTCTCTCTGTCAAAAGTTTATCGAAGAAGAACAAGTACATTTTACGAGTAAATAACTAGCAACTCTTATAAAAGTACGGCTTACTCGTGTTTTTGTTGTAAATGGCCGATACAATATTTTACTACTTTCGGTCCATTAGTTGGGATTCAATTTGTTAGAAGGGTCGATCAACGAATTTGTTGTTATTTTGTCCAGTAAGCCAGGAGATAAAGTGACTTAAATCCCACACAAAATGGATTTAGTGAATCACTCTTTATAGAAACCTCGTTATAAGGCATTCCTTACAAATACAACGAGCTACAAGATATACAGAAGAATCCTAAAGTCTATCGTCAATCTAGTAACAAGCGACCACAGGTTACAGTGGACTCTTACCTACTTGGTGTAACTAAAGTTTCTGTCAAAATTTTCATTCTTGATCTAACTAACTAACTAACTGGGCTGGCACGACGACCCAAAATGAGTCTTGGCCTCCGACACAAGAGCACGCCACTTTGCTCGGTCCTGCGCAATTTCTCGCCAGCTTGCACCAGCTCCGAGCTCACGCAGGTCCGCTTCCACCACATCCTTCCAGCGATACTTGGGGCGACCCAATATCTTCTTGATTCATTCTTGATACAAGCTTTTATTGCCGACTGTCCTTTTTTCACGGTCATCAACTACTCGTGGAGACGGTTCCAATGAGTTACTATGGTCACCTTCCGTCTCCATTGTCATATCAGCTCAATGGTACCATAATCCATAATATTGCATTTGCATCCAAACTAAACGTGTATACAAAATTTCAGCTCAACCGGTTTAAGATATCTGCTTCAAAATTGAGTTACAAGATTCCACCCGAAAAATATAGTAACATACATAATATAAGCTTGTAAAAAGAGAGTAATTTTAGGTCCAAAAACAAGGGTCACTTTGAATACAACCCTATTTCAGAAATATTAGAGTACACCTTTCACAATACAAATCTGATTTGTAGACACCGTTATGGACCCCCCAAAGCATTAGGCCAGTCGGTCATTTCCTATAGCCCCTAATATGCTATTACAAATTTCATCACGTTGTAGGGCAAAACAACACTTCACATCTCTGACCAATGACAGGGGACCCATCATATCCGAACGAACTGCGTAAAACAGTACACCGCCAGAGGGGTGAATGGGGCCAAAGTAATCTGGTCCCATGGTGCGAAGCCTCGTAAATTTGAAGGCATTGCCAGAGGCGCGAATAGGCCCTCGTTGTCTACACTAGATATCAATTTAGCCCTTTAGAAGTGAATTAAGGGCACAAATATGCTGATGCTTTGAGTTTTTTATGTGCTTGGGTGAGTTATGAGGGGTGAAGTCGAGTGTTTTCATAACGGCAGGCAGCTTAAACGGTTTCAAAGGCGTGTTTACTTTGTGTAGTTTTGTGTGGTTTTAAAGCCGTTTCAGTGGATGGAAAATGTAAGAGGTGTCTTCTAATATTGAAAGTATGTACAATACAACCATCAAAGAGTATGTAAGTAATTGTCTTTATTTTTGCTGTTGGTTCGGAACCCTAAATGTGCGATGTCCAACACGCACTTAGCCGGTTTTTAGGGTTCCGTACCCGCAGGGTCCAAACGGAACCATATTGTTGTCACTCATGCGTCCGTCGGTCCGTCCGTCCGTCGTCTGTCACAAAATTTTGTTTTGAAGAATTTTTCAACTTCCCTTTGACCTATGAACTTGAAATTTGGTGATAATGTTTATTATTACATATATTTTTCCAACAAATACATCACATTTATTGACGTTGGTTCGGAACCTAAATGTGCGATGTTCAATACGCCTTAGCCGGTTTTTTATATTTTAATTTGTATCAAACCTTAAACTATATATGTACGAGTATGTAGTGAGTGTTGTTCAATTTGTAGGCCATTTTTGAGAAAAAAAAATATTTACTGTTATTTTATAACGAACAGAGCCATGGTACGGCTGACTGTCAGATACACTCACGCGAGGTGACATTTTTCGGGTCAAGCTACGCTAATCCAGACGGCGTACACATAACTCTTATAATCCTCCGGTTGACAGCTAGATTACCTCACATAAAGGTTCAGGGTTCCCCAACACAAACGGAAAACCCTTGGTATAAATAAATCAATATTTGGGGGCAATCTTACGCAAAACGTCCAAACTGAGCAATTTACACGCGTACGGGACTCACATGCGAGTTGCATTACACTGCGGGTCACGGAGGTATATCGATTTCAATCACTCTATAAAACCTCGCAATGTAGTTAAGAATAGAATAGTTACAATAGAAAAAACTTTATTTCGACAACATGCTGGGAATTAAAATTACAATAAAATTACTTAAAACTAAAAATAGTTGCGAAAATGGAGCCATTATTATGTCGGGTCACAAAAGGCGTCCCGACGCTACGCTGGTTTTCTGTGGGTCCCGACAAAAAAGATGAGGTTGCGCGACAAACAGTGGTTAAGGCGATATATTGATTGAAAGAGACGCGCGCATGCTTTTCGTCCACGACTAAACGGGATGCAACAATCTTCGGAAATGGCTTTTTTAAACAAATCTCGATAAATATCTGACTGTGTGCAGGTTTATTAAATTTCCTCTTGTCAGAGTACAGATGAGGTAAAATACCATCATATTAACTTAATCGTGTCTTTTAATATTGCATTGTTTTAGTAGGCTGAGTAAAAAAAGGAAAATATAGACTCAACTTTGAATTTCTTTTCTATCGAGAAATTTTTAAGGAATCATGTTTCGGTTGTTGTCAGTACCACAATTATATAGTCAAGATTCATATATCTGAAAATCAGTCCCTATTGTTTCCTCGTCTCGGCAGAATAGCGTTTCAAAGTTTCTAAATTTCTCGTTTTAGCGCCTTAAACTCGCATGCGAGTCCCGTACGTGTTTAATAGTGCCTATAAATGTGAACCCTTCTCAAGCACCCCGATTCACCCTTGACCAAACCGTCCAACCGCCACGTTAAAGGCGGAATGGGAATTAAACATCCCCTCTACACCCTTAAGGTATATTCCATGTAATGAAAGGAAGATATTTTTTTCCTTCTGTGACTTTAGTATGGATTTGGGGGTAAATTTATTTGTTGTGTTAACGTTGTGCTTCGTTTTTATTGGGGGTTAATGTGATTGGTTTTATTGCGGGTTTTAATCCTGGATACACGGGGTTTTCGTATGGTTAACCTTTGTTTGTTGTGGGGATTTCTGCACTAATACGCGCAGGGGCCAAATAAGCACGCCTTATTTAAGAATGAATTTAAGAGGGCTTACAAGTTTTCAAATATTTTGATCTCAAATGTTGTAAAAAGTATTGGTAATACCAATAAAGTGATTAAAGGATACGATGTATTTATTAAAGTTTTAGATAGTAACATAGCCTTTTTTTAATTTTATTGTGTGTAGTAGAATTTACGCAGAAAAAAGCAGATTTGGAGTGTTGATTGAAACAATATTTCTGAATGAAAAAAAAAAAACATTTAAAAAAATATATCATTAGGTCGCAATAGTCCTGTTGTAGATATTATCATTGAGAAAATGTCAAAATACGTGTCAATTAATCAGAAAATGGTCTAAATATATGAGTGGTTTTTTTTTTTACTGATAAGGGCATTTTTTTAATTTTACTCATCTGGCCGCCGTAGTGCCTGCCATAGATTAAGCAAAGTGGGGTTTATTTTAAAACTACGAGTATATATTATACATGAGTTATAAGCGTTAAGGAAAATATTATTATAAATTCAATGTTTACTCGTACTTATTTTATTGAAAATATGAAACGATATCTCGAACGTATCTTAATAAAGATGAAAGAATAATGCATGATAATGCTGTGAAAAGATCAATCACTATGAAGATCGTTCTGAGACCTATTTACGAAGCGCGTGACAATCTTTACACCAGCCAGCTTTGTCCCAGTCCCCTGGGAACCGATCTCTAAACCGCTATCTAAAGTTTAACATCGCTTCAAAAATTTGTTACTGTTATGTGAGTAAAATGTAACATTAATGTGGCTTTGAAAAACACTAAACTGTCGTGGCATAATAGTACATTACTTACCAAGGGCGATAAAACAAAGAATGTCTCAGATCGCAGGTATTTTACGCCCGAGCCGAAGGCAAGGGCGATAAATATGCGATCTGAGGCTTTCTTTATCATCGCCCGTGGTAAGTACAAAATTTTATGTCACCCCCTGGCCAGGAAGTGGGTTTTTTCGCGCGCTGAGCGTGCGATAATGGCCACTTTATGGCCAGGTGTGACATAAAAAATAAAATAAAACAAAGTCTAGATTATGAGTAGAACTCGCACATGAAGGGTTTCATTAAATAATTATTTTTCGATGCTATAATGGCAACCGTAACATGGATATATAGATATTGTATAAAAAAATCGGTTACTCGATTACGTCTATGTATTACAGTTCATGCAAGCACGTACTGTGCGCTGGTTGACTGTACAATCCGCATAAGCAACACCCCAAACGATGGCAACACTTAAGTACAGTTTGTACCAAAACGTGCGACAAAAATAATAATTGGCAATACCACGTTCAGAAACGCGCCTTTCCGGCCCCGTCTGCGTTTTGGCGACGTCTCACCGACGTTTTGGCTTCGTGCCAAGCGGGCAACTCGACCGAATATTATAGTGCCTTTCAATAAAATGTTGCGCTTTAGTCCAATATTGGTTTAAAATCAGGTTTTTTCTTTAAGGCAAGGCAGTCCCACTGCAGACGTTCTGCTCTAACACGAATGAGTTTACAATTAACCATACCATCCCGCTCTCTACTGAAATCTGCGCGCAATTTTCGTGAATATTTAGTACATTTTGATTGATTTTTGAAATACAGGATCATTTATCAAAAATCTATCCGGTTATTGTGTTAGAACAATAAAAAAGCTACCCTTTTTGTCAAGAAAAACGTATCACTGCCGATGACAATTACGAAATAATCAGCATGTAAGTTTATTTTTACGATGATATTTAGAATTTTTTTTACACAGTTACCAAAGCATTTTTCAATGTTTTGTTCGGTTATTGTGTTACTTTCTTTGTTTCTCAATCTACAGTAATTTTTGTGCAGTGCAATTCTATATTATTTCTTCACATTCTAACCTCAAACTTTAATATTTTCGACTATTCGTGAACTGACCTGGCCTTAAAATGTCCTTATTTTCCCTAATGAAAGCAACTTAATTTTGAAGTTGGTTCGAGACCCTAAATGTGCAAATTTCGACAAGCAAGCAAGCTTCATTTAGTTCGGTTGTTGGAGATGACACATTTCACTAGAACCTTGCGTGAGTAAAATACATTCAAAAGGTTGCCTAAAAATAAAAGACAATTATGGTACAGTGCTATAATTATTTTGATTATATGATCATAGGGGCGTACATGTAGTATAGTAGTAGGTACCTAAATTGAAGAATAAATGAATTCATTTGTTTTAAACTGGATTGTAATTATATCGAACGTCTAATGTAATTTTTTTACTGCCTGTTAAACACCTAATACCTACACACTTAAACACACACCAGTGGCGGAGCGTCCATACAACTCGATTGCCATCGGCTTGCCTAATGTTCAGCCAGTCCAGTTCGTTTACTACGGCTCATAAATAATAAGAAAGGCAAATTATATCCGGCTTTTCTAAGAATATTTTTGAAGCACCGCCGCTGACACACACACAAACACTTTAATCCGTAGCTACGCTCAAGATTCTACTTTAGAATCCCTCTCTACGCTCAGAATTCTATTGTAGAATCTTTCGCTTCACCCAGGATTCAATATGAATAATGTAATTGACAATGTACGATTAATACAAATAAAGAATCATATCATATCATATCATATACCGCTCTCGCCGTAAATCCATACTAATATCTGTCTGTCTGTCTATCTGTTACCTCTTCACGCTTTAACCGCTTGACCAATTTAGATGAAATTTGGCAGGAGATAGTTTGAGACCCGGGGAAGGACATAAGATACTTTTTATCCCGGAAATCATCCCTTAAGGGAGTGAAAATTTGTATGGAAGAGCGATAACTAGGTAAGCGCCTGATATAAAAAATAGCAATTACATCCTATCGCGATAAACGAGTTCCACGCGGACGAAGTCGCGGGCAAAAACTAGTAGGTATATAATTTTGCTCCCTTGAGAGACAATCTACTATTTCAGCCCCCATTAACCGCTTATATTCCCGGAATAGATCCGTCTATAAGACGTCATTCTCATATTACACTGAGGTTTCATTCACAATACGTCCTGAATACTGAACATTTCAGGGTTCACTGTATTTGCTTACTTGTTCATAATATAATACGTATTGTTCGATACACGAAAGGAAACCACAAAATAAGAGCATTTGACACAACCGTTGCCTCCTTAACTTAGAGTTCAAAATCGATTGGTTTGGCTGTACAATTTAATAATAAAACCAAGATGTTAGGGGTTGTCGTGAGGGTGTTTAATGCTTTGTGATAGAGTTTATGTTCGCTTGACATAATGGTAGAGTGTTTTGGAAGATGGTTTGGCAATGGGAGGTGATGTGAGCTGACAGAGGTTCGTACCGTAGGTAATAATTTTAGGCAACGCTTCAAAATGCTTGATAGCCTAACTATTGAGAATAGATAATATATCAATTTTATACATAAAGTCGCAAAGGTTGTCGTTTGCAGTTCAACGCGGCAACGCTGCAAGCGTTTTGGGCACCTTTGCACCAGGTATGACTCGGGGTGGGTTGTTACTGTTAGATTGGAATAGTTGTAAGTTTTGTTTTTAATTATTTCTTATTTATTGTAAACCATATTTGCAAATAAATACCTATAAAGTCGCGGGCTAAAACTAGTACTGAATAAAGATTAATTACTAGTTTTTGCCCGCGACTTTTTCCGCGTAGAACATGGGGTCGTTCATCGCCATGGGATTTAATTGCTTTTATTATATTTCAGAGCCTTATCTAGTTATCAATATAATTTTTGTTCTTCAATTTAGGCATATTATATCTATGAATGTCAAAAATCTATCACCGTTCTTCTATCTTCATCCATCGATATTCCATACAAACTTCCACCCCGTTAAGGCATGATTTCCGGGATAAAAATTAGCCTATGTCCTTCTCCGGGACTCAAGCTACCTGCAAACCAAATTTCCTCTAAATCGGTCAGCAATTTAAGCGTGAAGAGGAAACAGACAGATAGACAGGCAGATACACTCTCGCATTTATAATATTAGTATAGATTAGTATAGATTCAGCACTATCTACTTGTACTCTGTATTTTACCTATGCTTTTTGGATACTTATTTATGAGAGGTCAAATGCGATACATATTTTCGCACATGACTACCAATCTAGAGAGACAGACGCGCTCAATACAAAGTAAAATAACGAATTTGAAATTCAATGCAATCCTGCACAACTCCAAGAGAAATGTAAGGCGACTTCCTGACTTGGCGGGGCGGGATCGATATGTGACATTTTCTTCTTTGACGTAAACTTACTGACGTCGCAAAGATTCTCACTTGACATAATACTGTCAGTAGTACGTTTGCACGGTAGTAATATCATGCGCAGAAGCGGAGCAGTACCGCCTTCGCATCGTCCCGCTACCGCGCATCCCGCGCTAGTCAGGAAGCACTCATTTAAATGTAGGGGCGCAGTAAAAAATGGTACCGAGTCGACTGACAGCTGACACTGACATTTGACACTTTTCTCATAACGTACTGCCTCTGCACCGACAAATCAGGAAGTCGCCTTAGAATGAAATCGTTTTGAAAGTTGTTGTTGTTTGAATGGGACTCGAACCCGGGACCCCGTCGAGCGCTCGCTCGTAAAATTTGAATAAAACTCTTTGGCGTTTAGTTTACGATTTGATGTTCTTTTGTTCCGATCGTTTATTGAATAATGTTGAGAAAGGCTTGGGGTACAATAGTTATTTATGATACAAGTGTGGAAAGCAGGCTTTTTCCCAACGAATGTCGGTGATCTTAAAACACGAACGTAGTGAGTTGGGAAAAGCCTACATTTCAACACGAATATCATACAACATTTTACAATGCACTATGCGAGGAAAAAGTATTATATACATAGCTTTTCATTATCAATTCGTGCTTCAATAAACGCTTGACCTCTTCGATTCTGCCAGTCGGATGCTTTATAAAGAATACTTTCTAAGCAAATGTATTGTAAAATAATTTGTAGGGTAAAAGCAATTTTTTTGTGTCACATAAATTTAGGGATACTTACGTTCCATAATGTCAAATATCGCGATTCGAATACCTACCGAAAGAGAGACTTCTCGCAGAGTACAATCATTTCTAAAGTGTTCCTTCCAGTATGCGTAAAACTATTATTAAAATGTATCCTTCTCGGGTATCTTCCCGCTAACAACTGACGTAATTATACAGATTCAATACAACAAAACTACTCACTAAAAACTCAACTAGAAAAGGACAGAGAGGTAGGGCACAACAAAATGTCATCTTGCTCGAATTTAGAGCAGCCCTACTGGGGAAGTACCTCCGCCTTGCCACAACCATTGATGACCATCAATTACCACAGCCATTTCAGTCAAGCAGAACTTTACTACCTGAAGCTGATGTAAAATTATCTCAACTAGCTAACACCCTATTTCTTAAACTGTTTGAAAGTGTCCTGACAAATACTTAAAGACTTAAGAACTAAACTACAAAAGTACTTGCAACTAAACCCCTTTAAACCCCCGCTTCCTTCTTAAAAGCAATGATTTACGTTAAAAACTTCCCCGCGGGATTATTAACGCTCGAAATTCCTCAATAGATGATAAAATCTCCAAGAAAAAATATCAAGAAATGTAAATACATTCCATCTGTATGGGAAAATGAAAATTGAATTAAAGGAATTCCCCCTAATGGATCATTCAGAGGGAACATTTTCGGCTACTTATTTTATTGAGAATAAAAAAATACTTTGAGGAATACAGAGGAAATATCATTTTGTAATTAGATTACAGGGAGTCTTGTGTGTTTTGAAAAGATTTTAAGGTTTATAGAATTTGTAAGGAAAATATGAGACATTAAATAGGTATTGGTATTTTATTTATTATGTTTCTAGGTCATCTGATTTGATTTTTTATACAACATTTTTTACGTAAGTAAGACGCGGCTAGCGACTGCGTAAACGATTTAGTATGGCGATTCTTAGTTCTATTGCGTAACCGCCAGAGGCGCTGTACTTTTGTCCGTAAAAGCGCAGTACTTTTGTCCTTTTGTCAAACTAAGCAAACATGATTTAAAAATTTGGATTCCTAAAATATAATTATTACTGATACAATGTATCCGAGCGATAAAGAACTAGGTCCTACACCAAATCATGGGATTAGACCTTTGTGGGCTTCGTTATCACACTGCCAGGAAGTCGCCTAGCGCGCGCTCTGCTTCAACAAGCCATACCATGCGTTCTCCGTCATCATCATCATCGTTGTACTTAAGAGCCACGCTCTTGTCGGTGGAGAGATCGCCAGTCTTCCCGGTTCTCAGTCAGTCGTTTAGTGTCCTGATACGACACGGCACCAATTTTCTCCTTCACTTGAAGTGCGCCAATCTGGGTCTATCTCTTCCCCTTCTTCCTTCAATGTTACCTTCCAAGATGCTCACAAAAAAGCTGTCGTGCCGTATCAGGTGTCCAATCTAGTCCTCTTCTGTTCTCCGTATGTAGATCAAATTGCGTAGCGTTACCAAAAGCATGGCAGCGAGAGTCATCATCCTCCTAGCGTTATCCCAGTACAGTTGCATCCTGAAGGATGCCTGGGGTCCGCTACCTAATCCCAAGATTTGGCGTAGGCACTAGTTTTTACGAAAGCGACTGCCATCTGACCTTCCAACCCCGAGGGGAAACTAGACCTTATTGGGATTAGGCTTTGTCAAGTGAGTGGGCAACTTGACTGTTAGAAGTTCTCAAGCCGCCCGAAGGCCTCCAACTTGGCTTAACGACTGCTGCCATAGACAGCAACCAGGATCAACGGCTTAACGTGCCTTCCAAAGCACGGGAGCGCTCAGTTAGTAACCACTCAAAGCGGTCACCCATCCAAGTCCTGACCGCTGCCCACGTTGCTTAACTTTGAATAACGCTTGCGGCACGCAGGCGCCGCTGGGCCACGAGCGCTCCTAGCGGCAGCGAGAGTGTTACAGAAAAATAGATACAGTCGGAAAAATGCAATATTTTTATCCAATCGAGACGGCAAATCTGGAAAGCGTTTCAAACCCTGTAAACGTTACCCAACTCAACAACAATAATTGACCCACATAAAAAACAAACCGGCCAAACTCTATTTGTCTCTGCCACGCTGAAGACCGGAAATGTCACCGTGCTCGGAAATGCCAACATTTACATAAAAACAAAGCCCGGTTAAACAGATAAAGGCAATCACACATCTTCCGGGTTTATAGGGCACATGAAAAGATTACTCAAGCGGCAACTGGCTTGGAGGTTAGTGGAAACGAAAGCCTCACAAGTTTTTTAAATATTTTGATTTCAAATTTTGACAAAAGTTTTATTACTATTTAAAACTTTTGTCAAAACGTTTTGTGTTTTATGATTTTATTGTGTCTAGTAGAATTTAAGCGGAAAAACGCAGTTTTTAGCTCGAAAATTATCGATTAAGAGTGGATGTTTGAAACAATATTTCTTAATGAAAAAATCCATAAAATAAATTTTAAATAATGTTATTAGGTCGCAATAGTCCTGTTCTAGATATTAACATTGAGAAAATGTCAAGCTACGTGTCAATTAAGCAGAAAATGGTCTGAATAGATGAGTGTTTTTAACTTACTTTTACGAACCCTTAAACAGATAAAGGCAATCACATATCTTTCTGATTTGTAGGGCACATGAAGAAATTAGTCGCGCTGCAAGTGGGTTGGAGTTTAGCAGGAACCGCGGGTAAAGGTTTGTTTTCACTAAGGAGTGGAGCGAAACGTGTGTGAGGCAATCAAATTAGGCTCCCTCCGTTCCACTCCACTTCAATTTAATGAATGAATATTAATGGCCAATACTTGGACAAGTCTCCTTGGGCCCGGCCTATAAAGCCATTGCCAAGGAACAAATCTCCATTTAACTATTTATTTTAATGTTTTCAGTCGAAGCGTAGTTTAGGTATACCGAAATTGACGACGCAATGGTGTCACACTGTTTTTGTCGCCTAATTCATGTTTTGTTTTAAGTATGTACCTACAGTCGAGGGCATAAATATGTATACATTTTTGCACCTTATTTCAATGGAATAAGCTACGGTAGCCCAGTGGTTCAAGCATGCGGCTGTCAAGCGGCGGTCGTGGGTTCGAATCCCAGCTCGTACCAACGAGTTTTTCGGAACTTACGTACGGAATATCATTTGATATTTACCGTGAGCTTTTCGGTGAAGGAAAACATCGTGAGGAAACCTGCATACATTTGCGAAGAAATTCAAAGTTGTATGTGAAGTCCCCAACCCGCTCTGGGCCAGCAGCGTGGGGACTACTGCCCAATCTATCTCATGTATGAGAGGAGGCCTGTGCCCAGCAGTGGGACGTATAAAGGCTGATGATGATGATGATGATGAAGGTGAAAAAATGTATACATATTGGTGCCCTTGACTGTACAATGTATGTAGGTTAGCTATAAGGTGTTTATTTATGATTTATTATTGTATTTAGTTATTTATTTTGCCTGAAATAAATTATTTATTTTATACTGGCTTTTGCCTGCGACTTCCTCCACGTAAACTTTGACTCCTTGTTTAATCCGAGGGATGATTTTCGGGATAAAAATGAAAATGAAAAAATGAAAAATATATTTATTGAGTATCAATACATCAGCTTGTGTTGGCTTACAAACGTGCAAAGAGAACACTTATTATTAGATAAGCCTAGGAACGATGTCCTGTGCCCTAAACTAGGTTAAACCTGTCTTATAGGGAACAGGGGTATTCCGATGCTCATTGTGAGATCGCTACCTACATTAATTAATCAATGCAAGAGGTAGATGGTGGAAATAGCCTGGTTAGATGTACATCAATTTACATAAACGAAAGTATATAAAACGAGAGAGAGATTTACTTTTATTATTATTTAATGTCTACGTATCTATCTATGCATATGCTTGTGTAGGTATGTGTGGTATGTGTGTGTGTGTGTGTGTGTGAGAGAGAGTGAGAATGGGAAGGAATTCAATGATGATTGAATGTTATATTAAACGCCCTTATCAGTTAGGAAAACACTCGTCTATTTAGGCCATTTTCGACGTATTGTGAGTTTCGCGTACTTTAATAAGTTCATTATAATATCCTTAAAAATAGTATTTTATACAATCGTTATATAATGAATGCTTTTTGAGTCGAGAACCGCGTTTAGACCACGAGGCTTGCCGAGTGGTCTAAGTAAGGTTCGAGACTCAAAAAGCTAATTATATAACTATTGTATACAATACTTTTTCTACGAGTCCACGAAAATAACAGAAAGTTGCCGCTGAAACATAGATATAGTATATACTCTGTAGTTATAGATGCGCCAACAAGCGACCGGGGCTATGTCTTTCTCATATTATGACGTCAAAATATGGGGATACCATGGTTGCAAAAAATTACCCCAAAAATTTAGTCGGATAGTACTTAGTTACAAGTGATCAAATTCCATAGTGACTAAGTCGCCATTTTGACTCACTAACTAAATTTACACAACATCGTAGGCGATATCGTAAAATAAGTGATCTCGACCGGCCACTTTTTTTGGGATAATCTTACCTATAAATACATAGTCACCGGTTATCACCGTTGCATCAAACGGCGGTTTCACTGATCCAAATCTATACATTTTGTTCTCGCCGCTCGCCGCTGGTCGCTGGCCTTCCTGCTCGCCGCTTGACTTGCTGGTCATCACGTCACCCAAAGAACCATGCTAAATGTTTAAGTCTCTAGACGATGAAAGTAGTAAGTAATGTAACCAGATAGTGCTTACTATTTCCATGCCCCTTTTTGTCTTTCACAGATAAATTATGTAGTTGTTGGAATAAAAGAATAAACTTCAATTTAGAACAGGTAATTTATTTACAATAATATATTACATTTATAACTTTATTTTTCAATAAATAAACAAATATGTAATAAGCAGTTATAGATTATTTTACCCAATTTAATTTCCTGTTCCCTCAGTCCTGAAATCCATTTTTTCGGGATTCATCCTCTGTTGAAAAACTGAAAAAATCAAATTACTTGAAATTCCCGAAACGTGGGGTAATCTTTAGGGGTTTTTTTTATTATTTGTTGGTATCCCGAAATCGAATTATAAACCGACTGAATGGTGGGACATCAATGCTAAGCTGGCTTCTATGGTAGATTTCTACTACGCGATTTGACCGGTTTGTATGTCAAATGTTTGGAGGTTATTTTTTAATTAATTCACATATTTTTCCTATTTCATCTATTGTCTCATGATATAACTAATGATTTAGCTCAGTAATTTGGTTCCGGTGAGATTTTAGAAATAAACACGGGTCCAAAATTCAAAGAAAATGTACTTACGCATGGAATGTAACATCCGCCTTTTTTCGGTCGAAATTGCTTTTACAGCCAAACACTGAACACCCCACCATGTTTGCACTGAACAACCAAACACTACGGATCTGATGATTGGTAAATTATTATTCATTTAAACCAAATTCATCATTAATTTTCCACTTATAAATTGCACTGCAAAATATTGCCACTTTGTTTTGCAATCTTCTTGACACTAATGACAGATTACTTTTACCCGACCATGAAAAAATGTCCGGTCGGTGATAAGGACAAAACATCGCACTTTTTTCTACTTCCTCTCATAGGAATCGCAATAAGGCTATCTTTCTCTTACAAAGCGTGTCAGGCCCTTGCGCTGAAACGATCTCATTAGTGCATGAGGGTTACACGGTGATTAATAGCACGTGGTCTGCACATATCACAATACGTATCACGTGGGTATTGATGAATATTAAAAACAAGTCTAAATAATTATGAAATTTACGATAATATCACAAGTATTGTAAATTTGTAATAACAATTCCCACAGGGCCGGTGCCCTGTTAAGATGAAAAATAAATGATCAGTCCATGCCCGCCTTTGGCATCATGTCAAATTTCGACCAATCACGACACAAGAGAATTTAAGTTTTTTTTTTATGATTATGGCCAGTATCCAGAAGACCGTTTAAGTAGGTAGACATTTGACAAGTGCATTGACGTTTTTACGTTCAGAAGCGCGGGAAGCACTATCAATGTTGAAATATTCATAAAATGAGTCTCCTTAAACTTAATTTTTTTCATCAAATTACGGCGTTCTATTTTTGAATGATATTTCGATTCTCCGCGCAGTTGTACAATGAAATATTATATTACTCCATAGAGCATAGACTTTTAGTTCAGCTTAAAATGTATAATATTGTGCAATGGTCTATGAAGTTGTAATTGTAATATTGTAGTCGACGAGTATAAAAAGTATCTTACATGTTGATTCAGGATATAAACTCGTTGTTGTTGTTTGTTTAAGATAGTCTGTTGTTTTACTCTACGTACTTTACTACTAGGTACTAGATAATACAGAATATTTTGTTCATTGAAAATCGCTAATCGCTTATTCCTCGCACCAGCCAAGCTCCCTCGACCAGCCACGATATTTCACCCTCAACAACTGTCAAACAGGACGGGCTCTCTGAATTAGATTTGGCAACAAAGAAATGTATTAAGTGTTGTTTGGTGTTACCATTGTGGCCCTTTGTGCGAATTCTGGGGATACACTTAATAACGTATTTTTCGGGTTTTATCGGGTAGTAACATTTTTATTGGTCGAGTGAAACGAAGGTCTCTGTTTCAGGTTCGACAAATATGTTCTCCTCTACATATAGTTCGCATTTCTCAAGCGATTCTTGTGAAATTGTGTAAGTAGGTTCAATAATTTTTAATTAAATACATTTTTTTCGAGTCAGTTTTTGGAAATTTTCTAATACAAACTTTTTATCAATTTTGTATGTTTCGGTTTGTTCTTCTCTACAGATCGCATTTCTCAACCGATTCTTGTGAAATTTTGTGAGCGGATATTGCGCTTCCATAGCATTTTTTTTCAAGTAAATTTTCTAACACATTTTGAAATTATTTTTTCCTCAGTGTTTTATTCATCGGGAATCAATTCCACGACCTTGAAAAACGCGTGCCTTGTGTACTTAAAAAAAAGTGTCTCAAATAAGACTTCCGGTCACAGTTAAGGAAAACCAAAATAAAATGTAATTGTCCGGCGAGCCGCGGCAATAAATGGTGTCGTGACGTGGACTAATGGAAATGGCACAGGAAGAAAAGGAGCAATGTTTGCCTACAGCCTAATTGTGTAAAGAACTAAGACGGTTTTAAAGGCATTGCAAAAATCGATGTCCAAATTAAATGCGCGTTATTAACTGTGTCTAATAACGGTTAATAACAATTTTCATTTAGGTACCACGATTATATGGGTTCGAATGAAATAAATGAATAAAAGGAACTTTATTCTGTAAGTAGGCCGCAATGTCACTTTTACAAATTAAAAACTAGGGGGGGTGTGACGTATTGGTGTCACTAATAAATATGCGTCGGGTAGTTATCGTAGTCTGGCAAACCGGAGGTATGCGGCACTAGCTGTCAGGCACTCGGCGAGCATGGTCACGATAGCGCACCTGAGCGATAAGCCTAAATAGTGGTTTTATTTACATTCCCTGGATTACCCCAAGGCAGGACATCACATTGGCGACGAGGATGAAAACGTGAGTAAAAACTTGTTGTACCTGTACAAGTGACGGGCAACAATCGTTATCAGTTTATTACATTTCATAGAAGGAAAGAAAGGAAAAGTGGGTAGATATTCAATCTCAATTATTCTTGTTAAAAGTATATAATGCTAACTAAACCTACATTATTAACAAATTAAAATATATTATTATACCATCAACGCCATCATATATTATTATACTGGTAAAGCAGATCAAGCTAAATCATATGAGATCGTAGTTCCCTTATCCTTATCCAAGACCATAATGTAAACAAACTGATAAGTGATAACGACATGTCGGCAAAGCTCGTCACAAAGATACAGTGCCAGCTAATAAGTCCCAAAACAAATGATCTCGTTGGTGTGTAGTTGGTCTCACCCAATGGAATTTAGGATTATATAAGTTACTAGCTGTTGTACCTACATAAATTACGATTCACGGTCATATATGGCGCATACAATTTTCCTTTAAATTCGAATCTTGACACGACAATAAGGTTTAAAACGATATCTGCGCATACGGTTTAATAAATTAAAATTGATAATAATAATTAATCGTGTATAACAAATTGCAGAAACATATAACTTGTGCAAAATAGTGTTTCAACCTTGAAAGTAAATGGAAATTGTGGCAGGTCGAGAAATCTTTTCTAAGTGAAACGATATGCTTACTATATACATAATATATATTTAGAATAATTAAGGACGTCGAATAAATTACCTTCCTTAAAGCAAATGTAAGATTGGAATGACCAATGGCATGTATAATAAAGGTTCAGTACGGCTAACTGCTATTAGGAAGAACATACCAATAAAGAGTATACAACAGACCGAATTTTGGGAAATATATCCAACTACACAACAACGGGAGCGTAAGTGTTGTAACTAAGTGAGTACAAGCGTGCCTAAGTGAGCACAAGGTGTACCTAAGTGAGTACAAGCGTACCTAAGTGAGTACAAGGTGTACCTAAGTGAGTACAAGCGTGCTAAGTGAGCACAAGGTGTACCTAAGTGAGTACAAGCGTGCCTAAGTGAGCACAAGGTGTATCTAAGTGAGTACAAGCGTACCTAAGTGAGTACAAGGTGTACCTAAGTGAGTACAAGCGTGCCTAAGTGAGCACAAGGTGTACCTAAGTGAGTACAAGCGTGCCTAAGTGAGCACAAGGTGTACCTAAGTGAGTACAAGCGTACCTAAGTGAGTACAAGCGTACCTAAGTGAGTACAAGCTGTACCTAAGTGAGTACGAGCGTGCCTAAGTAAGCACAAGGTGTACCTAAGTGAGTACAAGCGTGCCTAAGTGAGCACAAGGTGTACTTAAGTGAGTACAAGCGTGCCTAAGTGAGCACAAGGTGTACCTTAGTGAGTACAAGCGTACCTAAGTGAGTACAAGCGTACCAAAGTGAGTACAAGCGTGCCTAAGTGAGCACAAGGTGTACCTAAGTGAGTACAAGCGTACCTAAATGAGTACAAGCGTACCTAAGTGAGTACAAGGTGTACCTAAGTGAGTACAAGCGTGCCTAAGTGAGCACAAGGTGTACCTAAGTGAGTACAAGGTGTACCTAAGTGAGTACAAGCGTGCCTAAGTGAGCACAAGATGTACCTAAGTAAGTACAAGCGTACCTAAGTGAGTACAAGGTGTACCTATGTGAGTACAAGCGTACCTAAGTGAGTACAAGCGTACCTAAGTGGGTACAAGCGTACCTAAGTGAGTACAAGCTGTACCTAAGTGAGTACAAGGTGTACCTAAGTCAGCACAAGTATACCTAAGTGAGTACAAGGGGTACTAAGTGAGTACAAGTGTACCTGAGTGAGTACAAGGTGTACCAAAGAGAGTAGAAGGGGTACCTTAAAGTGTACAAGTGTACCTAAGTGAGTACAAGGTGTACCAAAAGAGTACAAGTGTACCTAAGTGAGTAAAAGGTGTACCTAAATGAGTACAAGGTGTACCTAAGTCAGCACAAGTATACCTAAGTGAGTACAAGGGGTACCTAAGTGAGTACAAGTGTACCTGAGTGAGTACAAGGTGTACCTAAGAGAGTAGAAGGGATACCTAAAAGAGTAAAAGTGTACCTAAGTGAGTGCAAGGTGTACCAAAAGGGGTACAAGTGTACCTAAGTGAGTACAAGATGTACCTAAATGAGTAAAAGTGTACCTAAGTGAGTACAAGGTGTACCTAAGTCAGTAAAGTGTACCTAAGTCAGTACAAGTGTACCTAAGAGAGTACAAGTGTATCTACAAGTGAGTACAAGGTGTACCTAAGTGAATACAAGGTGAGGTCGGAGGTGTACCTAAGGGAGAACAAAGGTGTACAAATGTTCCATGTGTACACTAAATTTATATAAATCACGGTTTAATTGACCAACATAAAACAAAAAGTATCGAGTAAATAAACGAATTAGTAGTTTTCGAGAAATAGTTCTAATTATTTCAATGTATTTTCTACTACAAGTGCAGGCAGTATAAGCAAGTGAGTACACTACATAAATTGTAAGCACTGAACAAGTAGATATGTAAATGTGTTTGAGTATGCTTAATAAGTACATATGTACTAATGTGTACACACAAGACATGCCAAAGGGCGTAAAGGTACAAGGAAATAAAATGACCTACAAGTAAATGACTGCGTTTGAACTCAGTCAAATTATGGAAAATATTTATTAAAATTGACGGAGTTTAGTTCGACCGCAGACACACCGTTTGAAAATGACCAAAAAATCAATAGAGTGCCGGTGCCAAAGAGCACAAGGGTGTTGGAGCATAAAAGTAAAATTTGCCAGAACCAGAGCAAAACCAATTGCTATGCCAGTGAGCACAAGTGACAACCTACGAGCAACAAAGTGGCCAGTGACAGAATACAAGTACTAGATTCCAAGGGCCAATATAGTGCCAGGCAGGGGACACAACACAAGGCACCGAAATGTACGTATTACACGAATGACTTTCTGCTAGGGCAGCAACCGAATATAGACTGTGACAAATATGGAAAGGTTTTCCTCATAATACCCACTAATAATTTGACGGAGAAATACTTAAATAATTTATAGTCATAGTATAATGATCAGAATTGGGACCACGCCCATCAATGGGGTGTTTAATGATTTGTATATTAAATGTATACATACAAACTTTTTCCGAATTGATGCAATTTCTGTCGTAACAAAGATTTATCTTGTCGGTATATATACTAGTATATACGTCTGGTTATTATTTCCACTTAAATACATAATATGAGGACAGCATTCAATTTCCAGATATCTATTATGAGTTATTTAATAGCTGTCGCAATATATTTGCTTACTATTATTAGTTATAGTACTTAAATTATGACTGTA
This sequence comes from Cenopis cana, assembly GCA_951800055.1. NCBI lineage: Eukaryota > Metazoa > Arthropoda > Insecta > Lepidoptera > Tortricidae > Cenopis > Cenopis cana. Next base: position 12,777,239 of record OX637493.1, on the reverse strand, counting down.
TGATACATAAAAGGATAAATAAATAAACAATAAAAACATCTCTATTTTACTGCGGGTGAATGCGCGGTCTAAGCGCGATACGGAGTTCCGTATAGAGAGAGTGGCAAGCAAAGCGGGCACACTTTATGTAATATTTGTCACAAATAAAACGAAACGAAATTCATATTCAAATGGAAAGTCATGTTAAATGCGAGTAATACAATACAAAAATAAGTGATTAACTAAGTTAACGAAGTTACAAACAACGCATGTAATGTGTGTCACAATACCAAAAATACAATGGTTGCCCACCTTGATTGTCACACACAGTGTGATTTACAAGTCGATTCTACGAGTATTTACTTCCAATAATGGCTAGACTAACTTGTCTAGACAAATAATAATGGAATTATAGCACAATTTGTGTTTAACAAGCATTGATCCATACGAAACAAAAATATGCCATATAGGGCGTATAATTTTATAGTTGCAACTACATGCTATAAATTATACACAGAAAATAGTACAGAATATATTAAGTGTTAGCCAAAGGGTACAGCAATCACGAACGAGCGGAAACTGCCGAGTTCCTCATAAAGTGCTGCTGTACATTTTTACATGTTGAACTATTTCTTGCACCCAACTTTGTTTCCATCCAAGTTTCTGTTTAAATAAAGTCAACTGGTAAGGAGGATGACTGGTAGAGGATGCTGGGACGCATTAAATGAGCCAGATGCACTCAACTGTTTTATAAAATATTGTGTACTTAAACTAATTAAATCTGTAAATCAATTTTTATATAGACAGTTTATGCAACGAACATGAGACAAATGCTCTCAAATCATAAGGCAAAAGCGGAAACTGAGTTCCATATAACTTGTGCCTGATAGGTATAAATATTTATGCTAAATTATGCCAAATCAAAGTCCAAAGATCTATCTGACCTATTATTAATTAGCCTATTCGTTTTCCTTTAACGTTAAATTCGTTATTGATAGAATTTGAGTTATCGATTAATGAGTGTAAATACTATCACTCGGTATTTATTTGATGATAGATAATATTTAAACTTTCGATCTATGTATTATGTTATACCTAGTGAACTGCGAATCACTTCATGAATCACTGGCGGTCGAAGTAATAACGAACTTGGAGTGGCAACATGTTGGTGTAAAAAATAAATACCAATACATCTCACAGAAACAGCTCTAGAGCTGTTATGTGTTTACATATTTATATCCGCAATGGCCAAGTCGCGTCAGAGCATCCATGGAGGAGCGACTTGGTTTGCATGCCGAAGGATCAAAAAACTCAATAATAATTTTATCAAATATCGGCCAGCAAAAGGATGTCAGATATAGGCACTTCGTGAGAAGTCGAGTAATAATCCGAAATTTGCGTACTTTCATAATATAGATGACATTTAATAATGATGAATTGTGCTGACGACGGCATCAGGAAGGGGTGAGATGTATGAATGATGTATCAGAAATATAAGGTAAAGTCCTTAATCATAAAAATGACTTGTTTCCCATAAATAGGTACGGTTCATTAAATGCAATTTGAGGTAAAACAAATAAACAAGTGTAATATTATGATATTTAATAATCAATTGCATCAAGGGGCAGGGTTTTCCCATTTTCATGCATTACCATGTGTTAAAATATTGTGATATTTTAATATTATGGAAGATACTTTTAAGTACTTTATATCTGCTGTTAAAATATACCTCGCCGAGTTTCTTAGCCGGTTCTTCTCGAGGCAGAGGTTTAGTTTTCCGAACCGGTGGTAGCTAGGGCTTGCATTCCGGAATTCCGGAATCTCGAAATTCCGGAATCTCGGCCAATTTTTCCGATATTACAATTCCGGAATTGGTGCACTCGAAATATCGGAAATTCCGGAATTGGATTTGATGAATTTAGAGAGAGAAAATAGAGTGTTTTTTATGTTTATTCTTAAATTTTCACAATGTAAAACTGAGGAATTGTTCGCCTATCACCAGATTTATATACATTTTGTGAATAGATTTCAAACCGGTATTGGTATTCCATCACGTATACTCCTCCTATCCGTATTTTGGATACGAGGATCACTAAACTCCGCCGTTAGCTGCGTTCGTGTGCTCTAGTATGGCTTACGTACCTAGCCGTTCATGGATGTGGTCTATGGTACTAAAGCCTCTTCGGAAACCGGCTTTTTCGGGAGGCTGGAATTCATCAAGCCTGCGTGCGAGACGGCGCGTAATGACTCTTGGAAACAGCTTGTATACATGGCTCAAAAGCGTGATGGACTGATGGTTCGGTAGTTGTTCAGTAGTGTGTTGTCACTTGTCAGTGTTGTCACCATTCTTGAAGAACAGCGCCACCTCGCCTGTGTTTTATTTTGGCGTTCCCCCTTCCAGTAAGACGGAATTTACCCACATGAAACTTCGTGCATTTTTTTCGAAAATCACGAGTTTAGTGCTGATAATGAATTAATGACCATATACGACTACTAATGAATCACATACTCAGCTAATTTGATCCCTGAAAGCCTGTCCCTGAATTCAGTAGGTAAAGTGAAAAAGTAAATTGAAAGTACGAAATATCTTAATTTATTTTTACTAAAATTTAAAATACAGGCTACCCTATCTGGATATTGCCTATAAAACGATAATGATTACATTTTTAGTACATTTTCGTGACATCAATTTAGTTGAAAAAGGTAAATTTCAATTCCGGAACCAGTTCCGGAATTCCGGAATTGGAGCCCAATATCGGATACAATTCCGGAATTGGAAAACCGTCCGATATTGCAACCCCTAGTGGTAGCTTATCAATATATATAGGAACGCAATAAAGTAAATATTTGAAATTTCCATGATTAAAATAAACTAAAATAATGCTAAACAGTTCAACAATAATCAAGAACCTGAGAAAATAACTAAACCTATTAATAGAAAACGATATTTAACAATGTAAAATACACCGATATATAAAATAATTAACTTATATCAAACTTACAGTTCGTATTGTATACTTTACCTCTAGGTCTGTGTAAATTTTACTGATATGTAAAGTATTGTTAGCTAAACAACCACCGATTTCATCGAGTGTTTAATAATAAGTGTAATGTTAATGTATTACAACAAAAGCAAAATAACAAAAAATCTTGTAAAAATAAAAAGAGTGAAACAGTGAATGTAAGAAACAATGTCTCGGTGTTACAGATAATAACAATTTGGTGAATTTGTTGTGTTAGTATATGTTTGCTGGAGTAATTCTGTAAACTAAAACATGCCGGATAAATAATTCTGATATCTTAAAAGAAAGGAGAGATGTGACGTATTGGTGTCACTAATAAATATGCGTCGGGTAGTTATCGTAGTCTGGCAAACCGGAGGTATGCGGCACTAGCTGTCAGGCACTCGGCGAGCATGGTCACGATAGCGCACCTGAGCGATAAGCCTAAATAGTGGTTTTATTTACATTCCCTGGATTACCCCAAGGCAGGACATCACAGGGGGGGGGGGGGGTACCTTTTCTCTGTTGCTGACTGTACATAATATACCTCATATTATATATTCCCAATGATATGAAATTACCGGCGCTGTCAAGCGAAATACGTACTGTACTTGTGCTCCGCAAATTAATCGAAAAACTGTGCAAAAACCATCGCAAACAAAGAAAAACCAACTGTGTTGCAAAAATAAAGACCAGATATACGTAAACACCTAAAAATCCACTGAAATAAAGTGAAACTGAAGTGATAAACAGTGTTAGAATTCATCGCCTAACGACAATTTTGAGGTTAACTACCGCTGTCAAACTTCATCGATCAACCAAAGCTATCATTCACAATCCACAACTGTCAACTGTCAGTGTCACCTTTTTTTTTTTTTTTAACGTTGGGAAAATACTTTTACGTATCCCACCCAGTGAAAGACCTGGGTGGGTATGACGGACTATCCGGATGGACCGTACTACCGTCTAAAAACCCAACGAGTACCGGCTACGCCTTCAGTGGGTCACCGCAGGATCACAAATAGCATTCTACTGCGACGCACCGGCGGGTGGCCCGCAATTTTTAATTTGCAGGCCGCAATTCATGCGGGGCACTCACCTGGGTGCCCCTAGCTCCTTTTTATTTTCCCGTAAGGCGAGGAGATGCCCTATGTTGGCGGCAGCAGGTGCGCATACCGCCGGCGCCTACCTCCTCCTCTGCGCCTACGGAGCGGGTGTGCGGCAGGATCGTTTTCCCGCAGCCGCTCCGCAGTCTCTTTCTGCGAAATTACCTCTTCACAGAAGGAGACCACGATTTTCCATTGTCTATCGCTGTCGAGCATTGCGCCTACTATGTTCGCCAGCGATAGATCAGCCCCCACCTCGTCCCTCAGTCCCGCTCGATAGGGTTCCCAGGCAGGACACTCCTCGAGAGTGTGACGCAGCGAGTCCACCTCGGCTCCACACTCGTGACAGTTGGGCAACTCTTCCCGTCCGATCCGGTGCAGGTACTTACCGAAGCATCCGTGCCCGGTAAGCACCTGGACCAGCCTGAATGTAAGAGGCCCGTGACGCCGCTCCACCCAGCGATCTAGATGAGGGCGGATGGCGTGCACTGTTGTCAGACCGAATGTTGCGGCCCCCAGTTCTTCCTCCCATCTCCGAAGCATGGTGTTTTGGGCCAAGCTTCGAACTCGTTCCGCCTCCTCTTTAGTCGGAACTTGACCGTCCGCTCTTCGCCTAGCTTTGAACGTGTGTACCTCCGCGAGGACTGCGGCTTGAAGCTCCCACGGGGGATCCGCCGCCAACACCGTTGCCGCCGCCCAAGAGACTGTACGGTAAGCCCGCGCCACTCTCACAGCAATAGCTCTTTGTGGCCTTCTGAGAAGAGCTTTGTTTTTTGCTGTGAGAGCATCTTCCCATACGGGGGCCCCGTACAAAGCCATGCTGCGCAGGACACCAGAATACAGCTGTCGGCACTGCTTATCAGGTCCACCAAGATTGGGCAATAGTCGACCGAGCGCTCCGGCAGTGGACATCAACCTTGGGCCAAGAGCGGCGAAGTGGGCCCCAAAACCCCATCTGCCGTCAAGCGTTAGCCCCAGGTAGCGCATCTGGTTCCTCACAGCAATGGCTTCACCATTGACTACAATTTGTGCGCCTCGCGGAGGTCCCTTGCGTGCACCGTGGAAAAGAATGGCATTGGTTTTATGCAGCGCAACGCATAGACCAAGACTGCGTACGCGGAATGTCACCATTTCAGTGCCTACTGTAGCCCTACGGGCTGCTTCCTCAAATGTCCGACCCTTGCAGGTGATGAGTGTGTCATCCGCGTAACACAGTACTCCCATCCCAGGTAGAAGCGGTCCCCGCAAGAGCCAGTCAAACCCAACGTTCCAAAGCAGGGGGCCCAAAACCGAACCCTGCGGAACGCCTCGTTCGACCAGCCTCCGGCACAATCTTCCGTCTGCTCCTTCCCAAAGCACTTGACGGCCCTGAAGATACGCGAACAACAACCGCTCGAGATAGGGAGGCACTCTATGATATCGGAATGCCTCGACCAGTGTTTCAAGCGGGATACTGTTAAAAGCGTTCTTGATGTCCAGAGAAACCGCCATGACTACGTTTCCCTGTTCGACCGCATCTCTGACAAGATGTCTCAGGTGTAACAGTGCGTCAATTGTCGATCGCTCGGCTCTAAACCCGTACTGAAACTCCGAAAGGTTTGGTCCCACGTCTTTCAAGTGACGGACAAGACGAGCTGCAAGAATCTTTTCAAATAATTTACCCGCTTCGTCCAGCAACACTATGGGCCTGAAGCTCTGGGGCTGGCCCGGGGCGCGGCTATCCTTAGGAATGAGGCATACCCGTCCCTCCTTCCACAACTTCGGGAATTGTCCAACGCGGAAGCACTCGTTAAACACTTCCCGCAGCCAGTCTCTCAAAAACTCGGCGGCCACGAATAATAGGCGTCCCGGTACTCCGTCAGGACCCGGGGCGGTTCGCTTGCCTCGAAGTTTGAGAAGAGCTGCATCAATTTCTCCACTCCTAATCGGGGGGAAATCTGTGTCTACTTCCTCTGTTTCTATACGAAGTGGAGCCATCAACGGGGGGGTATGTCCAGTCGAAGCAGGGAATAACTCTCCCATTACCCTTTCTAGTTCCTCATTCGAGAGAATCTCCGTGGCCGGGGTGCTTTGAGCTTGTAGCTTCTTTCGGGCCGCTTTGTAGGGGCGTCCCCATGGGTTGCGATTTAAGTCCGCCAAGAGTTCATCCCTGGCCCTACGTTTTGCCTGGATGATAGCTTGTTGCAAAGCCTTACGCGCCTCGCGGTACAACTCTCGCAGCTGATTTTCTGCCTCTACGTTTAAACCCTGCCGTCTACGACACCGGACGTATCTTCTGCGAGCTGTGTTGCTCGCGGTGCGCAAAGCAGCAATTTCCGGAGTCCACCAATAGACTTGCCGCTTTGCTGGTCGTCGACGTACTCTGGGCATAGCTGCATCGCACACCTCTCTTAAGGAAAAGCGTAAGCGACTTGCAAGCTCATCAATGCTGTTATCTTCCGAACTTGTCCCCTGATTGGACCAGCGTTGCACAATAGCAGCTTCACGGGCCAATTCTTTGTCCATCTTTGTCCAGGACCAGCGGGTAAAGTGACTGGGCTCTCTGGGGGCACTCCCTTGTCCAGAAGAGGATGATACCCTAAAACGGATGTACAAGTGGTCGGAGAGGGTCTCAACGTCTTCTTCGACCTTCCATCCGACCACTCTATGAGCAACGTTGTGAGTGGCAAAAGAGACATCCACCACGGACCCTCCCTGATGTCGGACGCATGTCTGAGCACTTCCCCTGTTTAGTAGGGCTACATTGGATTGAAGTGCCCATAATTGAAGGGCTCTTCCACGCGGACTTGTGACGGTGTCTCCCCACTCGTGGGACCTCGCGTTGAAGTCCCCAAGTATCAGAATTGGCCTGGGAGACCACCGCTCGATCGCGACTCTGACAGAATCAAGGAAAATTTCAAATTCTTCCAAGGGACGGTTGGGAGAGAAGTACGTTCCAATGATTACATATTCCCTCCAGCCGGCCACCACAAATCCAGACTGTCTTTCAAGGGGTTCTAGCGGTGCTCTCCCGTCCGTTCGGCTAATGATCGCGACTACCCCATCCAAGTCGCCCACCCAATTAGGTTGAGGGGGGATCAGGTATGGCTCTGCCATCACCGCAACGTCTACTTGTCACTCAGCTACAGACTGCAGGAGTAAGTCCTGAGCCCCAGCACAGTGGTTTAAATTTCCCTGGAGAAAGTTAACATGTCTGAACTGGTTCATTCCGACATTTTACCTTCATCCCTCTCCGTGCTCTGTCCATCCGTCTCAGCATTGGCAACTCTAGTTGGTGCCATCTTCCCCTTTACCGTCGGGGGGCGGCAGACTTTGCTCCCCGTAACGTGTTCCAATGGTCGTCCAGCATCGGCGCAAACTAAGCACCGAGGTTTTTCAGACTTACAGGTTGCAGCCAAATGATCTTTGCTCCCACAACGGTAACAGAGGTCTCCGCGATCCGTCGAAGATGGGCACATCGGCCTCGTATGACCGAGACCATGGCATCTAAAGCAGCGCAAGGGCCGTTGATTTAGTGCCACCACTCGCGCTGAACTCCATCCCACCAGGATATGTCCGGCATCTGTAATAGTCTTGGCTGATGCCGTCGGACAGCGCACTATAACAGCACCCATCCCTCCAGGACCGCGTTGTATCGTTCTGACCTTCACCAGATCAACGGAACAGTTGCCGGCTTTTGCGACGGCTGCAGCTACCTTTTCACTGGTGACCGAGTCGTCCAGGTCTACAATTCTTACATCGACGCATTTCACCGGTCGCCTAACATCCGCTATACCCTGTAGCACGGGTCGCAGTTTTTCGGCAAACCGGTCCGCGTGAGTGGGGTCCAAATCTTTAGGTAGTTCCAGCATGCGCGCTCCCGTTACGGTTTGACGAAATCTGAGACCGCTTATAGAAAAATCAGCCAAATTTACAGCTTTTTCGGCTTTCTGCAATACATCGGCGTAACTGACACCTTTTTGCACCGCTTCGGGCTGCAGCGTTATGACAACAGCGGCCGTTCTTGGAGGCCTGAGCTTAAGCTTGGCCTTGGGAGTTGAACCCCTGCCAGGTGTTGCCCCTTGCTTGGCATTTAACACACCCGAATTATGAGGAGGGATGGTTTCCTTTCTTTTTCCCTTCTTCTTCTTCTTCTTTTTCCTATTTTGGACGAGGACAAATTCCCCGTTATCTGGCTCTTCTCTATTGGATTCAATAACCATCAGATGGTCCCTCGAATTTATTGGTCCCCTGGATTCTGTCTGTCGTGTAAGATCCGGGGCCGAGGAGATTGGTGACTCGACCACCTCCTGCCCCTGCTGGTTTTTCTGGTTGTCACGAGCCACCATTTTCTTACTGTCTGACCTCGGTTTTGCAGCCGTCTTGGCGGTCAGAGTTGGCTTCGGTGCGGTTTGAGCATTCTCTCTATTCCTATCTGCCGCTAACGCCGGGCGATACACCTTCTCAGGGAGAAGTCGATCCTCAATTCCTTCTAATCGAGCATTTATCATAGTTCCGACTGAAGAAATAATAGAGCTTTTCAACTCTTCTAGTAGTGCTTCATCTCTTGAGCGCTGAGCTGTTGCGCTGTCAGAGCAGGTCGCCCGCATCTCCGAAAACTCCCGACGGTGAGCTTTCAGCTCGCTCTTGAGGGCTTCAACCTCCTTGCGGAGTCGGCCATTGTCTTCCCTGAGCCGTCGAGTTTCATCCGCCTCTGTTCGTGCCAGTAAGGTATCTACTACCTTTTGTAGACCAGCTACTCCGTCTTGAAATTTTTTGGCCGGTGCCCCTTTAAGAGCCCGCGTTTTCAATCCTGCATCCAAGATGTCCGCTACGCTTCGTCCGGCATAGGCCCGGAGTTCCTCCATAGACAGGTCTTCGGTGTTACCGTGCATCTGTGCCATCACTGTTTCTGCTTTCTCCGAGGTAGAGGATGGGTTGCGTACCGTCTTCCGAAAGGCCTGAGCGTGAAGCGCATCTTCAAATTCTTTCTCCCTGGCCTCAGCCTCCCTTCTCTTCAACTCAGCCTTTGCTTGAGTGAGAACCGACCCGCGCCCGGATCCCAGGGCCTTACCACGCCGAGCCGTCGTAAATTTGGCCGGAACGGTCTCTGGCCCAGTCGCTGTGATTGCCCTCTTCCGACGGTGACCTTCACTCCCGACATTTAACGCATGTTGTCGTACTTCATCAATTCTTCCTTTCTCATTTGCGGCCGCTTCGTTGCTACCTATCTTCAAGTCAGCCTTCTCTTCCAAATCAACATCATCATCAATATCTACCTCCAACTCCCGTTCGTTAAGAAAATCGGTGTCCGTTGTTACATCGCCATTTTCGTCGCTTGAATCCGTCCGTTTGTCATTATTATTTTGTAGTTGAGTTGCCATTTGAGTCCCACGAGTAAGGCCGACTAACACTACACCCCCGGGTGACGCCCATTCCGCGGGTGTGACTAAATACTGTAGAGGTCGTCCGGTATCTACAGGTTTTTACGACTTCGCTGTCGGGTTTTAGAGGGTTTTCCTTCCCGCGGGCCGGCCAATTAAGGCAAGCCCTCCAGTCCGCGCGCTAAAAGCTGGCACCTCCCGTACCCCATACCACCACTGATGGGGGTCGTTGGAAGAGTGCTGCGGTTCCGGGATTCAAGGGGAGCTAGTGTAGGCTCCCCTATTGGTAGTTTGTTAGAACTACGATATCTCCTTGATTTCTCTTCGGTTCCTTCTCAACCTCCTGCTGTTCAATGCTCATCTCCTATGCCTTCTGCTGATCAGAGGGACATGGAGAGAGCTCCTCGCCCTCTACGCGCCTGGGCGCCCTCCTCTTGTGCCGCTCTTAGTCTCGACCCTCTCCCCTAGCCTTCCCGGTATGGGTAACCCTGTCCGGTATAGCCTCGGGGATCACAGGGACACGCAAGCCCCCCACCACGGCAAGGTGGCAGCACCTCGGGGGGAACTGTCAGTGTCACCTGCCAAGATGAAGAACGAGGAACTCTTTGAAAAAATGAAATACGAAATGGCTAACCAAACTAGAGAGATTCTAGCCCAAATGGATGAAAACCTCGCTCCAATATCACGCGAAATCGACGACTTGAAATTAGAAAACATTGCTCTAAAGGAGAGAATTCAACTCTTAGAAAAAGCAAAGAAATCAAACAATATAATCATCCACGGACTCAAAGAAGGTGGGAACTCATCGCCTGTACAACTAATGGAATTAGTCAAACAAACCTTAAAGGAACAATTATCGGTTGACCTCGAAAATAGAGACTTCAATAAAATATACAGGATCGGCCAAAAGAACGAAAAAACCGCAAAAAGCAGGCCCATACTGATATCACTAGTTAACAGCTGGCAAAAAAGCATTATCATGAGAGGGAAGAAAAAACTTAAAGACATTTACATATCAGAAGATTATCCTAAAGATGTTTTAGACAAAAGACGAGAGCTGCAAGAAAAACTAAAAGAAGAAAGAAGCAAGGGCAACTACGCAATTATTAAATACGACAAGTTAATAGTGAAAAGCGGTCAACCAGGGAAAGAAAGTCGGAAAAGAGACTTGTCAGTCTCACCAAACACACCCTTGCAGCCAGTAAAACAATCAGCGAGTGGGGCAAATGTGTTCAACCTCCTGAAGAACCGTACCAACCCTTCCTCAACCCAGTCAGCATAGGATAAAGACATCAGCCACCGGAAAATACCTAAAAAACTAACAAAATTAAGCCAAACAAACCTATTCCCCAAGCCGGCTGGTCACCGTGGGGATCACGACCACCACCCTCACCCCAAATCAAGTAAGAAAACAGACAGTAAACTGAAAATTTGTACCTTCAATGTAAGGTCTCTATCAACTACAGAAAGATTGCTAGAATTGATACATGCTGTCAGAAACATAAACTTTGACATAATCGGGCTTAGCGAAGTCAGAAAAATGGGCAACAAAATTGAAGAAATGGAAGAATACATACTTTGTTACATAGGACAAACTATTGGCCTCTATGGAGTGGGATTCTTGATCAAAAAAGCATACAAACAAAACATAGTTAGTTTCACCGGAGTATCGGAAAGAGTAGCATCACTTCAATTAAAATTTGGGGACAAATCAATAACATTAATACAAGCCTACGCCCCAACTGAAAAAGCGAGTGCAGAAGACATCAACATGTTCTACAACGATCTCAGGAAAGCACAAGAATCACAAGGACAAACGGTAATAGTTATGGGCGACTTTAATGCCAAAATAGGACAACCGCAGCAACATGAGAACCTAATTCTAGGCAGATTCGGCTATGGAAAACGCAATGAAAGAGGCAAAACATTAATACAGTATGCCTATGAACAAAAGCTTTCTATAATGAATACTTTCTTCAAAAACAAGCCAGCTCGTAGATGGACATGGGAGTCACCTGACAGTAAGACCAGAAATGAAATAGACTTTATAATGAGCAACAACCCAAAAAATGTAACAAACTTCGAAGTACTGAACAATATATCTTTCCCATCGGACCATAGATTGCTGAGATCAACCCTTACAATAGATACACCAAAAAAGTCCAGGAGATCCTATAAAACGCTACCCATAAAGTCACCAAGAACAGATCAAGAAAAACAAATATACATTGAAAATTTAAGAGAAAATCTAGTAAGTGATATGCCCACATACATAACCAACGTACAAACATACTATAATAAATTAGAAAACTGTATCACTAGTAGCATAAAGAAGAAATATAACGACTCAAAAGATGAAAAGCATATATTCAAAAAGACAACAATAGATTTGATAAATAGACGCACAAAACTACTACAAACTAAAAATAAAACAAAGGAAATAAAAGATGAACTAAAAACCCTGTTTAAACTAACTAACAAAGCTGTACGGCAAGACTATAGTGATCATAGAAGAAAAACCATTGAAAAAAACTTACTCAAGTATAGAAGCAGCAAACGGGCAAACAAAGAGCTAACTACACACAAAGATTGGGGCACGAAGAAAGCCGAACAAGGGAAGACGTCATAAACCTCGCCACAGGTTTCTACCAGGAACTGTACAAAGAACCGGATGAAATAGAAGAGGATGTCTACCAAAGCTGGGAAGAAAGGCCTACAAACAGAATAGAATCTATTACAGAACAAGAAATACTTAGACATGTCAAAAAGCTTAAAACAGAGAAAAGCCCTGGACCTGACAACATCAGCAATGAGATAGTTAGACTAAGTATACCAATACTGCTGCCCTACCTGACACCGCTTTTTAACACTATATTGGAAACTCAAGATGTTCCTAAACAGTGGTGTGTCTCAGATATAGTTCTAATTTATAAAAAAGGGGACCCATTAGACATAGGCAACTATAGGCCCATTAGTCTACTATCTAGTATATATAAACTCTTCACATCCTTAATGCTGAGCCGCATAACACACACAATAGATGCCAAGCAGCCAATTGAACAAGCGGGATTTCGTGCCGGCTACTCAACCATAGACCACATACACGCACTGGAACAAATATTTGAAAAGTATAAAGAATTTAACCGCCACCTATATGTAGGATTTGTGGACTATAAAAAGGCCTTCGACAGCATAACACACAGTTCAATTTGGAATGCACTTTATTCATGTGGGGTCCACCAAACATACATAAACATTATCCGCAATGTCTACAAACACAGTACCAGCAGAGTAAGATTGGAAAGCACTGGAAAAGAAATACCTATAAGAAAAGGAGTAAGGCAAGGAGATCCATTATCTCCAAAGCTCTTCATAGCCGTGCTACAAGGTATCTTCGAAGAAATCAACTGGGATGACCAAGGACTCTGGATCTGCGGCAAGCATCTTAGCCACCTTAGGTTTGCAGATGACATTGTTATCTTCGCCGAATCAGCCAAAAAGCTCGAAGAAATGATGCAAACCCTAGCAAATAAGAGCAAACCAGTGGGCTTACACATGAACATAAGTAAAACTAAAATCATGACTAATGCCCACGCTCATCCAATAATAATAGATGGGAACCAAGTTGAATATGTAGCAAACTATGTCTATCTTGGAAAACAAGTGTCCTTCAGTTTAAAAAACAATGAAGAAGAAGTAGACCGAAGAATTAACTGCACATGGAAAAAATACTGGACACAAAAAGAAATACTCAAAGGAAATTATCACCCGAAACTGAAAAAAGTTGTCATGGACACCTGCATCTTACCTAGCTTAACTTATGGATGCCAAACATGGACCTTCACAACTAAAATAAAAAACAAAATTTCCTCATGTCAACATGCTATGGAACGGAGCATGCTGAAGCTAAGAAGGATCCAGAAAGTAAGAAATGAGGAAATTAGGAAAAAAACCATGATTGTCGACGCCCTCCAACAAGCCATGCGCCTAAAATGGCAGTGGTCTGGCCACATATCTAGATATGATGACAAAAGATGGACCATACAAACAACAAAATGGAAGGGACCAGAAGGGAAAAGGACAAGGGGAAGACCTTATAAAAGGTGGGCTGATGATGTCACCGAAATAGCGGGAAAGAACTGGATGGAAAAAGCTAAAGATAGAGAGAAGTGGAAGGGAATCGAGGAGGCTTTTACCCTAACGGGATCAGTGTAATAAAAATAAAAATACCTAACTAACTAATACGTATATATATACATTATACATAAATAAGTAATCACTAACAAACTAACAACACATTTGCAATGTAAAATTACATAAAACACTGAATAAATAAGCTTTAATAATAATAATAATAATGAAATTACGTGAAGACAAATTAAAACTCAAGTTAACATACCTAACTAAAGTTAAACTCGATTCATAGCCAACATAATTTTATTATTGTAACCTAAATTATAATTAAAATCCCTAATCCTAATTTTAACAAAATACTTTATTATTATGTTGTAAGGAAATTGCTACGCTCTTACAGGGCCCATATGTTACTGACTGTACTTACTTTATGCTTAAGATCTGTACACACTATGGTTGCAATAAATGATATGACTATATGAAAAAAAAAAACGAAATAAAGTCGACATTTAGTCATTTTTTTACAATGATTATACTTAAACCTACTCAAGTTAAAAAAATCTGAGTATCTATATAAAACAACACAAAAACAAAGAAGTTTTATAATTCATCCGTGAATTCTGTGTGCAATATAGAAAGTATTTTAAGGCCAAATATATTCCTCGATGCAAAAAGTTTGCTGTTTTGGATAAGCGCATATAATTTCGTATCAGGAAAATGAAAACCGGCCCAAAACAATTTAGATAGCGATGTTATCTTACAAAGGGTCGGGTGACATAATATCTGCAAAAAGATTCGCAGCAATATTTTATCTAAACGATTCGATATCGTGATCGCGTAATTGAATGTATGTTTAATTAATAATTAAGATCTCAAACACTTCAATGCGTCATCTTCTGATAAGCCCGTTAAACACCTTCTACGTATTATTGTTATGTATTGATCGTTTTTTTTTTTTGTAGACGAAGTGTATATCTGTATAAGTACATATCTGCTATGAGCACATGTATCCTCTCAAGGATGACACATGACATTCGCGTTAATATAACCATCCTACTTTAATATCTCGTACATTACTTCGTATTTCTGAAACGTATCAGAATTTACTAAACCTATCCAGCATTCATAAAAGTTTTTATGACGTATGCCGAATTCTTGAACCGTGAAATTCTGGCGCCGAAAAAGTAAAAATAGGACGGTGGGACAGATAAGCTCGCTTACGTGAAATATTGACAGCGGATCAGCCGGTGTAGACTAGTCTTTATAGTGTGGATGCGCCTTATGTAGTGGGTTAGGGCCGGGGCGCACTTGTCGAGTGTGATTTACCTTGACATCTTGAGGATTTAGTGTGTAACAGGAAAAAATAGAGATTATGAAACATTTTTATTTGTATTTGTAAGTTTACATAAAAGCTTACATGTAGGTACATGCCCATACAAGCATACATGTATAGATAGAATAGAATAGAATAGAATAAACATTTATTCGAAGCACTTAAAAAACATGTGTACAGTACCTTATAACAAAACAATAAAAGTAATTTTTTTATATAACAGAAAAAAATAGCAATAAATCAATTAACACGGAAGTGCCACGAAATGGTCCCGACTCAGCATGGTGCCAACCTATCTGGTCAGCGCTGGTCTTCCGTCGGGGCCAATCGGTGATTTCACGGTTAGTAACACTTAAAAATATATAAAAAGGGATTTCGAAAAATTAATCGAGACACAAAAACAATTAAACAAAACATTTCCAGTACTAAAATTAATAAGATTACAAATAAGATATACAGTAATAATAAAACGTTGTGATAGACCGCGGGCCAGAAGGTTAAAATCGTCAGTCATTTCCTCTCGCAAGAAACCTTGTACAGTGATTAAGAAAGATGAATAAAAAATTGCTGTGGATGTCCGCCACCACTCCGTTGGTGGGTTGAGGAGCAGCAGCCTCCCAAAGACGCAAAAAAAAAACAGATAGAGGCATGTCTATATTGTTTTTTATTTAGATTGTTTATTATTTTATGTGTGTTTCACTCAGATTTATTACTTTGACTTTGAAACTCACATTATGCTCCTAGTATTCTATTGGATTTCCTACCCTGACAATATATCAAAGTATGATCAATACAATAAATGATATTCTATTTTGTTACCAACATACTATTTTTAGAGTACCTAATGAAAACTCTGTTACTTTAGTGTTGATGTTTACCTATACCTAGACCTTATTTACCCTGTGTCCTAGTGAAATGTATCAGAGGAAACGCAGCCAGCCTTCTGGGAACCATTCCCTGCAGCGGGGATCTAGGGGATATCGGTTTTGTAGGTAGTAGTTTAAATAGTTTTTAATATTAAGTTTATTTTTAGGTTATTTTTAAGGTCAATGTACTACAATAAAAATGAGATAGTTTTCAGAGTAAAATTTAGTCTATAGAATAAAAGATGAAAGTTACAAGGTGCGAACTAAATTGCGAGGTAAAGTAAATTCCACAAAGACACCTCTTTTCAGCTTAATGCAAATCACGTTTCGTATTAGGTATTACTTTGAATCTAGTCCCGCTCTGATTACGTTCCCGAATAGCTAATGTTCTAGATATTCTAGACTAATCTAGACATATATGTACCTTAAGGGTATTTCTCAGGGCGTTTTGGGTCACCTGACTTCTGTGGCTAGATTATTTATTTTATTTTTTATTTGACTCAGGCAAGGCCCATATTTACATATACCTTACAGACTAACATACATATCTATAAAAACAAAATAAAGAATTCGTTTAGGCGACGTAACGGGTGTGGCTCCACTGCGTCGTCAGCTCCGATTAGGGTTGCCAACGTATGTGCTCCGATTTGCGGGACATTTGTTGTAATTGCGGGACTTGGCTAAAAAATGCGGGACTCGCGTACTCATATCAATATTGTTAACGTATAATTGTGATATAGGATTAGGATACAATATTTATTCCCGCGAGATATAAGTTCTTAGTGGATGATTTCCGAGCTAAAATTATCCTATTACGAGTACGGTCCTCAGGGAGCGGGATACAAATTACTTATTTTAATTTATCGAAGTTGTGCACTCTTTCCTGAAATGAAACAAAATGTTCGCTCCAGTTCTTATAATTCTGCCGAGGCTTGAAAGCGGGACAATTGGCGTCCCGCACGCATCGTTTGCGGGACGCATCGTCTAGGGTGTTGGCAACCCTAGCTCCGATGTAGGGTTCGGTCAAAAATCAGCTGCATAGTGCATTATTGACGATGTGCAAAGGTTTTTGTGGACAATTTTGTCATGGACGGTAATAATCCCTTCTCACTACAAAATATAGCAAAATTAATTTTGTATTAAGCAGTAAAAAAAAGAGAAATTGAAATAAATTGTGCCCTAAGGCTTTGTAAGATGAGGAATTTGGGTGCCGAGCTCGATTGCTCCCGTAGCTCAGTGGTTAGAGCGACTGGCCGCGAATGTCAGAAGTTTGCACGTTGAGATTCTTCAATTTTTTATATTTTGGATCGCTCAATCTAAATAGCTTTCTGAAAAGGAAGTACCTATTTTATTTTCAGGTATTTACAACGTTACGTTTTACGATTTACGATTATTTTGTACGAGTCTGATATTTCGTTTAAACAACTGATTCAATACGATCAGGTTAAAAGTAAAGAAAAAACGTAGCGTTCTGCGTACCAGGTAGGATGTCACCGTAGCCTATAAACTCTTGCAACTACAGGGTTGTCATATGCGTCACTCGCTTTAGAAATGTAATAAAACATTCCTTTTTAAGCCCCTCAACAGTTATCAGGGGAATATACGATAGCAAGTCTCTTATTTGATAGTTTGCTGTCAAATTGTCACGTGTGTAACCCCCCTAAGTCAGCGCGTATCGGGGTGGTTTAATAAATATCAGTGACACCAATAGGCGGGGGATTCACGGCGAAAACGGGTGAGTGATGCTTTTATTGAACTTAATAAATGTGTATTTTTCTCCTTCTAAAGGTTGTCTGGAATTTTTTGCCCTTGGTGATAAATCTACCTGTAAATTTAGAAAACTCCCGTCGTCGGTTTGATACATCCTAATAATATTATAAACGCGATAGTTTAGATGCCCACTTAAACTACGAACATTTTGATAAAACCACCTTTCATGATTATTTTAATTTCCTAAAACTCAACACAACATGTACCTAATAACTATAGATATAGAATACAAAAAGAAACTTTTTTGCATTTTACTCTTCATAGGTACATTTATATTTAAACACTAAATTAAAATTAAGTCTTACTGTGAAGATGAAGTCAACTCAGCATAATACCGTATTACTTTCTTATTTATGATAATACCGATCCTCAGAACTATCGTTGTATTCTCGGTAAAGTATTAAAGACAGAGCAACGTTCATCTAAACATACTTATAGATAGTTATTGCCTACTTGCTAAACTACTCAATTACGTGCATCACATGTTGAAAGGCGTAACGATGAAGTTACCGTTAATGTGTTAATTAGGCATATAGTACAAGATGAAACGAGGCTGGTATTATGTGATCTGGTGCACCACAGAACTACACCAATACACCTCATACATGTTTATTCCATAATCGATACCACAAATTGTAATCCGCTATAAACACCCCGCTAAGTCCACCACACATCACAATTTGCATGCCGGCATAATGGCCCCGTGTTTAAGCTTATTATTCCCTTGTGTATTTCGTGGTATGCTGGACATGATATAAGCTGAGATTCAGGCTTGTTATGTAAGGTTGTTTTAGACCAAGCTTCGCCGCTTTAGGCGAACGTAGCCACCAAAATATTGGTTCACTATTCGCTAATAAAACAACTTGTGAAAATTGACATACTTAAAAATAAGTTTTTTTACAAAACAAAATTGTACAACTTTGTATAAGAGCGACAAAGAGTTACATATCGATTATTGTAGGTTGTACTACCTGTAATTTTTTTGTCTGTCACAACCTATTTGATACGACAGCTGTGGTCAATTGGCAGACATACGATTACCCGCCCAAGTTAAAGAGTTCATTTATGGTAAGCCGTCAGTCTGCATAAGAGCTTTTCCATCCCTCTTGGTGTATCATGCGAAAAGAATCTCTATACAAATATATATTCTAACTAAGGTATTGTACAGTCGAGGAACTAGAATGTTAGGCACTTTTAAACTCTATTGTAATAGAAATAGAGTCCAAAAGTGATAGTTTTACAAAATGTCGCGTATTTTAAATGATTTCAACTACCTATAACACATAGGCCCTGTACTCGCTGGGGACTTAATTTATCCCTTTGTTTTTTTTACGTAAGTATTACATACATAACTGGGTGATTCGATTTAGTAGATGTTATTAGATTTTTTCCGCTCATTAACAGCGCAATTACAATTGCCATTTTAAAATATTTATGAAACCCAACATGCTTTTTCCTTTAAATGTTTGATCTTGACTCACGAAAGTTTAAATTCAAATATTAGCAACCTGATCGCGTCTAATAATTCGCATGCGACAGTCAATTAACCCATTAAATATTTAAATACCATTTATTACTCCCTAAAATAGAATTCCAAAGTTTCGTAAGCCGCCATTTTGTGAACCGGCCCCGTCAAGTCAAATAGAGAAGTTGAGCGATCTTAAGAGAGTTGGCTCGAGATGTTTTTGTTAAAAGTAGTTTTAATTAATTTGCGAGTTTCTGGGTGTCCCGGAGTGAAGGGTGTGAAAACTTGAAAAGTCTGTTTTTAATTAACTTTCATATATCTGTAATGTTTAACTCGAGATATTATGTGATTTTATTTTGTAATTTTATGTAAGCTACCACGCCATTTGTCTAAATCGACAGAAGGGAACGTCCCTAAAGCCCCATTAGTTACCTACGATTCAAGTTTAATTAACTAAGGTAGGTACCTACATTGCTACATTTATAATGACTTTAATTTATCTAATCTCGCCATCTATTTAAAATTGCATGCAATTCTTGAACACTTGTTTCACGTCTCCGACATTTCGATTTAGAAATACGCGTAAATGAGCATGTCCTCTTAAATCTAGATTCATATCACATAGGTATGTGGTGTTGTGTTCCTGGTGGTGAGCAGTGGCGTAGCTAGATGACTAAGGTCCCTGGGGCGAAAAAAAAACTGGGCCCCCTAAACGTTTGGGTTTTATCAATATATATCCTTATTTCTCGCTAGTTCAAGAGGTTTGCTAATCAGGTTTTGGGGGCCCCCTGAGCTTGGGGGCCCCGGGGCACTGCCCTGCCTAGCCCTTCGGTAGCTACGCCACTGGTGGTGAGCAAGGTCGCCAGGGCTCCCGAGGATGCACTGTGTTGAGAGCGAGAGGGACATATATACAATACATGTCTCTAGTTGTCAACACAGTGAATCCTCAAGTCAATAAAGGATCGGCAACTTCTGGAGTCCGCTATCAGGCAGGTCGCACATTTAGTCCTAGTAGTTCCGTGGCAGAAATAGTGAGACTTTTTTAGCCACTAGTTCCGTTCCCAATGTTCGGTTCTGGCGCTTCACCGGCCGCTACCGCGGCACGCTCGCTTCGCTCGCTCGGCTCGCGCACTCTAGGGTCACAGTTCTATTAACACTCCTCCTCGCCTCGCTCGTCGTCGTACCTAATTAACCTTTGTATCGTTGATGGAACTATTGGGAAAAAAGTTTCACTAGTTCCGCCACTGAATTTCTTCCACGGGACTACTGGGAATGAACTATTTGTTTATTACCATGCCACAATCCGTTGTATTAAAAAAAATTGAAAATGGAATATCGGCCCTGCGTCTACGGGTAAATGAAAACCTAATTTCACTACAGAATAAGTAATAGTACTACGTACAGAAGTCCCACTGTTAAGAAATCCCCAATGTATGGTTGCATTGACTTATAATATAGAAATAGACACACAGTGCCGAACAAAATTGACGAAAAATGTGGCACTGATTGACACTGTCAGTTACATAACAACAGCTGATCGATCACATATCAAGATAAATGATAAGTCCAAAAAAGAACTTATGGTTGTGAGTGTCAAATTTGCAAACACGATAACCATTTTTTCACAGCACATTTCGTCATTGTTGGTAACTGTCACTGTCTGCCATCAACACAGAAGTATCGCCACGCGATACATTTGCTGGTGCGATTTTTTTCACTTGACTGTGTATCTAGTTCTATAATAGTATATCTGTATGGTTGGCGAAATATAAGCTGAACCGATTCGCCATACAAGTTGTTCGAGGAATCGGTGCAGCTTATATTTCATCAACTATACAACCACAAATTGTAATAGGTAAAACGAACTGAAGAAGTGAGAAGTGAGACGCCCCTGATTTCATCAACAAAATACTTAATTTAAACCCCTAACCAAAGCCGGGTCCCGAACTAGTCCAAAACTAAATTAACTCGAACACATATCGCTCGATCTTTCTCTATTCACCACTTAATTGAATACCGATCCACGCAATAATCACCCGTATCACGTTGCTATAGGGGTCAAGTTCATATCCAATCTCGCCCCGTCAGTTACCTTTGATAGCCAGGACATACATAATTACGTTATGATGAGGATATTGGGACAGATAGTGTGTTAAGCGATTCTATAGGATTGATAACACGATAGGGCTAGCTTACATAAGCTATTCTGACGTGTTTACGCGATTCTGGGGCTT
The DNA here is from genome assembly GCA_951800055.1 of Cenopis cana. Classification (NCBI taxonomy): domain Eukaryota; kingdom Metazoa; phylum Arthropoda; class Insecta; order Lepidoptera; family Tortricidae; genus Cenopis; species Cenopis cana. Next base: position 12,755,987 of record OX637493.1, on the reverse strand, counting down.
AAGATAGTAGCAATTAGAATTACAATTAATTGCATGGAGAAACCTTGGCGTAAGTCTTAGGTTATCTGAAGAGATTAATTCGAGGTACAGTCAAGGTCATTAATATGTATACATTTTTTTACCTAATCGAATGCGGTCGCCTACAATTTGTAAGCAAACGCATTCGATTAGGTTAAAAAGTGTATACATGTATGGGCGCATACCTAATAAATAAATTCGTTCGCGGTGTGCGCGTACGATACATGCAGTGTGCACCGCCCGCCGTCGACCGGCCAAACGGGGCGCGGGCGCAGACAGCGGCCGGCAGCCGCCAGAGCGACCCAGACCGTATCGACGCACACACGTACCACTCCGCTCTAGCGCCGCGCGTCGTATAGCTTACGCGAACGTTGATTTTAATTTGTATCGCTTCAGTTTTCCGGTCTATATCTTCTGTAACGTTCCTTTCCTTTCTGCATTATATTTTTATTAACTTCTACTATCTACGTGTTTTCTTCAGTCGCCTGCAACCTTCTGTACGAGTCTTATAGCGAGTAGGGAAATAGTTAGAACGATACGTGCCTACTAGCTACACTGGTGACCCGCGCATAAGAACATTCAAGATGCCGCCGCCGGAAGATAACGCCGTAGCGGGTGGATCGCAGGAACGCCAAGTGGCTGACGCAACAGGTGACGAGGCGAAAACGATATTTCGACTCGGTGTGAAGATACCCCCATTTTGGCCGGAGGATGCTGCTTTATGGTTTGCCCAAATTGAAGGTCAGTTCCACGTTTCCAATATTACTGCTGATGCTACCAAATTCCACCATGTAGTTTCTCACTTGGATTACAATATCGCAGCGGAAGTAAAAGACATTATTGTGTCCCCGCCAGCTACTGACAAATATCTTAAGCTTAAAACTACGCTCATTAATCGCTTATCGCAATCAAAAGACCAGAGGCTTAAACAGCTATTAATGCACGAGGAGCTTGGCGATAAGAAACCCTCACAACTATTGCGTCATATGCAATCGCTAGCAGGGACCACAAACGATCCTAATGATTTTATGCGTACTATGTGGATTAGCAGATTACCCACTAACATTCAAACCATACTTGCTTGTCAGGAGGACTTACCGCTGGATGCACTAGCTACTTTGGCAGACAGGGTGCACGAGGTCGTGACCCCAATGGCCCCAGCACCTCACGTCGCGGCTACCAGCACCATGATGACGTCACATAGCGCAGCGATGTCGCAAGGTACCAGCGCACTTGAAAAGCAAGTAGCAGTACTGACCAGGCAAGTAGCATCCTTAATGGCAGGCACATACGCAAGACACAGTCGCTCCCGCAGTAGCCAACGGGGGCGCTACCGCAGCCGTTCTCGCTCTCGCTCCCGCTCAGGCAAGGGGAATCAGGACCATTGTTGGTACCACAACAATTTTGGGAACAATGCCAAGAAGTGTGAAAGTCCATGCGCCTTCAAGAAGGAAAACCCCAACGGCAGTCGCTAATGGCGGTAAACGACTGTCCCCAATCATCTGGCCGTCTCTTCGTCACTGATCTCCATACAAAGGTGCAGTTTCTGATCGACACAGGATCAGACCTGTGCGTTTATCCAAGATCTGCCATCAGGGAACGCCGGAAAAAGTCAGAGTATGTATTGTGTGCAGCTAACGGTACGACCATAGCTACCTATGGAACCATACACCTGGAACTGAACCTAGGACTTCGTCGCGCGTACTCTTGGAATTTCGTCATTGCTGACGTCACCAAACCCATAGTAGGCGTAGACTTCCTGAGCTTCTACAATCTCCTCGTGGATTGCCGTCACCATCGACTCATTGATGGTCTCACCACTCTCTCCATCCAGGTCCCCCACTCCAAGTCAACGGAGGACATATCGTCCGTCAAAGCTGTATCGGGCGACACCAGGTACCATGACGCTTTGAAGCGGTACCCAGACATCACCAGACCTGCAGGTAAACCTGTACAGCCTAAGCACACAACGGTTCATCACATCAGGACTACACCTGGTCCACCTGTTACTGCCCGCCCTCGACGTCTAGCACCGGATCGCCTGCAAATTGCTAAGAAGGAGTTTGAAGCGATGCTCCAGTGCGGTACGGCTCGTAGATCAGAGAGCCCATGGTCTTCTGCTCTTCACCTGGCTCCAAAGAAAGATGCTGGATGGAGGCCATGCGGCGACTACCGAGCCCTGAACGCAAGGACGATTCCCGATTGCTACCCATTGCGGCACATCCAGGACTTTTCATACCAGCTGACAGGTACCCAGATCTATTCCAAGATAGATCTCATTAAGGCTTACAACCAGATACCGATATTCGAAGACGACATCCCGAAATCAGCCATTACCACACCCTTCGGTCTCTTCGAATTCTCCTACATGACCTTCGGACTCCGCAATGCTGGGCAGACGTTCCAGAGGTTCATAGACGAGGTACTCAAGGGCCTGGACTTCTGTTTTGGCTACGTCGACGACATACTCGTATTTTCACGGACAGAAGACGAACACCTGGAACACCTGGAAGCTGTGTTCAAGCGTCTCAGCGATTATGGCGTATTGGTAAATTCAGCGAAGTGTCTTTTTGGACAAAAGGAAGTCACATTCTTAGGCTACCAAGTCTCTTCTGCCGGAATCCAACCTATACCAGAGAAGGTCCAAGCAATAAAGGATTTCCCAGTACCCAAGACAGTAAAGGAACTGCGTCGATTTCTGGGTATGACAAACTTTTACCGTCGTTTCTTACCAGGTGCTGCGCGAATCCAGGCCTCACTCAACATGCTGCTATCCGGATCCAAGACGAGAGGTTCACAACCAGTCACGCTCACTGCACAGCAACTCCAGGACTTTGAGGAATGTAAGGCAAGTCTTTCACAAGCCACCCTACTTGCTCATCCTGACATGGACGCTGAACTCTCTATCTATAGTGATGCGTCAGACACGGGCATTGGGGCCGTGCTTCAGCAGCGCAAAGGTGACTCGTGGCAGCCATTAGCATTTTTCTCTCGCAAGCTCAATCCATCACAATCAAAGTACAGTCCTTACGATCGAGAACTCCTAGCTGTCTACGAGGCCATCAAGTACTTTCGCTACATGGTCGAAGCAAGGAATTTCTCAGTGCACACTGACCATAAGCCACTGACACACGCCTTCAGCACACCTCGAGACAAATGCTCACCACGCCAATACAGATATCTCGATTTAATTGCGCAATTTACGACGGACATCAAATATGTTCCAGGACACGAGAATGTCGTGGCTGACACCATGTCACGTGTGGACGAGATCGTGTCTCCTGTGGATTTCTCAGCACTAGCGCACGATCAAGAAGGCGACACCGAGCTGCAGGCTCTACTACAAATGGGTACTAACTTGAAAGTCGAGAAGATCAGAATCCCAGGTAGTAACCAGCAGTTATATTGTGACGTATCCACTGGAATCCAGAGACCTTACGTGACTACCAGGTTCCGACGTCAAGTTTTTGAAGCACTCCACAGCCTGAGTCACCCAGGTGCTTCAGCAACAGTCAGGTTAGTGACTCAACGTTTCGTTTGGTCTGGCATACGCAAGGATTGCCGCAGATGGGCTAACGAATGCAGCCAGTGTCAGAGGAGCAAGGTCACACGCCACACTTCGGCACCACTATCGTCCATTACCACACCCTCATCAAGATTCCAGCACGTGCACCTAGATCTCATTGGTCCATTGCCACACTCACGCGGATACAGGTACTGTCTCACAGCAATCGATAGATTCACTCGTTGGCCTGAGGCGTACCCCCTAGCAGACATCACTGCTGAAGCCTGCGCCATGGCTTTTGTATCCGGCTGGATCGCCAGGTTTGGATGCCCAGAGCATGTGACAACAGATCGCGGAAGGCAATTTGAGTCCCGTCTGTTCCAAGCCATCGCCAACATCATGGGCACAAAACATCATCAGACCACCGCATACCATCCAGCGGCGAATGGTATGATTGAGAGGGTCCATCGCCAGCTGAAGGCAGCCATCATGTGCCATGACAACAGCAGCTGGTCAGAAGCCCTACCTATGGTACTGCTTGGCATACGCACGGCCTGGAAAGAAGACATACAGGCATCAGCAGCCGAGCTAGTATACGGCGAGCCATTGCGCTTACCGGGCGAGTTCCTAAGCCCAAAAGAGCACTCAGCGCCAGCTGATGTTACAGATTTCGCACAGAGACTACGTGCGCATATGATCAAACTCTCGCCACGCCAACCCAAGTGGCACATTACCAAAACTTTCTTTGTTCCCAGGAAACTTGCCACTTCATCCCATGTGTTCCTGCGCAAGGGGCAGGCTCTGAGGTCTCTCGAGCCTCCCTACTCCGGCCCGCACAAGGTCATCAGCCGGGGCGACAAGACCTTTGACATTGAGGTCAAGGGCAAGGTCATCACCGTGTCCATCGACCGGCTCAAGCCGGCCTTCTCCACCAGTGGGGAGGCGCCACCACCTTCCGCGCCACCACCGGCGCGCTCACCTACATCTCCGGTCCAGCCGAAGACGACACGCAGTGGCCGGCGAGTCAACTTCCCGGACTACTATCACTGTCGACCGTAGCACCGGTCTCGGCAGGGGAGTAGTATGGGCGCATACCTAATAAATAAATTCGTTCGCGGTGTGCGCGTACGATACATGCAGTGGGCACCGCCCGCCGTCGACCGGCCAAACGGGGCGCGGGCGCAGACAGCGGCCGGCAGCCGCCAGAGCGACCCAGACCGTATCGACGCACACACGTACCACTCCGCTCTAGCGCCGCGCGTCGTATAGCTTACGCGAACGTTGATTTTAATTTGTATCGCTTCAGTTTTCCGGTCTATATCTTCTGTAACGTTCCTTTCCTTTCTGCATTATATTTTTATTAACTTCTACTATCTACGTGTTTTCTTCAGTCGCCTGCAACCTTCTGTACGAGTCTTATAGCGAGTAGGGAAATAGTTAGAATTAGAACGATACGTGCCTACTAGCTACACATGTTAATGACCTCGACTGTACTTATGTGCCTAAATACGTTTTCAATTTGGTCACAGTCTTTTTTTCTGTCATTTGTCTGTGGTCGGAGTATTTTCCATAATATCCAAATAACTGGACGATTTACAGTTATAATACTATAAGACTATAAATTAAGTTCGAAACCCTAACCTTCCAATAACAAGAAAATATAACTTTAGTTTAGTGCTCTATATAACCCATCAATGATTTCATATTAGAGTTCCTAAGTTAGTTATTCATTATAAGCCATGTAACATGAATACTATCAGATATAATCTGGGTGGACGCAAGAAACTAGGTACGTCGAAGAAAAAGTGGAAGCATTGTGTGAGAGCCGATATGAATAGGAAGGATGTGAGTAAAGAAATGACGGGTGACAGAGATGTGTGGAAGAAAATGACAATCTGCATCGATGCCAAATAAATGGAAAAAGAGCAAGCGAATTATAATAATGTAACTAGTTGTAAAATAAAAAAATATATAAAATGAACTTTATTCTGTAAGTAAGCCGCAATGGCACATTTACAAGTCAAAATCTACTAGAGTCTGGATACGTTAACTCTACCTAGCAAATTAACCGTCAAACAAATATAATTTGGCAACACTGCATTATACGTCATATTTCTATGGAAATGTCACGGAAATGTGACGTGTGAGGTAGTGTTGCCAAACCAAATATATGTTTGACAGTTCATTTGCTTGGTAGAGTTAAAGTAGCCAAACTGTAGCGTTTCTCAAAGAAGACCACTGCCGAGAAGAATTGCCGAAAGAAACTCGACAGTCAGCCATTTTTTTCCCAAATATATGCTTATAACAATGATAATACTTAACCAACTTAAAATTAAGCTAGTTACGTAAGTACATCACCCTCCTATCGTTTTCCAGGTTAATCCCAGAGGGACCACGGGTCCACTTTGGCACCTCATTCCAAGATTTGGCGTAGGCACTAAATTAACGAAATCATTTGACATGCGTCAGCTGAGAGTTTTTCAAATTAGTTCCGTTTGCTCGGATAAATATCCATTCCATTTCCCTCTCCGATTTTCCTTCAGCTTCGATCTATCAAAAACCCCGGTTTTTTTCAGCAGACGTGGACTAATGGGCGAAGTAATGGAGCATTAAGCTAGTAATTAATGATATAGTGGCTTATCGACAGCGTTAATTAAAAGGACCACAATTGATTCGATAATGAAATCTCGGTCAAAAGAATGGTACGTGACATTTGATCTGGGATCTTTGGGGATGCTTTTCAATGTAAGCTGATTCTAGTGAAGGAAAACTGTACAAGTTTGCAGAAACTGTCGTGTTAAAGAATATATACTATGTTTATGTCACACCTGGCCATAAAGCGGCAATTATCGCACGCTCCGCGCGCGGGAAATCCCACTTCCTGGCCAGGGGGTGACAAAAAAATTTTGTACTTAACACGGGCGGTAATAAAGAAAGTCTCAGATCGCATATTTATCGCCCTTGCCTTCGGCTCGGGCGTCAAATACCTGCGATCTGAGACATTCTTTGTTTTACCGCCCTTGTTAAGTAATGTACTATTATAGTTTCTGCGTAAAAATAAATTTGTACAATTATTACAAAAATAAACAAGATTGATGATGATTTTGTTTCTGAACAACAATACAATACAAATACTCTTTATTGTACACCTCAAGCAATAACAAATAGTTCTGAATTCAAAAACATTAATAATATATATACTCTGGGTCTAAGGGGAGTGCTAGTTGTTACGAAATATGGCAAACTTACGCTAGTAGATCTAACAACGTATGCTCTGATTCCATGGGATATTCTGCTTTAACTCCAATATAATAGAGTAGACAATAAAAGAGAGTTTCTATGACATACACATACATTATAGACACTCTATAAAAATCGTCTAATTGTGATAGAACCTCTATTACTTTCATTGTTAAAGTAGACAAGACAATCTAATGGAATAAGAGAATATATTGTCTGTATCAAACACTAAGTAATCGTAGGTACGCACTTTTTTATTTCACATATTATTTCTAATTCAAAAATATATGAGTGAAATACAATTACGTGTACCTATTAAGTAAGATTGACTAAATATAAAGTAACAATATGAATGACATCCCTATTTGTACAAATGACATGTAAAATTACTGATAATTTTGCAATCTTAATCTCAATCACAAGATTAAAGAAAATTTAGAGATGTGTTATGTTTCGTCAAGCACCCTATCGTTCCAGAACACATAAATCCACGCGATATCCTTATCGATTGGATAAAATTATTCTAATTGTACGGCAGCTATGGCTGTATGGTCGTAAGCGGCGGTAAGTGAAAAAGTTATTAATTGCAGAAAGGGGGCCTCCGCTGTGGGGGTTTTGTTAGGGTTGCCCCTCGGAAACAATTAGGTGTGATGGTGGTTGTGATTCTCGACTTTATCTTTAGTCACTGTAGCCGAGCAGCACGGCACGAATACTTTCGTTTTGGAGGTAGCAGGTTCAAATCCTGGCTCGTATCACTGGATTTTTGACCACAGCTATAACAAAATGTTTAGAACCTAAATTAGGCGTTCATCAATAAATACTTCCTACCTATAAAAAAACTACCTTCAAAAACATGCATCTAAGCCTAGATTAACTTCGACCTAAAACGTCGAAAAGAAAAAGGGTAGCGTACAAGAAGAGAGGCCTATCCTCAGCAGTGGACGATTACGGGCTGAAGATGATGATGATGATGAAAACGTTGAATGTATTATTTATGTCTAGCCGCACTTAACTTTAAAAATATTAAATACAAGCACAAAAAATATTATAATAATGTAATTTGAAACTAAAAACACTGCAACCAAGGAGCTAGAACTTTTTTCTTGTCCGTAATGCATGTAAATTCTTAAATGGACTGCGAGACCCAACAGGCAGCCCTGAGGTACGGCGACATTGTTAAAACTTGGCCGGTGCCGTCTTACACAACTTCGTACACTTTTAAATTAAAAAATAAAAGTTGAAACACATTCCGTTGTGAGCTTTGAGTTTCGTAGACTTTTGTCGACATCCGTGATTACAATGGCTGTGAATCTCACTGTAGATAAACTCATTTGCCTCTCTAATCCTCTGTCACTGTCTTTATATTTTAATTAGGTATTGCGTAACCTGGCCTGGATATCCCCTCTCTGGGGGAGCATTAATCCTGCTAAGCGATTCCCAACCCGCATGGACTCGCCTCACGATCCCAAAGATCTCCGTCGACTAATATGTAGGTAGTTGAATCATTATGTTTCAGACAAATAAATTAGTAAATATTTGAGACTTATACAGGTCGGATTTTCTTTTTAGATCACTGAGGGTAGCTACAGATTTTGGAAAAAAAACACAGAGGTTCTTTCGCTTCACTCAGGATTCAATTTACCGCCCTAGCCGTGAATATAGCGTCACGGTCTCCGTGACAACATGCTGAGTGTGTGTCCTATTTAGCACATAAGATGTTCAAGTTGTTTCTCCATTTAATTATCTACTGTATTGTACTGCGTGCTAAATAAATACTTTTCTTCTTCTTCTTCTTAATATATCATTTTGCCCCCTTGAGACAATCTTTTATAACTGCAAATGAATTAATCAAATGCAAAATGTAGGTAGTGTGGAGGTTAGCAGCTCAGAGGTACGGGTTGAGGGGGATTCTTAGCGGGTTTTCCTATCTATTTAGCTGAAATGAAAGACTTTTACGGTATTACTTCCTTGCTGTAATGTATACTGTTCCACATTAGAGCCAATACAATCTTAAGCAGGTCCGACCCTGACGGAGTTCAAGCTAGAAGTCCCCCCGAAAACCAACTGTTTTCCAAAGAATGTCGCTTGACATCTATTCAAAGTTGCATACGATATAGATATTGAAACGGTTTAAGATTTCAAGTGAGGCGTCTACTGTTTGCCTTGGGAATACCACCTCGGGAGGAATTATTTATCTCCTATGAGAAGCTTGCGTCCCGCAGTGGGACTAATATAGGGAGAATGGGTAAATAATTAATGACACTGATTAAAAACCTGCTTAAGTACATGGTAATGTTTTTTCTAAGTTTCAGGGTTTTTATCAGTTAAAAAGCGCTCATATATGTTGGTCATTTCTGTTTGAATTGACACGTATCTTGACATTCTTTCAATAAATAAATAAAAAATCCTGACATTTTCTCAATGTCACTATCTAGAACAGGGACTATTGCAACCTAATGTCATAAATTATAAATGTATTTTATTGATTTTTATTAAAAAATACCGTTTTAGTAAAAAATATTTCTATGTCTGAATTCAAATTTCCAATTTCACAGACCTACGAGTCTTGTCGTTTTAATAAATAAAAAATATAGCGGAATGTACTATCGTTCTGAATCTTAATATCATAAATTAAGAATTAAGTTATTTTTGCTGTCATAGTGATATGATAATATAAATAATATAAGTACACTGAAGTACCTATTGATATTGAAGAGTTTCTGACTGACCCCTGGCATCACTCAGCTCTGAAGTTGACGATCATAATAAAATTGTTTAAAAGTCCTTACTTTTAGAAAGGAAGTAAGGAAATGGTAATGAAGACAATATTTAGATTATCTGTGGCATTAATGTCCGGGGCCATGGTAATGTCGAAAGTTCATGAAATAAAACAAGCTGAGAAAAGTCGGAAGTAATTTGATAAAGGTCGTTTTTATGATGTTGGTGTAAAGTTTGTATTTATTAATTCAGTAATTTCTTTTTTATTTATGGAGTTTTGAAATGTTTCTGTTTGCCTATTTAAATTTGCAGAGTGCTAGAAATCATGCTACATCAAAGTAATAAAAATATATGTAGGTTTTTTTGTACCTACGCATTTTTAAAGTAATAAATAATAATAGGTTGTTGTATTATACGTATTTTATGGTGGTATGTCGAAAAATCACGAAATTATATTTTTACTAGTTTTTGCCCGCAAGTTCATCCGCGTGGAACTAGTTCATCGCGATAGATGTAACTGCTATTATTTTTCAGGCCCTAGCCTATTTATCGCTCTTCCTTACATACGCCTTCCCTTAAGGGATTATTTCCGGGATAAAAGTAACCTATGTCCTTCCCCCGGACTCAAACTATCTCCATGCCAAATTTCATCCAAATCGGTCCAGCGGTCCTTAAGGGAGTGAAAGTTTGTATGGAAGAGCGATAACTAGAATAAAAGAATAACATAATAATTTGTATTGTGTCATTATAGTTTGAGTTAATTACCTATTATTTTTTCAGTTAAAGCCTGCAAACTTTTCTGTTTAGCCCTTTGGTTGACTGGTAGAGAATGCCTTAAGACATTAAGTCCGCCATTTGTACTTTTTGTATTGTGCAATAAAGTTTAAATAAATAAATAAATAATAAATATAAACAAATTCGTACGGTTTGCTTTGACAAAATGATTGGCTTAATGCTATCCATACTAATATTATAAATGCGAAAGTGTGTCTGTCTGTCTGTCTGTCTGTCTGTCTGTCTGTCTGTCTGTTACCTCTTCACGCTTAAACCGCTGAACAGATTTAGATGAAATTTGGTATGGAGATAGTTTGAGACCCGGGGAAGGACATAGGATACTTTTTATCCTGGAAATGATCCCTCAAACTGATAAATTCGGGGTTGGAAGTTGAATCTATAAACCGGATCCATGGTAGGTATCTACAATGCCCACGAAAATTCGTCTCTGCTGAACCAGTGTAAGCCTGACCTGCGACATTCTCATAGTTTTCACGAATCTCAGGTTCAAGATACAATTGGGACGTATGGTGAGGCGAGTCTAGACAGTTGTAAATGTTACGATATTATTTGACGTTTGACATGTCAGAGACGTGTGTCAATATACAGATCATAGATATATTATAAACTCTTTAGTTATAGATGCGCCAACGAGCGACCGGGCCTATGTCTTTCTCATACTTGCTAATTTTCATACAAAATATGTACTACGCAATTTGGCCGGTTTGAAAAAATGTTCGGTCGGTGATAGGGACAAAACATGCCACTCTTTTCTATTTCCTCTTATAGGAATCGCAATAAGACTCTCTTTCTCTAGCAAAGCATGTTAGCCCAGCAAAGCAGTAAAGTGGCAAGATAATTTAGATATGATTTATTTATTCTTTCCACCGTAGTTATAAACTGAGTAATTTCGCCACCACTTGATTATGATGAGCTATTAAGATTGTCGACAAAGACAAGAAAAAAAGATGTCGATAGGAGGACAGAAAACGCCTGGAAGAGCTATTAGTCCATGAAACACCCAATGAAAGGCGACCTACCTCTTTCATTTAAATGTAGGCTCATGGACATGTGCATACTTCCAGTTCTCACCTACGGTACACAAACTTGGTCTTTGACAGAAGCCCAGAAGTCCATACTCGGGGTTTGCCAGCGAGCCATGGAGCTCAGCATATTTGGTGTAAAATTGGTGGATCGAATCCGGAACACCACACTGCGCTCCAAAACTCAAATAGTTGACGTAGCTCGGAACACAACCAAATTAAAGTGGGACTGGGCTGGACACGTCTACCGGATGCCGAATGAGCTGTGGGCCAAAAAGACCACAGAGTGGATGCCCCACGACTCAAAACGGAGACGCGGTAGACCACGCCGGCGGTGGCGTGATAATTTGGACTCCTTTTTAAAAGACTGGGCAGATAGACAAGAACGCGAGGAATGGAAAAAGAGGGGGAAGGCCTTTGCCCAGCAGTGGGACATTTTAGGCTCAATCCATACTAATATTATAAATGCGAAAGTGTGTCTGTCTGTCTGTCTGTCTGTCTGTCTGTCTGTCTGTCTGTCTGTTACCTCTTCACGCTTAAACCGCTGAACAGATTTAGATGAAATTTGGTATGGAGATAGTTTGAGACCCGGGGAAGGACATAGGATACTTTTTATCCTGGAAATGATCCCTCAAACTGATAAATTCGGGGTTGGAAGTTGAATCTATAAACCGGATCCATGGTAGGTATCTACAATGCCCACGAAAATTCGTCTCTGCTGAACCAGTGTAAGCCTGACCTGCGACATTCTCATAGTTTTCACGAATCTCAGGTTCAAGATACAATTGGGACGTATGGTGAGGCGAGTCTAGACAGTTGTAAATGTTACGATATTATTTGACGTTTGACATGTCAGAGACGTGTGTCAATATACAGATCATAGATATATTATAAACTCTTTAGTTATAGATGCGCCAACGAGCGACCGGGCCTATGTCTTTCTCATACTTGCTAATTTTCATACAAAATATGTACTACGCAATTTGGCCGGTTTGAAAAAATGTTCGGTCGGTGATAGGGACAAAACATGCCACTCTTTTCTATTTCCTCTTATAGGAATCGCAATAAGACTCTCTTTCTCTAGCAAAGCATGTTAGCCCAGCAAAGCAGTAAAGTGGCAAGATAATTTAGATATGATTTATTTATTCTTTCCACCGTAGTTATAAACTGAGTAATTTCGCCACCACTTGATTATGATGAGCTATTAAGATTGTCGACAAAGACAAGAAAAAAAGATGTCGATAGGAGGACAGAAAACGCCTGGAAGAGCTATTAGTCCATGAAACACCCAATGAAAGGCGACCTACCTCTTTCATTTAAATGTAGGCTCATGGACATGTGCATACTTCCAGTTCTCACCTACGGTACACAAACTTGGTCTTTGACAGAAGCCCAGAAGTCCATACTCGGGGTTTGCCAGCGAGCCATGGAGCTCAGCATATTTGGTGTAAAATTGGTGGATCGAATCCGGAACACCACACTGCGCTCCAAAACTCAAATAGTTGACGTAGCTCGGAACACAACCAAATTAAAGTGGGACTGGGCTGGACACGTCTACCGGATGCCGAATGAGCTGTGGGCCAAAAAGACCACAGAGTGGATGCCCCACGACTCAAAACGGAGACGCGGTAGACCACGCCGGCGGTGGCGTGATAATTTGGACTCCTTTTTAAAAGACTGGGCAGATAGACAAGAACGCGAGGAATGGAAAAAGAGGGGGAAGGCCTTTGCCCAGCAGTGGGACATTTTAGGCTCAATAAAATATAATAATTAAGGTTGTCGCACACATAAAGGCTCGGCACCAGACCGGCGCCGCCCCAATTCTTTGTTAGAAACTTCATACTGCAACGCACAGTTAAGGTTTTAGCAAACCAGATGAGTGCGGATGCAGCGATGTGCTCCAGCTATTACCCACTACGTAACGGCATCGCCCCTGCTCGGGACAGGACCACCAGCCATGGTGAACAGGCGCAGGCGAAACGGCCTACTTCAAACGTAAAAAGCCTTCAACCAGTGGACACCTCGCGGCAAGCGCGGCACCGCCACGCGGCTACCTCGGCGCTGCTGAGGCACGATGCGGTTCCGTGCTTGCGTTGAATTTACGGTGAGGTGAGGCCGCGCCGGTCTGGTGCCGAGCTTTAACTATGTGTGTGTCACCTTTATTATGACAGATTTAGTTCGGATTTTAATATGTTTGTTAAGCGGATGCGTCCGCTAGCGAAAATCTCAATTTTTTAATCAAAGTGAAAATTGAAAAATTCAACACCACAGGTGGGATTTGAACCCACGACCTCTGCAAGGGATACCACGGTGGCTCAATTGGTAGAGCAATGGACGGATTCCAGAGGTCGTGGGTTCAAATCCCACCTGTGGTGTTGAATTTTTCAATTTTCACTTTGATTAAAAATTAAAAATTGAGATTTAGTTCGGATGTTTGTTACTCTTAGAGCAATTAGTAGGTACTATGAATTGCGTATAAAATAAAATTGAAATACTTTGGCACTTCGAAATATTTATTTGCTAAGATAGTTTTCAAAGTTGTTACTTAAAAATACCTAGATATGGTACTACAGTCTATCTAACCTGTAAGCAGGCTTGCAAATGATTAAAAATGATTTACATTCGTGCTACATTACTTGATGGAATTTTCTGCACCTGCATCATAATGTTCGAAACATTTCACGCTCGCTATGCTCGCGTAATCGCGTATAAAGTCTTTCCCGCACTTGCGTCATAACGTTCGAAATTATTTCATCTACGCTACTTGATACGTATGAAGTATTTTCCAGACCTTCATCGTAATGGTCGAAATATTTCGTGCTCGCTACGCTCGCGTTTTCATCTACCTACATTACTTGAGGCGTATGAAGTCTCTTCCGCACCTGCATCATAATTTTCGAAGCATTTCGCGTTCGTTACACTGGCGTTTTCGTTTCCATACTTGATGCGTATGAAGTTTTTTCCGGACCTGCATCATATTAATTTTCATCTACGTTACTTGATCTAAATCCATATATTAAATCCTCTGTCATGTGTTTCATGCGGGCGCGTTGAGCCGGCGTGCGCAATGTTTAGTGAGATTGCCCGGCCCGCAGTACCTGGCGACGCGACGGCGAAATACGGTATAGAAGTTGATATGGATCCATCCATATACCGAGTTCTACGCAGACGAAGTCGCGGGCAAAAGCTAGTAAAATATAATAATTAAGGTTGTCGCACACATAAAGGCTCGGCACCAGACCGGCGCCGCCCCAATTCTTTGTTAGAAACTTCATACTGCAACGCACAGTTAAGGTTTTAGCAAACCAGATGAGTGCGGATGCAGCGATGTGCTCCAGCTATTACCCACTACGTAACGGCATCGCCCCTGCTCGGGACAGGACCACCAGCCATGGTGAACAGGCGCAGGCGAAACGGCCTACTTCAAACGTAAAAAGCCTTCAACCAGTGGACACCTCGCGGCAAGCGCGGCACCGCCACGCGGCTACCTCGGCGCTGCTGAGGCACGATGCGGTTCCGTGCTTGCGTTGAATTTACGGTGAGGTGAGGCCGCGCCGGTCTGGTGCCGAGCTTTAACTATGTGTGTGTCACCTTTATTATGACAGATTTAGTTCGGATTTTAATATGTTTGTTAAGCGGATGCGTCCGCTAGCGAAAATCTCAATTTTTTAATCAAAGTGAAAATTGAAAAATTCAACACCACAGGTGGGATTTGAACCCACGACCTCTGCAAGGGATACCACGGTGGCTCAATTGGTAGAGCAATGGACGGATTCCAGAGGTCGTGGGTTCAAATCCCACCTGTGGTGTTGAATTTTTCAATTTTCACTTTGATTAAAAATTAAAAATTGAGATTTAGTTCGGATGTTTGTTACTCTTAGAGCAATTAGTAGGTACTATGAATTGCGTATAAAATAAAATTGAAATACTTTGGCACTTCGAAATATTTATTTGCTAAGATAGTTTTCAAAGTTGTTACTTAAAAATACCTAGATATGGTACTACAGTCTATCTAACCTGTAAGCAGGCTTGCAAATGATTAAAAATGATTTACATTCGTGCTACATTACTTGATGGAATTTTCTGCACCTGCATCATAATGTTCGAAACATTTCACGCTCGCTATGCTCGCGTAATCGCGTATAAAGTCTTTCCCGCACTTGCGTCATAACGTTCGAAATTATTTCATCTACGCTACTTGATACGTATGAAGTATTTTCCAGACCTTCATCGTAATGGTCGAAATATTTCGTGCTCGCTACGCTCGCGTTTTCATCTACCTACATTACTTGAGGCGTATGAAGTCTCTTCCGCACCTGCATCATAATTTTCGAAGCATTTCGCGTTCGTTACACTGGCGTTTTCGTTTCCATACTTGATGCGTATGAAGTTTTTTCCGGACCTGCATCATATTAATTTTCATCTACGTTACTTGATCTAAATCCATATATTAAATCCTCTGTCATGTGTTTCATGCGGGCGCGTTGAGCCGGCGTGCGCAATGTTTAGTGAGATTGCCCGGCCCGCAGTACCTGGCGACGCGACGGCGAAATACGGTATAGAAGTTGATATGGATCCATCCATATACCGAGTTCTACGCAGACGAAGTCGCGGGCAAAAGCTAGTGATTAAATATTTACGAAAGCTATGGATGGTTGGTTGCAAATTCACGCATGTTTAAGCGGGACATTTGCAATGGGAGAGGCCCCTTAAAAGGCCAACTGTACGTGTGATTACACTTAAGAAACGCATGTACGGGATCAACGACCTGTCACAACATAAATCCATATTGTTGCTTATCAGCATATCCGCTTTCAATTGGCGTCCATCTTATTCAATTGTGATAGAAGCAAATCACCTACGTTGGAGGTTACTGAGGCCCATTTTTAGGGTTCCGTACCCGAAGGGTCCATACGGAACGGAACACTATTGCTGTCACCCACGCTTCTGTTCGTCCGTCATCTGTCACACCGATTTTACAGCGAAACGGTTGGAGCTGCAGTCTAAGGCGATTTCCTGACTTGGCGGAGCGGGATCGATATGTGACATTTTCTTATTTAACGTAAATTTACTGACGGCGCAAAGATTCTCACTTGACGGAACACTGTCAGTATTACATTTGCGCAGTAGTATTATCATGCGCAGAAGCGGAGCAGTACCGTCTTCGCATCGTCCCGCTACCGCGCATCCCGCGCCAGTCAGGAAGCGCTCATTTAAATGTAGGGGCGCAGTAAAAAATGGTACCGAGTCGACTGACAGCTGAAATTGACATTTGACACTTTTCTCATATCGTACTGCCTCCGCACCGATAAATCAGGAAGTCGCCTTAACATTTTTACAGTATGTTACGCATCTTGTTACCCCAAAGCCATACAGACTGTCAAAACTTATTTTGAATTGTTTTAAAGGGGATCCCAGACATCTAATAGGGCGTGTGACAAAAAAAAAGTTAAATAAGTAGATAAAACATTTAAAAAACTGGACTGCCCGTACCTACCGGCGTGGGTCGCTAGCAGTGGCGGAGCGTCCATACAACTCGATTCCCACCGGCTTACCTAATTTTCAGCCAGTCCAGTTCTATTACTACGGCTCATGAAGAATTAGAAAGGCAAATTATGTCCGAATTCCCTAAGAATATTTATGACGCGCCGCCACAATACTAAACGTGAAAGTGCTTTTAGACGCAAGCAGCTCGGTCGATACAAAACAAACCTGTTATTTTGCAGCAAAAATAATATAAATAAATAAATGAAATAAATGAACTTTATTCTGTAAGTAGGCCGCAATGGCACTTTTACAAGTCAAACCCTACTAGCGTTTCACAGAGGCCACTGCCGAGAAGAAACGCCGAAAGAAACTCGACAGTCAGCCATTTTCTCACAAAAATATGCTTATTACAATGATAATACTTAACCTACTAAAGATCAAGAAATCTAAGACACATAGAATTCAAAATTCAGAATTCAAACATTTATTCTGCAAATAGGCCACAAGGGCACATCACATGTCATAATGTTAATGTACAATTTTAAAAAAGTCTTACATTATAAGCATATGATAGATTTTTCATGAGAAAATATTAATTTACAATTTAAGAAATATATCAATAAGAATTTAATACATTTTTCATGTCAAAATATTAATTATCTATTACAAACATTACAATAATAGTAAAATTGAGAGATGTATAAGGTCTCAGTCTGAATAACAAAATTTAATATAATATCTCAAAAATGTAAATGGTCTCTGAGCGTCAAAATGTTCTTAATAATGACTATTATAACGTGCTTTGAGATGTACATGGTCTCAAAGCGTCAAAATAAAAATAATAAGTTTTAAATATAAAAGGAAAAAAAAAAACAATTTAATATAGAGGTCTCTCTCAGAGTCAATGTCAACAAAAACTAATCCATAACAGGGTGATGTCTCTCGTCAATCTCCAAGAGAAGACACTAGTATTAAAGTAGTTACTATGTCCTTCAAGCATGAACGACCGGACTCCACAAACAGGCTAAAAATCTATGGCTAAAAATCTAAACTTAAACTTGAGTAGAAGGCTGCCTAATACAATATCTTATGTTGAGGAATGTTGCGACATTGTATCTGTTGAGAAAATTAAATTCCCGAAGATCCGGTTACATTTTTGCCCATCTTTGTTACCAATAAACTTCTTATTAAAAATGATATCAATAGAAATACCGATAGGTTTTTTTATACAATGACGGTGGAAAACATTCTGATAAGCAGAAAGCGTAGTCTAAGTCTAAGGACAGTATAGGTAACTAATGACCCTGCCTACGAGGCCGGTGTCCCGGATTCGAATCCCAGTCAGAGCATTTATTTGTGTGATGAGCATGTTTTGTTTCTGAGTTTTGTACCCCTAGTGTCTGAGTATCCATAGTAATAAAACCTTTCCATCGGAGCTGCGCTATGTTACGTTGCTACGAGTATGTACTATTACTTATTCTGTGGTATGGATGAGTTGATACCACCAATCATATTAATTGATTCACATAGCATAGTACTGGTGGAAACGGAATTCTATGACATCCTCGCAGCATAGCTGCATAACATACCTCTGGTGAAATTTTCACCAGATTATTTCACCGTGAAAAGGCGGCTACAGATATTTAAAACAATATTATTAAATAAGTCGGAAACACACTGGGCCAAGGTATTTTTATCGGAAAAACATGATACTCCACGATCAGAAAGCCTTTCAGAAATCCTTTTAAGTATAACTTCCAAAATATGATATTTTTTTCCTTTTTAGGGTTCCGTAGTAAACAAGGAACCCTTATAGTTTCGCCATGTCCGTCCGTCCGTCCGTCCGTCCGACCCCCGTTTTTCTCAGTAACCGTTAGTGCTAGAAAGCTGTAATTTGGCATGATTATACATATCAATGACGCCGACAAAACGATAGAATAAAATATTTAAAAAAAAATTTTTTTAGGGTACCTCCCCTACATGTAAAGTGGTGGTGCAATTTTTTTTTCTGCCAAACCCCATCGTGTGGGGTATCGTTGGATAGCTCTTTTAAAAATATTATAAGGTTTCTAAAAGCATTTTTTGATTAAAGAATTGGTTAGCGTGATATTAAGCTTTGAAGTGATAATTTTTGCTATGGTCAAGTGTCCCCCCCCCCCTGCCAGCTAAACGGTGGCTACTAGGCATGTGAAAAAAATCATGGCAGTAGTATATATGATGAATTTAAAAGGAAAACTATCACAGCTAAGTAGACATTACTAGTTAACGAGTAATAGTCGAACTTCAGAAATGTACTTTGCAAAAGGAAACTTTCGTACAATTTCCATTGATACCTTAGATAATGTTGTTAATTCATTCAAAAACATAGTAAATATAAGATTTCGAACTTTTTGGTCCATATAATGTAACGGGTGGACGACTACGGAACCCTACCTTGCGCGTGGCCCGACACGCACTTGGCCGGTTTTTTTTTTAATCATAGAGGTATAACGGTACCTCACACAATATGCATCAATTAAGACAAAATCAAAAAAGCAACCTATATAAGTAATGTTACTTAATACCTTCATACACCTTTGTACGGAACCTTCAGCGCGTGAGTTATACATACTCGCACTTCACCGGTATTTGTACCTAAGGCGACTTCCTGACTTGGCGGGGCGGGATCAATATGTGACATTTTCTTCTTTGACGTAAACTTACTCACGTCGCAAAGATTCTCAGTTGATGGAATGCTGTCAGTATTACATTTGCGCAGTAGTAATATCATGCGCAGACGCGGACCAGTACTGCCTTCGCATCTCCCCGCTACCGCGCATCCCGCGCCAGTCAGGAAGCACTCATTTAAAAGTAGGCGCGCAGTAAAAAGCGGTACTGAGTCGACTGACAGTTGACACTGACATTTGACAGTTTTCTCATATCGTACCGCCTCCGCACCGACAAATCAGGAAGTCTTGAATTTAAACTTTCGCGAGACATGTTATAACTTTATTTTACTAAACGGTTAAAACTCACGTATGCCCGAAGTGACAATTAACACGTGAGTTTTAACCGTTTAGTAAAATAAAATCAGGAAGTCGCCTAATACCTACTCACAAAGCCCCATCATTTAAGCATACAATACAAGTTACAATCGATTATTAAACAGCAAAAGTCATTAGAGCAGATAATGTGATATTAGTTCCCCATCGAACAATCCTGACGTTACAGAGGTAATACGTCAACACTAGAATCCACGAGTATTGGAAAGAAAAATAATGTCGAGCGAAAAACAAAGGAGCGACACTGCAATGTTGTGTGAGATTTTTGCACCAACATAATAGCAAAAAAATATAGACCAAGTTCTTACTGCCTTCGGTATCTGGTAAAGTTCCAAGTCAGGCACTAGATTATTAACGCGAATTATTACTCTTAAAATGCATTCGATGCAGCAGTTTTTTACCCGACACTTTTCTTTTTAAAAGTAGCTGTTTTATAGCAAAGTTGGCAGATTAAGACCTCAAACTGTTAAATCCATACATGAAAGAAATGTATAATAGTAAATTCGGATATTTTACAAATTAAAGAGTTATCTTTTAATATTTCAAATCTCCTCAACAGTTTTTATGGAGGGGTCTGATTGTATAATACCAATAAATGACCTTTTGCAAATGGATTAAATAACGTCGTTTGATACACGTGCGGAAGTGTCATCATACTCGTAGTCACTGGTCCCGAGTCTGAACCCTCGCGACGGTTCGCACCAAGACACCTCGGCACTCCTGCACAATGGCATACTTTCCTCACTAGTGTTAAAATATACAATTCTTTATATTCTTTTTGTGTGTGAGCCAAAACTCAGATATATAACTTGCAACCTTGGCTCGTTGAAGAGAAAAGCATATTTATGACTCTCAGTTTTACTAAATGTACAGTTGCCGTAATATCATGCCTCCGCGACTTTTCTATCTTTATGTGCCTTTTATTGTCCCGAAGATAAAGAATTTATCGTGCTATATTCTGCCCTTGTGCCCTAGTATTGGGACGCATCGCATTTACATAACTATTACCTTTTATCTTGAACAGTGGTTGACCTTTGTATTCTTCTATGACAGGATTTTTGCCAGAATCAGAAAGGTGTAGGTATTCTGAGTATCATAAATTTAATAAATTGATGGATTCGTATTTTGTAAAACATTATAAATTGACGTGACCCTACATATGAAGCTGACGGTCCCGGGTGCGAATCCGGGTAAGGACAAATATTTGTGTGATGAGCATGAATATTTGTTTCTGAGTCTTGGATGCTTTCTATGTATTTAAGTATTTGTATCTATTTATATCATCGTCTAGTAAGTACCCATAACACAAGCCTAAAAGGCCTAAAGCAAGACCTGCTCAAGCAAGACCTCGACATTCTGAACAGATACTACGTCAAATGGAGACTCTGCCCGAATCCCACAAAGACTGAGGTTGCTGATTTTCACCTGTCTAACAGCCTAGCAAACAGAGAAGTCGATGTCCCTTTTTGTGGGTGGAAGTAAGACTGTCGTAGTAATAATGGGTGTAAGGGTGTATGGGTGTAAGTAAGAATGGGTGTAAGACTGTCCCAATATTTATTTATTTAAATGCATCAATCACAATTCTGTGTTCGTAAAACTAGTGCCTACGCCAAATCTTGCGATTCCGAGCTTCGTAAGTTATACAACAAAACGTAAAACCAACAAAACGTAAAAAGGATGAGAAATCCGGAAGCCACACATTATCACCTTAATAACACTAAAACTATACGTCAGCTGCTTAAATCCCTGTCTTACCCTTATTATAAGGGTGCCATCGCCAAGCATAGGGTAGTTAGTAGTTAGACAAATTGCCCTTCCGCTTTATCTTACTTTATGTTACTTAGCTGACGTCTTTTGAAAATCTTAGAGTGGCTTGCATTAAACCACGGATCAAGGATTTATTTTATTACGCAATAGGTACAAATACTCTTTTTTGCACACCTCACACAAATGAATTAGTTGTATACAGAATCAAAACAACAACAAGTTGGTAGTATTAGATTAAGAGGCGGTCTTACCGCTGACGAGCGATCTCCTCCAAACAACCTTTGCGTAGCGGAAGAAAAGCAGCACATTAATTATGCAGTGAGTGGTGCGGTGCATAAATTATTAATGAAACATTATTAAGCACCTAATAGATTCTGATTCAGGAAGGGGAAAATGCCCCCCCTCGTATCCGCGCCTAATCAAGACCATCTTCTATTGTCGTAAGCTGTGTTCATTAAATCTGACTGTGTCTCCTGCCGTGCACCAAACCTTAGATAAACAATTTAAATACCCTACTCCTCCTCGCGCCGCTCCGGGCGCATCGCGCCTCCAATGACTTGACAGACAGTGGATCCTTGGCTTGCATTCGAATAAGGCGTATGTCGCTCCCGCCTACCCTAACATATTGCCACGCGGGTGACTCAGTGTGTGCTGGCGACATTATTTATTTCTCGTATGGCATTTATTTCGAACCGTGAGATCTTCGAGAAGACATGATCCCTGGACTTCGCAATTAAGGTACCTATGTGAGCAAGGGACATGACCTAAAGACCATTGTCTAATTCTTTGTGTTAATTCCCATTTTAAACAGAAAGTTTGACAAGTTTCTATAAGTAAGAAGACAGCTGCCGGCGCCATATTTAACGTTGATCGGTCTGTAATCGTAAGTCAGTACAACCTACGCGAAGCCGATTACT
This sequence comes from Cenopis cana, assembly GCA_951800055.1. Taxonomy (NCBI): domain Eukaryota; kingdom Metazoa; phylum Arthropoda; class Insecta; order Lepidoptera; family Tortricidae; genus Cenopis; species Cenopis cana. The sequence goes on along the minus strand of OX637493.1, from coordinate 12,733,477 downwards.
GAGGAAGGTGGACCGAAGACAAAACCGAAGACCGAAAAGGAACACAAATGTCTTATAGTAAGTAGAAATTGTTACGTGTGAGTAGGTAACTACTTACCAGTAAAAAATGGCAGCTTGACCCAAATCTTACTTAAATAACACAGCAGTCAAATTAATTTTCCTTTGGATTGTATTAAACAATTACGGCGAATTAAAGTTTTAGTTTCAATTAGACAGTTGAAAAGCAGCTGACAAAAGTGATTAGTCAACCATAGGTCAGAACGAAACAGAACCTAACTCTTAACATTTTAAGGTTCATTCTACTTGGTTATATATAGTTTCATAAAATTTACTTAACCTATATAATTTCGGTTGAATTTTGAAGTAAGTTAAATAAACTTGGAGCAAGTGTTTGTACTTAGTTTTATCTGCCTTATGTTTATATTCCGGTTGAGATTCATTAAATTAAAACTTTCGTGAGTCAAGTTTAAAACTATATTTTACTAATACTAAACGTTCAAGTATTAATTCTCAATGCGGATAACATGTTTCGAACTTCTAGTGCATTCGCGGAGTAGATTGCAATATGTCGCCCGGAGCGTGAGTTTCAACCGTTTAGTGTTTGAATATTAATAGTATCATAATTGAAGTTATACATCATTAGGACCAACCTTTTTGACTTAGTAATTCCCGATATTTGACACTAATTTACTAGTTTTTATGTTTTAAACGCCCATGACTTTTTTGAAAAAAATCAAAAAACTGATTATTTTGATATTTTATTTATAAATAATACCTAGTTATACTGATATTTATCGAACCCGGTCACAAAATTTCACGAGAAACAGCGATCTGTACAGGAGAACAGCTGGAAATCGCAATTATCACGAAATATATATATGTAACATTATGACGACAAATATTACAAACTGGCCACCATTAAGATTTGTCAATAAATAACCAAAATTAGTAAACTTATGAAAAAGTGGCCAGTCATGGTTAATGGAGCGAATGGGAGCGAAAGGGCGTTAGCGGTGAAGGCGAATATGTTGGTTCGGAAATTTGCTAAATACTCGCTTCTAAACTAAATCACTGTCTTTCATTGTTAAGCGTAACCGCTAATTGATGCCTGTAATCTAAACGAAGTAAACGTTAACACTTTCGGCTAAAAGGCGGCTTTACTTACAAGGAAAGAAGGTTCACATTAAAAAATACGACTTATCAGTGTAGAGCTTTTGTATTTAAAACAGCAATTGTATCCAAAGAGCAGAGTAGGACGACTAATGAAGTTTAACAAAAGAGTCACTATTCGAGTAAAAGTATTTATGAAGCATGTCCTTTTCATTTCGAAGTGTTTGTGGCACGTGGCTAAACAAAGGCTTTGTTGGACCGATGGGTCCTTAAGATAATACCTTCTAGAAAAAGAATTCCAAATATACAATACAATAATGCGTTCAGGATACTGTTGGGGTTATAACGATACTGTAGCGCATCAGGTATGTTTATGGAGGCAAATGTCGACAGTTTTAGCTCCATGCTACGGAGGCGAGTGTCACTGATGCGCAGAGTGAGGGATAGTGCCAACAGCCTCCGGAATAGCATACTGGAGAAAGTTGACTGCCTAGTTGCAAAACACTGGAACATTATTCATATGGGGGACAGCACTCCCATTTTTAATGTTAAATAATTTAAATATAATTCGTCAATTAATTTATTTATTTATTATTACTAATCTAGACAAATAAGTGAACAAATGTTACTAACAATGCTATGGATCTTGTCTGAAATAAAATGATAAATAAATAAATAATTATGATTTGCCCTACGTCAGTACCGAGATTAATCGGGGCGAAAACAGGGTTCCGCAGGCAACCGTATCTGTTGAACCGCGCTAATCCGAACCCCTAAACCCCGATTAATTACCCTTATTTATATCGCGGGGGAGTGATAAAACATAACACCACGTAATAAATTAACGGCAATGCACCCTTACTTGGTTTCTTCCATATACGTTTACGACAAAGGGCTATTGGACGCCCAGTGGGACTATATAAGACCGACACCGCGTCTTGCCGTGAGACATAGTATATGATTAATGGCCCTATTATCACCAGAACATGTAGCATAATATTTTATTTCAAATTCTATTTACTATACAGGTACCTATGTAGTGTTGTGTTCCTGGTTGCCAGAGCTCCCGAGGATGCACTGTGTTGAGAGCGAGGAACCTAAATTTGTCCCTTCTGCTGTCAACACAGTGAATCCTCAAATTGTATGAAGGGTCGACAACGCGCACGTGTTTACTTTTGAGTTGCGAGCGTCTATAGACTGCGGTGTCCGCTTAGCATCAGGCGGACCGTACGCTTGTTTGCCACTGTCGTTGTATTAAAAAAGACCAAGTCTCTTTTATCCAAGACGGAAGGATACGCCATCCGACCCCCGATTATTTACCCCCCTTTTTATGTCGTGCGTGAACGCATGATATGCGGCAATATGTGATAATTTATTGCAGCGTTAATTTTTCGGAAATATTGTGTGCTAAGGCCTGATTCATACTTATCTGATGTGATTACTCTCTGATGTGTAAAATCCACAAATCCTTTAGAATCATCTCATCATCAGGGGGACGATTTTTGAGTGTCGATTGCTCGACTTTTACTCGAGATCTGTCAAAAAAATATGATATTTTGACAGATGTCGAGTGAAAAGTCGAGCGTTAGACACTCAAAAATCGGCTGCCAGGTTTTGAAAATTTAGCCGCCCGTATAACCTTCGCGGAAATTGAATTAACCTTAAAATAGTATTTAAAAAACTCTCTAATGTGTTATATATGGTGCCGGATACTGTATGGGCATCAGAGCATTAAGATAGATCAGGAGTCGGCAACCTTTTAGCAGTAATACTAGCTAATATATTTATATTTTGTGGCTCTATCAGACAAAAGGTACCTACCACAATATAATCTATGGCTATTATGGGACACCGCACGGCGGATAATCAATTAAGGCCGTGTATTACCACTTTTGAGTTTTTAAAAACCATCTGAGACAGAATATAGTGTCTTAAAATCTAAAAAAAATATATGTGTTACATAAGGATCTTGTCATGTCAAAATCGCAGTCAGTTACATGACCTGATGAATTTCACTCGATAGAAAAAAAATCGCGAAGTTACCCCTTTTTGGAATGTATTTTCAATACTACGGCTATATTACTGATATTTAACATTTAATTTTTGTACTCAATTAGAGATCGTAAATAGTTATAGACAAATTCGCCGGGTTTGCTTTGATAAAATGATTGGCTTAATTACTATAGCTAAATATTCACAAAACTGCGCGCAGAGCTTGCATAGAGAGCGGGATGATTAATTGTAAACTCACGCATGTTAGAGCGGGACAGTTGCGTTGGGGATACCTCCCCTTAACCTTAAAATAGTATTAAAAAAACTCTCTAATGTGTTATATATGGTGCCTGATACTGTATGGGCATCAGAGCATTAAGATAGATCAGGAGTCGGCAACCTTTTAGCAGTAATACTAGCTAATATATTTATATTTTGTGACTCTATCAGACAAAAGGTACCTACCACAATATAATATATGGCTATGGGACACGGGATAATCAATTAAAGCTTAAATTACACAAACAAAAACGTCACACCCTAAACACCAACAACAAACACAATTAAAATAAAACATCACTTAACGTAACAGCAAACTTGACGTTAGCAATTATGAAAATTTGTCCGAATTAAGCTTAATTTTCAGCTACCCTAGTAAGCAAAACTTATGCTAGAAATGCCTAGAGATCTTTTTTACTGCCCCGGTATTTCATAAAACCGTTATAGAATGTTGGATCTTCTGGCATGGAGAATGAAGTCGCTTTTCGTACGAATTAGTTTGACCCAATTCGGCCAACTTGAATTAAGGATACCCTAGCTTTTAGACCTGTAATAGTACAAGCGAGACTAGTCCCGCAGGACGACAAAAGTGGGGTCACTCTGTCCTTGAGAATTTAGAGAATTTGGCCACATAGTTTAATTATGTTGGATAGCAGTTAGGTTAGTAAATACAAAGTGGAGTTAAAAACTACATTTAAGCTAAATTATGAGACATTGTTTAATTGACCGAGTGAAACGAAGGTCTCTGTTTTAGCTTCGGCAGAAATGCTTTCGTATGTCCGGGTTTCCGGTTGTTCTTCTCTACAGGTCGCATTTCTGAACCGATTTTAGTGATTTTGTGAGCACGTGTGAAAATTAAAAGAAAATGTTTTGTAGAGTGAATTTTTGGAAATTTAAAAAACAAACTTTTTATCAATGATTTCGTATTTTTTTGCGGCCGTTTTTTCCTCTACAGGTCGCATTTCTCAACCGATTCTTGTGAAATTTTGTGAGCGGGTTCTATGACTACATAGAATTGTATTGTCGAGTAGATTTTTGTAAATATTAAAAAAAAAAATTGTCAGTGGTATTTTCTCCTCTACAGGTCGCATTTCTCAACCAATTCTTGTGAAATTTTGTGGGCAGCTTCGGTAACTGACTACATGACTATGGCTTTATAGGCCGGGCCCAATAAAGCGATAGGAGCGCGAGGTTGCAGACTTGCAGAGTGGCCTGGGGAAAATCCAGGGGAAATCTCCGACACGACCACGCGGGCGGTTTCAACACTGGAATACTCTCAGAGTTTGCGCTCCAGTGAGATTGGTTGAGCGACTTCAACCGAATCTGAGGTGTCATTGGCATCGAGTTACTGGGAGTTTTATCGCTGGTTCACTAAACCTAACCTAGCTGAGAAGAGTACTTTGGTCCCCATATTTAAAGCAAACCCGATATTACGTTGAATAAAAGTCAAAACAAACCAACTTCTAAACCCTTTATGGCAGAACTGAAAGCACTTACCATAAAATTACATTCAAATTGTATAACCAAATAGTTTACTCGGCGTAACCACCTGCTTTCAAAGTTTTCAAAAACACAAGCAGATGCGAGTTATGACCACAAATTAGAGAAGTTGCGAAGTCTAGAAGTCTAAGGGTCATTATTGTGTCTGCTGTTCTAATACGTATGATTCCCATTTTTAGGGTTCCTGTGCGAGACAGAGACAGAACGCTCACCGGAACGGTTAGGAGAAGACGTGTCAGACAGTGGTACTTTAAGATTTAAAAATTAATACAGTTCATTTAAAATTCTTTATGGTTGGTGTTTTCATTAAGATCCCATCAGTTCCTTCTTTGTATCATCGTCCCCTAGCCGTTTTCGGCCACAGTGACTGCCCAGCGGCGCCTGCGTACCGCTTGCGGTATCTAAGGTTAAGCAACGTGGGCAGCGGTCAGGACTTGGATGGGTGACCGCTTTGAGTGGTTACTAACTGAGCGCTCCCGTGCTTTGGAAAGCACGTTAAGCCGTTGATTCCGGTTGATGTCTATCGCAGCAGTCGTTAAGCCAAGTTGGAGGCCTTCGGGCGGCTTGAGAACTTCTAACAGTCAAGTTGCCCACTCACTTGACAAAGCCTAATCCCAATAAGGTCTAGTTTCCCCTCGGGGTTGGAAGGTCAGATGGCAATCGCTTCCGTAAAAACTAGTGCCTACGCCAAATCTTGGGATTAGGTAGCGGACCCCAGGCATCCTTCAGGATGCAACTGTACTGAGATAACGCTAGGAGGATGATGACATTTTGGAAGCTGAATTCGGGAAAAACTCTGATTAAACTGCGAGACTCTATTTGTGTGGAACCCTCGTTGGGCGAGTCCGACTCGCACTTGTTATGTTTTTATATTTCTATATGATTCAGCTAACTTTAGCTGTCGTAAAGTGATTCGCGTTTGACTTTGTGGTAAGCCCGTACGATGTTTTAGGTACTTCAGCTATTTTAGGTTTGTTGATTCAAACCAAGAATAGGTGTTCTCAACGAGTACATGTATATTTACTAATAATGTAAGTGCATTACTCTATGCTTAATAATACGTGAACTAGAAGGGTTTAGGTTGATGCCCCTTTTAGTAAATGATAGCATTATAATATGCTAAAAGGTTTTTAACAAGCTAGGTACTCTAGCTTAATTAATGCTCATTTTCCTACAATATTCAAGTATAAGGGGGTTATCAAAGGTTCTTTATAACCTTAATAATGAGATTTTTTGACACATCACGGTACTTTTTATAAAAAGTAAAAACAGTGCTAGCGACTCTAAGTAGCGAATAGGCCAATATGCTCGCTAGTAGCGAGCCTATTGGCCTATTCGCTACTTAGTGCCAGTTGCACCAACGTATACGAACACAGACCGGTCATCGTCAAATATGGCGCCGGTAGCTGTCATCCCATAGAAACTTGTCAAACTTTCCATACAATCAGATTTGACGAACACGGTTTGGTGCCTTAAGTCTTAAATGTTTGTTAAGTACTTAATAGGTTTAAGTATATATTTATATAATTGAAATTGAAATTGAATATAAATGTTTCGTGACAAACAGTGTTGTACAAGAACTTAAGACTAGAATTAAAATTAAAAATTGAGCAAGACTTAAAACTACTTATAACAATAGGCAGTTCGTTTGTCACGAATGGTCCCGCCTCAGCATAATGCTGACTCAAGAGTCAGCGCTGGTCTACAGGCGAGACCATTTTTAAGCCACGTTACGTAACATATTATCAGGTAACTATCTCTTTAAAGTTGTTATTCTAAACATAAGCGGTGGATTTAAGCGACATTTGCTATAAAAATAACCCTCACTATCCCTTAAGGCGATATATCGATTGAAAGAGACGCCCTTTGTTTTTCGCTCACGACAAAACGGGATGCAACCCTCTCCGAGAATGGCTTTTTAGACAAATCTCGTTAAATATCTGACTGTGTGCAGGTTTACTAAATTTCCTCTTGTCAGTACCTAGATGAGGTAAAATACCATCATATTAACTTAATCGTGTATTTTAATAATGCGTTGTTTTAGTAGGCTGATGAAAAAAAGGAAAATATAGACTCAACTTTGGATTTATTTTCTATCGAGAAAATTTTAAGCAATCATGTTTCGCTATTGTCAGTACCACAATCATATAGTCAAGAATCATATATCTGAAAATCAGCCCCTACTGTTTGCTAGTCTGGGCAGGACAGCGTTTCAAAGTCTCCAAATTTCTCAGTGTAGCGCCTTAAGTACAATTAACGCATTGACCCACTTAGGGGACCAGCGGAGACGACGCAGTAGGTCAGCTTGCATGGTTACATCCAGATCTAACTCATGTGTAGGGAGACAGATATATACGTGGCTTTTAAATTAACGGTCGACGTGATTCATCGTGTTCTTAATGGAAGAATACGGTATTTAAAAACGTTAAATACCTTTTTAAAAAAGCCGGCCAAGTGCGAGTCGGACTTCGCACATTTAGGGTCCCGAACCAACCTTAAAAATGTGATTTATCAATATATTAGTATTTGTTGGTAAAATATACGTAATAATACACATTATCACCAAGTTTCAAGTCAAAGGGAAATTGAAAATTTCTTCGGAACAAATTTTGTGACAGACGACGGACGGACGGACGCCCGGGCGACAACAATAGGGTTCCGTTTGGACCCTTTGGGTACGGAACCCTAAAAAAGGTAACCGACTTCAAAGGTACTTTAATCTTCTCCAGAATGTAATAAATGCTTTTCTAAAACTTGACTATTAAGCTGTGCGAAGCTTTAAATTTTAATGTAATATAATACTAAATTTCAACGAGTCAAAACGACAAACTCCCAAAGTTGGCAATATTGTCAACTAATGAGGTCAACTGTTCGTGAGATAACTTAAAAAATACTTTATTCTGAACATTTAAGATACACCTGGAGTATCTAAACTCCTAATTACTATTTAGGTCAGCTGTACCTGTGGCCGGGTTGTATCCGCAACAAATTGCGGGATCACGCTCAGCTTACGAGGCTATCACGATACCGAGACATCAATCCCGCAAGAGCCTTTCACGAGGTACAGTCGGCCTTGTAAGTAGCTGAAAAAACAAAACACGCGCGCTGATCTGGTTAACCATCGCTGCTCATTATATCTTGTTCAAGCCCGGACACGAAGAAAAGTAGACTAGACACTTTGGTCTTTCTTTGGTCTCACTTTTATCTTACGGGCGCGGGTGAGCCATTGTTGTGTGTTGAGCTATACATGCACATCGTCTATGTGTGCGTCAGCGTAGGAGCTATAAGTTCCCAGTGTCTATGTGTTCGTATGTGTCACAAATACAACTATGGCTAACCCTCGCTCGTGAGATATAAGTACTATACTTGGTCGCTTTCACGCGTTGGAAAATATAGTATGCCAGACATGATAACTGGGTATGTGCAAAGGTGTCTAGCCCCTTGTGGTATGGTCGACATACCTAGTTTTTTATTTATTTGAAATTTAAGTTATAATTCACTTTTAAACGCACAAAAAAAGTAACGTCATTGTCCATCTATAAAACACTAGAAAGCGTTGTTAAAAAACAGATAGGTAGTCATAGACAAATTCTACATTACATAAACTTACCTTAATGCCTACCTCTCGCTATCTCTCTCTCTCTCTCTCATCTCTCTGTCTCTCTCTTACGGATAACGTATGTAACAGATCTCTTAAGGTGACTTACTGACTTGGCGGGCCGGGATCGATATGTGTCTCATTTTCTTTTTTGACGTAGATTTACTGACGTCGCAAAGATTCCCACTTGACAGAATACTGTCAGTATTACATTTGCGCAGCAGTCATATTATGCGCAGAAGCGGACCAGGGGACCGATTTTTGAGTTTCGAATGCTCGACTTTTCACTCGACATCTGTCAAAACGTCATAGTTTTTTGACAGATCTCGAGTGAAAATTCGAGCGTTCGACACTCAAAAATCGGCCCCCTGGGGGCCAATTTTTGAGTGTCGAACGGTCGAATGTTCACTCGACATCTGTCAAAACGTCATAGTTTTTTGACAGATCTTGAGTGAAAAGTCAAGCGTTCGACACTCAAAAATCGGCCCCCAGTACTGCCTACGCTTCGTCCCGCTTCCGCGCATCCCGCGCCAGTCAGGTCAGGAAGCACTCATTTAAATGTAGGGGTTCAGTAAAAAGTAGTACTGAGTTGACTGACAGTTGACACTGACATTTGACAGTTTTCTCATATCGTACCGCCTCCGCACCGACAAATCAGGATTAATACTGGATTCCAATTACAGATCCAACTCAGCTTGTGTGATTAATTTAAAGCCGGTCCGAGATACCTTAATGCATTTATAATTTAAGAGGCTACGTTCAGAAGGCTTACAGTATGTGCGCACTGCACTGAATCAATGGACAAAGCTGGTCTGGGATCCAATTAGTGAAAGCAAATTGTTTCAATCCTAATCTTTGTCTTTGAAGTTAGTCATTTAAAATTATGGTAGTTTCACAAGACGATGTTCAGAAAGCGCCTAGGCCCACCCTCAATCCTTATTCCTTTCCTGATAGGCCCTACCTCACCCTACTTATATGTTTTAAAATTAACTGTAGGATGTCTATTAGTTTAAAAAGAAGATTTTTTTAGAAGTTAATTTGATGCGGTTTTATTTATCAAGGTGGGCCCCGCTAACCCGACAAACTATAGTATTCCTGTGTGTATTTTTGGAGATAAAAATTTTGCTTCATTCTGTCTAATTTTAGAGATATTTAACAATTTTTATTTACAATGTTTCATGTCGGAACTCTGTAAAAAAACCATTTCGATTGTGACATTGCCACTTATGTAACTAAGTCACGACATAGAAATTGACACAATACCAAAGTGTCCGTAACCACTCCCAAAACTAAACATTTCTGAAAAAAAATCTTGATAGTTCGTTTTAAGTGATGTAGGTATTCAAATATTCATGTTTTAAAGGCATCAATGCCATACACAAAAAAAAAACTTCGAATTTGACCAAGGTTGATATAACTTTTTTTTTTGACCTTATAAACAAATGCATGGTTAAAATCTGTTGGATTACTCGGGACCCACCACAAAAAAAATCAAATTGTTTCATTACAAAGACCAGCGGGGTAATCACGTAACGATATGTATGTACTACGTACCGTTGGTACGTATTTAATGTCAGTTTTAGTATGGGATTTGACATTTAAATCTATCGTACTAACGGTCGAAAACGTTACGTGATTACCGCGCGGGTCTCAGGTGATCTCAGTACCTCCAATAAAGTCGTTTTTTTCGAAACAAAGCACAAACGGACACGGTTGCGTTTAGTCTTAATATATGGGGAAAACTGGTTACCACCTAAGG